>CM057337.1:970783635-972129888 GCA_030015575.1 Agapanthus africanus
AATTTTTCCGAGCCTCTAAAATTTTTTTAAACAATTTCAGAGTGCTCTACTTCTTGTGAGATGAACACACACAAAAAACGATGCTCTTTCACCTGTTTTGGACCGGCCACAAGCTCAAAAAAACCGGCCTCACCTTTTTATTTGTGGTGAAATTCTTTGAATTTTGGTCTGTGTTCTAGTTGCTTGGATCTAAGGTTTCAGGTGTTTTTTGTTTTTGCCAATTTTTGATATACTATTATCTTTTTACTGTGGAAATACGGAGTGTTTCAAAGTCGTAGTTTTAATGTCGTTTAAAGTTTTAAGTTGTGATATATGTGTTTGGAAACGTCGACTAATTGCTATACGTCGATTAGTTGGGGTTGCACATATCTGTGTTGCTGTTCTTATTGGTTTGTGTATATGAACTTATTGGATCGTCGTGGATGAATAGCCGGGGATGTGAGATGAGGGTTTTTCATTCTTTCATTTGATGTAAACTGTAAAGTGATGTAATATTCTTTTGCGGGGTACATCCGGGTTGAGGTTGTAGCCACTGTTGTATTATTTTCTTTTACTATTTTCTGCTCCTAGGATAAACCCAAAGTGGGGTGCACAAACTACCAGATACTTTGAAGTGCCAAGTGGCCTACTCACTTTGATGAGGGAGGTTGCTTCACTTTGGGTATTTGGCGGGTAGTTTGCCGCACCCGTAGGGGTCTGGGGTGGGGTTTGGTTATTCATCACGACCGTAGAATCCGTCTTTTATTACAGGCTTAAACGAAGCGCGGTATTCTTAGTATATCCAATATGTTCATCTGTGATCTAGAATGCCTATTATTGCGTCAGATGAATGGTTATTATATATATGCTATATAATAGACGTTGCTTATGTTTTGCATCCGCGCCAGTCCAGCTCCAGCTCTGGCATTAGTTAAGTAACCTAACGGTGTTATACGGGGCCCAGTGGCGAATGCGGATGGCATAAGTGAACGTGGTATTTTTGTCTTTTTCTGTGATGATAGGTGTAAATGATGGGACTGCATTATATTAATGCAAAGCAAACAAACCAACCAAAATTGAATCGTTAGAACAAATTTTAAAAACCACTCGGTTATTTTAAAACAGGAGACTTTTAAATGCGGAGCTTAAACCACTCCTTTTAAAAGCTATCAGGTTCCTTCGATTATATCAAGTTCACTACGTTCACGGTTTCGCCAAAACCATTCGTAGCCCTCCGTCATTTCAGTTGAATATTCAGTAGTATTCAAGCTATGTATTTTTACCTTCGCCAAGGCATAGTGTTTGGTAGCTGCTGGATATTCATCTGTAGTATAGATAGATGCATTGGTTTGGGACAGTCGTACTACTATTTTGGCTTTCATCAAGGGTATGTACAGGTGGGTTCAAATTAACCTGGACAATGACGGGTAGAACTTGACATGTGACTTATGATATGTTGGCATTCGTCAAGGTCATAAGAGCATGGGGCAAAAATTCACATCGGGAGTTTCTAAAGAAACTGAAACTTGCTAGTGCTGCATACCATTTGGAGTGTGATAATGTTGGTAGGATTCCTTCAGGATTATCACACAATAATATTTGGATCCCGATGCTACTGTGAGTATCCGCTACTCCTCGAGAGATTTTTCACTTAACGATCAATGCTCCTCGAGAGATTAGCGGGGCTACGCCTCTAGGGAAAAGAGGTTCTATAATTAAGGAACTTCACGAAAGCGTCGTAAAACCTCCCTCGAAGTACCGACACTAGCCTGGCTGAAAGGTTAAGCAAGTATTGTACGGTGAGATTAATCCTGACTAATTCTTCTTTTATGGTTTGAGGAAGGATTCGAGAAACAGTAGGAGCCATCCTGTTTAGATAAATTAAAAACCAATCTAAACTTGCAAGAGTATCATGCTGAGTGTTTTCTTCTCTCTCTCCTAATTGCAGCGACCAGGTGACCAGATTTAGGTTACAGATAGATAATAAAATGACTGAGTTATACTATATTGACTGACAAAGGATTGTCCAGATGTCCATTACCTATGACAAGCTGGACCACCTCATTACTACTCAAGCCCCCGCCGTCCCAGATCCAGTTTCCACCGTCACGGATGTTGATATCCGTAAGACAAGGGAAAAAGACTGTACGAATACCAAGTGCCTCGTGTTGGCCTCAGTTGATGGTGTATACCAGAGGCAGCACGAGAAGATGGACTTAGTTTCCACCTTCCTCCATAACAAAAGTTTATATGGAGAGCAATCTCGTATTGCAAGATATGAGACCTCGAAGGAATTGCTTCAAGCGAGGTTGGCTGTCGGGTCATCTGTAGGGGTCCCTACAATGATCAGCTGTATTAAACAGCTCACGGACCTGGAGACCGCGTTGGAGAACGAGTCATGTACTGACTTAATTCTACAGTCCCTACCTCCTACTTACGCCCAGAGAAAGAAAGTTATACTTCCAGTTGAGGGCACCCTGAAGGAAACCAGGGAGACACCCGCTCTGCTTATTGGGGAATCTTCATCTTCTGGATCCAAGGAGAAAGCTAAGGGTGAGAAGAAGAAGACCTCCACAAAGCCGATAGGCGGTGTCAGTAAGGTAGACGGAAAGGGCAGGACAAAAGTTTCAGAGTTAACAGCAGGGAAGGAGGGATGTTCCTATTGTCACGGGAAAGGGCATTGGCAGAAGGGATGCAGAGTTTGGAAAGCCAGAATCCAGGATCCGAAGCACGTTGTGGCTTCGAATTCGGGTGTGTTTGTGATTGAAAACAGTCTGTCAATTAGCTCTACTTCCTGGTTACAAGATACCGGATCAGGATCTCATATCTGTAATTCATTACAGGCTTTGAGAAACTGTAGAGTTATCAGGGCAGGTGATATGACTCTCAAGGTTGCTAAACGGAATGAGCGTGGATGCTGTATCCGTAGGGTATATCACCTAGAATTGATAAGTGGGAAGATATTGATTCTACATAACTGTTTGTATGTACCTAGTCTAGTTTGTAAGCGATGTGGTCCACATCCACCTAAATCAAAATTTTATTGGGTCAGGTACACTAGAGGACAGTATATACGTGTTAAATCAAGCTCAGGTTTTCAACGTCCAGAACACACCTAAGAGAAAGTCTCCAGAAAATAAGGCTTTCTCATGGCATTGTAGACTGGGTCATATCAATGAAATACGGTTGTCGAATTTACATATAGAGGGATATTTGGATCCGTTCTAATATCAGTCTTATGCAACTTGTCAATCTTGTCTTATAGGAAAGATGACAAAGACTCCGTTCACTGGACACAGAGCAAGAGCGAGCGAGCTCTTAGGACTCATACACAGCAATGTGTGTGGTCCAATATCTACAGATGCACGAAGTGGTTATTCCTATTCATTACTTTTACGGAAGATTTCTCTAGGTTAGGACATGTCTTCTTAATGAAGCATAAATCCGAGGCCTTTGAGAAATTCCGAGAATATAAGAATGAAGTGGAAAAACAAACAAGCAAAAGTATTAAAACACTGAGATCTGATCGATGTGGTGAATACTTAATTGTCGAGTTCCTGGATTACTTAAAAGAGAATGGAATTCTCTCTCAGCTTACTCCTTCATACACATCAAAACACAATGGTGTATCGAAAAGCCGGAACAGAACCCTATTGGATATGGTTCGTTCCATGTTGAGTAACGCTGGGTTACCGCGATCCTTCTGAAGTTATGCACTAGAATCAACTACATATCTTTTGAATAAGGTTCCTACCAAGACTGTGCCTACCACTCCATATCAGATGTGGAGTGGGAAGAAACCCTATCTTCAATATCTGAAGATATAGGGATGTCCAGCTTTTGTCAAAAAGTAGTATGCGGACAAGTTCGAGGCACACTCAGTACTGTGTAGGTTTGTGGGATACCCAAAAAACTCCAGGGGATATCTTTTCTATTACGCAGAGAAACAAAAGGTTTTTGTTTCTCGTCATGCCCACCTTTTAAGAAAATCATTTTTAGAAAAAGGACTAGTGGGAGCATAATAAAACTGGAAGAAATTCCAGAACCATAAACTATTACTGAAAGTATGGTAGAACCAGAGGTTTCAAAAGTACAGGACATCCCTGCGCCAATCCGCAGAACTAGTAGGCAGTCTCATCCGCCTAAGAGATACTACGGTTTTCTCATAGACGGGGATAAACAGGATTGCATCATTTACAATGATGAGTCAACTAGCTTCCAGCAAGCCATTCAGAGCAGGTGACTCGGTAAAATGGCTGGATGCAATGCGGACCGAGATGGAGTCCATGTACACCAACAAAGTATGCATTTTGAACATTGCTCCAGTAGGGGTAAAACCCGTAAGCTGCAAATGGATCTTTAGAAAGAAGATTGGTGTAGGTGGACAGGTTGAAACCTATAAAGCTAGACTTGTTGCAAAAGGTTTTCATCAAAGACCTAGTTTGGACTATGATGAAACCTTTTCTCCAGTGGCTATGCTCAAATCCATTCGGATCCTTCTTGCCATTGCTACCTTCCAGGATTATGAGATCCGGCAGATGGACGTAAAGATGGCTTTTCTAAATGGTTATTTGGAAGAGTGTGTCTATATGGATCAGCCAGAGGGTTTCAATCAGAGTGGGAGCAGCGGGAAAGTGTGAAAGTTGCTTAAGTCCATTTATGGACTAAAGCAGGTATTGCGGAGTTGGAACATCTGTTTTAATGAGACGGTCAAAGAATTAGAATTTATCAAAAATCCAGATGAACCATGCATTTATAGTAAGATTGTAGCGAGAACTGTGGAATTCCTCATCTAGTACGTAGATGGCATTCTCCTGATAGGAAATGGCATTCCTATGCTACAGTCAGTCAAAGGATTCTTATCACTAAGGTTCTCCATGAAAGACCTGGGTGATGCAAACTACATTCTGGGGATCCATATCTATTGTGATAGATCAAAGAGGATAGTGGGACTTTTATAGTCAAGGTATATCAACACCATACTAAAAATATTTAGTATGGAAGATTCAAAGCACGGTAGTCTACCAGCTTATCACGGAATCACCCTCTCCAAAAAGATGTCTTCCAAGACTGATTTGGAAAGGGCTCGCATCACATCTATACCCTACACTTCTGCGGTAGGCTCTATAATGTATGCGATGTTGTGTACCAAACCATATGTTGCTTACGCACTCAGGGTGGTAAGCCGGTATCAGTCAAATCCAGGAGAGAAGCACTAGATAGCAGTTGTTCCCCTCCGAACGGCGGCGCGGACTCTGCGTCCTGCCTGAGATTCGGGGCAGATGCTATGTGGTTTTATCCGTCTACCTCTCCGAAGATGCCAAGTTGATTTATGGCACCGTGTATCGGAAGTTTAGACGGATGCGGCCGATGTAGCAGACTTCGTCAGATTCCCCCTCAGGGTGAGGGGTTTTTGATTGTGGGGACGCTCTTCCCTGCAGGCGCAAGCCCCTGCAGTTAATTACGCTACCGCATCGCGATAACAACTTTCTCCTTCTCCAGAATTTCACTTCGTGTCGTGTGTGTTTGTTTTGTTTGTGGTTGCCCGTGGATTGTATACGGAGACTGAGTAATGCCGTTGCCCGTAGGACGTGGATTAGTCCAAATCCGTATTTACTTAGATTTGGGTTTGGTGTTTTTAGTTTAAGGATACGTTAGTCGTATTGAGACTAAGATCAACTTAAACGTTCGTTAAGGATACGTTAGTCCTGTTTTAGACTAAGATCAACTTAACGTAGTGATTCATTTAATATATGGCCGTCAGGACTCGTCACCTCTCTGACGTCGTTGAAGGATTACAACGACAGGTGTCAGAGGAGTTCAGAGATGTACCCTTGAACCAAAGTTGATTTGGAGTTTTATCATTCATTTAAATGTCTAAGGATACGTTAGCCGTATTTGAGGCTAAGATCAACTTAAACGGGACCGTTTAGATCCGACAAAAGAGCGTTTGGGCTCTATTGTTCCAGTTTGGGAGATTCATAGTCCAATTTGGGACTAAAGTCTGTTTGGAGGATACGTTAGCCATTTTTGAGGCTAAGATCGACTCAAACATTTGTTAAGGATACGTTAGTCCTTGAGACTAAGATCAACTTAACGGGACCGTTTAGATCCGACAAAAGAGCATTTGGGCTCTATTGTGCCAGTTTAGGGACGTAGTGGTCCATATTCCAGTTTAGGGACGTGGTGGTCTGATATTAGTTTAGGGACGTCTCGGTCCGATATTAGTTTAGGAACGTCTCGGTCCGACATTAGTTTAGGAACGTCTCGGTCCGACATTAGTTTAAGGACGTCTCGGTCCGACATTAGTTTAGGGACGTTTCGGTCCAATATTAGTTTAAGGACGTTTCGGTCCAATATTAGTTTAAGGACGTTCCGGTCCACGAGTTTAAGGACCCCACAGTCCATATTGATGTATGGTCGTTGGGACCCGTCACCTCTTTGACGTCGTTGAGGAATTACAACGATGGATGTCAAAGGAGTTCGGAGATGTACCCTCGAACCGGATGTAAATTGATTTAGGAGAGCCATTTTGCTCAGTTACTTTAGTTTAAGGACTTATGGCCACGATTGGGCTAAGTCCAGTAAAAAAATGTCCAATATTTTATTTGCATTTGTTTTTTTATTTTTATTTGGGCTTTGCCCAGAAAAGATGCAGAGCATCAATTTGTTTTGGGCTTTGCCCTTTATAAATGATGCAGAGCATCAATTTCATTTGGGCTCTCCCTTTTATTGCTCTGCAATTTGATTTGGGCCTAGCCCTTCAAGCAATGCATTGCATTGAGAATCTTCAAGAAACAGAAGTGCAGAGCACTTTTTAATCTTTTGATCTAAAGAAAAACAAGTTTTTTTTTTCTTTTCTTGTTTTTCCTTATTTCAGAGAACCAAGGGTTCATAACAAGTGCAAGGCACTACTTTTTTTTATTGTATTTACTTATTTATTTATTTATTGAAGATCCATGATCTTGTTCTTAGATCAATGATCTGTTCCAAGAGAATTTTCTCTTTTAAAGGTTTTTTTACCTTTTTTTTTATTCTTGAGGAGTTCTTCAGAGTCCTCTTTCTCTCCTTTTTCTTTTATCAAGATGTTGATGATTTTGAAATGAGGTCTGGGGTCCTTTTTATAGTGCTCACAAATTAGTTAAATTTGTTAAAGAGATCTTTCTCTGAGTGATTTGGGGAATTTTCCCCACCGTTGGATCTTTGATCCAAAGGCCCCTGCTTTACAGAAGAAAATCTTCTTGTTTTAACAAGAACAGAAAAGATTTATTCTGTTTTGCGCAACTCCCCCAGCGCGTGACACGTGTCGCGCAGCACAGCGCTTGCGCAGCTGTGCTTGCGCAACTGCGCAGACACGTGTCGCGCCGCGCAGCGCTTGCGCAGCAGCGTTTGCGCAACTGCGCAGACACGTGTCGCGCCGTGCGGCTCTTGTGCAATTGTGCTTGCGCAACTGCGCAGACACGTGTCGCGCAGCGCAGCGCTTGCGCAGCAGCGTTGTGCTTGCGCAACTGCGCAGACACGTGTCGCGCCGTGCGGCACTTGCGCACTTGTGCTTGCGCAACTGCGCAGACACGTGTCGCGCAGCGCAGCGTTTGCGCAGCAGCGTTTGCGCAACTGCGCAGCAGCGTGTCGCGCCGTGCGGCACTTGTGAAATTGTGCTTGCGCAGTTGGGTTTGCGCAACTGCGCAGACACGTGTCGCGCAATGCAGCGCTTGCGCAATCTGAACGTTGCATACTTTTATTTTTAAAGAGAGCCTTGCTCTGATTGGACACACTGCCTCGGGCGTTGCGTTGACGTATCAACTTCTGACATGCGGCGCGTTGCGCGCAATGCTCGGAATTTGAAACGTTGCTTCCAAAATTTGAATTTTCAAAATTCAAACAGAGCCTTGCTCTGATTGGGGGAAAAAATGCCCCCCCACCGTTGCGCTCACGTGGCGCGCACGTGAGTGCAGCGGTGGCGAGATCCTAACCGTCGGATCAAAGGGGTCAGGTGAAAAGGCGCAGGCGCCTATAAATAGGACCCTTGGTCCTTGGTAATTCTTTACCATTTTCAAGAATTTGAATTTCAGAGCCTTGCTCTTGCTTAAGAACTTCTAGAGCCTTGCTCTTGTGATTTCCCCAAGAACTTCAAAGTTCCAGTCTTAGAATCACTCTAGGTAAAATTAATTAAATTAAATTAATTTAAATTAAATTTAATTAACAGAGCCTTTCTTTTATAGATC
The DNA here is from genome assembly GCA_030015575.1 of Agapanthus africanus. Lineage (NCBI taxonomy): Eukaryota > Viridiplantae > Streptophyta > Magnoliopsida > Asparagales > Amaryllidaceae > Agapanthus > Agapanthus africanus. The sequence goes on from CM057337.1 coordinate 970,791,840, forward strand.
TCTGATCTAAAGAAAAACCCCTTTGGGGTTTCTTCAACAGAGCCTTGCTCTCAAACATTTACAGATTTACAGAGATCTGATCCATGGGTTTTAACCCATGAACAGAGCATTGCTCTTAGATCAAATGTAGATCTTTTTAGATCTGAGAAATGGAGAAAAATTTTGTTTTATAAGTTTTCATGGATTTTTCAAGATTCCAAAACTCTAATTCTTCTAGATAAAATTGATGGATCTTTCCACCATTACCATAGAGCTATGCTCTTTTAAGTAATCTTGTTCCCCTGAGACCAGAGTTTGATAAATGTCACTCTGTGACAGAGCTTTACTCTGAACGAGAATATTTCTCCTTGTCTCTAGGGATTTCCCATCAGTGAGGATATTCTTTTGGGGACCTTTTCATTAATTGACAGTCTTATCTAATGATGGGGTTGTCTTATTAAATGATGTACCGTCATCCAGATTTTGTGGGTCCCCCTTTTTGTCCCCTACCCATTACATCACAGTGTGGAGTAGGATTTCAAAATGCCAAGTGTCAGAACGCTAACGGTTATTTTTGTCTTTCTACAGGAAACATGTCCGGCGACTTGTCTTTCCCCTTTGTTCGCTCGGAAGGAGGGTTCCCCCATTCGCCGGTGGACCGGGTGGCGTTCGCTCTCATTAAAGATCATGACCCTGAATGCAAAAAGCTCCACTTGTGGGGAAGGTGGTACAGCCAGATCATCCAAGGCCGTCGCAGCTTCAGTTCCGCCTTGCCGTCTGAGCCTACAGTCCCGATCCCCTATGCAGACGAACCCCCGGTGAAGTATGCCGTGGAGGTTAAAAACTGGAATTCTGATGATCTCCTCCAGCCTGCGATCGGTGCCATCCCTGTGCAGCCGCCGCCGGCGATAGATATTCTGGGGAGGCGAATCTGTCAGGGTGAAGCACGCCCTTGGGGACAGGCTTACAATATTGGACTGATCCCGTGACCCCCGGCCGGATATTTGCAATGGGCCCGGTACATCTTATCGGCGAAAAGGACTCATCTAACGAGGATTGGTTTATATTCAGCCATCTACGTTTCGCTTTTCGAGTATCCCTCTCCTCCAACGTGGTGGGTCAAGGCCTTTATTGAACAATGGAATATCCCCACTCACACTTTCCTGATGACGGATAGGGAAGTCTCTATCTCCTTGGAGGAATTCGCTGAGATTTCGGGTCTACCAATGAGGGGAGAGCACTACGAGGAGCTGCTTCCTCCTGATGAGTACGTCTTTGCCACCAAGCAGCTGGTGTTTGACTTAACTCCGGAAAATGCCATTAAGCATCAGTATCCGGGCTTGGTGAAGGTGTTGGAGATCTATGAGGAACTCCATTTGGGATCGGGCGAGCGGGGCGTCAGTTTCGCAGATTTTATTGCTCGCTTTATTCGCCCAGAGTTACTATCAGAGGAGAGCGAGAAGTTCGCTCAGCTTGGTGACCCTTTTGGTTTCGGCTTGGACCGCCGACCTGTATCGGAAAATGATCAGAAGGATTTCTATCTCCCCAACGCTGCCATTGCTGCTTTCTCGGAAATTGCCGTCCCAGGCATGGATGAGGAAACCTTTTTTATTGGATTCTTGGGCTTGTGGCTATGCAACTTTGCACTCCCCATGCACCCCCGCCTCATGCAGCCCTCTGTCTTTTACCCAGCGCATCGGATGGTGGCTGGTTTGCAGTTATCGGTAGGAATCGCCGGGCTGGCTTACCTTTATCATGGACTTAGCGTAGCGGCGGACGCCAGTGAGCCTGGGGTACAGCCTGCTAACTTCCCGACGCACTACTTCACTTCTTGGATGGAGATGCATGTGCGAGGGGTGTTTGGTGCCCACAAGACTCCTCCGTTCTTCGAGAAATACAGACTCCCGAGAGTCATGCGGTTGGTCGGGGCTTCAATTGTGGTTCCAGCCCCACGGGAGTCTAGAGGGCTGCTCCTTCGTCCACATCTGGTCGGAGCGAAGGTTTCCTTTGTGGATAAGGTCATAACCATAGGCTCAGAGACCACCAAGTCAGTGGTGCCCCGGCGTGATGACTTCAAAGATGGGGCTTCTGCATTGAAAGCTCGGGAAATCCTCCATCTCTACTCCATCCGGCCGGGCTATCTAGTGTTCAGGCAGAATGAAACAGCCTTGTTTATGAGATATAACCCATACCGATTTGCCCGGCAGTCAAGCTACAACCAAGGGATCCCGCTGGAAGCTTTCTTGGAAACGCCCGTGGTCGGCCCAGAGGGGATAAAGAATGCGATGCATCATTTTACACGGCTTAACACAGGTTCCTATTTCTTCATTAGTGAACCCAGCTGTGCCCCTAAGATGCTTAATTCATATGTGGCCTGGTATGCGCACGCGATGGGCCCAATTATCTTAACGGAGAAGCGTATGCTGGTTGACCGTAGGGGTGCGCCTCCCGGCGGCGATCGCAAGGCCCCTTTGCAGCCAAGGATCCCGGTCGTCCCTCCGCTAAAAGATGCTGGAGTCGATCGACCACGCGTGTTGAGCCCTCCGCGGGGATTGCCGCTGCCCGCTACGGTGGATGCACCATCGGCGCCCCGTGCTCCCACGAAGGCGGCTAATGTAGTATCGCCAGAGCTAGGCGTAGGAGCAGATATTGGGACCCGCCGCCCTAAAGTAACTGCCAAGCGCAAATCTATCCCGGGTGGATCTAAAGCTGGCGGACAGAAGAAGAAAAAGTCCGCCCTTTCCCTTGATGCGATCCTCAGCCTAAAGCCTGCGGCTCCTCCCAACGAAGGCATAAGTGAATATGGCAGCAACGAGGGCTTCTTGGTAGACCCTGCAGACACTAATTTGGCTGCCGCCATTGCAGCTTCGGAGCGATCGGCGAGGCTCGAAGCGATGTTAAGTAAACTCGCTGAGTCAGGTAATCATCAGCCACTTTCTTCGTCATTTTATTGCACTTTTTATTATTATCTTTAACTAATATTCGCCCGATTTTCAACAGGTGTCTCTTCCGAAGAGGCTATTGCTGCCTCTTTGAAAACCTTCCAAGAGGAGGAGGAGAAGCGCGCTCTAGCAGGCGTTGGTATGTCCCACCCCTTTCTCTTTTATAGGGAAATTTTGTCATCTTTTCTGATGGTCAACCTAACCTTCTTTCATTTCTTTGCAGGGGTTATATCAGTTGATGCGGGGATCCTTCCTGAGCCTGTTACTGAAGTCCCGGTCTCGTCGAGGCTGCTGGAGGGGCCTCGACTTGACAAGACGACGAGGGATGCCCTGAAAAATCTGGAGGCATCCCTATTCACGGACGGGGACGCCTCAATTAGAGAAGCCCTAGTGGCATCCGTCTCAACGGCTCGGGAGAAGCGGAAGCGGCTGAGACGCGAAGCGAAGGCGCGCCGAGCTGCTTTGGCCACGGGAGCGGGCCCTAGCACTATTCCTCGCGCTGACACCCTTCTGAAGAGGCCCCTGTCGTCCTATCTACTACTTATAGGCAAGTGGCGCACGCGGCCCGAAGTGCAAACGATAAATCCTCTTCAGGTAGCATTTCTTTCAGAGCCTTGTTGTAAGAATTATAAAGCCATTGGCTCATATGCATTCCATCTTGCAGGGCCTAGTCCGACTGAGGGGGAGGCGGAGACCGTTGAACCCAGGGAAACGGCGGAAGCGGTGCCTGCCGAACCCGAGCCGACGGTGAGGCGCGTCGTTGGGGCCACGGGACCCGAAGCAGAGGTTGGGGGATCTGCAGCCGAGAGGGTCATGGATGTCGACCCTGAAGTGGCGGCAGATGAAATGATCGTCATAAGCGAACCGAGGGTAATGATAGGTGAGGCGTTTGAGGCTGGAGACCTCGCGGCGACGGTAGACGAGACAACCGTGACCGCAAGACTCGAAGGAGTAGCGGGTGAGGTGGCCACGATTCCTGAGGACGAGCCAGCTGCTCTTTCTCAGGAATATGGCAATGCTCCAATCATAGCCCTCCCCGCCTATATTCCCCCGCCTTCTCCAGGGCTTGCGAGTGCAACAACGGTTCCCATTGAGTCGGGTGACAAGGCTACGGGCGGTGGCCTGATGTCAATAGGGGAAGGAATTGCCTCAGTCTCGGCTGGCAGTTCGTCAGGTAAATTTCGAGTTACTATCATTTTCTCTCTTCTTTTTTTTATGTTGCAATCTTTTCTAACAAGTTTGCTTCTGTTTTTAATGCAGGTGCGGCCAGTGCCGATGCTCCACTGCTTGAAGGAGCACCGTCAACTACTGCTTTGGCGGTGGTCACTTCCCCGCCTTCCCTTGTGCCATCACGGATGTTGGAAGGTATGGATTTGCGACTCACAAGTTAATCTTTTAAACGTGTAGCTTATGGACTAACGTCATACCACTGTGTCCTTTCAGGAGTGCTCTTTGATCATCTATACCAAGTGTTGCTCCCACACTTCTCCTTCCCGTCCGAACTCGCTTTTCCCTCTAGTGGTGCCGGTGAGTACATTTTCATTTTGATGTCTTAGTTTACTCCCTTTTTTAGCAATGGGATGATTTCCGACTTTTCCTCTTCCTTATTGCAGTGCCACGAATCGAAGGAGGGGACGCAAGACCTGCCACGCCACCGGCCCTTCCGGCTTTGCCGTCCGTTGCAGCTGGTACAGTATATTCCTCCCCCCTTTTTATATGATCCTTCAACATCTTTTCGAATCATTGTTTAACCATGTTTCGTTTTGCAGCTATTGTTCCAGCTCCGATCCCTCTTGAGTCTCGTGTTCTTTCACCAGCGGGCCCTTTCTTGAAACGTCCATCTTCAAAAGGTGTCGTGATGAGTTTGGGCATGCTGAGCGGGTATATCGAAGAGCTTAACATGGACGCTCTCCCTTCTGCCGTGGATTTCGCAACGGAGGTTAACCCGATGTTGGCGGCGCTCGTAAACTTTCACAATGAAGGCGTCGTCGAATCTTGGGTTAACCACTGCAGAGAGATTGAGGCCTGCTTGCATCGGTTGGAGACGACGCGCCCTTCTCCCGAAGTTTTAGCCATGAGCACCGAACGGACAGCCTGGCTCGAGCAAAGCGCTTCTTATCTCCTCCATTTGGAGCAGGAAGCAGCTTTACGGTTGAAGGAGCGTCGGAAATCTTCAAGCGCAACCGCTCGCCTGCACGCTGAAGTTAGGACGAATGCTGCTGAAGTGAAAGCCGTCTTTGAAGGCCTTGTGGAGCGTATCTCTAATGGGCTAGCACTGAGGCGGAAGCTTGATGCCGCTGAGCGTGATGCTCGAGGCCAAGAAGCAGCTCAGCAGGTTGTTGGGGAACAGCTCGCATCCTTCACGCAGCAGCGGGCTCAAGTAGAGGCCGAACTGGCGGTGGCAACTGATCAGGAGAAGGCGTGGAAGGAAGTACGCAGGCAGTTGATAGAGCTGTTCAAGAAACTTCCTTCTCCCTGAATATCTTGTATCATTTACACATTTGTAATTTGTATATAATGTATACACATTCCCTGTTTTTTTATACGATCCGCCTTGTATTTTGATTGAATTTATGAATAAAGGTACACATTCCTTCTTACGATGTCTGGTACTATTTCTTTGCTTTCTCTCCTTTCATTATGATGTTTTCGATGAACTTGATTGGCGGATAACTTAACTTCTCCGAGAGATAGTGATGGCTTAGGCCGCAGGTTCAGATCTGCCGCCTAAGACTTTTCAGTTCTATGAGCCGTGAGGGTCTCACAGAGACTTTTCTCCCTACGGATCGAGAGGATCTCATAGGTGGATTTTCTCCTTAGGAATCGTGAGGATTCCTAAGTGTGTTTTCTCTTACAAGTCGTAAGGATCCTATAAGAGAATTTTTCCTTCTTACGAGCCGAGAGGACCCGTAAGCGGTTGTTTCCCTCCTTGTCGAAAATCGACTTCGGAGAGTGAGACCCGTGAATAGTATGCAAGAGATCATTTTGGATTGACTTGCAGGGCCCCATTGTTCAGGAAGCAAGTTTTTCAATCTTTGCTGCCCGAGACTTCATCTTGTAAGGTGGGACGAACCGGGAATTCTCCCGCGGAGACAGTGGTGGCTCTGCGAGTTGACGTAGGTCGGGAGGCTCTCGTCACGGAGTGTTTGTATCCGTGAGTCGAGGAATTTGCTAGGGATTATTTGTTTCCCAAGCGCCAAGGATTATTTGTTTCCTTGGGGTTTGAAACGAGTCGAGGGTTCCCACAGAGGCTCTGGTGGCTCTGCGAGTCGACGCGAATCAAAAGGCTCTCGTCAATGAGTGTTTGTATCCGTGAGTCGAGGAGTTTGCTAGGGATTATTTGTTTCCCAAGCGCCAAGGATGATTTGTTTCCTTGGGGTTTGAAACGAGTCGAGGGTTCCCACAGAGGCTCTGGTGGCTCTGCGAGTCGACGCGAATCAGAAGGCTCTCGTCAAGGAGTGTTTGTATCCGTGAGTCGAGGAGTTTGCTAGGGATTATTTGTTTCCCAAGCGCCAAGGATTATTTGTTTCCTTGGGGTTTGAAACGAGTCGAGGATTCCCACGGAGACGCTGGTGGCTCTGCGAGTCGACGCGGATCAGGAGGCTCTCGTCAAGGAGTGTTTGTATCCGTGAGTCGAGGAGTTTGCTAGGGATTATTTGTTTCCCAAGCACCAAGGATTATTTGTTTTCTTGGGGTTTGAAACGAGTCGAGGATTCCCACGGAGACGCTGGTGGCTCTGCGAGTCGATGCGGATCAGGAGGCTTTCGTCAATGAGTGTTTGTATCCGTGAGTCGAGGAGTTTGCTAGGGATTATTTGTTTCCCAAGCACCAAGGATTATTTGTTTCCTTGGGGTTTGAAACGAGTCGAGGATTCCCACGGAGACGCTGGTGGCTCTGCGAGTCGACGCGGATCAGGAGGCTCTCGTCAAGGAGTGTTTGTATCCGTGAGTCGAGGAGTTTGCTAGGGATTATTTGTTTCCCGAGCGCCAAGGATTATTTGTTTCCTTGGGGTTTGAAACGAGTCGAGGATTCCCACGGAGGCACTGGGGGCTCTGCGAGTCGACACGGATCAGGAGGCTCTCATCAAGGAGTGTTTGTATCCGTGAGTCGAGGAATTTAATGAAGATACTGGTTTCTTCAGAGTTGGACTGAACCGTCGAGATTTGGCTTCGTCTTCTGGCGGAGCCTGTTGGGAAAGTATGGTTCCCTCTTTGTTTACGCCCTTGGATTGTATACAGGGATCGATGCGATCTTAACTGTAGGGCCAAAGTTTTATCATTTCTTCTTTTTATTTTATTTTATTTCCGCGATGCTCTATCATTTCAGCTTTTATATCGCGAAGGTCGCGACTGCCCAATCATTTCGGCTATTTTTCGCGGTGCCCAATCATTTCGGCTATTTATTTTATTTTCACTCGCTGATTTTTATTGCGAGTTGCCCAATCATTTCGGCTATTTATTTTATTTTCACTCGCTGCTTTTTATTGCGAGTTGCCCAATCATTTCGGCCATTTTGCATGCATACATTTTTACTTGCTGCTTTTTATTGCAAGTTGCCCCATCATTTCGGCTATTTCATATGCATGTGCGGCCTACTGGCTTTCCGCCGTAAGCCTGAAATTAAACACCGATTTCGGCATCAACACCGCTACAACTGGGATATTGCCAGGAGCGAATCATCATCTGCCCCTGTCGATGTTGAACAAGGACGGCTTAGTGACCAGGGTTAGGGTCCTGTCGACTAAGGCTTTTGACTTCATGAGCCGTAAGGGTCTCACGAAGTTATTTCTCCCTACAAGTCGTGAAGATCTTGTAGGTGTATTTTCTCCTTAAGAATCGTGAGGATTCCTAAGTGTATGTTCCTCTGTAAGTCGTAAGGATCCTACAGTAGGGTTTTCTCCTTGTAAGTCGAGAGGGCCTACAAGGGTCATGCGATCATATCCCCATTCACGGATGAGACTTGGTTAGGGAAATGTTTATTCACGCCCGTGGATTGTATACAAGGGTCAGTATTGAGCCACTTGTAGGGCAATATCGAAGGTTGGGGTTTGCTTAAGCATAGGTTTAGGTCTCTGTAACTTAAGACTTTCAAATCTTATGAGCCGTGAGGGTCCCATAAGAGAGTTTTCCTTACGAGTCGTGGGGATCTCGCAAGTGTATTTTCTCCTTAGGAATCGTGGGGATCCCTAAGTGTGAATCTCCCTTGTGAGTCGAAAGGATCTCACACGGGTGGTTTCTCCTTACAAGGTCGAGAGGACCCTATAAGTGTCTTTTAACGAGGTTGCGCCCTTTCGGGTTTTCACAAACACTCGCCGGTAGCCCTGCTGTTTTTACTCACGGAGCCCTTTCGGGTTTTCATCCGTGCCCTTTTTGCTTATGGACATACTGTTTTTTTTAATTTTTATATGTTTTTTTTTATATCTCGTCAGCCTAAAGATGCTGCGGTAGTAGTTTAAAGACGTTTCGGTCTGCTATTAGTTTAAGGACATTTCGGTCCGTCGTTAGTTTAAGGACGTTTCGGTCCGTTATTGAGAAGGCTGGGTACTGCTTATAGAGCTTGAGTTTAGGAAGACAGGGAGCAGACATAGTCGTCGTCATCTATCATTGACCTAGGCCGTAACTCATTAAGCGTAGTATTTCTTTAGGAAGCGACCGTTTATTGGCCTGAAAGGCCTTTCACCGTGCATATCCATGAGTAGATAGGCTCCACCCTGGTAGACTTTATCTATGATGTACGGGCCTTCATAGTTTGGCTCGAATTTTCCCCGCTTGGCGCGATTGGGGATCATAGGCCTTTTGACCACTAGCACAAGCTCGCCTTGGCGGAATGTCCTCGGTCGGGTCAATCTTTCATACGAGCGCGTCATCTTTGCTTTATAAGCCTCCAGATTTTGTTGCGCTATGAGTCGAGTTTCATCAAGGGCGTCAAGCTCCTCAAGCCGAAGGTGAGCATTTTCTTCGTCCGTCAGCTCATAGTGGACTGCCACTCGTAGAGAGGGTAACTCTATCTCGAGGGGGAGTACTGCTTCTGTACCGAACACCAACGCGTACGGCGTTGTGTTTGTGGCCGTCTTGAACGCTGTTCGATATGCCCAAAGAGCTTCTTGCAGTCTTTCGTGCCAGTCTTTCTTATTTCGGGACACCGTTTTCTTTATGATCTTTGTTAAGGTCTTGTTGAAGGCTTCAGCTAGTCCGTTAGCTCGCGGATTGTACACTGAGGAATATCTCCAGTCTATATTATGCTGTTGCACGAAGCGACTGATCTTGTGGCTTCTGTAAGCTGGCCCGTTATCGGAGATGATCCGTCGTGGAGTTCCAAACCGATATATGACGTGCGTCTTGAAGAAATGGAGGATATTCTTCGTCTTAACTTCTCTTAACGGTACTGCTTCTGCCCATTTGGAGAAGTAGTCAGTCTTCGCCAAGATGAAACGATGTCCCCTAGACGATACTGGTTCGATGGGGCCGACTATATCAGTCCCCCACATCTCGAATGGCCAGCTAGCCACTGTTGGATGTAGTGGATTTGGATGCTGGTGGATGAAGTCCCCATGAATTTGGCATGAGTGGCATTGCTTCGCATATTCGAGGCAGTCCTGAATCATTGTGGGCCAATAGTAGCCCATCCGTTTGACCTTCAACTTCATCTTAGGGCCTGCTTGATGAGAACCACAGAGTCCATCGTGAACTTCTTGGACGACTCTTTTCGCTTCGTCAGGTCCTAAGCATCTCAGCCACAGAGAATCAAATGACCTTTTGTACAGAGTATCATTGACGAAGGCGAAAGACAGAGCTCGTTTTATGAGCTGATGTTTCGTGGACGCTTCTTTGGGCAATCGGTGGGACTTGAAGTAATCTATGAAGACTTCTCTCCAATCCTCAGTATTTTCCCAATATTTTACTTGCAGGGTCGTCTGCTCGCTCGCTCCTTTTTCTTCGGATGATTCCGGAGATATTTCTGCTGGGGCAAGCACCCGACGGCTTTGTACCACGATTCTAACGTCATCGAGGTTCTCGTCAGCCAGTTCTTTAGCAAGTTTGGCCAGCGCGTCTGCTTTGCTGTTTTCCGCGCGCGGCATGTTCTCCAAAGTATAGGAGGGAATTTGGGTCAACAGTTGTTGCACTTTTTCGCCGTACTTTACCAATTCTGGCTTGCACGTTTGGTAGTCGCCGTTTACTTGACTAATGACCAGTTGAGAATTCCCGTATATGAGGAGGTCTTCAATTCCCATGTCAATGGCGATCTCGAGGCCTGCTATCAGAGCTTCGTATTCGGCTTCGTTGTTTGTCCTCGGCTCCGTCAGGGAGAACGCATAACGCATTATCCCTCCTTGTGGAGTTATAAAGATGAGTCCTACCCCCGATTTAATTATAGGGGTACTTTGTTTGCGCTTCTTCACGGAAGATACTCCGTCGAAATAAAGCTCCCATCGGGTATCATCACCGTCGATCGCATCAAACGCATGCTTGTCTGGAAAATCGCAATTCAGGGGAGAATCGGCAGGTATCGGGTGCTCAGCAAGGAAGTCGGCTATGGCCTGACCCTTCACTGCCTTGAGGGGTCGATACGTTATCGAGAATTCCTTTAAGAGCAGGGCCCATTTAGCTAGTCGTCCCGTCAATATGGCCTTTGACATTAGATATTTGAGAGGGTCCACCTTTGAAATGAGATGGACTTCATGCGCTAATGCGTAATGTTTAAGCTTTGTTATTGCGAAGATCAACGCCGGGCAGTGTTTTTCAATGGGGGAGTAATTGTTTTCTGCCCCCAGCAGAACCCGACTTAAGTAGTAGAGTGCTCTTTCTTTCCCCTGGTCATTCTCTTGTGCCCATAATGCGCCTAAAGAACCTTCAAGGGCGGCCGTGTAAAGAATGAGAGGCTTTCCCTTAACTGGAGCAGCCAACACTGGAGGGTTTTGCAGATACTGCTTGATCTCGTCCAGTGCGCCTTGGCATTTGTGATCCCAAACGAATGGGGTTCCCTTCTTCATCAGGTGACTGTAAGGACGGCACTTTCCTGAAAGATTAGCAATAAACCGCCGAATGTATGCGAGCTTTCCTTGTAGAGATCGCAGCTGTTTAAGAGTTCTCGGCGGAGGCATTTCCATGATCGCCTTGATTTTAGACGGATCTATCTCAATACCTCGGTGTCGGACGATGAATCCCAGGAATTTGCCTGAGGAAACCCCGAACGCACATTTAAGAGGATTCATCTTCAAATTGTATTGCCGAAGGCGTTGAAATACGGTCTTCAAATGCTCGAGATGTTCTTCGTATGATTTGCTTTTAACCACGAGATCGTCGATATAGCATTCGACGATTTCGTGTATAAGGTCATCGAAGATCTTTGTCATGGCCCTTTAATAAGTGGCACCGGCATTCTTTAAACCGAAGGGCATCACTTTATAACAGAATATACCTAGAGGGGTCCTGAAGGCGGTGTGTTTCTGGTCTTCGGGATGCATCTTTATCTGATTATACCCTGATGAGCCATCCATGAAGGAGAAAACCTCATGAGTGGATGTATTGTCTATCATCAGTTCGGTGACTGGCACTGGGAAATTATCCTACGGGCAAGCTTTATTAAGATCCCGGAAGTCTACGCATATACGCACTGTCCCATTTTTCTTCATCACTGGGACGATGTTGGCGATCCATTCAGGGTATTGAACTTCCTGGATGAAGCCAGAGTCGATTAACTTTTTGACCTCGGTATTGATGCTCATCTCAAGCTCGAGTCGCATTCTTCTCGGCGCCTGTTTGACTGGCTTGATGTTCGGGGATATTGCTACTCTATGTACCGCAACTTCTGGATCTAGTCCCGGCATCTCGGAATAGTTCCATGCGAAGCAATCTTTATGCTGCACAAGGACGTCCTTTAACGCAGCCGCCCTCTCCTCAGACAGCAGCTCGCTGACGAATGTCGGTCGCGGATCGTTTACCGTCCCCAACTCGATTCTCTTGAGGTTATCTGCAGTAGTATGTATTCCATCCTCCAGTTCTTTCGGAGCTGGGGGAAATTCTGAGATTACCTCATCATTGCTGTTTTCGAGGCACCAAGGAAGGCTGTCCATGTTCTCGGGTTCTCCTTTTAGTATTGTTATCATGTGACAGGTACGAATTCGCTTCCAGTCCCAATGTGGAACTGGTTTTTCTTTCGTGGCCTTGGGTTCGTGCTTTTGTGGTGGTGCTACCCTCCAGTCGTCGGACAGAGCGAATTTACCAAGCTGGTACTGATCTTCGACCCAATTCTTGAAGGTGAAGCAATCTTCAAGAGAATGACCTATCACTCGATGGTAAGAGCAATAGTCCGGGTGTGAGGCTTCGCCCGCTTGTTCGGGGTGTTTAGACTCCGGCAATGTAAGCATTTGATGCTTTAGGGCAAGATTGAGTATCTTCTTCGTCTTTCCCCGAGGAAACGAGTATGCTCGACCCATTTTCTTCATGAGGGATAGATCAATAACGCTCGATTCCCGTTTGCGTGGCTTCTTGCTGTTGAGCGCTTCTTTGGCCTTTCGACTTGTTCCTGCCTCCGCGTCGAGCCCTTTTTGTATCAGGTTGACATGGGGCAGCATCTTCGTCTTTTACTGCCTGTTGAAGGAGGCGCTGCGTTTTGGCTTTCTCATAGATTGCCATTTCACGATTGTGATCATCTCGGACTTTTTGACCCGCTTCCCTTATGAGTTTGCCCATTTGTTCCTCGAACGACGGACTGGGCTCCTTTGCATCTGGAACTTTCACCGGCTTAGGATTAACGTCCTCCCATTGAGCATCCGCTTCTTCGTCAAGGTCATACACGACGTAACAGCCAGGTAGTAACTCTCGCTTCTTTGACCAGATGTATCCAAGCCCTTTTGTTTCCATTCTCCCGTTAGGCAGCTTGCGTTGAGTCCCGGGAACATTCCAGACCCTGTCATAGAATTTGGCTTTTCGAACGGTCTGCTTGAAGGATATCCCCTGGCGTTTCAGCAGCTTTTTCAAACCTTCCCTATAATATCTGGGGAGACGGATAGGCTGAAGCCTGTCGAGCGTAGAATCCGCGCCATGGCAGATTTCTTTTTCTACCTTGGTTTCTTCGGAACGGTAGAATAGGATTGCCCTCTCGCCTTTTCGTCCGGGGGGGATATAAAATGTCTGCAATTCTTCCACGCTGTCGGTGTCGAGTGCATCCAGTTCTTTATAATGTTCAAGCGGCACCATGGCTATCTGCAGACTTCGCTCTTCATCAGCGGAAGCTCGTATTGAAAGCCGAGCAGGGAATACAGCATGGACTTCGTCCTCTGAATCACCACCAAAGATCTGTGAAAGGGCGGATGGTCCCGGCTCGGTGTATTGGGGCGGACCCGAATAAACTATATCCTCCTCCTCCTCGGTATCGCTGCCGAACACAGGGATGGTTGCGTTAGTTTTGTTCTCCGGCTTATGACACTTCTCCGTGTCTTCGAAATCCGGTAAGAAGTATTTGGCGTCTTCGTATTTGCGGACCTCGTTCACAGAGAACGGGTTCAGTTCTCCCGTCACGGTATACTCGAAACCATCCTTAAAATACTTCATACACTGATATTGTGTAGAAGGGATGATGTTGTACTCGTGTAACCATGGTCGGCCGAGCAGAGCATTGTAACATGTCTTGGCGTCTATGACATGGAATTTAATATCTGTGACGAGCAACCCAAAGCGTAACGTCAATATCATAGATCCAAGAGTCTTTGACGATTGGGAGTCGAACCCGGAGATGGTGATCTTGTCCCGCGCAAGGTGCTGGACGCTCATGCAGATTTCCTTCAACACCCGCACGTTGAGGAGATTAACAGACGACCCATTATCGATTAGGATTTTGCCTATCTTTATATCATGGCAGTATCCTGAGACATAGAGAGGGCGATTGTGTTCGCGTGTCCCAAGGAGAAGGTCTTCATCGCCAAAAGTAACATCAGCCGTGTGCACTTCCTCCAATTCATCCTTCATCTTTTCCTCGGCCAGGCATGCTTGGAATTGGTCCGGATCTTGTAGCTCTTTAATCAAAGAATCCCTCGCCTCTTTTGATAGTAACAGGGCATCAAGAATGCTGAGTTGTGAGGGCAGCTTCCTTAGATGCGCCAAGACATTGTAATCCACCTTATTTCTTTTCGGCGGATTCTTGGCGGTTAGCTCTTCCGCAACTTGGTCATCTAGAGTAATATCCTCAGAAACCTTTTCTTTCCCTTTATCTTTCTTGTTTAAGGGTCCGAGATTCTTTTCAGGTAACGTCCGATTGCGTAGCTGGATATTTTCGCAAACCTTTGGCTCTTCTCCTTTTCCCGAAGTTGACTCTTTAAAGAGAGGGGCAAGTTCCAGCTCTTCATCAGAATCGCTCCCGAATGTAGGCACTTGTGACCCGGCAGTGTTAACCATGCGACAATCGCCGGTAGTTCTTTTAAGCTCTTCGGTCATATCTCTTTGCTCTCGACGAGTTTTACGCTTTTCCCGCTTGAAGCGTTGTTGACGAGCAACATATCCTTGCCACCATTTATCGAAAGCTTTGCATTCTTGAGTGGGGTGCGAAACCTTCTGATGATATAAGCAAAAGGAGGGGTGCATTTCTATTTCACCAGTAATTTTTCCTTCCGAGGATGGTAGTTTCATGCCCATTGATGTGGCCTTAGCAAACCTTTTCTTTATCTTGAATTGGCTTTTGTCGGTAGCGAAGGTGTTTTGCTCCAGCGGGATCGCTTCAGCTCTTTCATCAAGTCGCTGGCGCTTGGCCCTTTCAAATATAGCCATTTCGCGTTTTCGATCAGCTTTACTTTTCAGTTGAGCTTCGTTAAGGAACACGTCAATCATTTCGACTGATAGTTCCGGAATTTTTGATTCAGTATCTGCCCCCAGCGTTTTAGTGCCAGAAGTCTCTTCATCGTTCGTGATCGAATGGGAGATCATATGACAGCTCGTTACATATTCCTCGGATTCATCTGATGAACTTTCTCCCTCATCTTCTTCTTGAAAGACGTGATTGAGGAACTCTTGAAGCGTAATGGGAGTATGTGCCTTTTGGTTATATTCATCCAGCGCGTCAATTTGCTTTTGTAAGTCCGTGCGCTTGTCGCCAGGCTTCACGGGCTTCTTAGATTTCTTCTTTTTCTTTTTCGAAGATTTTGACGGCTGGCTGCAAGTGTTTGAACCGCTACCATCGGTCTTTGGAGTTGGACGAGGTTTTAGCATTCCCTCCATAATTTGCGGCTCCAATGGGTTCTTCCACTTGACCGCTGGACATGCCTGAAGATCGTTTAGCATTCTCTTTGTCCTGGCTGATAATACAACCTCCCAAGGAGCTTCTTCAATGACGGAGCATGTTGCCCCCGGCGTATTCGTCCCCTTAGAGGTGTGGGGTTGCGGGGATTCACCTTCCATTTGTCAGATAACGCGAACTTGCCCTGTCGGTACTGGTTCTCAAGCCAATTCTTGAAAACGTAGCAATCTTCGATCGGATGGCCTAGTACTCGATGATAAGGACAGTAGTTGGGCTCGTTGACGTCACTTGGTTGCAACAGACGTTTTGGATCCGGCAGATTTATGAGTCTCTGCGCAACGCCAGCTCGAATAACCTCTTCGTTTTATCGCGGGGAAAGGAATAAGGGCGTCCCATCCTATCCTCAAGGGGTACGTACGGGCGCATATTATTTTGACGAGCCACTGGCTTCGGGTCGCTTGGTTGTTGTTGAGCATTAGCGACGACGATCGCTTTTCCTTTCCCTTTGTCATTTCGGGAGTCCGGCCTTGGAAGAGGAGGTTTATGGCCCATCTGATCCATCTGCGCTAGTTTGTCAATCAACGCCTGGAAGGTAGTTGGCTTGAAAAACATCATAAATTGTGAGATGGTTGCTTGTGGATCGAGGGTTCCCACAAACATACCAACTGCGGGAGCTTCTTCAATGCGCTGCTCACACTTTGACCATAAATTCCGCCATCGTATAGCGTACTGAACCCACGTCTCGCCGGGTTTTACCCTGGCGTTAATCAGTGCCGTCATCGGGGTACGTTCACTGGCACTTGCAAAACGTTGAGTGAACAGCAGCTACATCTCCGCAAAGGTTTTAATAGAGTCGTTTGGGAGTTCAGAATACCACTCGAACGCCGTGTCTGATAAGCTTCCAACAAACTGGCGAAGCAACAGCTTGTCGTCACCGCCGGTGTTGCCACAGAGCGCCCTGAACTGGGCAACATGCTGGTGAGGATTGCCCGTCCCCTTGTAGACATGGAACTTAGGAATTGTATAACCTGGCGGGTACTTAATCTGATCGTACCAACCCGGATATGTCCGCCCCGTCTTTACGGCCTGACCGGCTGCTTCAGTCGCCTGATGCACCCGTATTTGCTGGGCGATGTATTCATCCAAATCAGCTTTTGATATGGTATCCTCTTTAGCTGTGGATAGAGCCGGTGGAGGATTCGATGTCTCTCCCCTATCGTCTTCAAGAATGATCGAGGGATCTTCAGCAGGTGGATCTTGTTGAATCATCATACCCACCATATCCTGAAACAGGAGGGCCATTTTCTTTATGTTGGTTGCCTGCTCCGCAGCTTCTTTATCTTTCTTCTCTAGCACGCGCCGAAGGAATTCGGCGTCCGTTTCTTGTTCTTGACGTTCTTCTGAGGATGTTTCCGGGGTTTCTTTCGGCCCTGTAAGTGCGGCCATAGCGTTCATCATCTCCTGGAGCTTCTGTTGCTGCTCCTGAGCCTTGGTCACTGACCGTGTAAGCGGTCTATGACCCGTGGATGTACGGCTGTCTTCTTTTCCCGATGCCATGTAAACCGTAAAAACTATTATGCCCCCTGACTTGGGGCTTTTAGGTTCACCATTTTTAACTTTTGCCGCTGACGCGGGTGTTTTCTCTGGCCTCCTTCTTTTGTGGGCCGTTGAGGTTGAAGGAACCATTGAAGGGGGCACCCTAGCAGCTGCTGTCCCCTGCTGTTTAATGGGATAATCCTTGTCTTTTTCCACCTTCGCCTTTTTCTGGCGACGAGAGTGACCTGGGTTAATCACAGAGTCTTGAACCCTTCGCCAAACTTTATAAATTCTTGAAGACAGCCGTTGAGGGGGCTGTTCTCGCTTCGTTTCTGGAACTCTCTCCGCAGGTGGAGGAGATCTCTTCAATGTAGCGATTGGAGAGTTCTTCCGTACCCTCCTCAGCAGTTCAAAGCTGTTCCCAGTTGGAACAGCAGCGTTGACTTCCACCACTGGAGCCGGTGGAGTTATCCCTGAGGGGGAGTTGCCCCCTGCCTTCCTTACTCGTTGCCAATGGCGACGTCGAGCACGACGAGCCGTTGGGATTGGCTCAGAGATAGAGATAACTTCTTTTTGCCCCCTGTCTGAATGAGGCGCCGCCGGTGTTAACCTCTTAAAGACTGAGGTTGTTCCTTGCGGGTTAATATCCAATCTATCAAAGACAGATCTTCGTGCAGGGGCAGGAGCAGGAATCATCAGTCTTGAAAAGACTGACTCTTTGGCGGGAGAAGCCGCCTTAACGACTTCCGGAACAGCGGCCGTTGCCCTCTTTGGGACAGCCAATTTAGAGTTCTGATTTAGCCTGGTGAAAACAGAGGCTGTCGGTTTGGTAGCGGGCGACCCGTTAACAGGGGCCGTCGTGGCAGTGAGCCGGTTGAAGACCGACTTCTTGTTCACCTCCGGTGCAAGTATTGGCATAGAGCAGCTTGTCGGTGGGATCATGGTCCCGAAGAATAAGCCATTGGTGGCTTGGGTCACTGGTCTACTGGCAGAGTGAGGAAGGAAGCCGCTTGGGGCCCATATGCTACACCTCCGGGGGAGGTGGAGCGTCCATTGCAGTGGCACTTCGAGCAGTTGGTGCAGTTGAAGGCCATTGAATATTGAGTTCTGCGCCAGACAAAAGACCAAATCTTAGCAACTTGAAATCCGAAGGCAACCATTTAACAAACCGCGATTGGCTCGCGAGGACGACACACGAAGTGTGGAGTGGAAAGAGGAAAAGGTCCCACCGGGCGTGCCAGAATCTGTTCCCCTCCGAACGGCGGCGCGGACTCTGCGTCCTGCCTGAGATTCGGGGCAGATGCTATGTGGTTTTATCCGTCTACCTCTCCGAAGATGCCAAGTTGATTTATGGCACCGTGTATCGGAAGTTTAGACGGATGCGGCCGATGTAGCAGACTTCGTCAGATTCCCCCTCAGGGTGAGGGGTTTTTGATTGTGGGGACGCTCTTCCCTGCAGGCTCAAGCCTCTGCAGTTAATTACGCTACCGCATCGCGATAACAACTTTCTCCTTCTCCAGAATTTCACTTCGTGTCGTGTGTGTTTGTTTTGTTTGTGGTTGCCCGTGGATTGTATACGGAGACTGAGTAATGCCGTCGCCCGTAGGACGTGGATTAGTCCAAATCCGTATTTACTTAGATTTGGGTTTGGTGTTTTTAGTTTAAGGATACGTTAGTCGTATTGAGACTAAGATCAACTTAAACGTTCGTTAAGGATACGTTAGTCCTGTTTTAGACTAAGATCAACTTAACGTAGTGATTCATTTAATATATGTCCGTCAGGACTCGTCACCTCTCTGACGTCGTTGAAGGATTACAACGACAGGTGTCAGAGGAGTTCAGAGATGTACCCTTGAACCAAAGTTGATTTGGAGTTTTATCATTCATTTAAATGTCTAAGGATACGTTAGCCGTATTTGAGGCTAAGATCAACTTAAACGGGACCGTTTAGATCTGACAAAAGAGCGTTTGGGCTCTATTGTTCCAGTTTGGGAGATTCATAGTCCAATTTGGGACTAAAGTCTGTTTGGAGGATACGTTAGCCATTTTTGAGGCTAAGATCGACTCAAACGTTTGTTAAGGATACGTTAGTCCTTGAGACTAAGATCAACTTAACGGGACCGTTTAGATCCGACAAAAGAGCATTTGGGCTCTATTATGCCAGTTTAGGGACGTGGTGGTCCATATTCCAGTTTAGGGACGTGGTGGTCCGATGTTAGTTTAGGGACGTCTCGGTCCGACATTAGTTTAAGGACGTCTCGGTCCGACATTAGTTTAAGGACGTCTCGGTCCGACATTAGTTTAGGGACGTTTCGGTCCAATATTAGTTTAGGGACGTTTCGGTCCAATATTAGTTTAAGGACGTTCCGGTCCACGAGTTTAAGGACCCCGCAGTCTATATTGATGTATGGTCGTTGGGACCCGTCACCTCTTTGACGTCGTTGAGGAATTACAACGATGGATGTCAAAGGAGTTCGGAGATGTACCCTCGAACCGGATGTAGATTGATTTAGGAGAGCCATTTTGCTCAGTTACTTTAGTTTACGGACTTATGGCCACGATTGGGCTAAGTCCAGTAAAAAAATGTCCAATATTTTATTTGCATTTGTTTTTTTGTTATTTGGGCTTTGCCCAGAAAAGATGCAGAGCATCAATTTGTTTTGGGCTTTGCCCTTTATAAATGATGCAGAGCATCAATTTCATTTGGGCTCTCCCTTTTATTGCTCTGCAATTTGATTTGGGCCTGGCCCTTCAAGCAATGCATTGCATTGAGAATCTTCAAGAAACAGAAGTGCAGAGCACTTTTTAATCCTTTGATCTAAAGAAAAACAAGTTTTTTTTTCTTTTCTTGTTTTTCCTTATTTCAGAGAACCAAGGGTTCATAACAAGTGCAAGGCACTACTTTTTTTATTGTATTTACTTATTTATTTATTTATTGAAGATCCATGATCTTGTTCTTAGATCAATGATCTGTTCCCAAGAGAATTTTCTCTTTTAAAGGTTTTTTTACCTTTTTTTTATTCTTGAGGAGTTCTTCAGAGTCCTCTTTCTCTCCTTTTTCTTTTAGCAAGATGTTGGTGATTTTGAAATGAGGTCTGGGGTCCTTTTTTTAGTGCTCACAAATTAGTTAAATTTGTTAAAGAGATCTTTCTCTGAGTGATTTGGGGAAATTTCCCCACCGTTGGATCTTTGATCCAAAGGCCCCTGCTTTACAGAAGAAAATCTTCTTGTTTTAACAAGAACAGAAAAGATTTATTCTATTTTGCGCAACTCCCCCAGCGCGTGACACGTGTCGCGCGGCGCGGCGCTTGCGCAGCAGCGTTTGCGCAGCTGCGCAGACACGTGTCGCGCGGCGCGGCGCTTGCGCAGCAGCGTTTGCGCAACTGCGCAGACACGTGTTGCGCCGTGCGGCACTTGCGCAATTGTGCTTGCGCAACTGCGCAGACACGGGTCGCGCAGCGCTTGCGCAGCAGCGTTTGCGTAACTACGCAGACACGTGTCGCGCCGTGTGGCACTTGCACAATTTTGTGTGCGCAACTGCGCAGACACGTGTCGCGCGGCGCGGCGCTTGCGCAGCTGCGCAGACACGTGTCGCGCCGTGCGGCACTTGCGCAATTGTGCTTGCGCAGTTGGGTTTGCGCAACTGCGCAGACACGTGTCGCGCAATGCAGCGCTTGCGCAATCTGAACGTTGCATACTTTTATTTTTAAAGAGAGCCTTGCTCTGATTGGACATACTGTCTCGGGCGTTGCGTTGACGTATCAACTTCTGACACGCGGCGCGTTGCGCGCAATGCTCGGAATTTGAAGCGTTGCTTCCAAAATTTGAATTTTCAAAATTCAAACAGAGCCTTGCTCTGATTGGGGGAACAGTAGTAAAGAACGTTCTCAAGTACCTGAGAAGGACTAAGGAGATGTTCTTGGTGTATGGCGGAAAAGACCTCCAGATTGAGGCCTTTGTTTACTCCATCTTCCATAGTGATAAGGATGACTCCAAGTCCATGTCGGGTTATGTCTTTACCCTCCATGGAGGGGCGATCTGTTGGAAGAGCTCCAAGCAAGACATCGTTGCTGACTCGATGATGGAAATGGAGTAGTTCGCCGCATGAGACGCCGCAAAAGAGGTAGTCTAAATGAGGAAGTTCTTAACTGAACTTCACGAGGTTCCCTCCATTGTTGATCCAATACTTTAGTATTGTGACAACAAACGGTGCTACAGCTTTAGGGAAGGAACCCAGGTCCTATCAGAGATCCAGACATATCTTGAGGCGGTACCACCTGATCAGGGTGATCGTTGATCTCCAGGTGATCGAGGTGAGGAGAATAGATACGAAGAACAACACTGCAGATCTACTCACAGAGGTCATCCCTCAGACAGTGTTCGAGTGGCTATTCGAGATCTTAGGTCTGCGATATGCCAGTATATGGCCTTAGTGCAAGTGGGAGATTGTTAGTGATATATGCCCTAGAGGCCATTATTGTATCATACTGGTTTGTATATTACTTTATGGAAGCTTGGGATATACACGGATATAGTAACAGTCTTACTCGAAATGGTAGTATGCTACCTGATTTGTTTCTACCTCAATATGTGCATGTGCTTCTTTTAGCATATCGCTTATACATATTGGTAGAGCCCTTAGGATCATTGCTTGATTACCAGCGTTATGATGGCAGTCACACTAGTGGAGGCTGGGTAGTCTATAAGCACATCCTATATAGGTCTCTAGTCGTAGGATTATCGAGATGGGGTATCGATACTCCAGAGTAGACTAGTGTATACGCTTCTCATCCCAGCAGGGGAGATGGTCTGTCCCATAGCCATTAGTACGTCGTACTGGAGATAGTATGCAGGTGCTCATTAGGTTATGAATACACCGGACAGGACTTGTCGGGAACTGTTGGTAGGTATTATACCTATCGTCGGGTAGCAGTTCCCAGGTGACATGAGTATAGCTTAGTCCATCGACTTGACACTGCTACATCGCCTCGAGTGTGTTCCCACTGTACTTTGATTACTACCCTACCACGGCTCAAAGGAGTCGTGCAAACATATAGTAGTTGGGTGTAGTCCCGAAGCACTTGGAGACAGTGGCGGTTAGATAGGATTTGTCTCTCCCGGTGTTGGGGGTTGATATCGCGCCGTGTTCGGAAGGCCATTACACAAAGTCCTTGGCCAAGGCAAGCGAGATTTACTGGTAGGTATTCCAGTAGTTTCTCAGGGTGTTTTGGGCTATACCCCGACACGACTTATTGCGCTATTCAGGGTCTGATAATTACCGCCCCCTAGGCCCGATATGCGATACTCTTAGACGAACAGACCGGACTGTACGGAGATTGTCACAGATAGGCTCAGTAGGAGTTCGGATGAGTTAGCTCATTGTCCTTCTTATCGACACCTACCTGGGTAGCCGTTACGTGCAGCTAGTACCGCTTGCGGCTTGTGGTTAAACCAACTGCCAGCGTAGTGTCGAGTCTTTAGAGTCCCACACATAGGGTTTCCCTGCACAGGGCAAAAGGTATAGAGGCCGTATGGTTTTACGGCAGGGCTTCGATCACGTACGTGCACTTGTGCGTGTATGATGTTCGGGCGGATAATCCTAGTGGGCTTTGGTTTAAACCGGATCCTAGTATTGTATTGATGGATTTATTTCGTCTCTTTGTATTCGTATTCTTCGGAACGTGGATGCGGGTATGTATATACGGATGATGGGAATTCTCGTAATTCCTCAGGATTGGCTTCTAGAAAGTAACACTTCATTAGGGTTTCTTTTCTTTTGGATTAAAGATTAAACCTAAATGAGGTGGAAGAAATGAGGTGGAGGTGGACAAAAGATCAAGCATGACTGACCATTAGATATTTTCAAGCATGCTAGATATTAGTTGAGATATTTTCTCAATTATTTAGATGCTTAATTATTCTATTCTCGAGCTATTCTTTTTCTAAGCTCATTCTTCACTAGCTTTTCCGCAAGTGACCTTCTTCTTCCTCTAAACCCTAAAAGTCTCATGAGTTGAGAACCCTAGGGTTCCAAGAGACAAATCACTCCATCTTCTCACTCTACACCACCTAGGACTTCTAGTTTAGCGAACTAGAAGTCGTAGTTATATCAGATTCGAGGTAGGAAGTCGGACTATAGACTCTCGGGTGGATCGTCTTTGATTCGAGGAGGCCGTCGAGGTTGC
This sequence comes from Agapanthus africanus, assembly GCA_030015575.1. NCBI lineage: Eukaryota > Viridiplantae > Streptophyta > Magnoliopsida > Asparagales > Amaryllidaceae > Agapanthus > Agapanthus africanus. Next base: position 970,814,710 of record CM057337.1, read on the forward strand.
CCGATCTGTTTTCAATCCTTGGAGCTGACGACGAGGTGAAGGACAGCGAAGAAGATCCGAAGGACTTGGTATCGTGAGGTATAACTTTCATCCAAGTAGTTAAATCTCATTGCAAGTTAGCTAGTTAGGGTTTAGTATCGATCCTGGAGTTCAAGTCGATGTTGCGAGCTTTGAAAAATTGTTTTTTGCATATTCCGCCTTCCCGCGAACACGCGGGGTGCGCGATATCGACTTACAATTTTATCGCGAGGAAATGAGTATGCACATCCCAACCTTTCTTCTAAGGATAGGCGTGTATGTGCGTTGTTTAGGCGAGCAGCCGGTTTTGGACCGCTCGGTAGCTGTTGCGTATTGGCCACGAAAGCCTCTTTTCCTTTATCCTTGTTATTTCGAGGGTCCTTATTTGAGGAGGAAGGCCATTGGCCCATCTGATCCATTTGGGCCAACTTGTTTATAGGTGCCTGGAAGGTTGTGGGTTTGAAGAATGTCATGAACTAGGACGCGGTCGATTGAGGATCGAGGGTCTCGATGAACATGCCCACGGCTGAAGACTCTTCAATACGTTGTTCGCACTTAGACCATAGTTTCCGCCACCAGATCGCGTATTGGACCTAAGTTTCTCTCGGCTTTACCCTAGCATTGATCAGGGCCGTGATCGGAGTGCATTCACTCACTTTGGTGAAACGTTGCGTGAACAACAGTTCCATTTCAGAGGTCTTCACGGAGTCATTTGGGAGCTTCGAGTACCATTCAAAAGCTGTCTCTAACAAGCTTCCGACAAATTGGCGAAGCAACAGTTTTTCGTCGCCTCCAGTATTTCCGCATAGATCTCTAAATTATGCGACGTGCTGGTGGGGATTACCCGTTCCTTTATAAACATAGAACTTCGGGATCATATATCCCGGTGGGTACTTGATTTGGTCATACCAGGCCGGATATAGTCGCCCGGTTTTGACCAGTTGGCTGGTGGCTTCATTGGCATTGTGAGCTATGATTTACTGAGCAATGTAGTCATCCAGGGCTGCCTTAGAGATTGTTTCCTCCTTTGCCGCTGATAAGGATGGGGGAGGATTTGATGTTTCTTTTCTGTCATCCTCGATAATTACCAGCGGATCATCAGCTGGTGGTTCTTGTTGGATCATCATTTCTACCATGTGTTGGAATAAGAGAGTCATCTGCTTTATGTTAGAAGCTTGCTCTGCAGCTTTTTTGTCTTTTCTCTCTAGCACTCGTCGTAAAAACTCTGTATCAGACTCTTTCTCTTAGCGCTATTCAGCTTCTCTGTCCGGACTTTTTTTGGTCTAGTGAGTGCTGCCATTTTGGTCAGCATCTCCTGGAGCTTTTGCTGTTAATCATGAGCTTTTGTCATCGACTGAGTTTGCGGTCGGTGACTCACTGAAGCGCGACTTTCTTCTTTGCTACTAGCCATGTAGACCGTATGTACGGTTATGCCCCCAGACTTGGGGCGTTTAGATCTTTCGTCATTGGATTTTACCGCTGGCGGTAGAGTTTTTTCCAGACTCATTCTTTTATAAAAGATTAGAGTTGAAGGAGCCGTTGTGATAGGTATCTGTTTAGGAGAAGTCCCCCGTTGTATGGCGGAGGAGCAGTCTTTTTCTTGTCGGCCCTTAGATTTCTTGGGTCGACGAGAGTAGCTTTCGTCAAGTACCGAGTCTTGGACTTTTCGCCCGACTCTATGGATTTGCGAAGAGAGCTGCTGATATGGTTGTTCCACCTGTTTCTGTATTGATGCCTCTGCCGGCGGAGGTGATTTCTTCAGTACCGCCGTCAGGGAGTTCTTGCGCACCCTCCTAAGCGGGTCAAACCCGTTCCCAGTTGGAATAGCAGCATTGATATCCACCATAGGAGCTGGTAGCATGAGCCCAGAGGGAGAGTAGCTCAATAGGCTCAATAGGCATTCGGACAAGCTTGCTTGTCGATCTTCCTTTCGTTCAATACCTAGGTAGCCATTACGTACAGCTAGTGTCACTGACGTGTCAAACCCGTTCCCAGTTGGAATAGTAGCATTGATATCCACCATAGGAGCTGGTAGCATGAGCCCAGAGGGAGAGTAGCTCAATAGGCTCAATAGGCATTCGAACAAGCTTGCTTGTCAATCTTCCTTTCGTTCAATACCTAGGTAGCCATGGCGGAGGAGCAGTCTTTTTCTTGTCGGCCCTTAGATTTCTTTGGTCGACGAGAGTAGCTTTCGTCAAGTACCGAGTCTTGGACTTTTCGCCCGACTCTATGGATTTGCGAAGAGAGCCACTGATATGGTTGTTCCACCTGTTTCTGTATTGAGCCAAATCAAATGCTATGTTTCCCACGTGAGCACCAGAGCCACAAACAAGTACTTAGCACTTCTGAATAAAAAAAAGACCGAGCAGACCAAGCCCAAATTGGCTAAGTCTCTCTGAAGTTGCTTGCAGCTGAGCCCAAATGCTCTGTTATTGGATCTTAACAAAAGTGGAGTGACGACATATTCCTAACTCTAAGTATTAATGGAAATATATGCGACCTAAAGATCAATTCAACGTCTCTCTTACTCCAGCAGAGTACAAACGTGGTGTCGACAAGGCTCCAAGGAGCCAAATCAAAGTGGAGAAATGGAAAAATCCTAGCTCCAGCTCAACGTTCCTTCTCAGTGCAGACGCGACGTCAATAAAGACCCAAGGGTCAAATTAAAGTGGAGCAATAGCAAAATCCTAGCTCCATGTCTTGACGGTTCATATACAACCTAGAGACTAACTCGACGTGCCTCCATTCCAGCATGGTGCGGACGCAGCGGTCAAATAAAAGTGGAGTGACGGCAAAATCCTAGCTCCAGACCTCGATGGCAATACATACAGCATATAGGTCATACGGATGTCTACTCTACTTCAGCAAAGAATCGGCACGACATCATCAAAGCAAAAACGAAGTTACGGCATATTCCTAGTTTCGGATCTTGATGGCAATACATACAAAGCCTAAAAACTATTGGAGATCATCCCACCCCAGAATGGTGCGGTTATGACTCATCGGGGCTCCAAATTGAGCCTAACCTCAAGTAAAAAGTGTCACGCCAAATACGTAACGCTTGTTCTTCCAACGGTAATATGACCTAAGAAGATTGCTTGAAGACGTCTTGTCCAGCCTTAGAAGGGATCAGAGACACGACAGTTGCGGAGCTACTCGAGCAATAACCTAAGGGACCGCATATCGAGGAATATATCAGCTAACACGATGGTACGATGGACTTAAACCTAGTAACCTAACAGACTCCTGTCATAAAAAAGTAGGGTTATCTACATTTTACGTTAGGATAAACCTACCAGATCCTCTCGACTCGTAGGAAGAAATATCTTTATAAGACCTTCGAAGCTTATAAAGATGAAAAGCCTTAGGCGACGGGAATATCAACCTGTTTCCTCAGCACTGTTTCCCTACAAGTAGGTCCAAACCGACTCTTGTATACTATCTACGGGCCACATTCTCCAAAGTCGCGTACCAATGAGTAGGAGAAGCCACTTACGAGTCCTCTCGACTCGTTAGGGGGAAAATACTCTTGTGAGATACTTACGACTCTCAAGAAAAAACACCCTTAGGAGTCCTCATGACTTCTAGGAGAAAATACACCTATAGATCCTCTCAACTCATAAGGAGAAACATCTTTGTGAGACCCTCATGGCTCATAAAATTAAAAAGCCTTAGACGACAGATGTAAAACTATTTCCTAAGCCATCACTGCCCTACAAGGAGGTCAAGACTAACTATTGTATACTATCCACGGCCCACATTCGCCAAAAGTTGCATATCGATGAAGTGAAAAAACCACTTACAGGTCTTCTCGACTCGTAAGGAGAAAATGCCCGCGTTAGATCCTTACGACTCACGATGGTGAAAGACACTTAGGAATCCTTACGATTTCTAGGGAGAATACGCACCTATGAGATCCTCACGACCCACAGGGAGAAAAACCTTCTTGAGACCCTTACGGCTCATGTAGATGAAAAAGTCTTAGGCGACATGGAACATAAAATTACTATATTTTCGCGTATCATCTCTTTAGTAAAATATTACAATTATTTATTTTTGATATATTTTGTTTTCTAATAAATATATTATTTTATCACTTCATCTATTTTATCCATTTTATAATTTTTCAAAGCCCAAATCCAAGCCAAGACAAATCCATTTGATTTCATTCTTTTTCTTTTTCTAAGCCCACTTTCCTTTCAAGGTACGGCATATATTTAATTCTTGTTAAATATGTGCATGAACAACTTTGTAGCTCATTGGTTAAGTCCTTGCATTGTTATTCCTTAGGTCACATGTTCAAATCCTCCTTCCTGCAATTATTTTTTTTTATCAATTTTTATCCTTCTCATAACCTACAAATGAGACCTTTTATTTTATTTTTCTTTTAACTTCCAAAATAATTAGAATGGTTATGAGATATAATTTATTAGAATTATGGTGGTCATAAACCTTTTTTTATATTTCATCCATCTTTCTTTTCTTCATCATACATTTCTATCATTTCACATCTTCATCTTTATCTAGATTCCTCGAAGAAGAATATGAAGGAGTTCTCAAGAAGGTCTCGCTAGAAACGCGGGGCTATCGGTGGATGGACAAGCCCGGTGACAATACTGGCTTGTGTATGTACGTCCATTTTCTCCCTCTGCATCTCTTACACTCTGTTATTGTGTCTTCTCCATGATTTCATTTTCTTGATCGTGGTACCTAATCGAGTGCATAAACATACATACATACATACATACATACATACATACATACATATATATATATATATATATATATATATATATATATAGTTATATATATATATATATTTAAAATATTGTTTGTTTATACTTAATCTTCATGTTTATTCATTGTTTTCTTATAGAATAAAAATACCTCCATATCATAAATTTACTTTTACGTTAATTAGGAACATCATAGACTGAATATAAATAAACGATACGCGATAACACAACTTTACATAAGCTCTCTTGAAATTAGGACTTTCCCGGTATAGGACCTTGTCGAAATTCATGATCCATATATTGATATTAGGGGATCCAATTTGAAGTATATATTGCATATGCCATTTATTTTATAATTGATTAATTTTTTTTATATAAAAAAGAAAAACAAAGCTGCAAATAAATTCAGTAGATTTGTCACCTTTAAATACGGTCCTAGAAAACTTTTGTCCTTAAATAATTTTTTAAAAATTAATTTTCACATCTGGAAATCCTAGGAAAATTATTATAAATAATACATATAATTTCAGGTTTACATTAAAAATTTCATATCAAACCGAATAACGGTTTAGAAGTTGCGTAGTTTTTTTTATTCACTGTTTTTAAAATCAGAAAACTGCCAATAAGGGTCTTTTTCGAGAGACAATAACTCTGTAATAGTTGATCCAAATTAAGTGTTTTTAGATATTTTGAATATCTACATCGAATGATCTAGATTTTCTTAGTTTTAAGTTTTTACTGAAAATCGACGTAAAATATAGAAAACTGCGTTACAATATTAAGCGACGAGTCTGGACAGAATCTGTCCTGGTTCGCACACTGTTTTTAAATAGGACATAACCCGAACTCATGATATCCGTTCGTGACAAACTTTAGATTTATAGATGAACAATTGATAGAACTATAATTTTATGTATATTAAATTACTTAGAAACGTATGAAACAACCCAATATAGGCTTTGCAATATAACATATAGTTGCTGTCCAGAAATCTGAATTTCTGTTTCAAACGCCGATGTTAAAATGATCATAACTACAGCTTCAGAAATTCAAATCATGGGAATCTTAGTGCTTTGGATAAGTACATCGAAATACCTACAATTTTCGAATAATCTTCGTAACCTGAAACCTGAAGGAAATTGGCCCAAACTATGTTTTAAAAAATATATGACCGTGCTGATTGGATTCTGATTTGTTTTGCGCGATAATACGAAAACAGATATATCTCCTAAACCGGTAGTCATATTTAGGCGAGACTGGAACTCACACGTGCACAACACTTAGATCTATATTTCTGTTATATTCCGAAATTTATTAATGTCACGACCCGAAAGTACGGAACATGACCGGCACTTAGACTACGAAACGTCTTGAGGCGTACGTAATCTAAGTAACCCGAAAAACCCAGAAATCCAAACTAAGAAAAGTAGTAGAGTGAAGGAAAACCAATTTAAATCAAGTAGTTTTAATAGCATAAGCCGAATTATGCCTTTTTAAAAACATCAATTATTTCCTGAAAATTTCGGCAGAGTCTCCTTTGTAAATACTGGCCCCCAAACGGGATACAACATGGATAGTATACGAAATCAATAAAAAGGCATCCCCAAGCAGGAGCTAGCTCTTCGTCAATCGACGGTCACAACCACACAAGTAATATAATATACAACGCCAAGGGCGAGGATCAAAACTCAAATAGAAACTCAAAACAACAAGAAATCCACAGAAATACAACGCGCGACTCTAAGGTCGAAAGAATAAACATCACCGGTCTCTATCTCAAATAAATACATGTTTGGTTGATGGAACTTCTAGATACAACAGAATAATGATATACACGATATATAATGGGAGTACGATACAAGTGAACCCACCTACTAGCAAGTCACCCGGAAATGGGAAGCAGTGCCAGCAAAGCCGTAATGAAACCTGTACGGCAAAACCTGCAAGAAACTGTGGCACAACGGGGGTGAGTTGCCAACTCGTGAGTAGAAAAACATCTACGAACAGAAATCGCATAAATAACGCAACCTAGGTCAATGATCATAATATATCCTCAAATATGTATAACATGCAGCCTATAACAATGGCTAGGGTAATATCTAACCGAGTGTAATCTCATATGCCCGTGTCAGTGCCTCAGATAGCGATATATCATATGGATGATGTATGAATGCATGAAACAGAATGCATGTACTGAATAAAGCTACTTTCATAAACCAGTGAGATTTTTGTATTTTAAATAGGAGGTACCATAAATGAAATCAGCATAAAACAGTACCCAGTATCGACACAAAACAAGTATCCAAATATCTCGATATCTCTGTGTCACAATCTATGTACCTCAATATCTCAAAATCTCAATATCTCAATCACAATATCTAGGGCGCCGTCAGTCCAGACCGGCCCCTACCATCCATCTCAAGACCACGACGGTATCCTCCGGATATCCGACGCGTCGGGAAAAATCACCGGTCGGTAGTGCTCCCCTGCCAGGCTCAACGTCAACAACACGATCCTCTTGCCCCGGGGTACCGCACCGGGCCCACCATGTACCCGAAACGGTTCCTCCACTCCTCGAATCGGGTCTCGAAATCCATCAGCAAACTCATGGTGGACGACTCATACATCATGGGAAAACCGCACTTTTTATTTTAAAAGAGAGAAAATGTTTATTTATGTTTTTGCAGTTTTCCTCCAAATCCAAGAAATCTCATGAAATCCGAATCCAAGTCATCAATAGCATGTAAACAGTGAATATAGGTATGAGAATCCATGAATGCGACACAGCAGTGAATAATAACATGCATGAAGTAGTAGGCAATAACTACAATGTCTAACTAGCATATAAGGCAAGTACACTAATATCATATCTAAACTATTAGCTAACAACCTATGTCAAATGAAATAGTATTTTCTAAAGTGTTCGTGACATGGCAATTACCGATGAAGATGTGTGTGAGCCGGCAAGTAAGTGTACGTGGTACATACGCGTCATCGGTAATGGTGCTGGTGTCCTAACAACATGATATTAATAATAGGATATGAATCATAATATAAGCATGCGATGCGGAGCGAACAACAATAATGAGCGGGAGCTAAATACTAAACAATGGTGCCCTTTGAAGTAACACGAATCGTGGGGTTTTGAAAATAAGGGCTACGGTGGTTTTAATAAAGGATACGTCTTTTGAAATATCCGTAGATCCCTTGACCTGTCTTTTAAAATACCCACGATCCGTTAGTTTTGAAATAGGTAGAAATATAATCTAGTCTGACAACTACACTAAACTATACGGCTGAACTAAAGGTAAGGAAACCGCCTAGCATCTGAGTCGATACATATATGAATATATATTAGTCGGTGATCCCGCCTCGATACTATCAATCCGATACCATATCTATAATCAGATATTCCCAAGTCAAGAGTGCGGATCAATCATCAATATATAGCTCGTACGTAAATCCGTCGTACGACATCCCAAATCTGGGTACGGGTCAATATCACATTCATCATATTGTTCTTCTGGTATCCTCTTTATCAAAGATCATAATCCGGGGTACTGATCTACGTCTAGTACAATACTGATACTGCCTAAGTAAGCATGCACGTGTGTGAAACACTACGTCAAGGACCCGCTACAACGTCATGTCGTATCTCAAATACGAACCCTGCCATATCACCGATCTCACGGCCTCAAATCAAATCTTATCGACTCATCTTAAATCCCACGTACTATCCTCATTATCCATGCATGCGTATATGAATGTACATATGCATAGTCCCATACCCACGCATATATACATATATACACATCCCAATCTGCGCACAAGAAAGTAAAGTATGCAAGTCTGTGTGTGCGTATGTGGGTATAACAACTACTCTAGGTTTTCGCAACTAACCCAAAGGTAACCCATGAACACATAAACATAACATGAATAAACATTCTCGTATCATAAAACACCTATATAAACATATATATATGAGCTACACTACAGACTGCGGGGGTGCTATACTCCATCCACCCGACTTCTCCCCGTAGATATAAATCTACTCACCTGGTCCTCGCTCGCCGGTGCCGAAGTCGCCACGCGCTTGCTTGTCGTCTCGAAGTCCACATGGGGGTACCTACATATCACAACGTATCGTATCGCATTAAAATCCGACTCATGACCAAAACGACACACGAATCCCACATAGGTCAAAACCTATGGTTGCTTTCACAAATCAACCCAAAAACTCTCGACGTCGGCGTACAAACGCCAAACCACCGAGAAAAACCCAAACACACTCATTTACACAATCACAAGCACTAATTATAATATAAAATAGCTTAAAATTCACAAAAACCTCAAACTCACTTTAAAAGCTATTTTTCCGAAAATCAAGCAAGTAAAAATTAACCGTTTTAGTACAAAACTCGATATATAAACGAATCTAGCGGCCACAATATCCACTAAATATCATAACAAAGTCATATAAACAATTCCTATAATTTAATCTCATTAAATTTTATTAACTCCAAAATTCTAGTTTGCAAACATATCAATTTTAACACTTTTTTAAAGTAAAATTCACAATTCATCAATTAAACTTAGTTTTGCATATACTATAGTATTAAACCAAAATTTATAATGTTAATATTGTCATGAAACCTTAATCATATTTTAATCTAAACCATTTAATAAATTTCCAAAAACCTAGTTAGCAAATTAGCATAATTTGAACAATTTTAAACAAAACAATTAGTAACCTAGTAATTAGCTTTGTTTTAGCATGCCCACTAGAAAATAACCACACAATTAGATTATGATCAATTGACCTAAACCCTAACTTAGTATTCAAAACCCTTTCTTTAAATTTCAAACTTGAATTTAAAACCCTAATCTAACACCTAATAGCTAGATTGAAGTAATTTAACAACAAATTAAGCATAAGGTTATGATTATACCTCACAAGCTTGAGATCAAACTTGCAAAAATCTTAGCCTCCAACAATGATTTCATGCTCCAAGATCCATGCTTGAATAGCTAAAGAATAATGGGTAAAGCTTGGATTTAGAATTAGCTTTGAATTTTTGAGAAAAAGGATGGATTTTTGATAGAAATTTTGGGGATTTTGATGGAAAATGAGATGAAGAATTTGGGGGCTGTTGTGGGTTCAGGTTTCGGCCAGAATTGGTGGGGATTGGGTGAGGGAGGAGAGAGAGTGAGGTGGGGAAAGTCCACTCTAGTCAAAGTCCACTCTAATTCTATCATTTTCTACTCTTTTCTTTTCTTTTCTTTAGACAAAAGAAGTGATTGGAGAGAGAGAGAGGGGGAGGGCTGTCATGGTGGGGCCGGCCACATGGGGAGAGGGAGAGAGGGTGAGGTGTGGGTGTGTGGGTTAGGGAAAAAGATAAATGTATTACCCCAACTCCCGTTAACACTAAATTTCACCGAAAAAGCCTTTTTCTTCGATATTTTCTAAACCATTTTGGCAAACGATTTCATTTCAAAAACCACATGATAAAATTTTATTTAAAGTTTTATGATGCACAAAATTTGTTTCAACTCAAACCAATTTGTAATTTTCCCCAATTAAATATATTAGTGACGGCTTAAAATAATATTAAAATAATTAATTTCGGAAAAAATTTCAGAAAATTTGAAATTTCACCAGTGGCTCAATAAACACCAAATACTAGCAATTACATAGCTAGAATATGTATATTTAATTTTATAATAAAAATATTTGCATTTTGACTTTTTATAGAAAACCCCCTTATTTTACCGTTTTTTCGAAATTTCACCGAAACGATTTTCAAAACGTTACAATTAACTTGATTAATTAGTCGTACACAACACTTATTTACAATATTGTTTTTGGGCGTTACTTATATACTTATATCATGTTCTGTGATTGCTTATTTATTTGTATCTATATGACTTGTGATTAAATCACTACATGCTAGAATTGACTTGATCTGGACACGATTCAATCATGAATACTTGAACCCAATATGTACACTTGACTCGACTTGATCCGAACCATGAATATATAATGACTTGACATGAATACATGAACAATTGTCTTGAATACTTGAACTCGACTCGATACTTGAATTGCACTCTCTTATGTATTTATGAATTTGGACAAGACTTGTAACTTTAATCACAGACTAATATACGCGGGGTATTAGGGTGTTGGGGTAGTTTGAGTATAAATCCAACGAAATCTTAGGAATCCCATTACTAAAATAACGTTGTTGTGGTATGGGGCTGAAACGGTACAAATAATATTGCTGTGGTACTGGGCTGAAACGGTACATCACGAATTCATGAATGAGGGCTCGTATTTCCAAGCCCCTGGATGATAGCCTGTTTGGTTTGGAATACTTCAATAACAATTGAAGTCCCGCTATTTTGGGCCCGTGATTCCTTGTCCCTGGACGATAACCTTGGGTTTGAGGATACTCTTGAGATTGGTTGATATTTATACTTGAACCGACGTTAGGATATATTACCTTGTAGAGACCCCTTAGGACACGGACATTCACTTCATGTTCACTATACCTACACTCCATGGTCATGTTATACATGTTTTCCATGCTGACATAGTTGCTATATACATTACCATACTTGTTCACATATTATAATTTCCATTTATACTATATTACATGTCATTGATCAGTCGAAAATACTGTATTTCTAACACGGCAATTTCCCTACCTTTTGCATTCATGTATAGGTATCTGGTATTCATATCGCACATATTAGCAAAACACATGTAAAATACTGGATTACTTGTACTGTATACTAAAACCAGCACTTTTAGGGAAATTGTGTGTTTTTCATGGTATCGCATCATCCTTATATTGCGCAACTCTTGTCTGGGGTCTAATGCAGGAAATTCCAGAAGCAAAAGCCCAAAATTGGGAAAAGATCTGATAAAATATATGCCAATTCAAAGGCTAAAGATCTGGTAGCAATACAGAGGGCCAAACAAAATTCAAATGATCAAAACAAGGCCCATATGTCAGCCCAAGTCAACAGAAGAAAACCCAAGCCCTGAGGCTTCCAAACCGCCGCAGTTCCGCGGCAGGAGCTGGCTTGCGCCGCCGAACCGCGGCGCTTTGATGGCTTCAAGTTTCCAGATTTCTTCCACGTGGCTACTGTAACTGCCCAAGCTTCCAGAAGACTCCCGATTCTCCACGTGGCACATCTAGAAGGCTCGGCTTAACAAACTTTTGGAGGGAAATTCAAATTTTAGGCTTAACTAACTTTTTGGAGGGAAATTTAAATCATTTGCTTAACTATCTTGTGGGGGGGAATTCAAATTTCAATTCTAGATCTAGAGGTCTATAAAAAAGAGCCTAGAGCTAGGGTGAAAAATGTTCAAGAATCACCACCATCTTCAACCCACAAGTTTAGTGACAAAGCTTGTGCCAAATTCAATCCCCAATTCCAATTCAACTTCAAGATCAAGATCCCGAGATCAATTCAAGCAAGAAATCCTTCAACCTTTAGCAAGCGACGCCGGTTTTCAACAGAGCAAGAGATCCACGTTGATCCGCGACTCAAGGAGCCGAGCGAAGACGAAATCGACGATCTAGTTCCTTCCTTTTGTAAAAAGTAAGAGAGTTGTAACGAAATTTGTCGATAAATAAAGGTGAATTTTCTATATTCTTGCTTATCTTTTAATTCAAGCATAATGATTAGATCTCAATTTGTGATTGTGTTTGTGATCATGATGTTTGAGTAATCTCCGCTCGTGTAGGAGTTGTGACGATCTTTAGATGATGATGATTTAGATATTTTTACAATTCTTAAATCCTATAATGTTTGGAAATTCTAGTGAATCAAATGATTAATAACCAAGTTTCGAGATGATGCTTTCGTGATCGTGTTCACTCGAAAATAGGGAACAACTATTAAACATTTGATTAACTAGAAGCTAGAATTTGAATGCGATCTACCGAAAGGACAAAGGATGAGTTGCGAAATCCCTAATTTTCTCGCAAGATCCTTAAACCTCGATGAATTTGCATCGATCTAGTACCAATTCGTTAAAGGATAAGAATGAGTAATCATTAGATCTCGTCACATTTATAGATCCGATCCACTCCTACGAGCCATACTTCTAATCTTGATTGTTGGTTGGAAATTATCACACATCTCAATTCTTGTTTTTAATGTTTCTTTTAGATCTAGATTTTTCTTATTCTTGATCTTCAAATTACAAATCATGAATTGTTTTCTTTTCTTCTCCTTAAATTTTCAACTCATCTAATTCGGAAATTGAACGGATTACACTTTCCCTGTGGACGATCCGCACTCGCTAACGCGCTACATCCGACACCGTTATTGATTGCGGTCAAAAAAATATTTTTGGTTGTGATTTCTAAATTCTATTTTCTAAAAACCAACTACACAATCGGAAATCAAACTCTTATCAATCAAAATGGCGTCGTTGCCGGGGATCGTGTGCTATTTGTTCATTTTTTGAAATTTGAGTTGAAAAGTTTATTCCATCAATATTTTTTAGATCAAAACTCGCGCAAAATACTAATACGTGTTGTTGTGGTTAATTGCAAGGAGATCTGGAGCTTGCTGTGAAATTAGAAAATTATTTGAAGAATTCCAGAGGACTAAGGAAGTGATCAGAAGCTCTCTGTAAAAATCTTGTGCAGTGATCTCACTGTAGCACCGCGATTCCGCGGAAATAGAGCCTATATGCGGCGGAACCGCGGCCTTGTTGAGGGTTCTCTGTAAAATTTTTCTTCCAGGTGCTTTCTTACCTTCTTCTCTCTCCTCTTTTTAGCTCCAATTAACATTTTGTGCAGGTTTCTTTGCAAATATTCGCAGCGCACAAATTGCAAAAGATTAAATTGTGCGTGTTTTGATTTTTGTGGTTGTTTGCATAATTAATACGGATATTAAGGGGCACGACCAAATCCAGATTAGGTGGGGAGTTCATTACCCTTCCTAAGCCCCAAAAATCACAAACCTGCATCCGCATTACCCTCATTAATTAAAAAATATCTAGAGATGACTCTAAGGACCGTCGCGCTCACTTAGGACAAAAGAAGGCTGTGGGTAATTCATTGCTTATCTGCGTTTTCTTGTGGTGTCTAAGGCAAGTGTGTCGAAGGCTAGTAGTTATTAATTAGGCCCACTAGTTACATAGTGGAGTACCTTCCCACTTACCTGGCACTTACCTAGCCACAGGGAGACAAAGATGCAGTGGAGGATTCTATCCTGCGACTTGTCTTTTGGAAGTTAGGAGCGGTCTAGAGCCTGACCTAGGTGACCAATAAATTTTAGGGTTGCTTGTTGCATTTGTTGTGCTTGCATCATCTTTTCAAAATCCGTATCATTTTTCAAAACAAACACCGCATTCACTTCATTCCCCTAATTATAAATCACGCTGCCACTTGTACTAACCCCTTTTAGTGCAAGATAGGCTGGACACGGGATTCTAGTGCCCGTCTTGTCCGCGTCCCCTCGATCGACTCCGAAGTCGGTATTTCTCCATTTACCTTTCTTTTACCCCCCACCACACCCACACCGATGGATCAGTCTCCATCAAACCTCTTTACCGTTACTCTGCCACCGTCCGTTGGTGCGCAGAATCCACCCCGCATCTCTCTCCAAGAGAGGTGCTACACTTTGCGAGGTCCTCTCTCGACCTGCTTATCCATTCCACCAGCCAACGGGGATAACTTTGAGATTAAGCCCCAGTACATCAACCTTCTACCCAAATTCCACGGTCTCGAGACTGAAGACACTTACGTTTTCATTACCAAATTTGAAAATGTATGCGCAATGATGGGTACATCACAACTTTCTGTGGATGCCATGCGTCTACGACTTCTTCCATTTACTTTGTGCGATACAGCCGAGAAGTGGCTGTATAACACCACCGCACACTCCATCACGAATTGAGAAGAATTCGTTGCGGCATTCCTTAAGAAATTCTACCCTATGCAAAAGACAGCTCGAATCCGTAGCGAACTATATCAATTCTCCCAGCTTCCGGCTGAACCATTCTCTAAATGCTTTGAACGATTCAAGGATCTTTTGGTTCAATGCCCACATCACGGCATCCCGAGATGGGAACTTTGCCGAATCATATATGAGGGCAGTAACCCTACCACTAAACAAAACCTTGAAAACATGTGTCAAGGCACCTTTATGACCAAGGATGATGGGGAAGCATGGAAATTTTTAGAAGAGTTCGCTGAAAAGTCACAACAGTGGGAGACTGGAACCCAGCCATCGAGTAGGGGTGGCGTGCACCAAATAGATGTGTCCATGGGTGTTCGAGCTGAGATGGCAGCAATGCAAAAGAAGCTCGACGCTATGGAACACAGATTCTTAGCAGCCTCCCTGAACCCAATGTCGCTCCCCAAAACTGTTTGTGGGATCCTTCTCACTTGACGGAAGAATGTCCATTAAACTCTCAGTTTCGAGGTCTCGAGCATACCAATGCCGCATTTTAAAGACCTGGAAACGACCCTTTTTCTTCCACATATAATCAGGGTTGGAGGAATCACCCAAATTTTGCTTGAAACCAATCCCAAAACACGGTTCCAAACCCGAATCAATTCCAAAGGGCTCTTCCTCCACAACAGCAACCACTTCAGCTCACCCAGCACCCCTACCAGTCACAAAATTTCCAAAACCAGGTCAACCCTCCTGCACCTTCTAATCCTGTGCAGTCGACCTGTTCTGATGAATTCTCTCAATTCGCTCAAACCATGAAATCACTCATGTCAAATTTCATGGAAGTGTTGGCCGAGGTTAGGTCTTCCGTTGGTGAGATAAAGAAAAACTCGGCGTCCCAAGCTGAGAGTATCAAAACGATGGAAGCTGAGATTGCACGACTTAAGGCCGAAATGAGTGCAAGAGAGAAAGGGAAACTCCCAGCTCAACCTCTACCCAATCCTGGCTATTCACATCATGTGAATGCAATCACCACGTTGAGATCTGGGAGAGTGTTGGATAACCATGTTGGGGAAGAAGTTGATGATATTGAAAATCCTATCAACACCCCGGCTGAGACCTTTCCTCACACACACACTTCTGCGTCTGATTCTTGTTCTTCTACCCCACCGCCTTCTCGCGAGCCTATTCTCCATTTCCCACTAGGCTCGACACCTCAGCCCACCTCTTTTACTCCTCCACAGACGATCCCCACTTCTATTTTAGGATCGGGGCCACACACACTTCCTTCTCCTATGATGGACCCAGCGCTCATTGCTAAAGCACCTTACCCGAACCGGTTAAGGGCTAACACATCGAGTCCACATATGGAGAAGATCATGGAATTGTTCAAACAGGTTAACATCAACATCCCTCTCCTAGATGTCATTCAACAAGTCCCCGCTTATGCGAAAATTCTTAAGGACTTGTGCACTAGGAAGAGAAAGACTCAAGTGCCAAAGAAGGTCTTCATGTCCAATAGCATTAGCACTGCTTTTATCCCTCCGCTACCAAAGAAACATAAGGACCCAGGATGTCCTACGATATCGATTTCTATTGGGGATAAACACATCAACCGTGCTCTTTTAGACCTTGGCGCAAGTGTTAACCTGCTTCCTTTCTCAGTCTATGAGCAACTAGGGATCGGAGAGTTGAAACCAGCCCATTGCACTCTCCAGATGGCTGACCGATCAATCACCAAACCTAGGGGTGAACTAGAGGATGTGTTAATAAAAATCGGGGAATTTGTATTCCCTGTGGATTTTATTTTACTTGATACGCAGCCTGTAGCGAACCCCCGGAATCAAATTCCGGTGATTTTAGGTCGCCCCTTTTTGGCCACTTCCAACGCTATCATCAACTGTCGTAATGGTTCTATGACCTTATCTTTCGGGAATAGGTCAATAGAGCTAAACATTTACAAGTTAGGAAGTGTACCCTCCGAACCTACTGTTCATGTCTGTTCTGTCGACTTAATGGATGTCGACAGCAGCGAATTTGATGATCCTCCTGATACCGATCTTGACTCTTTTCATACGTTGTTGTTTGACCCAACTATGTATCATACACATACGGACTCTTCCACCGAGATGTCCGGGTCAACAATTAACACTGATTATGAACCGTTCTTAGAGTCTGAAGATCACCCCGCACTTTGTGATGACATTATTCTTCGGGGTATTGATGAAACTTTTGAGGAGATCTTCGCTGATGAACTCGCATTTCTGAATAACACGGATGTTGAGATGAATCATGTCCCAATCACTGAAATTGAACCTCCACCCCTTCCTCTGAACTGTAAAAAGAATGCGAGTTATCCATCACATTCACTGCTTCGTCTCTCCAAAATGAGACACACACACACTCTCTTCCACCCCTTTCCCCACTTCTTCTTCCACCAACCCGAGCACTGCATTGATAAAATCTTCGAATGGTTGGTGTTGATCTTCGGTCTTTGCAAAGCTTGGCATCGACCAATGATTCTTGACCCCCTCATGTGATTTTCAAAGCTTAACATTGCATAACTCAAGTTTGGGGGGGAACAATTTTTCTGGCTCTTGAAAAGAAAATTTTTACAAAAATTTCGAGTCAAAAATAAGTCTGGGGGAGGGTCTTCACTTATATATTTTGCCCCCACTAATAAATTCCTCCCAGGATTACAGGTTTTGTAGATATAGCAGTTGGCAACAGTGAGGACACAGTTGAAAACAAGTTTGGGGGAGGTTTGTGCTTAGTTTTGCATCATGTGCATATCATTTGCATAAGCACAAAACATTTCTTTAAAAAACCATAAAAAATTCAAAAATTTTCAAAACCCATAAATTTTTTGTGTAAATATTTTCTTTTGGCTCATCATTTTTTTTTGTAAATAATTTTTCAAAACCTATAAAAACCTATAAAAATTTAAAAAATTTCAAAATCCATAAAAATTCGAAAATTTTCAAAACTCATAAAAATTTAAGATTTTCAAAATATAAAAATATTTAATATTTGTGATAATGAAAGATTAGATAGTGAACAATTACATCCATGAGATTAGAAAAATTTAAGAAAACCAAGAAAATTAGAAGTTTTCTTACACGAACTAGTAATAAGTAGTTATGAGCCGTTGTCCCAAGGGTTAGTAAGATGGAGGAAGTCACTAATCTGAGGATAAAAATAAGTCTGAAAAATAGTTTCTATTCTGGAAAGCCAAACATTTTGAACGTTGATACCCTGCTATTCGCACTTACACACGTCTTAAAGCCCGGGATAGTAGAGGATACCTTGAAATGCTCTTGTCTTAAAGCCGATGTATGAAGGAAAAAAATGAAGAAAGTGGTGAGAAAAATGGACACTGGTTTTGTTATCACCAAGGGCAATAATAAAAAAAATATATAGCGAGGGTGCCTTTTCACCTAGTGCCCTAAGGCCAACTGGTCTGGGAGTCACTGCTATACCTAAGGTGGTGCAAGACGAGGAAAATACACCAACTAAGCAAGCACAGGAGTAATCGGTCGGTTAGTACCTCAAGAAGTATTAACGGTCGCATGAAAGTGTGTGAGCGCATCTAATTAAAAAGTAGTGAGGCTGATGGGCAAGAGTATGATAGCTTGAATTGAATTCTCCGGGTGTAAGGATGTTCTTTACACACACGCAGGGTGGTATGATCGATGTTTGGAATAAAGATAGGAATGAAGAATAAGACGATGTTTTATTGAAGGAGGACGTGATTTCTAACATTTTTTTATGACCATTAAGATAGGGCTCATGACGACCGAAAAGCTAGCTTAGTTGGAAACCCTAATTTTCAAGGCTTTTCTTTTACAATTCTTTTCTTTAAATGTAATATTCATGATCTTCCTTTTATTATTGGATTTTGTGGGTGCAATCCGCTGAAAACCCTCAGGAGACAACACTCCTCCTACTAGGGGCACCTAGAGGTTTAAAGGCTTGTTACACGTGCTCAGTGCAATCGTGTTGCCTACAAAAGTGTGCTTTTCTCTTTCTTTATTTTCTCCTTCTCTTTTTAATAAAACAGTTCGATCGAGACGATCGAAAATAAGTTTGGGGGAATTTGATCAGTCGAAAATACTGCATTTCTAACACGGCAATTACCCTACCTTTTGCATTCATGTATAGGTATCCAGTATTCATATCGCACATATTAGCAAAACACATGTAAAATACTAGATTACTTGTACTGTATACTAAAACCAGCACTTTTAGGGAAATTGTGTGTTTTTCATGGCATCGCATCATCCTTGTATTGCGCAACTCTTGTCTGGGGTCTAATGCAGGAAATTCCAGAAGCAAAAGCCCAAAATTGGGAAAAGATCTGATAAAATATATGCCAATTCAAAGGCTAAAGATCTGGTAGCAATACAGAGGGCCAAACAAAATTCAAATGATCAAAACAAGGCCCATATGTCAGCCCAAGTCAACAGAAGAAAACCCAAGCCCTGAGGCTTCCAAACCGCCGCGGTTCCGCGGCAGGAGCTGGCTTGCGCCGCGGAACCGCGGCGCTTTGATGGCTTCATGCTTCCAGATTTCTTCCACGTGGCTACTGTAACTGCCCAAGCTTCCAGAAGACTCCCGATTCTCCACGTGGCACATCTAGAAAGCTCGGCTTAACAAACTTTTGGTGGGAAATTCAAATTTTAGGCTTAACTAACTTTTTGGAAGGAAATTTAAATCATTTGCTTAACTAACTTATGGGGGGGAATTCAAATTTCAATTCTAGATCTAGAGGTCTATAAAAAGGAGCCTAGAGCTAGGGTGAAAAATGTTCAAGAATCACCACCATCTTCAACCCACAAGTTTAGTGACAAAGTTTGTGCCAAATTCAATCCCCAATTCCAATTCAACTTCAAGATCAAGATCCCGAGATCAATTCAAGCAAGAAATCCTTCAACCTTTAGCAAGCGACGCCGGTTTTCAACGGAGCAAGAGATCCACGCCGATCCGCGACTCAAGGAGCCGAGCGAAGCCGAAATCGACGATCTAGTTCCTTCCTTTTGTAAAAAGCAAGAGAGTTGTAACGAAATTTGTCGATAAATAAAGGTGAATTTTCTATATTCTTGCTTATCTTTTAATTCAAGCATAATGATTAGATCTCAATTTGTGATTGTGTTTGTGATCATGATGTTTGAGTAATCTCCGCTCGTGTAGGAGTTGTGACGATCTTTAGATGATGATTTAGATATTTTTACAATTCTTAAATCCTATAATGTTTGGAAATTCTAGTGAATCAAATGATTAATAACCTAGTTTCGAGATGATGCTTTCGTGATCGTGTTCACTCGAAAGTAGGGAACAACTATTAAACATTTGATTAACTAGAAGCTAGAATTTGAATGCGATCTATCGAAAGGACAAAGGATGAGTTGCGAAATCCCTAATTTTCTCGCAAGATCCTTAAACCTCGATGAATTTGCATCGATCTAGTACCAATTCGTTAAAGGATAAGAATGAGTAATCATTAGATCTCGTCACATTTATAGATCCGATCCACTCCTACGAGCTATACTTCTAATCTTGATTGTTGGTTGGAAATTATCACATCTCAATTCTTGTTTTTAATGTTTCTTTTAGATCTAGATTTTTCTTATTCTTGATCTTCAAATTACAAATCATGAATTGTTTTCTTTTCTTCTCCTTAAATTTTCAACTCATCTAATTCGGAAATTGAACGGATTACACTTTCCCTGTGGACGATCCGCACTCGCTAACGCACTACATCCGACACCGTTATTGATTGCGGTCAAAAAAATATTTTTGGTTGTGATTTCTAAATTCTATTTTATAAAAACTAACTACACAATCGGAAATCAAACTCTTATCAATCAGTCATCTTGCACTCAATTTATATAGTACACATCTCTATTGGGACTTACCAAGCGCAAGTTCATTGACGGGCATTCCACCTATGTTTTGTTTCTTGGAATGTTCGTCAGGTGACTTAGGATCAAAGTAGGTGGAAGTGATCGCAGAGAATTACAACCAGTTTACACCTGAAGCCGATCATTAGTTTTCTTTCCCGCTTTTCTTTTTCAGTAAGTTAAATATTTAAACACTTTTTTATGTTCAGGCTTCTTGTATCAGTTAAACTCTGTAATGTTGAGAATGTAAATATATAAAGTGGTTGGATTTTATTTTCACTTGTCTATTCTTGTGTCATTTTTTTGTTGCTTATACACGCTTAACGTATTCTTATAGTAAATATATTGCGGGCTTGCCACGTCACCATTTCCGTCTACTGGAAAGCGGGGCGTGACAGTGCCAGAACCCTACCTCCACCATCCTTACGTCATCGCCGCCCCGTCTCATCGTCGTCCCCACCTCCTCATCTTCTCTTCCTCGTCGCATCGCTATCATCACCATCCTCCCCATCTCCTCCCCCGAGGGCTCACCGAGCCGACCCCCGAGCTGAGAACCCATCACCTCCCCTTGCCGTCGACCTCATTGCTTGACTCGACCACCTCCGTCACCTTCCCTCCTCATCGGCAACACTATAGCACCCACACGCCTCCACCGCACCTTCCCCTCCTTCTCCTTCTCATTCCCCAATCACCAACCCAGCCTCCTCGTCCCTTCAACCTCGCCGCCGACCGCATCTTCCCGTCACCTCGTCGCCGACCACCTCTCTTCTCTCTTTGCCTTCGCTAACCCTAGAACACAGCAACCCTGCCATTTTCTTTCTTCTTCTTCTTCTTCTCTTCTTCTTCTTTCTTCTTCTTCTCTATTTTATCGATCTCCGATCGGTTCTCACCAGAGTTGAGCACGTCGCCGACAATCCAGAAGACCCAGTCACCGTTGTCGTCTAGTCCAGTTACCACGTCACACAGTTGCTCAGTTAGGTCAAGTCTTAAGTACGTGGATTTTGCCTCGTGACGTTATTCGGCGTTTGGAACGTGATATCCGGATACTCATCGTGAGATTTCGATCAGGCAAGTTCTAAACTTGCAACATGCTATTTTGTTTATGTTTATATTTATATGATTAATTATAGTGCATATGTTTTAAGATTCAACAAATATTGTCGATTTACAGTTTTATATTATCAGTTTGTATTCGTACCAATAATGGTGTATCTAGTTGCATGCCGGATCATCACAATATTACCATACTACTATATCAGTCCAGTAATCTTTATCTAGATTGCAATATACCTAGTAACAGACATAAAACGGTGTTTACAGATAAATACATATACATCCTGGCATTAGTTATGTTTACCGTGTTTAGATATTGGTTACAGTTTTATAATTGGTATCTATTTTGGTTAATATATATTGCCTGACTTGTTCACGACACTTTACCAGACCTGTTACTTGGATCTTTTACTAATGCCGACAATCCTGATTTATTGCCCTGACGGACGTGACTTGTTGTCTAGATAAACAAGACATGTACTTGCTTGATCCTGTGTTGGCATTAGATTGATATCATCAATACCTGACTTGAACACAAACCTGGGGGTAAGAGAAAATCAATGATGAAACCTGACTTGTATCTCAACGGTTCGATACATTCCAGAGGCTGATCAGTCGATACAGGCTTCGGCCAGCCCCGAAATGATGCTGCTGACATCATTCGTCTGTACATGATACATGTTTTACTGCTTAGCGGCACGTCTCGGATTCAGCCCTGAGAGTCTTGACCGTGGTCCTGGGTACGCACAGGATACTATTGAGTTACATCGACGATTCCATTTAATTGATTTCAAAGACTTGTAGAATAGATAACCTAGAAGCACAGACTTTAGAATACACATCACATACCTATAGCTCACTATTTTATACCTATGTTTATTATTTACACTCATGTCTAATCATAGCATCTTATCCTGATTATTACTATTATTTTGATATTTATGACGCACTAACGTCTGGGTTTTGCATGGCCCAGTTCCTTTGACTTTGTCGCAGGCAGATCAGGAGTATTTTAACAAGCAAGCCGAAAAATGAGAAGCTAGATGTTTAATCTTAGAGATGATTAGTTTATTTTTTTCCATAGTTTTATTTTATTGATTTGATCCCGTAAGGGACGTGATTCAGACATTATTTTATTGGATCTTGATTCGTTTCCGCTATATGCATTTCTTGACTTTTATTTACTATGGTAGATGGACATGTGTTAGTTAGATTTTATTTATTGTTTTTTATATCTGATTGACTGTCGTAATGTGACTATGGAGAGATTATTCTTAACCATAGGTAGCATGGTTGGCTCTGTCACGTACCGTATTCATGTATTTTGGGAAGCAGAGCGTGACATTTCCCTTATAAAAAGAAAGGGGAACCCCCAGATGTTAAACGCGTGCACCCACATGAAAAGCATGTAAGTACCGCCTCAGATAGGATTAAATCCTTTGTTGGTTTCTACGAGTTAAACACATGAGCGCCTTACGTATTTCCCACGTGAGCGCCAGTGCCAGCCTCTGTTAGGATTAAAACCTATAGTAGCGCCTCACGTGGAACACACGTGAGCACTGATTGATCTCAAAAACTATCTAATAACCGCAATCAAGAACGGCGTCGCTTGGTAGCTAGCCGGTGAGAACGGGTCGGTCCACAGGGATTTTGTGAATCTCCTAGTCGCGCTAACGAGTTAATTCCGAAGGGTGTTCGAAAAGATTATTAAATCTAAAAACTAAATTAATCTATATCTAAGTCTTGCTAGAGTTAGGTCTAGGTTAAGTTTGGAAAGTCTATAAATCTCACCGCTTTCTATACCCATATGAAGATCTAATTAGGTGTTATGGTAATTATTAATAAAAGAGATTAGGATGATTGGGAAGATTGTTCTTCCTCTAGATCCTTGTCCTTCCTTTCTTAATCTTTACCCTAACCTCCATGGAAAACCTTAAAATCTGGGCCTTTAGACTACGGTATCACCGCTACCTCGTGGGTAGAGTGCCGTAGGGAGCGGAATAAGAAGGTATGCATGGAGTTCTATCAAAATATATGACGGGCAAGAAAGGGGATGAGAGATCTTCGTCTCTCAAACCTTCCCCAGATCTAACCCTAACAAGCGAGGAGACTACTCACTCATTAGGGAATTAAAATACATTTATCTAGGGCAGAGAATAAAAGATTAACTAAGGTAAGGAATTAAATTTATCTAGGGCAAGAATAGAAAATTAACCTAGAGCAGAAAATAAAGAACTTACAAAAAAAATGATGCTCTCCGAAAGAATGCTGAAATTTATTAATGAAGGGAGGCATAGCCTTTACAATGATTTAGAGTTCCTATTTATAGAGGATAGGAAACCCTAGGTTACAATTGATTTGCATGTCTACATTTACTAAAATATCCTTAGGAAGACCTAGTCAAAGTAGACTTCAAGCTTTGGTAAAATTTTATGTCTCTATCTTTTATTAAAAGGAAGTATTGGGCCTTGAAATTTCCTTTGTGGGCTCTTCTATCTTTGGGCTTCCTTATTATTTGGTTCTTTTATTAAAATAGCTTCTATGTTTCTTCCAGATCTCCAGTGAATAATTACGGTGGACTTTTAACCGTTCGCTTTGTAATCTTGGACCTTGCATTGCCTTGTACTTTGTGAACCGTCCTTCGATGTAGGCTTAATCAAGAGTCTTCTGTTTGCTGGTCAAAGTCCACTTTTTCATCGTGTTTACATCGTTTTCACTGTTTTAGATCCAAGAACCTGTAACCTGTAATATGTAGCAGACATGCGTCAAAAGCACCTGTTTATTTATAAAACGAATAAGAATGGGGAATATAATAATACAATATTATGGTATGAACAAATACCCCCAAACTTATCTTTTGCTCGTCCTCGAGCAAACTTATTTTTATTCTCTAAAATCCTAACCGCACTTTCGCAGGGAAACGCGATTGCACTGAGCACGTGCAACAAGCCGTTAAACCTCTAGGTGTCCCTAGTAGGAGGAGTGTTGTCTTCTGAGGGTTTTCAGCGGATACTACCCACAAAATCCTATCAATTCGGCTTTTCGACTTTAGTTCTCCAATTAGGTTTTCTAACAAGGAATTCTATTATCGTCAACCCGTAAATTATCTACCCATATTCTTCACACTTCCTCATCATTTAACTTAAGATTATATATGTTCTATAGACTTACTTAGCTTTCGGCATTTCTTAAGTTTTCTTTCTAAAGTTCCATCTCCACTTGGGAATTTCTATCAACTTTACTAAAGATACAAGTTCTATTCTTCATTCATTTCTCTTATCTAAACTCTAATCACATATCCCCACGTGTGTGTATAGATCACCCCTATACTTGGAAATTCATATCAAGCAATCATACTCTCGTCCGTTGTCCAAAGCACTTCTTAATTGGTGAATTTTTAATTGAATTTTGCTTACATATCCTTCATGCGATACTTCTTGAGGTACCAACAACCGATTACAAGATGCGTTAGCACTTTAAAGCGTACTTCCTAGTTTTGCAACACCCAAGGCTTTAGCAGTGACTCCCAAACCAGTTAGTCTAAGACACTAGGTGATGAAGCACCCTCGCTAAATATTTTTTTATTTTCACAGCCTTAAGTAATCACAAAAACCAGTGTCCATTTTTTTTTTCTTTATTCACTTTTTTTTCTTTTATTTTCATTGTACTAAGGACTTTAGACAAGAGCATTTCAAGGTCTCTTCTACTATTCCAAGTTTCAAGGTGCGTGATTGTGCATTTTGTAGGGTATACGTTTTCAGAATCTAGACTTCAGCTAGGAATTATTTTTCAAACTTATACTCTAATAAGAACATCAATACTCTTCCCTTGTTTCGACTTAGCCCAAGAAGTGAACCCAAAATTTGCCTATTTCTAAATAAACTACAAAGACATATACTTTCTACCGTTAAACTTTAAGGAAGGTTATTTTTAGGGTTTTTAATTTACTAAGTCTAAGATCTAGTTGTTCCTAGCCAGTTGACCTATTTATCAAACTCAAGTCAATTAACCAAAATTGAATACATTGATTTTTATAATTTTTGAAATTTTTCAATTTTTATGGGTTTTCAAATAAATATGCAAATGCAAAAATATGTACAAATGAATGCGAAGGAAGAAGACGTACCGAGCATACCCCTAAACTTGAACTTGACAGTGTCCTCACTGTCATGCTAAACCAAGAGGGTCAAAATACCGGCACTCCCCTGTTTATTTATTTATAATTTTTTTTATTTTATTGATGTTTTGAATTTTTTATTTTTTATAGAAAAAGAAAACAAAAAATATATGTACATATATACAACAAGGTTCCCCCCAAACTTAAGCTTGGCCTTACACAAGCCAAAGGTTAGCACCAACCATTCAAAAATCTTATCGTGGTAATGGTATAGTTGGTGCAAGAATGGGGTGTAGAGGAAAGAAATGAGAAACACGAGAGACCGTGTGGAAAGAAGAATGGTAGAATATGGTCTCGGTGGGGGAGAAGAATGGCGGAAAGGAGAAAGAAGTGTAGCACGAACTTGAGGGTGTAAATCGAGTGAATAAATTAACGCAATTAGTGATGACCGATGTGTTAAAAGTGATTGGGCTAACCTATCAACCCGTCGTGAAATGGGATCAAATCCCTCAAGATTCGCAAGAAAACATGGGTACGCCGACTTGGTATTGGAGATGAAAGCGTAACGGTCTCTTGCCCGGTCGGAACAATAGGACGGACGAAAGGGAGTGAATCAGGGATAGTCTCATTCTCACCGTAGTAAACTGTCTCGAACTTGAAAGATTCCATTAATGGTTCGAAACAACTGTAAGCAACCGAGTCTGATGGTTCAACTAAACCATCTGAAAATGTAAAGGACTCAAACTCGGGCGGTGAGTCATCAACATCGTCCGAAAAAAGTGAAACACTCGTAGGTGTTATCGTCTGTGAGAACTGTGTCAGATTCAAAGGAAATTTTTTCAAGCTCACAGTCTTCAAGCGGGGTCGGAACGATGGGAAGGAGGGAGGGTGATATAACAGTCAAAGGTTCAGGAGGATGAATTGGAAAATCAGACACATCAAACAAAACTGATTCAACCTCAATATTATCCTCAAGACTCTCCTCGATACTATCCTCAACATTCAACTCATCCATGCCATTATCATCAAAATCTAGACGCATATGAGATTCGGTAGAAACATTTAATGACTCGGGATGATGAATTGGACATAAAATTTCAATCAAATCGACAGGTTCATCATCCGAAATTTTCCCGGCGTCTATATCCTCAATCAAGTGAAAATCAATTTCTTTAGACACCTCATCAAAAGCATGGATATTTATCAATTTAGGTTCTAGAGTGGAGGTGTAAAGGTCAAACGGATTAGGTGCGGTTTCACTCGAAAGGGGTTCTTCATAATTTGGCAAATCAAACACTACAAAATCACACAACTCGTTTTTATTTTGAACTAGTGAATCATTTAGGACATTCGATGGAAAACTGGAGTTGTGGGCTTCAATTGGGTAAGGGTAGGTTTGATTTTGAAATCCTCTCACATTCTTACTCTGTCCAACCGCCTCCTTATACATTGAAAAATTTTGAGCTAGCGGGAAACTAGCTACCGCTTCAGTAGGTTGCATAAGGGCGGCTACGGACGCTTCCACATTCCTAGTCATTTTATTTGTTGCTGCAATATAAGCCTCCAACGACTCTTCCAAACTAGACTTAGGTGGTGAGGGGGTTTCGATAAAAGATTCAAAATGGTGTGGATATGCAAAACTCCCAACAGGCTGTGTAGAAACAGTGTCTAGTGAAGGTGGGAAGGTCGGGTAGGACTGGTAGGAAGTGGGTGATTGGACAGGGGTAGGGTCAACATATGGATAAAAAGGTGAATAGTCGTGTGGATCCCTAAAACTAGATGAGTGGAGAGGGGTGAAAGATCGGCTGCGAGATTGAGCAATATGCTCAGCAATGGACATCGGCTTAGGAGTTACAGCAGGACTTGAAAAAATGGTATCAACATATGGAGGTGGTAAAGGTTGACTTGGTTGACACGGAGTGGGTTGAAAGGTCAAACTGTTTCTCCTAGACGCTTCTATTTGATCTTTCAAAGATATTTTAGGCAAGGAAGGATCGTCTTTAAATTGACCGAACAAATTAACGTACGACGCAAAATTAGGTTCGGAATACCAAAGTTCGGCAAGTGATTTATGATGTGGGGTACCTATGATAGAAAAAAGAGAAGATGAAGAAGGTAGGTGGTGCAAGGATTTCTCAGCGACAAAAGTTGCAAGTCTTTTTTTAAAAAAAAATTCCTCTTATTATTCTTTTTTATTTGTTTTGCAAAAATTTTCGATAAAGGGCTAAGACACAAATGCAAATAACCAGAAATGCACAATTAGTCCTAGATCTAGGGTCACCTAGGTCAGCTAGACAGCTCCTAACTGTTCCAAAGGGCTAGAAATAGGACCTCTTCACCGCCTCTTCACCGCCAATTGCGGCCAGATAAGTGCCAGGTAAGTGGGAAGGAACCACACTGTGGGCCTAATTAAAAACCACTAGCCTTTGACACACTTGCCTAGGCACCGCAAAGTCAGGTTAGGATAAACGGCCGATGCCTAAACTAGTCCTCTGTCCTATTGAGCTCGAAGTCCTTAGGGCTGAGTCTAGTATTTTTTAATTAAAGATTGGTCAATGCAAATGCCTTATGTGATTTCTGGGGTCCTGGGAAGGGTAATGCAATCCCCACCCAATCTGAATTGGTCAAAAGCCCCATAAAATCCGATTAAAGATATGCAAAACAGTAAATCACTTGCAATCAAATATTTTTTTATGAATTTCAAGGTTTATAAGTTTTCTAATTAAAATTTTCCTTTTTCCGCTTGCTCTTTATTTGGAAAGATATTTTTAGCAAAAAGATTAAGGATATGCAAATCAGAAAAGATCACTTGCAATCAATTATTATTTTAAGCGCGCGCAAAGAATCCTGCACAAGATTTGTTATTTGGAAGGGGGAAGATTTTTAAGCGCAAAGAATCCTGCAGGTGACTTTTCAGAAGATATATCGGAGATTTGTAGAGGAGGAGAGAGAAAACTCACAGAGATTTGCAGTGGTGGAACTGTTTTTTTTTTACTGAACCGCAGAGCAAATCTGGCGAATTGAACAGACCAAACGGCCGCGGATCCGCCGCCGTAACCCTCCTTCGACCGTGGTTCCGCCGCAAGGCGATGACGTCAGCATTTTTTTTTTTTGTTTTGCTCTCCTGTTCTCCAAATCTCCCTCTGTTCTGATCTGTTATTTTCTGTTTCGCTTTCTGTAGATTTCCAGATCCGTCTTTCGATTGTAGATCCTGCAAAATTCAAACAACAAAGTACCCTTTCCAAAAATAACAGATGATATATTTTTATATTTTTTGGATTTTTCAGATTTTTATGATTTTTTTTTTTTAAGATTAACCCGAAATTGCAAAAAGAAAATAGCACGCTATCTCCGGCAACGGCGCCATTTGATTGATATCAAAAACTATCTAATAACCGCAATCAAGAACGGCGTCGCTTGGTAGCTAGCCGGTGAGTACGGGTCAGTCCACAGGGATTTTGTGAATCTCCTAGCCGCGCTAACGAGTTAATTCCGAAGGGTGTTCGGAAAGATTATTAAATCTAAAAACTAAATTAATCTATATCTAAGTCTTGCTAGGGTTAGGTCTAGGTTAAGTTTGGAAAGTATATAAATCTCACCGCTTTCTATACCCATATGAAGATCTAATTAGGTGTTATGGTAATTATTAATAAAAGGGATTAAGATGATTGGGAAGATTGTTCTTCCTCTAGATCCTTGTCCTTCCTTTCTTAATCTTTACCCTAACCTCCATGGAAAACCTTAAAATCCGGGCCTTTAGACTACGGTATCACCGCTACCTCGTGGGTAGAGTGCCGTAGGGAGCGGAATAAGAAGGTATGCATGGAGTTCTATGAAAATATATGACGGGCAAGAAAGGGGATGAGAGATCTTCGTCTCTCAAACCTTCCCCAGATCTAACCCTAACAAGCGAGGAGACTATTCACTCATTAGGAAATTAAAATACATTTATCTAGGGCAGAGAATAAAAGATTAACTAAGGTAAGGAATTAAATTTATCTAGGGCAAGAATAGAAAATTAACCTAGAGCAGAAAATAAAGAACTTACAAAAAAAATGATGCTCTCCAAAAGAATGCTGAAATTTATTAATGAAGGGAGGTATAGCCTTTACAATGATTTAGAGTTTCTATTTATAGAGGATAGGAAACCCTAGGTTACAATTGATTTGCATGTCTACATTTACCAAAATATCCTTACGAAGACCTAGTCAAAGTAGACTTCAAGCTTTAGTAAAATTTTATGTCTCTGTCTTTTATTAAAAGGAAGTATTGGGCCTTGAAATTTCCTTTGTGGGCTCTTCTGTCTTTGGGCTTCCTTATTATTTGGTTCTTTTATTAAAATAGCTTCTATGTTTCTTCCAGATCTCCAGTGAATAATTACGGTGGACTTTTAACCGTTCGTTTTGTAATCTTGGACCTTGCATTGCCTTGTACTTTGTGAACTGTCCTTCGATGTAGGCTTGATCAAGAGTCTTCTGTTTGCTGGTCAAAGTCCACTTTTTCATCGTGTTTACATCGTTTTCACTGTTTTAGATCCAAGAACCTGTAACCTGTAATATGTAGCAGACATGCATCAAAAGCACCTGTTTATTTATAAAACGAATAAGAATGGAGAATATAATAATACAATATTATGGTGTGAACAAGCGCCGGCATGTAAAGCACGTGAGTGACTAATTATATAAGAATTAAATTCTTAGGCGGTTCCCACGTGCATAGCACGTGAGTGTCAGCGTCCAAATTAAAGTGGGTAGAATTAAATTCTACATAGGGAATTATTTCCTTAAAATCTGGGAATATTCTTTGTTAAACAGAACTGTTAGATCAAAGATCCAATGGTGATTAAAATTCATCAAAAGATAGAATTAAATTCTATTAGGAGGAAAATATCTCCCTGATCTTTTTTAAAAAATAAAAAAAAAAGATCTTCTCTGTTAAACAAAGAGTTGCTGGATCAAAGATCCAATAATATAATCAAATTCTAATATGGAAAAATATTTCCCTAATCTTTCTAATCGAGAGAGATAAATTCTGAACCCTGAATTAAAAAAAATCCAATGGTGATTAAAAATCACCATTTATAGAATTAAATTCTGTTTATGGGAAAATATTTCCCTAATCTTGTTAAAAAAACATACTCACAGACACATATATATACAAATTCTGTAAGACAGAAATTCTTTGGATCAAAAATCCAACGGTGGATAAAATCCCTCAAATAATTTTTGAGACCATTTAAATCAATTGGTATCTCTCAAATGAGAGATTTTCTACAACTAATCAACAAACTTGCATATCCTATATAAAGGACCCGAGACTTCAAGTCTCAGGCACACAGAGAGAAGGAGGATCAACCCCATAAGTTTTTTTTCCACAAAACCGAGAGTTCAATTCTCATATAAAAGAAGATGATCCTCGCTCTTCCAAATCCTAAGTAAAGGAAAAAAAAGCAGAGATAAAATGTATCTTCTTTGCCTAGCATAGAAAAACAAGGGTTTAGCCCTTCATAAAAAGAGGTTAGTTCTTCCTCTGATCTGAGATTTGCAAAGCAAATCTCCCCACAAGTTGAGAATTTAATTCTCATCGGGAAGAATTTGTTCTTCAAACTCAAAACTTAGGAGAAAGAACTAGATTAAAAGAAAAGGGAAGAAGAGAACTTATGGTTCTATGAATTTAATTTCTCTGCAAACAGGGTTTAACCCTACATGAAAGAACTTAATTCTTATAAAAAGATTTTAAAAAATAAATAAATAAAAAGAACTTAGTTCTCCAATAAATGATTCCAGATCTTCAAAAAAACATAGATCTTGATGATCATTAATGGCTAAAATGCCATTAACAGAGATTCAATCTCTAAAAAGAAAAGTACTTGGCGCCTCACGTGAAACACACGTGATCACCTAAAAGATTTCCTTAAATGGAACTCAGCGCCTCACGTGCTTCCCATGTGAGCGCCTAAAACAAAAGAGCGCTCAGCGCCTCATGTGAAATACACGTGAGCGTCCAATAAAATAAAACGCTCAGTGCCTCACATGCTCCCCACGTGAGCGACATACCAAGTATTTAGCACTCTATATTCAGTCAAAATGACTAAGTGCTTAGTACTTGTTCCCCTCCGAACGGACACGCGGGACGTCGGGCCGTCTCGCCTGAAATTCGGGGCAGATGCTAATGGTGCTATCCGTCCACCTCTCCGAAGATGCCAAGTTGATCCATGGGACCATGGATCGGAGGTCTAGACGGATGCGTCCGATGTAGCAGACTTCGTCAGATTCCCCCTCGTTTGAGGGGTTTTTGATTGTGGGGACGCTCTTCCCTGCAGACGCAAGCCCCTGCAGTTAATTACGCTACCGCATCGCGGTAACAACTTTCTCCTTCTCCATATGGTCACTTCGTGTCGTGTGTTTTTGTTTTATATTTTATTGCCCGTGGATCGTTTACGGAGACTGAGTTATGTCGTCGCCCGTAGGGCATGGACTAGTCCAAATCCGCATTATCTTAAATTTGGGTTTGGGGGTTTGGTTTGAGGATACGTCAGCCATGCTTGAGGCTAAGATCAACTCAAACGTTTGTTAAGGACACGTTAGTCTCACTTTGTGACTAATATCAACTTAACGGGATCATTTAGATCCTACAAAAGAGTGTTTGGACTCTAATGTTCCAGTTTAGGGACGTGGCGGTCCGTCGTATATGTGGCCGTCGGGACCCGTCACCTCTCTGACGACGTTGAAGGATTACAACGACGGATGTCAGAGGAGTTCAGAGATGTACCCTCGAGCCAGAGTTAATTAGGGGGATTCATAGTCCAGTCTGCTTGAAGGTTTAAGGACGCGTTAGCCATCTTTAAGGCTAAGATCAACTTAAACAGGACCGTTTAGATCCGACAAAAGAGCATATAGGGGCTCTATTGTTCTAGTTTAAGGACATCGCGGTCCATGGGTAGTTTAAGGACATTGCGGTCCATGGGTAGTTTTTAAGGACATTGCGGTCCGTGGGTAGTTTAAGGACATTGCGGTCCGTGGGTAGTTTAAAGACATCTCGGTCGATGGGTAGTTTTTTAAGGACATTGCGGTCCGTGGGTAGTTTTTTAAGGACATTGCGGTCCGTGGGTAGTTTAAGGACATTGCGGTCCGTTGGTAGTTTTAAGACATCTCGGTCAAGGTTAAGGACGTCATAGTCCATGGGTTTAAGGACTCCACAGTCCGGTATGTGCTCTGGATGCTTCACACGGGTTCACTGCCGTGCTAGGCAAGGACCAGGCTCCGCTCTGGATGCTTCACACGGGTTCACAGCCGTGCTCTGCGAGGACCAGGATCCGCTCTGGACGTTTTCCGCGGGGTCAAAGAGTGACGTTATCCACGTTCCACGTAACCAGGAATTTTGTATTATGCGTGGGTTTAAGGACCCCACAGTCCATATCATGAATGGTCTTCGGGACCCGTCACCTCTTTGAAGACATTGAGGGATTACAATGCCAAGTATCAAAGGAGTGAAGAGATGTACCCTAGAACCGGGGTGGATTAAATAGTCCTTGGCCCAATTTGGGTCAAGGCTGATCAATTATGTTATGAGCCTATCGGCCCAGTTAATCACAAATTGAGGACTTATGGCCAGCTTGGGCTAAGTCCAGTCAGGTCTGGAATATTGACTCTTTGTTGGTCCATTGAGGGAGGATGTTTGCCTCTATCCCTTTAGCCAATTGGGCCAAAGCCTAGTGTTAAACACTTCAGAGCAATCAGTGTTGAACACTGGGAATAAGGTTGATGAGTTAGTGTTCAACACTAAGAGATAATGGGTGTTAAACACCAGCAGTAAGGCTTTTTCAACTTAGTGTTAAACACTAAAACAGATCAGTGTTGAACCCTGCCAATAAGGCTTTTTAATCAGCATTGAATGCTAAGGCCCGACAGTGTTTTAACACTGGGCTTGAGAGTTTTAAATTTAGTGTTAAACACTAAGGCGAGAAGGGTCACGTGGCAGCACGTGAGAGCGCCCTCCCTTCTTTTGTTCTGCTGAAATTATCATCTCCTTCAAAGCATCACGTGCCATCACGTGAGGGGCATTCAAATGCCTGTGTATTAGAGTTTCTGCCAAGGTCACGTGGGTCACGTGGGGTGCTGCCTCAAAGGGGCTTTCTGTAGGGGTTTTGGGGGGTCACGTGGTGGCTCGTGACCCTACCTCTATGTTTTTTTTAGAGGATCTGTTACTCCTTTTTTCAGGAATTAAATTCCTCGAACTTTAAATTTCAGAGGAATTAAATTCCTATTTCCTTTTGAAGACTTGTAGAGTTGAACTCTGAATTTTCTGTAGGAATTAAATTCCTCGTTTATGTGGAGAACTGAAGAGGGTTCAACCCTTAATAAAAGCTTTCAAGGAATTATACTTCCCATTTTAAAGAATTATAATTAAGGGAATTAAATTCCTGCTATTTCCACAGAACCACATTCTTAATTAGGGTTCAACCCTGTTTCTTTTGTTTTGAAGGAATTAAATTCCCATGATACAGGGTCGAGCCCTAATTTTATTTTTAAAGGAATTGAATTCCTATAGTTCTGCGAGAATTAAATTCTCATGCTTGCGTTCCCTCTCTATGTTTTGGATCTGCATGGCAGGATCTCAACCCATTGAGAATTAAATTCTCAACCTAAAGGGGAGATGTGCACTTTACAGATCCTCTATCAAAGAAAGAAGAAATGTGCTCTTCTGTTTTATGTATCAGAGTTAAACTCTGTTGGGAATTAAATTCCCCCTCTTTCAAAAGGCCTTCCCTTTCTTACCTAGGGTTTTTGCAGAAGATCCAAGTCTTTTCCAAGTATCAAAGCTTTTCTCCTTTTTTCTTTCTCTGCGCATCTATATTTTTTGTGTCTCTTGGCTCCTATTTATAGGAGAAGCAGCTGAATCAATTAGTTTTGGTAAATCCTTCATGGGATATTTGATTTGCATCCATTATTCATTCTGGACCTTTGGATTATTAGGTGAATTTTATTCACCGTTGGATTTCAAATCCAGAGATTCTCCCTTTTTATTTTGGTTAGATTTAAGGGGGAAATCTTTCCAAACCCGAGATTTTCCATAAGTAAATGACCTCTGAATCTTTAATTTGATTGGATGCATATAGTTGCGTTCCTTTGGAAAGATTTGCATTTCTCTCAGAATTTAATTCTGTTGACAAAAAGGGCTTTGAAAGCCGGTCACGTGTGACCACGTGATCCATGGTCACGTGTGAGCACGTGACCCCCTTTGGAATGAGCCTTTTCCTTTCTTCTGATTGTTGCTTAAGCGTCACGTGCCACCACATGACTCTTGGTCATGTGTGAGCACGTGACCCTTGTTTGAACTCTTTTTCCTTGGTTCGTCTGGAGAACGAGTCTACTGTCTTGAACGTCACGTGTCAACACGTGACCCTGATCACGTGGAAGCACGTGACCTCTTCTGAAGCTCTTTTCCTTGACTTGATCAGAGAACTTGTGTGTCTTCGACGCTTGTATTTAAATGTCACGTGTCGCCACGTGACCCTGGTCACGTGGGAGCACGTGACTCTTTCTGAAGCCCATTTTCTTCAGCGTAGTCAGGAGACTGAACTCGACTTGATGATACTTTTAAGGTGTCACGTGCCAACACGTGACCGCTAGTCACGTGTAAGCACGTGACTCTCCTCTGAAGCTTTTCCCAGAAGCTTTCCTGATTTTAAATCAGGAAACAGTACTGATTGGAAAGCACCCATGTCTGAGCGCCTCACGTATTTTCCACGTGAGCGCCAGAGCCACAAACAAGTGTTTAGCACTTCTGAATTAAAAAAAGACTGAGAAGACCAAGCCCAAATTGGCTAAGTCTCTCTGAAGTTGCTTGTAGATGAGCCTAAATGCTCTGTTATTGGATCTTAACTAAATTTAAGGATCCTGAAAATATATCTAAATTGATCTTAGTAGCAAGTAAGACTAACGTATCCTTAGTTAAAATAAATGGAGCACAAATGCTCATATATTTAAGTTGATCTTAATCTAAAAACAGATTAACGGTCCTTAAAGAAAATAAAATAGTCTTTAAACTAAAGGAATATACAACCTAAGTTTAGATCCAAACCTAAAATATATGGATTTGGACTAATCCGCGCCATACAGACGATGACGAAAACTAGTCTCCGTATACAATCTACGGGCAACCAAAATAAACAAAATAACACACAACACGAAGTGAACCGTTGGAGAAGGAGAAAGTGGTTATCGCAACGCGATAACATAATTAACTACAAGGGCTTGCGCCTGCAGGGAAGAGCGTCCCCACAATCAAAAATCCCTCATAAATGAGGGGGAATCTGATAAAGTTTGCTACAATGGTCGCATCTATCCAAACCTCTGATATACGGTATCATAAATCAACTTGGTATTTTCGAAGAGGTGGATGAATATGTTCCAAATTGTATCTGCGCCTAAATTCAAGCTTGACGTCCCAAGCGTCTTAGTCCGCTCTTCGACGATAAACAGTCCCATATAGTCGCTGAAAAACGAACAAAAGATAAGACAATGGCTAAATATATCGCACGATGGTGCTCCCTGAGCATGAAGTGCGAACAAGTCCTAGATGAACCTCAAGCTGTGGGACTCATCATGGGCAATATTGATGGTTGGATAGCACCATTCTTGCTATCATTTAAATGTAGAGATGCTAGGGGTCGTGCAGCGGAAACGGGGGACATGAAATGTACAACAAAAAATTCCAGAGAAAACACTATATGCTCAACCTAGCAATCTTTTCCAAACAACTACAACCGGCAAACAAATTCCATACAAGATTAGAACATACAACTTTTGTAGTATCTTCATATGCTCTTATGATGAACTTGAACTCTAGTTAGACTCCTAGGTTGTAGGGAACAAGCTTGGTGAAGCTTTTCTTTTGTCAAAGATGAATCCACTTAAGAAAACCTAATTCTAACTCCAACTTCACTTCAAAGATGCTCCTAAGTAAAGTACCCTGGTCCTTAATCTTGCTAGAACCAAAAACCAAGTGATGTAGATCCAATTCACCTTCTTTTATTATCTATTTTTCTTTCTATCTTTTTCTTGCTTCTTTCTTTTCTTTGAGAGCAAAGTGAGGAGAGAGAAAACCAATATCAAAATGAGAAGAGAGTTGAGAGGAAATGAGATGGAGACCACTCTCATAACCCTCCACACTCTCTCTCCTCCACTTGTCATAAAAAATAAGGTGGGTGTGTACCCAAACCCATATGCACATGACATAGCACAAAAGAAAGGAAAATAAAAAGAAATTAGAAAATAAAATGCTTAACATTTCAATTTCCATTTGCATTAAAAAATGCAAAAGATAAAGAGAGTGTAAAAAATGAAATAATAATACTAGAAATATATAAATATATATTAAATCAATACTTGATTTAATATTCGTCTTTCCAAAAGACCGGCTAGTATTATCAAACGTCTGATTACCGTCAGTGTATCCAATACACATATTTTAATCAAACTCCGGTACGCATTCAATACGCACATCTACATCATTTCGCTTGAGCTGGAAAAACCTCTGTGTAGGATTCTAAAGACTCGACAATACGCTGGCAGTAAGTTACTGGATCCAATCCATAACCGCAAGCACGTCAGTGACACTAGCTGTACGTAATGGCTACCTAGGTATTGAACGAAAGGAAGATCGACAAGCAAACTTGTACGAATGCCTATTGAGCCTATAAGTGACAGTCCCCGTACAGTCCAGTCTATTCGTTTAATAGTGTCGCATACTGGGTCTATGGGGTGGAAAATGTCAGATCCTTAATAACCTGATAAGTCGTGCCGGTGTCAAGTTCATCACCTATCGAGAAACTACTGATCTCCTATTAGTAAATCTTATCCGCCATGGCCATGGAATTATGATGATAGCCAACCAAACACGGCGCACTATCGACTCCTTATACTGGGAGAAATGAATCCCCTCAATTCTCTTACTGCCTCCATATGGATCGGGACTGTACCCAACTAAAACCTGTTTACACGACTCAGTAGAGCCATGGTAGGGTAGTAATCAAAGTACAGTGGGAACTCACATAAGACAAATGACGATCTCAGTTCAACAGACTACCATGTACTCATATCACTAGAGAACTGCTATCTGATGATAGGTATAATAACATTTAGGAGTTATCGACGAGTCTGTCCAGTGTAACTCATAACCCAATGAGCACCTGTATACAATCTTTGGTGTCGGACACCAATGGCTATGAGACCAGCCATCGCCCCTTGTCGGGGTCAAGAAACGTATACACTAGTCTACTCTGGAACACCGATGTCTAGTCTCAATACTCCTACAATTAAGGACATTTAAGGATGTGCTTATAGACTGCCCAGTTCCCACAAATATGATCGCCATCATAATAGTTGTAGTCAAGCAAAGATCCTACGGGCTTTACCATTATTATTAGCGACACATAATAACAAGTAAAACGTATAAACATGAATGATAAAAACAAACCAGATAGTATACTATCATCTCGAGTAAGACTTTCTACCTGTATAGGTCCTCTCTCAATTATCATAATCGCTCACCTGCAACTACAACAATTACCTTGAGGGCACCATATCCAACACTAAAATCACTACTTTCCAAGACCTGATTGACAAAGCAGCGGGTATGGAAAGTCTAGATCCAGCCGACACCTCAAGAAGTCTTCTTGACCTATCGAGGTTCAAATAATCCTATGAGATCCCCACATCCATCAAGATAAAACTACCTGCGAGATCTTCATAACTCTTAGAAAACAAATGTTTGAAAAGACAGCAGTATATTTACATCTCAAGAAAATGGACCTATACGTCCTTAAACAAGAAATGGACCTCCAACTCCATAAACTGGATCTATGGACCTTTACGTCCTTAAACTAGGAATGGACCATCAAGTCCCTAAACTAGATTGGACCCAAGTCCCTAAACTGGATCTGATGGACTTCTACGTCCTTAAACCAGGGATGGACCTTTACGTCCCTAAACTTGAATATGAAATCCCTGACATTGGACCTCTAAGTCCCTAAACTGGATTGAACCCCTAAGTCCCTAAACTGGATCTGATGGACCACTACATCCTTAAACTAGAACTTTATTAAAATTTCTACCAATGGACCTCCAAGTCCCTAAAACTGGATCTGCAATATTTTTGCCAATGGACCACTACATCCCTAAAACTGGAATTTTACTCTATAGAGGATGAAACATGCATCTTCTATATGCTATCCATGGGTAATCCATGATCCAAATGCTACCAAAAGATTACAAAGTCCTATTGCGGAGTGCAAAATAACATTCTTGATGTCATCAGAACGATTAAACAAATCAAATTAAATTCTCACCCGGCAGTGCTTCCGTG
This sequence comes from Agapanthus africanus, assembly GCA_030015575.1. Lineage (NCBI taxonomy): Eukaryota > Viridiplantae > Streptophyta > Magnoliopsida > Asparagales > Amaryllidaceae > Agapanthus > Agapanthus africanus. The sequence goes on from CM057337.1 coordinate 970,853,826, forward strand.
CTCAAAGGTCTCAATGAACAATGCAGGAATCAAGAAAATCAAATTAAAGTCCCACCGACGACTTACACCTGTGACTTTTAGTCACGCTTCGTAAGTTATGAAATTTCTCCGATAGCTTGCGCCGGTAATGCCCCCATCGAGACATAGAAGTCAACATCCTGCAAGATCCTCTCGACTCGCTGGGAAAACTATACAATGAGATCTTCATGTCTCATTGGGGAATTAACCCTCGTGAAATCCTCTCGATTCATGAGAAAACAAAGACACAAAAGTCCCACTGGACACCACCTGTGCAACGTGACACTGAAGTCAATCTACGCCAAAGACTTATTAGAGGCTTTAAAAATATCTATCAATGACAAAGATCTACCAAAATGTTGGTGCCCTACTTGTAGTCCAAAGCTAATTCTCGTATACAATCCAAGGGTATAAACAATATCAATACTACATGATGTCTGCAAATATGTCTATCATGTTGCGTTCCATTGTTGAAAACACTAAATTTCGAATTCAAAAGCCATAAAGGCCGAATCCATCTGCTAATATGTTTGTCGCATTGTATCCCAACGTCGAAGACCCCAAGCTTATGATTCACTAAGTCAAAAAAGATCGAATCAGACATACAAACTCTTTGAGTTGCGTTCCAGCGTCGATGATATGAAGTAAATGATTCAATAAACTACAAAAGCTGAATAGAAATATGCTTGTCATATTGCGTCCTAATATCGGCAAGTATACTATTATCACCAGTTCTAAAGGTCCTGATGATAAAAGTGATCGACTTGTAAGCATCCATGAAGGCAGAGTTGTTTCCCATTGTCTAATACATCACAAAGACCAGACTATGGATCCAAAGGATGATGTGTTTTCCTTATTGTGTATCAATGCTGGGAAACTACAACCAACCGAGTTCTGAAGATCCTAAGAGTAAGGAGATTTTCTCATAAGCATCCAAGAAGGCGGAGTCAATTCCCATAATCCAACAAGTCAAAAAGAAAAAGAAGACCGGGTTATGGACTCACAAGATATTATATTTATCGTGTTGTGTTCCAACGTTGGCAGGTATACCGTTCAAAATCCCAAGGGTAAAGCGATTGACCTATAAACATCCTAAACGGTGGGGTCGATTCCTATGATCCATGACTATAACCTAAGGGATAAAAGGATGAAGGTGTGCGAAACTACATCATCAAATACTTAATCATGGTATGGAAACCAACATCGTGGTATAGAAACCAAAAGGTGTGATACAGAAACCAAAAGCGTGGTATGGAAACCCTGTAGTATGGAAACCAATATCGTGGTATAAAAACCAAAAAAATGTGGTATGGAAACCCTGTGGTATGGAAACTAATATCGTGGTATAGAAACCAAAAGGCGTGGTATGGAAACCAATACCGTAGTACAAAAACCAAAAGCGTGGTATGGAAGCCAATATCATGGTATAGAAAAAAAGGTGTGGTACAGAAACCAAAAGCCTGGTATGGAAACCCTGTGGTATGGAAACCAATATCGTGGTATAGAAACCAAAAGGCATGGTACAGAAACCAAAGCGTGGTATGGAAACCCTGTGGTATAGAAACCAATATCGTAGTATAAAAACCAAAAGGCGTGGTACAGAAACCAAAGGCATGGTATGGAAACCCTGTGGCATGGAAACCAATATCGTGGTATAGAAACCAAAAAGCATGGTATAAAAACCAAAAGCATGGTATTGAAACCTTGCGGTATGTAAACCAATATTTCTAATTAGAGAAAACTATAGCATGGAAGCCGATCTGTCGTCGCTAAAAAAATGACTCGTGGAGAATGCAACACACCAGACATAAAAATCAATGGGAACACTGATCTTCCCACGTGTTTAAGACATGTGTAAAGATCAGCGGGGGGCATTGTAACAACTCTGTTTCAGTGTATAGGAAATTTGATTAAATTTTAATGTACAAAAGGAGTATTTGCAATGCTGTGTACACTATAAGTATTTGAATTGCTTTTGAACAGCAAGAAAACATTTATAGCTCATTGGTAAAGCCTCGCACTGCTTTGACGTAGTCCCTATGTTCAAATCCTCCCAGCCACATTATTTTTTGTTGATTTTTTCTTTAAACTTTTAGAAGCACAAAAGTTTGCACGTGCACAACACGTAAAATGAAAAGTCACAAAGTAATCAAACATGTGGAAAATGTTAATTAAGCAGCCGAGGACACATGGCAGAGATCCAAGCACCCCAACCCATGAATGGACCGGCGAGATTCCATCAAGGGCCGGCGCCGCCGGATTTATCTGGGGGAAATGCAAAATTTTTTGTTGCCCTAACACCCCTTGGACTCCCCTATTAACCCCAGTCTGTTTGATTTCCCCGCACATTAACAGAGAAATTAAAATGATGCATTAATCCAAATTTTAATACATTTTAATTCTTTATTCACTCAAAAAACCCTAATTCTACCCTATAAATACAACCCTACACCTTGTCCCTCCACATTCATAATTCCATTACAAAAACTCTCTAAAATTTCCAAGTCCAAAGTTGTGCAAGTGGAGTTAGCAAAGGTCGAAGTTCCGGCGACGTTTCAAGAAGAATCCGACAACGAAACGATGCCCCAATGGTTCTAATAGCTACCCCTCTCTCTCCTCTTGTTTTCCAATCTGTAAGCCCCCACTCCCTACCTCCATCTCTATTCTAAAACAATCTAATTTCAAAACTCGTCGGAAGCGGAGTTATTCCGACTTCCGATTCGTTTTTCTTTAAAAACTCCATTTTTCTTAAACAATAAAATACCATATTCGCTCATAATGATCAACAAACATAAACAAACATATTAGAACAAGTTTCATCTCAAAATAATCTATTATTCAACTTTTATCGTATTTTTACGGTTAAATACCATATACTTTACTTTCGACACAATTCAACATATTCCCTTATATTACCTTTAGAAAACTCAAGAGGTAATGACCTACCTCATCACAACACACAATTTTGACATAGCACGATAACTCTTGGGACATTAGTTATGGGAAAATACGAGTTTACGATTAAGTACCATGAACATTCAAAAACCGTTTTCTTTAAAAAATGTGTTATTTAATTCCGTTCAATTGCGCCTCTACAACCCATTTTGGGGAACCCCGATTGGGATGGTGCGGGTTACGCACATCCTCGGACCTAGATGCAGACCTCCGCAAGGAGCATTCGATCTCGATGGAATTTTCAATTCAATTTTTAAGAAAAATGTGATTTCTATTTAATAAATAAATTCTATTTTTTAATAAATATTATATATATAAATATTATCAAAATATCTACTTTAAATATTATATATATATATATATTCCATGTTTTCTAAATCAAAGGAATCACAAATTTCATGAAACTACCTTTACAATTCAATACCATTCCAAGATTACACTAAAATACCATATACAATGAAAACTATGTTATATTCACTAGAAAATTTCACTATTATAAAAGTTACAATTATGAAAACCCTAAAGACGGTAATTAAATACTTGAGGTGTATTTTGAAAATATATCAAAACTATTTTTCATAAAACCCCCTCAAGTTATATTAATTTACAATAAGGACTCTAGTAAACATAGGTTTAAGCGGGAGTAGTTCTCTTGAGCCTCAAGGAGCCGGAGAATATGGGTGCTTGCCTATTTAAGGTAGACAACCTAACAACGGTGTTATCAACACGGTAATTGTCTTGGAAAAAGACAAAAATCCTGTCGTCCATGTGCAGCAGCTACCGATAACATCAAAACTAATTCAGGACTTCAATTTCTTTTCAAAGTGTCTGACTCAGACAGAGCCTCCATCTAATATGAAATCAATCTGAGTTGAATCCAATTCAAGTATAACTACAATACAACATGAATCCGTTTATACCAGAATTCCATCTATATCAACATGACTCGACCGAACCGAACCATAGATATACTCTGATTACATGACTATCCATTTATATCCATTCTGTTACATGATATCATGGTTTCGGCAAGTCATCCATCTATAAAATAAAACAATACAATCAATACAAAAGACATTACGGGGTTTTAAAAGGGGTAGACTGGTACGGAATATGTTAGAAGTGACACGAGACGGTCACTTTAATACACCTAACCGGAATATCCATTGTTGTACCGTGGCTTAACGGTTCCTTGTGCTCCGTATACCTTAGTCTCCGGAATAGTGGGACTCCTCTCATATACACTGGCATATTCTGTACCAAGATACAAACAACCGCGATAACAGAACAAAAGATAACATTATACAGCTATATTCTCTTTTCTGTCTATTCTACTTCTCTCTTTCTTTGGGACTTACCGAGCGATTGTTCGCTGACGACATTCATTTTCTTCTTTCTTTGGAATGTTTTCAGGTGGATCCGACTCACTAGAGATCGAGCCCGGTACTGAGGACTTGGAGCAGTTTTCCATCGACCCAGAGCTGTAGCCACTTGTATATACTGTTCATTTCAGTTATGCCATTGTTTAGGCATTGCTTTCTATTCCAGTATTTACATTTTCAATTGTACTTGTAAAAGAATTGTTAAATAAATAAAAGTTGATGTTCATTTATATTCATGTCTCTTGTGTACATTTTACTTTATATTTCTTAGATACGCTTAGCGTGTTTACTTCTGAGTAAATACGTCACGTGGCCCGTCGCGTCTCCTTACCGTACACCGGGAAGCGGGGCGTGACAGGTTTTATTGGTGGTCCATGCAGGTCAGTTCTGCATGGACATGCAGGTCAATTTTGCATGAAGTCCTAAGCAATATAACACAAGAATCAGCAACTAAAAACATTCTTTACATTTCATATTTCTTGAATCTTACAATTTCATATATTTTGAATCTATCCTGGCCCTATTTTTTCTTTCAAGGTTATGGATTCTCCAAACAATACCAGCACTAACTTCAACAACACACCACCACCTCTACCGCTTACGCCTACCGTTGATGCTCTGATCAATGAGCAGACGGTACTACTTGAGGCAATCCGAAGCCTCTTGGAAGGACAGCAGCAGCAGACTACTATATTACTGAACCGTCCAGAAGCGGAAGTGCCCGGAGTAAAGCAATTCCGGGCATGGTACCCAAAACAATTTTTGGGGAAAAGAGAGCCCTCTGGAAGCTTAAGAATGGGCTCAGAGCATCGAGGATGATCTGGCAGCAACACAAGTGTCAGAGATCGCTTGGGTACGAGTTGCGAAGCTGCAACTCATGGACAACGCCCGAGTTTGGTGGAAGGCGGAAGAAAGCCGTCTTGACCAGCCGATCGAATGGAAAACCTTTCGTGACATGTTCGACACAAAGTATTTTCCAGAGACTGCCCGTTTTGACATGGAGCAGCAATTCATCCACCTACAACAGGGTTCGATGTGGACCAAATCAGTGGATGAGTATGATGCTGAGTTTACCATGCCCAGTAGGTTTGCGGCACACCTCATTCCGACTGCTGATATCAGGTCCATACGATTTCAGCAAGGATTAGATCCGGAAATCCAAGCTGCCTTAGCTACAGAGGATTTCCCAACCTACGAACTGGCCTTGAAAGCTGCCCGTCGATATGAGGCAGTGGTGAAGATGAAAAGTAGACCCCAGTCTGCCGCGGAGTGAAGCGCCCTGCCACTCAGATGGAAGGAGGAGCCTTTTCAAGGCCACCTTTTATGCCCAGGAGACCAAGAGTACCAATCAACCGTCCCAGCGCAACCTTTTGCACCTACTGCAGGAGGGATGGACACCTAGTGAAGGATTGCCGGTGTGTAAATCGCCTTTGCTTAGTCTGCGGCTCAGCCATACAAGATATTGGATCTTGTCCTCGAAGAATCAACCCAAATGCTGCACCCAGACCAGCAATCACTTATCAGCAGCGACCAGCCATCCAGGCACATGCTCCACAACTAGCTCTCCCAGCTCTACCACCTTGTGGACCGACTGCACCTCCTCCTCGTCAGTTCCATCAAGCTCAACGGAACTTACCTCAAGGACAATGGAACGGATAGAGGAATGCTCCTCCAGCAAGGAGGAATGTGCCGATGCGATAGGCTTTCACAATGACTGTGGAAGAAGTTGTAGCCACTGGCCAAGTCATTACTGATAAACCTTTCAATTTTCAAAGATGTTCAATACTTGTTATATCCATATATTTTTCTATACCTAAACCTATCCCACATAACTTAGGTAAGATCTTAGTAGCCTCACTTCCTGCACTAGCACTCTTCGATACTGGACATCTCATTGCTTTATGTCGCAACGGTTCGTCCGAACTCATGCGATTCTAGTCAAACCTCTTGTATTCAGCTGGAATGTCAGTTCAGGGAACGATGTTCTAAAGGCAATAATGGGATACGACCTGTATCTAGTGGCCGTCTGCAGTAGAGAATTCTATGCTGACTTCAAGGTGCTGGACATACCAAATTTTGATGTCGTTTTGGGTATGGATTGGCTCGGAACCTTTTATGCTGCCATCGACTGTCGTCAAAGGAGGGTAGTGTTCGAGATTCCAGACCATCCGGTCTTTTATTTCAAAAGTGGAGACCGTACCATGGAGCCAAGCACATACAAGGCAAAGCGAAGAAGGCAGTGATTGCAACACTTCAAGCGGAGGAAGGATCGAAGCCAGAGATAGTTCGAGAGTTCGATGATGTATTTCCTGAAGACATATCTGGTTTACCTCCCGATCGAGCTCTTAAATTCAGCATTGATTTATTACCTGGAGCACAACCGGTGATCAAAGCACCGTATCGGTTAAGCCCTAAAGGTTTGAAAGAGGTCCGTACTCAGTTGGACGAACTATTGACGAAAGGATGGATTCGTCCCGGCACTTCAAGTTAGGGATCACCAGTTCTACTTGTGAAGAAGAAGGAAGGTTCATATCGAATGTGCATTGATTATAGAGCTCTGAACGAAGTAACTATAAAGAACAAGTATCCACTTCCGTGCATTGACGACCTGTTCGATCAGCTAAGTGGGTCTTGCGTTTTCTCCAAGTTAGATCTTCTTTCGGGTTATCATCAGGTGAAGGTCAAAGAATCTGATATCCATAAAACGGCATTCAGAACTCGCTATGGACATTACGAATTTCTTGTGATGCCATTTGGAGTGACCAACGCACCAGCTATATTCATGAACCTAATGAATCAAGTTTTTCGAGAGTACCTAGACAGGTTTGTTGTCACCTTCATCGACGATATCCTAGTGTATTCTAAGAGTCGGAAAGAACATGCAGAACACCTACGAATTGTCCTGGAGACTTTATGACAACATCAACTCTATGCCAAGAACAACAAGTGCGAGTTTTAGCTAGATCAAGTCAGTTTCCTCGGACATATTGTATCAGGCGATGGAATCTCTGTAGATCCAGCTAAAGTATCAACAGTAAGCGAATGGCCGACACCGAAGTCAGTGAAGGACATTCGAAGTTTTTTAGGTTTAGCAGGATATTACAGAAGGTTTATTGAAGAATTTTCGAAGATTGCAACACCCCTGACAAAGCTCACACGTAAAGATGAAGAATTGGTGTGGTCAGAAGCATGCGAACGAGCTTTCGTAGAACTCAAGTCAAGATTGACATCAGCACCTATCCTTTTCATACCGGACCAATCTGGAAGTTTTGAAGTGTATTGCGATGCATTCGGTAAGGGATTAGGATGTGTTCTATATCAGCACGGTAAAGTCGTAGCTTATGCATCAAGATAGCTGAAGATTCATGAGCGCAACTATCCGCCGCATGATTTAGAGTTGGCGGCCGTAATCTTTGCACTCAAGATTTGGCGCCATTATCTTCTTGGTGAACTAGTGGACATATACACAGATCACAAGAGTCTGAAATATGTGTTTACTCAGAAAGTGTTGAATATGCGGCAGAGAAGATGGTTAGAACTTATAGCGGATTTCGACATCAACCTACAATATCATCCAAGGAAGGTGAATGTAGTACCCGATGCACTTAGTCGCCAACCATTAGTATTGAATCTCACCGCACAGTGGAAGCATCAACAAGATTTACATCAGATGGAGATAGAAGTGGTCATGCCAGGTAACACTTCTAAATTGATGAACTTAGAAGTTCAATATACCATTGTCAATCATATCAAAGCAGCTCAAGCAAGTGATACTAAGTTGCAAAAGATCAGGGAACAAGTAGAAAGTAGACTTAGAACAGACTTCATCATCCATGAAGACGGATCTTTGAGATACGACAGTAGGTTGTGTGTACCCAAAGGTTCTGTGCGGGAAGAGTTGATGAAAGAAGCTCACAGCTCTCCTTATTCAGTACACCCTTGAGGCACAAAGATGTAGAAAGATCTGCGTCAAAATTACTGGTGGTATGGAATGAAGCATGAAGTAGCTAGAAGCGTCGCTAAATACTTGGTGTGTCAGCAAGTATAGGCTGAACATCACAGAACAGCTGGTTTACTTCAACCGTTACCTATCCCAGAATGGAAGTGGCAACACATCACTATGGATTTCGTGACTGCGCTTCCTTGCATCACGAAAGGTAACAATGCGGTATGGGTTATTGTGAATCAACTCACAAAGTCGGCTCACTTCATCCCATTTCGAGTTGGCCAATCTACCGAGACATTAGCAAAGAAGTACATGGAGGTAAGAATCTAAGTAAGATTTAAACTCTTCAATATGTACTATTTCTGATACCCATGAACTCATGCAGGAAATCGTGAGATTACATGGAGTACCGGTTTGCATTGTCTCCGATCGTGACACCAGATTTCGATCGCCATTTTGGCAGAATCTGCAAGCTAGCTTGGGAACAAGTCTGAACTTCAGCACTGCTTACCATCCACAAACAGATGGACAGTCTGAGCGAACTATTCAGATACTTGAAGATATGCTAAGAGCCTGTATGCTAGACTTTGGAGGATCGTGGGAAGATCACCTACATCTTGTGGAGTTTTCATACAACAACAGCTACCAAGCAAGTATAGGAATGTCACCATTTGCAGCTCTATATGGAAGGAAGTGTCGATTGCCATTAAGTTGGGACGACGTCGGAGATAGAGAACTCCTTGGACCTGAGATGATAGTAGCAACAGTCGATGTAGTTCGCACTATCAGGAACAGAATACACATAGCCTAAGATCGACAGAAGCACTGGGCTGATGCAAAGCGCCGTCACTTGGGGTTCCAACCGGGAGATCATGTCTTTTTGAAGATATCTCCAAACCGTGGAGTGATTCGCTTTGGAAGATGGGGTAAGCTCAGTCCGAGGTATATTGGACCGTTCGACATACTCGAACGAGTCGAAGAAGTGGCTTATCGCTTGGCACTTCCACCTTCATTGGAAGGAGTGCACAATTTATTCCACATATCCCAACTCAGAAGGTATGTGAGTGACCCCAGCCATATTCTTGATCACTCCGAGCTCACTGTACAGCCAGATTTATCCCGTGAGCAACAACCTATTGAAATCTTGGATAGAAAGGTGAAGTCACTTCGGAACAAGGAAATAAACTTGGTTCGAATGATGTAGAGAAAAGACTGTTAGTTGTATGTATGCCCTAGAGGCCATTGTTGTACATGATTGTATATTACAATGGATGCTTGGACATATATAGGGAGGACTTTCTTGCTTGACATGATAGTATGCTATCTGGTTACTCTTTATCTTAACATGTAGACTAGTATTTTGATACTGTCTTGCTCTCACATGTTGATAAAGCCCTTAGGATGTATACTTGACTACCAGGACTATGATGCAAATCATACTAGTGGGGCCAGGGTAGTCCACAAGTTCATCCTTTAATTGTTCCTAGTCGAGGGTGTATCGAGACGGGGCATCGATATTCCAGAGTAGGCTAGCATATACGTTTCTTGACCCATTTGATGGGCGATGGACGATCACACATCCATTGGTGTTTGACATCAAAGATGGTATACGGGTGCTCAGTGGAGACTGGGTACACTGAACAGGAATCGCCAAGAACTCCTAGATGGTATTATACCTAACGTCAGATAGCAGTTCTCTGGTGACACTGGTACAGGTTAGTCTGTAGACCCGAGATCGTCATAGAGTCTTGTGTGATTCCCTGCTTTGATTTCCACCTTACCACGTTCAAGAGAGCGTGCAAAACGGTGGTTTTTGGGTACAGTCCCGAGTCACATAGAGGCAATGAGAGATAGGAGGGGATTCGTCTCTCCCGGTATTGGGGGTTGATGTTGCGCTGTGCTCGATTGGCTATAACAGGAAGTCCTTGGCCAGGGATGATACTGAGATTTACTGGTAAGTGTTATCAGTAGTTTCTCGACCCGTTATGAGCCTCATATCGGCATAACTTATCAAGTTACTGGGGTCTGACGTTTACCACCCCTAGACTCGATATGCGACATATCAGACGAAGAGACCGGACTGTTGGATTCACAGGAGTATGGATAAGCTTGCTTGTTGATCTTCTGATCACTCAATACCCGGGTAGCCGTTACGTCCAGCTAGTACCGCTGACGGCTTGTGGGTGATTGATATGATCATCACCTACTGCCGGCGTATTGACGAGTCATTAGAGTCCTACACAGAGATTTCTTAGCTCATGCAAAACGAAGTAAGGCACACATGTGATATGTGCAGGACCGAGATTAATACGTGTATGTGATACCGTATTCCAATCTCGCAATATAGGTTATATGTGATATTACCGGATTGTTGAATCAAGTGTTGATTCAATGATATGTTATATGTATATGTGATATGCATATAAAAGATATTAGTCGGTTGTATGCGATACAACCGGGTTATTAAATCAAGTGTTGATTTAATAATTTAATATGCAATTATATATTTGATATATAAATATACATTAACTAATATTAGCTCACTTAAGAAAAAAATTTCTCTTTATACATTTAATATATATGTGATATATGTTAATGTATTTATTTTGTGTCATGCTAGATGATACATTGGACTTGGGTGTGTGAAACTCATACCTAACTAGAGATAATTTAGGTGTTTAAATATTAAGGAAAAAATCAAAATTAGGTAGAAAGTAGCATGGCTAAGATGCTTGTGGAAGCATGGAGAAGTTTTGACTAAAGTCCACTAATTTTGTTTTACTCTAGATATTTATTAACCTAACCATTATTTTTAGCCATGGTTTAGTCTCTACATGAGTTATATGAGACATTTACTCACCCATGGTTCACACTTGATCACTTGATCATTTTCTTCATCTCCTTCAATTGCTCTCTAGGTTTGAGTGAGGAAAAAAAAAAGAAAGAGAGAAAAATTATTCTAAAGTGAGCAAAAATTCCTACTTCACCAAACTAGCCATTTAGTATAGGTTGTTTCTTCACTATTTCATCAATTAGTGAAGAGGTAGCTTGAGTTAGCTAAAGTGAGCAAAAATTCCTACTTCACCAAACTAGCCATTTAGTATAGGTTGTTTCTTCACTATTTCATCAATTAGTGAAGAGGTAGCTTGAGTTAGCGATTCTTCGACGTAGATCATTTTCGGCTTCGAAAATCTTTAAGCAAGCTTGTCCCTTTCGCCTAGTGAAGCCTAACGAAAGTCCGGGAGACCACTACTTAGAGCAAAGGGACTACTACACGGAGCTTTAGAAGTGAAGGACCGGTCTACAAAGGTTGTATTCTCATTTCACTTAGTGTAAATTTGTTTACATGTTTTATAAACCCTAATTCTCTAGTTAGATCCTTGGTTTGGGTTGCCTTGCTCTCTAGATTTTTTTAAAAATAGCATACCCGATGCCTTATAAAACCTAGTGAGAGTGCTAAGGAACCCAGCAAAGACACACCAGGAGAATCAACGTAGGAAAGGGAAGATGAAATGCATGCAAGATACCCTCAATTGTTTGTAAACCAGTCCTTAAAATATTTGTAAATTTTGAGGACGAAATTTTTTGTAAGGAGGGTAGAATGTAACAACTCTGTTTCAGTGTATAGGAAATTTGATTAAATTTTAATGTACAAATGGAGTATTTGCAATCCTGTGTACACTATAAGTATTTGAATTGCTTTTGAACTGTAAGAAAACACTTATAGCTCATTGGTAAAGCATTGCACTGCTGTGACGTAACCCCTGTATTCAAATCCTCCCAGCCACATTATTTTTTTGTTGATTTTTTCTTTAAACTTTTAGAAGCTCAAAAGTTTGCACGTGCACAACACGTAAAATGAAAAGTCACACAGTAATCAAACTTGTGGAAAATGTTAATTAAGCAGCCGAGGACACGTGGCAGAGATCCAAGCACCCCAACCCATGAATGGACCGGCGAGATTCCATCAAGGGCCGGCGCCACCGGATTTATCTGGGGAAAATGCAATATTTTTTGTTGCCCTAACACCCCTTGGACTCCCCCATTAACCCCAGTCTGTTTGATTTCCCTGCACATTAACAGAGAAATTAAAATGATACATTAATCCAAATTTTAATGCATTTTCATTCTTTCTTCACTCACAAAAGCCTAATTCTACCTTATAAATACAACCCTACACCATGGCCCTCCTCATTCAGAATTCCATTACAAAAACTCTCTAAAATTTCCAAGTCCAAAGTTGTGCAAGTGGAGTTAGCAAAGGTCGAAGTTCCGGCGACGTTTCAAGAAGAATCCGGCGACGAAACGACGCCCCGAAAGTTCCAATAGCTTCCCCTCTCTCTCCTCTTGTTTTCCAATCTGTAAGTCCCCACTCTCCTCCTCCATCTCTATTCTAAAACAATCTAATTTCAAAACTCGTCGGAAGCGGAGTTATTCCGACTTTCGATTCGTTTTTCTTTAAAAACTCCATTTTTCTTAAACAATAAAATACCGTATTCCCTCATAATGATCAAAAAACATAAACAAACACATTAGAACAAGTTTCATCTCAAAAGAATCTATTATGCAACCTTTATCGTATTTTTACGGTTAAAGACCATATACTTTACTTTCGATACAATTCAACATATTCCCTTATATTACCTTTAGAAAAATCACGAGTTAATGACCTACCTCATCACAACACACATTTTTGACATAGCACGATAACTCTTGGGACATTAGTTATGTGAAAATACGAGTTTACGATTAAGTAGCATGAACATTCAAAAACCGTTTTCTTTAAAAAGTGTGTTATTTAATTCCATGCAATTGCGCATCTACAACCCATTTTGGGGAACCCCGATTGGGATGGTGCGGGTTATAGCACATTCTCGGGCCTAGTAGAGCGAGATGCAGACCTCCGCAAGGAGCATTCGATCTCGATGGAATTTTTAATGCAATTTTTAAGAAAAATGTGATTTCTATTTAATAAATAAATTCTATTTTTTATAAATATTATCAAAATATCTACTTTAAATATTATATATATATATATATTCCATGTTTTCTAAATCAAAGGAATCACAAATTTCACGAAACTACCTTTACAATTCAATACCATTCCAAGATTACACTAAAATACCATATACAATGAAAACTAGGTTATATTCACTAGAAAATTTCACTATTATAAAAATTACAATTATGAAAACCCTAAAAACGATAATTAAATACTTAAGGTGTATTTTGAAAATATATCAAAACTATTTTTCATAAAACCCCCTCAAGTTATATTAATTTACAATAAGGACTCTAGTAAACATAGGTTTAAGCGGGACCAGTTCTCTTGAGCCTCAGGGAGCCAGAGAATATGGGTTCTTGCCTATCTAAGGTAGACAACCTAACAACGGTGTTATCAATACGGTAATTATCTTGGAAAAAGACACAAATCCTGCCGTCCATGTGCAGCAGCTACCGATAACATCAAAACTAATTCAGGACTTCAATTTCTTTTCAAAGTGTCTGACTCAGACAGAGTCTCCATCTAATATGAAATCAATCTGACTTGAATCCAATTCAAGTATAACTACAATACAACATGAATACGTTTATACCAGAATTCCATCTATATCAACAGGACTCGACCAAACCGAACCATGGATATACTCTGATTACATGACTATCCATTTATATCCATTCTGTTACATGATATCATGGTTTCGGCAAGTCATCCATCTATAAAATAAAACAATACAATCAATACAAAAGACATTACGGGGTTTTAAAAGGGGTAGACTGGTACGGAATGTGTTAGAAATGGTATGAGACGGTCATTTTAATACACCTGACCTGAATATCCATTGTTGTTGTACCATAGCTTAACGGTTCATTGTGCTTCGTATACCTTAGTCTCTGGAATAGTGGGACTCCTCTCGTATATACTGCCATATTCTGTACCAAGCTACAAACAACCGCGATAACAGAACAAAAGATAACATTATACAGCTATATTCTTTTTTCTGACTATTCTACTTCTCTCTTTCTTTGGGACTTACCGAACGATTGTTTGCTGACGACATTTCTTTTCTTCTTTCTTTGTAATGTTTTCAGGTGGATCCGACTCACTAGAGATCGAGCCCAGTACTGAGGACTTGGAGCAGTTTGCCATCAACCAAGAGCTGTAGGCACTTGTATATAATTTTCATTCCAGTTATACCATTGTTTAGGTATTGCTTTCTATTCCTGTATTTACATTTTCAGTTGTACTTGTAAAAGAATTGTTAAATAAATAAAAGTTGATGTTCATTTATATTCATGTCTTTTATGTACATTTTATTTTATATTGCTTAGATACGCTTAGCGTGTTTACTTCTTAGTAAATACGTCGTGTGACCCGTCGCGTCTCCTTACCATACACCGGAAGCGGGGCGTGACAAGCATTTATTGACCTCTATAAAAATACCAAGCAGATCTACTCTAACTATTTTATTCAGTGGGACCATTCTAGATGAGACTGGTTCGGTTTTAGATAACGACGCATGTGTCTGCTCCCTAAACTTGCAGTCTCGGAAAGAGTACATCCACTTGATGAAACTACCTAAGCCATTAAACAAGGCTCAAAATCCCATGAAGATACACAGAGAAGTCCCCGGCATGAGGTCTCCGCCATATTCTGAGACGCTCCCGCCATGCCAAAAGGAGGGTCTCCGTTATACTCAAAGGAGGCTCCCACCATGCTAAAAAGAAAGCCCCCACCATACTAAAAAAGAAGTCCCCGCTATGCCAAAAGGAGGCTTCCACCAAGCCAAAGGGGGTCCCTGACAAGAAGGTCCCGCTGTCAAGCCAAAGGGGGTCCCCGACATGAGGTCTCCGCCATGCCCAAGGGGGTCCCCGACGTCGGGGAGGTCCTTGCTGAATGTGGGGAATTGACTATAATTGCACCCCCACGTCCTTATTTCATGGCCTATGTTCACGACCACGATCTCAATTGCCCCAGAGGTTATAAAACCTTCCATGGGCCTTCAATAGAGGGTTAAGCACTCTGAATTACCAAAAAATATCATGAAGAAACCATTGTTAAGATTGTTGGAGAGCACGAAAGATCAAGGTTTCTAAGAGGAAGAAGTAGAGAAGAGTAAAACTCATGTAAGTATGGAGTAACAAAGCTCCAAAGCTCCTCTTCTCTGCAAATCCCCTCTGCTTCAGTGATTTGTTCTTCAATTGCTAAGAGACTTGGGATTCGTGGGATGCTCGAAAAGATTTTTCACCAAAATGCAAGTTATGAGACCCTGTTTTGAACTGTTCGATAACTCGGAAAACCATTAAAAGCCTCATGATGGCTGCAAAATTAAAGTTATAGGATGCTTACAAAAGTTACCCTCTTTCGAATACTCTTCGGAGTAATCTCCATGTATATAGATGCACATTTGAGTTATCCCCCATGAGATTGTCCCCATAATGGACTCCATGGGCATATACACAGGTAGAAGATGAACAGATGCACCAAAACTACATATATACATACTGGACATGACTCACATGACGAAGACTTAAATGTTTTGTTCAACGGCGGGCATCATTTATAATCAATGCGGGCATCACCCCATAAAATCAATGGCGGAGACCCTTTAAAGAGGTCTCTGCACCCCTCAAAATCAATGGCGGAGACTCCCAGAGGTCCCCGCTCCCTCACAAAATCAATGGCAAAGACCCATAGAAGCCATCGCTCCCTTATCAAACCTATGACGGAGACCCCAGGGAGGTCCCCACACCCCATGAAACTATGGCGGAGACCCCAGGGAGGTCCTCGCACCCCATAAAACCATAGCGAGCACCCCCCAGAGATCCCCACACCCTATCAAACAATGTCAGACACCCTTCAAAGGTCCCCGCACTTGCTATCAAAGCCATTTTGGCATCTGTCGTGACATAGAAGTCAATTGCACCATATAACTTACCCTATGGTAGTGTTATATTATGTTAACCTACCATATACAATTCTCGGGCTTCCTTCGTGACATAGAAGTCAACAATATATCACTCACCTCTAAAACCAAAATTACCCTACGACAGACTATGTTATAATAACCTACCTTATACTATCCATGGGCTACCATCCATGACATTGAAGTCAAGTACAACCCCCAACATGCCCTATGGCAGGTAAAATAACTTGTCATACACTATTCACGGGCGACCTTGGACCCTCAAGTCCCTAAACTGGATCCATGGACCTCTACGTCTTTAAACTAGAAATGGACTACCACATCCCTAAACATGAATTCTGTCTTACGTTTGTCTTAAATTTAGTCATTGTATACTATCCACGGGTTACCATCATGACTCAGAAGTCAACTTATGACACAGAAGTCGAATACAACCACATCCCAAAATTGCCCTATGTTTGGCTTAAACTCAGTCATCGTATACTATCCATATTCTACCATCATGACACAAAGTCAACAAACCCAACAAATATAATTCCCCCTGCTGCCCTATGCCAAGTAAAATAAGTTGTCGTATTCAATCCACGAGCAACCATCGTGACATTGAAGTCGAATACTTGAAGCATGTTATGCCTACGAGAGCTTACCAAATTGACTCTCGTTGACGTTCTCACTAAGTCACATCGGACGTGTTGATCAATGATCGTCGTCTTGAGAACATCTGTCATTTCGAACAATGCTAGATTTGACCCTAAAACAATATACCTTCCCTATGGCAAGTAAAACAACTTGTCATATACAATCCACGGGCGTTTATCATGGCATAGAATTCAATGTCCCATTGTTACCCATGTCCGAAATGACTTTAAACTAATTCCAATGTCCGAGATGACTTTAAACTAATACCCATGTCCGAGACGATTTTAAGTTAATGCCCATATCTGACATGACTTTAAACTAATTTACCCAAGTTCCAAAATTGCCCTATGGTAAGTAAAATAATTTATCATACCGTCCAAGGGCTACCGTCGTGACATAAAAGTCGAAAAATATACCGTTCATCCCATCTGGCATATACCATCTATAGGCTTCTCCTTACTGGTACATGCTACATGTTCTCCTCTACCCGCCCTACAGTCTGGATAATATATTCTATAAAACCATATACAATCCATGGGCGTGAACAGTAGTTCGAGCACATGTCTTCCCAGCTATCACGCCCTGCTTCCCAAAAGACGAAAGCAGATACGTAACGAGGCCTGCGACATATTTATTTCGAGAAGGTCATTTCTCAAAACAAATACGCTAAGCGTAATGTAATCAGTATAACAAAGACAAGAATAGATAAGTGAAAATAAAATCCAACCACTTTATATATATTTGCATTCGCAACTTTTCAAGTTTTACATTGATACAAGATATCTGAACGAGATAAAAAACATAAAAGCCTAAACATGTGGCTTACTGAAATGAAAGCTGAAAGAAACTAAAGTTCGGCTTGTTAGTTGAGCTGGTCGTAGTCCTCTGCTGTCACTTCCATCTCTACAGTCTCTAGATCATCTGACGAACATTCCAAGAAAATAAAAATGGGTGAAATGCCCATCAACGAACTTGCGCTTGGTAAGTCCCCAAAAAGGATGGGTGATGTATATAAATGAAATGCAAGGTGCAATGTGATATGGTATGAATGGAAATAAAGCATGAACAAGTATAACATGGCAATGATAATGGCAATTATGTAAGCATGGAAATGTAATATGAGCATAGTAAACAAGAATAGCATGGCCGAGTAGTGAAGGTATAATGAAAACGAAATGTACTGTCAATGTGTCTTAAAGAGATTACTAATGGGTAAGCTAACTAACGTAATTTGAAGGGTGAATATCAACCAATCTAAAAAGTATTCTCAAACTCAAGGGTAGGGCCCCACGAGCATCGAAATACGGGCTCGAGTAGTGAGTTCATGATATACCGTTTCAGCCCGATACCACAGCGGCATTATTGTACTGTTTCAGCCCGGTACCACAACGACGTTAATTGTACCATTTCAGCCTGTTACCACAGCGACGTGATAGGACTCCTAAGATTTTGTTGGATTCATACTCAAACTACACCAATACCCCGCGTAATCTAATTTACAATTATAGTCACAAGTCTTATCCGAATCAATGAATACATAAGAAGAGTACAAGTTTATGGTTCAAGTCGAGTACATGTATTCATATTAGGTTCAAGTATTCATGGCAAGTCCTTACGTATTCATGATTCGGGTCAAATCGAGTCAAGCATGTAATAGGTTTGATCGAGTAAGTCAAGTAGATATAATTGAGTTCATGTCAAGTTATGTTCATGGTTCGAGTCAAGTCAACTCTTAGCCTAAGATGGTTTAGTATGATCTCATATAAAGTATCATGTGTTAGGTTATATTTGAGTCTATATTCATGTAACTTTATTTTCATATAGATATGATTTATACATATATATGGAGTAGGTAAGTAATAACGCTAATTGCCTCCGGCTCCCCAACGCTCAAGAGAGAATATGTCATTTTAACCCGTCTGCTATCTACATACCTGCTAGCTACTAGTTTTGTAGGTCTAGGAATTTATTGAAAATATATCATTTGACATTTTAAAGGTATTTATATAAAAATAGTCCATTATAAGCTCAAGGGGTTTTATGTAAAATACTTTATTTTTAAACGTCCTGGGTGTTTTGGGGAAAATATATTGATTAGAATATTGAGGGTTTTTAATAAAAATATATTTTAGATTTCATGGTATTTTAGTGACAAAATCTAGCTTTTAAGAGTCTATGGTATTTTAATGAAAAATCTATCTTTTGGAAAACTTGAGGTATTTTAATAAAAACTTAAATTTTTTCATTTTAGTGTATTTTATTTAAAAACTTATTTGAAAATTTATTTTCTTTGAAGTTATAATATAGGATATTTAAGTTATTTTTAAATTTGTTTAACTTTGTTTTAAAATCCAGTATTTTCTTTTTCTTCAAGAACGCGCTCCGATCTCACCTACTAGACCCAAAATGTGTGATGATCCACACCATCTTTTAACAGGGCTCCCCTAAAGAGGGTTGTAGGGACATAATTGTCAAGGGAAAGGTTTTTAGGATTAAAAATTCTATGTTACCAAGACTTGATGGTATTTTAATGAAAAACGTTTCTATTAAAAACGTTATAAACGCGTGATCGTGAAATGAATCAAAGGTGTGCATGTGGGATAGGTCATTACCCCATGTTCTAACTATGTAAACATGTCACAAGAGATAGTATAGAGCAAACATAAAAGTACATGGTATTTAACCGTTACTTGGCCTATATCGACTAATATTGTTTTGTTAACATGTTATAAAATTCCATTTAAATTTATCTAACAATTACATGAAATGGCGAGTCATAGATTCAAATTTTATAGCATGGTAATTTTATTATTTATAAAAATGGAGTTATAGTGATTTAGAAATCTAAGGTCTTCGCAATATCTAATATGCTAACGTGATTCAAGCTATGGTGAGATAAAAGAAAGAGATAAAATTTGGGACTTACGGATTGCGCTAGACGTATAAGAGGAAGACAAAAGCCTAGGTTAGAAGAACCGAGGCCAGCGATGAGTGGAGGAACGAGCTTGAGATCGACGACGCGCGGAGGAACGAGCTTGAGAGACTTGAGTTGGCTTGAAAATTAGTCTTGAGAATAACTTTGAGAGATAGAGTTTTGAAATGGATTTAGAGTAATTTTCAGAAATTAGGAGGAAGATAGGATGTCTAGGTATTTATAGGGAGAGAAGAAGAGATGTGGTGAATTAAAAAGAATTTAAATTAGATTAAAAAGAGGTTAATGGGGTAGGGGAAGTGGTTACTACTCTCTGCTCAAATTCAGGTGTTGTAGTACATTAAAAGGGGTAGAGGGGAAGCTAAAGATTGCACGTGCTTAAGACGGGGGTGATTTGGGTTCCTCCAGGCCGCCAAAACCCGCCCCCGGTCGGCCCCATGTTCGCTTCTAGCCTCGAGGTTCGTGCCATGATCTTGGGTCAGTGCAACAAACTCTATTTAATATATCTTTTATTATATAACGTTTCGTAACCCCGTTTAAAGCCCATGCAAACTCTTGGGCTTCCAAAACGTCACAAAGAAAAATATATAAAAAAGTATTGGTGTTGTTGGGATTCGAACACGTGGGTTATGGGATTGCAGTGGAGAGACTTAACCAGTGAGTTACAAGTTGTTTATTGTACTTATTTAACAAGAATTACTTATAACTCCTAATTAGAATAGAAATATGCACTTTTATTTATATTGGATTAACAAAAATGTACAGGGATTTTAGGGTCCTTACATTCTACCCACCTTAGAAAAAATTTTCCTCAAAATTTGCATAAGGAGAATGTTGTAACAGATTCAAGGAAAGTTTAGATTAAGGCAATCATGAAGGCTGGGGTAAGGACTTCTAATATTGTGCCGAAGTTGCATGGAAAATTTCAGGTAAGTGAAGAAACAAAAGAACTTGAAATGGCTGAAAAAAATAGAAGGAAATTTTACAGTGACAACCTGACCCGTGGCTTCAACATCCACGACCGACATAGTGAAAGACTGTTGTCTCAGTATGTTCCTCTGCGCCTGATTGTACATTTGTCGCTGATGGGGTAAGGGTTGTTTGCATTGAGGTGGTGTAGGTAGAGCTAAACGGTGAGCATGTGCTCGTATAACTGGTCTTGGTGCACGGGTTTCGTCAGCTCTGTATTGTGGGCATGGTCTTAAAGTGTGCATAGGCGATCCGCAAATCATGCAAAGACCATTAACTAGTCTGCAATCCTTTACCAGGTGCCCCGACCTCTTGCAGTAATTGCGGACATTTGATTTATAGTTGGAAAATGACCCTCTTGGTCTCCTGGGTGGCGCTAAAGATTCTGGCCATGAGGACACTCCTCCAGTAATCTGGCTAACTGGGCATTTCTCTCCGGCAGATTACGGCCTTCCCTTCTTCTTGATAATAGCTTCGTAACGACAGGCTGCCTTCAAAACTGCTTCATGAGTCAGAAAATCTCCCGTTGCTAGAGCAGCCTAGATCTTGATGTCTAGGCCCTGCTGAAAACGTTTGGCGCAAATCTCGGAGGTAGGAATCAGATGGGTAACGAACCTGCCGAGCATGGTGAATTTGGCATCATACACATCTACTGACTTGTCATATATAGATCCTTATTGCAGGTGGATGGATTTTTGTTCCATCTCAAAATGTGCGGTCTCCGAAAAGTACTTGGCTTCAAAAAGATCGCGAAAAGTCTTCCACTCGATAGGTTACATAAGACGGCTCTCTTCAGCCTTCCACCAGACCCTGACATTATCGGTAAGCTGAGTTTTGCTACTTGAACCCAAGCCGTTTCTGGAACCTGAGCTGTCGCAAGATCATTTTCTATACTCTGAGCACATTCCTCAGCTTCTAGCGAGCTCTCTTTCCCAGAGAAATTCTTTGGATGCAGTGCTCGGAATTGTTTCACTTCTGGTGCTTCTGCTTCAGGACAGACTAGTCCTTGATGAAGGAGAGCAGTTTGCCCCTACTAACCCTCAAGTAGGCTCTTGATAGCCTTATGAAACACCGTATGTTCATTGATTGGAGATGCAATAATAAGTGGTGGTGGTGTCTCGTCGTTGATGCTGATCGGGTCGGAGGAAGCCATCACCTTGGATAAAAAGATGGATTAAGATAGATTCAAAGGAATTGAAAGGCAAGGAATGTAAAAGTTATCGGATTTCATTTTTCTTTTATCATATTGTTACGACTTTATGCAGAACTGACCTGCATAGGCCACCAATAAAACCTGTCACGCCTCGCTTCCCAAAAGACGGGAGCAAGCACGTGACGAAGCCCATGACGTATTTATTTAAAGAAAATCATTTCTCAAAACAAATACGTTAAACGTAATATAAGCAGTATAACAAAGACAAGAATAAACAAGTGAAAATAAAATCCAACCACTTTATATATATTTATATTCCCAACTTTACAAGGTTTACATTGATACAAGATATCTGAACGAGAAACAAAAACATAAAAGTCTAAACATGTGGCTTACTGAAATGAAAGCTGAAAGAAACTAAAGATCGGCTTGTGAGTTCAGCTGGTCGTAGTCCTCTGCTGTCGCTTCCACCTCTACAGTCTCTAGATCATCTGACGAATATTCTAAGAAAACAAAGATGGGTAGAATGCCCGTTAGCGAACTTACGCTCGGTAAGTCGCTAAAAAGGATGGGTGATGTATATAAATGAAATGCAAGATGTAATGTGATATAGTATGAATGGAAATGAAGTATGAACAAGTATAACATGGCAATCATAATAGCAACTATATAAGCATGGAAATATAACATGAGCATAATAAAAAAGTATAGCATGGCCGTGTAGTGAATGTATAGTGAACATGAAATGTACTATCAATGTGTCTTAAATACGTCACTAAATGGGTAAGCAAACTAACGTAAGTTTAAGAGTGAATAGCAACCAATCTCAAGAGTATTCTCAAACTCAAGGGTTGGGCCCATGAGCAAAGAAACACAGGCCCGAGTAGTGAGTTCATGATGTACCGTTTCATCCCGGTACCACAGCGACATTATTGTACCATTTCATCCTGGCACCACAGCGGCGTGATGGGACTCCTGAGATTACTTTGGATTCATACTCAAACTATCCTAACGTCTCGTGTAATCTAATTTACAATTATAGTCACAAGTCTTGCTCGAATCAATGAATACATAAGAAGAGTACAAGTTCATGGTTCAAGTCGAGTTCATGTATTCATGTCAATTGTTCATGTGAAGTCCTTACGTATTCATGATTTGGGTCAAGTCGAGTCAAGCATGTAATAGGTTTGATCGAGTAAGTCATGCAGATTCGAGTAAGCCATGTCAAGTTTTGTTCATGGTTCAAGTCAAGTCTTAGCCTGAGATGGTTTAGTACGAGTTTATGTAAAATATCATGTGTTGGTGTTGGCGTCCAGCGCCCGCACCACGGAGGCCGCGGCTGAGGCGGAAGCGAACAAAAACTTTTTGCAGGCACCGAACGCGCAAACCCAAGATACGATCCAAAACCTTAAACTAGCTAACTAGAAAAGCAATGGTTGAGAAACTACAACTTTTGTCGCATGTCCACCCAATTGTAGAAGACCTCTCCAAGCTCGTAGATACTGGGAACGGGCTTGAAAATCGACCACCCTTGCCAAAGACGATCCACCAGAGGGAAACCGGAAGAAGCTCTAACCGATGATCAAAACTTGCTAGGTGTGAATGGTCAGTGATGTAGGAATATTTCACTAAACTTTTCTCTCAAGAATCCATACTCATGAGAGCAAGAAGAAAAAGAAGGAGAAAAGAAAACATGGCTAAGTATTTTTTTCCACTATAATGCATGAGCATCCAAGATGAAGAAAAATCATCAACTCCTAAAATAAAAGAGAATGGCTACATATAAGCCACCATGCATCAATAGTGCACCAAATGATTTTATCAATATAAAATCCAATCCATACTTCTTTACATGTTTTCACCCATTCCTCATATTTCCTCACTTTACACCCCATTTCCTTTTATTTTTCTAAATAGAAAAATAAATATGAGGTGTCCTTCTAGAAGCATTTCCCGTATAAATACGGAATACTTCACCTGGTATATATATCGCTACATATACGCATATCCGTATAAAAATATGGATAGCACCAAAGAAAGAAAATGAATAGTGAAAAATAATACTAAAATATATATATCAAAATACATATATAAATTATTAAATCAAAATCTGATTTAATAATCCAGCTTAATCCTAAGCCGGCTAGTATTATCAACTGTCCGATTAAAGTCCGTGTATTCCATATACGTATTTAATCGGACCCCTGCACGTACCAATGTTCGGCTCCTACATCTATCGTCTGAACCGGGAAAACCCTATGTGTGGGACTCTAAAGACTCAATAATATGCTGGTAGTGGGTTTAACCACAAGCACGTCAGAGGCACTAGCTGTACGTAACGGCTATCCAGGTACTTATCGAAAGAAGGGTCGACAATCAAGTACGTCCTTACCCTACTGAGCCCGAATGTGACAATCTCCGTACAGTCCGGACTCTTCGTCAAAGAGTATCGCATATCGGGTCTAGGAGGTGGATAACGTCAGACCCCTACTAACCCGATAAGTCATATCTGAATCAAGTTCATCACTAATAGAGATACTATTGATCAACCATCAGCAAATCTCATCCACCATGGCCATGGATTTCCAGTGATAGCCGACTGAACACAGTGCAGCATCGACTCCTAATACCAGGAGAAACGAATCCCTGACAATCGACCGCTGCCTCCATGTGGCTCGGGACTGTACCCAACTAAAACCTGTTTACACGACTCCTTTAAGCCGTGGTAGGGTAGTAATCAAAGTACAGTGGGAACTCACACGAGACAAATGACGATCTCAGGTCAAAAGACTAACCTGTACTCATGCCACCTGAGAACTTTCATCTAACGATAAATATAATACCATCTAGAAGTTTTCGGCGAGTCCGTCCATTGTACTCACCTCCAGTGAGCACCTGTATACTATCTTAAGTGGCACAACACCAGTGGCTTGTAAGACCGGCCACCACCCCTCGTCAGGGTCTCAAAACGTATACACTAGTCTACTCCGGAATATCGATGCCCAGTCTCGAAACCCCCACGACTAGGGACCTTTAAGGATGTGCATATGAACAACCCAGCTCCCACGTATACGATCGCCATCATAATGCTTGTCGTCAAGCAAGAATCCTATGGGCTTCATCAACGATGAAGATAAACCAGATAGCACACTATCATTTCGAGTAAGACTGTTTTACCCGTATAGGTCCTCACTCAATTATCATAATTGCCCACTTGCGATCGCAATAATTGCCTTGAGGGCACTATATCCAACAATCTCCCACTTGCACTTAAGGCCGATTATTGCGGTATCGTGTACCCACAGCTCGTGTGCTACCGAATACCCTACTTCTCTACTAATAAGCTTCACAAACTATGTTTGTGAAACTCATTGTGTTCGAGAAATAGCCTCAGTGAGTGGATCCGCTACAATGTTCCAACTTCATCTCTCTATATCTCAACTTTGCAGAGATCAACAATCTCCCAAACTGAGCGATACCCCGCCTCAAGAATTTGTCTGGATACTTAATGGGACCATGTTCATAAATGAACAACTCCATCCAACAAACTTCTTGGGCTGTATCCTCTGTTGAGTTATAACCAGCAACCTACACCATGATTACCTCAGTATCCCTATTGGAATACTATCTGTAACAACCCCAAATTTCCTATACAAATTTTTTCAAAATATTTTTTCAAAATCCATAAAGGGGTATTTTAGCCTGAGCACAAGATATAAGTAAATGGATGCTTTTTAATTACAAGTTAAAAGAATGTAATAACTCCATTTTTAGTGTACAAAAATTTACTTTAAAATTAATGTATACTTGGAGTATTTACTTTTGCTGCTATCACTTTAAGTAATTAAATAGCTCCATAATTACAAGCAAGAGCTTGTAGCTCATTGGTAATATCTTGCACTGCTGGACCAAGCCACCAGAGTTCAAATCCCATACCCCACATTATTTTTAATATTGATTTTTTTAAAACCTTTAGAATACCAAGGGTTTACACATGCATATCTCACAAAAACCCCCACTACACCCAAAAATGTAACATTTCCAAAGGATAGATGAACCGTCGGTGGGGATTCCGGCCGCCGGACTCGGCCGGAAATCGGCCAACTCGGCCTCGGCTCGGCCGACTCAGTCCTCCGACCGAGTCACGGCCGAGTCACCCCCGAGTCATCCGATTCCGGTGACGACCCCAACATGAAAATTGTGTCTTTTCACATTCCCTATGCACCTGCAAAATTTTAGCCTCGGACCATTTCCAGAGCTCTTTTAAAACCCCAATTACTCCACTTTTAATACATTTTTAATACATTTTATCACATTTTTCATTTTAACCTTTCACCTATCCTAACCCTATAAATACCACCCCTGCCCTCTACCCTCTCATCCCAAACTCTGAGCCAACTCTCTAAAATTCTCAAGAACTCTTGTGTGCAATCGAATTGAGCGAAAGGCGAAGCTCCGGCGAATTCTTCGGCGGAATTTCCGGCAACGACCGTAGGAACTCTCGGAGACGAAACGATGCAACGGAGACTCCTCCCGATCCACCTTCCTCTTATCTTTGATCGAAACCCGTAAGTCCCCATTTCTACCTTTCTTTTCTTTTCTAAAAATACGGATTTACAAAACCCGACGAAATCGGAACAAATCCGATTTCCGATTCGGTTTCTTTATAAAACTTCACTTCTCGTTAATACAGTTACGCTTAAACTCTCTCATGTTGACTATTAAACACTAATCAACCAAATTGATCAAGTTTCATATCATAAAATAATGGCTATTTCATTTTACCGTATTTTCATTTAAATACCACATAGTTTCGATTCTACATTCAATATCACAAAACATGCTATACCTTTAAGTAGATCACGAGGTAACGACCTACCTCCTCACACACTCATATACAACATAGCACGATATCCTCGGGAATTTAGAATACGGGAAAACGACATTTTTCATTTAAATACCATTTACTTAATAAAACCGTTTTCTAATGGTTAGTATTTATACAAATCTTTGCAAAGCGCCGCTACAACCCATTTTAGGGAACCCGTTCGGGATGGTGCAGATTATCGCACATTCTCGGGCTTAGTAGTGCGAAATTCAGACCTCCGCAAGGAGCATTCGGTCTCGAAAGATTTAAATACAACATTTTAAGAAAAACAAGATTTCTAGAATATAATAAATATATTAAAATTTATTTTCATATAAATATTTGTATATGTAATTCAAAAATATCTAATTTGAATTATTACAAATATTCCATCTTTTTCTAAAAATCACAAGAATCAATTTACCTTAAAATACCATGAATTCCATGCAAAATCAATATTACAAATAAATACCTTTATTTATGGAATTAGGATATTTTCACTAGAAATATCACAATATAAAATCTACATTCATTACAACTCTAAAGACGATTAATAAATACTTGGGGTGTATTTTGAAAACTATACAAAAGTACTTTTACATAAAACCCCCTCAAGTTTTATAAATTACCCTAAGGACCCTAGTAAATATAGGTTTAAGCGGGACCAATCTCTTGAGCCTCAGGGAGACGGAGAAGTGGGTGCTTGCCTATCTAAGGTAGACAATCAACAAACGGTGTTATCAACACGGTAATCGTCTTTGAAAAAGACACAAATCCTGTCGTCCATGTGCAACGGTTACCGATAAGATTAAAACAATCAGGACTTCAATTTACTTTTCTAATTGTCTGACTCAGAGTGAGTCTCATTATAATCTGACTTGAATATGATTCAAGTACAATCTACAATCTACAAATCTTCAATATTACAATTCAACACGAATCCGAATCCAATTATCAATCTATACAAGTTGACTGAACCGAACCATGGATATACATTCCATTTACATGATTCTACAGTTACATCCGTTTAATGATATCATGGTTTCGGTCAGTCAATCAATTATACAATCAATACAATTTACAAAACAAACAATACAAACAAGACATCTCGGGGTTTAAGGGGTAGATTGGTACGGAAGGTGTTAAAAGTGGCACGAGAGTGTAAGACTTAATACACCTAACATGAATCCAGTTGCTGTTGTACCGTGACATAAACGGTTCCTTATACTATACTTGCCTCTAGTCTCTGGTGTTTCCTGATTTAAAATCAGGAAAGGCTACGGAAGAGGCATCACGTGCTAGCACGTGACCAGCAGTCACGTGTTGGCACGTGACAATTAAAAGCAGCGGCAAAGACAGATTCAGCTCCTTGATTAAATCAAAGAAAAGGCTCCAGAAAAGGGTCACGTGCTCACACGTGACCGGGGTCACGTGTTGACACGTGACGGTTGAACAGCGGCTAGAAGACAGAGCGCAGAAGGGAGAAGAAAACTCGTTCCAGGGGGTCACATGTCTACACGTGACCATGGGTCACGTGCCTACACGTGACCAAGGGTCATGTGGCTACACGTGACCGGCTTTCAAAGCCTATCTATTTAACAGAATTAAATTCTGAACAACATTCAAATCTTTCCAAAAGAGAATGATTATTTGGAACCGATTGGATTAAAGATTTAAATGTGATTAAATATCACCTATTTATGGAAAAATCTTGAACTTGGAAAGATTTCCCCTTGAAATCTAACCGAAATAACAAAGGAATATCTTTGGATTCAAAATCCAATGGTGAATAAAATTCACCTGATAATCCAAAGGTCCAAATCTCTAATGAATACAAATCAAATCCCTCAATGAATGATTCACTAAAACTAATTGATTCTGCTCCTTCTCCTATAAATAGGAGCCGAGACATATACAGAGGGATATATACAGAGACATAGAGAGAAGAAAATAGAGCCTTGAGACTTTTGGAAGAATTTGATCTGCTGCAGAAGAAAACCTTGGGTAAGAAAGGGAAGGCCTTTAAAAAGAGAATTTAATTCTCAAAAGAGTTTAACTCTTATATTAAAAAAGAAAAACTTAGTTCTCTCTTTAGTAGAGGATCTGCAAAGTGCACATCTTCCCATGAATTGAGAATTTAATTCTCATTGGGTTGAGATCCTGCCACGCAGATCCAAAGCATAGTGAAGGAATGGAAGTTTGAGAATTTAATTCTCACGGAACTATAGGAATTTAATTCCTTTGAAATAAAATTAGGGTTTAATCTTATGTTATAGGAATTTAATTCCTTCGAAATGAACAGAACCAGTTAAGAACTTAATTCTGTCAAAATAACAGGAATTTAATTCCCTTAAGAAAGAAGAAATTAGGGTTTCACCCTATGACAGAACCTAATTCCTCACATATATGGGAATTCAATTCCTCAGAATATAAATTAAGGGTTTAACTCTATCTAAGAGTAATTCTCTTTCTCTAAAATTATTATTAGGGTTGAACCCTTGATAGAATCCAGTTCTTCACATATATGAGAAATTTAATTTCTACAGAAAAGAATTTAGAGTTCAACTCTATCTAAGAATATAATTCTTCAGAAGAAAGTGGGGATTTAATTTGATCCTTAAGCAAACATGCAAAGAAGCAGGGTCACGTGTTACCACGTGACCCCTGAAAAGCTCCACAGGGGAGGGCGCCCTCACGTGCTACCACGTGACCCCGCTTTCCTCGGTGTTTAACACCAAATTGAAACCTCTGAGTCCAGTGTTTAACACTGATTTACCTCAGTGTTCAACACTAATTGAAGAACTTTACTTGCAGCGTTTAACACTGAATTTCTTAGTGTTTAACACTAAATTAAATCTCTGTTAACAGAGTTTAACATTAATTCTCTCAGTGTTCAACACTAAATTAAAATCTTTGTGACCAGTGTCTAACACTGATTACTTTAGTGTTTAACACTAATTTGAGATCTCTGTTGCCAGTGTTTAACACTGATTTGTTTTAGTGCTTAACACTAATTTGAAACCCCCTGTTGCTGGTGTTTAACACCAACTATCTTTTAGTGTTAGACACTAACTTGTCAATCTCATTCCCAGTGTTCAACACTGGTTGGCCTTTAGTGTTTAACACTAGCTTCAGTCTAATTGGCTAAGTTCTAGAGACAAAGCCTCTCCTTCAGTGGACCAACAAAAAGTCAATATTCCAAACATGATTGGACTTAGCCCAAGATGGCCATAAGTCCTCAATCCAAACTTAACTGGGCCAATGGGCTCATAACATAATTGATTGGTCTTGATCCCAAATTGGGCCAAAGACTATTTAATCTACCTTGGTTCAAGGGTATATCTCTTCACTCCTTTGATACTTGGCGTTGTAATTTCTCAACGTCTTCAAAGAGGTGACGAGTCCCGATGACCACACATTGATACGGACTGTGGGATCCTTAAACCCATGGACTGTGACGTCCTTAACCTTGACCGTTATGTCTTAAAACTAATATCGGACTGTGGGGTCCTTAAATCCACGGACTACGACGTCCTTAACCTTGACCGGAATGTCTTAAAACTAACAACGGACTATGACGTCCTTAACCTTGACTGTGATGTCTTAAAACTAATATCGAACTGTGGAGTCCTTAAAACCACGGACTACGATGTCCTTAACCTTGACCGCAACGTCTTAAAACTAACATTGGACCGCAACGTCTTTAAACTACCTATGGACCGCAATGTCCTTAAACTACCTATCGACCGCAACGTCACTAAACTAAACAACAGGGCTCCCTTAATTGCTCTCTTGTTGGATCTAAACGATCCCGTTAAGTTGATCTTAGTCTAAAATCTAGACTGACGTATCCTTAACATACGTTTAAGTCGATCTTAGTCTCAAATGAGGCTAACGTATCCTTAAACCCAAACCCCCAAACCCAAATCTAAGATAATACGGATTTGGACTAGTCCACGCCCTATGGGCGACGACATAACTCAGTCTCCGTATACAATCCACGGGCAACCAAACACAAAACAAACAAACACGACACGAAGTAACCACATAGAGAAGGAGAAAGTTGTTACCGCAATGCGGTAGCGTAATTAACTGTAGGGGCTTGCCCCTGCAGGGAAGAGCGTCCCCACAATCAAAAACTCCTCAAACGAGAGGGAATCTGACGAAGTCTGCTACATCGGACGTATCCGTCTAAACCTTCGATATACGGTGCCATAAATCAATTTGGCATCTTCGAAGAGGTAGACGGATAGCACCAATTAGCATCTGCCCCGAATCTCTGGCGAGACGCCCCGCGTCGCCACCGTCTTTCGGAGGGGAACAGATTCTGGTATGCCCGGTGGGACCTTTTCCTCTTTCCACTCCACACTTCGTGTGTCGTGTTCACGAACCAAACACGGTTCGCTAATGGTTGCCCTTGGGTTTCAAGGTACTAAGATTTGGCGTTTTGCTTATTGCAGAAAGCAAAGAATCAATGGCTTCCACTTGTGGGAAATGCTCCAACTGCAATTGCAACCAGCGCTCTGCCTCGCCAGGAGGTGTAGCCTACGGACCCCAAGCTGCTTCGCTATTTACAATACCCGTAGAACAGGTCACTCGAGCCACCACAGGGTTGTTTTTTGGGACCATGCTCCCGCCAACGAGCTTCACCGCTCCTGTGATGACAACGGAATCTTCCAAGAAGTCGGTCTTTGATCGGCTTACACCTACCACGGCCCCTCTCAACGGGTCGCCTAACACCAGTGCCTCGGTCTTCTCCAGATTGGGCCAGAGCTCCTCTGGGCCCACGACCGGGCCTACAATCCCAGAGAAGGCTGTTCCTAAGAAAATAATCAACCCTGCTCCTGAAGTCGACAAGGTGGCGTCCCCTGCCAAAAAGTCGGTCTTTACAAGATTGACGGCTCCAGCTCCCGCTCCTGCTACCCAAAGTACATCGGTCTTTAACAGGCTGACACCAGCAGCGACCCCCCACCTACACTGGGGGCAAGACGAGACTATCGCCCTCACCAAGCCGGTTCCATCAGCACGACGCGCTCGACGTCGTTACTGGCGCCGAGTAAGGAAGGCCGGAGGCAACTCCCCTCCTGAGCTAACTCCTCCAGCCCCAACGACAGAAGTTAATGCTGCTGTTCCAACTGGGAACAGCTTTGAGATGCTAAATAAGATGCGTAGGAATTCTCCTACCGCAGTGCTAAAAAGGTCTCCCCCTCCGCTGAAAAAGTCTGTAGAAGTAAAGCCAGAACAGCCCCAATCTCCTCAACGGTTGTCCTCCCAAATCTATAAAGTCTGGCGGCAGACCCGAGACTCGGTGATCGATCCAAATTTCTCCGCCAGCACAAGAAGCTGAAAATCCAACAGGAAGTCAGTCACCAGGATAAGCCACGAAAAGCTGTCTGGGTGCCCACTTCAACGGCCCCCTCAACTTCCACTGCTCATAAAAAGAAGAGGCCAGAGAAGATCCCCGGGCCTGCAACGAAAGCTAAAAGCGTTGAGCCCAGACGCCCTAAGGCTGGGGGCAGGATGGTCCACTCTGTATACATGGCGTCGGGGAAAGAAGACAGCCGCGCGTCTACAGGTCATAGACCGCTTACACGGTCGGTGACCAAAGCTCAGGAGCAACAGCAAAAGCTCCAGGAAATGATGATCGCAATGGCCGCGCTTACTGGACCGAAAGAAAGCCCCGAGGCGTCCTCGGATCAGCAACAAGAACAGGAAACCGACGCCGAGTTCCTCCGGAGGATATTGGAAAAGAAAGATAAAGATGCTGCGGAACAAGCGGCCAATATAAAGCAAATAGCCCACTTATTCCAAGACATGGTGGGAATGATGATCCAACAAGACCCACCTGCTGAGGATCCTCCGATCGTCCTTGAAGAAGACAGGGGAGAAACGTCAAATCCACCACCGGCTCTCTCAACGGCCAAGGAGGAGACAAACTCTAAGGCTGAGTTGAACGACTATATAGCCCAGCAGATCCGGGTTCATCATGCGACTGAGGCAGCTGGTCAAGTCATAAAAACGGGGCGACCGTATCCGAGCTGGTACGACCAAATCAAATATCCGCCGGGTTATACAATACCGAAATTCCACGTGTATAAGGGGACCGGCAATCCCCACCAACATGTTGCCCAGTTCAGGGCCCTTTGCGGTAACACCGGCGGTGACGATAAACTGTTGCTTCGCCAGTTCGTGGGCAGCTTATCAGAAACAGCGTTCGAATGGTATTCGGAACTCCTGAACGATTCTATCAAGACGTTCGCTGAAATGGAGTTGCTATTCACTCAGCAATTCGCAAGTGCCAGCGAACGCACTCCAATAACAGCATTGATTAATGCCAGGGTGAAACCAGGCGAAACGTGGGTCCAGTATGCTATACGCTGGCGAAATTTTTGGTCGAAATGGGAGCAACGCATTGAGGAAGCGCCCGCAGTGGGCATGTTCGTGGGAACCCTAGACCCTCATGCAACTATCTCCCAGTTTATGACGTTCTTTAAGCCGACCACGTTTCAGGCTTTGATCGACAAGTTGGCCCAGATGGACCAGATGGGTCACAGACCGTCTCCCCCGAAGCCGGAGCCTCGGATGGACAAGGGTAAAGGGAAGGCAACCTTCGTCGCGAATGCTCAGCAGCAACCCAGTACCTCAAAGCTGGCGGATCAGTTGGAAGAAAGACAGCGGTATTATAATGAGAAAATGAAGCGTCCCTACTCGTTCCCACGGGACAAGACGAAACGTTTATTCGAGCTGGCAGTACGCAACAGACTTATAAACTTGCCAAATCCAAGGCGACCGCCACAACCCACTGAGGTGAATAACCCTAACTATTGCCCTTACCATCAAACGGTAAGCCATCCGATTGAGGATTGCTTCGTTTTCAAAGGATGGATTGAAGATCAATACCTCCAGGGGAAGTTTGCACTGTCCGAAAAGTGGAAGGTGAACCCGCCACAGCCGCATACTCCTAAGAAAGCAGATACACCGGGGGCAACCTGTTCCTTTATTGAAGAGGCTCCATGGGAGGTCGCGCTATCAACTAAAACCAAAAGAATGCTGAGGGACCTTCATGCATGCCCGGCGGTCGAATGGAGGAACCCGCTTGAACCTCAAATCATTGAAGGGATGTTGAAGCCGCGCCCAACTACAAAGATTCATGGTGATGGCCCAAGTACTCACACCCCAACCGTCAAAATCTTCGAAGAAAAAGAAGAAGAAATTCAAAAAGCCCGTGAAGCCCGGAGACAAGCGCACGGATTTGCAGAAACAGATTGACGCGCTGGAGGAGTACAATCAAAAGGCGCGGACTCCCGTCACACTGCAAGAGTTCCTAAACCACGTATTTCAGGAGGAAGATGATGGAGAGAGCTCATCGGATGAATCCGAGGGATATGTGGCGAGTTGTCATGTGATTTCCCACTCGGAAGATGAGAAAACTCCTGGCACTGAGAAACTGGGGGCACAGACTGAGCCAGAACTTGTATGGCCAACAGATGAAATGATCGACGCCTTTCTAGACGAGATTCATTTGAAGAGTAAAGCCGATCAGGAGCGTGAGATGGCTGCATCGGAAGGAGCCAAGCGCATGCGACTAAACGAAAGAGTCGAAGCACTCCGGCCAGATCAAAAGATATCCGATGCGAATAAAAACGTGTTCAAAACGAGGAAAAGGTTTGCCAAAGCCATGTCAATGGGGATGAAGCTACCACCTTCGGAAGAGAACGCGTTCGATGGGGAGGAGAGGCACCCTAATTATTGCTCATATCATCGGAAAATTTCACACCCTACGGAGGAATGCGACGCTTTTAGGATATGGTGGCAGGGATATATTGCTCACCGGCAAAATTTTAAGCGCATGAAATGCAGAACTCGTCAGGAGCAGAGAAGTACAACCGACAGGCACAAAAGAACTACCGGCAGCTGTTACATGGTCGACACCGGAGGATCACAAGTTCTCACCTTTGGGAGCGACTCTGATGAGGAAATGGCTTTGGGCCCTTTCTTTAAAGAGTCCGTCTTAGGGAAAGAGGAAGAGCCGGAGACCTGCGAGAACATTCAGCTGCGCAATCGCACGCTCCCGGAAAAGAATCTCAGGCCCGCAAATAGAAAAGATAAGGGAAAGGAAAAGGTCACTGGGGATATCGCCTTAGATGACCAAGTCATGAAAGAGCTGACTGTTAAGGACCCTCCCAGGAAGGGTAAGGTAGACTACAACATCCTAGCGCACCTAAGGAAGCTACCTTCTCAGCTCAGCATTCTCGATACCCTCCTATTATCAAAAGAAGCGCGAGATTCATTAATCAAGGTGTTACAAGAACCCGAGCAATTCCAAGCTTTCCTCGCCGCAGAAAGGATGAAGGATGAACTGGAAGAAGTGCACACGGCCGACATCACTTTCGGTGACGAAGACCTTCTCCTCGGGACGTGCGACCACAACCGTCCCCTATATGTCTCTGGATACTGCCATGATATCAAGATAGGCAAGATCCTGGTGGATAATGGATCCTCCGTCAATCTCCTTAATGTTCGGGTGTTGAAGGAAATCTGCATGAGCGTGCAGCACCTCGCTCGTGACAAAATTACCATCTCCGGTTTCGACTCCCAGTCGTCACGGACTCTCGGATCTGTAATACTAACATTACGCTTCGGACTGTTCGTCATGGAAATCAAGTTTCACGTCATTGACGCCAAGACCTGCTACAACGCCTTGCTCGGTCGCCCTTGGCTACACGAGTACAACATCATCCCTTCTACACAGCATCAGTGTATGAAGTGCTTTAAGGATGGTTTCGAGTACACCGTAACGGGTGAGCTGAACCCATTTTCCGTGAATGAAGTCCGCAAGAACGAAGATGCAAAGTACTTTTTGCTAGACTTCAAGGATACAGAAAAGTGTCGCAAGCCGGAAAGCAAAGCTGCCGCCACCATCCCTGTTTTCGGGAGCGATACCGAAGAAGAAGAAGAGATAGTTTACGCTGGGCCGTCTCGACGCAACAACCCGGGACCGTCCGCCCCCATGTTGATCTTCGGAAGTGACTCAGAAGATGAGATTAATGCCGTGTTCTCCAGTCGGCCGTCAATACAAGCACCCCCTGGCGATGATCAGAGTTTGCAAATCACCATGGTGCCGCGGGAACACTACAAGGATCTCGACGCACTTCAAGCTTACAATGTGCAGGACCTACAGACGTTTTACGTCCCTTCCAGGCGAAAGAGTGAAAATGCGATCCTATTCTACCAATCCACTGAAGCAAGAGTGGAGAAAGAGATCTAGCATGGCGCGGATTCTATACTCGATAGGCTCCAACCCATCCGTTTGCCCAGATATTACACAAATGGATTAAAGAGGCTATTGAAGCGCCAAGGGGTACCCTTAAAACAGACTATTCGACAAGCTCAATTCTACAACAAGATTTAGGATGTCTCCGGAACTCAGCGCAAATTGCCCAACGGGAGAATGGAAACGCTCGGCCTTGGATACGTGAGTTCCGGGAAGCGGGAGCGAGTCCACGGTAGCTACGCCATATATAACTTCAATAAAGAGGAGGACGCCCTGTCAGGATATGCTAACCCCTCATCGAAGCTGGATCCTGCGAGCGAAGTGCCGAGTCCGCCATTTGAAGAACGAATGGACAAGCTTATCAGAAAAGCGGGTCAAAAGGCTCGGGATGACCATAATCGCGAGATGGCCATCTACGAAAAAGCCAGGACACAACGTCTGCTTCAACAGGCTGCAACAGACGAAGACGCTCCTCCCTGTCGACCCATCTCGCAAAAGGCCCGACGCAAAGGTAAAAAAAAGTCAAAAGGCAGAAAAAGGAGTCGACAGCAACGATGCAGGATTAAAGAGTCATGTGATCGGGTATGGCGCGGTCCGTACTTGTCCCTCATGAAAAAGATGGGTCGGGCGTATTCCTTCCCTCAAGAAAAGACACGGAAGATACTTGACCTCGCTTTAAAACATCGAATGATTACACTTCCGAATTCTAAACACCCTGAGCAAGCTAACAAGGTCTTTCATCCGGGCTATTGCTCTTATCACCGAGCCACAGGACACCCTATCGAAGATTGTTTCACCTTCAAGAACCGGGTCGAAGATCAGTATCATCTCGGCAAGTTCGCTCTATCTGACAGCTGGAGGGTAACCCCACCGTAGAAGCATGAACCCAAATCCACGAGAGCAGAATCAGATTCACATCAGTCTTGGAAACGAGCTCGTACCTATCGCATGATAACGATATCAAAGGAAGAGCCCGAGAATATGAATGACTTTCCCTGGTGCTTCGAAAACAATGATGACGAGGTGATCTTAGAGTTTCCACCGGCGCCAAAAGAGCTGGAAGATGGGATACATACTACTGCAGATAACCTCAAGAAGATTGAGTTGGGATCGGCAGACGATCCGCGACCGACATTCATTAGCGAGCTGCTATCTGAGGAAAGGGTGGCGGCATTAAAAGACGTGCTTCTACGGCATAGAGATTGCTTCGCATGGAACTATTCCGAGATGCCAGGATTAGATCCAGAGATTGCGGTGCATAAATTAGCAATATCCCCGGATATCAAGCCAGTCAAACAGGTGCCGAGAAGAATGCGGCTCGAGCTTGAGATGAGTATCAATGCCGAGGTCAAGAAACTGATCGACTCTGGCTTCATCCAGGAAGTTCAATATCCGGAATGGATCGCCAACATCGTCCCTGTGATGAAGAAAAATGGGACAGTGCGCATATGTGTGGACTTCCGAGATCTCAATAAAGCCTGCCCGAAGGACGATTTCCCAGTGCCGGTCACCGAACTGATGATAGACAATACGTCCACTCATGAGGTTTTCTCCTTCATGGACGGTTCATCAGGGTACAATCAGATAAAGATGCATCCCGACGACCAGAAGCACACCGCTTTCCGGACTCCTTTGGGTATATTCTGCTATAAGGTGATGCCTTCGGTTTGAAGAACGCCGGCGCCACCTACCAGAGGGCCATGACGAAGATCTTCGATGATCTTATACACGAAATCGTCGAATGCTATATCGACGATCTCGTGGTTAAAAGCAAATCATACAAGGAACATCTCGAGCATTTGAAGACCGTATTTCAACGCCTTCGACAATACAACTTGAAGATGAACCCTCTCAAGTGTGCATTCGGAGTTTCCTCGGGAAAATTCATAGGATTCATCGTCCGACACCGAGGTATCGAGATAGATCCGTCAAAGATCAAGGCGATCATGGAAATGCCTCCGCCAAGGACCCTCAAACAGCTGCGGTCTCTCCAAGGGAAGCTCGCATATATACGGCGATTTATAGCCAACCTTTCAGGAAAGTGCCGTCGTTACAGCGACCTGATGAAGAAGGGAACCCCGTTCGTCTGGAACCAAAAATGCCAAAGCGCGCTAGATGAAATCAAGCAGTACCTGCAAAACCCGCCAGTGCTGGCTGCTCCGGTCAAGGGAAAGCCCCTCATTCTTTATACAACCGCCCTCGAAGGTTCCTTAGGCGCATTATGGGCACAAGAAAACGATCAAGGGAAGGAAAAAGCACTCTACTACTTAAGTCGAGTTGTACTGGGGGTAGAAAGCAACTACTCCCCCCCATTGAAAAACATTGCCTGGCGTTAATCTTTGCGATAACAAAACTCCGGCACTATGCATTGGCACATGAAGTCCGTCTTATATCAAAGGTGGACCCCCTAAAATATCTAATGTCAAAGGCCATATTGACAGGGAGACTCGCTAAATGGGCCCTGCTCCTGATGGAGTTTTCAATAACCTATCAGCCTCTTCAGGCAGTGAAAGGCCAGGCCATCGCTGATTTCCTCGCTGAGCATCCGATACCTGCCGATTCTCCTCTAAATTGAGAGTTGCCATACGAACATGCGTTTGACACTATAGATGGGAACGATACCCGATGGGAACTCTATTTTGATGGAGCGTCTTTCATGAAGAAGCGCAAACAAAGTACGCCAATAATCAAATCGGGGGTAGGCCTTATCTTCATGACTCCACAAGGAGGGATAATGCGCTTTGCTTTCTCCTTGACAGAGCCGAGGACGAATAACAAAGCCGAATATGAAGCCTTGATAGCAGGTCTCGAGATCTCCATCGACATGGGAATTGAAAACCTCCTCATATACGGGGATTCTCAACTGGTCGTCAACCAAGTAAACGGCGACTACCAAACGTGCAAACCGGAGTTGGTGAAGTACGGTGAAAAGGTGCAACAACTGTTGACCCAAATTCCCTCCTATACTCTGGAAAGCATACCACTCGCGGAAAATAGCAAAGCAGACGCGTTAGCTAAGCTCGCTAAAGAACTGGCTGACGAAAACCTCGATGACGTTAAAATCGTGGTGCAAAGCCGTTGGGTGCTTACCCCAGCAGAAATATCTCCGGAATCATCCGAAGAGAAGGGAGAAATTGAGCAGATGACCCTACAAATAAAAGACCGTGAGAAGGCTGAAGACTGGAGGGAGGTCTTCATAGACTACTTTAAGTCCCACCGAATGCCCGAAGAGGCGTCTTCAAGACATCAGCTCATGAAACGAGCTCTGTCTTTTGCCTTCGTCAACAATACTCTGTACAAGAGGTCGTTTGATTCTCTGTGGATGAGATGTTTAGGACCTGACGAAGCAGAAAGAGTCGTTCAGGAAGTTCATGACGGAATATGTGGTTCTCATCAAGCAGGCCCGAAGATGAAGTTAAAAAATAAACGGATGGGTTACTACTGGCCCACGATGATCCAGGACTGCCTCGAATATGCGAAGCAGTGCCACTCATGCCAAATCCATGGGGATTTCATTCACCAGCATCCAAATCCGCTACATCCAACTGTGGCTAGCTGGCCATTCGAAATGTGAGGAACTGACATAGTCGGCCCCATCGAACCGGCATCGTCTAAGGGACATCGTTTCATCCTGGCGACGACTGATTACTTCTCCAAATGGGCAGAAGCAGTGCCGCTGAGGGAAGTGAAGACGGAGAATATCCTCCACTTTTTCAAGACGCTCGTCATTTATCGGTTTGGAACTCCGCGGCGGATTATCTCCGATAACGGGCCGGCCTACAGAAGCCATAAGATTAGCCGCTTCACGCAACAGCATAATATAGACTGGAGATACTCCTCAGTTTATAATCCACGAGCTAACGGTCTAGCTGAGGCCTTCAACAAGACCTTGACAAAGATCATGAAGAAGACGGTGTCCTGAAATAAGAAGGACTGGCACGAGAGACTGCAAGAAGCTCTCTGGGCATATCGGACTACGTTCAAGACGGCCACAAACACGACGCCATACGCATTGGTATTCGGTACGGAAGCGGTACTCCCCCTCGAGATAGAGCTACCTTCTCTACGAGTGGCAGTCCACCACGAGTTGACAGACGAAGAAAATGCTCACCTCCGGCTTGAGGAGCTTGATGCCCTCGATGAAACCCGGCTCGTAGCGCAACAAAATCTGGAGGCTTACAAAGCAAAAACGACGCGCTCATATGAAAGATTGACCAGGCCAAGGACATTCCGCCAAGGCGAACTCGTGCTAGTGGTCAAAAGACCTATGATCCCCAATCATGCCAAGCGGGGAAAATTCGAGCCGAACTATGAAGGCCCGTACATCATAGACAAGGTCTACCAGGGTGGAGCGTATCTACTCATGGATATGCACGGTGAACCAATAAACGGCCGCTTCCTAAAGAAATACTACGCTTAAGGAGTCACAGCCTAGGTCAATGATAGATGACGACGACTATGCCCGCTCGCTATCTTCCTAAGCTCAAGCTCTATAAGTAGTATCCGGCCCTCTCCACGACGGACCGAAACATCCTTAAACTAACGACGGACCGAAACGTCCTTAAACTAACGACGGACCGAAACGTCCTTAAAACTAACGACGGACCGAAACGTCTTTAAACTAATACCGCAGCATCCTTAGGATGACGAGATAAAAATATATATATAAAATAAATAAAAACGGTATGTCCATCAGCAAAAAGGGCACGGATGAAAACCCGAAAGGGCTCCGTGAGTAAAAACAGCAGGGCTACCGGCGAGTGTTCGTGAAAACCCGAAAGGGCGCGACCTCGTAAAAAAAAAAGAAGAAAATAAAAAGAATAAAAAAAACGGTATGTCTATAAGCAAAATGGGCACGGATGAAAACCCGAAAGGGCTCCGTGAGTAAAAACAGCAGGGCTACCAGCGAGTGTTTGTGAAAACCCGAAAGGGCGCAACCTCGTTAAAAGACACTTGCGGGATCCTCACGACCCTGTAAGGAGAAACCACCCGCGTGAGATCCTTACGACTCATAAGGGAGTAACACACTTAGGGATCCTCACGATTCCTAAGGAGAAAAGACACTTGCGAGATCCTCACGACTCATAAGGAGAACTCTCTTATGGGACCCTCACGGCTCATAAGACTTGAAAGTCTTAAGTTACAGAAACTTGAATCTGTGCTTAAGCAAAATCCCCCATAACCTTCGACAATGCCCTACAAGCGGCTCATACTGACCCTTGTATACAATCCACGGGCGCGAATAAACATTTCCTCAGCAAAGTCCCACCCGTGACTAGGGGTATGTCCCTATGGTGAACAACCCTTATAAGTCCTTTCGACTTATAAGGAGAAAGCCCTCTTGTAGGATCCTTACGACTTACAGAGGAACATACACTTAGGAATCCTCACGATTCCTAGGGAGAAAATACACCTACAAGATCCTCACGACTTGTAGGGGGAAATACCTTTGTGAGACCCTTACGGCTCATGAAGTCAAAAGCCTTAGTCGATAGGACCCTAACCCTGTTTGCTAAGCCACCCTTGTTCAACATCGACAGAGGCAGATGATGATTCGCTCCTGGCCATATCCCAGTTGTAGTGGTGCTGATGCCGAAATCGGTGTCTAATTTCAGGTTTATGGCGAAAACCCAGTAGGCCGCACGTGCATACGAATTAGCCGAAATGATGGGGCAACTTGCAATAAAAAACAGCAAGTAAAAATGTATGCACGCAAAATAGCCGAAATGATGGGGCAACTCGCAATAAAAAGCAGCGAGTAAAAATAAAAAATAGCCGTAATGATTGGGCACCGCGAAAAATAGCCGAAATGATAGGGCAATCGCGACCTTCGCGATATAAAAGCTGAAATGATGGAGCATCGCGGAAAAAGAAATGAAATGAAATAAAATAAAAAAAATTTAATTTATGCCCTACAGGTGATGTTCCATCACACCCTGTATACAATCCAAGGGCGTAAACAAAGAAGTGAACATACTTCCCCCCAGGTTTCATTAAAGAAAGAAGCTAAATCTCGACGGGCCACAAGCAACCTAGAGACCATCCCAACACTCGTATCGTAACGACGGACACAACATCAAACAAAGCGGAGCAGCGGCAACCCCTAGTTCCATGGCTCGGCGATATACCTATCACCAACAGTCAAATCTCCATTCCGTGAAATGCGGATACAATCAGCAAAATTCCTGGTTACGTAGAACGCGAATAACGTCACTCTTTGACCCCGTAGAAAGCGTCCAGAGCGGAGCCTAGTCCTCGCCGAGCACGGCAGTGAACCCGTGTGAAGCATCTAGTGCAAAATTCCTGGTTATGTGGAACGCGGATAACGTCACCCTTTGACCCCGTGGAAAGCGTCCAGAACGGATCCTGGTCCTCGCAGAGCACGGCAGTGAACCCGTGTGAAGCATCCAGAGCGGAGCCTAGTCCTCGCCGAGCACGGCAGTGAACCCGTGTGAAGCATCTAGTGCAAAATTCCTGGTTATGTGGAACGCGGATAACATCACTCTTTGACCCCGTGGAAAACGTCCAGAGCGGATCCTGGTCCTCGCAGAGCACGGCAGTGAACCCTTGTGAAGCATCCAGAGCGGAGCCTAGACCTCGCCGAGCACGGTAGTGAACCCGTATGAAGCAACTAGTGCAAAATTCCTGGTTACGTGGAACGCGGATAACGTCACTCTTTGACCCCGTGGAAAATGTCAAGAGCGGATCCTGGTCCTCGCAGAGCACGGCAGTGAACCCATGTGAAGCATCCAGAGCGGAGCCTAGTCCTCGCCGAGCACGGCAATGAACCCGTGTGAAGCAACTAGTGCAAAATTCTTAGTTACGTAGAACGCGGATAACGTCACTCTTTGACCCCGAGGAAAATGTCCAGAGCGGATCCTGGTCCTCGCAGAGCACGACAGTGAATCCATATGAAGAATCCAGAGCGGAGCCTGGGCCTCGCCGAACACGGCAATGAACCCGTGTGAAGCATCTAGTGCAAAATTTCTAGTTACGTGGAACGCGGATAACGTCACTCTTTGACCCCGTGGAAAACGTCCAGAGCGGATCCTGGTCCTCGCAGAGCACGGCAGTGAACCCGTGTGAAGCATCCAGAGCGGAGCCTAGTCCTCGCCGAACACGGCAATGAACCCGTGTGAAGCATCTAGTGCAAATTCCTGGTTACGTGGAACGCGGATAACGTCACTCTTTGACCCCGCGGAAAACGCCCAGAGCGGAGCCTGGTCCTCGCCAAGCACGGTAGTGAACCCGTGTGAAGCATCCAGAGCAAACACCGGACTGTGGAGTCCTTAAAATCCACGGACTATGATGTCCTTAACCTCGACCGTAATGTCTTAAAACTAACGATCAAC
The DNA here is from genome assembly GCA_030015575.1 of Agapanthus africanus. Lineage (NCBI taxonomy): Eukaryota > Viridiplantae > Streptophyta > Magnoliopsida > Asparagales > Amaryllidaceae > Agapanthus > Agapanthus africanus. Next base: position 970,897,241 of record CM057337.1, read on the forward strand.
CACCCTGATTCTATATTGATTCCACCTTGGTTAGGGGTACATCTCTTCACTCCTTTGATACCTGGCGTTGTAATTCCTCAACGTCTTCAAAGAGGTGACGGGTCCCCACAACCACACATCGGACTGTGGAGTCCTGAAATCCACGGACTATGACGTCCTTAACCTTGACCGAGATGTCTTAAAACTAACATCGGACTGTGGAGTCCTTAAATCCACAGACTATGACGTCCTTAACCTTGACCGGGATGTCTTAAAACTAACATCGGACTGTGGGGTCCTTAAACCCATGGACTATGACGTCCTTAACCTTGACAGTGATGTCTTAAAACTAACACCGGACTGTGGGGCCCTTAAATCCACGGACTATGATATCCTTAACCTTGACCGCGACGTCTTTAAACTACGATGCCTTGAGCAACCCCTGACCCCGTGAAACACGGATAAGGGTGACCACATCCAGCACTTGCAGGTCCTCACAACCTGTAAGGAAGAAAAACTCTCTTGTGAGATCCTTACGACTCTCAAGGGAAAACTCGCTTAAGAATCCTCATGATTCTTAAGAAGAACTTACACCTATGGGGTCCTCTCGACCCATAGGGAGAAAAACTCTTTATGAGACCCTCAAGGCTCATAAAGTGCAAAAGTCTTAGGAAGCAAATCTTAACCCTGAATCCTAAGCCATCGCTGCCCTGCAAAGAGATCAAGATAAATTGTCCGCAAAACACATTCAATGAAAAGGGGACACACCATTGAGGAGAAAAAATGTATCTTTTATTCATAAACCAAAATGGATACAAACTACAATCCATGAAAGAACAAAAAAGAAAATACTCTCATCCATGAGTATGTACAAAAAAAAGAAAAAGATACAAGTCTCTAAGCCGACGGGCGATGTAGCAATTTTACCAGCTCATCTTCCTGTTGCTGAGTCACGGCTTCATGATTCAAGATCGCCTGAAGACGAGCCTCCGCCTGAGCCTGATGGGCCTGGTACGAGGCGAGCCGACCTTCAAGCTCCTTCTCGGTGGCCTTATGAGCCTCGACCCTCTCACGAGTGAACGTGGCAGCTTTATCAAGAGCCACCACCTCTTTGATGGACTCCTGAAGCACCCGCCAGAGTTCATACGCTTTGTTGGCCTTGGCGGTAAGATTCGCTTGAAGCTCGCTCAGCGCTTTAGAAGCCAGCTCCCTCTCCGAGAATTTACGGCCGAGCTTCTTCTCGCACGATGCCATGTTTGCCGCACACCGCGCTATCAGCCCCCGCAAGTCCGCCTTTGCAGCCATGGCCTTCGAGGAAAGACGGGAGCATTCAAGTGCGTGCAAGCAAGCCTCCACCTGCCAACAGAACTCCACCCAGACTCACACCACCTCTTCGCTATGGTAGGTGGCAAGAAAAGGAAGAGAACCGTTAGCCTCGGCAGCAAATGCTTCAGCTGTGGTTGCGCTGCCAGCACGAAGCTCCTCGATCAAAGACGACAGGGAGACAAGGCTTAATTGGGCCAAGCGTTCTGAAGCTCGCAAAGCATAAGGGCTGGGCGGCATGGCGACACGTGATTCAAATGCTATTGGAGCTGGCAAGGCTGTTCAGAGTTGAAAAATGTTAGTAAGACTTTTAAGCAAAGGAACAAGTGAGGCTATACCGAAATGTCACTTACCTATGGTCACGCAAGTAGGAGCTGAGGGTTCCCCTGGCCCTTCAAGAACCTCGACCTCATCATCGGCTTCCAAAACTGTAGAGAACATCAATGTTAATACACAAAATAACAACGATGCTATGAGAAATGATGAACAACACTCACCTTGTCCAGATGAGAGGACGATGCGTTGAGGGGATATCGCCTGCGGAGCTGCCATCTCCAGCAAACGTTGAAATGATTGCCGAGGCGACAGATCAGCAATAGAGGCCGCCAGCCCGCGCAATTCTGGGGAAGACAAAGAGTTCAGACCACGGAAAGATTGCTGATATAAAATGCAGAAGGTTACCTTCGACACTCCTCCCATTCCGAGATGGGGGGATAGCAGCTTCAACGGCCTCTGCCGTGACCTCAGACTCCAACAAAGGGAGGGTAGTCCCGACTATCTCCATCTCAGCCTCTGGGCCGCCTTCGGGTAGAGTCGTTGGGGCGGCGACCACCGAGGGAACCTTTCCCAAAGGAGCGAGTACCCTGGAATCAAGAGCCGCCACCGGAGGTTCTATTGCGAGAGGAATGGCATTGTCGGCCCCATCCGCATCGAGGAAAGCTGCATCGGGAATGTCAACGGGCTCTAACTGCAGCAAGCCAGTGGAGATCTCTCCCATCGCCGAAGACTCTGCACAAGTCACACAAAAATAAGGATACATATATACAAGCATAAGCAATCTGAAGAACTGCAAAGAAATATAAAAACATACCAGTGCGCAGGGAAGCCTTCAGTATGGCTTCTTCAAGATGATGCTCCTTCTCAAGGAGGCGTGCTCGCCGGGGTTCGAGGGTAGACTCATGGCCGCCGGTCCACAAGGAAAGTGCGTCCGCAGCATCCTCCGAAGCGGCCTGTTTCAGGGCCCTTTCTCTCCATTCCTCCAAAGGGCCAATAAACCGCTGCCGAATCCATGAAGGGTCTTCATAAAAAATTACGGCAGGATAGGGCTTCTTCGGAACCCTGACGTTCTGGGACTCATCTTGGGAACGTCTGATAGCCTCAGCCAATTGTGCGGCCTCCTCGGCAGCCGAGCCCGGGAAAAGAAGACCAGCGTCTGACTCTTGCACGGCCAGCGACTCATCTGGAAATATGGGCTCCGACTCCGTTAAAGAATCAAGTAGGTTGGTGGCCACCCTCTTCTGCCTCTTAGATCCAGAACCGGCCGCCGAAGACGACCGTTTCTTTCCTCGCGAAGCCTTGGTGCGGCGGCGACCCACGTCGCCTTCAACACCATCGTCCCTATTACCCTCGCTTGGTGCCACAACCGAGGATGACACCACCATTGTCGATGCCACGGGAGGCAATGCTGCCGCAGGCGGTGGTGCTGCTACTGGGGCCCGTCTACCCCGCGATCGGGTACCTAGAGTCATACCAGCTGTTGGAGTAAGGTCCACCCCTGACTCCCCCGGAATGAGCGCGGTGCCAATCTCCCTCAGAGGGAAGCAGACCGGAACTCGCGGTCGCGACGCAGCTCCCATGGCCGGAACCTGAGGATGGGCATCATGATCAAGAAGCACCCTTCTTTCCTCAAGAATAATCGGGCTGACTCGATGGAGATACCAACTCGTGAACGATCCCACGCACCGGGGCATATGCTCAGCTTCAGGGATCATGAAGTGGGAGCTGGTGTTCAACCTCACGAAATGATGTGCGGCATCACGAACGGCATCAAGTGAAGGGACCGGCGCAACTATTAAAGCCTCAAAGGGAACGCCCTGGTCGTATCCAAGCTGTCGAGCGAAGCGATGCGGATTGTACCGCATGAAAAGTGCCGCGTTGTCCTGGCGGAATACCAAATAGCCTGGTCTAATGGTATACAAGTGCACGGCCTCCCAGGGCCTCAGGGAGGGTATATTGTCTTTTGACTGGTCCCAGAGTTGTTGAACTGGACCTGAAGGAGAAGACATGACCCGATCATTAAAAACCAGCCCGCCAGCAGCAGCGTAAGGAGAAATCAGCACCCGAATAGCCCCGAATTGAGTCGGGTCGGCGGCAGAAGCATCCACCAAACGCATAAGTCGTGGGAAGGGGTAGGCGTCGTAAAATGCGGGCCTCTGATGCATAGCGAAAGCCCCCAGCACATGCATTTCGACCCAGGACGTGAAATAATGAAGCGAAAAGTTTACTACATCCACGCCGGGAGTAGAGGTATTAGCTGCGGTGCCCAACCCATGATAAAGGTGCGCCAAAGCCAGGATTCCGATGGCCAACCGTGTCCCCTCAGCGATACAATAAGCCGGGTAGATAACCGAAGCTCTCATAAAGCGACGATGCATGGGGATGACAAACCAACTGAGCCAGACACTAACAAACCCCACGAAGAACGTCTCCTCATCCATGCCGGGAGTAGCAATGGATTCAAAAGACGTCGGCGACATAATAGGGATGTAGTACTGTGGTAGATCCGATTCAGTAGTCGGCAGCTTCTTCGGACCAAACCCAAAGGGGTCTCTAATGTTGGCGAACTTCGGAGCTGTCTTCGACAAGACGTCCTCGCGAAGGAAACAAGCAATGAAGCTCTTGAAAGTAACACCCTGCTCTTCGGATTCGGTGAATAATCGGTCGAAGATACCTAGCGCCTTGATCAAACTGGGACGCTTATGGCGGACGGCATTCTCAGCAGACAGGCCGTCAACCGGAGCAGGCTCGGGCTCAAAGATGTACTCGTCAGAAGGCAGCAACTCCTCATACAGACTACCCCTGATTGGCAACCCCGAGATGTCATAGAATTCTGCCAGAGAGATCGAGACCTCGCGGTCCCCTAAAAGGAAAGTGTTGGTGGGGAGGTTCCACTGGTTCAAGAACGCCTTAACCCACCAGGCATGCGGGGATTGGTAGTGAAAGAGCGACGCGTATATCGCCTGGTAAAGCCCTACTTTCTGTAGCCGCACACGATGGGCGGACAGGATGTAACGAGCCCAGAGAAGGTACCCCGTAGGGTGTCGAGGGGTGAGCCCTATCTTATAGATTTGTCCCCATGGTTGGGCCTCACCCTGGCAAATACGCCGCCCCAAGATATCTATAGCCGGGATCGGATGGTTCGGGATACCGGTCGTCGAAGGCTCGAGCCTTCCCGTTGGAGTCCAATTTGGCATCTCCACAGCAAAAGCCGTCCTCGGAGGGTCCATCGGCAAAAACGGGAAAGTAGGCTCTGTTGATATTGCGCAGAGGAAACTCCGGCGACCCCGGATAATATGACTGTACCAAGTTCCCCATAGAAGCAAGTTGGTGCAGTTCGGGTCATGAGCCCGGATCATCGCCATCGCTTCCTCATCGGATGGTGATTGAGGAAAAGCGGCCTCCGAACGAGTAAAGGGAAAATACGGAGCAGAAGCCATCGCACCTGAAATCGAATGAAAGAAGACCGTCAAAAGCAAAGTCAGCAATATATATCCATGCGTGAACATGAAGACTAGTTGAAGAAAGCAACAGCAAACTCTTTTTATGGGACCATGGGCTACAAAACACACGGGCCCCACAGAATCAGGATGACGGCTCGTTAATAATGAGACCAAGCAGTTGTAATAAGACAAAGAGGATATCCTTATTAAATAAAAAGTGGATTTCAGGTGGCCCTACACATCCCCTAGAAGACAAATCTACCTTGGGTTCTACAACAAATCAAACAGGATCAAGGGAATTAAATTCCCACAGAAGATATCATTGCAAGCTTCTTTCCATTAATTGCAGAAGGACAACCTCGGGCAAAGAGACCCTAAGAAGCCTTCATGCGAAGAAACTGAGTTCTTCATAGGAATTAAATTCCTTGTTGAGAAAAGAGAATTAAATTCCCAGAAACATTTTTGGGATGGAATTAAATTCCATGGATTTGAACCGCCATCATCATCTCCCTAAGGATCATCTAAACCCTAAGAGATCTACTGTTGGAGGTTAAGTGGTCTCATATGTTGGTTAAAGAACTTGAAGAAAAATGGATCTTTGTGAAACCCTTGATATGGATTTAAAATCCAGAGAGTTTTGTCAAAATGAAGGTGCTTCGATCGCCATTACCTGAGGAAGAAGGGTCACTTGAACAGAGTTAAACTCTGAAAAGTTCGAAGCAGAGAACTAAGCACTGGAAACGAGAATTAAATTCTCAAAGGAAAAGTTCTCAAAGGGAGAAGATGAGCAAAGTGGAGGCTCTTCTGAAAGGACATGGGTATTTATAGGATGTGATGGAGACGCTTCATCTCCCCAAATCCCTAGAGAAATCCAACGGTCACAAAAGTGACAGCGTTGCACTCACGTGCAGACACGTGAGAACAACGCTGTGGGGGCATTTGTTTCCTGATTTAAAATCAGGAAAGCCTACGGAAGAGGCATCACGTGCTAGCACGTGACCAGCAGTCACGTGTTGGCACGTGACAATTAAAAGCAGCGGCAAAGACAGATTCAGCTCCTTGATTAAATCAAAGAAAAGGCTCCAGAAAAGGGTCACGTGCTCACACGTGACCAGGGGACACGTGTTGACACGTGACGGTTGAACAGCGGCTAGAAGACAGAGCGCAGAAGGGAGAAGAAAACTCGTTCCAGGGGGTCACGTGTCTACACGTGACTAAGGGTCACGTGGCCACACGTGACCGGCTTTCAAAGCCTATCTATTTAACAGAATTAAATTCTGAACAACATTCAAATCTTTCCAAAAGAGAATGATTATTTGGAACCGATTGGATTAAAGATTTAAAGGTGATTAAATATCACCTATCTATGGAAAAATCTTGAACTTGGAAACATTTCCCCTTGAAATCTGACCGAAATAACAAAGGAATATCTTTGGATTCAAAATCCAATGGTGAATAAAATTCACCTGATAATCCTAAGGTCCAAATCTCTAATGAATACAAATCAAATCCCTCAATGAATGATTCACTAAAACTAATTGATTCTGCTCCTTCTCCTATAAATAGGAGCCGAGACATATACAGAGGGATATATACAGAGACATAGAGAGAAAAAGAAATAGAGCCTTGAGACTTTTGGAAGAATTTGATCTGCTGCAGAAGAAAACCTTGGGTAAGAAAGGGAAGGCCTTTAAAAGAGAATTTAATTCTCAAAAGAGTTTAACTCTTATATTAAAAAAGAAGAACTTAGTTCTCTCTTTAGTAGAGGATCTGCAAAGTGCACATCTCCCCATGAATTGAGAATTTAATTCTCATTGGGTTGAGATCCTGCCATGCAGATCCAAAGCATAGAGAGGGAATGGAAGTTTGAGAATTTAATTCTCACGAAACTATAGGAATTTAATTCCTTTGAAATAAAATTAGGGTTTAACCCTATGTTATAGGAATTTAATTCCTTCGAAATGAACAGAACCAGTTAAGAACTTAATTCTGTCAAAATAACAGGAATTTAATTCCCTTAAGAAAGAAGAAATTAGGGTTTCACCCTATGACAGAACCTAATTCCTCACATATATGGGAATTCAATTCCTCAGAATATAAATTAAGGGTTTAACTCTATCTAAGAGTAATTCTCTTTCTCTAAAATTATTATTAGGGTTGAACCCTATGATAGAATCCAGTTCTTCACATATATGAGGAATTTAATTCCTACAGAAAAGAATTTAGAGTTCAACTCTACCTAAGAATATAATTCTTCAGAAGAAAGTGGGGATTTAATTTGATCCTTAAGCAAACATGCAAAGAAGCAGGGTCACGTGTTACCACGTGACCCCTGAAAAGCTCCACAGGGGAGGGCGCCCTCACGTGCTACCACGTGACCCCGCTTGCCTCGGTGTTTAACACCAAATTGAAACCTCTGAGTCCAGTGTTTAACACTGATTTACTTCAGTGTTCAACACTAATTGAAGAACTTTACTTGCAGCGTTTAACACTGAATTTCTTAGTGTTTAACACTAAATTAAATCTCTGTTAACAGAGTTTAACATTAATTCTCTCAGTGTTCAACACTAAATTAAAATCTTTGTGATCAGTGTCTAACACTGATTACTTTAGTGTTTAACACTAATTTGAGATCTCTGTTGCCAGTGTTTAACACTGATTTGTTTTAGTGTTTAACACTAATTTGAAACCCCCTGTTGCTGGTGTTTAACACCAACTATCTTTTAGTGTTAGACACTAACTTGTCAATCTCATTCCCAGTGTTCAACACTGGTTGGCCTTTAGTGTTTAACACTAGCTTCAGCCCAATTGGTTAACTTCTAGAGGCAAAGCCTCTCCTTTAGTGGACCAACAAAAAGTCAATATTCCAAACATGATTGGACTTAGCCCAAGATGGCCATAAGTCCTCAATCCAAACTTAACTGGGCCAATGGGCTCATAACATAATTGATTGGTCTTGATCCCAAATTGGGCCAAAGACTATTTAATCTACCTTGGTTCAAGGGTACATCTCTTCACTCCTTTGATACTTGGCGTTGTAATTTCTCAACGTCTTCAAAGAGGTGACGGGTCCCGATGACCACACATTGATACGGACTGTGGGGTCCTTAAACCCATGGACTATGACATCCTTAACCTTGACCGTGATATCTTAAAACTAATATCGGACTGTGGGGTCCCTAAATCCACGGACCACGACGTCCTTAACCTTGACCGGGATGTCTTAAAACTAACAACGGTCTATGACGTCCTTAACCTTGACCGTGATGTCTTAAAACTAATATCGGACTGTGGAGTCCTTAAAACCACGGACTACGACGTCCTTAACCTTGACCGCAACGTCTTAAAACTAACATTGGACCGCAACGTCTTTAAACTACCTATGGACCGCAATGTCCTTAAACTACCTATCGACCGCAACGTCACTAAACTAAACAACAGGGCTCCCTTAATTGCTCTCTTGTTGGATCTAAACGATCCTGTTAAGTTGATCTTAGTCTAAAAACTAGACTGACGTATTCTTAACATACGTTTAAGTCGATCTTAGTCTCAAACGAGGCTAACGTATCCTTAAACCCAAACCCCTAAACCCAAATCTAAGATAATACGGATTTGGACTAGTCCACGCCCTACGGGTGACGACATAACTCAGTCTCCGTATACAATCCACGGGCAACCAAACACAAAACAAACAAACACGATACGAAGTAACCACATGGAGAAGGAGAAAGTTGTTACCGCAATGCGGTAACGTAATTAACTGCCGGGGCTTGCGCCTGCAGGGAAGAGCGTCCCCACAATAAAAAAACCCCTCAAGCGAGGGAGAATCTGACGAAGTCTGCTACATCGGACGCATCCGTCTAAACCTTCGATATACGGTGCCATAAATCAATTTGGCATCTTCGGAGAGGTAGACGGATAGCACCAATTAGCATCTGCCCCGAATCTCTGGCGAGACGCCCCGCGTCGCCGCCGTCTTTCGGAGGGGAACATCTGGCATATAGAGACTCCTCTCGTATACACTGGCATTCTTCTGTACCAAGCTACAAACAACAGTGTTAATACAACATTACTACAATATAATACAACTTTAAAAGATACATTCTTATTTTGTCTATTCTACTTTCCTCTTATCTTTGGGACTTACCGAGCGATCTGTTCGCTGACGACATTATATTTCTTTCTTCTTTGAATGTCGTCAGGTGATTTGGACCCGTCAGAGATCGAGGCCACTGCTGAAGACTTGGATCAGTTCAGTGAAGACCCCGAGCTCTAGTCATTGTACACTTTCCATTCAGTACTTTCATTTCTGTTATACCATTGTTTAGGCATTGCTTTTTATTCAGTTGTATTTACTTTTCATGCATTGTACAAAAGAATGTTAATAAATAAAGTTGTTGTTCAGTTTATATTCTCTTGTCTCTTGTGCTTACTTTTATATTGCTTAGATTCGCTTAGCGTATTTACTTCACAGTAAATACGTAGCGGGCCCGTCGCGTCTCCTTCGCCGTACACCGGGAAGCGGGGCATGACATTATCCAATACACTGACCCTCAGAAGAGGCTAAACTCAAAACTCTGACAGCGTCTTTGTCATCCAGGTCACCTTGGAAGTCTGAACCGATAACCGCCTCCCAGAGGAGGCTGCCATTATCTTACATCAAGAACATCCACTTATGTTCATGATAGCTTTCCTTTGTTTCTCGAGAATCGGATTAATATATGCTTATTGCAACTAGTGCAAAAGCAATATCTGGTATTGTACAAGACGTTGCATGATTGACTCAACTACCTAAACAAATGATATGTCATTCATGCCAGTCCCTCTGCTCATCAGTTTAGAAGACATCTCTTTAGAGAGGATGACTCCATCATCTGCGGGTACACCACCACGCCAGGAGTCGTCCATTCTAAAATACTTTTAGAATGTTATCTAAGTACCTTATTGGGGAACTTCCCAAATCTAGATCAAAAACCAGAATCCCAGATATATTATCTATCTGGTTTTGTACAAGACATTGCATGGTTGATTCAATTGCCTAAGCAAATGATATGTCATTCATGCCAGTCCCTCTCTTCATCGGTCTAGAAGATATCTCTTTAGATAGGGTGACTCCATCACCTGCAGGTACACTACCACGTCAGGAGTCGTCCATTCTAAAATACTTTTAGAATGTTGTCTAAGTACCCAATTTGGGAAACATCCCAAATCTAGATCTAATCACCAGAATTCCAGATATACTACCACATCCAACGTGGAGAAAATACTATGTGACAACCAAAGTTTGACAAATTGTAGTATGGGAACATGTCATCCAAATCCAGGACAGTACTCCCTACATCTTTCTTACTAGGTTCACCTATTGTTTTGATGAAGTCAAGTACCTTAACTGTCACATTAAAACAGATGATCCATCTCCGTTATCCATACCTCAGTCTACGAATAGACATAAGCAACTTGCACACTTTCCGCTGCTCCCACTGACTACGATAACTCTCTGGCAGAGTCATATGCATGTGCACTTCCAAATTCCCATTTGGAAAGACGTTATAGTCACCCACCTGCCAGATATCATAGCCATGAACTGCATCATCACCAAATCATATCCATATGAACTTCAGCGTAGACACTGAAGTAAAAGTCATATCATAATCCACAACGGGTATTTGATGAAGACTCTTTACAAAAAGTCTAGCCTTATTAGGTTAGTACCTTTCCACATGCACGGTTCCCGAAAGATCTACTTGCTCCTGATGGGTTTTATCCCTTCAGGAGCACCCAGCAAAGTCCAAAATCCATGATTTGCTGAAGTGCGTGGAGTCCATCTTGGGTATGAAGCATCTGGTCACCTGGAAGTTACCACTTCCTATGACCTGTTGATAACTAGTAGAGGGAATAGCAGTGCCAAGTTATATCCGTATGGGTTTCAGTATAGACACTGAAGTAAAAGTCTCATCATAATCCACAACGGGTATTTGATGAAAACTCTTTACAACAAGTCTAGCCTTATTAGGTTAGTACATTTCCACTTGCACAGATCTCGAAAGATCTACTTTCTCCTTATGGGTTTTACCCCATCAGGAGCACCAGCAAAGTCCAGAATCCATAATTTTGCTGAAGTGCATGGAGTCCATCTTGGATATAAGCATCTGGTCACCTGGAAGTTACCACTTCCTATGACCTACTGATAACTAGTAGGGTCACCATCACCATGATGCTGACCTCCCTATCACCGTCTACAAGAAAACCGAAGTATCTTTCGGGTATCTGAGGCCACCTACTAAAATCTACGGAGTGGCTAATAGTTTATCAAGTCTAATTGAATGCTTAGGTTCTACTAAATTTTCGGAAACCGTTTGTGGTCCATACTCCTATTAGTTTTTTTTTGCAAAAAAATTCCTTTTATAAAAAGATGGCAAGTCAAGAACAATGTAACTATTGATCTTGAAAATGGTAGAAAACAAAATCCTAGTGAATGCTTGGGATAATCCACAAACAACCATTACCGAAGCGTGCTTTGAGTTTGTCTGGATTCTTCTTTTAAACAGAAACCAGATAACTCCATATCTTAATAATTTCAAAATATGTAACCATTCTATGTCTAAATAGAATCAATGCACTAATTTAGATGGAACCAGATTCAAATGTCATGCAGCTATTTTCAGTGCATATCACCTAATGGAAAAAGGCCAAAATAACATTACTCATCATAGAGCACACTCACGGATGAGAAACCTGCGAGAGAATCAAGTTCTTAATACTATGATGGAACACCTAGTATACGTATCTACATCTTCGATCACCTCGAAGAATCCTGATACTTCCAACATATGGTTCTCTACTTTATTCTTATATCTATAAACTTCTTAAGAACTTTAGACCTTGCATTACAACGAATGCGTGTCTAAAACCAGAGAACTCATAGGTATGCCTGAATGAAGTAAAAGTACCAACCCCTTGTCCCGAAGGACTCTGGACAATATACATTTTCATGTATAAGTCCCAAGAGTATACTAACTCAAATTCTGTGTTTTGTAAATTGAAAACTGTGTCTTAGTTAGGAATGTCTTACACCGTTATTCAATGCACATTACCTTATCCTCAACTGATAAAGATAAATGTTTATAACACAATTTTCAAAATGTATATCTCACTTTATAAAAAAAAGATACAGATATTTCATTTTAAAATTCGGTGCATAATAACGGTTATTCGAAACCAAATATTTGTCGTCATGCAAAAGCCAGGCGATTTAATCCAATATCACCAATTACAACGAATTCCGATATTGAAAATCGAATCGTCCATTTCCCAATATTCTACTCCTACTCAGCATCTGTAATACCAACTGATGTGAGATCCAAATCTGGTAAATACATATCCTGGAGTTAGAATTGATTGGGAAAACGATTCTCGGTAACAAGTACACAGAAAATCTGAAACATGAAAATGTTTCATAGGGGGTGACCAGGTATTCCTAGTAATGTCATTTCCATTATCTAGATTCATAACAGTAGTTGCAATTTCCTTTGTCCTCACTTCAATCTCTTTGTATGTCTCTACATCTTACCTTCTGCACACCGTTCTTAGGCTAATTGATTTTCTTTCTTCCCTACCTTTCGGCACCAGCTTAAGGTTTGGAAGAAAACTATCCAACAAGCGTAATAAGTGTACTCTCCTAATACAAGAAGCTCTCACAACCTGAGAGAGGGTAAAGGAAAGAGACAACCGAATAATTCTATTCAATTTCTTCATAACCTGTGGCCATTCTCGGCTAAAGTAACTTCTTCGAGTTCGTATGTAACTATACGATGGTTGTTTCAACCAATATGGATCATCGAAGTGATACGATGTGTTCCGAAGAAATGCAAAGAGTAAAGTAGGAGTAGCAGGGACATATGCGACTTTGTCGCGAATCAAGACAAGCTAAAGCCAAAGTCTATAAAAATGTTTGGTCAACTTGGTTCATGAGTTTTTAAGATAAGTCATGGGTCGTTGTACCAGAGAAAGAGAAACGAAACACTCAGCGTGCACTCTATCAAGATTAAATTGGTTTTCACTTTATCTAATCAGGATGGCTCCCACTATTTCCTCAAATTCTTGTTCAAACCCTAAAAGGAGAACTAGTCGGGATCATTTACACTTTACAAGTTCGCTAACCGTTCAGCCAGGCCAGTGTTAGTACTCTAAGAGAGGTCCCCAGTGCTTTCGCACGGACCCAATTAATAACCCCGTTTCCGCAGAGGCGTAACCTCGTTAACACTTTCTAGACACCTAATAGGTTAGCTAATTGTGAGGTGAAAAATCTTCCGAGGAGTAATACATACTCATCAGTAGGAATCGGGACCCAACTATCATCGTGTGATAACTTTGACGGAAGCCGACCAAAATTACCACACTCCAGAAGGTATGCGCAAACTTGGAAAGTTTCCCATATGTTTGAAACCCCCGATATGGTTTTTGCCCCAAGCGTCTTATGACCTTGACGAAGGCCAACAAATCATAAGTCGCAAGTCAAGTTATATCCGTCATTGTCCTGATTAATCTAAACCCACCCGTACTCGTCCTTGATAAAGGCCAACAAGGATGTACGACTGTGCTAGATCAATACGTATTTATACTGCAGAAAATTAACACATAGCTACCATACACTATGCCTTGATGAAGGCCAACAAACATAGCATGAATACTACGTGCTACCCGTCTGAAATGACGGAGGGCTATAGCTGGTTTTTGGCGAAAAACCTTTAACGTAATGAACTTGATATCGTTGAAGGAACTCGAGTGGCTTTGAAATGGAGTGGTTTAAGCTCCGCATTTTAAAACTAGTAACATAAACCTTTGCTTAAGAGCGAACTCTCAGTGAAGGGATCAAGGCTCTTCCCTCATAAAATGAGGTGCGGGATATTCCTAACGGAATACCTTTATATAAAGCAAAAGAATATGACTAAGAGTTTTGAAGAAAACCGAGTAGTTTTAAAAATTGGTTCCAACAACATCATTTAGGTTTATTTTCCTTACATTATTCAGATAATGCGTTCCCATCATTTTAAGTTTCCAAGCCACAAAAAACAACCAAAACAACATGTTTTTATATACCATCCGTATTCGCCACGGGGCCCCGTCATGCACCGTTAAGTTACTTAACTACCGACAGAGCGGGGGCAGGACTAGCGCGGATGCAAAACATATAAAAGCATCTACTAAATATAATATATATATATATATCAACATCACATGCAGATAAAAATTATCACAGGCAGATAATAATCATCACAGGCATGTGAACAACAATATGGAACATTGGATAAACTAGGAGCCCCGTGTTTCATTTCAGCTATAAATGAGACGCGACGTCCTCCAGTCGTGTGGATAACTAGTGCAATGAAGAACCTAGACCCCTACGAGTGCGGCAAGTTACCTGCCAATCCCGAAAGTGAGGCAACCGCAATCAACAAAGTGAATGGACCACCCAACACTTCATGGAATCCGGTAACTTGAGCACCCCTCTACGGGTCAACCTATACTCCCTACGAGTGCGGCGAATAGCCCGCCAATTTTAGAGTAAGGCCCCCCCGGTCTCAACGTCATGAGATGCGGGCTCATTGCCCTTTAGAATCCGGTTATTCGAGCACTCTACCGCAGGGTAAATCTAGTACAGAAAAGAAAAATATATACAATGGTGGCATCGATCTCAACCCGGTCGTGCCCTAATAAAAGAATATACAAACTGGCAGAAATGGCAGTCCACATGTCGTACGCTCACCCTGCAATAATGAATATACAAATGAATCTGAACTGTACAACTACCATTGCACTATAGGCTATCCAGCACGACAATCTATCCATAACATCAGGGCAACACGGAACATCAACGCGAATATCATGTTTGTAAACCCGTCTGATTGTATATAGCAACCATTCGGATTATATCGTACTATGATATTCACGGTTGCAGAAACTAACAAATGCACTGAAAACCACGAATTCAAAATTTCGATCGATTAAAAACTTTTCGCATTGGCCCTAAGTACAAACCAGTACTCAAAAAAATCTGGGCCAAAACCAAATATTCCAAAAATCACATTTCCATAACTTAGAGCACCAGAAAAAATTTAAGGCACAACGGGCAAAATTGGACCGCGGAACCGCGGGCAAATGGCATGTTCCGCGGCAGTTTCGCAGCCAAATTTTGGGCTCATGTGCCCAAATTTTTTTCTGGCCTCTAATTTTACCTGCATATAATTTTAATGCAACCAGAATAATTTTTTGAACAACTTTAAAATTCGAACAGCAAGCAACGAAATGGAAATGCGAATCGGAAAATTCCATCGATCGAAACTCTAAACTAGTGCAAACTAGCTAGTTAAGATTTATGGAGTGGCTTTGATACCATGTTGGCATCCAGCGCCTGCGCCGCGAAGGCTGCGAGCAAGGCGGAAGCGAAAACAAAAACTTTTTGCGGGTACCGAACGCGCAAACCCAGGATACGATCCAAAACCTTAAACTAGCTAACTATAAAAGTAAGGGTTGAGAAACTACAGCCTTTGTCTCGTGTCCACCCAATTGTGGAAGACCCCTCCAAGCCCGTAGACGCCGGGAACGGGCTTGAAAATCGACAACTCCTGCCGAAGACGATCCATCCGAGGGAAACCGGAAGAAACTCTAATCGATGATCCAAACTTGTTAGCTGTGGATGGTCGGTGATGTAGGAATATTTCACGAAACTTTTCTCTCAAGAATCCATGCTCATGAGAGCAAGAAGAAAAAGGAGAAGAGAAAACATGGCTAAGTATTTTTTTCCACTATGAAGCATGAAGCATCCAAGATGAAGAAAAATCATCAACTCCCTAAAGAAAAGAGAATGGCTACATATAAGCCACCATGCATCAATAGTACACCAAATAATTTTATCAATATAAAATCCAAGCCATACTTCTCTACATGTTTTCACCCATGCCTCATAACACCTCGCTTTACACCTCATTTCCTTTTATTTTTCTAAATATAAACATAAATATGAGGTATCTTTCTTCTTAAAGTATTCTCGTATAAATACGGAATACTTCACCTGGTATGTGTATCGCTACATATACGTGTATCCGTATAGAAATACAGATAGCACCAAAGAGAGAAAATGAATAGTGAACAATAATACTAAAATATATGTATCAAAATACATATATAAATTATTAAATCAAAATCTGATTTAATAATTCGGCTTAATCCTAAGCCTGCTAATATTATCAACCGTCCGATTAAAGTCCGTGTATCCCGTACACGTATTTAATCGGATCCCTGCACGAACCAACGTATGGCTCCTACATCTATCGCCTGAACTGGAAAAACCCTCTGCATGGGACTCTAAAGAATCAACAATACGCTGGCAATGGGTTTAACCACAAGCACGTCGGCGACACCAGCTGTACGTAACAGCTACCCAGGTACTTGTCGAAAAAGGGGTCGACAATCATGTACGTTCTTACCCTACTGAGCCTGAATGTGACAATCTCCGTACAGTCCGGTCTCATCGTCAAAGAGTATCGCATATCGAGTCTAGGGGGTGGATAACATCAGACCCCTATTAACCCGATAAGTCGTTCCTGAGTCAAGTTCATCACTAACAAAGATACTACTGATCAATCATCAGTAAATCTCATCCACCATGGCCACGGATTTCCAGTGATAGCCGACTGAACACAGCACGACATCTACTCCTAATACCAGGAGAGACGAATCCCTGACAAGCGACCACTACCTCCATGTGGCTCGGGACTGTACCCAACTAAAACCTGTTTGCACGACTCCTTTGAGCCATGGTAGGGTAGTAATCAAAGTACAGTGGGAACTCACATGAGAAAAATGATGATCTCGGGTCAAAGGACTAACTTGTACTCATGCCACTTGAGAACTTCCATCTAACGATAGATATAATACCATCTAGAAGTTTTTGGCGAGTCCGTCCAGTGTACTCACCTCCAGTGAGCACATGTATACTATCTTAGGTGACACAACACCAGTGGCTTGTAAGACCGACCACCGCCCCTCGTCGTGGTCACGAAACGTATACACTAGTCTACTCTGGAATATCGATGCCCAGTCTCGATACTCCCACGACTAGGGACCTTTAAGGATGTACCTATGGACAACCCAGCTCCTACGTATATAATCACCATCATAATGCTGGTCGTCAAGTAAGAATCATATGGGCTTCATCAACGATGAAGATAAAGCAGATAGCATATTATCATTTCGAGTAAGACCGTTTTACCCGTATAGGTCATCACTCAATTATTATAATTGCCCACTTGCAATCACAATAATTGTCTTGAGGGCACTGTATCCAACAGTTGTGTTATGTTTGAGTCTATATTCATGTAACTTGATTTTCATGAAGATATGATTTATACATATATATGGAGCAGGTAAGTGATAACACTAATTGTCTCCTACTTCCCGAGGCTCAAAAGAGAATTGGTTATTTAAACCCGTTTGCTGCCTACATACCTGCTAGCTACTATTTTTGTAGTTCTAGGTATTTATGTGAAAATATATCATTTGACGCTTTAAAGGAATTTATATAAAAAATAGTCCATTACAAGCTCGAGGGGGTTTTATGTAAAATATTTTATTTTGAAACCTTGAGAGTGTTTTGGGAAAAATATATTGATTAGAATATCGAAGGTTTTTAATAAAAATATATTTTAGATTTCGTGGTATTTTAGTGACAAAACCTAGCTTTTAAGAGTTTATGGTATTTTAATGAAAAATCTATCTTTTGGAAAACTTGAGATATTTTAATAAAAAATTAAATCTTTTCATTTTAGGGAATTTTATTTAAAATCTTATTTGCAAATTTATTTTCTTTGAAGTTACAATATAGGATATTTAAGTTATTTTTAAATTTGTTTAACTTTGCTTTAAAATCTTGTATTTTCTTTTGCTTCGAGAATGCGCTCCGTAAAGAGCTCCGATCTCATCTACTAGACCCAAGAAATGCGATAATCCGCACCAAATTTTAACAGGGCTCCCCTAAAGAGGGTTGTAGGGACATAATTGCCAAGAGAAAGGTTTTTAGGAATAAAAATTCTATGTTATCAAGACTTGATGGTATTTTAATGACAAACGTTTCTATTAAAAACGCTATAAACACGTGATCGTGCTATGAATCAAAGGTGTGTGTGGGGGGTAGGTCATTATGCCGTACGCTAACTACGTAAACATGTCATAAGAGATAGTATCGAGCAAACATAAAAGTATATGGTATTTAACCGTTACTAGGCCGATATCAACTAATATTGTTTTGTTAACAAGTCATAAAATTCCATTTAAATTTATCTAATAATTACATGAAACGGAGAGTCATAAATTCAAATTTTATAGCATGATAATTTTATTATCTATAAAAATGGAGTTATAGTGATTTAGAAATCTAAGGTCTTCGTAATATCTAACATGCTAACATGATTCAAGCGATGGTGAGAGAAAGGAAAGAGACAGAATTTGGAACTTACGGGTTGTGCTTGACGTATAGGAGGAAGACAAAAAAGCCTCGGTTGGAAGAACCGAGACCAACGATGCGCCGAGGAACGAGCTTGAGATCGACTACACTCTGAGGAACGAACTTGAGAGACTTGAGTTGGCTTGAAACTTGGACTTGAGAATAACTTTGAGAGATAGAGTTTTGATATGGATTTAGAGTAATTTTCAGAAATGGGGAGGAAGATAGGATGTCTAGGTATTTATATGGAGAGAAGAAGAGATATGGTGAATTAAAAAGAATTTAAAGTGGATTAAAAAGAGATTAATGGGGTAGGGGAAGAGACTGCTTCTCTCTGTTTAAATTCAAAGGTTTTAGTACATTAAAGGGGGTAGAGGGGAGTCCAAAGATCGTACGTGCTCGAGATGGAGGCGATTTGGGCTCCTCCAGGCCGCCCAAACCCTCCCCAGGTCGGCCTCATGTTAGATTCTGGCCTCGGGGTTCATGCCATGGTCTTGGGTCAATGCAACAAACTCCATTTAATATGTTTTTTTATTATATAATGCTTTGTAATCCTATTTAAAGCCTATGCAAACTCTTGGGCTTCCAAAACATCACAAAGAAAAATATATATAAAATATTGGTGTTGTTCGGGTTCGAACACGCGGGCTATGGGACAGCAGTGGAGAGTCTTAACCAGTAAGCTATAAGTTGTTTCTTGCACTTATTTAACAAGAATTACTTATAACTCCTAATTAGAACAGAAATATACTCTTTTATTAATTTGAATTAATAAAAGTGTACAGGGATTTTAGGATCGTTACACCAGTGGCAAAGACAGATGTAAATTGAGATGTACAATGTTGTACATAATGATTATGAATTACATATTCTAATTGTTGTCTTCACATACTTTTGTTGTTGAATATATACATGCATGCCATTGCCATTTGTGTTGCTCTTGTGTTTAATGCACCCAAAAATAAACCACCCATTGAAAGTTCTCTCCGTTTAGCATGAATGGGTAATTAACTACAGGGACTTGCGCATGTAGGAAATCTAGTCCCCACAATCAAAAACCCCTTTCCGAAGGGTGAATCTGAGAAGTAACGCTATATCGGTTGTATCCACTTGAACCCTTAGCCATATTGCGTCATAGCAATACGTCGTGCCAAAGAGCCATACAAATCTGTATCGATCTGACCCTTTATAACCCCTAGGGTCTTTCCTCTCTCGGGGGATCTTTTTCGGAGGCGAACAATATCAAATGCCCTTTACCCCATTCACCGGTGTTAATCATCATTATAAATCACAAATATATAATTTAGTGTTACTGCTGAATGAGTCTGAAAAGTTTTTCACCCGGTTGTTTCAGCAATGGTTAATTACGATGAATAATAAGGCACCGCTATCTATAATCACTGATCAAGATCAAGCTATGAAAAATACTATCGCCAAGGTATTTCCAAATACAAGACAATATTATTTCATATGGCACATTGGTTAGAAGTATCCTGAGAAATTGCAGAGTTTATATCGTCAGTATACCGGTTTTCAAAACGACTTCAAATGTTGCGTAGATAAAAAATTAACAGTTGAGAAATTTGAAAATAAGTGGTCTGTGCTAGGTGAAAAGTACTAAGTTAGTGGGTATAAATGGCTTTCAATAATGTACGGTATAAGGGAGAAATGGATACCGGCTTATACAACAAGAAACTTTTCTACAGAAATGCGAACAATGCAGTGTAGTGAGAGCATGAATGCTTTTTTAATGCTTATTTTAATTGGAACACCACAATTAAAGAGTTTGTTATGAAAATGAGAAGTGCACTACAAATGCATTACGAGCGAGAGAAACGAATGGATTTTGATACGCTATACAAAAATCGTATGTGTGCAACAAATATGCCACCGGAATTATACGCTTCCAAAATTTACACTAAAAGTATTTTTGAAAAGATTCAAGTAGAGCTCTAGAGATATCAATCATTTAATATCCTGAAAGTTTCAAAATTTTATGGGACAACCAGATATAAAGTTCACAACGTACTCGGTCCGAAGAAAGACAAGCGAAGAATATATTATGTCCAATTTACGATAAAAGGGCAATTTTCCAAATGCATTTGCAATCATTTTGAATCAATCGGACTATTATGTAGGCATATATTCAGAGTTTTTGTATCTAAAAGTGTGAATAGTATACCATCTCAATATATTTTGCCAAGATGGATGAGAAATGTTAATCAAAATATTGTCATGACGAGTATCGAACCACTTTCGGTACAGATGACTGAAACGTCGCGGTATAGTCATTTATGGAACGAGTTCAATCTAATTGACATGAAAAGTGCTGCATCAGAAAATGGATATAAAATTTGTAAGTCCATGCTACCCTTCCCCGGTACTTACGGGGTTGCGGAAGTGGTGAAAAACGATTTTCAAGAGGGTGGTAACATGGACTACCAATACGGATCTTTGTTAAACGACTAACTAACAACCTAACAAGAGTTTACCTACTCGGTTAGGGGGCTATACCTTTCTTGAACTCCTTCGTCTTCAACTCCTCCCGGTGTTCGGATCGGCCTCACCTCGTCGTCTTCTTGCGCCGAAGATGGATCCACCCGAAAGCTTCTACCTTTGGCTTCTTCTTCGAACTTTGAAGAAACTAGATCACTTGGCTTGCTAGGCCTTGTGAACTAGAATGAGTAGAGAAATGTTTTGGTGTCTTTTTATCTCTAAGGCAATGAGTCTCAACACATGAGAATGGTTTGCCTTGAGCTAGAGAGAGCAAGAGGAAGAGGGAGAGCTTGAGAAGAGAGAGATCAAGAGAGAGAAAGCAAATGAAAGAAAATGACCCTCTCTTTTCTCATCCAACCTCTCATAATCCAAAAGTCATCATAACAAAAATAATAATCAAGTATTATGTGATGGTTTAAGTCAAAATGGCTATATCATTTCATGCACTCATTTTGCATAAATAAACAAGCAAGCAAAAGTCTTTGCCATGGAATAATAGCCATTGTCATAATGATGGTCAACTAGTCCAACCTAGTCAACCGGTCAACAAAGTCAACCCCTCAACAACCATGTCACTATAATACTTAATTAATATTAATGTTAATCATATATCTTATTCTCATTAGGGTTAAGCAAAAGTCAATGGTCAACAGTCAACAGTCAACTGTCAACAGTCAACAGTCAACAATCCCAATGAGAATACTCTGCCTCTGTCTCTCTGTCAACTGTGCATACACACCCGCATCCGCGTTCCGAGGAACACGAATACAAACGAGATAAAACCAATCCCAAAACGTATACTAGGATCTGGCTTAAACCAAAGCTCGCTAGTGTTAACTGTCCGGACACTGTACGTGCACAAGTGCACGGATGTGACCAAACCCTGTCGCAAAACCATGCGACCTCTACTCTTTTGCCTAAAGGCGAATATCTTTCTGTGTGGGACTCTAAAGACTCGACACTACGCTGGCAGTGGGTTTAACCACAGACCGCAAGAGGCACTAGTGCGTAACGGTCCCCAGGTAGATGCCGACAAGAAGACTGACGAGGTGAATCCCATCTGAACTCCTACTGAGTCTGACTGTGACAATCTCTATATAGTCCGGTCTGTTCGTCTGATACATCGCATGGCGGGCCTAGGGGCGGTAAACGTCAGTCCCCTAATAGCGGTACAAGTCGTGTCGGAGTGAAGCCCAGAACACCCTGAGATAACACAGGAAACCTACCAGTATATCTCGCTTGCCCTGGCCAGGGACTACTTGTGTAATGGCTCTCCTAGACACAGCGCGATATCAACCCCCAATACCGGGAGAGACGAATCCTGTCTAACCGTCACTGCCTCCAAGTGCTTCGGGACTGCACCCAACTACTACCTGTTTGCACGACTCCTTTGAGCCGTGGTAGGGTAGTAATCTAAGTACAGTGGGAACACACTCGAGGCGAAGTGACAGTGTCAAGTCAGCGGACTAAGCTGTACTCATGTCACCTGGGAACTGATAACTGACGATAGGTATAGTACCAACCAACAGTTCACGACGAGTCCTGTCCAGTGTACTCATAACCCAACGAGCACCCGCATACTATCTCAAGTACGACGTACTGACGGCTGTGGGACAGACCGTCTCCCACACTGGGATGAGAAGCGCATACGCTAGTCTACTCCGGAGTATCGATGCCCTGTCTCGATAGTCCTGCGACTAGGGACCTGCATAAGGATGTGCTTATAGATTACCCAGCCCCCACTAGTGTGACTGCCATCACAACGCTGGTAATCAAGCAAAGATCCTAAGGGCTCCACTAATGTGTATAGGTGATATACTAAAATAAACACATGTACACATTGAAGTAGAAACAAACCAAGTAGCATACTACTATATTGAACAAGATTGTTTATACAAGGTGAATATCCCAAGCTTCCATTAAGTAATATACAAACTAGTATGATACAGTAATGGCCTCTAGGGCATATACACTAACAATCTCCCACTTGCACTAAGGCCATGTACTGGCGTATCGAAGACCTATCATCTCGATCAGCCGCTCGAACTGAGTCTGGGGTAAGGCCTTTGTGAGTGGATCAGCAGTGTTGTCTTCTGTAGAAACTCTCCGAACCTCGATCTCCTGGCGACCCACGATCTCCCTGATCAGGTGATACCGCCTCAAGATGTGTCTGGACTTCTGATGGGACCTGGGTTCCTTCGCTAAAGCTATAGCCCCGTTGTTGTCGCAATACAGCGGTATTGGATCAACAATGGACGGAACCACCTGAAGTTCAGTTAAGAACTTCCTTACCAAGACAGCTTCTTTTGCGGCATCTGCAGCAGCGATATATTCCGCTTCCATCGTCGAGTCAGCAACGGTTTCCTGTTTGGAACTCTTCCAACACACCGCCCCTCCATTGAGGGTAAAGACATAACCCGACATGGACTTGGAATCATCCTTGTCACTTTGGAAGCTGGAGTCAGCAAAGGCCTCGATCTGGAGGTCTTTTCCGCCATACACCAAGAACATCTCCTTAGTCCTTCTCAGGTACTTGAGAATGTTCTTTACTGCTATCCAGTGTTTCATCCCAGGGTTTGACTGATACCAACTTACCACACTCAGTGCATAAGGTACATCTGGTCTGGTATACAACATCGCATACATTATAGAGCCTACCGCAGAAGCGTAGGGTATAATAGACATGCGATCCCTTTCCAAATCAGTCTTGGGAGACATCTCTTTGGAGAGGGTGATCCCGTGACATGCCGGTAGATTACCGCGCTTGGAATCTTCCATACTGAATCTTTTCAGTATGGTGTCGATGTACCTGGACTGTGAGAGTCCCAGTATCCTCTTGGATCTGTCACGATAGATCCGGATCCCCAGAATGTATGAAGCATCACCCAGGTCTTTCATGGAGAACCTGTGTGACAAGAACCCCTTGACAGATTGTAGCATAGGAATGACATTTCCTATTAAGAGAATGTCATCCACGTATAAAACGAGGAATACTACAGTTCTCGCTACAAATCTACTATAGATGCATGGTTCATCTGGATTTTTGATAAAGCCAAATTCCTTGACCGTCTCATCAAAACAGATGTTCCAACTCCGCGATGCCTGCTTCAGTCCATAGATGGACTTAAGCAACGTGCACACCTTTCTGCTGCTCCCACTCTGAATGAAACCCTTTGGCTGGTCCATATAAACACACTCCTCTAAATTTCCATTTAGAAAAGCGGTCTTTACGTCCATCTGCCAAATCTCATAATCGTGGAAGGCAGCAATGGCAAGAAGGATCCGAATGGATTTCAGCATAGCTACTGGAGAAAAGGTCTCGTCATAGTCCAAACCAGGTCTTTGACGAAAACCCTTTGCAACCAGTCTAGCTTTATAGGTCTCAACCTGTCCATCTACACCAATCTTCCTTTTGAAGATCCACTTGCATCCTACAGGTTTTACCCCTTCTGGAGCAACGTCCAACGTCCATACTTTGTTGGTGTACATGGACTCCATTTCGGTCCGCATTGCATCCAGCCATTTTACCGAGTCAACGCTCTGAATGGCCTGCTAGAAGCTAGTCGGCTCATCATAATCTATGATGCAATCCTCTCTATCCCCGTCTATGAGAAAACCGTAGTATCTCTCGGGCGGATGAGACTGCCTACTACTTTTGCGGAGCGGCGTAGGAATGTCCTGATCTTTCGAACCCACTGGTTCTACTAAGCTTTCAGTAATAGCTCGTGGTTCTGGAATTTCTTCCAGTTCTATTGTGTTCCCACTTATCTGATTTTCCAAAAATTTAGTTTCCAAGAAGTGGGCATGACGAGAAACATAAATCTTTTGTTCCTCTTCGTAATAGAAGAAATATCCTTTAGAGTTCTTTGGATATCCCACAAACTTGCACTGTACTGAGCGTGCCTCGAGCTTGTCCGCATGCTGCTTTTTGACAAAAGCTGGACATCCCCATGTCTTAATGTGATTAAGATAGGGTCTCTTCCCACACCACATCTGATATGGTGTAGTAGGCACAGTCTTAGTTGGAACTCGGTTCAAAAGGTATGCAGCTGATTCTAGTGCATATCCCTAGAATGATCGCGGTAACTCAGCGTTACTCATCATGGACCGTACCATATCCAATAAGGTTCGGTTCCGTCTCTCCGATACACCATTATGTTGCGGAGTGTATGGAGGAGTAAGCTGAGAGAGAATTCCGTTCTCTTTTAAATATTCCAGGAACTCGGCACTCAATTATTCACCATCTCGATCCGATCTTAGTGTCTTGATACTTTTGCCGGTTTGTTTTTCTACTTCATTCTTATATTCCTGGAATTTTCCAAAGGCTTCGGACTTATGTTTCATTAAGAAGACATAACCGTACCTTGAAAAGTCATCCGCAAAAGTAATGAAGTAAGAATAACCGCTTCGCGCATGTGTAGACATTGGACCGCACACGTCGCTGTGTACGAGTCCCAAGAGCTCGCTCGCTCTTACTCCATGTCCAGTGAACGGAGTCTTTATCATCTTTCCTTTGAGACAGGATTGACAAGTGGCATACGATTGATATTCGAACGGATTCAAATATCCTTCTGTATGTAACTTCGTCAACCTTCTCTCATTGATGTGACCCAGTCTACAATGCCATAAGAAAGTCTGATTTATTTCCGGAGACTTTCTTTTGTGTGTATTCTGGACATTGAAAATCTGTGGTTAGTTTAGTACGTATATACCATTGCTTAATGTACCTGACCCAATCAGAACTTGATTAAGGTGAATGTTTACAACAATACTTACAAACGCAAATTCATAACCTTCTTTAGAAATCAAAGATACAGAAATTATATTACAAGTTGCGTTGGGTACAAAAAAGCAATTACGTAAAACCAAAACATGTCCATCTGACATTCCCAGGTGATAGTCCCACACGGCCTTAGCATCCATGCTAGCTCCGTTTGCAACTTTGAGGGTCATGTCACCTGCCTTCAAAACCCTATGGTTTCTCAACGCCTGCAAAGAATTACAGATATGAGATCCTGATCCGGTATCCAATACCCAGGAAGTAGAGTTTATTGATAGACAGTTTTCAATAACATACACACCTGAAGCTGAAGCCACAACTTGCTTCAGATCCTGTGTCCTGGCTTTTCAAGCCCTGCAATCTTTCTTCCAGTGACCACTCTTATGACAGAAAAAGCACTCTTCCTTCCCTATAAGCTTCCCCGCTATCTTTGTTGCTTTTGCTTTTCCCTTCGTATCCACTTTACTAACACCGCCCCTTGGTTTGGCGAAGGCTTTCTTCTTCTTTCCCTTGGCTTTCGCCTTGGACCTAGAAGATGAAGATCCTCCTACAAACAAAGTGGATGTTTCCCTACCTTTCTGTAGGGTGCCCTCTGCACTCCTCAGCATGTTAAGGAGCTCTGAAAGTTCAACTTCTTTTTCTTGTAAGTTGAAGTTCAGGATAAACTGGGCGTAAGTGGAAGGAAGGGACTGGAGAATCAAGTCCGTATAGAGCTCGTTCTCTAACGTGGTCCCAAGTTCCGCGAGCTCCTCAATGAAGCCAATCATCTTAAGCACGTGTTTCGCTACCGATGATCCGATGGCCAACCTTGCCGAAAATAACTTCTTCGACACTTCGTATCTTGCGATACGAGATTGCTCTCCATACAGTTCTTTTGTATGGAGAAATATGGATTCGAGGTCCATATTCTCGTGCCTCCTCTGATGTTCGTTGTCCATAGATGCAAGCACGAGGCACTTGGCCTTCGCGCTATCGATCTCCCAAGTCTTACGGATTTCCTTATCCGCGACGCTGGAGGTGGGACCTGGGACAAGGGGAGCTTTGGTGGTAAGGAGATACCCCAACTTGTCATAAGTGATTGCCATTTTGACATTCCTGAGCCAATCTTTGTAGTTTGGCTCTGTCAGTATGTTTTTATCTAGTAATAACTTAAGTCCGGTCATGATGATTGGTCGCTGCAATTAGGAGAGAGAGAAAAAACACTTTAGCATGATGCTCTTGCAAGTTTAGAGTGGTTTTTAATTTGTCTAAACAGGATGGCTCCCACTGTCTCTCGAATCCCTCTTCAAACCAAAAAGGAAGAATTAGTCAGGATCAATCTCACCGTACAATACTTGCTTAACCGTTCGGCCATGCTGGTGTCGGTACTTTGAGGGAGGTTTTCCAACGCTTTCGCGAAGTTCCTTAATTTAAGAACCTCTTTTCCCTGGGGGCGTAGCCCCGCTAACACCTTTCTAGACACCTACTAGGTTTATAGCATTGATCGTTTAGTGAGAAATTTCCCGAGGAGTAGCATATACTCACAGTAGGATCGGGATCCAAATATCATTGCGTGACAAAACTGAAGGAATCCTACCAGAATCATCACACTCCAAATGGTATGCAGTGCTAGCAAGTTTCAGTTCTTTTGAAACTCCCGATGTGGATTTTTGCCCCATGCTCTTATGACCTTGACTTTAGCCAACAAATCATAAGTCACATGTCAAGTTCTACCCGTCATTCTCCAGGTTAATTTGAGCCCACCCGCACATACCCTTGACTTTGGCCAACAAGGTAGAACGACTGCCCCAAACCAACACATCTATCTATGCTGCACATGAATACCCAATAGCTACCAATCACTATGCCTTGACTTTGGCCAAAAAACATAGCTTGAATACTATTGACCATCCATGTGAAACGACGGAGGGCTACGAATGGTTTTGGCGAAACCGTGAACGTAGTGAGCTTGATATAATCGATAGAACGAGATAGCTTTTAAAAGGAGTGGCTTAAGCTCCGCGTTTAAAAGTTATTTTGAAAAGAAACCGAGTGGTTTTGAAAGTGTTCCAACGACTTTTACTTGGTTTATTTTTCTTGCATTAGTTCTTTTAATGCGTATTTTTCTTGCATTAGTTCTTTTAATGCGTCCTATCATTTAATCCTACCATTGCAGAAAACAACCAAAATATGACGTACGCTTATGCCATTCGCATTCGCCACGGGGCCCCGTCATTACCCGTTAGGTTACTTAACTAACGACAGAGCGGGGGCTGGGCTAGTGCGGCTGCAAAACATAAGCAACGCCTAAATAATATCATATATAGATATATTGCAATGATAGTCATTTCAGATCACAGATGAACACATTGGATATACTAGGAATCCGCAATTCGTACGAGCCTGTAACGAAAAGCGGATTACACGGTCGCGATGAATAGCCAATACCCCACCCTAGACCCCTACGGGTGCGGCAAACTACCCGCCAAATATCCGAAGTGGAGCAACCTCCCTCAACGACGTGAGTAGGCCACTCGGCACTTCGAGATACCCGGTAGTTTGTGCACCCCACCATGGGTCTATCCTAGGAGCAAAAACAGTAAAAAGAAATTATACAATGACGGCTACAGCCCCGACCCGGTTGTGCGGCCAAAAATAATATTACATCAATTTACATATTACATGAATTGAAAGATAAAAGGAAAAACTCTCATCTCACAACCCCCGGCTATTCATCCGCGACAATCCAAATAATTCATATACACATACCATCAATTATTGCAGATCACAGATATGTATAACCCCCACTAATCGACGTATAGCGATTAGCGGACGTTCAATACATATAACACATCACAAATATATACCCGTCAGCTTAAGTCTTTAGAAGTTCGAAAAAAATACGGATTTTCAAGCCCCAAAAACTAATTTTTCTTTCTGGAAAATCTGGGCTGAAAAGACATTGTAAAAATCTCAAAACAACCCCAGAAATACACTGCAACAAAATTGTGCCACGGTCGAGTCAACTCGGCCACGGAACCGCGGCGGGAGCGTGCTCCCGCCGCGTTTCCGCGGCGCCTTGACCGGTTCGATGGACCAATTTTGCTGCGTGTTTAAACAAAAGCCTGAGCCGATTTTTAAGATAAGATTTATTATTTTTTGGACAGAAAAAAAATTCGGCAGAAACTTGATTTTCCGGTTTCGTTTCGCGACTTTTTCTTCGATCGAACTTCTACTTACATTGCTAACATGTTAGATAGTGTTTAACTAGGCTCTGATACCACTGTAAGTCCATGCTACCCTTCCCCGGTACTTACGGGGTTGCGGAAGTGGTGAAAAACGATTTTCAAGAGGGTGGTAACATGGACTACCAATACAGATCTTTGTTAAACGACTAACTAACAACCTAACAAGAGTTTACCTACTCGGTTAGGGGGCTATACCTTTCTTGAACTCCTTCATCTTCAACTCATCCCGGTGTTCGGATCGGCCTCACCTCGTCGTCTCCTTGCGCCGAAGATGAATCCACCCGAAAGCTTCTACCTTTGGCTTCTTCTTCAAACTTTGAAGAAACTAGATCACTTGGCTTGCTAGGCCTTGTGAACTAGAATGAGTAGAGAAATGTTTTGGTGTCTTTTTATCTCTAAGGCAATGAGTCTCAACACATGAGAATGGTTTGCCTTGAGCTAGAGAGAGCAAGAGGAAGAGGGAGAGCTTGAGAAGAGAGAGCTCAAGAGAGAGAAAGCAAATGAAAGAAAATGAACCTCTCTTTTCTCATCCAACCTCTCATAATCCAAAAGTCATCATAACAAAAATAGTAATCAAGTATTGTGTGATGGTTTAAGTCAAAATGGCTATATCATTTCATGCACTCATTTTGCATAAATAAACAAGCAAGCAAAAGTCTTTGCCATGGAATGATAGCCATTGTCATGATGATGGTCAACTAGTCCAACCTAGTCAACCGGTCAACAAGTCAACAAAGTCAACCCCTCAACAACCATGTCACTATAATATTTAATTAATATTAATGTTAATCATATATCTTATTCTCATTAGGGTTAAGCAAAAGTCAATGGTCAACAGTCAACTGTCAACAGTCAACAGTCAACAACCCCAATGAGAATACTCTGCCTCTGTCTCTCTGTCAACTGTGCATACACACCCGCATCCGCGTTCCAAGGAACACGAATACAAACGAGATAAAACCAATCCCAAAACGTACACTAGGATCTGGCTTAAACCAAAGCCCGCTAGTGTTAACTGTCCGGACACTGTACGTGCACAAGTGCACGGATGTGACCAAACCCTGTCGCAAAACCATACGACCTGTCGCAAAACCATGCGACCTCTACTCTTTTGCCTAAAGGCGAATAGCTTTCTGTGTGGGACTCTAAAGACTCGACACTACGCTGGCAGTGGGTTTAACCACAGACCGCAAGTGGCACTAGATGTGCGTAACGGTCCCCAGGTAGATGCTGACAAGAAGACTGACGAGGTGAAACCCATCTGAACTCCTACTGAGTCTGACTGTGACAATCTCTATACAGTCCGGTCTGTTCGTCTGATACATCGCATGGCGGGCCTAGGGGGCGGTAAACATCAGTCCCCTAATAGCGGTACAAGTCGTGTCGGAGTGAAGCCCAGAACACCCTGAGATGACACTGGAAACCTACCAGTATATCTCGCTTGCCCTGGCCAGGGACTACTCGTGTAATGGCTCTCCTAGACACAGCGCGATGTCAACCCCCAATACCGGGAGAGACGAATCGTGTCTAACCGTCACTGCCTCCAAGTGCTTCGGGACTGCACCCAACTACTACCTGTTTGCACGACTCCTTTGAGCCGTGGTAGGGTAGTAATCTAAGTACAGTGGGAACACACTCGAGGCGAAGTGACAGTGTCAAGTCAGCGGACTAAGCTGTACTCATGTCACCTGGGAACTGATAACTGACGATAGGTATAGTACCAACCAACAGTTCACGACGAGTCCTGTCCAGTGTACTCATAACCCAACGAGCACCCGCATACTATCTCAAGTACGACGTACTGACGGCTGTGGGACAGACCGTCTCCCACACTGGGATGAGAAGAGCATACGCTAGTCTACTCCGGAGTATCGATGCCCTGTCTCGATAGTCCTGCGACTAGGGACCTGCATAAGGATGTGCTTATAGATTACCCAGCCCCTACTAGTGTGACTGCTATCACAACGCTGGTAATCAAGCAAAGATCCTAAGCGCTCCACTAATGTGTATAGGTGATATACTAAAATAAACACATGTACACATTGAAGTAGAAACAAACCAAGTAGCATACTACTATATTGAGCAAGATTGTTTATACAAGGTGAATATCCCAAGCTTCCATTAAGTAATATACAAACTAGTATGATACAGTAATGGCCTCTAAGGCATATACACTAACAAAATTATGCTGGGGGAATTGTCCAAACTTGCGATACGAATATCTGAACTTCCGGTTGAAATACCGAATTTGAAAGAAGACTTGGTAGATAAAACAACAGATGATTTGAAATTCATGAAAGAAGATATTTCAAAAATACAAAATCCTTTACAATCTAACCCTAAGGGTCGTAGAAAGAATCGGATAAAATCTAGGATCGATAATAAAAATAGTGTTGAGAAAAAGAAGAAGAGATTATGCACAAGATGCAACCAATTAACATTTTATAACAAAAGAACTTGTCCGATGAGACAACCACAACATGTAGAAGACATATATCCTGCTCAATCGAATCTCATGTGTCTTGAGCCATCATGAGATTTGAACCAATCATCTGGTTGGTTAAAATAGTTTGTTGTAAATGAATGATGTTTGATATAAATGAATGATATTTGATGTAAATGAACGATATTTGATAAACTATAACATATTTTTTGATTTTTTGGTAAATAAATGACATTTGTTGTAAATGAATGATATTTGATAGAAAGGAATGATACTTGATGCAATATTAGTTGTTGATATTAGTTGTGTCAATCAATACTGTTATTAAATTTGTTAGTGTTTATTAAAGTGTCAATTAATGATATTGTTAAATCTATGTAATGCGGTTGTTAAATATGTCAATTAGTTTGCTCTCTGTTGGTGCAGAAAATATAATCGCTTCTTAAAGTAGCGGTTACATAGTGTGCTCTCTGTTCCTGCAGTGAGCTCAAAAGATAACCGCTACGTTATGTGGTGGTTAAATAGTCTGCTTTATGTTTCTACAGTGAGCTGAAATGTAACCACTACTTCGTATAGTGGTTACATAGTCTTCTCTCTGTTGAGTTCAAAATATAATCTCTACATTAAGGAGCGGTTAAATAGTCCTGTCCCAGTGACTCTGTTGAGTTCAAAATATAACTGCTACATTAAGTAGGAGTTAAATAGTCATGCCCCAGTGACAGAAAACTCAAAATATAACCGCTACTTTAAGTAGTAGTTAAATAGTCTGCTCTCTGTTGGGGAAAAATATAACCGCTAATTTAAGTAGCGATTAAATAGTCTGCTCTCTGTTGCTGCAGTGAGCTCAAAATATAACCGCTACTCCGCTACTTTAAGTAGCGGTTAAATACTCTGTTAGGACAAAATATTACCGCTATTTTAAGAAGCGATTAAATAGTCTGCTTTTTGTTGCTGCAGTGAGCTCAAAATATAACCGCTACTTTAAATAACAGTTAAATAGTCTAGCTCAAAATATATCCGCTACTTTAGGTAGCGGTTAAATAGTCTGCTCTCTGCTACTGTAGTGAGCTCAAAATATAACCACTATTTAAAGTAGCGGTCTTATTTTAAGTAGAACCAAAAAATGTACTTGAGAAATCACATATCAGGATTCATATACAGAAATGTAGATCATTTACACACAAATGTACTTCATTTTCTCACAAATATACATCATTTACAGAAATCAAATATCAGATTTCAGATACAAATATCAACACACATCATATATACTTGTGAAATCTAAAAATTTATTGTTCAACACAGCCACACATAATATACACATGCAAAGTCTAAAATTTATTATATCATTTGGGTAGTTTCTAATTAGCTACCTCATAACACATCCAATATCTAAAATTAACTATAATACTTGTGTCCCATTTTTACGAGTTCAAAGGAAGTCCCCGTGACAAGCAATCCATGTATTTCATTACAAATATACTGCAATCGAGTGATCTAGTGTCTTTTCTCGGATGACCCTGATTCTCACCAAATTTGCATGATATGATCCTGTCTAAAAACTTCATCCTGACCCAACCAAATCAAATCCTAAGTTCTGCGGGGCTGCCTTTAAGCAACCAAAAGAGCCTTTGTTAAACTAATTTTGCTGGGATTGGATACATCCTTCAGCATAATAAAATGATTTTGCTACAAAAAATTATTGAGTTAAAAAAATTATTAAAACTTATAAGCAAATGAAAATAGTAACCATTTAAAAATTGGACTAATCAATGCTTCACAGTCAAGCTTATATAGTTTCATGACATCTTTGAACATTGGATCATATAGCACAAAAATTTCCTTTGTAATATACCAGACACACAAAATCTAATTATCTTCGTGATGCATGGGAATATAAACCTGAGATTAAAATTTTAATTCATCATTATAAATCATATTTGTTGCAAATAAAATGAAAATGAGAAAAATAAAGTACAGACTTACCGTTTCACGCTCTAATACAGACTTCTGGAAAGGATTTTTCCATTTGACCCAAATCAGTAAACTTGATCTGCACTTGTGTTTGCTCTTTACTTTCTCTACTTTGTATCCTTGATAACAATCACGCAATATCATCTAGAAAATAAAAAGTAAAATTAATAACACGATATTGAATATTATTTAGTTGATATACAAAACGTATTGAATAATAATAATTTACACAAAATTCAGGATAAAAGAAGAAGCTATTGGAGGAAAATTCGCATCTGCATAACAAATCGATGTAAGTCGTTATCATTTCTCCTCTAACGCGCTCCCCAATTCGCAGCGCGAGAAAGTCGGAAAAATATACAACTGCTCCTCCTGTATGAAGGAATTCAATATCTCTGGAGGTTATCAAAACATGCATATTTAGATTTAACTTTTAAATATGAAATTATAATTAATTCATTAGAAGTAGAAAATCTTATTTTCCTTTTCCGGTCAAAGTTTTCGATCCATAGTTTTGCCCACATGTACTTTTTTTTAATTCTGAGATGTGATATTTAATACCTTGTACGAGCTTCTTTTATCATTCTTTTTCTTATTTTCTGGATTTGTGTACGGCGAGAGCAAGAAAAAATCAGGCTTCTTTAGACTCCTTGATTCTTCCCTTGCTTCTCTTAAAATTTCTTGCCCAATGGGATCAGTCGGATTTATACCCACTTCAATGAGTATTTGAATTAAAGAATCATTTTCTATTTCTTCCGCAACGTTTTTCTGACTGCCTAGAGACGGCAAATCCATCACAATAGGTTGTTCAAGCAGTAATTCCTTAGGAATACCTTTTGGCGCTTCAATTTTTTCAATAGGTTTTTCTACTTCAATTTCGGGGGTTATATCTTCCAAATCTACGTTCAAGTTTGCATCAGCAGCACTTAAATCAACCTCAAATTCATCAAAGGTCTCCTCCTCCACCTTTTTTCCAACCGTCTCATCAACATTTTAATCCTCGGGAATTTCTGCCCCGAGATTTTCATCCCCCACATTTGTTTCAACGGCCTCCTCAACATTTTCAACCTCAGGAATTTTGGTCCCGACATTTTCATCCATTTTTGAAGCTTCATCCCCCCTTCTTATCAATCTCACCCTTTAGAACTAGTTTGATCTATACGTGTAATCTCTTAAGATTGTCGACATCCAACAAAAATTTATAAAGTTCAACTAAGTTCACTTATAAATAATAAGTAATGGATATCAATAATTGGATCTAATATTTTAAATGTGATTAAAACAAAACAAAATATAAACAATATTTGCATAATCGAGAAGTAACTGACGGTTAATCTAGATGTTAGGCTCATATATCGTAGTTGGTTGACTGTGAGGGGGTATATTACCTTCCTGGTAATAGCAGTGTACCAAGCGAAATAATCGCTAGCCACATCCTGACATTCTCTTGTACTTGCATCAAATTCAACTCCATTTTCTTTGATATCAATTTGGGCTTCATCCCAAAAATTGATATACTCCAAAATCATATCGTATATTGGTTTCTTTTTGGTTGCCTTCTCCTTCTTAGTTTTTATAGGTTGAGCGTTAATGGATACACTCTGAATACCGCCAAACTATCGGATTATCATTTCATGACATTACCACTGGACAATATCGAAACAAATGAAAGGAACTCATAATAGTTCAGAGTATTTACTGAGAAGTAAAAAGTTTTCGGATGCACCAACATACTCAGCGTATGAATCCCATGTGAACTGTCATTAAAGAAACGGTTGAAAATATTTATCATTATTCATAAAAAAATTAAGCAAATGTCATTAAATTAAGTAATGAAATAATAATTGCATGTAATTCATTCAAATTATCAAGCATACCCCGATTGAAAGTTTTATAATGATGGGGAAGTCGATGTGTGTGTATACCCTATTGTCTAGCAAGGGGTCTACTCTCCTTGATACTGGTATCGGAGATAGGCCGAATGACTGAAATTCCAGTATAAGCCCAACACTGAATAAAAATTAATTATTGGATTCGCTAAAATTATCTTTACAATAAAAGAAAATAATTATACAACTAATAGATACCTGAAAAACTGTAAGGCAACCCTTTATCGCTCTCGTATTTGACAGTGCCGATTCGTTCGATCCATTTGTCAAATACGACAAAACCCTCCCCCCAAGCGTAGGTGGAGATGAGTTTCTCGTCCATCAATAATTAAAGCCGTTTTGGATAAACTAGGTTCTTAGAGCGTGTAGGGAACAATGCTATACAAATGGTGTACAAAACATAAGCTTTTGTACATTGAACCATTTTCTCCCAATCGGCATTAGTCCCGAGACTACTAAAAGTCTTATACACCCACGTCGCAAGTAAGACACTGTCTTTCCTCTTCTCCTTCAGGGGATCAACTCTTAACACGTAAAAAAAGCATGAAGGAACTCATACATCCTTCGTAAACAATTGGAGAACTTGTGACTGGGAAACCGAGAAACCATGATACGTCTTCAAGAGTGATCGACGCCTCTTTAATGGGTAAATGAAAAGTGTTCGTCTCAGGTCACTATCTCTCAACTAATGCAGATATCAATGGTATGTCATGTTGTTGGTGGCAAACTTTACGATACTCAATAAAAGCCCATTCGTTTAATAATTCAATCTACTGATCCGTTAGAGGCCATTGCGCAGACATACTCATAGATTCGAGCGCAACAAGATTTTCCCTATCTTTACCACTCCAAATACCTTCGGAAATGTGATTTGCTTAATTATACAATACAACATTCTTCATGGGGCTAAGGTTGTATTGAATAGATGATGTCTGAGATGTTGATAGCTGGGTAGGATTTAGTGCATTCACCTTTGATTGTATTTTTCATCTTTTGCTACGTTCTTGGAGTTCTTCTTTACGATTATTTTTTGGTAGAGGAGGAGTCAGAGTCGGTTTAGCCCTCTTTTGTGTAGCCTTCTTCGGTACAGCCCTCTCGGGTATATATTTGCGTTTACCGACCATTATAACTACATAATAAACATCAAAAATCCTAAATATATTAACAAAAAACCCTACATAAATAAGACCAAATCCTAAACTAATAAATTCATTGATTTATGTTATAAAATCGATCCAAGAAACATGAGAATACCCAGCAACAATCGCCATTCAAATCACAGAAAAAGCCCCAATTTACGTATGAAAACCCTAACAAAAATCCCACAAAAAATTAAAAAAAACCCTATACTAATTAAAGTAATTAATTTACCTTATGAGATCGATCCACGAATCAAGAGAATGGCATCAAGAATTGCAGTTCAAATCACAGCAAGAATCGCCCAATTTCGATCTCTAACTCTTAAACCATTGAAACTGTGCTGAACCTATTCAAGCGGTGGCACTTTTTATTAAATAAGAACCGCTATTTAAAGTAGCGGTTAAATGTGAACCGTTCGATTTTAACCGTTAGTTAAAGTAGCGGTTAAAATTAACGGCTCTGATTTGTTAGATATATCAATTTATTCAACGCTGTATAATTTTTCATTCCGTAAATATAATAAAGATAATATCTTTACTATTATAACTAGAAATTCTTAGATGATGTCATTAATGAACAAAATAAAAAATAGAAAAAATTAAAAAAAAAATCCAATGTAAAAAATTGGAGACGTCCACCTCATTCAGGGGCAGATCCATGTGGACACCAGAGGGGGCACGTGCCCCCTCTGAAATTTCGAGAAAAAATTGATTAATATCGATTAGAACCGAGTTGTTGTATTCTTAAGACATATAATATATATATTCATGGCAACAAAATAACAAAAGAATGTTTTAGCTCAAATTGTAAGACATGTTGTTTCCTAATAACAGGTCTTGAGTTCTGATTAATGTGTTTGTTCTAAGTGTTTTACTTACCGCAAGCAAGACGGTTCGCTAGTAGCTAGCCGTGATGAATACAGGCCGTCCATGGAGAGATGGTATGTGTTTTTGTTCTCGTTTAAGATGTGTTAAGTCCAATGTATCCAAGGATTCAAGTTTATTGATTGATTCTATGAAAGTGTAAAGTAGTAACCGTAATCAATAACGGTGTCGCGTGTAGCTAACCGAGATGAGTACGGGTCGTCCTCAGGGATTCATGGAACTTTTAGGCTTGCTTTAGACGAGTTGATTAAAATAAAAGAATAGGGATAATAGATTCTAGATCTATGTTAAACACGGATATAGAATATATAAGAAGAGAGCTTGTAGGGTTCGTTAGGATTTAGTAGTCATGGATGACTAATAAAGATGACTCCTTTTATCTTTTGATATATTTAAAACTAGATAGATAGTGATGAATGAGGATTAGAGTTCTTGGAAGAAACTAAGATTTCCCCACTATTGACCCTTGTCCTTTCATTGATCTCTATTCATGTCTATCCCTTAACAAAACAATTGTTAATCTAATCTCAAATCGCGGTCGAGACTAGCAATAAATTGGCAGCGTGCCCGATTAGGATGTTAACGATTCTTTTGCTAAAGTTTATAAACTTCATAAGACTTAAAAGAATTTAAAATATTTTCTCATCCATTGTTCTATCATAATCCTACGAACCCTATCAAGCGGAGAATTACTCGCGCATGATGGAGATAGAAGAAGAACGGATAGAGATAATAATGTAAATACAGAAAATAAATGCAAACTAATTAATCTAATGATCTACTTTTATTAATCAATTTCATAATTACAAAACCTTTGAGTTTAGATTACAAGAGAAAGAAGAAGTTGCTCTCGATCTCTGCCTCATAGAAAGTAGATGTTCCGTCGAATCTCACGTCGCCTTATCACGTCGAATCGTGGATCACTTGTTCTTTGACGGTGATTTGCTTCGTGAAAAAGGTGATGATTTTTAGTTTTAGCCCTCGGTCCTATTTATAGTCACAGAAGATACAAACCCTAGATCTCAGAGGTTAAGATATGCAATCACGATCACCCCCAGAAAATCTCAGATCCAACGGCCACCAGATGGCCGCGGATCCGCCGCACATATGCCCTTTTAGCCGCGGAAGCACCGCGTGTTGGTGGGATTAGGGTTTGTGATTTCTTCAGTGGCTTCACATTGACACGTAGAGATCTTCTAGATATCTGGAATCTTCATATCTTCTCTAAGTCTCTGCCAGCATTGATTCTTCGATTTTAATTAAACTTCATCGGCAGATTTTTTATTCTGATATCTCAATATCCCGATCTCCTGACCTGAGCTAAATCTTGCATAATATCTCCATGAATAATGTTAGTAATATTTGTTATAGGGATATTATTCTAATCATTTGTATGATGTTATATTTTTTTAAAGAATCTTGATTAGAATATTTGATATGATAAGCATAATAAAAATATTATATAAATATTATATGCATACATTTTCCTTCATAATGTTAATTATAATATATAAACATATGGTAAATAGTATTTTGCAGATAAACCCCAAATATGTTCTATATTTATAATAAACACCTTTACATATTTAAGAAAAGTAAGGAAAATGTTATATCAAACGTTCGATATTTTCTACTGAACAAATACCTTCAAACTTAACTTTGATCATCCCGAGCAAACTATTTATTAAAGAGAGGGAGAAAAAGAAAAAAGAAAAACCTAAGTAACACACTTTCATAGGCAACACGATTGCATGGAGCATGTGCAACAAGCCGTTAAATCTCTAGGTGTCCTTAGTAGGAGGAGTGTTGTCTTCTAAGGGTTTTCAGCGGATTACACCCACAAAATCCTATAATAAAATAAAGAAGATGAAAGTTACGTATAAAGATAAGAACTATCAAAGAAAGAACTTGAAAATAAGAGTTTCCAACTACACCTGCTTTTCAGTTGCCATGAGCCCTATCTTAATTGTCGTGAAAAGATGTTAGAAATCACATCATCCCTCAATAAAACATCGCCTTTAGTCTTCCTCCCTACCATTCATCCAAATATCGATCATATACCCGTACGTGTATGTAAAAAACATCCCTACACTTAGAGAATTCAATTCAAGTTATCATACTCTTTTCCATCTTCCAAAGTACTTTATAGTCGGTGAATATTTTAGATGGAATTGCTCACACATTTTTCATGCGACCGTTAATACTTCTTAAGGTACTAACCGACCGATTACTAAATGTGTTTGCGCATTTAGACGTAATTCCTCGTCTTGCAACACCTAAGGCTTAGCAGTGGCTCCCAAACCAGTTGGTCTAAGGCACTAGGTGATAAAGCACCCTCGCTATATTTTTTATGCTGGCTTAAGCAATTACAAAACCAGTGTTCATTTTTTTCTTCACCACTTATATATTTTTATTTTCCTTCATACTAAGGCTTTTAGACAAGAGCATTTCAAGGTATTCTCTACTATCCCAAGTTTCAAGATGTGTGCAAGTGCGTAAAGTAGGGTATCAACGTTCAAATGTTTGGCCTCAAGAATAGGGACTATTTTTCAGACTTATTTTTATTTTCAGATTAGTAATTTCCTTCATCTTACTAACCCTTGGGACAACGGCTCATAACTACTTATTACTAGTTTCGTTTAAGAAAACATCTAACTTTCTTGCTTTTCTCAAACTATTCCTATCTTTCATATGTAATTTTTCACTCTCAAACTTTCATTCTCAAAAAAAAAATTGTGCTTATATATAGTATAATGCAAAATAATGCGTGAATAAGCACAAATCTCCTCCAAACCTGTTTGTAGCAGTGCCATCACTGATGTCATCTGTTAAGCTTAAAAAATCTGTAGACTTGGGAGGAAAAGTTATTAAAGGAGACAAGAAATAATGAAAGTGAAATCCTCCCCCAAACTTATTTTTGGCTCACAATTTTGTAAAAAAAATCTTTTCTTCAAGAGCCAAAATATATTTTTCTCCCCCCCCCCAAACTTGAGTAAAATAGTATTAAGCATTTAAAATTATGAGGGGGATTAAAATTATTGGTCAATATAAAGCTTTACAAAGACCAAAAGTCAACACCAGCCATTCAAATATTTTATCGATGTAACGCACTGGTTGATGGAAGATCAGAGATTTGAAGAAGTGGGGAGGAGATAAGAGGTGGTATGGTTTATGTCTCGGTTGATAGAGACGAAACAATAATAGTGAACGGAAACGAGAATGTGAATGATTAGGAATGGGAAGAATAGTCACATTCTCGTATGGGATAAGAAGAAATGGTGGTGGTTCAACTTCTTCGGGTGGAGGTTGATTAATCACAAAATCCGTGTCGTTTAGGAATGCGAGTTCGTCGGCGAAAATATCTTCGAATCTTTCATCGATGGTCCGATTGAACGTTTCAATGTTAATAAGTATCGCGCCAGAATTCAACACACTTGATTTGTCAAAAATTATAGAGGTAGGAGCCTTAAAAAACTCATCTACCTTATTCTCAAAGGAGTCTAAATCAAGTTGTCTTTCTAGAATTATCGAACTCGAAATATCGGAGTGTGGGTCATCAACACTCGATAAAATTAAAGAAAGATTAGAAGAAGAACCAAATAAAGTGGGTGATGAAATGGGTAAACAAATTGGGGTGTCGAGTATTGCTGAACCAGATGTGGGAAATGAAGGCTGAATTTCGTTCTGCTTTTCGGTCATGCATTTATCATCAATTTCCAGACGCAAATGGGGTTCTGAAAAAACAGTTAAAGGTTCGAGATGATGTCCACACGGAAGCGAAAGGACCTGATGAATTGGTGAGAAAAAAATCATCCAATATATCCCTAGCGTCAATATCCTCAATCAAGTGAAGGTTAAAATTCTCAGACACCTCATCAAAAGCATGGTTTTCAATCGATTTTGGTTCTAGAGTGGAGGTGTAGAGATCAAAAGGATTGGGTGTGGTTTCACTTGAAATGGACCCTTCACAATCGGGTAAATCAAACACTACAAAGTCACACAACTCATTAAACCTTCTATTTTCAATTGGTGAATCATTTGGTGTACTCGATAGATTGTGAAACTGGAGTTGTGGATTTCAATTTGGGGTGGGGAGGTTTGATTTAGAAGGGTGTGATGCTCTCTCTCACTACCCATATTCTCAATTTGTCTTATTTTCGTATCATACATTGAAAAAATTTGAGCTAGTTGGAAACCAGTTGCTCGTTCGTTGGGTTGTATGAAGGCGGTAATGGAAGCATTTAATTCCTCTATATGGCAGCGCGACGCTACCCGATATTCTTCCACTGTCTGTTCAAGACTAGACATGGGTTGGTAATGGGTTTCAGCAGAAGATTGAAATTCTTGTGGATAGGTAAAACTTCCAAATGACTGATTAGAAGAATTATCTAGAGAAGGTGTAAAAGTCGGGTAGGATTGATAGGAATCCAATGGTTGTGAAAATTAGACAGGAGTGGGATCAACATTATGATAAGAAGAATATTGATATTGGTTGGTTGGTTGGCGACTGGCAACAGATGTCATATACGTCGCAAAACGAGTAGCAATATCTTCCTTAGAAAGTGATGGTGTTTGTTGTCCTAACGGTTTGACCGGATTGAAACTTTAACCTTTAGCCCTCGCCATATGCTCGGTGATGGACATGCATTTAGGAGTTCCCTCACACGCTTTAAATGGAGTATCAACATAAGAAGATGTAGAATTTTGATGCGGTTGATAGGACCTGGAGTGAGGTGTCCAACTGTTTCTTTCCGCTTGCTCTATCCGATCTCTTAAAGATATGGTAGAGTCAGAATTTTGACCAAAGCAATTACGAAAACAAGAAATATCTAGTTCTGGATAGCAAAGCTCGGCAAGAGTTCGTCTGTTTGGGTTACCCATTATAAGATGGTGAAAAGAAAAGAGGGTGAAAAGGGAAAGATTTAAGCTCTATTTTGATTGTTTTGCTTTGAAAGTGGGACTTGAGGGTTGACTCAACAAATCACAAAATGCACAAACAAACCATAAAACTAAGGTCACCTGGTCAAGCACTAGACCGCTCCTAGACTTCCAAAGGACAAACCGCAGGATCAATCCTCTACCACCTCTTCATCACTCTTGTGGCCAGGAAAGTGCCGGGTAAGTGGGAGGTATCCGCTATACGAATCACCGAAAATAGCTGGCCTAATTAAGTAACCACTTTCCTAGTCACACTTTCCTAGACACTGTAAGTCCACGGTAGCGCCCCGGCCGTCTAACAGACGCCAAATGCGAAACAAAAACTTTTTACAACTGGCGCTATCGCGTACTATAACCCGGATCTTCCATTAAAGCTAAACTAACAAATTACAAAGAGGGTAGAAGAGTTATA
The DNA here is from genome assembly GCA_030015575.1 of Agapanthus africanus. Classification (NCBI taxonomy): domain Eukaryota; kingdom Viridiplantae; phylum Streptophyta; class Magnoliopsida; order Asparagales; family Amaryllidaceae; genus Agapanthus; species Agapanthus africanus. Next base: position 970,939,946 of record CM057337.1, read on the forward strand.
CCGAACGATCCGAGTCCTTCGGTCTTCAACCATCATCCCACGCTTGTTGCGGCTGCTCCGATCTCCTGAATCTCCAGTCTTCTCGTCCAGGTGGCACCACGTCGATGGATCTTTAAACGGGCTCTCGCCTCTGAACCGAGGCAACTCGATCGTCAAGTTTGCTAGAAGAGACGACCAAGATGAAGTAGAGAATGAGTAGAACACTTTGTCTCGTTACGTCCAAGGCTATGGACGAACGGTTAATGAAGTTGCCTTTTGGATCGATATGAAATGAGAAATGGAGTATACTAATTTCCATGAACCAAAATCCTTAATCTTCTTCAAATGAACAACCATATCTCACAAGAGGGGAGGGGCCGGCCTATATATGGTGAGGGGGATGAGTGTAGGAGAGGGGAGAGTGACCATAGCATTAATGAAGAGAATGTGTCACTAATACACCTTGTATGAACTCATTAAATGAACTAATGATTCATAACACATAGTCATCAACTCATAAATGCTCCATTAATGCACTAAGCCACCTCACCATCCTAGTCACCATCTAGAAGCTTCCACGCTCATCTGAAGAAAAGATAAATCCGCATTTAAGCAAATGTTAAATACGGCTGATAGAAAACTGGAAAGTGGCAACTTCCAAAAGTGATCCTGAAACGAATTTCAGGATAACCCCGTAATGGTATAAACAAACCCGCATTTGTATTACGACCGAATACAAATGCATCTGAGACAAAGATATTATATCTACACGGTATAATACTCGGATCCGGCTTAAACCAAAGCCGACCAGTATTATCTTCCCGAAAAATGACACGTGCGAAAATGCACGTGCATTTTCCGAACTCTGCCATATAACCATACGGCCTCTACAACGTTTCGCCCGAACTTGAGAAAGTGTCTGTGGGGGACTCTAATGACTCATCAACACACTGGCACTAGGTATAACCACTAGCACGTCAAAGGTACAAGCTGTACGTAACGGTTTGCCTATGTATTAATTGGAAGGGAAGCTGACGAGCGAACTCATCCATAAACCCTACTGAGCCTAACAGTGACAATATACATACAGTCCGGTCCGTTCGTCTATGAGTATCGTATATCTGGCCTAGGGGCTAGTAACGTCAGACCCCCAATAGCGGTATAAGTCGTGTCAGAGAGTAGCCCAGAACACCCTGAGATATTACTGGAGTACCTACCAGTAAATCTCCTGCCTCGGCCGAGGGCTTTGTGTAATGGCTCTCCTAGACACAGCGCAATCTCACCCCCAATACCGGGAGAGACGAATCCCCTGCCGATCCGCTCACTTTCCTCCAATGTGGCTCGGGGCTGTACCCAACTAAAACCTGTTTGCACAACTCCTTTGAGCGTGGTAGGGTAGTAATCTAAGTATAGTGGGAACTCACATGAGACAAATGACGATCTCAGGTCGATGAACTAACCTGTACACATGTCACCAGGGAACTGCTATCTGACGATATGTATAATACCAACTAGCATGTTCCCGGCGAGTCCTGTCCGGTGTACTCATAACCCAATGAGCACATGTATACATCTTAGGTGATCAAACTGACACCAGTGGCTTGTGAGACCGGCCACCGCCCCTCGTCGGGGTCTCGACTGTATACACTAGTCTACTCTGGAGTATCGATGCCCTGTCTCGAAACTCCCACGACTAGGGACTCTTTAAGGATGTGCTTACAGACCCCAGCTCCCACGTATATGATCGCCATCATACTGCTGGTAGTCAAGCAAGAATCCTATGGGCTCTATCATCATGCAATAGTGAAGTAAAGCATGTATACGATGATAAAAACAAACCAGATTGAAAACTATCATCTCGAGCAAGACTGTCATATCGGTATAGGTCCTGCCTCAATCATTGCAATCACGTACCTGCGATCCAATAATTGACTTTGAGGGCACTATCTCCAACAATCTCCCACTTGCACTTAAGGCTAATTATTGCGATGTCGCATACTCACAGCCCGTGTGATACCGAACATCCAACTCCTCTACTAATCAGTTTCACAAAGCTAGTTTGTAAAACTCTTGTGTTCGAGAAATAGCCTCAGCGAGTGGATCCACCCTGATGTTTCTTTCTATATCTCTCTAAATCTTAAGTTCGCGGAGAAAACCATCTCCCGAATTGAGCAATACCTGTCTTAGAATATGTTTGAATATCTGATGGGACCTGGTTCATAAATGAACTCGAAATTCAAACTTCTTAGACTGTATCGATAACTGAACCTAATCAGTTTCCAGCACCATGCCTCCCACAGTATCCTCTTGGACCATCTGTCCAAAATACTGCCCCTCGGTTAGGGAAAACTATAACTCTGACAATCACTCTGTCATCTATGTCACTTTTGAAGCCTGGAATGATAACCGCCTCCCAAAGGAGGCTGCCGCCATCAATTCCGTAGAACATGCACTTATGTTCTAAAACTGCTTCCTTATGTTTCTTTAGGATTGGATTAATATAAACTTATCACATCAAGTGCAAAAACTACATCTGGTGTGGTACTTGATATCTCATGATTGACTCAATTGCCTAAGCAAGTGATCTGCCAATCATGCACATCCCTCTCTCCTTTAGTCTCTAAGACACCTTTAGAGAGGGTGACTCCATCACCTGCAGGTACACCACCATGCCAGGAGTCATCTATTCTAAATACCATTAGAATACCGTCAAAGTACCCAAATTGGGAAAGTACCCAAATCTAGATCTAATACAATAGATCTAGTAACCAGAATGTCTGATATTATATCCATGTCCTTTGTGAAGAAACAACTGTGTAACAACCAAAGTAGAACCGAACGTAGTATAGGAATTTTACTTCCTACTCTGTGTATGTCATCCAAATACCAGGACATCACATCCTACTACCTTCTTAACAGATCCATCCCCTATTCTGATGAATTCAAACCTATGACTGTCACATCAAAATTAGATGATCTTATCTCCGCTATATCTGCTTAAGTCTATAAATAGACATAAGCTACTTGCCCACTATTCTTCCGCTGCTCCCACTGACTACGACAACCCTCTGGCAGAATAATATCTATGCACACTTCTAAAGCTAGTTTAGAACGACGTTATATTTATCCTCTTGCCGGGTCTCATAGTCTGGAACATAGTGTCAAGTCTGGGTAAACAAGAACCTCCATGTCACCGTCCTTGAGGCTACCGGAGTACCTCTCGGGTGTCTGAGGTTACCCATCATATCTGCAGAGTGGCTATTGGAATGTCAAACCTGATTGAATATATAGGTCCTATTAAATTTTCCGTAATCGTTTGCGGTTCTGGAATCACTTCCAGTTCTACCATACTCCCACTACGGTTTTCTGAAAAAATCCATTTTACTAAAACTGTGGCGAGTCAAGAACAATATCACTATTGATCTTCCAGATGGTAGAAATGTCAACCCTCGTCAAAACCAGGGTCAACCCACAAACAGCCATTACAGAAACGTGCCTTGAGTTATCCAGTGTCTGGTTTTAAGCATAAGCTGGACAACTCCCCTTACCTTAACATCGTTAAGATATGAAACATTCTATATACAATATAGAAATAGAGCCACTAATTTAATTAGAACCAGATTCAAATCATGCAGCTGTCTCCAGTGCATATCAACTTAATGGAGAAAGGCTAATCAGCATTACTCAACTTAGGAATCCATCCAATTATGAGTAACCTGAAAGAGAAACAAGTTTCTCAAAACCATTACTATTATCTGAATACCAATCATAAGAATCTACATCTTCGATCTCTTTGAAGAATCCCGATACTTGCGATACCTGGTTCTCTACTTTATTCTTATACCCATAACTTCTCAAAACTTAGACATTGTATTTCTACGAAACACTTGTCTAAAAACTAGAGAAGTCACAAGTAAACAGAACATAGTACGAGGACCTACCCCTTTGTCCTGACGGACACTGGACAACATACAATACTCTGTATAAGTCCGCTAAGTTTGAATAACTCAAAACCTGTGCATCGTAGGTTGAAAACTGTACCCAGGCGATTTCCTCAAATATCACCAATTACAACAAATTCTGATATAATGAGGATGATCACCTTAATTCCTAATAACTTACTCCCACTCATCATCTGTAAAATTATACAGATATGAGAATGGAACCTGGTAAATACATACCCTGGAGTAAGTATCTAATCGGGAAATCAGTTTTCTTTTAACAATGTACAGTGTAACTGAAATATGAAAATGTTTCGTAGGGGTATCCTGGTATTCCTTGTAATACCTCTTCCATAATCCAATTCATGACTAGAACCGTATATCTTTTTGCCATCTCTCCAAAAATCCCTTTATTTGTCTTTAGTCGTTACCTTCTGTACACCATCGTTAGGCTAAATGGTTTTCTTCCTTCCCTACCGTTCGGCATCAGCCTATGGTTTGGAAGAAGACTATCCAGTAAGCATAATAGGTGTACCCTCCTAATCCTAGGAGTACTCGTAACTTGAGAGAAGGTGGTGATAAAAGACAACTGAATAATACCTTATTCTATTTTTCCCGAACTGGGGAAAAGGCAAAGGTGAAATAGGAGCGGCGATGAAGTATGCGGTTTGGTCATGAATGATAACAGTCGTAATTTACTTTGCCCTCTTTCTAATCCCTTTATCTGGTCTTTACATATTACCTTCTGTACACCCTACTTAGGATAATTGGTTTTCTTCATTCCCTACCTTTCGGCACCTGCCTATGGTTTGGAATAAGACTATCCAATAAGCGTAATAGGTGTACTCTCCTAAACTAAGGAGCCCTCTCAACCTGAGAGAAGGTGATAATAAACGACAACTGAATAAACCAATTCTATTTCTCCTAAATCTGGATCCATCCTCGAAGAAGTCTCTTCGAGTTCGTATATAACCATACGATGGATCTATCCAATGGAAGTGGATATCCGTAGTAATACGGGGTGTTCTGAGAAATACAAAGGGTAAAAGAAGGAGCGGCAATGACTTATGCAACTTAGACAATCCAAAAGCCAGTATTTTAAGAAGGTTCGGTTAACTTGGTCACTGAGTCATAGTCTAGGGTCGGTCAAAGGTCGCTGCCAAAGAGAGAGAGAAAAGAAACACTCTGCGTGCACTCTAACCTAGATCAGAATGGTTATCACTTCATCTAATCAGGAAACCTCCCACTGTAATCTCAAATTCTCCTCCAAACCTTAAAGAAGAATTAGTCGGGATCACCCGAAGAGTAAACCAACTCATCAGTGAGAATCGGGATCCAACTATCATCGCATGATAACTTGATGGAAGCCACTCAAGTTATCACACTCTAGAAGGTATGCGCATGCCTGGCAAGTTTCCTGTATATTTGAAACTCCCGATGTGATTTTTTGCCTCATGCTCTTATGACCTTGACGAAGGTCAACAAATCATAAGTCACATGTCAAGTTCTACCCGTCATTGTCCAGGTTAATTTGAACCCACCCGCACAAGCCCTTGACGAAGGTCAACAAGGCTATACGACTGTCCCAAACCAACACATCTATCTATGCAACAAATGAATACCCCGCAGCTACCAAACACTATGCCTTGACGAAGGTCAACAAACATAGCTTGAATACTACTGACCATCCATAAGAAATGACGGAGGGCTACGGCTGGTTTTTGGCGAAAAACCTTTAACGTAATGAACTTGATATCGCTGAAGAAACCTGATAGCCTTTTATAAAATATAGTGACGAAAACGTTTTGCTAAAGAGGTCACTCCCGGTGAAGGGATCTCGGCTCTTTCCTCGTGGAATGAGGTGCAGGATATTCCAACTGAATACCGCGATGCAAAGCAACTTGTAATCGACTATATTGAAGTTATTACCCTGACGTAAACTTCTGCCCAAGGGGTCACTCCCGGTGAAGGGATCTCGGCCCTTGCCTCGTCGAATGAGGTGCGGGATATTCCAACTGAATATCACTATGCAAAACAAAAGGAAACATCTTTGTAATAACACCTTTTAAAATTTGTTCCAACAACATCAAATATAGGTTTGTTTTTATCTTGCATTGATAAGAATCAACGCAGTCCCATCAATCAATCACACCAGAAAAGAACGAAAATATAATGTACGTATATGCCATCCGCATTCGCCACTGGGTCCCGTCATCACCCGTTAGGTTACTTAACTAACGATAGAGCAGGGGCTGGACTAGCGCGGGTGTAAAACATATACAACATCTAATAGTATATATCAATATACAATAATCGCTCCAGGCGTGATAATATGCAACATTACAGAAAAGTAATAAGCACCACAGAACAATACAGATAATCTGGGATCCCCGGGTTTCACAGAGCCGCTGCTGAAACCTGACGTTCCCCTGGTCGTGTGGATAGCCTGTGCAATGAAACCTAGACCCCTACGGGTGCGGCAAGTTACCCGCCAAAAACCTGAAACGAGGTAGTCCTCACAACATAGTGAATGGAACACCCGGCACTTCACGGAATCCGGTAAATTGAGCACCCCTCCTTGGGTCAACCTGTACCCCCTACGAGTGCGGCGAATAGTCTGCCAATTCTAGAGTAAGGTCCCTCTGCCTCTCAAAGCCATGAGATACGGACCCGTTGCCCTCCAAAACCCGGCTATCCGTGCATTCCTTCGCGGGATAAACCTAGTACAGAAATAAAAATATATACAACGGGTACATCGACCTCAATCCGGTCGTGCCCCAAAAGAATATTATACAACAGGCAGTGACGGCAGTCCACAAGTTGGACGCTCGCCCCGCAATATCAAATGTACAAATAAATCCAAACTTCACTATCATTGCACCCTGCTATCCACCACGACAAATCTGCAACATTACAGCACAACACAGAACATCAACGCGAATGTCACGTTCGCAAACCCGTCTAAAAGAACTATAGCAATTAGGCGCAGTTTACCGATCAAATGACATTCCCGGTCGGAGATATAAAGTAAGTACTGTATACTAACATGTTTAAAGTTCGATCGACAAAATATCCTAAAGTGGGCCCCACAAACATCTGCTGTACAGTAACAAAAACTGGGCCCAAAAGATATATTCCAAAACCCACAATTTCCCAAATTCAGCTCACTGTGAAAAATTGATGCACTGTTCCTACTAAAGCGCCATGGTTCCGCGGTCAAACCCTAGGTTTGACCGCGGATCAGCGGTGCTCATGTGGGATCACATGTCCAGTTTTCATCCATAGGCTTAAAAAACCCTGCTTTGTTTTCTGCAGTATGCAAAATAATATTTAGACACTGTTTAAAATCGACAGAAACTTAAGCACTTGAAAATTGTGATTTTGGAAATTCCGTTCGATCGATCTTTTAAACGCGTTAGCTTAAGTTAGTATAGCTTAATTGTTAGGCTCTGATACCACTGTAAGTCCACGGTAGCGCCCCGGCCGTCTAACAGACGCCAAATGCGGAACAAAAACTTTTTACAACTGACGCTATCGCGTACTATAACCCGGATCTGCCATTAAAGCTAAACTAACAAATTACAAAGAAGGTAGAAGAGTTATACCGAACGATCCGAGTCCTTCGGTCTTCAACCATCATCCCATGCTTGTTGCGGCTGCTCCGATCTCCTGAATCTCCAGTCTTCTCGTTCAGGTGGCACCACGTCGACGAGTCTTTAAACGGGCTCCCGCCTCTGAACCGAGGCAACTCGATCGTCAAGTTTGCTAGAAGAGACGACCAAGATGAAGTAGAGAATGAGTAGAATACTTTGTCTCGTTACGTCCAAGGCTATGGACGAACGGTTAATGAAGTTGCCTTTTGGATCGATATGAAATGAGAAATGGAGTATACTAATTTCCATGAACCAAAATCCTTAATCTTCTTCAAATGAACAACCATATCTCACAAGAGGGGAGGGGCCGGCCTATATATGGTGAGGGGGGTGAGTGTAGGAGAGGGGAGAGTGACCATAGCATTAATGAAGAGAATGTGTCACTAATACACCTTGTATGAACTCATTAAATGAACTAATGATTCATAAAACATAGTCATCAACTCATAAATGCTCCATTAATGCACTAAGCCACCTCACCATCCTATGGTCATCAACTCATCTAGAAGCTTCCACACTCATCTGAAGAAAATATAAATCCGCATTTAACCAAATGTTAAATACGGCTGATAGAAAACTGGAAAGTGGCAACTTCCAAAAGTGATCCTGAAACGAATTTCAGGATAACCCCGTAATGGTATAAACATACCCGCATTTGTATTACGACCGAATACAAATGCATCTGAAACAAAGATATTATATCTACACGGTATAATACTCAGATCCGGCTTAAACCAAAGCTGACCAGTATTATCTGCCCGAAAAATGACACGTGCGAAAACGCACGTGCATTTTCCAAACTCTGCCATATAACCATACGGCCTCTACAACGTTTCGTATGAACTTGGGAATGTGTCTGTGGGGGACTCTAATGACTCATCAACACACTGGCACTGGGTATAACCACTAGCACGTCAGAGGTACAAGCTGTACGTAACGGTTTGCCTATGTATTGATTGGAAGGGAAGCTGACGAGCGAACTCATCCATAAACCCTACTGAGCCTAACAGTGACAATATACATACAGTCTGGTCCGTTCGTCTATGAGTATCGCATATCTGGCCTAGGGGCTAGTAACTTCAGACCCCCAATAGCGGTATAAGTCGTGTCAGAGAGTAGCCCAGAACGCCCTGAGATACTACTGGAGTACCTACCAGTAAATCTCCTGCCTCGGCCGAGGGCTTTGTGTAATGGCTCTCCTAGACACAGCGCGATCTCACCCCCAATACCGGGAGAGACGAATCCCCTGCCGATCCGCTCACTTGCCTCCAATGTGGCTTGGGACTATACCCAACTAAAACCTGTTTGCACAACTCCTTTGAGCGTGGTAGGGTAGTAATCTAAGCACAGTGGGAACTCACATGAGACAAATAACGATCTCAGGTCGATGAACTAACCTGTACACATGTCACCAGGGAACTGCTATCTGACGATATGTATAATACCAACTAGCATGTTCCCGGCGAGTCTTGTCCAGTGTACTCATAACCCAATGAGCAGCTGTATACATCTTAGGTGATCAAACTGACACCAGTGGCTTGTGAGACCGGCCACCGCCCCTCGTCGGGGTCTCGACTGTATACACTAGTCTACTCTGGAGTATCGATGCCCTGTCTCGAAACTCCCACGACTAGGGACTTTTTAAGGATGTGCTTACAGACCCCAGCTCCCACGTATATGATCACCATCATACTGCTGGTAGTCAAGCAAGAATCCTATGGGCTCTATCATCATGCAATAGTGAAGTAAAGCATGTATACGATGATAAAGACAAACCAGATAGCAAACTATCATCTCGAACAAGACTGTCATATCGGTATAGGTCCTGCCTCAATCATTGCAATCACGTACCTGCGATCCAATAATTGACTTTGAGGGCACGATATCCAACAGACACCACAAAAGTAATGCGAATAAGAGATAGATTACCCACGACCTTCCTCTGTCCTAATTGAGCGCAACATTCCTTAGGGTCTTGATCTAGATATTTTTTAATTAATGTAGGGTTATGCGGATACTCGTTTTGTGATTTATGGGGCCTAGGAAGGGTGATGAAATCCCCACCTAATCTGAATTATGATCTTGCCCCTTAAAGTCCATATTAAAAATATGCAAAAATAACCCACAAAACAAAACACAAAATAAGATTTTTGAGCGGCGAAATTTGCAAAGAATCCAACAGAAAAATATATTATTGGATTTCTAGAGAAGAGAGAAAGAGTTGAGGAATATACCAGAGGATTTTGGTTAGGCAAGACCACCAAGTAGCCGCGGTTCCGCGGCTAAAGTCACAATATTGCGGCGGTTCCGCCACACTATGGTGCTTTCTTCTGATGAATTTTCTACAGTAACCTTCTAAATTCCTGTGGGTCTTGATGAATGTCTCTGAATCTTTATCTCATCGCTACAGTGACTCCAGATTCCCTTGCAAAATCGCACACTAATCGTTAAATACACAATTTGCTGTTTTATTTTATTTTTATGATATGGATCGAATAAGAATTCAACACGAATAGCAAGAGGAAAAAAATTATGCACGTATCCCCGGCAACGGCGCCATTTGATTGACTCTATAAAAGTGTAAGGTAGTAACCGCAATCAATAACGGTGCCGCGTGTAGCTAGCCGAGATGAGTACGGGTCGTCCTCAGGAATTCGTAGAACTTTTAGTCTTGCTTTAGACGAGTTGATTAAAATAAAAGAATAGGGATAATAGATTCTAGATCTATGTTAAACACGGATATAGAATATATAAGAAGAGGGCTTGTAGGGTTCATTAGGATTTAGTAGTCATGGATGGCTAATAAAGATGACTTCTTTTATCTTTTAATAGATTTAAAACTAGATGATAGTGATGAATGAGGATTAGGGGTTTTGGAAGAAACTAGGGTTTCCCCACTATTGACCCTTGTCCTTTCATTGATCTCTATTCATGTTTATCCCTTAACAAAACAATTGTTAATCTAATCTCAAATCGCGGTCGAGACTAGCAATAAATTGGTAGCGCGCCCGATTAGGATGTTAACGATTCTTTTGCTAAAGTTTATAAACTTCATAAGACTTAAAAGAAGTTAAAATATTTTCTCATCCATTGTTCTATCCTAATCCTACGAACCTTATCAAGCGGAGAATTACTCACGCATGATGGAGATAGAAGAAGAACAGATAGAGATCATAATGTAAATACAGAAAATAAATGCAAACTAATTAATCTAATGATTTATCTTTATTAATCAATTCACAATTACAAAACCTTCGAGTTTAGATTACAAGAGGAAGAAGAAGTTTCTCTCGATCTCTGCCTCGTAGAAAGTAGATGTTCCGTCGAATCTCACGTCGCCTTATCACGTCGAATCGTGGATCACTTGTTCTTTGACGGTGATTTGCTTCGTGAAAAAGGTGATGATTTTTAGCTTTAGCCCTCGGTCCTATTTATAGCCACAGAAGATACAAACCCTAGATCTCAGAGGTTAAGATATGCAATCACGATCACCCCCAGAAAATCTCAGATCCAATGGCCACCAGATGGCCGCGGATACGCCGCACATATGCCCTTTTAGCCGCGGAAGCACCGCGTGTTGGTGGGATTAGGGTTTGTGATTTCTTCAGTGGCTTCACATTGACACGTAGAGATCTTCTAGATATCTGGAATCTTCATATCTTCTCTAAGTCTCTACCAGTATTGATTCTTCGATTTTAATTAAACTTCATTGGCAGATTTTTGATTCTGATATCTCGATATCCCGATCTCCTGACCTGAGCTAAATCTTCCACAATATCTCCATGAATAATGTTAGTAATATTTGTTATAGGGATATTATTCTAACCATTTGTATGATGTTATATTTTTTTTAAAGAATCTTGATTAGAATATTTGATATGATAAGCATAATAAAAATATTATATAAATATTATATGCATACATTTTCCTTCATAATGTTAATTATAATATATAAACATATGGTAAATAGTATTTTGCAGATAAACCCCAAATATGTTCTATATTTATTGTCACGCCCCGCTTTCCAGAGTACGCTAAATTAGGCACGTGACATAGCCAACCATTCTACCTGTGGGTAGGAAGTATCCATCCACAGTCACATTACGGCTGTAGAGATATCAAGAACAAAATAAAACTATCTAACACATGTCCATAAGCCAAGATAACATGAGTCAAGAATAATAAAAGTGCGGAAGCAAAAGATCCAATACACAATAACTGGAATATATGTCCCATAATACGGGCTCACATCAGGAATAAAATGCAGAAAATAAAAGAACTAACTACTGTTGACACCTCACAGCTCAGCCTGCTGGCTGAAGTACTCCTGCTCGGACTGCAGCAAAGGTACGGAATCTGGGCCATGCAAAACCCAGACGTCAGCGCGTCGTGTCATCAAGTAATAAAATATAAATGGGGTAACAGGCAATGCAAATATAAACATGAATGAAAAGCATGTGTAACAATAATGTAAATCAGGGCAGTGCATGGTAGTGTGCAGTGAGTAAACTAAACTGTTCTATTAGGTTTTCTGTTCTAAAGTCTTTGAAATCAATTTGATGAATCATCGATGTAACTCAATAGTATCACGTGCATGCCCGGGACCATGGTCTACAGACTCTCGGGCTGAAACCGAGACGTGCCGCTAGGTAGTAAAAGGTAGCAGGTATAGACGAGTGATGTCAGCATCATCACTCCGGGGCTGGCCTAGCCCGTAGGACTGATCAGAACAGGTATCGAACTGTTGAGTTACAGGTCAGGTTTCATCATTGATTTCCCTATACCCCCAAGCTATGTATGTCAAGTCAGGTATTTAATAATCAAGAACTAATGCCAACACAGGATCAGGTAAGAGCAGGTTTGTCTGGATAGACAACAGGAACGGTCCGTGAGGACTACATGTCAGGTTTGTTGGCATTAGACACAAGATCAGGTAACGGGTCAAGCCATGGTACATCAGGTCAAGTCAAGTAGTGTACGGTACCATGTCGGGTCAATCAATATGTGTGTAGCGAGTCATGTCGGGGTGTAAAAGATAACATGTGGGTGCTCATAAACAGCTAGCATAATCGTGGTTATAAGTAATCAAGCATGGTTATCAACAGCATAATCTAAGCAATGAATTAAACAATAAAGCAGATTCAATTAATTAGAAGTACAGTTATCAGTTGTGGTTCAAAGACGGTTTCAACATTATATGAATACAGGGTGACGTTCATGGCCGTTAAATCCTGTTAACCAATATTAAGAATTTCCAGGGATGCAATAATCTATAAATAGGTTCACTGGATGAAGTCACAGTTAAAACTGGTTTAAATGCGCACAAGTGTCCGATGGATTAAAACTAGAGAAAGATGCCATAGGCTATGTCAAAATGTGATTAAACATATGATTGTGGTTATGAGATTTAACATTTAAATGTGATCATGTATGCAATAATTACCTTTCGAGTTCTAGATCTAAAATAATTTAAACCGATGCAAACGGAACATCGAAATGATATAAAACGATGCATGGGGTACTATATTTAAACTACAGGTATTAGAATATGTATAAAATGATTTAAATAGCATGTACCAAGATTAACTTGCCTCGACGGGTCGGGAAACGGAAAACGGAACGTTATGCGTCGGCAGGGAAATCTCGCGACGTGCACACGGTTCACGGAATGAACCCAAACGACGAACAGTAGAGCCACACGGGTCAGGGTTCCTCGCTGGATCGTCGGGAAACGTCGTCGGCACGGCCGGATTCCGGCGAACCCAAAAACAGTGAACAATAAGGATACAAGAATGCATGAAGAAAAGAAGAGAAGAATAAGAAGAAAGAAGAGAAGGAGGATGGAGAAGAGGGTGCTCACGATGATCTGTAGAGGGGTTGTGATCGTCGACCACGTCGACGGAGCTCTGGTGCACGACCTGCAGAGAACCACTGGCGGTTAAAAAAACAACCGAGAATGGGAGAAGAAGAAGGAAAAGAAAGAAGAAGAAGAAGAAGAAGACCATGCTCATCGAGGGGGTACGCGAGGCCAGGGACACGGATCAAGTTCACCGGCGGCGAACCCACGGTGTGCAGCAGCGTGCAGGGGGGTGCGCGACGCTCGTGTAGGGTGCTCAGGGAGAGGAGGAAAGAGGAAGGAGAGGAGGTGGAAGTGACGAGGGCGAGGAGGCGACGAGGTCGGCGATGATGGCGTCGGCGCTCGGGCAACGGCGAGAGGAGGCGAGGCGGCTAGGGTTTCAGGGAGGTGGGTTTTTGCTTCTGTGAAAAAAATAAGGAGGAAGAGAAATTTAAAGGAAAGAGAGAGAGAGATTCGCGGGGAAGAGAGAGAAGAAGGGAGAGATAGAGAGAAAGAGAGAGATCGAGAGGAGAGAGAAAGTGAGGAGGAGAAAGAAAATCGTCGTTTAGCCGAGAAAGAGAAAGAGAGAAAGAGAAGGAGAAAGGAGAGAGGGAGGGAGAGACGGTAGGGCCCGGGGGTTAAATGAAGCGCTGCGATTGGTTGAAGGAGAAAAGGTAAAAGATTTATGGGGTTAGTTTTCTTTGATTGGCTAAGGAAATGAAAAAGATTTATCGTTTGATACATCACAGAAGATTTCCTTCAACGGATGAGATTTCAATACCCAAAAATATTTCCTAAGCTGCTGGAAAAATATAGGTTAAGTAAAAATGAATTATTAAATAGTCATAATTTGGCGAGATACAAAATATTTCAGAATTGCGCCCGGGTCGGGTCCAAAAATTTGAATCTGAAAAACGAGAATTATTGGCGGGTTCCAAAAATTAAAATGAAGCATTCTATAATTAAAAAGCATACCCCCAAGAATGGACGCACGTACGTGCGCGTAGCCGTGCAAACACGTCTGTTTCACTGAACGGGACGAGAACACGACGCAAGGACGCTACCACAGGGTTAGGGGGTGTCAAGCATGCCATGTCGAATATTTTTAATTTATTTTAAATGACTTAAATTGTTATATGTAGAATATGACATGTCGGTGTAAACTATAACTGGAAACAGTCAAAGCAGCATAAATGAAACAAATACCACACCCCACACATATGATAACAGAAATTTATAAAACTGGACTCGGTTGTTACATTATACCCAACTACAAAAAGAATTTCGTCCTCGAAATTCCAAGAACACAAGAAGATAGACGAAATCAAACTATAAGAAAAGATGAGGAAACTTCTGCCGGATTTCATCTTCACGTTCCCAGGTGGACTCTCTATGCGAGCGATTACCCCAAGAAACAAGTACAGGAGGGATAACCTTGTTCTTAAGAACCTTTTCTCTTCGATCCACAATTTCAACCGGTCGCTCCTCAAAAGTCAAGTCTTCTCGTACCGTCAGCTCCGAATGATCCAATACATGCGTTTCATCCCGAACATACTTACGGAGTTGTGATACGTGAAATACATCGTGCACATTCGCCAAGGACTGCGATAACGCCAAACGGTACGCTACCTCACCAACACGCTCCAAGATCTCAAAGGGTCCAACGAATCGAGGACTGAGCTTTCCTCGACTACCAAAACGAATCACCCCTCTAGTCGGTGATATCTTCAAGAATACCAAATCACCCACGGCGAACTCTAGAGGTCTTCTCGACGTATCTGCCCAACTCTTCTGTCGGTCTTGAGCTGCCTTCATATGATTCCGAATAGCGTTAACCTTTTCAACTGTCTGCACAACCAAATCCGGTCCCAACAATCTTCGTTCACCGACGTCGTCCCAACAAACAGGTGAACGACACTTGCGACCATACAAAGCTTCAAATGGAGCCATCTGAATAGTTGCCTGGAAACTGTTGTTGTAAGAAAACTCCACCAAATGTAGATGATCCTCCCAAGAACCCTTGAAGTCCAACATGCACGCCCTCAACATATCTTCAAGAGTTTGGATCGTTCTCTCCGACTGACCATCAGTTTGAGGATGATAAGCTGTGCTAAACTTCAATCGAGTCCCCAAACTTTCCTGTAAACTCCTCCATAAGTGTGATAAAAACCGAGTGTCACGATCGGACACGATGCTCACCGGTACTCCATGCAATCTTACAATCTCCTGCATGTACCGTTCTGCCAAAGTTTCTGTTGATTGACCAACCCGAAAAGGAATGAAATGAGCTGCCTTGGTCAAACGATCAACAATCACCCATACTGCATTGTTGCCTTTTGGACTCCGCGGTAGAGCTGTCACGAAATCCATGGTTATATGTTCCCACTTCCACTGAGGAATCGGAAGTGGGTGCAATAAACCAGCAACCCTTTGATGTTCAGCCTTAACTTGCTGACACACCAAGCACTTTGCCATAAAGCGAGCAATCTCCCGCTTCATGCCTTCCCACCAGAAATGTTGTCGTACATCTCGGTACATCTTCGTGCCTTCCGGATGTACGGAATAAGCTGAACTGTGTGCCTCCTTCATAAGTTCTTCACGAATATCTCCCTTTGGCATACACAAACGGCTACCATATCTCAACGAACCATCTTCATGGATCAATAAATCTGTTCGTAGTCCGGCTTCAACCTGTTCTCGAAACTTTTGCAATCTAGGATCCTGCGATTGCGCTGCTTTAATATTCTCGATCAGCGACGAATGTACCTGCAGCTGCATCAACTGTCCCGAAGAATGCGGTAGCACAACCTCCAAATCAAATCTTCGAAAGTCTTCAATGAGATCCTTCTGTGCAGTCAACATCCGAATTGCTGGTAACCGACTGAGCGCATCCGGCACGACATTAACTTTCCCCGGATGGTACTTAAGATCGAGATCGTAGTCAGCCATCAGCTCCAACCATCTGCGTTGCCTCATATTAAGCTCCTTCTGCGTGAACACATACTTCAAGCTCTTATGATCAGTGAAAACTTCGACCCTTTCGCCCAAAAGGTAGTGTCTCCAAATCTTCAAAGCGAAAATCACAGCCGCAAGCTCCAAGTCGTGAGTTGGGTAATTCTTCCATGGGTCTTCAACTGTCTTGATGCGTACGCTACAACCTTCCCATGCTGCATCAAAACACATCCCAATCCTTTTCCCGATGCGTCGCTGTGAATCACCAATCCTCCGGAATTGTCTGGCACGGTCAAAATAGGGGCGGTTATCAATTTCTGCTTCAACGTCTCAAAAGCGGTCGCACAACTATCCGTCCACACAAAAGGTACCTCTTTGCGCGTAAGCTTGGTCAATGGCTTCGCCAGACGAGCAAAGTTCACCACAAATCTTCTGTAATATCCGGCGAGTCCAAGAAAACTCTTATCTCTACAACATTCTTTGGTATCGGCCAATCATGAACTGCTGCAATCTTTTCGGGATCGACGGCGATTCCATCGCCAGACACAACATGCCCCAAAAACTTTACTTCTTTCAGGCAAAACTCGCACTTGCTCATCTTCGCATACAGCTTCTCTTGTCTCAGCGTCTGCAGTGCGATCTTCAGATGTTCAGCATGCTCTCCCATATTCTTCGAGTAAACCAGAATATCGTCGATGAACACCATAATAAACTGGTCCAAGAACGGTGAAAAGATTCGGTTCATCAAGTCCATGAATATCGCCGGTGCATTCGTTACTCCGAAGGGCATCACTAAGTACTCGTAATGTCCATACCGAGTTCGAAACGCCGTCTTGCAAATATCTTCTGCTTTCACTCAGACCTGATGATATCTGGATCGCAAATCCAGCTTCGAGAATACCCCTGCGCCACAAAGCTGCTCAAAAAGTTCGCCAATGCGAGGGATCGGGTACTTGTTCTTAATGGTCACCCGGTTTAATTCTCGATAGTCGATGCACATTCTTCTCGTGCCATCTTTCTTCTTAACTAGAAGAACTGGAGCTCCCCAAGGCGAGTTACTGCTTCGAATCCAACCCTTCTCAAGCAGTTCCGCAACCTGTTTCTTGACTTCTTCCAACTCCACCGGTGCCATTGGATAATACGCTTTAGATACTGGCGCTGCACCAGGAACAAGATCAATTGCGAACTCCACATCTCGCTTCGGCGGTAATCCCGATATATCTTCAAACACGTCTATAAAATCACGAACAACAGCTGGCTCTTCACTTTCATCAACCTCCAATGATGCTAGAATATTAGTTGTCGGCCTAGCCCTAAACTCGACTGGCCCGACAGAGCTGCTTCCTCCAGTGAAGGTAAACTCGGGATGTCCGGGAATCTGGAAAATCACTTTCTTTGCTCTACAATCAATGTGAGCGTGGAAAGTGCCAAGAAAATCCATTCCCAAGACGACTTCGTAGCTGCCCGTATCAATCACCAAGAAATCTGCAAAAAGCTCCCGTCCACACACAACAACTGTACAATCTTTACATTCCCTACTCGATATGATTTTCCCATTCCCAGTGTGTATGTCCCAGAAACTAGACAGGGTCGTGCAAGTAATCGAGTGTGTAGCTATAAACTTGGATGACATAAAACAATGGGATGCACCAGAATCAAATAACGCTAATGCGGGAAAACCATGAACGAGTAGAATACCTGAAACAACTTCTCCCGAAGCCTTAGTTTCCTCAGTCGTCAAGGTAAAAGCTCGAGCCTGATTAGGTCCTTGAGTCAACTGCTTCTGTCCCTGAAATGGTCTCTGCGGAGGCTTCTGAATATCATCCCTCGTACGAAGCTTCGACGGACAAGCGTTGACAGTGTGATCTGCCGCTCCACAAACTAAACAGAGTCCCTGCCTCCTTCGACACTCCTTTTGCACGTGTCCCGGTAAATGGCAGTAGTCACAAATCACGCTCCTCCTTCGATCAACGACAACCGGCTTCTTCATCGGTGTTACGCCACAACGGTCCACTGGAATACCTCTGCGTCCATGAGCTCGGTTTGGTGCAAATGCCGGCTTCCTTACCGCAACCGCTGTCTGCTGTGAACTCCCAGTCTTCCCCGATAGGTTCTGCTGTTCTCGGGCTGCCGTAAGTACCTGTGAGAAAGTGGTCAAACCCAGAGAGACAATCTGCCTCTGGATGTCCACATCCAAGCTGCGCATGAACCTCCTTACCCTGTCTGCATCGTTGGCAACTAAAGGTCCAGCGAATCTACTGAGCCGTGTCCACTCAGCTGCATGTACATCTACGGCCGCACCATTCTGCTTTAGACTGATGAATTTCTCTTCCATTTCCTCTCGTGCAGTCCGTGGGAAGAACTTCTCCAGGAAATTCTTCGAAAAATCCGCCCACTTGATCGGCTTGGGCAAGCGGGTCTCCTCCACAAGGCACCATTCACGGGCGTAGTCCACTAACTGAATGCACACCACATCCACTCTTTTATCATCTGGAATCTGTGCCGCAATAAGTAAGTTCTCCGTGTCAACTAGCCACTGCTCTGCTGGCAACGGCTCCTCCAAACCGGTAAAGACAGACGGACCCAAACGCCTGAAATCTGCTGCGGTCCCTACACGATCAACTGGCTTAGCTCCAACATTGTTCATGGACTGCTGAACGGTCTGCAAACCTTCCTGAAATGATTCATCTTGCTGCTGGATCAGCTCGGTCTGCCTCTTTTGATTCTCCAGCATTTCCCGAATCACTCCAAGCATGGCGGCTTCGTCAACACGCCTTTGGTACGTCTTCAGATTCTTGCCTGCCATACTCCTGAAATCAAAACACCTAAGATTAGCATGATAACAAATTTACAATATGGATTAAAGCTTGAACTCCAAGTTACTTAAATAGAGTACCGCATTGTAACTATGTCGCGGTATCATAGCTACAATTACATAACTCCACCCAAGTCGCCTAAGTCCTAGAGATAACAAGGAATCAGGTTTTCGAGTCGATATGCAAAGGAAGTTTGCACATCGTAAAAGATATAATCAGGAAGGACTTGATTCAAGAACGGTAAAACGGCAAAGTGGCAGGATATGTTTCCTAAACACGGGTATCCTGATTCGTGTATTGGGTACAATACCCAACTACAAAAGAATCAACCCGACTAACCTATGGCTCTGATACCAAAAGAACCATGGCACGCCCCGCTTCCCAGAGTACGCTAAATTGGGCACGTGACATAGCCAACCATGCTACCTGTGGGTAGGAAGTATCCATCCACAGTCACATTACGGCTGTAGAGATATCAAGAACAAAATAAAACTATCTGACACATGTCCATAAGCCAAGATAACACAAGTCAAGAATAATAAAAGTGCGGAAGCAAAAGATCCAATACACAATAACTGGAATGTATGTCCCATAATACGGGCTCACATCAGGAATAAAATGCAGAAAATAAAAGAACTAACTACTGTTGACACCTCACAGCTCAGCCTGCTGGCTGAAGTACTCCTGCTCGGACTGCAGCAAAGGTACGGAATCTGGGCCATGCAAAACCCAGACGTCAGCGCGTCGTGTCATCAAGTAATAAAATATAAACGGGGTAACAGGCAATGCAAATATAAACATGAATGAAAAGCAGGTGTAACAATAATGTAAATCAGGGCAGTGCAGGGTAGTGTGCAGTGAGTAAACTAAACTGTTCTATTAGGTTTTCTGTTCTAAAGTCTTTGAAATCAATTTGATAAATCATCGATGTAATTCAATAGTATCCCGTGCATGCCCGGGACCACGGTCTACAGACTCTCGGGCTGAAACCGAGACGTGCCGCTAGGCAGTAAAAGGTAGCAGGTACAGACGAGTGATGTCAGCATCATCACTCCGGGGCTGGCCTAGTCCGTAGGACTGATCAGAACAGGTATCGAACTGTTGAGTTACAAGTCAGGTTTCATCATTGATTTCCCCATACCCCCAAGCTATGTATGTCAAGTCAGGTATTCAGTAATCAAGAACTAATGCCAGCACAGAATCAGGTAAGAGCAGGTTTGTCTGGATAGACAACAGGAACGGTCCGTGAGAAATACATGTCAGGTTTGTTGGCATTAGACACAAGATCAGGTAACGGGTCAAGCCATGGTACATCAGGTCAAGTCAAGTAGTGTACGGTACCATCTCGGGTCAATCAATATGTGTGTAGCGAGTCATGTCAGGGTGTAAAAGATAACATGTGGGTGCTCATAAACAGCTAGCATAATCGTGGTTATAAGTAATCAAGCATGGTTATCAACAACATAATCTAAGCAATGAATTAAACAATAAAGCAGATTCAATTAATTAGCAGTACAGTTATCAGTTGTGGTTCAGAGACGGTTTCAACATTATATGAATACAGGGTGACGTTCATGGCCGTTAAATCCTGTTAACCAATATTAAGAATTTCCTGGGATGCAATAATCTATAAATAGGTTCACTGGATGAAGTCACAGTTAAAACTGGTTTAAATGCGCACAAGTGTCCGATGGATTAAAACTAGAGAAAGATGCCTCAGGCTATGTCAAAATGTGATTAAACATATGATTGTGGTTATGAGATTTAACATTTAAATGTGATCATGTATGCAATAATTACCTTTCGAGTTCTAGATCTAAAATAATTTAAATCGATGCAAACGGAACATCGAAATGATATAAAACGATGCATGGGGTACTATATTTAAACTACAGGTATTAGAATATGTATAAAATGATTTAAATAGCATGTAGCAAGATTAACTTGCCTCGACGGGTCGGGAAACGGAAAACGGAACGTTACGCGTCGGCGGGGAAATCTCGCGACGTGCGCACGGTTCACGGAATGAACCCAAACGACGAACAGTGGAGCCACACGGGTCAGGGTTCCTCGCTGGATCGTCGGGAAACGTCGCCGGCACGGCCGGATTTCGGCGAACCCAAAAACTGTGAACAATAAGGATACAAGAATGCATGAAGAAATGAAGAAAAGAATAAGAAGAAAGAAGAGAAGGAGGATGGAGAAGAGGGTGCTCACGATGTTCTGTAGAGGGGTTGTGATCGTCGACCACGTCGACGGAGCTCCAGTGCACGACCTGCAGAGAACCACCGGCGGTTAAAGAAACAACCGAGAATGGAAGAAGAAGAAGGAAAAGAAAGAAGAAGAAGAAGACCATGCTCACCGAGGGGGTACGCGGGGCCAGGGACACGGATCAAGTTCACCGGCGGCGAACCCACGGTGTGCAGCAGCGTGCAGGGGGGTGCGCGACGCTCGTGCAGGATGCTCGGGGAGAGGAGGTGGAAGTGACGAGGGCGAGGAGGCGACGAGGTCGGCAATGATGGCGTCGGCGCTCGGGCAACGGCGAGAGGAGGCGAGGCGGCTAGGGTTCAGGAAGGTGGGTTTTTGCTTCTGTGAAAAAAATAAGGAGGAAGAGAAATTTAAAGGAAAAAGAGAGAGAAAGATTCGCGGGGAGGAGAGAGAGGGGGATACGAGAGGAGAGAGAAGAGGAGAGAGATAGAGAGAAAGAGAGAGATCGAGAGGAGAGAGAAAGTGAGGAGGAGAAAGAAAATCGTCGTTTAGCCGAGAGAGAGAAAGAGAGAAGTGAGAGAAAGAGAAGGAGAAAGGAGAGGGAGAGGAAGAGACGTTGGGGCCCGGGGGTTAAATGAAGCGCTGCGATTGGTTGAAGGAGAAAAGGTAAAAGATTTATGGGGTTAGTTTTCTTTGATTGGCTAAGGAAATGAAAAAGATTTATCGTTTGATACATCACAGAAGATTTCCTTCAACGGATGAGATTTCAAAACCCAAAAATATTTCCTAAGCTGCTGGAAAAATATAGGTTAAGTAAAAATGAATTATTAAATAGTCATAATTTGACGAGATACAAAATATTTCAGAATTGCGTCCGGATCGGGTCCAAAAATTTGAATCTGAAAAACGAGAATTATTGGCGGGTTCCAAAAATTAAAATGAAGCATTCTATAATTAAAAAGCATACCCCTAAGAACGGACACACGTACGTGCGTGTAGCCGTCCAAACACGTCTGTTTCACTGAACGGGACGAGAACACGATGTAAGGACGCTACCACAGGATTAGGGGGTGTCAAGCAGGCCATGTCGAATATTTTTAATTTATTTTAAATGACTTAAATTGTTATATGTAGAATATGACATGTCGGTGTAAACTATAACTAGCAACAGTCAAAGCAGCATAAATGAAACAAATACCACACCCCACACATATGATAACATAAATTTGTAAAACTGGACTCAGTTGTTACATTTATAATAAACACCTTTACATATTTAAGAAAAGTAAGGAAAATGTTATATCAAACGTGCGATATTTTCGACTGAACAACTATCCTATGTGTTTGAATGTTATGTTCAATTAGAGCTTGTTAGAGTTAAGATTAGGTTAGTTCAAGTTAGGATATTCCTTACTCTTTTCCTTTGTACCACTCTTGATATTGATGCTAGGGTAATCGACAACAATGTGGATTAGGGTTCTTAAGTAGGGTAGTTATGAGTCTAGGCTAGGCTTTCTATACGCTAACTCCCTTCTTATTGACCTTTGTCTTTCCATTCTTGGCTCTTATTCCTAGCCTTCGGTCAAACAAACACAACTGGTCTCGTTTTAGAAATCGCCGCGATCATAAGGGATATGGCGCCTAAAGGAGCGGGCTGTGATTCTTTGGTCGGAGTTTAATCTCCAAGGTATTGGGCAAAAGGAAGAGTAAGGGATTTTTCCATCATTCAAACTTCCTATTTCCTACCTTAACAAGTGAGTAAACTAGTCACTCATGATTAAAAGAAAGGAAAAACAAAAACAAGAGAAGAAGAATGAGAAGAGAAAAAGGTAGAGAGAGTGCAAGCTAGTTTCTTGGGATCTCATCTAGACAAGAATCTCTTTTGAGCATCATGGCTTACAAGTGATAAAGATAAATAGAGAAATAAAAAGAAGGCAATGAAAAACAGCAAGATATGCTACTTTAACAACTACTGAAAGTAAGAGACAAGTGCAATAAAAGAAAACTAACTTACTAAAATAAAGAAGACAACATGAATAAAATTCTCATCTTCATTTATAGCCACTCAAAAAGCTCACTACAATTTTAATGGCATAAAAGATGAGGAAGAAGATGGCTATCTACTCCTACCTAACCACTAGCCTAACCTACAAACTAGATTACAAGATGTCCCCTCTAGGCAGCCGATCCGAAGTATTTATAGGCCCTGGAGTGAGTAGCCCTAGAAAGATACCGGAAGCACACGAAATTACGAAACCTCCCCTGAAACCCTAACGATTGAGGCGCCATGATTGCGGCAGATCCGTCACGGCCTCCATTGTTCTTGCAGCGGTTCCGCCGCAGGCATGAGGTTTTGGGTCTCCAATTTTATGTGTTGTTCTTCTGGGGATTTTTAAGGGTGTTTGGGCTCTTGACATTTTGATTTGGGCTTCATCGAAATCTGCAGAGTTTGACCGTTGACTTGTTGAGTTTGACTAGTCCAAAATGCTCCGTTTCATGCTCGAAAATCCGTCAATCGCTCTAATACCTGTTTTCCTGCACTCATGTAGCAAATTCGGATCAAAAGTACCTATTTATATGCAAAATGATACAGAATGAGTGGAATTGATATGCAATATTATGATATGAACAAGTTCAAACCCGACGACCCACACAATCAATATTATTATGGTTTTTCTTTGTTTGTGAAGGAAAATTTCTTTTTATGTTTATAACTAAATTATTTTAAAATTTTGTGATCATTTTAAAAAGCTATTTGACATTTTTTATATAATATTTAGGTTTAACCTTTTAATGAATGCTTACTAAATCTGATGCCTTCTCTAGTGAAAATTCCTGGATACCCATGATCTCGTCCACCTATAAAAATAAGAAAATGAAAAGTCTACAATTCTCTTTCCCCTCTCTCCCTTGCTCCGAATCCCAAAAAGAGATATGTCTTGAAAATTTATACATAAGCCTTTATATTTCTGTTGTTTTATATAATTCATAGATTTCTCAATTCTAATATTACCACTAACTGCATTCATGCATTCATTTGAGTTAAATTTAGAAAAACTGGATATGTTATTAGAAATTTCATGTGATGAATAAAAAATTTCAAGCATAGGTTTAAAATATAAACACGTGCATGTATAAAATACTAGTAGTATTTTATTTCAAAGGGTGCTGTATAAAACATTAATTAATGTAACAAGGGACCAGAATAAAGAAGGTTTTCAAGCGTTTTTTACGGGGATTTGTTTGCTCAGACACTGATAGAACCTTGGGACTTGTATCATTTTGATTTGGTACCCTCTCTCAACGTCAACAATGGCGCTCACCTTCTTCTCTCTCAAACTCCCATCTCAATCTCCCCCCAACTCAACCCCTCTTCACAAAACCAACAACAAACACTTGGCTCGTCTCCTCACTTCTCTCGCCTCCTCTTCATGCAACAATCCCACATCCACCAACCAAATCATCAAGAAGTTCGTCTCCTCTTCATCCAAATCAATCTCTCTCCAAGCTCTCTCCCTCCTCCTCTCTCAATCCTCACTCCTCTCTTTCGCCGTAAGCAATCTAATCTAATCTAAACAAATCCCCACTCTTTATCAAGAATCCATGATGTGTTTTCTCATCCTCTGCAGGTCTATCAAAGAATCAGCATGACCCATTGGTTCTCATGGTCGCCTAACCTCTCTGCCCATCTCATCTCAGTCCTTGAATCCAACGGCGATCCCGATGAAGTCCGCCGGCTCATTTCTGATTCGATTTCGAGGCTGGCATCCAAACGGGAGGTTGCCCTTTTCTACTGCGAGCTCATTGATGCTGCCGCTAAGAAAAAATAGAAAGGTTTGGTTTTTGAATGCTATGGTAGGATTCAAGAGATGGGTTTTGTTGAGAAGATGGTGTTTGAATCTATGGTTGAAGGGTTGAGTGTGATGGGGTTGATGGATGATGCAGAAAAGGTGTTTGATGAAATGGGTGAGTCAGGGTTTAAGCCGTTGGGTTTTGAGTATAGGATGATGATTCAAGGGTATGGGAGGCTGGGGTTGTTTGATGAAATGAGGAGATTTATTGGGAAAATGGAGGATTGTGGGTTGGGGTTTGATACAGTTTGTGCTAATGAGGTGCTTTCTTGTTATGGGGATTATGGAAAGTTAACCGAAATGGCTGCATGGATTAGAAAGAGGGTTTTGGGTATTGGTTTTTCTATTCGAACTTTCAACTCGGTGTTGAATTCTTGCCCGAGTTTAGTTTCGATGATTCGGGATTTAGGGACTCTTCCTCTTTCTCTAGATGAGCTACTCAAGAATCTGAACAATGATAAGGTTTTGCTTGTTTATGAATTGACTAGATCATCGCTGTTGACTAAGAATTTGAAGTGGTCGGATTCTGAAGGGGAGTTAGATTTACATGGGTTTCACCTGGCATCGGCATATGTGATCATTTTACAGTGGATGCAATTGTTAAGGTCTAGGTTTAGTACAAAAGAAGAGGCTGTTGTTAGTGTTCCCTTAGATATATCAGTTGTTTGTGGGTCAGGCGAGCATAGTGCTGTGAGAGGGGAATCACCTGTTAAAAAGCTTGTTTCCAAATTGATGCTTCGATCAAAGAGTCCAATGAAGATTGATAGGAAGAATGCTGGTAAATTTGTTGCAAAGGGAAAGGCGGTGAGGGATTGGTTATGTTCACCATCAGAACAAAAGTAATGTTGTAAGTGTACTCTTCATTGGAGTTTGGATTGGCAACTTGAGGTGCGGTGACTCTAATGGTACATTATGAGTTTGGATTGGCAACTTGAGCTGCGGTGGCTCCAATGGTACATTATTTTAACTTAGAAAGTCTTCTTTTCGGTTATACTGGAGCTTATAAAAGGTTGATTAGTACTTAATCTGTAAGCATTTTTTCATATGGGGGGTTATATTTAACACCATTGTCCTATTCCCAGTTCTTAATGAACACCATTAAATTCTTTAAATTGCAAATACCACCACTATTTTAATGCAATTTTTGAATTGTTTTCTTATGTAATTTTAATGGCACTTTTTAAATATATTAAGGGTGCTTAATGCAATTTCTTAAATTTAATGGTGTTGTGTACAAAATAAGAAAAGGCCAATGGTATGCAATTTTCCCTTCTTCCCAACTTTAGGTCTAAATAGCATTGCAGAATTGCAGCCTTACTAGATAAGATCTTAGCATCATGTCAACGTTGGTCTTTCAAGAATTCAATGTTCTTTGCTTCTGTTATCGTCATTTGAGGATATATTTGGGTTTAGTTCTAAGAAGTTTTTTAGATTCCATATTATCACATATGCATAAGACAAGTTAATGCATTCAGGATACTCATGCCTGACACTCCTACTGTTTATACCTGAAAAGCAATGGTTGGGTACTCATGCCTACAATCTTGGGATGCTGAAAAAAACCTGGTTGAAATGTGGAATTTTATTGTCAATGGAAAAACAAAATCGAAAGTGAGATATCCTCTATATAGATTTTGTATGACAGCTCATTTCAGCTTCAGTTTTCCTATTATATGCTTGTGCATAAAAACTACATAGTTGGCCGATCGATAGTTTTGTTTTCATCAACTTTGTATCAAACTATTGATTTTATATTTAACGGACTGAAGCCTCCTTGTTAAGGTAAACTTAGAACTTCCGCAAATATTTGTAATAATTACTAAGCAAGTATCTGTTACCAGTCACAATGAATGCCTCCGTATGCTTTCTCAGTTTTTATGTTGGTTGAATGCCAATTGGAATGGTAGCATATATAGTAAACAAACCTCATTTAAGAAATAAACATTATTAGGGGATGCCACTCTTGTAGTTGATTCAACCCTGTATCCTTGTATCGAATACATTGGGAACTTCAGTGGAAGATCTTGGCTGCACTTATAACACACTTATTGGTTAAAAACAAACCCTTTTTTTAATAACTATTTCCATTTTTCACCCCTTTCATGCTTTCAATTCTCTATTTCTTAAAAAGAATCGTAGAGAGTTGAATGTAGATGTATTAAAGCAAAGAATCTAATATCTGACTTTTTATCTGAACTTTTCAATTATTAAAATTTTGATCATCATATACATAAGCTAGCTCATATGTGAAGTATTTTGCGGTTTCTTAATCGGTACAACAGCATTTCAAAGAAAGGCCCAAGTTCAGGATGCATCAGTTCCTTAAAACCGTGAAAGAAATGTGAGATGCATAATATATGAAGTGCTCCATGGAGCTTATTATTGAACTTCTCAAAGACTACATAATAGTTTTAGCATAAAATGCCCAGTAGACATGAATTTAAAATAAAAGCAAAGTAAACTGGTAAATTATTTTGAGAAACAAGACATTGAGAAAGAGGAGCTCTGAGAACAAACACATAGAAGAAGACGAAAAAGCACACAACACAAAGCCACATAAAACTCAAAGAAATTCCAAGACACCTAACTTGAATTGTGAAGGGTGAATTAGTCCTTAGACTTAGCAGGATTCCCTGATTGATCGCTTGGTTCACCTTTAATATCTTCTTCGGAGGTTGAGTCGGTGAATGATGAAGGATTCGATGTTTCCTTCAAATTCTCGTCTCTCATCAATATTGATGGCGCAAAATATATAGGCGATTCTGTGAAAGAGTAATCGTCAGCAATAGTTTGAGTTGAGGACTTAGAATTCACAATTAGTTATGAAGATTTTCTTGACCTGAGCGACCTTGTTGACCCATTGGCTCAATGTGTTCCTCAAGTTTTTGGGAATTGACTTCTGATGTTTGCTTGGAATTCTCTTCTCTATTCAATATTGGTGGTGGCACATCAACAGTAGACGGTCCTGTAAAAGACTAACAATTAATGGTAGTTTAAGTAAAGGACTTAAAATCCACAGTAGGTTGTGGAGGATTTCCTTTACCTGAACGATCTACTTGACCCATTGACTCGATGCTTTTCTCCTGTTTTGGGGAATCGAATTGTGATATTCGTTTTGAATCCCCTTCTCGCTTTAATATTGGTGGTGGTGCATCAATAGTAGGAGGTTCTGTGAAAGATTGAGGATCAATAGTGATTGGAATGGTGAATTTAGAATTCATTGTAGGTTGTAGAAAATATTGTTAATCTGAATCTGCCTGACCCATTGGCCGAACGCGTTTATCCTGATTTGGGAAATCGACTTGCGATTCTTTCTTGAAATCCTCCTCTCTTTTCAATATTGGCGGTGACACATCAATAGTAGGTGGTGCTGAGAAAGATTGAGCATCAATAGAGGTTTGAGTGAAAAGCTTAGAATTTACGGTAGGTTATAGAGAATTTTCTTGACCTGAACGATCTGCTTGGCCCATTGGCTCGATGTGTTTCTCCTTTTTTTGGGAATCGACTTGCGATGTTTTCTTGGAATCCTCTTCTTTCTTAATTACTGGTGGTGGCACATCAGTTGTAGGCAGTCCTGTGAAAGACCGAACATCAATTGTAGTTTAAGTGGAAGGATTAGAATTCATAGTAGGTTATGGAGAATTTTTGACCTGAACGATCTGCTTGACCCATTGGTTCGATGCGTTTCTCCTGTTTCTGAGAATCAACTTGCAATGTAATTTTGGAATCCTCATCTTCCTTCAATATTGGTGGCGCCACATCAATGGTCGGTGGTTCTGTGAAAAAATGGGCATCAGTAATGGTTAGTAGATTATAGAGAACTTTCTTTACCTGAATGATCTGTCTGACCTATTGACTCGATGTGCTTCTCCTTTTTTAGGGAGTCAACTTGCCATATTTTTTTAGAGTCGTCTTCTCCTTTAAATATTGGTGGCGGCATATCAGTTGTAGGCATTCCTGTGAAGGCCGAGCATCCGTATTAGTTTGAGTAGAAAGCTTAGAGTTAATAGTAGATAGTGGAGAATTTTTTTGACCAGAACGATCTACTTGACCCATTGGTTCGATGTGTTTCTCTAGTTTCTGAGAATCGACCGATGATGTTTTTTTAGAATCCTCATCTTTCTTCAATATTGGCTTCAATGGAGAACTTAGAACCCACAGTAGATTATAAAGAACTATCTTTACCTGAACGATCTGCCTGACCCATTGACTCGATTCTTCTCTCCTTTGTTTGGGAATCGACTTGTGATGTTTTCTTGGAATTCTCATCTCGCTTAATTATTGGTGGTGGTACATCAGCTGTAGGCAATCCTGTGAAAGACTGCGCATCAGTAATAGTTTGAGTGGAAGGTTTGGTATTCATAGTAGGCTGTGGATAATTTTCTTGACCTGAACGATCTATTTGGCCTATTGGTTTGATGAGTTTCTCCTGCTTCTGGAAATCGACTTGTGATGTTTTTTTTGAATCCTCATCTTTCTTCAATATTGATGGCGACACTTCAATAGTTGGCAGTTCTGTTGAAGATTAAGCATCAGTAGTGGTTTGAATGGTGGATTTAGAATTCATAGCAGATTATAAAAAACTTTCTTTACCTGAACGATCAGCCTGTTTCTCTTTTTTCTGGGAATCGACTTGCGATGTTTTTTTAATATCCTCTTCTCTTTTAAATATTGGCGGTGGCACATCAGTTGTAGGAGGCATTCCTGTGAAAAACCGAGCATCGCTATTAGTTTAAGTAGAAAGCCTAGAATTCATGATAAGTTGTAGAGAATTTTCTTGACCTGAACGATCTACTTGACCTATTGGTTCTTTGTGTTTCTCCTGTTTTTGGAAATCGACTTGCGATGTTTTCTTGGAATCCTCATCTTTCTTCAATATTGGTGGCGGCACATCAATGGCAGACGGTTCTGTGAAAGATTGAACATCAGTAGTGGTTTAAATGGAGGACATAAAATCCACAGTAGATAATAGAGAACTTTCTTTACCTGAACGATCTGCCCGACCCATTGGTTCTATGCGTTTCTCCTGTTTTTGTGAATCAACTTGTGTTGTTTGCTTCAAATTATCTTCTTTCTCCAACTCCAGTGGCGCATCAATAGTAGGTGGTCCTGTAAAAGCTCGAGCATTAGTAGTAATTTGGGTGGAAGACTTGGAATCCATTGAAGGCATTGGAGAATCTTCTTGACCTAAACGATTTGCTTCACCCATTGGCCCAATGCGCTTCTCCTCTTTTTTGGAATCAATTTGTGATGGTTGCTTAGAATCCTCTTCTCTCTTCAATAATTGTGACGGCGCATCAGTAGTTGGTGGTCCTGTGAAAGACTGAACATCAGTAGTAGTTTGAGAGAGAGTTAAGAATTCACAGTTGGTTCTGGAGAGTTTTCTTGACCTAAACGATCTGCTTCACCCATTGGCTTGATGTGTTTGTCCCGTCTTTGGCTTAGTTCTTCTTGATCCATCTGCTGCCTAAATTTCTCTTTCATCATTCTAATGAAATCTTCAGGACTTGGTGGCTCCATTATCTTCTCTTGTGCTGGGCTTAATAGAGCAACAGCAACTGCAGGAGATTTCAAGTCAAATTTCTTGCGTGTCAGAAACCGATACTCCCCATTCGAGTTCACTTGCACATCCCTCAGAATTCCAAATTTGTGCAATATCTCTGCCACTTCTTGCCATGACTTGCGACTCGAGATCGTCTCCCACCAATTTCTAACATTCTTTCTTTTTTCAAAAAGGTGGCCCCACTCTTCTGATCTCGCAAGATAGTGCGTATTTGGTAAATGAGAAAGATCGGCCAATGAAAACTCATCACTGGCCAAGAATGTACTTTCGCCGAGCCTTTGGTCATACACATCCAGGACTTCTATCAATTTGCGCTCACTTTGGGCGATGAGAGCTCGATCGGGCTCAACATTAAATGCCATGTGGAAAATTAAAGCCCAGCTTGGGGGATGAAAGCTGTTTTCTTCTGATTTGAGCCATTGTTGGATTGAGGCCTGTTCAAGTGAGTCTCTTCCTAATAGATACTTGTTCCCTCGATCTGCGTACTTCTCCACTATGTATCTGCATATTGCTCTGGATTCTGAAATTCATTTTCAACAGCTAAGCATTAAACTTCTGTCTGAAAATTTTGGCTTATTACATTAAAATAACTTTAGCTGTCCTTGTTCTTCAGTAAACTGATATTTTTATTACAGTAACCTTCCTTAAACTTTGTCTTAAAGGGTTTTTGCACTTTAAGGGAGCATAATGTAATTTTTGGGGGAAAAAACTATAAGATGGTTTATTGAAAACTGTGATAGCTAAGGGTAGTTTAGTGTAATTTAGTCATAACAGCTACTATTTTCTTTAACAGCATGCTAGTCTTATTTTTATCTGCATTGTCCAACTTCTCGTTTGCTAAATGCATTTAGTTGTGTGCGTCAATCCTATGGTCACTCCAAACAATGGTCTGATTTTTTTGTTCATTTGCTATACTTTTTATTGCAATTTTCTGCATGCCTTTGCATGCCCTGATCATTCTTACAATAATAACCCTGGAGAAATCTTCGATAATTTTTTTTACCTGTTGGCAGCTTGATTTTTCTCAGGGTCAATTCCGGAATTCTGCTAATGCATACGAATTTTATAAACTTCGGGATTTATAAAGATTTATTAGGAAAGACATTTTTTTAGTAATAATTTGTGTCTGTCAGGTAAAGCTAACTGCATCTCACATTTACGGGGGAGGATTTCGGGGGAGGGAAATATAATTAAGGCCTATTGCATAATGTGTTGTATGTGTTACATTAAGGCATGGATCCGAATTAAAACTTGAAATTCAGCTAGGCCTAAATTATACCAAAGACTATAAATTGTTATGCAAATTTTATAAATTCATAATTAGAAAATAATGAGATAACTTATCTCCATATTGAACTGATGGGGGGCTTATATGGCTAGTTTCCTACATATATCTACAAATCTGTATATGGTTTTTATTTAATAACTACATTGATTCGGAACCATCAGGCTACGTTTTTCTTAAGCCTAAATTCAACCCATATTATCATTCGGCTCAGATATTGAGTCTAGCCTGCCCATAAATTCCAAAACCCTAGCTCACTTATAATCTGTTTGTATCTGGGACGGTCCGTGGGTGTAGCTATTCAGGCTCTGCTCGGGTTCAGGCTAATTGCTGAGTAAAATATATCAGATGTATATAATATTGGTGGGGGTTCATAGTAAGTCCTTGTTTGGCTTGAGTATATGTCTCCATGCCAGAGATGACTAGATCTCTCTAGATTGTTGAAAGTCGCTATCCATTTATGTTTTGAATTAAAACTTCAACAAGAATATCTATGGTAAATGTTTTAGAAATTTCCGTTTGTTCTTGGAACTAAAAAATGGCTTTAAATAATACGAATTGCATATTCCTCCCATGTGTTTGGAAAGAATAAAGAACACTCGGGATACAGGAACCATCTTATTTTGGAAGAAAAAAGAAGAAAATAATTATCCTTTGGAAAGAATGGTGTTATGTTCCCCTTATACCTGCTCTCTTTCTTAAACTAAGCAAATGTCAATCAGTCAGTGAGCTTACAGTGAAAACTGAAAAGGTTACCCCTTTCGATTATTGATGAATAGTGGTAGCCAAGAAGAATCTTAATGGTTTGTTTGAAGTTCAGGAAGGGGTGTGTGTTGGGTTGGTGGTGATAGAATTTATCGGAATTATAAATATTCGGCATAATGAAGAGCTACTTGATTAGCTTTCAAGTTTTATTATAACTGCTTTATAATTTAGCTAAACTAATCCTATCTGAATAAGAGAAAATATTTCTTTAATTTGTATTTTATTGGTTTTGTAGTCTTATTGTAAGTATTTTTTTATAGGGATTAGCCATTTGCTATGGAGATCAATTATTCATAGGATCTATTTCATTAAGTTATATTGTTTTGATTTTATTTTTGTAGGATAAGCATTAAATCCTTATCAAATAAAAACTATTCACTTATCAAAAAATTAGGGATATGGATAAGGATTAATAGCTATTAAAATAAAATGTACCCAAAATGTCATTAGCGTATTCTGATAGAGTTAACAATTTAAACTTTATCAATTGTAATTTGATATTTGATGATCTCAAAAATAGAATATAGACAAGGACTGGTTGTTAGCTACAATTTATCCAAAATATCGTTAGCATATCTTACAACTTCTGGAAAAAGTATTTGGATGAGGATTGACAGTTAAAGTGAATCAAGCAAGTTTTGCAATATGACAGGGTTTTAACTGGGAAGATTTCAGCACAACTTCTTTTGACATAGAATACCAAAAATAAAATTTTCAGAACATAGGGGCGCAATTGCCCCTGCACCTGGCTCCATCTATTGGCAGGTTGTATTCGGGCTAGATCTAAGCTACATTTGTGGGTCTATCATAATACTAACTGCTACAAGTTGGTCGATTCGGGTGAAAGCAACCCTAAATTAACTTTAACCCAATGCAGTTCGGTTGTAGGGAAGTCTGGGATACTGTGGAACAGGATAATTAGTCATGATAAGGTTCATTGTCTTGCAAATTTCACACATTTGACTGTATCTGATGTTATAATCTGTTTCCTTGATGTCATAATCTATTTCCTTGTTTCCTTTTCTGAAGATATAAGTATAAATCGATTCCGTTTGTGGCGGCCTGACATGATTTAAACTTTATTAATTTTCTTTATGTGGTTTATCTTCTGATTATTTATTTATTAATTCATGTATTGATTTCTTCTTATTGTGTTTATTATATTTGTCTATGCAGCATGGGCACTTCTATTACGGAAATGTACTACTGTTGGACACCAACACGAACGCCTCGTTGGGGACTTCTCAAGCACGACCACATTTTTGTATGCATTTTGTAAATTGGGTACTTCTTGGACAAGTCTAAGGTACTACTTAGACATATATTCCATACTTTTTATTCCTTTTTCATTTAACGTTTCTTTCCTTATAATAGGCAAGTATCATATGGTGCTCTATACTTGCATTAATGCTTCATATTTATTGTCCTTTCAACTAGCATAAATACATTGATATTCTTGTATACCATCTTGTCTACATTTTGTTCAATTTGGATTTACTATTGATATCTTTAGTTAGGATTTTGTGTACGGTAATGCTATTTCTGTGAATATGAGAATATTTTATTGGTTATTGGTTAATATAGGGGGTCTATGCATTAAAAAATATACAAACAAATAATATATGAGTAGAGCTGATTAAGCTAACTTCATGGAGTTGTAGAGCTAGATACCAAATAGTCTGGTGTTTCCATCTTCAAAGCCTGATACAGGTGCTCGCAATGCCTGTTCAAAATTAATCAATGGAAAGGACATTCAGCTGAAAGTGCACCAAAAAATAGTGATTGATATGATACTATTGAAGTAATATACCTGAAATCTGATGAGATCAGGATTCTTTTGCTGGCCTTCATACATATCGATGAGGTCAAATTTAACGTCTTTTTCATGTAGGCATGCGAGAACTCTCGCAACATCTGGCAACATCGGCTTGCCATAATAAACTTTCACTATGGGAGTGGGGGTCGCCATGAAAAATATGATATATGGGGCTAATTTTCCCAATCTCTTCTTTCACTCACTCCATCTATGATCTGTTTTGGTGCTGGAGACTGCTGAAATAGGATTTATATATACAAAGGGAGAGAAAAGAAAAAGGGTAAAGATAAAGATAAAGGTAAAGAGAACAACAATTTTGCAGTCTTGTTTTTGCTTGGATACCATGAGTGTCCCTTTTATTAACTTGCATATGCTTAGATTATGCCTCATGCAGCTTTCAGTACGTAATTTGTATTCTTGTAATCAAGAATGATCCAAAGTTCTGCAGGTCAGATATCAGACGCTGCTCATTTAGGGAAACTAAAGGGAAAAGGAGATTCTTAAAGAGCAAGTGTGGAGCAAGAATTAACTATTCCTTTCGTGTTTGTTAATGTAAGTTCAACTTTCAATTTTTTTTCTTTTTATGCACTAAGGGCATGCATCCTCATTCTTTGCTTATGGGATTTAATTATTAGCGTTACTTTTCGATATGCTCCTCTTCGTGGAAAGAAAATTTGTTATGATCTTTCGATTGGTAAGGGAAATAGATATAGAAATCATGCAGCTTTTTCTAGATTTCGTTAGAAAATAAAAATAGTTGATATTTCAAGGGTGCATCAAGTTCTGGTCTAATTTTTTAACGAGATAGTGACATGAAGTTTATTATGTTAGGTCTGTGGGTTCCTTATTCTTTCTTTTATAAAAAGCAGAAGATTACAATAATTCATTAGTAACATGAAGGTCATCTTTGGTGCATTTTAGATCAATTAAGCGAACTAGCATGGGATGAGACTGTTTATTAATCTCTCATTTATTTTCAGAACGGTTCCTTAACATTCTTTATAGGTTATTTGTAAGTAGGATCCAAGATTGTCTTGTTGTAATGTGAGATATTGTCATCTTTGGGGACTTTCCTGAGTATAATGGCGCTAGCAAATGTTAATCTAGCCTGCTTAATTGTGGGGTCCTTATAGGATATGGGATCCATTCCAGTTATGTATGTGTAATGTGATATTATGCCTGAATTTATAAACAATACCTGTATACACTACTGCTACTTAATATTATTTTTCATTCGAACTTGATCAATTGGTGAGAAAAGAACCTTTCTTGAGAATATGTTTTGTTGTCATGAGTTTATTGAGATGATTATGACTAGAAGAAGCTAACAGTCTTTTACCACAACGCCCTCTACCATTTCTGGGATTTCCACATGGTCCTAACCAATCTATGTTAATTCTCAGAAGAAGGGTTTCCAAGATTAGAGATGTGGGCTTATCAGCATATTACTAATTCTTATTATTTAATTTTCTCTCGAGTTATGACAAAGAAAGAATTGAGAAAAGAAGGATGACCTGAAAGTTGAGGTTTGCAATGACACATGGCATTTAGCTGGGGCCATTTGGTTATAGCTGAATGCAACTGAATATGCAAATATAGGATAACTATTTGCTATAGGGATTTGCATCCAACTCCGAGGCTTTTGTTTGTTCGAATTTATTCTACTCTGACAAAAGACCTTTAGAGCGATTGTTGAATCCTTTTTTTTTTTGGAAGAGGGAAATATATTGTGGGGAGCTTCGTAGCGTGAAAGCTTGATTATCTTCTAACTTTGCAAAGAGAATTAATTATATATGTAAAAATGAGAAGGGCCTCACCTTCAGGAGCATGATGGTTAGAAGCACTGAGGATGATTTCTTATGTGTCGACATAGTTAGAGCGAAATGCACGAAGATTAGCAGGATGTTAAATTAGATTTATTAAACGAGATCATCACGAAAAAGTTTTTACTTCAGAAAAAGGTTATGAGCTGTAACCATTTCTAAATGAACTTTGCAGTTGTACAAGGCCTCAAGATACAAGTAGCTGTATTTGTTTGCTGGTCCAACTTATTTAGTCGATTAGAAAAATATTTGAGGAAAATAAGTGAATGGTTTGCTCACTTTTCAAGTGCATGTGACTTGCAAAAAGTCCTAATAATCTTGGACTGAAAATTTTCAATCTAAGTGACTGATGAAACATAGACAGAGAAGATTCTTTATGATAAGGAGAATTCCATGAGCTCTTTATATGTAAAAGACATCACAGGAGTACAGGAAATCCCCATTACACAATCTAATGACTGCATGCAAAAATCATACAGGAAACCCCCAACCAAGAAAATTGGTACAAAGCGAAGCTAAACAACAAACTTCCAACTCCAAATTGAAACATATACTTAGAAATTAAACCGATACCAATCCTAATTCCCTCATGTCCATCATCCTTAGTTCTGTGCAGGGGGCTCCTTCTGGATCTCGACTACCCTTTTCTGTGACGGCTCTCCTCGGGCCTCTGTTCTTAAATGTTGACCACCTTCTCGAGCCTGTTAGTTGTTCTGGCTCACCATCGCCTCCTCTGGCTTGATCCCTGCCAGTGCCGCGAAAGCAAGTGAAAACACTAGCTCGGAGTTGGGCTGATTGTATACTTGGCCTTTGTTTGAAGCAATTGCTCGACCGATGCTCACTCGAGCATGCCGGGACCGACCAAGTCCTTGTTTCCTTTTTCGGCATGCTTGTCTGCTTTGTGTCGGCATTATATCGCCCTTAAGTCTGTAATCAACATTGAATAGAGGTATAGTATAACATGATATCCATCTATCTATCTATAGATTCTAGACCATAGTATAAAGTTGTCCAAAAATACGCATGAATTGTATTCTTGAGAGTCAAGGGTGATTTGGACAATATCTTTTGGAAGGTATTTTTGCAATTGCATTGGTTAAAACTTGTTGAGCATTCAATTCGCCAATAGAATCTTCATCACTCATCACCTTGTTATCTTCTCTGGTTCCAGGCTTATTAGCGCGATGACAGCAGCGGGTTCAAGTCCAATTTCTTAAGAGCCATACTCCCCATCTCAGGTTACTTGCTCCTCCAAAATTCCAAACTTGTTCAATGTTTCAACCCCCTCCTGCCACGACTTGCGTTCCGAGACCATCTCCCACCATTTTCGAACATTCTTTCTCGATTCGAAGAGATGGCCCCACTCTTCCGATCTCGCAAGATAGTGCGAGGTCGGGAGATGAGAGAGATCAGCCAATGAAAACTCATTCCCAGCCAAAAACTTCCTCTCGCTGAGCCTTTGATCGTATACACCGAGAACTTTGCTGAGTTTACGCTCACTTACGCTGATGAGAGCTCGTTCAGGCTCGACGTTGAATGCCATGTGAAAGATTAATGCCCAGCTTGGAGGATGGAAGCTGTGCTCCTTGGACTTGAGCCATTGCTCGATCAAAGCCCGTTCAAGTAGGTCTCTCCCTTGTTACTTCGGTCTGCGTACTTGTCGACTATGTGTCTGCATATTGCCCTGGACTCTGATTCGTATTAAAATGCAATGTTTTAGTATTCTATTTATAGCTCTTGGCTAAATTACACTAAAAATAGCCTTAACTACCGATGTCTCTTACTAAACTGCCATACCTTTTTAATACCGTAAAGTCCTTTAAATTCCCTTAAGGATAAAAATTAAGATAGTTTAGTGAAAAACTACAATAGTTAAGGGTGTTTTAGTGTAATGTAGCCATAAACTGTTTTATTCCTCTTAAACAGTACACTAGTCTTATTTTTATCTGCGCAGTTTAAATTCTTTGCGTAATTTATTTAGTTGTGTGCGCGTCAATCCTATTCTCACAACAAACAACGGTCTCGACTTTTTCTTTTTTCAGTAGTAGTTTATTGTTAAACATTTTTATTGCAAGTTACTATATGCTTTTGTACATCCTGCTTGCTAATAATACTATAACCTAGGAGAAATCATCCGATAAATTTTTTATAAATGGATTCTACTTGGTATTGCGAGTTTGTAGTGTATATATCATTCATTTCAACACCTATTTTATGCAACTAAAGTAGAGGAGCAGCTTGATTTCTCAGACTCAATTCTGTAATACAAGCTGATTTATAAACTCCAGGATTTGTAAAGATTTATTAGGATAGAAATTTTGCTTGATTATAACCAATGTCTGTCAGGTAAAGTTGGATGCAGCTAACATTTACGAAAGAGGAAATTGTAATGGAAGCCTGTCGCGTAATATGTTGTATCCATGCTAAATTGGTAGGGTTAATATATGGTTCTTATTAGATAACCAATTAGATTTGGGACTGCCGGGTTACATTCCTTAAGCCTTAAACAGCCAACATCATTAGTCAGGCCCATTGATCGAGTCCAAGTTTGCCCATAAATTCCAAAAACCTAGCCCAATCTCGAGGGTGGGGGTGGGGGGGGGTGGGGGTATTCAAACCCTGGTTGGGTTCGGGCTAATAGCCAACCCGCAAGAAAGATTCTCCCAATCCATAGGACTATAGCTTTTACAGCCACCTGCACAGTATGGTTCACGGGAGAAAGGAGTCGCCGGCTCTGTCCACCTTCCCCCCCCCCACAAAAAAAACCAAAAAAAACCTAGGGTTAGGCATGGAAAGGAAGGAGAATCATAGCTGGCAGAGCCCCTCGTACGGGTGGTGGTTTAACAGTATATGAAGATACTAGTTCAAATGTACAAGGCACATAGATAATATAACCGGGGGTTCTTAGTAAAATCCATGTTTGGGTTGAGAATAGGTGAGGTAGCTATTTTGAACATGTATCTGTAAGAACAGATCTCTTTTGATTGATGAGAGTTATTATCCTTTGGTTGAACTAAAATTTTGAAGAAGGATATATTAGATGTAGGGTATTCCATTTCTTTGGCAACTAAAAAGTGGAAATACATTGCAAGAATATCATAATCTGCCATCATGCTTAGAGTATTAGACGAACATCCATTTCTTTTATAGACATCATGCTTCCATGCTTATCAAACAACCGTATCCATATGTTTGCTTTCATATTGAATCACTAGTTCATTACATGCAACCTTCCTTCCGGGAGCTTTGGTCATGGAAACATGCATCTCATTGGGACAAACTGAAAACTAGTGTCAGTTCTTTTTTTCCTGCAGATGACCTAATTTAATTTTGCATTCTCTTAAAAATCGTTTGTAATGCATTTTTTTTCCCTTTTCATTTAGCTTGATCTGTTAGAACTATATTAATTCTTCAAATTATTGCCCTTTCGACTAGTGTACCCATATTGATATCTAGTAAACCATCGTATGTACATTTTAAATTTGGATTTTTACTATTAAAATCTTTAATTAAGATCGTGGCTTTTACATTCTCAAACAAAAATCTTTAATTAAGATCGTGACCTTTTTCATTTTTAATATAACTAATCTGCTATCTTTAGTATTACCTTCGCCCTTTTTACTCTACTCATTATCTTGTATTGTTATATCATCTTCTGAGTTCTGAGTTTGATAGTTATAGCATTAGATTTTGGAATTATATTCTATTTTGTTTATATTTGCGATTTAGATTTCAAGCCTCAGAATTCAGATTCATATTCGGTTTTTTGAGTTTTGTTTTGAGGTCAGTCATAGGTTTGGGATGGTGGGTGTTTGTATATTATGATATAGATATTTGCGAGCTAAACCATATTTTCCTCTGATACGGTGTTGGTAGTTTTATATCAAACCCTCAAGTTAACTGGATCAAACTCTATAGGAATTATTCACTATCATTTTGATATATTTTATAAGTGCTTGTTAAAACGATAGACAACGCTATAGCATCTCATTCGCTACTGGGGTTTTTCCCCCTTCCCCAGAACCATTTTACCAAATGATTCTGATGATGCTCACAGGTGGTATCTCCTCAAGAGTACGACACATAGCGGATGACGTGTTCCGAAGGCCACGGAGGTGGAATAAAGGAGGTGCATTATAAGGGTTCCTCGGGACTTCGTCCCGAGGAATGTATCTGGCCTTCCACGAGACCTCCTTGAATACATTCTACATTCACCTAAGAGACTACCAACAGCTCGTTTCCAAGCCTTTGACATGCCGAGCTTCCTCGGCCTCCCGGCTCGTCTCCGAGCCCCTGACGTGCCGAGCTTCCTCCGCCTCCCCGATCGACCAAGAGCACGGATCCTATGCGCCCTGCAACGGCTCCTTGTATGTCGTCAGGGCGAGATATCCGCCTTCCTACGATTCGCGTCCCACGCTGGCGCATCCCTCCATTAATGGGCGCATCCTGCCATTAAAGACGAGGATAACTTAGGGGCGTAATGGACGGCAGTGATCTCGCCCCCGCTCGCTCCAAGCGACCCCTATATAAACCCCCCTCTCAGACGACTCAGGTATCTGAAATTTATCTCAATACACCGCTACTCTGCACCTATTTCTCGGCACTAACTTGATCGTCGGAAGATCCTACGGTAGTCACCCACCCCGAGACTTCATTGTAGGTAGCACGGCGTCCAACACCAACCTATTGAGATCCACACTCAACAACTTTAAAACCAAATCTCAGCCATCCAAGAGTGCCATCGTAGGATCGACGGAGGATAGCATCCGAAGGAGATCTCGACCTCCATCAGTTGGCGTCGTCTGTGGGAACGAAAGATTTTTTTTGTTCCACCATAAAAGTTGATCTTCCGCCCTTGATCCAATGGCGAGCGATGACCGCAACGATCCGAATATGAGCCGCCACAACGGAGGTGGGAGCGGCTCCCTTTCCCCTCCTAATGCCATCCACGTCTTGTCCGTCTGGATAGACAGGCTCACATCGCTGGTAGATGCCCTCGTCCGTGTTCAAGCGGCGAGCCCTGCCCACTAGACCGCGGCGCCCCCTCCCCGGGGTAACGACGTCCGCCGAAGGACGGACAAGCACACCCAGGCCCTCGATCCCCCTCACCCTCATCACAGCGCCACCGAGCACCGGCAGGCCGACTCCGGCCACCTTAACCCACACGCGGCGATTGATTCTGTGACCCACTGGACGCCGGACAGCTCCACGCCGCGGTCCCAGGAAAGACTGGACCGTCACTCCGATGCCCGTCGTGCGTTCTGTCCCCCTGGGGAGGTGTCGGTCAGCTCGTCTGCTTCCAGGCACGACCGACGCCCCACTCTCGTCGGGACCGCGCGGACGACGAGCGCCGAAACTACCTGAGAAGGGCGTTGCCCGAGGATTTTATAACACCCTACTTCAGTTATATCATGTTCGATTTGTTTATTCTATTTATCTTATGGGTTTTTCTTGACTTTATTTGTTTTTGGGTGCGGATAGTGTTTTGTTTCCTGTGCTTGGTATCCGACCCGACCCGCATGCTTGAAACTCGTCCTGACTCTTGTCCACGTTTTATCTCTGCTGGTTTTTGGGGATCCGTGCACTCTCATGTTGTATATCCTATATATCTGTATTATATTGGGCATCTGCATTTTTTAATAATACAAATATAATTAAATAATATATTTTAAAAATATCCAGCATGGCTTGTATCATACCCCTAACCCTGTGGTGGCATCCGTACATCTTGTTCTCGTTCCGTTTAATGAAACGGACCCGTTTGGATCGCTACATGCACGCTACGCGCATCAGTTCTTGGGGGTATGCATTTTCTTTAACCGGACATCACTTTTTGGTTTTGGTTGACACGTATATTATCCATATTTTCAAACCATAATTTTAGACCCAACCCGGGCATATTTTGAAGTAATTTTGTATTAACCCAAAAACTCAAATTTAACTAATATTATATTCATATAATATTATACTGTAAATATATTTTCAGTTAGCTTCTAATCTAAAGGAATATATTCAAATATATTCAAAAATAAAATCTCACCCACTTTCTTTATCCGTCTCGCTCTTCTTTTTATATATTCTTTTTAAACCCCATATATTATAACCCATACTCACGTTCTTCTCCTCCCTCTCTCTTCATTCGTTTTCGCCGCCTCCCTCGTCATGAAACCCTAACCCTAACTTGCGCCCGCGTCGCCGCCGCCGCCTCACCCTCTCCTCCTCCGCTCATCCCCTAGAACCCGCCTCCTCTCATCGACCTCCTCACCGTCTCTCTTTTCCGAACCCATCTTCCCCACAACCCACGTCACCGCTACGACCCAACGAAAACCGATCCCAGCTCTCGTCTCGTCGTCGCCGTCGCCACCACCGTCGACCTCGTCGGTCTCCTCTCGCCCATCTCCTCCTCGAATCACCTCTCTCTCCTCATCGCCCTCGTCCCCACGATTCGTCCCCACGATTCCTCCCCGTACTACCCATCACCGCACGCCCGAACCTGCAGCTCCGATCCTTGCCGTCGCTTTCCTCGCCTCCACCGCTCGTCTCCACCTCCTTCTCTTCCTCCTCTTCCTCACCACCTCCGACTCCTGACACCACCGCCATCATCATCAACTGCAGACCCCGACCTCTTCTCATCCCTGCACACCCGAACCCACAACTCGTCGCCGCCGCCGCCGGCGATCCCTCGTTGTCACCCTTTACCGCCACATTCTCACCTCCCTCTCTCCTCTGCCGACAACCCAAACCCTGCACCAAGCCCGATCACCCGAACCCGACAGCCAAGAACTCGCCTGCACACCTCAACCCCACTGCCTCGCCGTAGACCTCGCCGGAAACCCACATCTCGTCGACGTCACCCCTTACTGCATTCTCTGACCCCAGAGCACCCACACCCAAGACACAAACCTCTTCTCCTTTCCCCTTTCTTCTTCATCTTCTTCTTTTCTTCTTTCTTTACCTTCTTGATTCTGTTTTCCGGTGATCGCCGGAGCCGAGCCCAAGTCCATCAAGGTTTCTAACCGTGTTCCCCAACATCAAGTTTGGAGTTTGCATTTCCATTGTCGCGTTTTCCCGTCTCCGGGGCAAGTTTCTCTTACTGCATGCTATGTCACTATATTTATATTCATATAAATAAAATATCACATGTTTATTTCATTGTGCATATTTGGTTATATACAATCATATGTTAAGTGCGGTACATTGTTGGCTTATGGCAAAATCAATCTAGGAAGAGCGTATAACTCTGATCCCAAGTTGAATTCTAGCTGAGTTCGTGCCTTGCATCTTCGTGCATCGTTCTTCCGTGATCCTTATCCTTCAGGCAAGTACTCTTGCTTTACTTTTGGTCGATGTACATCGGCATTCCTTTGTGGTTTTATGTGTGTGTGTCTATATATATATATATATATATATATATATATATATATATATATTTCCTGCACTGTTAGAATAAAAAAGAAATGTGTTAGTACCTATTTTTCGTTATATTATACAAGATATATATGAAAACTTTTATGCTGCAAGTAAGAATAATCAGCAAGTGTGGTTTTAAAAGGAGATTTATTTTAACTACAAATAAAGTTCGAAAGTTGTTAACCTATCTCACATTTATATATTTCTAGTCAGAT
This sequence comes from Agapanthus africanus, assembly GCA_030015575.1. Classification (NCBI taxonomy): domain Eukaryota; kingdom Viridiplantae; phylum Streptophyta; class Magnoliopsida; order Asparagales; family Amaryllidaceae; genus Agapanthus; species Agapanthus africanus. Next base: position 970,984,059 of record CM057337.1, read on the forward strand.
TGTGATTAATATACCCATATTAAGGTTAACGGTAAAGATAACAATTATGACTCATACCAGCTTGTACACCACCTTTATGCAGTTACCATTACCTGATAACTATTACCACTGACAAATCCCGACTATTCACTACTCTAGTCTCTATGAACGAGATCGATGATAAGGATGCTGAACTACATGACATGACACACTACTATTTAGCAGTTTCATCTCTATACAATTACCATACCACAATTCCAGTCTTTTCAGCATTCTTAATTAGTGCTCTAGTCATTACCATAGCAGCTATAAATACGTGGATATTGGGGTAGTTTGAGTGTGCGTTGTACAACAGGATCTCAGGAGTCCCATGTCGGCAGCTCGTACCGGGCTATAGCGGTCTCATGTTTACAGCTGGTACCAGGCTATATCGGTCTCATGTTTACAGCTCGTATCGGGCTATATCGGTCTCATGTTTACAGCTCGTACCGGGCTATAGCGGTCTCTTGTTCATTCCACAGTTGGGCCCGTGTTTCCTAGCCCCTGCGGCACCACTCTTGGGTTAGGAATACTCCTGCAGAGGTCGACGCACACACTCGAGCTTACGATATGATAGTTTACCTTTTAGTGACCAGTTAGGTTATGACCTGACCCCCTTACATACATGTTTCATAGTGTTAATATATCTATTTATTTATATATCTGTTTTTCTTGCGCACCGGGCTTCACTACTTTCATATATTCATGTTATATTACCACACACACACTTTATTCGTTGAGTACTTGTTGGGATGTTCTGACATCCCTGAGATTTGCCATCTCAGATTTAGTGACAGATTTTCAGGATGAGAAGGACTGTAATACCCAGTTCCTTTTGTACGCAAATATCCGTATTTATATAAAATGTTGCTTACAAAATTTATTTATTTATATTTATATTTATTTTATTTATTTTAAAATCCTAACTCATACCTGACCCTGTGGTGACATCCGTACTTCTTTTCTCGTTCCGTTTATTGAAACAGACTTTTTGAATCGCTACGTGCATTTTACGTGCATCCAATCTTGGGGGTATGCATTTTCGTTACCTGAGCATTCATTTCGAAATTTGGACGTCACATATATTTTTCATATTTTAAATCTGAATTTTTTACCCAACCCGGGCGTGTTTTGGAGTAAGTTTGTATTTGCCAAAATCTCAAAACGGACGAATATTATATTCATTTAAAACATAATCTAATCCTAACATCCTCACCTCTCTCTACTCTTTCCTCCCCCACTCATTCACGTTCTCTCCTCTCTCTCTTTTATCTTTACACCCCCACATCTCTTTCTCTTTTCTCTTTACACCTCTCTTTCTCCCTTTACACCCTCAAACCCCACTCCCTCTCCTCTTTCCAACTCACCCCCACTCATTCTAAATCCTACTGCCGCCATCTCTCTCCCTCTCCCTATATGTATATATAATCTAATCTCCTAACAAAAAAATCACAGACTCCCTCTCCCCTCTCATACACACTCTCTCCCCTTCCATGCACTCCCTCCACCTGCTCCGGCCACGACCCCGCACTGCGCGACGACCATTCCACCATCGACGCCCTCATCTCTGCGAACTCGGAGCCTTCAAGTACCGCCGCCGACGTTGATCCATACAAGTTGTAGCCAATCCAAAAGCAAGAATTCGAGGCCACACCACTACGGTTCCAAGGCTCGCGAGTCCCGGTTTTGTTGCAACGACCACTTCCGCATCCGTGACGTGCATTGCAGCATCCGACCGATCCATCAACTCCGTGATACCGTCATCGAGGCAAGTGAACTCCCTTCACTTGCTTAACATGCTATAGTTATCTTATTAATATCGTTTTACCCGTAATTCGACAACCCGATAACCTTGTTAAATCTGATTTTCTCGGACAAGCTGAACGGTTAAAATCATAATAAATTACCTATTTATCGGATCTCAGAGTGCTAGGGCTCAAATCGAAGCCAACTCGACGAACTATAACCCTATACCAGTTTCCAGATATTCATGTACTCAAACCATGATGATATTTGGATCGGAGTGCGACCCTGGACTGCAGTCCAGAGCGACTCCAGTCATTGCTTGCTGTTCCGTATTGGATACCACAGGATTTCCTTAACTCGTAGGTTGCGGAAATCCACTGTTTATTATAGATAAATCTGTTAGCTAGACAACACAATTAATTTCATCCTGTTTCGTTACCGTTTGATATTTAATCTGTAATTTAGAAGATCGGGACACATAACAGTCCCAGCAGAATCAGAATTGGCATGTTGATATTAAACAGGTTATAACTGCTAACGTGCAGACGCGATTGAAGATCCGTCTGTTGCGTTGAAAACCTTACTGAAAACCCTAGAATTCATTCAACTGTAGCATCGCTAAATTATGATCCCAACTGGGGTTAAAATGCGTTGCGAAATGGATTTCTGATTCTGAAACCGGATTTCCAGCCGCGTGCGCTTAAAATGAAATAGTTATAACTAATGATCCTGGAACCCGATTGACTTGAAACAAAATTCTATGGATAGCTAACTGAACATATTAATTACCACCTGTTTATCGTTTCGCTAAATTATATACATATGTTTCATGATAAATCGTGCAAGTGATAGACTGTTGTTTTTATGACACCTTAGTTGTGCTTCTTAAACTGTTCATGCATCATATCATACTTATATCATTATAGTGATAACCTAGTGATAACGTGCATTTACCCAGTGTTAGAATTTAGTGATGATTGTGGCAAGTACGTCAGTGTTCGTGTATCCGTGAATAAGTGAAAGTGAATGAATAAGTGAAAGTGAATGAATAAGTGGAAGTGATACGTACTTGTACACAATCAGTGACCCTATTATTCTATTGCATTGTCGACGTCTGTGGGATGCGTGTACGTGTGACTATAAGTGGTATGGGACACTTATGGAAGTGCTTGCACGGGTGTCACAGATAAGGCATCCGACACTGCCATTTATCTTGGATATTAGTCGGGACGTGCTTGATGGAGATCCTGTCTCCAGTTCTTGTGCAGACTTGTCACAGACCGATTGGTATTTGAGGTTATGGTTAGCGTTTGATGTAGACCACGGGGTGTGGGGTAGTTTGAGTGTGAGTTCAACAGAATCTCGGGAGTCCCATGCCGGCTTATATAGTTAGGGAGATATATGGAGATTTACAGGGTACGTAATTATTACCGTGATATACATGTTACATGTTGGGCCCGTGGTCCCTTGCCCTTGGGTTCTACCCTTGGGTGGAGGACACTCGCGAGTGGTTGACTCTCACACTTGGACTGACGATAGGCTTAGTGACCGGTACAGTGAGACTTAGAGGCTGATAGGGATACTGGCATTTATATACCTTATATACTGTGTTGACATACGTGACATATCGTTCTACTGCCTTTACTGCTCCGCTGCATTGATTACTGCATGTTCATATCCATACTGCCATTGATCCACTGTTATATACATCTATTATCACCGTTAGAATTGTCACATGATTTTATATATATTATATTACTATTGCGTCGCTCTGACGATCTGAGTATGCATGCTCAGTGTGAGGAGAAGATTTAGCCTGGACCAGAACTAGACGTGTATCACAGACACCTCGACTTGCTATTCAGAGTTATATCTTTTGTTTCCCATAAGGTCAGTTCATTTACTGTTTTATTCCAGTTACTGCATTTCTCATTACCTGCGCATTATTTACTGTTTACCATGATAAACTAGAAGCCGAAGTGTGACTACGGGGGGACATTTCCTTGACCGTAGGAGCATGGCTGGCCTTGTCTACCCCTCGTATTCCGTATTTTGGGAAGCGGTGCGTGACAAGGACCGCAGCGGCTATTAGGATTTTGCAGAAGATCAGTAACTGTAGGTTTATTTTCACTATTTTCAATTAGTTTTTAGCATGTGCGTCCTTATGGGACATTAGGACTTTTGTATCTTTCAGATGTTGTTTTCTTTACGAACCTATTGTATCGGATCTTTATTTGCATCAATTATCTAGTGGACCCATTTTTAGGATTTTTTGTGGTTTCATTGCAGCATGATTATCAGTATTATTTCTTTTGGTATTGGATTGTATTTTTGACAGGTTAATCTAGACAGCCTTACGTGACTATGGAAGGATTTTTCCTTACCGTAGGTAGCACGACTGGCCTTCGTCGCTCTCCGCATTCCGGATTTTGGGAAGCGGGGCGTGACAAGGTTTTGTTGGTATCAGAGCCAGGCTGACCTCGAGGTTAGCCCTGGTTTTTCCGACCTTTTAGATTAGAATCACATGTCTAGGTTCTCCCCAGTTTGTCATGCTGCATATTTCTTTGACTCCGATTATAGGATTCAGGCGACTGAGATAGAATTACGATATTATACCCATGTACCGCGGCATGGTTACAATGCGTCATTCTGTTTGAGTAACTTAGAGTTCTATTTGATTTGTTTCCACTGATTTGATTTTCTTGAAAACGCCGATTTCTCGAGCCAAGACCGTGACTCTTCATACCCTCATTTGTTTCCTTGATCCTTGATTTTTTATACCTATCTATTTTCATTGATCCTTGTAATTAGTTCGTGACCTTGTATTTTCGTTCTTCAAATTTCGAGGACGAAATTTTTGTAAGGTGGGTAGAATGTAACACCCTACTTCAGTTATATCATGTTCGATTTGTTTATTCTATTTATCTTGCCTTTATTTGTTTTTGGGTGCGGATAGTGTTTTGTTTTCTGTGCTTGGTATCCGACCCGACCCATATGCTTGAAACTCGTCCTGATTCTTGTCCACGTTTTATCTCTGCTGGTTTTTGGGGATCCGTGCACTCTCATGTTGTATATCCTATATATCTGCATTATATCGGGCATCTGCATTTTTTAATAATACAAATATAATTAAATAATATATTTTAAAAATATCTAGCATGGCCTGCATCATACCCCTAACCCTGTGGTGGCATCCGTACATCTTGTTCTCGTTCCGTTTAATGAAACGGACCCGTTTGGATCGCTACATGCACGCTACGCGCATCAGTTCTTGGGGGTATGCATTTTCTTTAACCAGGCATCGCTTTTTGGTTTTGGTTGACACGTATATTATCCGTATTTCAAACCATAATTTTAGACCCAACCCGGGCATATTTTGAAGTAATTTTGTATTAACCCAAAAACTCAAATTTAACTAAAATTATATTCATATAATATTATACTGTAAATATATTTTCAGTTAGCTTCTAATCCAAAGGAATATATTCAAATATATTCAAAAATAAAATCTCACCCACTTTCTCTATCTGTCTCTCTCTTCTTTTTATATATTCTTTTTAAACCCCATATATTATAACCCATACTCACGTTCTTCTCCTCCTTCTCTCTCTTCATTCGTTTCCGCCGCCTCCCTCGTCACGAAACCCTAACCCTAACTTGCGCCCGCGTCGCCGCCGCCGCCTCACCCTTTCCTCCTCCGCTCATCCTCTAGAACCCGCCTCCTCTCCTCGACCTCCTCACCGCCTCTCTTTTCCGAACCCATCTTCCCCGCAACCCACGTCACCGCTACGACCCAACGAAACCCGATCCCAGCCCTCGTCTCGTCATCGCCGTCGCCACCACCGTCGACCTCGTCGGCCTCCTCTCACCCATCTCCTCCTCGAATCACCTCTCTCTCCTCATCGCCCTCGTCCCCACGATTCCTCCCTCTGGTACCCATCACCGCACGCCCGAACCTGCAGCTCTGATCCTTGCCGTCGCCTTCCTCGCCTCCACCGCTCGTCTCCATCTCCTTCTCTTCTTCCTCTTCCTTACCACCTCCGACTCCTGACACCAGCGCCATCATCATCAACTGCAGACCCCGACCTCTTCTCATCTCTGCACACCCAAACCCACACCTCGTCGCCGTCGCCGCCGCCGCCGCCGCCGGTGATCCCTCGTTGTCACCATTTACCGCCACATTCTCACCTCCCTCTCTCCTCTGCCGACAACCCAAACCCTACACCAAGCCCGATCACCCGAACCCTACAGCCAAGAACTCGCCTGCACACCTCAACCCCACTGCCTCGCCGTAGACCTCGCCGGAAACCCACAACTCGTCGACGTCACCCCTCACTGCCTTCTCTGACCCCAGAGCACCCACACCCAAGACACAAACCTCTTCTCCTTTCACCTTTCTTCTTCTTCTTCTTTTCTTCTTTCTTTACCTTCTTGATTATGTTTTCCGGTGATCGCCGGAGTCGAGCCCAAGTCCATCAAGGTTTCTAACCGTGTTCCCTAACATCAAGTTTGGAGTTTGCATTTCTATTGTCGCGTTTTCCCGTCTCCGAGGCAAGTTTCTCTTACTGCATGCTATGTCACTATATTTATATTCATATAAATAAAATATTACATGTTTATTTCATTGTGCATGTTTGGTTATATACAATCATATGTTAAGTGCGGTACATTGTTGGCTTATGGCAAAATCAATCTAGGAAGAGCGTATAACTCTGATCCCAAGTTGAATCCTAGCTGAGTACGTGCCTCGCATATTCGTACATCGTTCTTCCGTGATCATTATCCTCCAGGCAAGTATTCTTGCTTTACTTTTGGTCGATGTACATCGACATTCCTTTGTGGTTATATATATATATATATATATATATATATATATATATCCTGCACTGTTAGAATAAAAGAGAAATGTGTTAGTACCTATTTTTCGTTATATTATACAAGATATATATGAAAACTTTTATGCTGCAAGTAAGAATAATCAGCAAGTGTGGTTTTAAAAGGAGATTTATTTTAACTACAAATAAAGTTCGAAAGTTGTTAACCTATCTCACATTTATATATTTCTAGTCAGATTGTGATTAATATACCCATATTAAGGTTAACGGTAAAGATAACAATTGTGACTCATACCAGCTTGTACACCACCTTTATACAGTTACCATTACCTGATAACTATTACCACTGACAAGTCCCGACTATTCACTACTCTATCTCTATGAACGAGATCGATGATAAGGATGCTGAACTACATGAAATGACACACTACATCTCTATACAATTACCATACCATAATTCCAGTCTTTTCAGCATTCTTAATTAGTGCTCTAGTCATTACCATAGCAGCTATAAATACGTGGGTGTTGGGGTAGTTTGAGTGTGCGTTGTACAACAGGATCTCAGGAGGCCCATGCCGGCAGCTCGTACCGGGCTATAACGGTCTCATGTTTACAGCTGGTACCGGGCTATATCGGTCTCATGTTTACAGCTCGTACCGAGCTATATCGGTCTCATGTTTACAGCTCGTACCGGGCTATAGCGGTCTCATGTTTACAGCTCGTACCGGGCTATAGCGGTCTCATGTTTACAGCTCGTACCGGGCTATAGTGGTCTCTTGTTCATTCTACGGTTGGGCCCGTGTTTTCTAGCCCCTGGGGCACCACTCTTGGGTTAGGAATACTCCTGCAGAGGTTGACGCACACACTCGAGCTTGCGATATGATAGTTTATCTTTTAGAGACCAGTTAGGTTATGACCTGACCCCCTTACATACATGTTTCATAGTGTTAATACATCTATTTATTTATATATCTGTTTTTCTTGCGCACCGGGCTTCACTACTTTCATATATTCATGTTATATTACCACACATACATTTTATTCGTTGAGTACTTGCTGGGATGTTCTGACATCCCTGAGATCATCTCAGGTTTAGTGACAGATTTTCAGGATGAACAGGACCACAGCGGCTATCAGGATTTCGCAGAAGATTAGTAACCGTAGGTTTATTTTCACCCTTTTCAATTAGTTTTTAGCATGTGCGTCCTTATGGGACATTAGGACTTTTGTATCTTTCAGATGTTGTTTTCTTTGCGAACCTATTGTATCGGATCTTTATTTACATCAATTATCTAGTGGACCCATTTTTAGGATTTTTGTGTGGTTTCATTGCAGCATGATTATCAGTATTATTTCTTTTGGTATTGGATTTTATTTTTGACAGGTTAATCTACACAGTCTTATGTGACTATGGAAGGATTTTTCCTTACCGTAGGTAGCACGGCTGGCCTTCGTCGCTCTCCGCATTCCGGATTTTGGGAAGCGGGGCGTGACAGATTTGAGACACTTGATAGAGCGAAATCGAAGCCACACCTTGGCGTAAACTCGGAGCGAGGGTAGCCACCACTCCGACTGTGCAGAATCCTCTGGATACCACCATCAACTCGAAGCCTTCAAGAAGTAAATCGAGGGAATACAACGGGACGGCCATGCGTCCGGCGAAAGGGCCAGGTACTCCGCTGATTCACTGACGAAGCCTTTTACTGAAAAGCTGCTGGCCGAGCACGTCTCGTCCAGGAACAAACCGCCCAAGGTGGCCCTCTTCGACGGGAAATCTGACCCGAAGGATCACCTGGACCCGTTTACTGCAGGTATGAGCTTTCAGGATAACTCCGACGCGGCTCAATGCCGAGCTTTTCCCACCACCCTTATCCGGGCTGGTCGGGAATGGTTCCGAGGACTTACTCCATGCTCCATCTCGACTTTCGACGAGCTGGCCTCCCAATTCCTCGGTCACTTCGTTAGAAATCAGCGACAGAAGAGGACAGTCGACTACCTGTTCACCATCAAGAGCGGAGACAAAGAATCCTTCAAAGGATATGTCACCCGTTTCTACAACGCGCTCCTCGAGGTCCTCGTGCACCGCGATGAAACGGTCATCACTGCGCTGAGGTCGGGTCTTAGGCATAAAGAGTGGCTCCACTTTTTTGCATTAGCGCAATTTAAGACTATGGCCGAGTTGAAAGCCTGGACCGAACGAGAAATCCAACTCGAGTCCGAGGTGAACTCAAACCTGCCTCGGGTCGACCAGCCAAACAGAAAGAAAAGGGACGGAGAAGAAGAAGAAGAAGGTCGACCGTCCGAAGTCTTACTCACCGAGGTTTCAGGAGTACACTCTCCTAAACATCTTCCAGACCGAGCTGCTGGAGGAAGCTAAGGGGGAGAGATTCTTCAAGCTCTCGCCAGTAACCCAAAGGGCGGGCAAATGTCTCCGAGGCCCGTATTGTGCCTTCCATAGGTTGCGGGGCCACCCGACCGATAACTGCAAACAACTCCGTGACTACATCAAGGAGTTGATCCGCTCCGGCCACCTGGCGAAGTACTTGCGGGACAAGCGGCAGGCGGAACAGGAGCAAGAGCACCAGCCTCCTCCCGAGGATCTAACGATCGGGTAAATCATGGTCGTTATTGTTCCCTTATAAAAAAAAGGGGTAAAGAAAAGTTCCCCACTATTCAAAGCCTCACGTGTTTAACACGTGAATGCCTATATGCAACAATCAACGCATATAGGCACTGCAATCAAAGCAACTGATAAACTAAAACAGCCTCACGTGTTTAACGCGTGAATGCTTATATGCAACGCATATATGCACTGCAATTAAAACAGCTACTAGGCTAATGGAGCCTCACGTGTTTAACACGTGAGCGCCTATATGCATTCATATAGACGATGCAAATCAAACAAACTATAGGCTTAATAAGCCCCACATGTTTAACACGTGAGCGCCTATATACAATGCATATAGACGCTGCAAATCAAACAACTGACAAACTAAATAAATTTCACGTGTTGAACACGTGAGAGCATCTCCCTAAGTAGAATTGAATTCTACTCAACAAGGAATCATCGGATCAAAAGATCCAATGATGGTTAAACATAGAATTAAATTCTATTAAGGAGGGATATTCTCTGTTAAACAGAAAGTTGGTGGATCAAAAATCCCATGAGATGGAAAATATTTTCCATATCTTTCTAAACAAAGAGAGATTGTGCTCTGATTAAGCCGAACACCCTTGGATTAAAATCTAATTATGGTTTAAAAAATTACTATTTTACAGAATAAGATTCTGCATATGGAAAAATATTTCCCCAATCTTTTTAAAAACAAGAAAAATATGTTCTGTAAAACAGAAACCTTGGATCAGAGATCCAATGATAGGCAAAATTCCCCAAATCAATTCTGGAACCAATTAAATCAATTGAGATCTCTCAATGAGAGATTTTCTCAGAATTAAACAAACTTCTCTCAATTATATAAGGGACCAGAGACTCCAAGTCTCAGGGGAGGGCGGATAGTGAAGAAAGATAGAGAGAGTAAACAAAGGAATTCTCAGAAGCTTAGAAAAAAGAGAGAAGCTTAAAAGAAGAAGAAAGAAAAGTTCCAAAAGAAACAGAGAATTTAATTCTCACAAAGAAAGATTTGTTAAAACCCTAGGTAAAAAGAAAACAAAACTCAGAGAACATCTTGTCTCTCTTTTGCCTTTTAAGGATTTAACCTTTCATGCAGAAACTTAGTTCTTCCTCTGGTTGAGATCTGCAGAAGAAGATCTCCCTACAAATTGAGAATTTAATTCTCATCGGGAAGATTCTGTCATGCAGATTCAAAATCTAGGGGAAAAAATTGAGTTCAAAGAATTTATTTCTTATAAAAACATATGGGAATTTAATTACTCTAAAAAAATTAGGGTTTAACCTTATAAAAAGAAAAGAATTTAATTCTTACAAAACAAGAGACATGAGATCCTATAAATCCTAGTGCCATTAACATGAGATCAAAATCTCCAAACACCTAGAAGGAAAGACTGGTGATTCAACACTATAATGAGGATCTCGCGTGTGCCTCCTAAGGCAGTCACGTGTTTTGCACGCGATCTCCAATCAAGTGCTTAACACTTATAAAAAAAAGATGATGGTATAAAACCCAAAAGGCAGAACCCAACTTTGGGACGCCTCACGTGTTTCACACGTGAGCGCCACAAGAACCAAGTGCTTAGCACTTATATAAAAAGCGGGGTAATAAGTGGGCAGTGCTCATAATCCGGTGCCTCACGTGTGTCACGTGAGCGCCACAGAACCCTAGTATTTAACATTAATCCGGTATCTTACGTGCGTCACGTGAGCACCACAGAACTCTAGTGTTTAACATTAATCCGGTGCCTCACACGAAATGCACGTAAGTATTGTATGCCTCAGCACTTAGCTATGTTTGGTAATTATGGAGACCTAGATCTAATCCAAATTGACTAAATTGTTCCAATCAACCGAGCCCCTCTGCGCTTATTATTCCCCAAAATTGATCTTAGTCCCCAAACATGACTAATGATCCTTAGATTTTCCACCATGATCTTTTCTCTCAAACACGGGAATTGGTTCAAGGGTATACCTCTCTACACCTCTGATACATGTCGTTGTAATTCCTCAACGTCTTCAGAGAGGTGGCGGGTCCCGACAACCAACTGCTTTTTGGTGCACTTTCTAAACTGACGTGCACATTCCAGATCAAACCACATCCCAAACTGGATGCATCCCATATCATCGTTGCTCATCTCATCACGTAACAAATACACGTGCGCGCAAGATGATCAATGGACCGAGATGTCCCTACACTAACAACAGACCGAGATGTCCCTAAATTAACAACGGACCGAGATGTCCTTAAACTAACAACAGATCGAAATGTCCCTTAAACTAAAACCTCACCTCCAAAATGATGATCCACAGATCGAAATGTCCTTAAACTAAACGTTGCCTCCAAAAATGGCGACAACGGACCGTAACGTCCTTAAATTAAAACATCACCTCAAAATGGTGATCTACAGACCGAAATGTACTCAAACTACAACTTCGCCTCCAAAACGGCAATAAGGGACCAAAACGTCCTTAAACTAAAACAACAGAGCCCAAATGTTCTCTTGTTGGATCTGAAACAAGAATGATCCTAACACCTTGTTAAGTAGATCTTAGCCTCAAATTGGACTAACGTATCCTTAACAAAAAACCAACCGAGCCTCTAAATGCTCATATACATTTAAGTCGATCTTGATCTCAAAACAGATCAACGATCCTTAAATCAACCCAAACCTAAATCTAAGATATACGGATTTGGACTAATCCACGCCCTACGGGCGACATCATAAATTACTCTCCGTATACAATCCACGGGCAACCCAAAAATAAAACAAACACACACGACACGAAGTAAACTTCTGGAGCAGGAGAAAATGGTTATCGTGATGCGATAACGTAATTAACTGCAGGGGCTTGCGCCTGCAGGGAAGAACGTCCCCACAATAAAAAAAAAACCCCTCACAAACGAGGGGGAATCTGACGAAGTTTGCTGCAACGGCCGCATCCGTCCAAACCTCCGATATACGTTGCCATAAATCAACTTGGAATTTTCGGAGAGGTGGACAGATAAATCCAAATAGCATCTGCCCCCAAATTCAGGCAAGACGATCCATCCTGGTTCGTCTCTGTTTTCGGCGGTAAACACATTCTGGCATGCCCGGTGGGACTTTTTCCTCTTTTCACTCCACACTTTGTGTGGTGTTCGCGAACAAAATCGCGGTTTGCTATGATTGCCCTTGGATTCGAGGTACTAAGATTTGTTGTCTTGCTCCTGTGCAGAAAGAAGAAGTGAACATCAATGGCTTCCAACTGCACCAACTGCAACAGCAATTCCCGTTCCGCCCTGACTGGAGGAGTGACTTACGGGCCCAATGCGGCTTCCATCTTTTCAATACCGGTGGGACATGTGACTTAGGCCACCATTGGATTGTTTTTCCTGACCATGCTCCCGCCAGCGAGTTTCAGCGCCCCAATGCCATCACAGGAAGCTCCAAAGAAGTCGGTCTTCGATCGACTTGCAACCACCACGGCCCCTCTCAACGGGTCATCCAAGTCTGTCACCTCAGTCTTCAACAGGCTGAACCAAAGCTCAAGTGGGCCTGCAAAAGCTCCAAATACCTGAAGGGGTTATCCCGAAACGGATAGTTATTCCAGCTCCGGCGGGTGAAGTCGTCAAAGGGGCTTCTCCTACTAAAGGATCGGTCTTTGCAAGATTGGCTGTTCCAACTCCTGCTACGGACCAAGTCATCAAAAGAGCTTCCCCTACCAGAAAATCGGCCTTCGAAAGATTGGTCGTCCCCTCTCAACGGACTCCAATCTTCAACAAGCTGGCACCAGCGGTAGCCCTTCACCAAAGCAAAGGGCATGACTAAGTCGCTTTCACAACTGAGGTGGTCCCATCTGCAACGCACGCTCGACGTCGTCATTGGCGCCGGGTGAGAAGAGCTGGGGGAAACTCTCCCTCTGGACTTACTCCACCAGCTCCAATGGTGGAAGTTGAAGCTGCTGTTCCAACCGGGAACGGCTTTGATCTGCTTAGGAGGGTGCGGAAGAACTCCCCAACCGTAGTGCTGAAGAAATCTCCACCACCTGTAGAAATCATGACGCAGGCAAAGACGGAGCAGTCCTTTCAACGGCTCTCCTCCCGAATTCACAGGGTCTGGCACAAAGTCCAAGATTCTGTGATCAACAAGAACTACTCTCGTCAACCGGAGAAAATGAAGGTTCGAAGGAGAAAAGTCATCCCTCCACCATTCAGCAAGGGACTTCTTTCACACAGACGCCTGCTACAATGGCTCCTTCAACCTCGACCTTCCACAAAAAGAGAAGGCCGGAGAATCTCCCACCACCGGCGGCAAATCCCAAAGGTGATGGATCCAAACGCCCCAAGTCTGGGGGCATGATCGTCCATACGGTCTACATGGCTTGGAAAGAGGATAGTCGTGCTTCCGTGAGTCATCGACCGCAAACTCGGTCGCTGACAAGGGCTCAGGAGCAACAACAAAAGTTCCAAGAGATGCTAACGAAAATGGCAGCACTCACCGGACAAAAAGAAAGCCCGGAAGTAGCGTCTGAATAGCGCCAGGAGCAGGAGACCGATAATGAGTTCTTGCGAAGGGTGCTTGAAAGAAAGGATAAGGAGGCCGCGGAACATGCTGCTAATATAAAACAAATGGCGCTCATGTTCCAAGACATGGTTGGAATAATGATCCAGCCAGAACCTCCAGCCGAAGATCCACTGATAATCATCGAGGACGACATAGGAGAAACATCGGACCCTCTTCCGGCGCTATCAGTGGCCAGGGAGGAAACGATCTCCAAAACTGCCCTTGATGATTACATAACTCAACAAATACGAGCTCATCAGGCAAGTGAAGCGGCTGGCCAAGTCGTCAGAACCGGACGACCGTACCCTGGTCGGTACGATCAAATCAAATACCCGCCGGGATATACGATCCCTAAATTCCATGTGTACAAGGGGATAGGCAATCCGCATCAGCACGCCGCTCAGTTCAGAGCTCTATGTGGCAATACTTGAAGCGACGACAAATTGCTGCTTCACCAGTTCGTTGGCAGCTTGTCGGAGACGGCATTTGAATGGTACTCGGAGCTCCCAGATGACTCCGTCAAAACATTCACAGAAATGGAGTTGTTGTTCACACAGTGGTTTGCAAGCGCAAACGAGCTCACACCGATCACGATATTAATCAATGCCAGGGTGAAGGCAGGAGAGACCTTAGTTCAATACGCAATTCGGTGGCGGGACCTATGGTCTAAATGCGAATAACGCATCGAAGAGGTTCCTACCGTGGGCATGTTCATAGGGACTCTTGATTCTCGGACAACCGTGTCCCAGTTCATGACGTTCTTTAAGCTGACCACCTTTCAGGCTTTGATCGACAAGCTGGACCAAATGGACCAGATGGGCTACGGGCATCCCTCTTTAAAAATGGACCTTCGGAATGCAAAGGGTAAAGAGAAAGCGGCCTTCGTTGCCAACACTCATGTAACACCCTAGCTCATTTATACCAATTCCAGTTCCCGTATTTCTTTATTTGTGGTATTTTCTTGATTTATCGTGTTTTGGGTGCGAATGGTATTTTACATTTTACATTGCATTCGACCCGACCCGCTTGCTTGGAACCTGTTCGATTCATGTTTATAGTTTAACTTGACTTGTTACATAGACAGGTGCACTTTCATGTTTACTGCATACTTGCATTTTATCTGGCATTGCATTTTTTACCATATAACATTTTAAGTCGTGTAAAATATTTTAAAAATATATTTCATAGTCTGCATGATACCCCTAACCCCGTGGTAGCATCCGCGCATCTTGTTCTCGTCCGTTCAGTAAAACAGACGTGTTTGGATGGCTACGCGCACGTACGTGCATCCGTTCTTTGGGGTATGCATTTTCGTTATCCGGACATTCATTTTTTATTTTGGTCATTGCATATATTTTTCATATTTTAAAACCGGATTTTTAGACCCGACCCGGGCGTGTTTTAGAGTAAGTTTGTATTTTCCAAAATCTCAAAACGTACAAATATTATATTCCTTAACTAAACTATTAAACTATTATACATGATTAATTTTATAACTAAATTATATATTCTTTTAACTAATCAAACCCTCAGATCTCAACAGTCTCTCTCTCCAATCTCACGTCTCTCTCTCCTCTGCATAAATATATATATTTATATTTTATATTTAATTATTCTTTTACCTTATATTTTACCCATGTTCTTCTTTCTTCCTCTTCAAATTTTTGTTCCCGCCTCACCGCCCCGTCCTCGCTCGAACCCACGCCTTCGCGCTCTCCCACGCCGCCGACCACTCTCGTCGGTCTCCCCTCGTCGCCTGCATTCCCAACTCCTCCTCGACCACCTCCTCCTCACTTCCGTCACCTTCGCGACGACCTACGACCGCGAGGAAACCCATGCCTGTCCCAGCCTCATCGTCGCGGCCCATCGCCCGTCACGCCCATCGCCTCGTCGCCACCATCCTCGCCTCTCTCGCCTCCCTCGAGCATCTCTCTCTCTTTCTACTCCCCGGCTCCAACCCCGACGACCCACCTTCACCTGAAACTCTAGCACCCACCGCCCTTGGCCGAAACCATCGCCGGAAACCCGTTGTCGACATCAACCCATCACCACGACCTCTCCCTGGCCCCAGTGCAAACCACAGTGAGCCTCTCCTTCTCCCTTCTTCTTCCTCTTCTTCTTTTCTTTTCCTTTTTCTTTATTCTTTCTTGAAACCTAGATTTCAGCGATCGCCGGAGCCGTGACCGTCGCTGCCGTTCCAGACGACCCAGTAAACGTACCTTGCCTGCGTGATCGCCCTCTTGCCTTGCCTGGACCCGTCCCGCGTGTGCGTTGTGACGATTTACCGACGTCGGACGTGCCGTGCGTATCCGTATCGTGATCCATCGAGGCAAGTTAATCTTGCTACATGCTATATAACTCATTATATACCTATTTTAATAAATATCATACCTGTATTTTAAATCTAGTATCCTATGTTTTATATTATAGCTTTTCGATGTTCCGTTTGCATCCATTCATATCATTTCAGATCTAGGTCATGAAAACTTATCTTGTTACATACTAGATTACAATATACTGCATCCATATCAATATTTATATCACATATTGCTTAGTTGTACATCCCACATTACCATTTTACAGTTTTACTGTTTTTCGGATACCCGTTTGCATCCATCTCATTTAAAATATATATAGCTGCATCCATAGATCATATTAATATATAACGCTGTGATATTAACATCCCATGTTTAATAAAGTGCATCCTAATTAGTATTGGAACTATAAATGTAACCCTAATCGATAATTGTGCATCCATATCTTTGAATTTATATCTATTTGCATACCATATCACATTATTCCATTTTATTGTTATATTAGTACTCCATACTTGATTTTGTGTACCCATGCTTATTACAGTTTGATTATGAGTACCCACTCGACACTTGTGCACTACCTGACATGACCTGATACACTACTACTGACATAACTCGATACATGTGCACTACTTGACATGACTTGATACATGTACACCACCTGACATGACCTGAAGTACCACAGCTTGACATATTACCTGTTCTTGTTACTAATGCCGACAATCTTGACCTGTTGTCCCTACGGACATTTCCTGTTATCTATACAGACAAACATGTACCTGCTTGATCCTGTGTTGGCATTAGTCTCAGATTTATCAATACCTGACTTACACACATAACCTTGGGGGTATGGGGAAATCAAGAATGTATCCGAACGTAACTCAAAAGGCTATTATATCTTGTTACCGTGGTCCCGTAGGGTTGAACGGGACATAGACTCACAGTCTATTACATCGTGTTACCGTGGTCCCATGGGGTTGAACGGGACACAGACGTACAGTCTATCATATCTTGTTACCGTTGTCCCGTGGGGTTGAACGGGGCATAAACCGATGGGTTACCATGAGAATTACATTAATTGATTTCGAATGATTTTAGAGTAGATCACCCTATAGCACAGTTTAGACTACTCACTGCACTTCACCTGTTTATATCCTGTTCACTGATCTATATTCATGTTACGTTTTACTTGTTACTGAGGACCTGTTACTGTTCATACTTCATGCCTGTATATTTCATTATATCCTGCTTGCTTTGAATTATTGATATTATGACGCACTGACGTCTGGGTTTTGCATGGCCCAGATCCCTTATCCTTGTCGCAGGCTGATCAAGAGTACTTCCGCCGCCAGGCCGAGCAGTGAGGATCCTGTTAGTATCCAGTTAGTTCAGTTACTTCCGTACTTTCCAGATTATTATTGTTTATTGGATCTTTTACTTCCGCATTATTTTATTCTTGACTCGTTATTTTGGCTCATGGACATGTATTAGATAGTTGTTTATTATTGTTCTTGATATCTCTACAGCCGTAATGTGACTGTGGAGGGATATTTCATATCCACAGGTAGCATGGTTGGCTCTGCCACGTGCCTATCTTAACGCACTCTGGGAAGCGGGGCGTGACAGGGTTTGTTTGGTATCAGAGCCATATGATTTAGGTTAATTGGGTTTGATTCTTTTTGTAGTTGGGGATTGGACCCAATACACGAATCAGAAAACCCGTAATTAGGAACATGACCTGCCACATTGTTCTTATGATTCTTGAATCTTATCTTTCTCTTGACCCTCGTCTTGATGATATGCAAACAACTTTGCATCTCGAGTTGAAATTCTTTTGGTTCCCTATTGTTTCTTCCGTCCTATTCCTTTGATTCTGATACTAGGATTTGGGCGACTTGAACGGAGTTATGTGATTGTAACTATGGACTGCAGCATGGTTACAATGCGGTACTCTATTTAAGTAATCTGGAGTCCTAGTCTGATTCATTTCATTGATTCATGGTCGTGAAATTTCCTCGGTTCTCTCAGTTTCATGGCTTACCAGTTCATGTTTTGCAGATTTCTTGGTGATTGATATCGGCAGTTATGAAGTTGTCTTGGGAATGGATTTTCTCGGCACTTTCCACGCTCACATTGATTGTAAGGCAAAGAAAGTGATTTTCCAGATTCCCGGAAATCCGGAGTTTGTTTTTTGCTGGAGGAAGCAGTTCTGTCGGGCCAGTCGAGTTTAGGGCTAGGCCGACAAATAGTGTTCTTTCATCGATGGATGTTGATAAGGAGGAAGCGTCAGCTGGAGTTCGAGAGTTCATGGACGCGTTCGAGGACATCTCGGGTTTACCGCCAAAACGAGATGTGGAGTTCGCGATCGATCTTGTTCCTAGTGCAGCGCCAATCTCAAAGGCGTACTATCCGATGGCACCAGTGGAGTTGGAAGAAGTCAAGAAGCAGGTTACCGAATTACTTGAGAAGGGTGGGATTCGCAGCAGTAACTTACCTTGGGGAGCTCCAGTTCTTCTAGTCAAGAAGAAAGATGGCACAAGGAGGATGTGCATCGATTATCGAGAATTAAACCGGGTGACTATTAAGAACAAGTACCCGATCCCTCGCATTGTGAATTGTTCGAGCAGCTTAGTGGCGCAAGGGTATTCTCGAAGCTGGATTTGCGATCCGGATATCATCAGGTCCGAGTTAAATCAGAAGATATTTGCAAGACTGCGTTCTGAACTCGGTATGGACATTACGAGTATTTAGTGATGCCCTTCGGTGTAACGAATGCACCGGCGATATTTGTGGACTTGATGAACTGAATCTTTTCGCCATTCTTGGACCAGTTTATAGTGGTGTTCATTAATGATATTCTGGTCTACTCAACGAGTATTGAAGAGCATACTGAACACTTGAAGATCGCACTGCAGACATTGAGGCAAGAAAGATTGTATGCAAAGATGAGAGTGCGAGTTTTGGCTTGAAGAAGTGAAGTTTTGGGGGCATGTTGTGTCCGGAGATGGAATCGTCGTTGATCCCGAAAAGATTGCAGCAGTTCGAGATTGGCCGATTCCGAAGAACGTTGTAGAGATCAGAAGTTTTCTTGGACTTGCCGGCTACTACAGAAGGTTCGTGGAGAATTTTGTTCGTTTGGCTGAGTCTTTGACCAAGCTTACGCGCAAGGAAGTACCATTTGTGTGGACGGATAAGTGTGCGTCAGCTTTTGAGGCGTTGAAGCAGAGACTGATAACCGCTCCTATTTTGACCGTACCAGACAGTTCCGGAGAATTGGTGATTCACATCGACGCATCTGGAAAAGTATTGGGATGTGTTTTGATGCAGCATGGGAAGGTTATAGCTTACGCATCAAGACAGTTGAAGACCCATGAGAAGAATTACCCAACTCATGATTTGGAGCTAGCAGCTGTGATTTTCGCTTTGAAGATTTGGAGACACTACTTATTGGGCGAAAGGGTCGAAGTATTCACAGATCACAAAAGCCTAAAGTACGTGTTCATACAGAAGGAGCTTAATATGAGGCAACGTAGATGGTTGGAGCTGATGGCTGACTACGATCTTGATCTTAAGTACCATCCGGGAAAAGTTAATGTTGTGCCGGATGCACTTAGTCGGTTGCCAGCAATTCAGATGTTGACTGCACAGAAGGAACTTATTGAAGACTTTCGGAGATTCGATTTGGAGATTGTGCTACCGCATTTTAAGGGACAGTTGATGCAGCTGCGAGTACAGTCATCGTTGATCGAGAATATTAAAGCAGCGCAGTTACAGGACCCTAGATTGCGAAAGTTTCGAGAACAGGTTGAAGCTGGACTTTGAACGGACTTATTGATTCATGAAGATGGTTCGTTGCGATATGGTAGTCGTTTGTGTGTACCAAAAGGAGATATTCGTGAAGAAGTTATGAAGGAGGCACACAGTTCCGCGTATTCCGTACATCCTGGAGGCACAAAGATATACCGCGATCTAAGACAACATTTCTGGTGGGAAGGCATGAAAAGGGAGATTGCTCGTTTTGTAGCAAAGTGTTTGGTGTGTCAGCAAGTTAAGGCTGAACATCAAAGGATTGCTGGTTTATTGCAACCACTTCCGATTCCTCAATGGAAGTGGGAACATATAACCATGGATTTCGTGACGGCTTTACCGCGGAGTCCAAAGGACAACAATGCAGTTTGGGTGATTGTTGATCGATTGACCAAGGCAGCTCATTTCATACCGTTTCGAGTTGGTCAGTCAACGGAAGCGTTACCAGAACGGTACATGCATGAGATTGTGAGATTGCATGGAGTACCTGTGAGCATCGTGTCCGACCGTGACACCCGATTTTTTATTGCACTTCTGGAGAAGTTTACAGGAAAGTTTGGGGACGCGATTGAAGTTTAGCACAGCTTATCATCCTCAGACAAATGGCCAGTCGGAGAGAACGATCCAAACTCTTGAAGACATGTTGAGAGCTTGCATGTTGGACTTCAAGGGTTCGTGGGAGGTCATCTACACTTTGTGGAGTTTTCGTACAACAACAGCTTTCAGGCGACTATTCAGATGGCTTCATTCGAAGCGTTGTATGGTCGCAAGTGTCGTTCACCCGTTTGTTGGGACGATGTCAGAGAACGAAGAGTGTTGGGACCGGATTTGATCGTGCAAACGGTGGAGAAAGTTAATACAATCCGGAATCATATGAAGGCAGCGCAAGATCGGCAGAAGAGTTGGGCCGATACATCGAGAAGGCCTCTAGAGTTCGCTGTTGGTGATCTGGTATTCTTAAAGATATCACCGACTAGAGAAGTGATTCGCTTTGGGAGTCGAGGCAAGCTTAGTCCTCGATTCAAGGGGCCTTTCGAGAGTATGGAGCATGTTGGAGAAGTGGCTTATCGATTGGCCTTACCATAATCTTTGGCGAATGTTCATGACGTGTTTCATGTATCTCAACTCCGTAAGTATGTTCGAGATGAAACACACGTGCTAGATCATTCGGAGCTGACTGTACGAGAAGATTTAACCTTTGAGGAACGACCGATGTCGATTGTGGATCGAAAGGAAAAGGTCCTTAAGAACAAGGTTATCCCTCTCGTACTTGTTTCTTGGGGAAATCGCTCGCATGGAGAATCGACTTGAGAACGAGAAGATAAAATCAGACAGAATTTTCCACATCTATTCTTGTAGTTTCTTGATTATTTATCCTTTCTTGTTCTTGGAATTTTGAGGACGAAATTCTTTTGTAGTAGGGTATAATATAACATCCTAGCTTATTTATATCAATTCCAGTTCCCGTATTTTCTTATTTATGGTGTTTTCTTGATTTATCGTATTTTGGTGTGAATGGTATTTTACATTTTACATTGCATTCGACCCGACCCGCTTGTTTGGAACCTGTTCGATTCATGTTTATAGTTTAACTTGACTTATTACATAGACATGTGCACTTTCATGTTTACTGCATACTTGCATTTTATCTGGCATTGCATCTTTTACCATATAACATTTTAAGTCATGTAAAATATTTTAAAAATACATTTCATAGCCTGCATGATACTCCTAACCCTGTGGTAGCATCCGCACATCTTGTTCTCGTCCCGTTCAGTGAAACGGACGTGTTTGGAAGGCTACGCGCACGTACGTGCATCCGTTCTTGGGGGTATGCATTTTCGTTACCCGGACATTCATTTTTTATTTTGGTCATTGCATATATTTTTCATATTTTAAAACCGGATTTTTAGACCCGACCCGGGCGTGTTTTGGAGTATGTTTGTATTTGCCAAAATCTCAAAACGTACGAATATTATATTCCTTAACTAAACTATTAAACTATTATACATGATTAATTTTATAACTAAATTATATATTCTTTTAACTAATCAAACCCTCAGATCTCAAGAGTCTCTCTCTCCAATCTCACGTCTCTCTCTCCTCTGCATAAATATATGTATTTATATTTTATATTTAATTATTCTTTTACCTTATATTTTACCCACGTTCTTCTTTCTTCCTCTTCAAATTTTCGTCCCCGCCTCACCGTCTCGTCCTCGCTCGAACCCACGCCTTCGCGCTCGCCCACGCCGCCGACCACTCTCGTCGGTCTCCCCTCGTCGCCTGCATTCCCAACTCCTCCTCGACCACCTCCTCCTCACTTCCGTCACCTTCGCGACGACCCACGACCGCGAGGAAACCCATGCCTGTCCCAGCCTCATCGTCGCGCCCGTCGCCTCGTCGCCACCATCCTCGCCTCCTCGCCTCCCTCGAGTATCTCTCTCTCTTTCCACTCTCCGGCTCCAACCCCGACGACCCACCTTCACCTGCGCAACAACAAGGTCTACTCGATATGGATTAGGCGTGAATGAAACCCTAGCACCCACTGCCCTTGGCCGAAACCATCGCCGGAAACCCGTTGCCGACGTCAACCCATCACCACAACCTCTCCCTGGCCCCAGTGCAAACGACAGTGAGCCTCTCCTTCTCCCTTCTTCTTCCTCTTCTTCTTTTCTTTTCCTTTTTCTTTATTCTTTCTTGAAACCTAGATTTCAGCGATCGCCGGAGCCGTGACCGTCGCTGCCGTTCCAGACGACCCAGTGAACGTACCTTGCCTGCGTGATCACCCTCTTGCCTTGCCTGGACCCGTCCCGCGTGCCGCGTGTGCGTTGCGACGATTTACCGACGTCGGACGTGTCGTGCATATCTGTATCGTGATCTATCGAGGCAAGTTAATCTTGCTACATGCTATATAACTCATTATATACCTATTTAAATAAATATCATACCTGTATTTTAAATCTAGTATCCCATGTTTCATATTATAGCTTTTCGATGTTCCATTTGCATCCATTCATATCATTTCAGATCTAGGTCATGAAAACCTATCTTGTTACATACTAGATTACAATATACTGCATCCATATCAATATTTATATCACATAATGCTTAGTTGTACATCCCACATTACCATTTTACAGTTTTACTGTTTTTCGGATACCCGTTTGCATCCATCTCATTTAAAATATATATAGCTGCATCCATAGATCATATTAATACATAACACTGTGATATTAACATCCCATGTTTAATAAAATGCATCCTAATTAGTATTGGAACTATAAATATAACCCTAATCGATAATTGTGCATCCATATCTTTGAATTTATATCTATTTGCATACCATATCACATTATTCCATTTTATTGTTATATTAGTACTCCATACTTGATTTTGTGTATCCATGCTTATTACAGTTTGATTATGAGTATCCATTCGACACTTGTGCACTACCTGACATGACCTGATACACTACTACTGATATGACTTGATACATGTGCACTACTTGACATGACTTGATACATGTACACCACCTGACATGATCTGATGTACCACAGCGTGACATATTACCCGTTCTTGTTACTAATGCCGACAATCTTGACATGTTGTCCCTACGGACATTTCCTGTTGTCTATACAGACAAACTTGTACCAACTTGATCCTGTGTTGGTATTAGTCTCAGATTTATCAATACCTGACTTACACACATAACCTTGGGGTATGGGGAAATCAAGAATGTATCCGAACGTAACTCAAAGGGCTACTACATCTTGTTACCGTGGTCCCGTGGGGTTGAACGGGACATAGACTCACAGTCCATTACATCGTGTTACCGTGGTCCCGTGGGGTTGAACGGGACATAGACGTACAGTCTATCATATCTTGTTACCGTGGTCCCGTGGGGTTGAACGGGGTATAGACCGATGGGTTACGATGAGAATTACATTAATTGATTTCGAATGATTTTAGAGTAGATCACCCTATAGCACAGTTTAGACTACTCACTACACTTCACCTGTTTATATCTTGTTCGCTGATCTATATTCATGTTACGTTTTACTTGTTATTGAGGACCTGTTACTGTTCATACTTCATGCCTGTATATTTCATTATATCATGCTTGCCTTGAATTATTGTTATTATGACGCACTGACGTCTAGGTTTTGCATGGCCCAGATCCCTTATCCTTGTCGCAGGCTGATCAGGAGTACTTCCACCGCCAAGCCGAGCAGTGAGGATCCTGTATCCAGTTAGTTCAGTTACTTCCGTACTTTCCAGATTATTATTGTTTATTGGATCTTTTGTTTCCGCATTATTTTATTCTTGACTCGTTATTCTGGCTCATGGACATGTATTAGATAGTTGTTTATTATTGTTCTTGATATCTCTACAGCCGTAACGTGACTGTGGAGGGATATTTTCTATCTACAGGTAGCATGGTTGGCTCGGTCACGTGTCTATCTTAGCGCACTCTGGGAAGCGGGGCGTGACAACTCAACAACAACCAAATGACCCGAAACCAGTTGCTCGTCAAAACAACGCGCGCCCGCGCCAATCCATGGAAGAGAAGTTAGGACGTGCTTACTCGTTCCCCGTGATAAAACGAGGAGATTGTTCGAACTGGCAATACGCAACAAACTCATCACACTGCCGGATCCGAGACGTCCACTGCAGCCTTGTAACATCAACAGTCCCAACTACTGCTCCTACCACAGAGTAGTGGGCCACCCAATTAAGAATTGCTACGTCTTCAAAAACTGGGTCGAGGACCAGTACCGTCAAAGGAAATTCGCGCTGTCAGAAAAATGGAGGGTGAACCCGCTACAGAGGCACGCTCCTAAAAAGGTGGATACGTCGGGGGTATCATGCTCGTTTGTGAAAGAAGCTCTTTGGGAAGTGGTCCTTTCAGCTAAAACTAAAAGAATTCTGAAAGATCTTCAAGCATGTTCGGTGATCAAATGGAAAAGCCCGCTGGATCCCGAGATCATTGAGGGGATGCTTAAACCGCGCCCAACACCGAAAGCTGGTAACGATGGGCAAAACACCCAGGTCAAGCCTTCGAAGTCTTCGAAGAAAAAGAAGAAGACCAAGAAGCCCATACAGCCTGACGACAGGCGCACAGACCTGCAAAAGTACATCGACACGCTGGAGTACAACCAGAAAGCGCGGACCCCAGTCACACTCGAAGAGTTTCTCAACCATGTACTTGAGAACGGAGATAGTGACGATGATGAGGGAAATGGTTCGTCAGGAGAAACCGAAGATTATGTAGCAAGTTGCCACATGGTTTCTCATTCGTCGTTAAATAATGAAGAAACTCTCTCGGCGTCGGAAAGCAACGCAGAGGAACTGGGGCAGGATCGGTGCTAAAATCCCCGGAGCCGTCAGAAAACCCAATTGACAGGCTGCTAAACGAAGCTTTTCAAAAGAGCAAAGCTGACCGAGAACGTGAAATGGCCATATACGAAAAGGCCAAGCGTCGACGTCAGGCTGAAGAAGCTGCGATAAGGGTGAGTCGTAAAGTACTCCAACCGAGCCAAAGCACACCTGCTACAAATAAGAGCAGGATAAAAGCAGAGAAGCGGTTCGCCAAATCCTTGTTAATAGGAATGAAGCTGCCCCTCTCATGGAAAACACTTCTGGGAGTACGTGCCTCGACGGAGCGAATGTACATCCGAACTACTACTTATACCATCGGAGGATCACGCACCCTACCGAAGAGTGCAATGCCTTCAAGAAGTGGTGGTGTTGGGGTCAAAAATTACACCCCGGTTGACCAAGTCAAAGTCAACCCCAAACCAAGTGGGCCCATGCCCAAGTCGAGCCCGAACATGAAGTGGTCGGCCTCCCCTATGCCAAAATGAAATCATGTAATAAATAATTTTGATGTATTTTTTTATGTATGAATGTAAGAAAAATGGGCATAAAGCCAAATTTTTGTAAAGCCCATGACTCATGTGCAAAACAAATGAGCACATGAGGCATGAGATGGGAAAAATGTCATTTTGTAAAGCCCAAGGGGCTATATGTAAGTTTGTAAGCCTATAAAAAGGCAACATGACAATGAAATAAAGAATAATTTTTCATTCCCCTAAAAATATAGGGTTTCTGTGCCTCCTTCCTCAAGATTCTAAACCTTCTTTCCCTTTTTTTGAATTAAACCAAGAGTTTAACTCTTCATTTTCCAAGAATAAATAGTTTTTCACCATAAAACTCTTGAAGGGGAGCTCGAATCTGCCATCAAATCCCTAAAATGGGAGATTTTAAGTCTCACCTCCCCTTTTTCCTCCAAGATCCGACCAACAGAGAGGAAGAGAAGGATACCCATCTCCAAAATCCCGTTCCAGGAGGATTCGAGGCTCAAAAGGAGATCCAAAGACTTCTAAGAGTTTAACTCTAAATCTATACATAATCCATGTTAGGAGTTCAACTCCAAAGCCCCTGGGAGTTTAACTCCTAACCCAGGGGCTAAGCCCCTTTTCCCGCTGGTGTTTTCAGCGGTCGCGTGCCGCGCACGTGACCCGTAGGTGCCCAGCGGTCACGTGCAGGGCTCGTGGACGCTGAGCGCTCACATGCAGCTCATGCGATCCACGAGCGCTCAGCACCCAGCTGTCGCGTGCAGCTCACGTGACCCGCTGGCGCCCAGCAGTCGCGTGCTGCGCACGAGACCCGCGGGCGCCAAGCGACCACGTGCCTGGCACGTGACCCACGGGAGCCAAGCGCCCACGCGTCAGGCACGTGACCCGCGGGCGCCCAGTGTGTCCACGTGCCATGCACGCGTCTTTAAGACGCTCTTCACCTCTCATTTTCCATGCACTCCACACCAGAAACACGTCCCCCGTTAGGAAAATTTTTCTAACGGGGCGTTGTCCCGCACCCCGCAAGGAGGCTGCTAGCCTCCTTGACCCCCAGCCCGCTATCCGGGTAGCGGGACTCCCGTAAAACTCTGCGGGGACCCCCGTAAAACTTTGTGGGGCCCTCGATATATCCAAACCCCCCTTCAACACACGCACACTGCACATTGAGTTTGCATGACCAGTTTGACCCGTCAATCGGAGGTTCCTTCACTCCAAAAACGAGGGGTAATTAACGGCAGCTTAGTCCGCGGCTGCCGGAGATTCGGATCCCCACAATCAATAACCCCCGCCTACCCTAGGCAGGGGGAATCTGTAGTATGCCTGACAAGCCCACGCGTATTCCCATCTCAATGGGCTGACGAAAAACACCCTACAGACTCTGACACGCCCGATGGGACGGGTCTTTCCTCTTATATTTTGGGTTAAACATCCATGCGAACTCAATCAACATATACATTGATTGCATGTACTGAAATCATGCTTCTATTTGCAGGTTAACGACTTTCGACTGCAATCTTCGGACGCAACAAAATGTCTTTAAGGGCAAGCTCAGCTCTCAACACAGCTCCCATCTCCTACACGATGAAGATAGACGCCAGGACGGTCCTTCCGGCCAGTCTCGAGCGACAGTGGGAGAAGCCGCCGTTACCATTCGGCTCTATTCTGTTTATGCCAGCTAACGCCATATCTTCTCCTCAAGCCCCGGTGATGGATAAACCGACCTCAAAAGGCAGGATGCCAAATGTGGTGATCTCGAAGGTACCACTACCCAAACGCAAGTCGGTGGTTGAACGACTTTCCTTTGCTCCAGCTGGGGGAAAGGCCATCAACACCAACAAAGCAATAAGGCATCTCGAGCAAGCTCCAGTGGTGCCCTTGACAACCGCTCAATCGAGTATCTTCTCTAAGCTCCCCGGTAATCAACTCACGGTGGCTTCCTGGATGACGGACGCCCGTCAAGCTCTCAAAATCGAGAAGCTAAGACAGAAAAGGATCAGATACAGAGCCAACAAAAAGGCTAGGGCTTCTACAGATTTGAACAACGTAGGGTTCCAAGAACGAGGTTACCCAGCAACGACAGCTGAAATGCCTGTAAATCTCGCTAACTCTTTTGAACCGCTGAAATTGGTTCAGAAGAATGCCATGACCGTGAGGGTCAAGAAAGCTACGATTCGGACAATGCCGCCCAAGGACCCAGTCGGGCCAACCGTCTTCAGTCGCCTGTCCTTTCCAGAAGACGAAGGGACGCGACGATGGTCTAAAAAATCAGCCGCCAAAGATAAGGAGATGGCTGGATATGTGGTCCACACTGTCTATATGGTCGGACATAAAGAAACGAACCCTCCTATGCTTCACAGCCATGGCGGTGATATGATTGACGCTACCAAGCATCGGCTCGGTCTAAATGATGAAGAGCTCGCTCAGGCCGATAAGCCAAAGGAGCCCGTGGTTCCTGCGGAATTGAGCTCAGACAATAAGGATGACTTGGTTGTCATATCTGGAACTATAGAGCAAGCATTATTCCGATGGCTTCAAAGGCAGCTTCAGGACAGGGACGAGAAGTTAGCCAAGGTCCAGTCTAAGGCCGACGAACTGGCAAACGTCGTGGCAGACCTCACGACTCAAGTCGCTCGATTGCAATTACATCAGAATCAAATTTTGGTTCATGAGCCAGGGATTAATACCCGGAAGCAGCCAACCGATATCCCCTTCCGCCCAAAAGAGGAGCGCCTTCGCGAAAAACGGCCGTGATCAGCTTCCAGTCCCTCCGATACATACACCGAACGTCGTAAGCGGACAGCAGGCGGACTTAATACCGACCAACCTCGAAAATCGGTGTTGGGAGGGGGAGGGGAATCGCCTTTGAAAGAGAAACTGGATAAGGTATATTCTTTCATAAGGGAGAAAGTCCACAAGATATTCAAGAACGCCCTAAGAAACGGTCTACAACTGCCAGAATCAAAGAGACCGCAAGAAGCGAATATGACCAACGACCCCAAATATTGCCCATATCACAGAATGATAGGTCATGCCATTGAGAACTGCTTCGTCTTCAAAGATTGGGTCGAAAAGCAATACACGACAGGAGAGATAGAACTGTTTAAAGGCGTGTTAACAAACAGTCAATCTGCGACCGCTAATTTCATACAAACGGAGACCGAAGTCCTTCGGAAACTTGATTCTCTCAGACGTCTGCCTTTCTCTAAAAAGAGATGACCGCCACGTCATTAAACTGGGAACAAACGACCCTTAAGTCGTTAAACTGGGAATGTAAAAAAATGTGTATAAATAAAAAATAATAATGTGTAAATAAAAGAAAAAAGAAAAGCCAAAATGATAGGGCTACTCGCAATAAAAATCAGCGAGTAAAATAAAGATGAAAAATAAAGCCGAAATGATGGGGCAACCATGAATAAATAGCCGAAATGATAGGGCAATCACGACCTTAGCGATGAGAAAACTGAAATGATAGAGCAATCGCGGTAATAAAAAAATGGCGAATGATGAGTTGCTTCCGGTAACATATTCCAGTGCAGCGATGCAGACACCAACCAAAATCCAAATGTTCCAACGGCGAATGATGAGTCGCTCGTGGTACCATATTCCAGTACAGCGATGCAGACGCCAACAAAGTTCCAAAATTCTTCCAGCCTTACGGTTAGTTCCCAAGTTGATTACCGTATACAATCCACACGCTCAAATAATCCTCATCATACCCATACCCCACCGCAATCACCAGTTATGCAGCCGGTCTCCGTCTTTGGAATTATGCTCCATTTGGGAAGACCCACATGTGTCCTCACGATACATGAGGAGAACAAACTTACGAGATCCTCTCGACTCGTAAGAAAATACCTTCGTGAGATCCTTACGACTCACAAAGGAAAAACACACTTGGGGGTCCTCACGACTCCTAAGGAGAAAATACACCTACGGGATCCTTTCAACTCGTAGGGAGAAAATGCTTTTATGGGACCCTTACGGCTCATAAAATTAAAAGCCTTAGGTGATAGGAACCTAAACCTGTCTCCTAAGCCATCACTCCCCAACAAGGAAAGGCAAATGATGAATTGCTCCTGGCACCTGTTCTTCAGTGTTAGCAACGCTGATGCCGACCCTAACCCCAAAATTCCAAACTTTCGACCCAATAGACCCCTAAGTCTTTAAACTGGGAACATATGACCTCTAAGTCGTTAAGCTGGAAACAGATGACCCCTAAGTCATTAAACTGGGAACGGGGGAAATCCCCTTACGACAAATGATGAGTTACTCCTGGCATTATTCCAGTGCAGCAATGCTATGCCGACCCAAAAACCAAATCTCGAGTCCTCCCGGGGCAAATGATGAGTTGCTCCTGGCATTATTCCAGTGCAGCAATGCTGATGTCAACCCAAATCATATCAAGTCAGTAACACAACCAACGACCTTCTTGGCGGAATCAAGCTCCACATTGGAAGCGAGTCAAATTCAATCCCCGACACTGCAAGAAGCGGAGCAAGTCAACTTCAACCCCGACACCGTGGAAAGCGGAGCAAGTCAAATCAAATCCCGACACTGTAAGAAGAGGAGCAAGTCATCGACCATCCACGTCGCTAAAAGGGCAGCATCGACCGGCTACGTCGCTAAAAGGGCAGAACCGACCGTCCAAGTCGCTAAAAGGGTATAATCGACCGTCCAAGTCGCAAAAAGGGCAGCACCGACCGTCCAAGTCGCTAAAAGGGCAGCACCGACCGTCCAAGTCGCTAAAAGGGAAGCACCGACCGTCCAAGTCGCAAAAAGCGCATAACCGACCGTCCAAGTTGCTAAAAGGGCAGAACCGACTATCCAAGTCGCAAAAAGGGCAAAACCGACCGTCCACGTCGTTAAAAGGGCAGCACCGACCGTCCACGTCACAAAAAGGGCAGCAACGACCTCCCTGTCGGAATTATGCTCCGCTTCGGAGTAAGGTCAACCGGCGACACTCCGTGCCGGGGGCACGTCGACCAGCGACACTTCGTCTTAGGGATACGTCATACACTGACACTACGTCTCGGAGACGCGTTAAGCATCGACCGTCCATGTCGTAAAAATGGCAGTGCCGGCTTCCCAAAAAGCAGGAACCAAATCAAGTCGCCTCCACGTGAAAGAAGATCCATCAATTTCATGCGCACGACCCACATGTGCGATGTGCATTTATTGATGGGGGGCACTTTGTTGGGGTCAAAAATTACATCCTGGTTGACCAAGTCAAAGTCAAAGTCAACCCCAAGCCAAGTGGGCTCAAGCCCAAGTCGAGCCTGAACATGAAGCGGCCGACCTCTCCCATGCCAAAATGAAATCATGTAATAAATAATTTTGATGTAATTTTTTATGCATGAATGTAAGAAAAATGAGCATAAAGCCAAATTTTTGTAAAGCCCATGGCTCATGTGCAAAACAAATGAGCACATGAGGTATGGGATGGGAAAATGCCATTTTGTAAAGCCCAAGGGGCTATATGTAAGTTTGTAAGCCTATTAAAGGCAACATGATAATGAAATAAAGAATAATTTTTCATTCCCCTAAAAATCTAGGGTTTTTGTGCCTCCTCCTTTCTCAAGATTCTAAACCTTCTTCCCCTTTTTGAATTAAACCAAGAGTTTAACTCTTCCTTTTTCAAGAATAAATAGATTTTCACCGCAAAACCCTTGAAGGGGAGCTCAAATCTGCCATCAAATCCCTAAAGGGGGAGATTTTAAGTCTCACCTCCCCTTTTTCCTCCAAGATCCGGCCAACAGAGAGGAAGAAGAAGGATACCCATCTCCAAAATCCCGTTCCAGGAGGATCCGAGGCTCAAAAGGAGATCCAAAGACTTCTAAGAGTTTAACTTTAAATCTATACATAATCCCTGTTTGGAGTTCAACTCCAAAACCCCCTTAGGAGTTCAATTCCTAACCCAGGGGCTAAGCCCTTTTTCCCGCTGGTGTTCCCAGCGGTCGCGTGCCACACACGTGACTCGCAGGCGTCCAGCGGTCACGTGCAGGGCACGTGAGCCGCGGGCGCTAAGCGCTCACGTGCACCTCACGCGACCCGCGGGCGCTCAGCGCCCAGCGGTCGCGCGCTGCGCACGTAACCGGCGGGCGCTAAGCACGTGCGCGCTGCACACGTGACCCGCGGGCGCCAAGCACATGCACGCGTCTTTAAGACGCTCTTCATCCCTCATTTTCCGTGCACTTCACACCAAAAACACGTCCCTCGTTAAGAAAATTTTTCTAACAGGGCACTGCTCCACACCCCGCAAGGGGGCTGCTAGCCTCCTTGACCCCCAGCCCGCTATCCGGGTAGCGGGATTCCCGTAAAACTCTGCGGGCCCCCCGATATATCCAAACCCCCCTTCAAGACACGCACACTGCATATTGAGTTCACATGACCAGTTGACCCGTCAATCGGAAGTTCCTTCACTCTAAAGGCGAGGGGTAATTAACTGCAGCTTAGTCCGCGACTGCCGGAGATTCAGATCCTCACAATTAATAAACCCCCGCCTACCCTAGACAGAGGATCTGTAGTGCGCCTGACAAGCGTGTGCGTATTCCCATCTCAATAGGGTGACGAAAAATACTCTATAGGTGGCAAGGATACGTTGCTCACCGGCAACATTTCAAGCGGATGAAGTGCAAAACCCGTCGACAACAAAAGAGCGCGACAGACGAGCATAAAGGAACGGCTGGCAACTGTCATATGGTTGATACCAGTTTGACAAAATGAAAATCTCAAGTTCTCACATTCGGGAGCGATTCTGAGGAAGAAATAACTTCGGCCCTCTCTTCAAAGAATCCACCTCTGGAAAAGAAGAAGAGAAGAAGAACTGCGAGAACATTCAGCTGCGTAACCATATGTTGCCTAAAAAGAACATCGGGCCTACAAACAAAGGTTCGAGCAAAATAGACAAGGGGAAGGAAAAAGTCCCTGAGGAAATTGCCCTCGATGATAGAGTCGTCAAAGAGCTCGCGGCCAAGGATCCGCCTAAGAAAAACAAAATGGATTACAATGTCCTGGCACATCTGAGGAAGATACCTTCATAACTGAGCATACTGGATGCTTTCTTCCTGTCCAAAAAGGCACAAGATTCTCTGATCAAGACATTACAAGAGCCTGATCAGTTCCAAGCTTTCCTTGCAGAAGAAAAGATGAAGGACGAGCTGGCAGAGGTTCATATAGCTAACATTACATTCGGCGATGAAGATCTCCTCCTTAGAACGTGCGAGCTCAACCGTCCTTTATATGTCACTGAGTACTGCCTCGACATTAAGATGGGGAAGATTCTGGTTGACAACGGGTCTCCCGTCAATCTTCTCAATGTGAAGGTGCTGAAGTAGATTTGCATGAACGTTCAGCACCTGGCCCGGGACAAAATTATCATCTCCGGCTTCGACTCACAGTCATCACGGACGCTGGGGTCCGTAGTATTGACATTACGCTTTGGGCTTCTCGTCACTGACATCAAATTTCATGTCATCGACGCCAAGACTTGCTACAACGCTCTGCTCGGCCGGCCTTGGTTACACGAGTACAACGTCATCCTTCTACACAACATCGGTGTATGAAATATTTCAAAGACGGTCTCGAGTACACCGTTACGGAGGAGCTAAACCCGTTCTCCGTAAATGAAGTCCGCAAATATGAAGACACTAAGTACTTCCTACCGGACTTCAAAGACACGGAAAGATGTCATAAACCGGAGAATAAAAAAAAGCCGTCGCCACTATCCCGATCTTTGGGAGCGATACCGAGGAGGATGAAGAGATAGTTTACTCGGGGCAACCCCAAGACAACAGGCCAGGACCATCTACCCCTATTTTGGTCTTCGGCGGTGACTCCGAGGACGAGGCCAACACAATATTCTCCGTCCGTCCGTCAATGCAGACCTTCACTGGAGCTGATCAGAGTTTACAAATTACAATGGTTCCGCAGCGGCATTATAAAGAACTTGATGCGCTCAATACATACAGCGTACAAGAGCTGCAGACCTTCTACGTCCCTTTCAGGTGAAGAGATGAAAAAGCGATCATTTTCTATCAATCTACGGAGACCAGAGTGGAAAAAGAAGTCTGGCATGATGCCGAACTTGCGCTTGACAGGCTTCAACCAATCCGTCTACCCAGATATTTCACAGAGGGATTGAAAAGTCAATTAAGATGCCAAGGTGTATCCTTCAAACAAACCATTCGACAAGCCCAGTTCTACAAAACGATTTGGGACGTCATCGGGACTTACCAAAAGATGCCCAACGGGAGAATGGAGACAATTGGGCTCGGATACATTTGGTCAAATAAACGAGAGCGATTCCACAATTGCCGCGTCATAAATGGCTTCGGTAAAGAAGGGAACGTTTTTCCAAATGGTCATAACATTGAACCAGAGCGAGATCCCGCCATAAAAACGTCCAGTCCGTCGTTCGAAGAGCAGGTTGCTACGCTAATAAGGGAAGCGAGTCAAAAGGTCCGGGATGAATACATCCGTGAAATAGCCATTTACGAGAAAATCAGGACGCATTTCCTCACTCAGTAGTCTGCGGAAAGAGAAGACTACGATGCCCTTCACCTTCAGCCCGTTGTGCGCTCTCGTGGCAAGGAATAAGCCCGACGCAAAGGCAACAACAAGGGGAAGAACGAGAATGACGTTCGAAAACAGCGAAGCGGATCCAAGAAGCCACGCGATCGAGAAAAAGTCAGCTGAAATCCATCGCTAATAAAGAAGATGGGCCGGGAATACTCTTTCCCCTAAGACAAGACAAGAAAAATATTCGACCTTGTCATTAAGCATCAAATGATGACGCTCCCGGAGTCTCGGCACCCCGAACAAATAAACAAGGTCCATCACCCGGTTTATTGCTCCTACCATCGAGCAATAGGACATCCTCTTGAAAATTGTTTCACCTTCAAAGACTGGGTCGAAGACTAGTATCGGCAAGGCATGTTTGCTCTATCCGACAGTTGGAGGGTAACCCCACCACGAAAGTATGAGCCAAAAGCAACCTATATCGCGAGGGTAAGTCCAGATCAACACCGAGCTTAAAAACGAACTCGTACCTGCCATGTGATAACATTCTCAAAGGAAGGGGAGCACGAGAATATGGACGACCTCTCCCAGTGCTTCGTAAATGAGAATGAGGACGAGATGATCTCAGAGTTTCCACCGGCGCCAAAAGAGCTGGAGGATGGGATACATACCACGGCAGACAATTTAAGAAAAATTAACTTAGGAACGGAAAACGATCTGATGCCAACGTTCGTCGGTGAGTTGTTGTCCAAAACACAGGTGGCCACATTAAAAGACATGCAATATAAAGACTGCTTCGTATGGAACTATTCCGAGATGCCAGGACTAGATCCAGAAATAGCGGTGCATAAACTGGGGATATTGCCGGACGTCAAGCCAATCAAACAGGCGTCAAGAAGAATGCGGCTCGAGCTCGAGTTGAGTGTCAACGCCGAAGTCAGGAAACTAATCGACTCCGGTTTCGTCTAAGAAGTTCAATATCCGAACTGGATCGCCAATATTGTTCCAGTGATGAAGAAAAATGAGACAGTGCGCATCTGCGTTGACTTTCGGGACCTCAACAAGGCTTGCCCGAAGGATGACTTCCCAGTACCCGTTACCGAGCTAATGATCGATAACACGTCTACCCATGAGGTCTTCTCTTTCATGGATGGATCTACAAGGTATAATCAAATAAAGATGCATCCTGAAGACCAAAATCATACTGTCTTCCGGACTCCGCTGGGCATATTCTTCTATAATGTGATGTCCTTCGGTTTGAATAACGCTGGCGCTACCTACCAGAGGGCCATGACGAAGATCTTCGATGACCTCATCCATGAGATTGTTGAATGCTACATCGACGACCTTGTGGTGGAAAGCAAGTCATACGAGGAACATTGAGAACATCTAAACACAGTGTTTCAACGTCTTCGGAAGTATAATCTGAAGATGAACCCTCTGAAATGCGCGTTTGGAGTCTCCTCAGACAAATTCATAGGATTCATCATACGACACCGAGGCATCGAAATAAACCCATTAAAGATCAAGGCGATTATGGAAATGCCCGTGCCAAGAACTCTCAAACAACTGCGGTCTCTCCAAGGAAAGTTCGCGTATATCCGGCGGTTCATAGCCAACCTCTCCGGCAAGTGCCGCCCCTATAACCATCTAATGAAGAAGGGGACCCCGTTCGTTTGGGATCGTAAATGCCAAAGTGCACTGGACGAAATCAAGCAATATCTGCAGAACCCGCCGGTACTAACCGCTCCGGTTAAGGGAAAGCCCATTATTCTGTACACAACGGCCCTTGAAGGTTCTCTAGACGCGCTATGAGCAAAGGAGAACGATTAGGGAAAGGAGATCTCTCTCTATTATTTGAGTCGAGTTCTCCTGGGGGCAGAAAACAACTACTCCCCCATCGAAAAGCATTGTCTGGCACTGATCTTC
This sequence comes from Agapanthus africanus, assembly GCA_030015575.1. Lineage (NCBI taxonomy): Eukaryota > Viridiplantae > Streptophyta > Magnoliopsida > Asparagales > Amaryllidaceae > Agapanthus > Agapanthus africanus. The sequence goes on from CM057337.1 coordinate 971,020,263, forward strand.
GCAATAACGAAGCTCAGACATTATGCCTTGGCACATGAGGTCCACCGCATATCAAAAGTGGATCCCCTCAAATATTTGAAGTCAAGAGCCATACTAATAGGAAGGCTTGCCAAATGGGCCCTCCTCTTGATGGGGTTCTCGATAACGTATCGACCCCCCAAAGCAGTGAAAGGCCAGGCCATCGCCGACTTTCTCGCTGAGCATCCGATAACAGCCGATTCTCCCTTAAATTGCGAATTGCCAAACGAACACGCGTTCGACACAATCGAAGGGAAGGAGGAAAATAATGTCCAATGGGAACTCTACTTCGACGGAGTATCTTCCTTGAAGAAGCGAAAGCAAAGCACCCCCATAATCAAAGTTGGGATGGGCCTTATCTTCGTGACTCCGCAAGGGGGGATAATGCGTTTCGCCATTTCCTTAACAGAGCCGAGGACAAACAATGAGGCTGGGTACGAAGCTTTGATAGCGGATCTTGAGATTGCGGTCGATATGGGAATTGAAAACCTCCTCATATATGGAGACTCCCAGCTAGTCGTTAGCCAAGTAAATGGCGACTATCAGACGTGTAAACCGGAGTTGGTAAAATATGGCGAAAGAGTGCAGCAACTGCTGACTCAAATTCCCTCCTACATCCTGGAAAGCATACCGTGGGCGGAAAATAGCAAGACAGATGCGTTAGCCAAGCTCGCTAAAGAACTGGCCGACGAAAACCTCGATGACTTAAGGATCATTGTGCAAAGCCGCCGGATTCTTGCGCTAGCAGAAATATCTCCGGAGTCGTCTGAAAGAAAGGAAATGACTGAACAAGCAGTCTTCCAAATAGAGGACGAAGAAAAGGCTGATGATTGGAGAGAAGGCTTCATAGACTACTTCAAATCCTATCGAACACCCGAAAACGCATCTTCGAGACATCAGCTCATGAACGAGCTCTGTCTTTTGCTTTCGTCAATGATACTCTATATAAGAGATCGTTCGACAGTTTGTGGCTAAAATGCCTGGGACCAGAAGAAGCAAGAAGAGTCGTCTAAGAAACCCACGACGGACTCTGCGGTTCTCATCAAGCCGGGTCAAAGATGAAGCTGAAGATCAAAAGAATATGTTACTACTGGCCCACAATGGTTCAGGACTGTCTCGAATATGCGAAGCAGTGTCACTCGTGTCAGATTCACGAGGACTTCATCCATCAACATCCAAATCCGCTACATCCAACGATAGCTAGCTGGCCGTTCGAAATGTAGGGAACCGACATAATTGGCCCTATTGAACCAGCGTCATCCAAAGGACACCGGTTCATACCGGCAACGACCGACTACTTTTCTAAGTGGGCGGAAGCAGTACCACTAAGGGAAGTGAAGACGGAGAATATTCTCCATTTCTTCAAGACTCATGTCATCTACCGGTTCAGTACTCCACGACGGATAATCTCGGATAATGGGCCAACCTACAGGAGCCATAAGATCAGCCGCTTCGCACAGCAGCATAATATAAACTGGAGATACTCTTCAGTCTATAATCCCCGAGCTAATGGTCTAGCTGAGACTTTCAACAAGATCTTGACGAAGATCATAAAGAAAACGGTGTCCAGAAATAAAAAGGACTGGCACGAGAGACTGCATGAAGCTCTCTGAGCTTATTGAACCACATTCAAAACGGCCACGAATACAACGCCATACGCGTTGGTATTCGGCACGGAAGAGGTAATTCCCTTGGAAATAGAGCCACCCTCTCTACGAGTGGCAGTTCGATACGATCTGACGGACGAAGAAAATGCCCATCTTCGGCTTGAGAAGCTCGATGCCCTCGATGAAACTCGTATCATGGCGTAGCAAAACCTGGAAGTTTACAAAGCAAAGATGACGCGCTCATACGAAAGACTAACCAGACCAAGAGCATTCCGCCAAGACGAACTCGTGCTAGTTGTCAAAAGACCTATGATCCCCAACCGTACCAAACGGGGAAATTCGAGCCAAACTATGAGGGCCCGTATATTATAGACAAAGTCTACCAAGGTGGGGCCTACTTACTCGTGGATATGCATGGCGAAAGACCCTTCCGGCCAATAAACGGCCGGTTCCTTAAGAAATACTACGCTTGATAAGTCATGACTTAGGTTAATGATAGATGACGGCGCTCGTGTCCGCTCGCTATCTTCCTGAGTCAAAACTCTAAAAGTAGTATCCAACATAATTTCCGCTCCAAACATGGCGACAACGGACCGAAATATCCTTAAACTAACCGTTGCCTCCAAGATGGCAACAACGGACCGTAATGTCCTTAAACTAAAACTTCACCTAAAAAATGATGATAGTAGACCACTACGTCCTTAAACTGACAATGGACCGCTACATCTTTAAATTGGCAATAGACCACTACGTCCTTAAACTGGCAATAGACTGAAATGTCCCTAAACTAGTACTCCGCCTCAAATATGGCGGATCGCTCCAAATATGGCGATATCTTCTCTTGGGATCTATGTTGCAATCAAAGCTCCAACGGCAAAGACTGCAACCTAAGATAAAAAAAACATGACGTTCACAAGCAAAATGGGCACGGATGAAAACCCGAAAGGGCGCCGTGAGTAAAAAAGTAGGGCTACCGGCGAGCTTGTGAGAACTTAAAAGGGTGCAATCTCGTCGTTAAAAAAACGGTACGTCCACAAGCGAAATGAGCACGGATGAAAACCCGAAAAGGCGTCGTGAGTAAAAACTACAGAGCTACCGGCGAGCTTGTGAAAACCCGAAAGGGCGCAATCTCGTAAAATTTTCACTTACGAAATCCTCTCGACTCGTAAGAAGAACTCCCTCTATGAGACCCTCATGACTCATAGGATTCAAAGCCTTAAGCTACAGGAATCTGGACCTGTTCTTAAGCCGTCGTATCCCCCAAGTTGCCATACAAACGGTCCGATATTGGCCTTTGTATACAACCCACGGGCACAAATAAACGTTTCCCCCATCAAGTTCCACCAATCATGAGGAATGTCCTCATATGGTGAACGGCACTTGTAAGTTCTCTCGACTTATAAGGAGAAAACATTCTTGTAAGATCCTTACGACTTATAAGAGAATACACACTTAGAAATCCCCACGATTTCTAATGAGAAAATACGCCTACGAGATCCTCACGACTCGCAGGGAGAAATAACTTTATGAGACCCTTACGGCTCATAAAGTCGAAAAATCTTAGTCGACAGGATCCTAACCCTGTCTACTAAGCCACCTTTGTTCAAATCAGTAAAGGCAAATGATGATTCGCTACTGACAATATTCCAGTCGTAGCGATGCTGGTGCCTAAATCGGTATCAAATTCCCAGTTCTCTCACGGCAAACGATGATTCGCTCCTGGCAATATTCCAGTCGCAGCGATACTGATGCCTGAACAGGTATCAAATTCCAAGTCCTTTCAAGTCAAATGATGATTCGCTCCTGGCAATATTCCAGTCGCAACGATGCTGATGCCAGAATTGGTATCAGATCTTAAGTTCCATACTCGCAACAAAAATCAGCGAACAAAAAATGCATACGAAATAGCAGAAATGATGGGGTAACTCACAATAAAAATCAGTGAGCAAAAAGTATATGCATATAAAAACAGCCGAAATGTTTGGGCAACTCGCAATAAAAAACGAGTAAAAAGAAAAGAATAGCCGAAATGATTGGGCACAGCGATAAAAAGCCGAAATGATTGGGCAATCGCGATTTTCGCGATATAAAAAGCTGAAATGATATAGCATCGCGGAAAGAAATAAAAAAATGGTGAAACTTTTGCTCTGCATGTAAGCCTACACCGATCCCTGTATACAATCCATGGGCACAAACGAAAAGGGAACCATATTTTCCCACCAGGCTCCGTCAAAGGGAGAGTCAAGTCTTGACGGTTCACAAAACAACCTAAAGACTATCCCGACATTCGTCTCGTTACAGCAGACGCAATGTCAACAACGACGTTCCCTCTCACCCCAGCAGGATGCAGACGCGACATCAACAAAGACTCTAGGATCAAAAACAAAACGGAGCCATGACAAAGTCCCTAGTTCCAAGTCTCGACGGGTCACAAACAACCTAGAGATCACCTTGACACTCGTCTCGTTACGGCAGACATAGCGTCAACAATGGCATTCCTTCTCACTCCAGCAGGATGCAGACGCGACGTCAACAAAGACTCCAGTATCAAAAACAAAACGGAGCCATGGCAAAGTCCCTAGTTCCAAGTCTCGACGGTTCACAAACAACCTAGAGACCACCTCGACACTCGTCTCGTTACAGCAGATATAGTGTCAACAACGGCGTTCCTTCTCACTCCAGCAGATGCATACGCGACGTTAATAAAGACTCCAGGGTCAAAAACAAAACGGAGCCATGCCAAAGTCCCTAGTTCCAAGTTTCGACGGTTCACAAACAACCTAGAGACCCTCGACACTCGTCTCGTTACAGCAGACATAGTGTCAACAACGGCGTTCCTTCTCACTCCAGCACGATGCAGACGCGGCGTCAACAAAGACTCCAGGGTCAAAAACAAAGCAGAGCCATGGCAAAGTCCCTATTTCCAAGTCTCGACGGTTCACAAACAACCTAAAGATCACCTCGACACTCGTCTCGTTACAGCAAACAGTGTCAACAATGGTGTTCCTTCTCACTCCAGCAAGATAAGGACGCGGCGTCAACAAAGACTCCAGGGTCAAAAACAAAGCGGAGCCATAGCAAAGTCCCTAGTTCCAAGCCTCGACGGTTCACAAACAACCTAGAGACCACATCGACACTCGTTTCGTTACAGCAGACATAGTGTCAACAACGGCGTTCCTTCTCACTCTAGCAGGATGCGGACGCGACGTCAACAAAGACTCTAGGGTCAAAACCAAAGCGGAGCCATGGCAAAGTCCCTAGTTCCAAGCCTCGACGGTTCACAAACACCCTAGAGACCACCTCGACACTCGTCTCGTTACAACAGACATAGTGTCAACAACGGCGTTCCTTCTCACTCCAGCAGGATGCAGACGCGACGTCAACAACGACCTCAGGGTCAAAAACAAAACGGAGCCATGGCAAAGTCCCTAGTTCCAAGCCTCGACGGTTCACAAACAACCTAGAGACCACCTCGACATTCGTCTCGTCACAGCAGACGCAGTGTCAACAACGGCGTTTCTTCTCACTCCAGCAGCATGCAGATGCAACGTCAACAAACGACCCCAGGGTCAAAACAAAGCGGAGCCATGGGAAAGTCCCTAGTTCCAAGCATCGACGGTTCACAAACAATCTAAAAACCATCTTGACACCCAACTCGTTACAGCAGACGCAGTGTTAACAACGGCGTTTCTTCTCACTCCAGCAGGATGCAGACGCAACGTCAACAAACGGCCCCAGGGTTAAAACAAAGCGGAGCCATGGCAAAGTCCCTAGTTCCAAGTCTCGACGCTTCACAAAACAATCAAGAGATCACCTCGACATTCGTCTTATTACAGCAGATACAATGTCGATAAAGGAAGCAAAGGCCAAATTTCTAGCTTCAGGGTCTTGACGGCAACTTAAATAAAACCCGAAAGACTATCAGAGATCATCCCAAACCAGTGCGGAATGGTTATGACTCATCGGAGCTCCCAAACTGAGCCTAACCTCAAGTAAAAAGCGACATGGCAAAATTCCTAACGCTTGCTCTTCCGACGGTCAAACTGTCTAAGGAGATTACTTGAAGACGTCTTGTCCAGCCCCCGAACGAATCAGAAATACGACAGTCGCGGGGCTACTCGAACAGCAGCTTAAAGACTACGTATCGGGGAATACATCAGCCAACGCGACGGTACGACGGACAAAAACCCTAGTATCACGAAACCTAACGGACTTCTGTCGCAAAGAGCAGGGGTTATCTATGACATTAGGATAAGTTTGCCTACAAGCCCAAGGAAGGTAAGCTAAACAAACTCTGAAATGAGTCCAGAAACTACAAGCTTCGAAATGAGTTCATAAACTAGAGACTCCGGAATGAGTCGATAAACTACAAGCTCCGAAATGAGTTCATAAATTAGAGACTCCGAAATGAGTGAATAAATTATAAACTCCGCAATGAGTATATAAACTACTTTATACCAAATCAAGACAGCAAAAGAAAGAAAAGCGCTAGTATGAAATGAAATATGCTTTTTATTCATGAATTAAAATGAATACAAGATACTCTTATTTATGAATGAATACAAAAAAGGGGAGAGTATACAGCGACAAAAATGTTTAAATCGGTGGACGGTTCAATAGGCCAGCAAGTTCGCCGTTCTTCCGCTGGACTTCGGCTTCAAGCTCCATCAGTGCCGCAAGACGAGTCCCTGCCTGGGTCTGTTGAGTCTGGTATGAAGCAAACCGATTCTCGAGCTCCTTCTCGGCGACCTTATTGTTGGATATATGTATGCCCTAGAGGCCATTATGAGATAGTGTATGTACTGATGTGTATATATATATATTCGGGTGACAGTCTTGCTCAAAATGATAGTATGCTATCTGGTTTTACTTTATCATATGTTCACTTGATCATGTTTATATTCATTTGGTACATGTTGATAAAGCCCTAAGGATATTGGCTTAACTACTGGAATTATGATGCGGATCATACTAGTGGGACATCTGTAGTTTATAAGCATATCCTTGAAATGTTCCTAGTCGTAGGTATATCGAGACAGGGCATCGATATTCCAGCTTAGACTAGCGTATACCATTCTTGTTCCATATGATGGGCGATGGATGATCCCATATCCGTCTGGTGTGTTGACACCGAAGATAGTATACGGGTGCTCAGTGAGACTGGGTACACTGAACGGACTCACCGAGAACTCCTATATGGTATTATATCATACGTCGGATAGCAGTTCTCAGGTGACACTGGTACAGGTTAGTCTGTAGACCCGAGATCGTCATAGAGTCTTGTGTGTCCTCCCACTGTACTTTGATCTCCACCCTACTGCGGCTCTACTGAGTCGTACAAACAGGTGGATTTTGGGTATAGTCTCGAGGCATGTGGAGGCAGTGAGCGATAGGAGGGGTTTCATCTCTCCCGGTATTGGGGGTTGATGCTGTGCTGTGCACGATTGGCTATAACGGGAAGTCCCTGGCCAGGGCTGCTGAGATATTACTGATAAGTGTTATCAGTAAGTTTCTCGATCTGTTATAGACCATATACCGGCATGACTTATTGAGTTATTGGGGTCGACGATTCCATCCCTAGACTCGATATGCAGCATATCTGACGAAGAGACCGGACTGTACGGTTAGTGTTACCAGATGGATTGACAGGAGTTTTGACAGGTTCGCTTGTTCTTATTCTGATCGCTCAATACCCGGGTGACCGTTACGTTTAGCTGACCGCTTGCGGCTTGTAGGTGTTTGATATGATCATCATCTACTGCTAGCGTATTGACGAGTCTTAGAGTCCCACATAGAAGTTTCTCGGCTCTGGCGAAACGAAGTGGTGCACATATGAGATATGCGCGGAGCCTCGATTAAATACTAGTATATGATACTGTATTATAATCGGGCATTTAATATTAGTCGGGTCATATGAGATATGATGGATTTATTAAATCAAGTGTTGATTTAATATTGGCTTTTATATTATTTATTTAAATCCTTTTCTTATTTTGGATACATGGATGTATATGTACATGATGATGTGCACACATACATACATGCATGAAATGTATCATGGTTGATGATACAAAGAGGAAGGCAATATAAGAATCATATTGTAGACAAGATAATGTTTAGATTTTTCATTAAAGTTTAAAAGCAAAAAGAATGGTTAATGAGTCATTACTTCCACACTCATCTACACACTTCTTTAACTCAACCATAGTTTCCATTCCTTTTGCCATTTAACCTTAGATGAAATATCTAGATTTTTATTTCTACTATGGTTAAAGTTATGATAAGATCTCTCACTCTCACACATTATCTTTTTACATTATCATTATCTTAGAAAAGAAAAAGAGTGAGAGTTCTTCTTCTTCCTCAAACCCTAGCTCTCTTTTAATAGTTAAAAAGAGTTAGAAAAAGAAAAGAAAAGGTAATAAATAAGAACATCAACCACTTCATCATCCTACACAACCCTAGCCATCTTGTGTAGGGTGTTGTGCTTCAAGGATTTTCAAAGATCGTAGGAAGCATCAAGCTTAGGGCAAAGCGCTTCGGGTGGATCGTCGTGGACGAGGAGTTGATCAAGTGGACCTTTCCAAAGCTTAGGAGTCTTCCAAAGTGAACTACAAAGGTTGTAGTTTCAACACTTAGCATAACTTAACTCTTATACTTGATACTATTAATTGTTACTTCATATATTCTAGTTCGATTCTTAGTATAGTTTGCTTATCACCTCAAAAATTTTATTGTTATAGCATGCATGATGCTTCTAAACCTTCATAGAGGTGTTAAGAAAACCCTACACTTATGGGCTTCAACCATCTCACGGGTAAAAATAACAGCTTTGTCAAGAGCCACCACCTCTGTAATGGCTTCTTGAAGCACCCGCCAAATTTCGTACGCACAGATGGTCTTGGCAGTAAGCTGAGCCTGAAGTTCCCCCAAAGAGTTTGAAGCCATCTCCCTCTCCGAAAACTTCCGGTTGAGCCTCTTCTCGCTTGACTGGAGATTGGCTACACACCATTCGATCCATCCCCGCAGGCTCGCTTTTACAGTTAAGATGTCGGAGGGAAGGCGTATGCACTCAAGCCCATGTAAACAGGCCTCCACTCGGCGACAGTACTCAACCTAGGCACGCACCAATGCTTCGTCATGATAGGTGGCGAGAACAGACAATGAGGCGTTAGCTTCAGAAGCAAATTCTTCGGCCGCGACAGAGAAACCAGCGCGAAGATCTTCAATAAGAGCCGCCAATGAGTAAATGCTCTGTTTTGCCATCCTTTCAGATACACGTCAGGCGTAAGGGCCTTGTGGCATAGCGATCCGAGAACCTGTGAAGATTTATGTACGGTCAGTTGTATTTCCTGTGTCGGTATGAAGAGAGCAGTGTCATTCTGGCGGAACACCAAATAACCCGGTCTGATCGAGTATAGATGCATAATCTCCTTAGGCTTTAAAGCCGGGACCCCACCCTTCGACAAATCAAACAATTGCTGAACGGGCCTCGCTGGAGCGGAAAGGACTCGATCGCTAAACACCATTCTGCCTTCATTTGAGTACGGGTTCAGCAGTACGCGGAGAGCCCCTAACTGGGTCGGATCGGGAGCGGGGCATCAACCAATCTCATAAACCGCGGGAAAGTGTGATTCATAAAAATCGGGTCGCTAGTGCGCAGCAGACGCTCCCAACACATGCATCTCAATCCACGACATAAAGTAGCGGAGTGAGAAATTCACGATCTCCGCGCCCGGGTTCGAAGTATTAGCGGCAACGCTTAACCCGTGATATAGATGCGACAACCTGGCGACACCAACAGCTAATCGTGCTCCTCCAACTATGCGATGAGCACGATAAAAAACGGAGGCTCTCATAAAGCGGCGATGCATCGGCATTGCGAACCAGCTGAGCCAAAGGCTGATAAAGCCGACGACGAAGTTTCTTCGTCCATGCCAGGGGCCGCGATCACATCGAAAGCTACGGTCGATGAGTTTGGAATATAGAACAGCGGTAGGTCCTCCTTTTTGGCCGGCAGTTTTCTCAGCCCGAATCCAAAATGGTCTTCGATTTTCGCGAATTTTGGAGCCTTTTTGGATAAGACATCCTCACAAAGGAAACAAGCAATAAAAGCGTCAAAGGTGACGCCTTGCCCTTCTAATGTCACGAACGACTTTTCAAAGATAACCAGGGTCTTGATTAGACTTGGGTACTTGTGACGAACGGCGTTCTCAGTCGACAGGCCGGCAAGCATAGCGGGCACCGTATCACACATACTCATCGGGAGGTAGTAACTTTTCATAGTGCTCTTCCCTGATCGGCAACCCGGAGATCTCGCGAAACTCTTCCAGTGAAATTGAGACCTCTCGATCCGCTAGTAAGAACGTGTTAGTGGGAAGATTCCATTGATTCAAGAAAGCCTTAACACACCAGACGTGAGGGGCGTGATAATAGAATAACGAAGCGTACACGGCTTGGTACAACCCGACCTTCTGCAGACGTGCGCATTGGGCATAGAGAATGTACCGAGCCCAGGGAAGATAGCCCATTGGGTGGCGGGGGTAACGCCTACCTTATAAACCTGCCCCCAAGGTCGAGCTTCACCCTGACATATTCGACGCCCCAGAATATCAATGGCCACTATGGGTTGGTTGGGTATCCCAGTCGTTGACGGCTCAAGCCGGCCCGTGGGAGTCCAGTTAGTCGCCTCCACCGCATAAGCAGTCCGTAGGCGTTCTGTCAATAATATAGGGCGGATGGGTTCTGTCGGCGCTTCGCAGGTAAAACTATGGCGGCCCCTGATGATATGACCGTACAACGTCCCCTATAAGAGAATACTAGTATGGTCCATGTCATGTGCCCTGATCATCGCCATAGCCTTCTCGTCCGATGGCGATTGCGGAAAAACGACTTCTGAGCGAGTATAAGGGAAGTCGGGAAGTGAGGCCATCGTTCCTGAAATAAGAGGAAAGGGAAAAACCCATTTAAAAAATATATAATAATAAATAATAATAAGAAAACTGTGATGTGTGTTTCACGGGACCACTGCCTGCAAGACCAATGGACCCCACAAAATCTAAATAGCGGCTCACCAATGATGAGGCAAATTAATCATTGTGAGAATCAAAATGGATTCTCATTAAGTAAACAGTGAAGTTTAAACGACTCTTAAAACGAGTTATGTTGAAATGCACGACAGATTCAAATCTGTATTGGGGGCATTAAAACCCTAAGGTACTCGAGAACAATAGGGAATAAAATTCCCAAAAGTGTCCGAGTCTTTCAGGGCTAAGCTCTGTAAATTCGGAATTAAATTCCTTTAATAAAGGGATTAAATCCCATAAAACCCCCATGGCAAGGAGGCGAAAAAAATGGAATTAAATTCCAAGGATCCTTAAAAATCGATGCCAAGGTAAAACCCTAAAAGGAGGATTAACAATCCCCATTGATTCAAGACCTCAGAGTCTAAAAGAAAAATGCTTTTGATTTGGATCTTTAAGAAATCAATTCAAGAAAAGGGAAACGCTCTGTCAATGGATTTAAAATCCAGGGCAAAAACAAAAAAAAAAGGGTTCCGTTCATGATCCTTACCAAAGAAAAAAATTTGACAGAGTTTAACTCTGAAATTTGAGCGGGCAGAGAACTAAGCTAGAATTAAATTCTCAAGGAAAATAAGCAATAAAGAATATGAAAGAACAGTGGTCATCCCAGAGGCCAAAACCCCCGCATTTATAAGACATGATGGGGAGCGGTTCATCTTCCCATTCCCCTAGGCAATCCAACGGCTATAAGGACAGACAACGTTGCACTCACGTGCAAGCCACGTAAGAGCAACGCTGGGGGGCATTTGTTCCCTTATAAAAAAGAGGTAAGGGAAAGTTTCCCACTATTCGAAGCCTCACGTGTTTAACATGTGAGTGCTTATATGCGTTATATAGGCACTACAATCAAAGCAACTGATAAACTAAAACAGCCTCACGTGTTTAACACGTAAATGCCTATATGCAACGCATATAGGCACTGCAATTAAAACATCTACTAGGCTAATGGAGACTCACGTATTTAACACGTGAGCATCTATATGCAATGCATATAGACGCTGCAAATCAAACAAACTATAGGCTTAATAAGCCACATGTGTTTAACATGTGAGCGTTTATATACAATGCATATAGGCGTTGCAAATCAAACAACTGACAAACTAAATAAACCTCACGTGTTGAACACGTGAGAGCACCTCCCTAGGTAGAATTAAAATCTACTCAACAAGGGATCGTTGGATCAAAAGATCCAATGGTAGTTAAGCATAGAATTAAATTCTATTAAGGAGGGATATTCTCTGTTAAACAGAAAGTTGGTGGATCAAAGATCTCATGATATGGAAAATATTTTCCATATCTTTCTAAACAAAGAGAGATTGTGTTCTAATTAAGTCGAACACCTTTGGATTAAAAATCCAATGATGGTTTAAAAAATTACTTTTTTACAGAATAAGATTCTGCATATGGGAAAATATTTCCCTAATTTTGTTAAAAACAAGAAAAATATGTTCTGTAAAACAGAAACTCTTGGATCAGCGATCCAATGGTGGGCAAAATTCCCCAAATCAATTCTGAAACCAATTAAATCAATTGGGATCTCTCAATGAGAGATTTTCTCAGAATTAAACAAACTTCTCTCCATTATATAAGAGACCAGAGACTTCAAGTCTCGGGGGAGGACCGATAGTGAAGAAAGATAGAGAGAAAGTAATCAAAGGAATTCCCTCAGAAACTTAGAAAAAAGAGAAAACCTTAAGAGAAGAAGAAAGAAAAGTTCTAAAAGAAACAGAGAATTTAATTCTCACAAAGGAAGATTTGTTAAAACTCTAGGTAAAAAGAAAACAAAACTCAGAGATTATCTCGTCTCTTTTTTGCCTTTCTAAGGGTTTAACCCTTCATGCAGGAACTTAGTTCTTCCTCTGGTTGAGATCTGCAGGAACAGATCTTTTCATAAGTTGAGAATTTAATTCTCTTCGGGGAGATTCTGTCATGCAGATTCAAAATCTAGGGGAAAGAATTGAGTTCAAAAAATTTAATTCTTACAAGAACATATGGAAATTTAATTCCTCTAAAAAAACTAGGATTTAACTCTATAAAAAGAAAAGAATTTAATTCTTACAAAACAAGAGACATGAGATCCTACAAATCCTAATATCATTAACAACAACAACTGAGCCTTTTATCCCAAGCATATGGGGTAGGCTACATGAACCAACATGAGAATCACGCCGGGTCCAGCACATGAATCCTCCGCCTCCACTCACTCCTACCGAACAATGTACTTTCATTGAGTCCTTTAGCAATCATATCATTTCGTATCACCTCCATCCATGTTTTCTTCGGTCTCTCTTTTGCCCTTTTGCCATTGCCCATATCGAGAGTATCTATTCGTCGAACCGGTGTTTCCATAGGTCTGCGTCGCACATGACCAAACCATCTACAAATCCTAATGTCATTAACATGAGATCAAAATCTCAAACACCCAGAAAGAAAGACTGGTGGTTCAACACTATAATGAAGACCTCAAGTATGCCTCCTAAGATAGTCACGTGTTTTGCACGCGATCTCCAATCAAGTGCTTAGCACTTATAAAAAAAGAGAGGAGGGGATAAAACCCAAAAGGCAAAACCCAACTTTGGGGCGTCTCACGTGTCACACGTGAGCGCCACAAGAACCAAGTGCTCAGCACTTATATAAAAAGCGGGAAAATAAGTGTGCAGTGCCCATAATCCGGTGTCTCACGTGTGTCACGTGAGCGCTACAGAACCCTATTGTTTAACACTAATCCGGTGCCTCACGCGTGTCACGTGAGCGCCACAGAACCCTCATGTTTAACGCTAATCCGATGTCTCACGTGCGTCACGTGAGCACCACGGAACTCTAGTGTTTAACACTAATCTGGTGCCTCACACGAAATGCACGTGAGCATTGTATGCCTCGGCATTTAGTTCTGTTGAGTAATTATGGAGACCTAGATCTAGTCCAAATTGACTAAATTCTTCCAATCAACTGAGTCCCTATGCGCTCATCATTCCCCAAAATTAATCTCAGTCCCCAAACATGATTAAAAATCCTTTGATTTTCCACCATGATCTTTTCTCTCAAACACGGGAATTGGTTCAAGGGTACATCTCTCTACAGCTCTGATACATATCGTTGTAATTTCTCAATGTCTTCAGAGAGATGGCGGGTCCCGACAATCAACTGCTTTTTGGCGTACTTCCCAAACTGACGTGCATATCCCAGATCAAACCACATTCCAAACTGGATGCATCCCATATCATCGTTGCTCATCTCATCATGTAGCAAATACACGTGCGCGCAAGATGATCAATGGACCGAGATATCCCTAAACTAATAACGAACTGAGATGTCCCTTAAACTAAAACCTCACCTCCAAAATGGTGATCTAGAGGCCAAAATGTCCTTAAACTAAACGTTGCCTCCAAAAATGGCGACAACGAACTGTAACGTCCTTAAACTAAAACCTCACCTCAAAAATGGTGATCCACAGACCGAAATGTCCTTAAACTAAACGGTGTCTCCAAAAATGGCGACAACGGACCGTAACGTCCTTAAACTAAAATCTCACCTCAAAAATGGTGATCTACAGACCGAAATGTTCTCAAACTACGACTTCGCCTCCAAAATGGCGATAAGGGACCGAAACGTTCTTAAACTAAAACAACAGAGCCCAAATGCTCTCTTGTTGGATCTGAAACAAGAATGATCCTAACACCCTGTTAAGTAGATCTTAGTCTCAAATTGGACTAACGTATCTTAACAAAAAACCAACCGAGCTCCCAAATGCTCATATACATTTAAGTCCATCTTGATCTCAAAACAGATCAACGATTCTTAAATCAACCCAAACCCAAATCTAAGATATACGGATTTGGACTAATCCACGTCTTACGGGCGACAACATAAATTAGTCTCTGTATACAATCCACGGGCAACCCAAAAATAAAACAAACACACACGACACGAAATGAACTTTTGGAGCTAGAGAAAGTGGTTATCGCGATGCGATAACGTAATTAACTGCAGGGGTTTGCGCCTGCAGGGAAGAGCGTCCCTACAATCAAAAACCCCTCACAAACGAGGGGAAATCTGACAAAGTCTTCTACAACTGCCGCATCCGTCCAAACCTCCGATACACGGTACCATAAATCAATTTGGCATTTTCGGAGAGATGGATGGATAAACCGAAATAGTATCTGCCCCCAAATTCAGGCAAGACGATCTATCTCGGTTCATCTCTGTTTTCGGCGGTAAACAGTTATCTCGAATACTGCTCGGGAAGCTGGCGGAAACCACCGCCTCCTTCCGGTAGAGGGTGTAGGCGATCCCCCCCAGAAGAGGTGCAGGAAGGACGAGCCCATCATCTTCACAGACGAAGACCTCCACGGTATATCCTTGCCTCATAACGATCCATTCATAATAACGTTCAGAGTCCACCGTTACGAGGTCCAGAGGATTTTGGTCGGCTCAGAGAGCTTGGCGGATATCTTGTTCCACGACTGCTTCCAGCGTATGGGGCTAGGACCATCTGACCTTTGACCTACCTCCAATGTACTCTCGGGGTTCACCAATCACTCCGTCCCTGCCGAGGGATTGGTCACCCTCCTACTCAACATTGGGGAAGCGGGACATACACGGACCGTACCTGTGGATTTCCTCGTCGCTAAAGTCCTTTCATCCTACAACATTCTTCTAGGACGTCCGACCTTAAATGCTCTCCGAGCCCAAATCTCAACTTATCACATCACGATCAAGTTTTCTTTAGATCAACGGGGAATAGACCGGACCTACGTAGACCAGCAAACCGCTAGGATTTGCCTCACCTCGACATCCACTGCCGGAGATCAAAGCGACGATTTTGAGGACATACCTGACTTCCATGGGTCTTTAGATATACGCGATGACTAAATGGAAGTCAGAGGTGCCCCAGTAGAAGCATTAACAGAAATACCACTCGAAGAAGAAGTCAACGACCGAACAGTTCACATCGGCTCTCTCCTAACTGGGTATCGCCGCGATGAATTGATCCGGTTTCTCCGAGATAGTTCGGACGTTTTTGCTTGGACGCCGGCGGACATGCCCGGAATTGACCCTAGAATGATCTCCCACAAGCTCGGGGTCAATCCGAAAGCAAAGCCCATCCAACAAAAGAAAAGAAGTTTTGCGCCGGCCAAGCAAAAGGCCATAGAAGATCAAGTGGATCGACTGCTCGCCGCTAACTTTATCAGGAACCTGGACTACCCTGATTGGCTGGCAAATGTAGTCATGGTTAAGAAGGCGAACGGGAAATGACGCATGTGCGTCGATTTCACGGATTTAAACAAGGCTTGCCCCAAAGATAACTATCCCCTCCCTATGATAGACCAGCTCGTAGACAGCTCGGCCGGCCATGAACTATTAAGCTTCATGAACGTTTTCTCGGGTTACAATCAGATCAGGATGAACCCGGCCGACGAAAAACTGACTGCCTTCACTGACCGGGGGTATACTGCTACAAAGTGATGCCTTTCGGACTTAAGAACGCCGAGGCCACGTATCAGCGCCTTGTCAATAAACTATTCAACCGCGGATCGGGAGAAACATGGAAGTCTACGTCGACGACATGCTCGTAAAATCAACGTCATCGGACAGGCATGCCAAAGATCTCGGGGAGACATTCGACGTCCTACGCAAATACAAAATGAAGCTAAATCCAGCTAAGTGTGCGTTCGGAGTTACCAGCGGAAAATTCCTCGGGTTCATAGTCACCCATCGAGGAATTGAAGCGAACCCAGAAAAGTTCAGCGCCATTCTCAACATGGCCACACCGAAGAGCAATGTTGAGATCATGTGGTTCACAGAGAGAGTGGCCGCTCTGAGTCGCTTTATGTCAAGATCCGGAGAGAAGTGTCTCCCGTTCTTCAAAGCCTTAAGAAAAATTCCTAAGTTCAAATGGTCGGAGAAGTGTCAGAGTGCTTTCGAACAGCTCAAGGCGCACCTATCAACTCCCCTACTGCTCACTCGACCAGTCGAAGGCGACATGCTATTATTATACCTCGCGGTCTCCGATCAGGCTGCAGGCTCAGTGCTCGTCAGGGAATTCGATGGTGTACAGAAGTCGGTTTACTATGTAAGCCACGTTTTTAAGGACGCGGAAACAAGATACCCAGCCATAGAAAAGATAGTCTTGGCACTTGTTGTCACCTCAAGAAAACTACGGCACTACTTCCAGGCGGACACCATCCTCGTCCTCACCGAGCGACCTATAGGGACTATTCTCGCTTCCCCTGAATCATCATGACGACCGGAGAAATGGAGGTAGGAATTATCCCAATTCGACATCAAGTACCGCCCCAGACAGGCCATCAAAGCACAGGTCCTAGCAGACTTCGTGGTCGAATGCACTATTCCCACTAAAGAAAAAGCGGCAGCTCGGGGTCCCAAACCACGTCCCTCGGTTGAGGAAGTACCCGACTCCGTCCCCGACTGGGTGCTCTACGTGGACGGATGCTCTACAGAGGAAGGGAGCGGAGCGCCTGATCATCCGAGGCCCGGACGAAGCGGAGAATACTCTTTAAAGCTAGGGTTCAAAGCTTCGAACAATGCCGCGGAATACGAGGCTTTGTTAGCCGGATTGCGAATCGCCTCCGGGGTAGGGCTGAAGACGGTCCGAATTTGCAGCGACTCTGCTTTGGTCGCCGGCCAAGTAACCGGGCGATTCGAAGTCCGGGAACCACTCATGATCAAATATCTGGCTGAGGTCAAAAGACTTCGCAAAAATTTCGACGAAGTCCCGGTAGAGCAGATTCCCCGGACCCTGAACACTCAACCCGACGCTTTAAGCAAACTCACTTCTTATACTGCCAACCATAAAAGAAACATCATCTTCGAAATCTTGCCACAGCCCAGCGTGGAAGACGGGGGAGGTAACGCTCCAAGTATATGCTATTTGGGAGGAAGGCCAAGATTGGAGGAAGCCCCTCGTAGAGTTCCTAAAAGATAGTATACTTCCAGAGGATCGAGGGGAGGCTCGCCGCCTTCGGGAAAAAACTCGTCATTTCATCTGGAGCAATGGAAACCTCTACAAGAAGTCCTACATTCTGCCCCTGCTCCGATGCGTCGACCTTCACGAAGCCGACTATGTTCTACGAGAGATACATGAAGGGGTCGAGGAAACGCATCAAGGGGCCGGCACCCTGGTCCAGAAGACGCTGCTCCAAAGATATTATTGGCTGAGGATATACCAGGATGCCGAGAAGCTCGTCAGAAGATGCAAGAATTGCCAACTCCACGGCAGCATACCTCGTCTTCCCGCTACCGAGCTAACGCCCCTCGGTTCCCCTTGGCCGTTTGCATATTGGGGGTTGGATATGGTGGGCCAACTCCCCACCGGCACGGACGAAAATATCCTTATCGCGGTAGACTACTTCACGAAGTGGATAAAGGTCATGCCCATCAGAAAACCATACGCCGTCTCTACTATAAAGTTCCTGCAAAAGATCATCTCTCGATTTGGAATCCCGAGGTGCATCGTTACCGACCACAGGACTAACTTCGAAAACGACAAAATCAAAGAATTTTGCAGCGACTGCCACATACTAATAAAGTTTGCCGCGGTCGCGCATCCGCAATGCAACGGACAACCCGAGGTAGCAAACCGAGGATTCATACGCGGACTTAGGGCTCGCTTGGAAGGAAGACAGGGTAGCTGGGTTGAGAAATTGCCGCGGGTGCTATGGGCATTGTGGACCTCGAAAGAAACACCCACGGGAGAAATCCCGTTCAGCCTCTGCTACGGTACCGAGGCGATGGTCCCGGTTGAGATCGGACTGCTCAGTTATAGAGTCGAACACTTCGACGACGAAGCGAACACCTCGGCACTCCGGACCAACTTGGACGTATTATTGGAAAAGTGCGATCGAGCACAGATCAGAGCAGCTGCGTATCAACAGCAAACCGCTCGCTACTACAACGTCCGAGTTAAATATCGGGTGTTCAAGACAGGAGATCTGGTCCAACGAAGGAACGAGTTTGTGGACCAAGTAAGGCTGTATAAATTCTTCCCGAAATGGGACGAACCATTCCTCGTAGCAGAAATATTGCCTGGTGGAGCGTATCGCTTACAAGATGCTGGGGGGCGTATCTTCGACCCTACAACGCCAAAAACCTCAAATTGTATAAATAAGCATGTATTCTTCTTTTGAAACAATGTAATTCTTATTAATATTTAATTAAATCTCCTGAGCTAGGTCCTCTCATAAAGGAGACCTTTTGCACAACTTTTGTTTCTTTTCTCGGTTCCGAGACCCCTAGGTTTGTTTTAAAAATTGTGTAAAATATACGGAGGGGATAAAAAAAGACAATACATATTAAAAAAGAAAAACTTTATTCATTAAGAGGGTATTATAGGCTTCCTAGCCTTACTATAATTACAATAGAGGGAGGGGGGATCAAGAAAGCACTGTTGATGGTGCTCCAAGGAAATCTCCTGCAGCCGAGCCCTAGCTTTCTCAACACGCTCCTTCTAACGGTGCCCGCGGACCCTAGATGCCACAAAAGCACCGGGGCCCCTATCCGCCGAACAGGAGGCAATGATCTGCCTTTTCTGGAAACACTTCAGAAGAAGGCCTATCGATCGCTCGCGCCTGCTCTGCGAGATCAGGCCGAGGTGGTAGAGCGTGTGGACCTTGTCAAGCGCATCGTCCCTCAGCTGCGGAGACAGTGCGTTGTGCAGACCCGGCGACATCCTCCAGATCACGTACGTAAACACTTGGAGGAGGGTAGATCGCCGGGAAAGTAGGCGACCAAAGTGGCCTTCCACACGATCTATTACCGTCTCGTACGTCTGCTGGGATCGATCGAGACAGTAAAGATGCAAGTCGTCACGAGAGATGATCTCCCTGATGAGGAATATACGCCCAGACATCTTTAGAGGGAATGCAAGATTGAAAGGAAACTAACATGCCTTCGCTATTTATAGCCTCAACAAAATCTTCCAACTGCCGAAACTTACTCACGCAGCGACGCAATTCGCGGGATATCTCAGTTTCCCGATAAAGAATTGCCACGTGTCGGTCATGTCGGTTGCCGCCGGCTTATGCGGCCCACGGAAGGATGAACGACGCCCTCACTCCCGCCAAAGCAGCCCACGGAAGTTTGAACGACACCCTACGAGGGCCCACGGGGGTCTCGAAGCCCTCCTCACGAGGCGGCCGAGCAGATTCTTGCTCGGTCCATCTGCAGCGGGCAGATTCTTACCCAACAACGCTAAGGACCTAAAACCCTCATTGCGAAGCCACCGAGCATTTTCCTGCCCGGTCCATCCCTGGCGGGTAGCTTCTTACCCATC
The DNA here is from genome assembly GCA_030015575.1 of Agapanthus africanus. Classification (NCBI taxonomy): domain Eukaryota; kingdom Viridiplantae; phylum Streptophyta; class Magnoliopsida; order Asparagales; family Amaryllidaceae; genus Agapanthus; species Agapanthus africanus. Next base: position 971,040,263 of record CM057337.1, read on the forward strand.
AACGCTGGATCGAAAGCCCTCCTCGCGAAGCCACCAAGCAGTTTTCTGCCCGGTCCATTCCTAGCGGGTAGCTTCCTATCCATCATCGCTAAGGATCGAAAGCCCTCCTCGTGAGGCCGCCGAGCAGCTTCCTGCCCGGTCCATCCCTAGCGGGTAGCTTCCTACCCATCAACGCTAAGGATCTAAAGCCCTCATCGCGAGGCCGCCGAGCAATTTCCTGCCTGGTCCATCCCTAACGGGTAGCTTCCTATCCATCAACGCTAAGGATCTAAAGCCCTCACTTGAGGCCACCGAGCATACCCCTGTTCGGCTCATCCATATGGGGCAGGTCTCTGCCAAGAGAAAAGATGGATCCAACGCCCTCGTCAAGGAAGAATCGGTCAATACCGACCTATTCTAACTTAGTTATTTTTCGACTCATGATAAATGAACGATCGCCACATCGACTCCGGAGAATGGGAGGGTACCGACTTTCCTACACTTGGTTGTTACTCGACTTACACTCGGCGCACGATCGTCACAAAAAGGCCGGACACCAACCCACGACCTTACGCTCGCAGGATGAGACTATTGACGAGCTAAATATACTTGCAGAATGAAGATAAAAACAAAAGTATACGAGCTAAAGGCACTTGAACAGTGAGCAAACATTTGGACAATGAAGAAAAAGGTGCACTTTATTTATGATTCGAAAATAAATATAAGGTATTCTGGGCTTCTCAGCCTTACCAAAAATGCCCGAAGGGTTACAAAATTTTGAAAGAAAAAATCCCCAAGGTAGGAAAGCTCATGCCGTAGGCTCGGAAAGGATCTCGCCCTGCTCGACGCCATCGTAAGGGACCAAAACGGCGACCTCTGGATCGGCGCTTCTACCAGCAGCCTCACCCTCGGCGGACGCCTCGGCAACTTCCACCTGCAGCGCATCCTCGAAGAGAGGGTACTGGACTCGGAGCTCACTGTCGGCGAACTCCGGCATCAACGTCTTGACGGCGTCAACGCCTGGTGGCAAACGATGGCCGAGGATTCGGCAAGGTCGGCATAGAACTGGTCAGACGTCTTATACCTCTCCATGGACTTCACCGCTCGGACCTCGGCAAGCTTCACTGCCTCGAGCGCCACCCGAGCATCCTTCCTGCTGGCATCCCTCGACTTCTTCATTGTGTTATAGAGTTTGCCAACTTTCTCCAACTTAGCCTGGAGAGCCCGGTTGGATTCACTCAGAAATCGGTGAGACTCCTTGTACTTGGAGTTTGTCAGCTCCTCCACGACCACTCGAGTTTCGAGGACGGCTATCTTCTCCTCCGCTTGCTGCAGGTGAAGGCACAGATCCTCCTCCCGTGAAGATGATTCGTCCGCCTTGTTCATAGTCGAGGCTATCTCCTCGGATTCCATATTGACAATGAGGGCCCAGTAGTGGAGGACCTGAGGAAAGCAGCAAAAGGAGTACAAATGTTCAAACTGAAAAAAAAATACTTAAGAAAATTCTTAAAGGAAAACGGATGCCGGCCTGAACCGCCTCATGGGCAATGGTTGCCACCTGGACTTTTAGGGTCCCGCAGGGAATCTTACCTCCAGCTGCTTGCTCCATGTCGGAGAGTAGGCTGTCGGCGACGAAGAGCCCCGAGGGTACCTCGAAGCAGAAGTCCCCCTCCTGCACGGAAATTCCGGTGAAGGGCACCCGAGAGACCGTTCTTTTGTGCCTTTTGAGGGGAACGGCAGTGGGTTCCTCCTCCTCCCTCGCTCGGGTCCCGAGTCCCGTGCATGCTTCTGGCTCCCCTCGCGGCTGTCTTCCGGGGCTCGGGGCACAGCGGAAGGCTTGCTCGGCGGGGTAGGCCTCGGGGCCGAGCTCGGACCAGGTCAGGACGAACTTCCGCCCCCTGTCTTCTTTTGAGCCTTCGCGGCCATGGCAGCCAAGAACTTGAATCGGTCCATTTGCGAATACACAAAAGAGAGAGAGAGTGACGCTAAAAAAGGCAAAGAAAATTTATCAAAGTCTAAATAGATCGTCTACGGTCCTAACTTACCCAGAAAACGCGCAGGGCTGAGCCCAGCCCAGCTCAAAGCCTGCTCAGAAAGAAGGACGTCGGCCCGCTGGATCGGCTCCCACAACGACACCACCCTTGCCTCGGATGAAGATGACGGTTTCGCCCTCGGGCAATCGGCCTTGTGCTACATTGTAGGCACAGGTCAATTCTCGCCCTCGGATGGCTCGGCGAATACGAACTTCTCCTTCTATTCATGGATGGAAGAAGGGACGACTACCACACCGGAACCGGCCACCCCGTCCTTACGCTTTTTGAAAGAAAAATACACCCAGCTCGGCTCATCCTTGCTGGTGCCAGAGTGATTCTTATAACAGAGGAAGGAAACGAGGAGGGTCAAACTGAAGGGGATGTTTTCAAGTTTCAACCAGGCCAGAAACCCGAGGAGAATTCTTCACGAGTTCGGCGCTAGCTGGCCCGGGGCGAGATGGAAGCAACGAAGCACCCCATATATCTCGGTTGAGAAAGGAAGACGCATTCCGGCCCGTAATACTTCCAAATATAGGGCAATCTTCTTGCCCTGCAGCCGGTCCGTCCTCTCACCCTCTCTAGCTAAACGAAGCGAATAGTTAGAGGGAACTTAGAATCGAGCCCGAATCTCGGCAAGCTCATCCACACCCCTCAAGACGGCCTCAAGACGGAAGGCGCATCGCGGGCGTTCTCGATGCGCACCTTAGAAGTCCTTGTCGCCGCCCAACGGTGAACGACACGGGCAGCCCTGGCTCTAGGGGGTGAGCTCGACGCAGAAGAAGAACCCTCTCGGCTATATCTAAAGCCGAAGGGGAGGAGGACCTGCTAGACTCAGCTCCGACGGCTGGAGCCTCATCGTCTGACTCTACCCTAACCACCCTACAATCTCCTCAGATGAAGACATCTAACTTGATTCAAAGGAACGAGCTCGCCGACGAAAATTCACGGGTGATCCGATCTATAGGGAAGAAGCACCTGGCAATTTTTGACAACGAGAATGAATTAGGGTAAAAGTGTTGGCCTTAGGATAGTCCCCTCCTATTTATACACTCCAAAGAAAGCATCCAACGACCGGCAGGGCTCCACGCGACGATCGGCCATTAGGGACGTCTTTTTGACTGCAGGAGTCAGAGACAACCTGTCACTTCCGCCAACCGACGTCCGACATGTGGTTTGTATCCCAACTAACGACGGAAACGGTGCCCCCTCTTTAAAGCGCGATTATTTCATTTGATCCGCTGACGCCGTCGGGGATATGCATGAAGATTCAGGCACGCGACGAGACGACACGTGGGCCCAAAAATTGAAACAACGCAACCACCAAACGTCGTGCCGTTCCCGGGCGATCCGCATTATGATTCTTGGCGCTAAATTGAACAGAAGAAAAACCGAGCAGACCACTCTCGACCCGACCCTTGGATAGGTCGGAACGAGAGTGGGGAGATAATGATGATGCTCACAGATGGTATCTCCTCAAGAGCATGACACATAGCGGATGACGTGCCCCGAAGGCTACGGAGGTGGAATAAAGGAGGTGCATTACAAGGATTCCTCAGGACTTCGTCTCGAGGAATTTATCCGGCCTTCCAGGAGACCTCCCTGAATACATTCCACCTTCACCTAGGAGACTACCAACAGCTCGTCTTCGAGCCTTTGACATGCCGAGCTTTCTCGGCCTCCCGGCTCGTCTCCGAGCCCCTGACGTGCCGAGCTTCCTCGGCCTTCCTAATCGACCAGGAGCGCGGATCCCATGCATTCCGCAACGGCTCCACGTATGTCGCCAGGACGAGATATCCGCCTCCCCACGATCCGCGTCCCACGCTGACGCATCCCTCCATTAATGGGCACATCCCGCCATTAAAGGCGAGGATAATACGGGGGCGTAACGGACGGCGGCGATCTCACGCCCGCTCGCTTCAAGCGACCCCTATATAAACCCCCTCTCAGACGACTCAGGTATCTGAAATTTATCTCAATACGCCGCTACTCTGCACCTATTCCTTGGCACTAAATTTATCGTCGGAGGGTCCTACGGTGGTCATCCATCCCAGGACTTCATTACATGTAGCACGGCGGCCAACACCAGCCCATTGAGATCCACACTCAACAACTCCAAAACCAAATCTCGGCCGTCCAAGAGCGCCATCGTAGGATTGACGAGGACGGCATCTGAAGGAAATCTCGACCTCCATCAGATTCTGTGCAGGAGTAGTGGAAAATCAAAGTCAAAACTTTTTCCCCTCCATTTTGTGCCAAGAAATTAGAGTCAAAGCAGGAGCACAAAACATTTACCTTGTTTCCAAAGCAACAAATGCAACATAAGATAAAATGTGAGATAACTGTTCAGAGTTGTGGGGCTAATTACCAAATAGCTTGGTGTCTCCATCTTCGAAACCTGACACAGGTGCTCGCAATGCCTGTTCAAAATTAAGCAATAGAAATGACATTCAGCCGCAAGCAAAATTTGGGATCCTAAACAGTGCTAAAAGCTCAAGCATGGATTCAGATACAAATAGAGTTCACTATACATCAGATTCTCCATATAGCAAAATTTCAGAAGTCTAGGTTACAATTTGGCAGCGTACGCCAATTATTTTTCTCTCTCACACACACACAAAAAATCTAAATTAAAAGTGCAATAATTTATTAAATGTTTATGCATAGATTGATAGTCTTGGTCCCTGATACATATACGATACAACTAGAATATAATATAAATTTTAGGTTGATTACCTGCAATTTGATGAGGTCAGGGTTCTTCTGCTGGCCTTCATACATATTGATGAGGTCAAATCTGACATCTTTTTCATGGAGACACGCAAGAACTCTCACGGCATCCTGCAACATTGGCTTGTCATAGTAAACTTTCACTATGGGAGCAGGGGCGGCCATGAAAAATGATATACGGGACTAATTTTTTCCAACCTCTTCTTTGCTTCTCTCTATCTATGATCTGCTTTGGTGCTGGAGAGCGCTAAAATTGGATTTAAAGAAACAAAGGGGGAGAGAAGAAAATAGGAAAGAAAAAGAGAAAGGTAAAGAGAGTGACAAGTTTTGCAGTCTTGTGTTTTGCTTGGATACTATGAGTGTCTCTTTACTAGCTTGCATATATTTTAGCTTATGCCACATGCAGCTTTGAGTACTGATTTTTGCTCTGTAGTCGAGAATGATTCGAAATACTGCAGGTTAGATATCAGGTGCAGCTCATTTGGGGAAATAAAGGAAAAGTAGATTCTTAAAGAAAAAGTGTGGAACAGGAAAGATAAGGGTGGATTTCATGTCGATGGGAAATTAATAATTGCTTAAGTGTTTGTGAATGTAAGTTATCTTTTCTTTTTCTATAGACAGTCTTTGCCTTTTAGGTTTATTATTATTATTATTATTATTATTATTATTATTTGGATGAGCTCCTCTTATGGAAAAGAAGATTTCTTATGCTCTTTTGATTGGTAAGGAATATAGATATAATACGGAAATATGCAGCTTTTTCTTGATGTCCTTGGAAACGAAAAATAGTTTATATCAGAAGGCTGTATCAAGTTTCGGGTTTGATATTTTAAGAATATAGTGGCATGAAGTGTATTATGTCAGGCTTGTATGATTCCTGTTCTTTATTGGATTTTACTGGTTATCGAAATAAGGCTTAATTTCAAGAGATTGAGAAACTACCAAATACTTTGGCTCAATTACAAGAAACTGCCAAAAACTGTCATAATTACAAGAAACTACCATGCTTTGAAAGATGTGGTAGTTTATTGCAAATATTAATGATATGGCATCCTAGTTATGATAGTTTTTCGTAGTTTTTGAAAGTTTTGTGATAGTTTGGAGAGTATTTATTAGTTTCTCGTAACTGAGCCAAAATATTTGGTATGTTTTTGGTATTAAACCAAAAAATAATAGCATACAAAATTGAAGGTCTGGGGAAATACATGAAGTGACTTGAAGCACATCTTTGGTGCATTTGGGGCCCATTAGACAATGTGGCATGCAATTAGAATCCATTTATCATTTCTTCTTTCTTTTCACAGTGATACCATAACATTTCTTATGGTGATTTTAATGTGGGGTTGGAGGTTATCATGTTGTCACTACTACAATATGGGGTTTCCCCTACAGACTCAGAAATCCGTAGGGACAACTATTTCTTGCCCCTACGAATTTATCCGTAGGGCCACATCGTTGTCCCTACGGTGCCTTACGTTCTAATTTGTTGTTTGGCCCTACGGAGCCGCAAACGGTGGACCTACGGTTATGTCCGTAGGGGCATATAAATAGGTTATTAATAAAAAAAAAAGCACAGAAAAATCATTCATCGTTCCCAAAAATTCTCTCTCACTCTCCCGCGCCTCATCGCCTGTTCCCGCGCCTCGTCGCCACCGCGCTCCGCGCCTCGTTGCCACCTTCGTCGGTCGTTCCCACACCTTCGTCGACCTCCCGCGTCTCGTCGCCACCTTCGCCGATCGTCGTCGACCACCGATTCGGTCGTCTCCTCCACCGCCCGGTTAGTAATTAAATCTCAAATTATTTTTAATTTTGATGATGTTAGGTCTAGGGTTCAGGCCAGGTTCGGGTAGGGGTGAGGGCATCGGCATCGGGTTCGGTTAGGGTTAGGGTTCGGTTGGGATTGGGGTTCGGTTGGGGCTGGGGCAGGGCGGGGGCGGGGGCGGGGCTGGGGTTCGGTTGGGGCTGGGGCTGGGGGTGGGGCTGGGGTGGGGCTGGGGCTAGGGTTCGGTTGGGCTGGGGCTCGCTAGGGCTTAGGCTTCATCACCTGATATAGCGAAATACAAAGCGTACTTCAGTACACCCGACCTCATTGGGTTTCCTATTGAAGTTCCCGGTCAAACGGCATATGCATATTTTTATTCGGCATGAAATCCCAATTATCAAGCTACCGAGGACGAAAAGCCACCTTTGTTAGTCGAGAGTCATGGTAATAGACTTGTCATTATAGATCATAGTCAATTGTTTTTTCCTATCATTTTCTTGATCCAGATGCTAATCAACTTGTTAATTAGTTACTGTTTTTATGACGTATTTGTCTATATTTGTTGATAGTGGCCTTTCTTTTGGATGAACATGTTTTTTTGATGCATGTTTCAGTCATGTGATTTCATATGTCGCGTATAACGCTTTATGATATCAGTATCCTACATTTGTAGTTTTAAATGTTGATTGTTATAGATGAATGCCATTGCAATAATAGTTTTTGGTTGATATATTAATTTTTCAAATATTTGCATGTATGTATCCATGCCTGCCTGCATATATGTATATATGAGGATAATGGGTATATTATTAGGTTGTCGTAGGAGAAAATTTTCCTTCATATGGCTGTCAAAAGTCAATCCTTAATCTCTTTGTGGATGATCAGTTCTATCAATCTTGATCTGAATGGTTTAAAATCATGTTACACATACAACACGAATGCACAACAAAGACTAAGTGGCGCTTTTAGTTTCAAATATGAGTATCGATGAGAATATGAAGGTTTCATATTATCATCGAGTATCATATATTGGTTAACATACGTTCGATAATTTATTCTTTTCAACGACAAACGCACACACAAAGCATATACATTGATTTTCTCCTTTGTCAGTAACTATCCCGTTCTTATATTTCTCAATATAGTCACCATAACCTACAATTTATATGTTATACAGTCTAACATGGCCCATGAGTACGTCAGAGTTAAGGACTGGATGTATGTGGATTGGCAACAACGTATGCAACCTAAGTTTGTCGCAGGAGTTGCTGTTTTTATTGAATTTGCATGCGCACATAATAAGATCATAATAGAGAAGATTCTCTGTCCGTGCGATAGATGTAGCAATAAGTACTGGCAGAAGGTAGAATTGGCAGAGCTTCATATTGTAAAATATGGGTTTACTAGACTTTATACAACTTGGAAATATCACGGGAAGGAGAAGAATGCAGTAATGCGGTAGAAGAAGAAGGAGAGCACGATAATGCGGCAGGAGAAGAAGGAGAATTCGGTAATGCGGCAGAAGGAGAAGACGGTAATTTATTTCCATCAGAAGAAATGGAGGATATGGTAGAGGCTGCCCTAGGTGAATCTATTCGTATCGAAAATGACATTCCTTCCGGTCAAGGACCGCGTGCGGATAAATATGAAAATTTCATGAATGATGCTAGAAAACCAATTTATGAGAATGCGAAGTATTCCACCCTCTCATGGTTCGTCCAACTTTTCCAGATTAAGTGCTTAAATGGATGGAGCAACAAGTCATTCACAATGCTTCTTTCGTTCTTGAAAGATTCTATGCCCCCGGGAAATAACGTGCCCGACAGCTGGTACGGAGTCCAGAAGATGATGTCTGATTTGGGTCTAAAGTGCGAAAAGATTCAAGCATGTCCTAAAAATTGCGTGTTGTACCGGAAAGAGAATTCAGATTTGAAAGAGTGTCCAATATGCGGAGAGGCCAGGTATAAGCCGAAAGATTCTGATAAGAAGCCTGATATACCTGTCAAGATAGGACGATACTTTCCCATAACATAGAGGCTACAAAGGCTATTCAGGTGCAAGAAAACAACCGAGGCAATGATTTGGCATCACCCTGCTCCTCCAAGTGAAGATGGAAAAATGAGTCATCCAAGAGATTCACCGGCATGGAAGGATTTCGATAGAAGGCACGCAATATTTAGTAGCGATCCTCGCAATGTCCGGCTCGGACTGGCTAGTGATGGCTTCTGTCCATTCAGCTATATGGCTGGAAGTCACAGCACATGGCCCGTTGTAATGATAATTTATAATCTGTCGCCTTGGTTGGCTATGGACCAATCATACTTTATGATGCCTCTTCTTATCGACGGACCAAACTCACCGAGAAACAATATCGACGTCTATCTCCGACCTCTGATCGAGGAGTTGAAATCTTTGTTCATTGATGGTGTAGAGACATACGATGCAAACACAAATACAACCTTCATACTGCATGCGGCTTTAATGTGAACAATTAATAACTTTCCTGCGTATGGAATGCTATCAGGTTGGTCCGTACATGGTCACAAAGCATGTCCTCATTGCCATGAACACACAACATCGAAATTCTTGAATTTTAGCAGGAAGGTTTGTTATTGCGGCCATCGACGTTTCCTGCCTCCAGACCATCCCTATAGGTTAGACACGGTTCACTTTGATGGTCATCAGGAGCTTCTTGGACCTCCATCCCCATTGTCCGAAGAGGACGTGACTGCTCAATGGGATAGTTACAATAATGTGACCTTCGGGATGGATCCGACGAAACAGGTCAAACCACCATTTTGGAACAAGTTAAGCATTTTCTTCGAGCTTCCGTACTGGTCAACAAATTTAGTACGTCATTGTCTGGACGTCATGCATATAGAGAAGGGAGTATCAAAGCACATACTCAACTTGCTTCTTTGTAAAGACGGGAAATCGAAAGACAACCTGAATGCTCGGATGGATCTACAGGGGTGGGGAATAAGAAGTGAATTGCACCCTAGACCGGTAGCGGGTAAACCGGGTAAGTTTGTACTTCCCAACGCCGCTTATCATATGTCACAACCGGAGAAGAAAAGATTCCTGCAGGTGTTGCATGATTTGAAAGTTCGCACAGGTTTCTCAGGATCATTCAGCAAGAAAATAAAAATTGTGAAAGGCAAGATCGATGGGCTGAAAAGTCATGATCAGCATGTTATCGTGGAGCATCTTCTTCCATTAGCCCTCAGGACTTCTCTCCCCGAATCGGTTGGTCTAGTATTCAACGACCTATGTTGTTTTTTCAGAAAGTTGTGTGCTAAAACACTGGAGGTTATGACGCTGGATAAACTAGAAAATTCTACTGCGTTGATACTTTGCAAGTTTGAGCGTATTTTCCCACCGTCATTCTTCGATATCATAATACACTTGACGGTTCATCTTGCAACTGAGGCTAAGTTAGCCGGACCGGTACAATATCGATGGATGTATCCCGTCGAGAGGTACGTGTAATTTTTCGTTTCGCGCAATTTTTAAATTTATTGTTGTCCTGTATGCCCGTATTTATTTATTCAACATATTTTCATTAGGTACCTTTACACTCTTAAAATGTATATACGCAATAAAAATCGACCAAAGGGTTCTATCATGCAAGATTATCTTCTTGATGAAGCAACCACATTTTGTTCCCGCTATCTGGACGAGAACATTGAGACAAGACTTAACCGGCCTCGAAGAATTCAAGACGGGTTATATGGTAAAGCCGATTATAAGAGGGTAGACACTATGTTTATCAACAAGATATACCGGTTTATCTTGCTTAATTGCGCATGTCTTGAACAAATTAGAGAGTAAGTTTTTTTGGATTAATTGTTATATTTGTGTTTGTGTGTGTATGAAATGATATAATATTAATGTCACCATTATTTTTCGAAAACAGAATTCATTTTAACGAGGTACGTGAGGGGCATTCTGATTGAAACGAAGAATGATTGGAAAAATATCATCAGGATAATTTTTGTGATTGGGTCACAGATCATGTAAGTTATTCGAATAACATTTTATTGCTATCAGTTTTAATCTAAACTTGTATCATTATGTATTTTTCGTAAAATTTGTTTTGTTAGATCCACGATCCGAACTTGTCTGCATCATTTGAGAGTGATTCAAGATGTTTAGCTCAATTTCCTAGTATGGAGGTTGCATATTACAAAGGATTTGGTGTCCTTGGATACAAATTCGAAGTTAAGGACATAGAAACATCTAGAACCACTTAGAATAGTGGGATTGCGACGGTAGGATCGGACGGTGTGATTTATTATGGGTACTTAAATTGTATACTCGGCATCCACTATCCCGGACGATCAGAACCCTTTTATATATTCCAGTGTACTTGGTATGATACGCGAACCGATACTGATAAGTGGAGAAGCAATCTTGGGACTTGGAAAGATGAATATGGATTGACCGGTGTGAACACACTTCGATTTTACGGTCAGGAAGATCCGTTTATCTTTCCGAACCAAGCGTTCCAAGTATACTACTCACAGTGTTTGAAGCATCCGGGATGGAGTGTTGTATGCCGATGGAAACCCAGGGATGTCTACGATGTCCCAGAATTCGAGGACAGCGATGAGGATGAAGAAGAGAGAAGGCTTTGAGTACTCCGACCGTCTGTTTTGAAGGACGGGTTGTCTTCGGCCGATCATGAAGTTACGTGGGTTAGAAATGACATTGACGATGAAATCCAAGTAGATATGTATAATGCGCCCACGAAACGAAAAAGGTTATCAGTAATGTTATATTATTACTTCACATTTTACGATCTATACATATATAGTCAATACTTTTAATGATTGTCTAATGCGTCCACGAACCGTTTATCTAGATTTGATGACGATGACGGGAGCAGCGAGGGGCGGCAGGAGCTCCAGCCGCGGCACCGGCAGAGGCAGAGCGGTTCTGCCGCCCGGAGAGCTGCGTTGGGAGCTTCAGAGGGCCGGTCTTGCACCCAGATCGGAGACCCCTTCGGATGCCTCCTTCCGTGTAGATTTTGCCACACCTCCAGGTATATTGCACGCATATCCATTTTGAATGTAATATTATAGATATTCATGCATGTTTATGTCAAAATTACTTATATTGTCAATGTTTGATTGTCTAGTTGTTGGTGATGCGTCCACATCAGGGACATAGGTCACTCCCGCTCCTCCAGGTATGTTTATATATCATATAGTGCATACATATTGATTTAGAATACTATATCATAAATATACACGCATTCTTTTTGCTCTTACTTAGATAGTAATTTTTATAATTGTATAGCTGTAGGTGGTGACACCACCGCACCTACGGGTATGTTTATATATCCTATAGTGCATGCATATTGATTTAGAATGTTATATTATTGATTTACACATTCTTTTTGCAATTACTTATATAATCTATTTTTAATTGTCTAATTATAGGTGGTGCGTCCACATCTGACGCAGGGGCCACTCCTGCCACTTCTGTACCCTCCGCATCGTCTGTAGGTTAGTATGAATAAATATAAAATATTTATTCATTTTACATATGCTCTATAGAATAAATATGAACTTCATGGAAATTTAGCGTCAATGTTTATTTTCTAGTTGGAGGGGATGCGTCCGCATCCGGGACACCGGCTGTTCCTCACCGGAGGAACTATCGTCCCGCTCGTGTTGCTGCCCGGGCCCAGGCTCGTGCTTTAGTCACCGGAGGTATATATCACACTTCAATTTTCGTTTAACCTTGATTTCTTAATACAACTTTGTCTTAATATTGATTGTATTGATATTTTTTGCAGACGCAGGGCCTTCCCATCCCCAGAGGGGGACTCGAGGCCCGAATCAGTCCCATAGGCTGAGGCCTGACAGAGCTAGGGGGGAGGCAGCATTCCCCCTCTTTTTACCCTTGATTATCGCTATACCGGTCCTCATGCCGAGTGGTTCGGCCGGTATATAGGGGATGAGAGCCGGCTCGTGAAGAACTATCCACTTCACGTTGAGTAGGGCGAGCAGCACCGGCGCTCATTCGCCCTCTTCTTTAATCAGGCTCGGGTATTAATATATATTTTCATTTGATTTATCCAATATATTTATTATTAACACTTGCAATCTAATAACAATGTTTTTTTTTGTATTTTCAGGTGGATTACGATTTTCAGCCTGTACCCGACCCTGATCACCCTGGGAGGGTGCTCGACCTTCATGCTCTGTACAATGGCCTGATGAAGAACATGCAGACTAAGGTCCGATACAACAGGAATGAGCTGAAGGCCAACTGCTACTCCCTGTGGATGGCGACCCCCGAGGCAGAGAGAGCGGCCCTCCTATCTACTCCGGCCTTTGCGAGAGTCGACGTAGATACATGGCCTCTATTGTGCGAATATTTCGACTCTCAACGCAAACATGTATGTATTTTAAATGTAATTCATTGTTTAGGATATAATTTATTTTTTTGTGTTCCTTAATTAGAAAACTAAATGTGAATGTGTTGTGCAGAAATAGGCCGCTCAAAATATAGAGAATAGGAAGTCGGCGAAGAGGGGTCGCCCCACTTATACAGGTGGCTCGATGAATATTACTCGAGCCATGGAGTTATCGGTAAATTACAATAGACCGGTCTTTGTGATATAATGCAATATTAAGAGTTATTTTCTAATATATCTAATATTAAGAGTTATTTTCTAATATTGCAGACAGCTCAGACCCTGGCGCAAGGTGGTACACCGAGCGTGCTGTCCGCATATCTTGCCGTCCACGGCACCTCGACAGATCCCGCCACGGGCGAGCTTCGATATCCCGACGTCGCTACCCAGGAGTATTGCGTAAGTGTTAATATTTATTCAACCCCTATTTGAAATTTTAGTTTTGGAAGGTTTAAATTTAAATTTTATACTTATATTTTACTGCTTAATGTAGGTGTAGGAGCGGGTGGTTGAGCAGGCCGAGGCATCGGGGATCGATTTTACCGGACAGAGCGATCCGAGGCTGCTGACCCCAGTCCTGGACGCCGCACACGGAGGGCACCACGGAGGTTGGGAGAGAGGCCGGGGACTGGGCCCTAGCACGGCCCATATGAGGTTGGACTCCACCCCGGCGGTTACTTCCTCCGTCTCCAGTGAGAGACGTGTCCAACAGGAACTGGAGAGCTTGAAGGCCACCATTCAGGAGTTGAAGGAGATGCTGGTATGTATACTACTTAATAGTAAAATATCATGTCATATTATAGATATCAACATATCCAATATTAGTACGTAGCCTGAGCTTATTTGGTTGTAGACTTAGCTTTGATTAATCATACATACATATCTAATTAAAATAAACTACGGTTTTCCAAACTTGATATCCAAATGGGGTTTCGAAATAACTTAATAATGATACGAATTCGAATAATACACAGTTCTTACTCGCTTATTACACACGTTAGGTCCAGACGCGACAGGGTACATCGGCCGAGCCTCCACATGCATCTCCTTCGGCAGCGGCTCCGCAAGCCACTACATCGGCTGCGGTTCTGCAGACAGTTCCTATAGCTCCACTGCCCGCTCAGATTCCGGCAGCCCCGGCTCCGCAAGCCACTACCTCGACGGCAGCTGCGCAGACCACATCGCCAGCTCCACAGCCCGCTCAGACTCCCGCACGCTCCGCATTGCATGATTTATTGACCGAGGAGCAGGCGCGCCAGATTCTGGCGTTTATTAGAGGTGGAGCTGGACCGAGCTAGGGTAGCTTTTTTATTCTTATTTTTTGAAACATGTATTTATTTATATGATACATATTGTGATACATTTTGGACGATATTGATATTTGTGGTGTTTGCGTGTTTATATTTATATCATATTCTGCTTTTTAATTTCTTTTGTATATTATATGCGTGAGATGTGATTATGAATACTGCGATATATGTTGTGTGATTAATTTTATATTTGATCGATGTATATATTATTGTGCACAGGACGAGAAAAAATAGGCAGCCTTTTTTTTAAAAAAAACTGATAATATGTACCTACGGATTAATCCGTAGGGCCCAACGTTGCCCCTACGGATTAATCCGGAGGGGCAAAATATCAGGATAACTGATATTTTCCCTTGTGAGCTCAGTATCAGGGGGTTGAGCTTGCCCCTCAACCCCCTACGGATATATCCGTAGGGGCAAACAAATGCCCCTACCCAGTTATCCGTAGGGGCAAAATATCAGGAATCCTGATATTTCCTGATATTTTGCCCCTACGGATATGTACCTACGCATGTATCCTTAGGGGCTACTACTTGGCCCTACGGATTCATTCGTAGGTACACCTAATTTATTTTATAAAACCGTAAATAAAATAAATTTTTTGTTCCTACGGCCTATTCCGTAGGGCAAACTTGACCTACACAGAACTCCGTAGGGGCAAGTTCAAGGCTTCGACTTGCACCTACGGCGTTTGTACCTACAAGGTATTTTCTTGTCCCTACGGATATATCCATAGAGGCAGTAGTTTGCTCCTACGGATAAATCCGCAGGGGCAACCCTTATTTGTAGTAGTGTGTAACATGCAATGGTGGCATTTTTATAGATATCCATGAGGTTAATGGCTCTAGTATAATTTTTACCGTGCACTGTGGGGTTCTTAGTACTGTCTGATATCATCTCATTCTTTTCTTTAACTTGTCGTTGCTGCATTAAGATAGAGATTCCTGGAATTTTGAGCAAAGACCTCTAGAGATGATGAGAGGTCTAAGAAGAGGGAGAGTTGATGAATTTTCGGAAGGGGCTGCGTTCAACTCTAAATATTTTTTTTGTTGTTCCAATTGATGGTAATTGGATAAAATGTCAAAGACCTGTAGAGATATTGCTGAATCATTTTCCGAAAATGCAGGTGAAATTAAGATATACCGTCTTAACTTACTTTTGAGAAAGGGATACTAACATAAGCCATTTGAGATGCAAGCCTTTATGAGGGACTCCGCGGCTGTGACAAAGGCTTCAAGGCTTTTGTTACCGGTATCAGATAGTCAGCTATCGTTACCTACCTCACTGACAACTGAGTGACCAATTTTAAATTTATCGTTACCTACCACACAAGTGTAAATTTATCTCCCGCTATGTATCGACTCTCCTCGAGCCTCTGCTCGCAGATGTTGAGCACCTTCTCGAGCCTGTTCATGCTTTGCTGCACCATTGCAACATCCGGCTCGAGCTTCACCCGTGGTGCAAAAGCCAAGTGAAACGCTTGTGCGGAGCTAGGCGGATCGAATACTTCGGCCAGAGGGCTACAACATAAATCACGTTAGTAGTCTTTCGTAATCTTATCCAAGTAGTAGAAAGCACAATGCAATTTACTTGTACCTGTAGCTTGAGGTACTCGGGATTCCTATCACGACCCTTGAAGTTCTCAACACGAATTAGTTGAAACTCGACAAACTTTTCAAATAGGCATGTCAAAACACGGGCAACCTCTGCGGAAGTGGGGGATCCAAACACCCTAATGCTCACCATTGGTTTCTGAGTAGCTAATAGAGTTGAAGCAAGGGTCTTAGTAGGTAGTCAGCTGTTGGCACTGCTTATGCACTATGGAAGTGGGGGATTTTAAGAAGGGGAAAATGGAGAATAAAATGCTTTGCTTGGCACGAAGAAAAAATAAAAGAAAAGGAGAAAAGAGAAAGGATAGACTGTCCTCGATCTAGTTTATAGTTTATAAATCAAGATTGAGGTAATGATTCGTGCAGATGTATTGCTTTGTTAAAGTAAAAGGAGAGAAGGCGAAATATTAAGGTTTAAGCCCTGATCTTGCTTTGCCAAGTCTCGTCTTGAAATCTAACATGGACCTAGAAATATTTTCCGTAAACACATGAATAGACAAAATTAAGGGAAAGATGTTGCTTTCTACATGATGCTAATCTAACCTTAGGAACTAGTCAATAAACACTTAACTTACAAGTTGATAAGATCTATGGTTCCAAATGTACCAAATCTATGGTTAAAATTTCTCAATGTTTATTGTGGCAGCTAGTTTTGGACTGAATAAATACAAGTTCTAATTTAAGTCTAAAGATCATGCTTTGATTAATTGCTGTAAAGTGAGGGATACTAAACCAATCCGTTTAGCGGGCTAAAATATGACAACATTTCATGATATTTACCTGACATTTTCCCTATCATGTTTTGATAAATTTGTGAGTCGTATGAAAATTCTCATTTCTCTTTATTCGCATGAAGTATTAATTGTGGTTTTCCACCAGAAATTCAAACCAGCCCAAGCAAACAAAATACTCGACCCATTCTCAATTTAAACGCAATCCAACTGCTAAATATATGCTCTGTACCCTCACACTGAACATTTTTTTCCTGTTTCCCACCTACTATCCCCACCAACGAAAATGAAGAAAGTGAAAAAAAGAAAACGAAAAAACAAATTTGCCCCTCTTTCTCTGAAATCTACTAACTACTCCAAAAAACCAAAATTTTACAATTTTGCTCTACGGAATCTAAACAAAAGAAGGGCAATGCTCACTCTTTCAATCTCACAAATCAATCACAAACTCGGGTATTCAGCCCCGAAAGTACTCGGGTATTCAGCCCCGAAAGTATAATCCAGACGTCAATAGAATCTAATAAAAAATGATGGCATCCAGGTACCAACTTGCCCAATCACATGCTTTCAAGATGATCAAAAAATCAGGTACTCGAACCATAAAATGTGAGCAAGATGCCGATCAGACATAATCAAGATGGTGGCAAACAGGGAGATCACATGCTTTTGAAATTATTACATGCTCCGGTATTTACTCATTAAGTATGATCGAGACGTCGGTCAAGATCAGGATGGTGGCATATGGGGTACTCACACCCAATCATATTTGTTCAAGACGATCACACATTTGGATATTCAAACCATAAAATGTGCTCAAGACATGGAATCAAATACAATCACGATTGCATAAAACGGGTACTCATGCTCATTCAAATACAATTAAAAAGAGCAGATTTCAGGTCCTAACACCCACAAACACAGTGCTAATACTGTTATGAGGTACTAATACCTCCAAAGCTTGGTGCCAACACCCACTAAACACGGTGCTAATATCGTTACGACTTACGAGGACCTAGTACTTCGAAAGCCTTGGGTGCTAATACCCGATAAACATGGTTTTGATACTGTTCAACAGCTCCTGTTCTATAGGTCCGGTTACCTCTAAATTTAGCACAAACTAATAACATAATCATAGCGCGAACGGATAATATAACAATCCTAAAATTTCCACACTTTTATTGATTCAATATTAATAAAAGAATGTATTTCTATTCTGTTGATGGGTTATATGTATTTCTTAATAAATTGGTGCAAGAAACAACTTGTAGCTTATTGGTTAAGACTCTCTACTGCTGTTTTATAGCCCGTGTGTTCGAATCCTTGCTGCCACGATTAATTTTATTATTTTTTCTTTTAACGTTTTGAGAGCCCAAGAGTTTGCACGAGCATTGCACGGGTTTTCGAAACGTTTTAACAAAAAAGAAGTATAAAAATAGGCTAATTAAACCCATCGAAACACGAGACCCGAGAATTGCACCGAGGGGCCGACCTGGGGCGACCTAAGGCGCGTGGGGGCGGTCTGGCTGAGTCAAAATGGGCTCTGCTCGGGTCAGTCCGTCTCTTTAGCTTCTGTCTCTTCGTTTTGATACCACAAACGTTCTCATTCAACCCGAGAATTGCAAATCCCTTCAATTCTCTCTTTAAATCTCTTTAAATCTACTTAATTCCTTTTTTTAATTTATCATACTTCTCTTCTCCGTCCCCTATAAATTCATGGCTGTCCCATTCACTTTTTTCCTAAGTATCACTCAAAATTCTTTCAAAAATCCTATCTCTAGTCCAAGTTCTCCCCATGCCAAAAGACGTCGAAGCTCCGTGAAATCGTATCCTCGTTCCCTCAAGTCCAAGTCTTTGTGAAGCTATCTCCTCTCTACGGTACTCCACAAGTCGCCGAAGGACGTTAGTAGTTCGCCATCCTCCTTGTGTTGCGGTCTCGGTTCTCCTTCCTTTTTCTGTTGCGGTCTCGGTTCTTCACACCGTCTTTTAATGGTGAAATTACCAACCGCCTATTAATAGCGAAAGTAACAAACCCTATAAGCATTGATAGTATCAAAACGTCCTTCAACTCCGAACATACTAAAATGCTCTACAACGCTGAAAACACATATAATCCTTCATCGACGGAAGTACCAAAATATCCTTCTACGGGGAAAACTACCAAACCTTCAATGACAAAAACACCACACTAACAAAATTACCAAACTATATTTCAACGATACAAGCATGAAACCACCCTTCAACGACAATATTATCAATATGTCCGTTAGCGGCAAAATTACCGAACGTCGACGATGAAAGTACTAGAACGTCGACGATGAAAGTACTAAAACGTACTTCAATAGCGAAATTACCACACCTTTTAACAATACAAGTACCAATATGCTCTTTAACGATGCTCGACGGTATAGTTGTCGAGTAGCCCGCCAATGACGGTATTAAAATCGTCTGTCAATAAAACCAAGTTGTGGTTACAAAATCAGTTCTGAGCTTCGTCGACCACTTGCGTTGTCCCTGCTCTAAAAGTATGTCAAAATGGACAGCTATGTCCCTGAACTGGAACTATATTAAAATATATGAAATAAATCACTATGCCTCTGAACTGGAACTTTATCAAAATTCTTGAAATGGACTGCTATGCCCATAATCTGGAGCTCTATAGAAAATTTCAAAATAAACTTCTACGTCTCTAAGTTAGAGTTCATCAAATTTTCCAATATGGACCCATGTCCCTAAATTGGAACTCTATCAAAATTTCTGAAATGGACCGTTGTCCCTAATCTGAAACTTTCAGAATTTCCGAAATGAACTACTATAGTGCTATATCCCTAAAACTAGAAACTTCGTCAAAATTTCCAAAATGGACAACCATGTCCCTCAATTGATTTCTAATAATTTTCCAAATTGTCTAAAATCTCTTAACAACCACAAACTTTCCGGAATACATCAAACTCTATAAAATTCTCAAATCCTCCGAAATATGTCAAATTCCACCAAATCCTCAAAAATATCTTCAACTCCAAAAAAATTCAATTATCCAAAATTTTCCAAAACTTAAATAATTTCCAAATCCAAAATTATACTCCGGTTTTTTTTGAAAATCCAAACAATTGTAAAATCAACCTTAACGTCATTAAATGGAAATCAAATTCAAAATTGAGCTTTACATCACTAATCTAGAATCCAAATCAAACTCAGTGTCGACCTCTACGTCACTAAACTAAAATCCAAATCGAATTCGCACGCGACCTCTACGTCATTAAATTAAAATCCAAATCAAATCCAAAACAGACCTCTACATTGTTTGAGCTTGTGTCAACATCAAATTATGAAATAAACCTCCACCCCATTAAAATGGAAACCAAATTAAATCAAAATTGGCCTTTACATACTGAAATCTTACTCAAACTTGACCTCTGCTATGTTATACTGAAATCTTACTCAAACTTGACCTCTGTTATGTTATACTGAAATCCAAATCGATAGAAAATTGAGCTTTACATAATTAGACTGTAATCAAATCAAATTCACATTCTACCTATGCAGCGAGCATCGTTAAAAAGAAATTACGAAAAGTGACCTCTATGGTACTAAACTAGAATATGAATTCCAGACCAAACAGATGTCTCTAAACTATAAATATAAAAGTCCTCTCAATAAAAAAAAAACATCTAAAGCAATTATTCCATTGGATGGAAAAGCTCTCTTCTTACCAAGTTTTATATCCATAATTAACTCTGGCGCTGATAGTTCTCTTCATATTGAAAATTCCAAAAAATCCTAATCTAATGTGAAAGTTATAACACCCTAGAACTATCGTACGGAAATTTAATGGAATAAAATTATGTTAATTGTTTTTCTGGTTATTAAAATAATTTGATTATTAGATTGAGTTTTGTGTCATGGGATTTTATTTAATATGGGGTTTATTGATAAATTGACTTGGATTGGATTACCATGGGTTTTATTGGTTATTGTTGATTATTGGTTATTGTTGATGGATCATGGTGATTTATGGAATTGATAACTTTTCATTGAGAAAAGATATATGGTCTTGAGATTGGAAAGATATGTACCATATAATTATACTTACTTTTTTCCTTTACCAAGTCTTAATTGATAGAGGGCTCATTGAATACCCGGTCCGTATTGATACTTAACCTATTTAAATATTCACAACTCTCATATAACCAGATATTTTTTCATATTATTTTTCTCTAAAGAAACCCTAGCCTTTTTTCTCTCATCTTCCTCACCCAAACAGAAAACCCCAACCCTGGCCAATCCTTTCAAGCATCCAAGACTGTCATCGTCGCATCAACTTCTTCTTGGTCGCGGTTGCATCTAGGGGACGATCATCATCACCAAAATTCAAGATCGTCGTCGTCTACGTTTAGTGCTTTTCATGCTTCGAGGCAAGTATCTCTAGTTAGTTATACATGCTAGTTACGACGTGATCTTAGTCGGGTCGTAACATATTATTATTACGTACTGATGTAGATGAAACTTGATCGATGGCTGTGTCGAGATTTGAATCATGCTTGCATCGATATTTCTATTCTATTAAATACGCATTGACAAATTGAATTTGAATCGGATAGGTATCGTTAAACCCTAAAAGGCATCGTTTTTATGATAAACTAGATTGATACAACGTAATCTGGAGAACTTGATACGATATTGTAATACCCAGTCTCTATATGTAATTAGCGTATTTGAATAAATAAGTCTCCAGGTATTTCCCCAAAATTTACTACAAATTTTCCGTATTTTTATAAGGGTCACTTACAGAATTTACTTATTGATATTTATAATTATTCTATGTATTTTAAATAAAACCCTAATCCCTTCATTGTATCTTGGTTCCTTTATAACCCTAACCCTATTTTCTAATCTCCATCTCCTTTTATAATTTCCTAACCCAAACCCTAACCATACTTCCTTTTTCGTTTCATTATTTTCCCTTTTACCCAAAATAAAACTAAGTATATATATATATATATATATATATTTTTCCCCCGGCCCAACAAAACAAAACAAAACCAAATGAATATACAAAAATCCCCAAGCCAGCCCACTCCTATATCCCTACCTTTTCTTCCTTCACAAAATATATGAAATAAATCCCTAAAACCCATATCCATTTTCCCTTACCAAAATTAATTAAACTAATTACCCCAAATCAAGCCCTAGCCCAAACCCTCACCCCCCTCTATTTTTCCTATTTTTATTTTTCTCCGAGCCCGGCCCATCTCTCCCCTTTCTTTTTATTTTAATTCCGGCCCGGCCCAAACCCCCTAACCCTTTTCTTATTCCTAACCCGAGCCCGGCCCGTCCCCTCTACCCGACCCGTTAGCACCTTTCTTCCCCACGCTCCTTTCCTTCCCGCTCGCTTCCTTCCCCCATGTCGCGACCCCGTCCTCTCGCACTCGTCTCTCTCACGCCTACGACACGCGCGCGTTCTAACCTAACGACCCGCTCCCCTCAACGGCTCCCTCCCCCTTCTCACGCTTCTCCCCCTTCCTCCTCTCTCCTCTCTCAAGAAACCACGAGCTTCCCCTACCCAATTGCCTGCACACCGAGCCCACGCCCCTTGCCTGCCCTCGTCGCCGACACTCACCTCTTCGTCATCGACCATACCCACACCCCCGTCTCCACCTCCTCGCCTTCCTTCCCTTCTCCTTCTCTCTTCCTCCACCTAGCTCCCCACTCCTCCAGAAAACCCATATCGCCCGACCCCACCATTTGAGCTCACTACCGGAGCTACCTCCATCGACCACGACGAGCCCAGCCACCCTGCATCATCCGAGCCTCTTCACCACGATCAAGCTCCCACGCCCACTTCTCACGCCGCCACCAGCTGCTGCCATCTCCTCCTTCACCGACGAGCCTACATCGCCGCCTGAAACCCTCGCCGGCACACCCTATCGCCGCTGCGCCCATCTCCGACGAGCCCACCTCAACAACCCCGAGCTCCTCAGCAACCCCCTTTCCTCTTCCCGAGCTCACCCATTTCCCCACCCCGAGCGTCGTTGCTCAACCAAACTCCAACATCCACGTCGTCTGATCCCCTATCGCGAATGATGAGTCGCTGCTAAACCATTATCAGAGCTCCTAGCTGTCGACCACTCCAAGCCCGAGACCGAGCCAAGCATTTCCCTTTTTTCCTTGAGCCCAAGCGCGAGCCAAGATCGAACCTAGCTGTTGTGTTGTTGCCGTACCGCGCGTGTGTCGCGATCGCGCCGCTGCCGTACCGTCGTCAACACGTCACTAGGCAAGTTTAATACTTGCTTCATGCTACTTTTTATATTACAATTCTAGTTACCAAAAATTCCCGTATATACTTTTCGTGTGAATTGTTATAAGTTAAGTGTTCGATGTAAACTATGACCAACAAACCCAATTTAATTGATGATAATAAATAACTTTGAGTGGCCCGAGTTATATCGAATACCCCTTAAGATTTTGGTTACAAAATAAGGTTGTTTGCTCACGTAAAATGGCGTCCCGATTTCTGTCGTAAAGCCTGAAACTTCCGTACATGCTAAACCGTAAAATTTATAATAAATTGTAGACAAACCGGATTTTAGCGTTCGATAGCTCATATCGAAGCTCACTGTTGAACCTACTGTATTATATTATTGATCACTGAATTTTAATAAACTATGATAGAGATAATTGCGGGGGATTACGATTCTGGACTGCAGTCCAGAATGGAAATCCCAGTTAACCCATGTTCCTAAACCCCTGTATATTCCTGTTCAATTGTGATAATGCGCGGAACCCTATATTGTTACGTGGATAATTGAATTACTTTTCTTCCTCCATTGTTCTCACTGGATTCCTCAACCGTTTGATATTTTTAACTCATTTTATAATGTCGACACGTCTTGCTGAATTCTGCAGAGGCAGATTCTACACATCGAGTATAACCTGTACATAACTCCCTGTCGATATAGTATATCTCTGATCCGTCAATTGCGGTGGAAACCTGACTGATAACCCTAAATATTGTTCAACTATGGCATCGCCTAATTGCGATCCCGACTGGGATTAAAATGTGTTACGAAAGACACTTCCGATTCTGAAACCGGATTTCCAGCCGTGAACACTTAATTTGAAATGGTCATAACTAGCAAACCTGAAACCCGATTGGCGCGAAACCAATTTTGATGGATAGATAATTAAACATATTGCTTACCCCCTTTTCATTGTTTCACTAAATTTTGCATGTATGATTTATGATAAATTATTCAAGTGGTAGGACACTGACTGATGATAGCTTAATCATGCCTTAATTATCGTATTCTCATCACATTATATGGATGTCACTGCATTGGTAACCTAGTGATCATGTGCATTACCCGGTGTTAGGTATTAGTGTTTGATTGTGGCAAGTACGTTAGCGTTTAAGCGTGAATGGATCAGTGAAAGTGACACGTACTTGTACACAATCAGTGGACCCTATTGATTTATTGCATTGTCGACGTCTGTGGGACATGTATAGGTGTGACTATAATTGGTATGGGACGATTATGGAAGCACTTGTATGGGTGTCACAGGTAAGGCACCAAACACTGTCCATTTATCTTGGGTATCAGTCGAGACATGCTTGATGGAGACCCTGTCTTCAGTTCTCGCGTAGACTTGTTATGGAACGACTAGTATTTGAGTTTATGGTTGGCGTTTGATGTAGACCACGGGATGTGGGATAGTTTGAGTGTGAGTTCAACAGAACCTCGGGAGTCCCATGCCGGCACATACAGCGATTCTGGAGATATATGGGGATATCACTGATTATTAGCGAGCGACTCGGGCTCGTGTTCCCTTGCCCTTGGGTCCTGCCCTTGGGTGGGGGATACTCACGAGTGGTTGACTCTCACACTTGGACTGACGATAGGCTTAGTGTCACGTCAGGCTTTCCAAAATACGGAAAATGAGGGATGACTAGGTCAGCCATGCTCCTACGGTCAAGGAATAATCTCGCCGTAGTCACACTTCGGCTTCTAGCATTACATGGTAATCAGTAAACAAAGCACAGAAGTAAAGGAAATACATCACTAAAATATTACATCAAACTTCATTGTCCACAATTTATAAATAAACAAGAAAAGAACTACTAACCAAGTTCGAGTACAAGGTCTCTTTTAGGAAAAGCAGTAAAAGATGAAAGAGATACTCCAGACTAAATCTCCGCTAGCTCGAAAGGTAAATCCGACTCCTGCGCTGGTTCTTCCTCGAGGTCTGAGCATGCATACTCAGGTCGTCAGAGCGACGTAAAAGCAATATTATAATAATGACATGAAACAGGTAAATAAGGTAATAACAGTGGAAGTAAAATGCAGATAATCACTATGTCACTAAATGATGCAAAGTATGATTTGTGCCCCTATCGGTCTCTAAGTCATGTTTGAAATCGAGTTGTGGAAAGGAGGACCATGTTTAACGGGAGTCTCGTACATACCCGAGACAACGGCCCACACGCCCGGGACATAACCCTGTCAGCCGGATCGCTAGATCCTACCTAATATATATAAGAGTCGCTGTTCGAATGATCATCCTCTAAAACACGGTCCTCGCTAAATACGATGCTCTTTCCACTTCTATTTCCCTTTTTTCTCCAGGTTTACACTATTGATGATTATGATTTAGTCGTGTACAAGTATACACCAATAACACGGTTTTGTCACTGTTCACTGTATTAATCCTTGTCACGAATCATTCACTTTTTCATTGGCGTACTTGACACTCCTAAACCAATATCACTCACGCACGATAATACATTGTTCACTAGATAATAACGCGCACTATCACTATGGGGGTGGCAATCGGGTAGTATATGTGCCTTTATGCAGTTAACGAGTCATGTGTAATATGAACTATTATGCACTTCATGAGCTTACAAAAATTGCAGTAATTCATATGTTCAGAATCCAGCGAAACGATACAAATACGGTAACAAGTATACTCTGTCGGAAGTTCAGCAAAATTTGTTTCAGTGCGATCGGATTTCGGGTTTGCATGTTACAGGCGTTTCATTTTAAGTGTTCGCTGCAGGAAATTCAGTTTCTGAACTGAACGTCCGTTTCGCGACACAATTATCACCCTGTTGGAATCAGAATTTAGTGATGCTACAGTTGAATTAAATTTAGGGTTTTCAATAGGGTTTCTAACGCACTAGATAGATTCTCAATCGCATCTCTACGTCAGAAGTTATGCACTGTTCAATGATAGGGTATTAGTTCTGTTTCTATTTGGGACTGCTATACGTCCTGTTCTTTTAAATTGCAGTTTAAATAGTAAACGACGACAAAAAGGGGTGAAATCACTTGAGTTATTTAGATAACAGTTTCTTCTTCAATAAAGTACAGGTTTACGCAACATACAAGTTCAGGCAGCAAAGTAGTAAGCATTACGAGATAGAAATCAACAGCCAGAGCTGCTCTGGATTGCAGTCCAGAGCCGCTCTCCGAACCAGTTTCTGTCGTGTTTTCAGCATAGGAACAATTTAAATCTTGTATGTAGTTCCAGGTCGTCGAGTCTTCTTCGATTTGAGCCCTCGAACTCATCATTTTCAATATGTAAGCAATTAATTAGGATTTTAACAAGTTTCAGGTACGGGAAATTCTCTGTTTTTACGGGTGTAATTGGGGGTGATCGTTCAAGTCAGTAACGATCAAATTTTCCAGTCAGATTTCACCACAATGTTCATTGACACAAGGGCCAGCATATAAGTTCAAGTTCCGTCAGTTTAATGGAGAGTTTTCAATCGGGTTTTGCATCAAGCACTTATGTCATATAAGTTTTCACGAGTTATAAACACAGAATTAATAGGTTTTAGAAATGTAACAGTAGTAACTAGCATGTAGCAAGTAGGGTACTTGCCTGGAGACACTTTGGCGACGCACGGCAGCGGCAATGGCACGAACACGTGACGAACGGCACGGTTTGGATTCACGGCCTCGGCTCGCGTTTCGGGTTCGTTGTCGAAGTTGCCCGGGGATGGCGCGTGATCGCTGGAGGCGGAGTGTGGTGCTGTGGATCTCCTGTGAGTGCTCTGAGGTCGGCGATGGTCGGCGGTGGTCTCTCCGGCAATGGGCACAGCGAGGAGTTTGGTGTGGGTTTGGATCTTGGTGGTTTTGGAGAGAGAGGGAGCAGTGGGGGCTCGGGTTTGGAGGTAATGGCAATGATGCTGAGGATGTAGGGGTGTCGACGAGGTGGTTCAGGTGCAGTAGGGGGCTCGCCGGCGTCGAGGTGCAGGGGAGTGGCCGATGTGGTGCAGTGAGGAGTTAGGCGAGGGGAGGTGAACTCGGTGGGGTTCGAGTTTTGAGGAGAAGGAAGCGAGGGAGGAAAGACGAGGTGATATTCGTCGTCGTCGTCTTCGTCGGGCGCAGTGGGTTGTGGGGGGTGAGGCAGTGGGTTTTCTTTAGAGAGAGAGAAGAGGAGGAGTTTGAGAGATCGAGAGTGAGGAGAGAGAGAGGAGAGAGACGAGAAGGGGTTGAGGGGCGCGCGGTCGTGGTCGGGGTCGTGGGGCACGCAGTCGGCGACGCGGACATGGGCGACGTGGGCACACGCGACATGGGTTGTGGAAATAAAGAAGCGGGAAAATTTTAGAACGGGTGGGGAAGGAGAAGAGAAAGGGTTAGAGCGGGTTGGGTCGGGCGCGGTAGGGAAAACGGGAGCGGGTAAGGGGCTTGGGAGCTGGGCCGGGCCGGCAAGGTTTTTAATTATTTTGTTTTATTATTTTCGTTTTAGGCTGGGTTGTGAAAAACGGGCTTTGGGGGATTTTATATTAATCTGATTTTTTTATTTTTTTTATTTTGGTTTGGGCCGGGGATTTATATATAGTTTTGGTTTTAGGCTTTGATTCTAAAAAGGGGTTAGAAAAAAATAAATACCAAGTATTAAGCAACCAATTTCACACAAAAAATACAAGGAAAAATAGGAAAATATTCGGGGGACTAGGAAAAATACAGAAAGATTTATTGATGGGAACGGGGATTTACATCATACCTCCCTACAAAAATTTCGTCCTCGAAATTTAACAAGGATACAACGAAACAACAGTACTAAACAAAGAGATGTGGAAAACGTGCACGGATATCTTCTTCCCGCTCCCAGGTAGATTCTCCTGGGGAACGACCGCCCCAAGACACTCGGACTAACGGAATGACCTTGTTCTTCAGCACTTTCTCTCTGCGGTCGAGGATGGTGGTGGGCTGCTCCTCATAAGATAGGTCGGTACCCAAAGCTAACTCCGAGTAGTCCAGAACATGGCTCTCATCCCGAACATAACGCCGCAACTGAGACACGTGGAAGGTATTGTGCACACCAGCTAGCGATGGAGGCAAGGCAAGTCGATAGGCCACCTCTCCTACTCGCTCTAGCACCTCAAAAGGTCCGATGAAACGGGGACTGGGTTTCCCGCGACCTCCGAACCTGATAACTCCACGGGTAGGGGAAATCTTCAGGAATACGTGATCTCCGACTTCAAACTCTAGTGCTCTCCTGCTGGTATCCGCCGAACTCTTCTGTCGATCCTGAGCCGTCTTAATGCGCTGCCTGATCATTTGGACCTTGTCGACTGTCTGAACAATAAGCTCGGGACCCAGTAATCTTCGTTATCCCACATCATCCCAACAAACTGGGGATTGACACTTCCGCCCGCAAAGTGCTTCGAAAGGAGCCATCTGGATGCTAGCCTGATAACTGTTGTTATAAGAAAACTCGACTAGATGCAAAAGATCTTCCCAGGAACCCTGAAAATCCAACATGCAGGCTCTCAACATATCCTCGAGCGTCTGGATCGTACGCTCGGATTGTCCGTCCGTCTGCGGGTGATAAGCTGTGCTGAACTTGAGGCGGGTACCCAAACTCTCCTATAAGCTCCTCCAGAAGTGCGAAACAAATCTGGTGTCTCGATCTGATACAATGCTAACCGGAACTCCGTGAAGTCACACTATCTCCTGCATGTACCTCTCTGCCAGTGACTATGTCGACTGTCCCACTCGGAAAGGTAAGAAGTGTGCAGCTTTCGTGAGGCGGTCGACGATAACCCAAATGGCGTTGTTGCCCCTAGGGCTCCGTGGTAAGGCCGTTACGAAATCCATAGTAATGTGCTCCCACTTCCATTCTGGTATCGGAAGAGATTGTAACAATCCTGCTGTCCTCTGATGTTCCGCCTTCACCTGCTGGCATACCAAGCATCTGGATACGAACCGCGCAATTTCTTGCTTCATCCCGTTCCACCAAAAATGTTGTTTTAGGTCTCGATACATCTTCGTACCTCCCGGATGCACAGAATAAGCTTAACTATGCGCCTCAGCCAGTACCTCTTCTCGAACATTCCCCTTGGGTATGCAGAGCCTGCTACCGAATCTCAAAGAACCGTCTTCATGTATGATTAAGTCCGTTCTCAGCCCGGCTTCTACTTGCGCTCTGAACTTTTGCAATCGAGGATCGTCCGCTTGTGCAGCCTTGATGCGATCCACAAGGGAAGACTGCACCTGTAGTTGCCAAAATTGACTGAGTGCGCTCGGTGTAACGACCTCAAGCTCGAGTCTCTGAAAGTCCTCAATGATGCTCCTCTGACTGGTCAACACCATGACCGCTGGCTTGCGACTGAGCGCATCTGGTACAACATTTACTTTCCCCGGGTGATACTGAAGGTCCAAATCGTAATCCGCCATCAGTTCTAGCCATCGGCGTTGCCTCATGTTTAGTTCTTTCTGAGTGAAGACGTACTTCAGACTTTTATGATCCGTGTACACCTCCACCTTCTCGCCCAATAGATAGTGACTCCAAATCTTCAACGCAAAATCCACTGCAGCTAACTCCAAGTCATGCGTAGGATAGTTCTTCTCGTGATTTCTCAGCTGTCGAGAGGCGTAAGCAACCACTCGACCGTGCTGCATCAGAACACAGCCTAATCCCTTCCCTGAGGCATCACTGTGTATCACCAAACCACCTGAATCATCTGGTACTGTAAGAATAGGCGTCGTGGTTAACTTCTGCTTCAGTGTGTCAAATGCCTGAGTACACTCCTCTGTCCATGCAAACGGCACATCCTTCCGTGTCAGCCTCGTTAACGGTTCAGCGATTCTTGAAAAGTCTTAGATGAACCTCCGATAATATCCTGCCAATCCCAGAAAGCTTCTGATCTCGACCACTGACTTTAGTGTTGGCCAATCTCTGACAGATTCTATCTTTGCCGGGTCCACTGAGATGCCTTCGCCCGAAACAATGTGTCCCAAGAACTGAACCTTGTCGAGCCAGAACTCATACTTGCTCAATTTCGCATACAACTTCTCTTCCCGAAGAATTTATAAAACCGTGCGCAAATGCTCCACATGTTCCTCCTGGGTCTTCGAGTAGACAAGTATGTCGTCGATAAATACAACGACAAACGTGTCCAAGTACTTTGCAAACACCCTGTTCATCAAGTCCATGAATATTGCTGGAGCATTGGTAACACCGAACGGCATCACAAGGAACTCATAATGTCCGTATCGGGTCATGAAAGCCGTCTTGCATATATTCTCGGCTGCTACTCTGATTTGATGATATCCAGAACGGAGATCCAACTTCGAAAATACCTTGGCCCCACTTAACTGATCGAACAAGTCGTCGATGCGCAGAATTGGGTACTTGTTCTTTATTGTGACTTTGTTCAGCTCCCGGTAATCTATACATATCCGCAGCGATCCATCCTTCTTCTTCACTAACAGAACTGGTGCACCCCACGGTGAAACGCTCGGCCGGATAAATCCCTTCTCCAGGAGTTCTTCAATCTGCTTCTTTAATTCTGCCAACTCAACCGGTGTCATTCTGTATGGGGCCTTGGAAACTGGTGCTGTACCTGGAGTCAAATCGATCGAGAATTCCAAGACGCGTGGAGGTGGTAGACCTGGTAAATCTTCAAGAAACACGTCGAGAAAGTCCCGAACAATCTCTGGGGCTGCGCTCTCATCAATCTCCATAGCTGTCAGCTCTTTTGGCTTGGCTCTATACTTAGCTGGCTCCAAAGATTCGCTCCCGCCTTCGAAAATAAACTCCGGGTGATTGGGAATGCGGAAGATCACATTCCTTGCTCGACAATCAATAACTGCATGGAAGGTACTCATCCAATCCATCCCGAGAATTGCGTTATAGCTGCCAGTCCCGATCAAAAGAAAATTCGCATAGAATTCCTTGCCACACACTACAACCGGACATGATCTACATTCTCGACTAGATACTATCACTCCATTACCCGTATGTATTTCCCGACCATCGGTTAGTGATTCATGTGGTATGGAGTGTGTATCAACGAAATGCGTAGACATGAAACAATGCATTGCTCCAGAATCAAATAGTACTCTAGCTGGCAAGGAATGTACGAGTAGAATACCTGTGACAACTTCTCCTGAAGCCTCTGCCTGCTCGGCGGTCAAGGTGAAAGCCCGTCCCTGACCGCGGCCTGTGTAGGGTTGCCTCTGCTCCAGTGGTCTCTGCTGCTGCGGTCCAGTCCCTCCCTGTATCTCTGCTCGCTCGGGGCAACCGCTAATTCTGTGCTGACTGGATCCGCAAATCAAACACTGTCCATTGGCGCGGCGACAGTCCTTCTGGGTGTGCCCACCTCTGTTGCAGTAGCCGCAAACTACGTTCTTGCACTGGGGGCGATGCTGGGGCATGAATGGGCACTTCATCTGAGTCGTTCCAGGCCTGTGAACTTGTAAATCCCCGTTTCCTTTCGAAATGAAGTTTCCTAATTTTTTTCTGAATTCTAGTGATTACCTTATTCTTGCCTTCGTATATTTTTAGTTGGTTGTTAAGGTTGATATTTAAACCCTATTTTTTCCCAACTCTTTTGGAATCATAGTCCGAACCCTAAAAGCTAAAACCCAAGATTTAAAACCAAAGCCGAAATAAACCAAAATGAGCAAAACACTTAACTTTAAACATAATTTTAAACATTCAGCCCACTTTGATTTTTTTTATAAATCCTTTAATAAAAATTTAGCCCGCCCAATCTATTTCCCTCAGCCCACTCTGATGTTTTTTTAATAATAAATCCTTTAAAAAGATTTAGCCCGGCCCACACTCCATTCTCAGCCCACACCTCATTTTTATAATTCTCCAATTAAATTTTTGATTCCGGCCCACTCCCATTAAACCGTACCCGCTTCCTTAGACCCGACCCGACTCGCCACTGTTTATCTCCCTCTTTAAATTCCAACGGTAACATTCCCTGTTCACGCGCGATCCCAGCTCCTCGCCGCGCCTCACGCCCACGCCCACGCCCCCGCTCCGGCCGTTACACCCATGACTTCAACCCGTTCTCTTCCCTCACACCCCATCTCTCTTCTCTGTTTATTTCAAAACTAATCCCTCATCTCTCTCCCTCACATAAAATTCACAGAGCACCAAAACATTTGCCACCTCCACCGCCGGCGATCATTCCACCGCTCCGTTCGACCCACGACGACGACAGCCACACGTTCTCCCTCCTCCACCAATCTTCTCCCTCAAAGGCTTCACACTTCATCAACCCGAGCCCCTCCATCAATCCAACCCTGCACACAGAAACCCATTTAACCGACCGAGCTCGAGTCACCACCTTACACCCTCGACGCCGGTGAACTCCCCATCACATCGCCGATCTCCCTAAGATCTCCTCAGCATCATTACCATCACAACAATCCCCAGTCCCACAGCTCAACCTATCCCCTCTTCAAAAATTCCAAAAAAAACTATTTTCTAATTTTTCCCTCACTGTAACTCCACTGTGCGCGTTGCCGGAGCGACGCCGTCGACCGTCGGCAACCCCAACACTTCTCAAACGGACCACAGAGCACCCCTAAGCTTCCAGCGCACACAAGACGACTCCGGGAAACTCCGACGAAAAACTCGTGTTTCGAACTAGGCTCGCGAGAATCCGGTACACGGCGTATATCACGCGTTCGTGACGACACTGCTGCCGTACGACCCCGAAACGTTTCCAGGCAAGTATTTACTTGCTTCATGCTATAATAATAGTGTTACAAACCTAGATCACGTAGTTTACAAACTTACCGATTACCGATACGTATCGTGACCTAGGTGTTCGATGCTAGATCCCAATGGAAATAATTGTTCAATTTGACGGAAACCGATACTTTCTGTTGGCCCTTATTATGATGAATATCGTGTGTGAAACTCGCTGGATAATACGATTGTTAGTAACAAAAATCGATACCCCCAAACATGCAGTTAAAACTAGAATTTTCTCGTACCTGAAAACGAATAAAATCACCATAAATTATATTCAAACTGGAATGCTGCGTTCGAGGGCTTAAATCGAAGCCAACTCGACGAACTTTAACCCTATGTAGAATTTTAATGTTTTCTATTCTGAAACCATGAAGTTAATTGGATCGGAACGCAACTCTGGACTGCAGTCCAGAGCGTTTCTGATTATTGTGTTCTGTCCAAAGACCTGCGTCATTGTGTTTCCTCAAATCGTACGTTACGGAAATTTACAGTAGATTAGAGATAATTCTGTTAGATAAACAAAACAAGTGGTTCCATTCCGATTCATCGCCGTTTGCTATTTTAAACTATATTTAAAAGGGCAGAACGTATAACTGTTCAGAACAGATTCTGAAATGACATATTGAGGTTAAACTGTGTATAACTTTCAACGTACAGATGCGATTGAGGATCCGTCTATTGCGTTGAATACTTTATTGAAAACCCTAGATTTCATTCAACTGAAACATCACTAGATTCTGAGCCCAACTGGGTGAAATTCGTGGCGCGAAACGGAAGTTCAGTTCTGAAACTGAAAGTCCAGCCGTGAGCACTTAACCTGAAACCGTTGTATCTTGAAAACCGAAATTCCGATGAACTGAAACAAATTTTGATGAATTACTGACTGATTGTTCTATATATCTTACTTACATCATTTTTGCTGAATTCTTAACATATTAATTTGTGCAATTTATTTTAGTTCATGACATGCATGTTAATTCATAACATACAGAGCTTATTGGTAGCATACAATACATATATCATACCCTTGTCATATACTCAGTGTTAGTGCGTGTGGACATTACATTATCGTGCGTGATAGATATTGGTTTAGGAGTGACGAGTACACCAATGGAAAGTGAATATTCGTGACAGTGATTGATACAGTAGACAGTGATGAAACCGTGCCATTGGTATACTTGTACACAACTAGATCAATATCATAAATAGTGTAACCTGGGGAAAAAGGGGAAATCAAAGTGAAAAGAGTATCGTATTTAGCGGGACCGTGTTTAGAGGATGATCATTCGAACCGTGATACT
This sequence comes from Agapanthus africanus, assembly GCA_030015575.1. NCBI lineage: Eukaryota > Viridiplantae > Streptophyta > Magnoliopsida > Asparagales > Amaryllidaceae > Agapanthus > Agapanthus africanus. The sequence continues at coordinate 971,074,151 of CM057337.1, forward strand.
TATACGTGTAGGACAGGATCTAGCGATCCGGCTGACAGGGTTATGTCCCGGGCATATGGGCCGTTGTCTCGGGTATGTACGAGACTCCTGTTAAATATGATCCTCCTTCCACTATGAGATTTCAAACATGACCTAGAGACCGATAGGGACACATATCATATTCTGCATCATATAGTGACATAGTGATTACTTGCATTATTCTCATACCAGTATTACCTCATCTACTTGTTTCATCTGATTATAATAATCTTATTATTGTGTCGCTCTGACGACCTGAGTATGCATGCTCAGATTCCGCGGGAGGACCAGCACAGGAGACGGATCCACCCTTCGAGTTCACAGAGATATAGTCTGGTGTACTCCCTATCTTTATTGCTTTTCTTAGAGTGATCGTGATATTGAACTTGGTTAGTTATTGTTCTTATTATCTGTAATTTGTGAACAATGGAATTTTAATGTAATAAATTAGTGATGTGATTCCTTTAATACTGTGCTTTATTTACTGATTACCATGTAATGCTAGAAGCCGAAGTGTGACTACGGCAGGATGATTCCTTGACCGTAGGAGCATGGCTGGCCTAGTCATCCCTCGTTTTCCGTATTTTGGGAAGCGGGGCGTGACATGGTTTAGTTGGTATCAGAGCCTGTGTTTAGTATCAAGGGATAAACATTAACTATGCTGTATTACGTTATTCTTGTTTCACTACTCTTGATTTCCATCCTTGAATCTGATCCTATCCTTTTGAATCTTCCAGTGATATGACGTCCCCGAACGACCCCTCCTCGGACTCCAACTCTCAGGACCGCACGGAAAGAATACTCAGTGCACTGACCACTCTCGCGGAAGCTCAGGAGAGGAAGACAGATTTGCTTACTGAGGGACTCAGGGCGATTACCGCCGCAGGAGGACCCTCCGCACTTATTACTGCCCCCGAGGGCGTTGTTCCTCCAGCTTATCAGGCTAGGGCTGGTACCGTATCAGACCTCCGACGGTTACACCCAGCTGCATTCACAGGGCTAGCTGAACCCCTTGAGGCTGAGCAATGGCTGGTAAACATGGAGAATTTATTGACAGCCGCCAGGGTTCCAGAGGAAGACAGAGTGGATGTGATAAAGATACAATTAGAAGACGAGGCCCGTACATGGTGGTCGATGGAAGAAAGCAGACTTGAAGGGCCGATCGAATGGAGCAAGTTTAAGGAGTGCTTCTTAGATCATTATTTTCCTCCCACGGCCAAGGCAGAAATGGAGGAAAGGTTTATTCTTTTGAAGCAGAATGGACGCCCAGTGGACGTTTATGCGGCAGAGTTCAACCGTCTGAGCCGCTTTGCTCCATACATGGTCAAATCAGAAGCCACCAGGGCCAGGCGTTTCCTTCAGGGGTTAGATTTCGAGTTGCAGCAGTTGATTGCATCGTTGGATTTGCAGACTTTCGCACAGGTACTCAACGCAGCGAGAGTTCAGGAGCAATTGATTATCAAGTTCAGGAGACCCCCGGTCGTTCCAGCACGTACCCACGCGCTTTCTCGAGGAGCCATACCGGTTCACATAGCAGGAACGACACAAATGAAGCGCCCGTTCGTACCACATCATCGCCCCCAGAGACAGGGCGTAACTTGCGGCTATTGCGGTAGAGGAGGGCATACTCAGAAGGACTGTCGCCGTGCCAAGGGACAGTGTTTAATTTGCGGTTCCAGTCAGCACAGGATTAACAGTTGTCCTGAGCGAGCAGAGATACAAGGAGGTTCTGGACCGCCACAACAGAGGCCGCAGGAACAGAGACAACCATTTACAGGTCGCGGTCAGGGACGGGCTTTCACCTTGACTGCCGAGCAGGCAGAGGCGTCAGGAGACGTGGTCACAGGTACCCTACTTGTACATTCCTTGCCAGCTAGAGTACTTTTTGATTCGGGAGCATCGCATTGTTTCTTGTCTGAGCATTTTACAAATACACACTCAATACCACATGAACCACTAACTAAAGGGATGGGAAATTCATACGGGTAATGGCATTATAATATCTAGTCGAGAATGTAGATTATTCCCGGTTGTAGTGTGTGGCAGGGAATTCTATACGAATTTCCTTCTAATCGGGACAGGCAGTTACGACGCAATTCTCGGGATGGATTGGATGAGCACTTTCCATGCAGTTATCGATTGTCGTGCAAGGAAGGTGATCTTCCGCATTCCCAATCATCCGGAGTTTATTTTTGAGGGCGGAAGCGAATCTTTGGAGCCAGCTAAGTACAGAGCAAAGCCTAAGGAACTGACAGCTATAGAGATTGATAGGAGCCCAGCTCCAGAAATTGTTCGGGACTTTCTAGACGTTTTTCCCGAGGATTTACCAGGTCTACCACCTCCTCGAATTTTGGAGTTCTCAATCGACTTGACTCCAGGTACAGCCCCAGTATCCAGAGCCCCGTACAGAATGGCACCAGTTGAATTGGCAGAATTGAAGAAACAGGTTGAAGAATTTTTGGAGAAGGGATTTATTCGGCCAAGCGCTTCACCGTGGGGTGCACCAGTTCTATTAGTAAAGAAGAAGGATGGATCGTTGCGAATGTGTATAGATTATCGGGAGCTGAACAAGGTCACAATAAAGAACAAGTATCCAATAACGCGCATTGACGACCTATTTGATCAGCTAAGTGGAGCCAAGGTTTTCTCGAAGTTGGACCTCCGTTCTGGGTATCATCAAATCAGAGTAGCAGCCGAGGATGTATGCAAGACGGCTTTCAGGACCCGATACGGACACTACGAATTTCTTGTGATGCCGTTCGGTGTTACCAATGCCCCAGCAATATTCATGGACTTGATGAACAGAGTGTTCGCAAAGTACTTTGACACGTTTGTCGTTGTGTTTATCGACGACATACTTGTCTATTCGAAGACCCGGGAAGAGCATGCTGAGCATTTGCGCACGGTACTGCAGGTTCTTCGGGAAGAGAAGCTGTACGCGAAGCTAAGCAAGTGTGAATTCTGGCTTGACAAGGTACAGTTTTTGGGACATATTGTTTCAGGCGAAGGCATCTCAGTGGACCCGGCAAAGATAGAATCTGTCAGAGATTGGCCGACGCCGAAATCAGTAGCAGAGATCAGAAGTTTTCTGGGATTGGCAGGTTATTATCGGAGATTCGTCCAAGATTTCTCAAGGATCGCGGAACCATTGACGAAGCTGACAAGGAAGGACGTGCCGTTTACATGGACAGAAGAGTGCACTCAGGCATTCGACACTCTGAAGCAGAAGTTAACCACGGCACCTATACTTACAGTACCAGATAATTCCGGTGGTTTGGTGATACACAGTGATGCCTCGGGGAAGGGTTTAGGCTGTGTTTTGATGCAACACGGCCGAGTGGTTGCTTACGCCTCTCGACAACTGAGGAACCACGAGAAGAACTACCCTACACATGACTTGGAGTTAGCTGCGGTAGTCTTTGCGTTGAAGATTTGGAGGCACTATCTATTGGGTGAAAAAGTGGAGGTATACACAGATCACAAAAGTTTGAAGTATGTTTTCACCCAGAAGGAACTAAATATGAGGCAGCGCCGATGGCTAGAGCTGATGGCAGATTATGACTTGGACCTTCAGTATCACCCGGGGAAGGTCAATGTTGTACCAAATGCGCTCAGTCGCAAACCAGCGGTCATGATGTTGACCGATCAGAGAAGCATTATTGAGGACTTTCAGAGACTTGAACTTGAGGTCGTTACGCCGAACGCACTCAGTCAATTTTGGCAACTACAGGTGCAATCTTCCCTAGTGGATCGTATTAAGATTGCACAAGCGGATGACCCCCGATTGCAAAAATTCAGAGAGCAAGTGGAAGCTGGACTGAGGACTGATTTGATTATACATGAAGATGGCTCTCTGAGATTCGGTAGCAGACTCTGCGTACATAAAGGAGATGTACGAGAAGAAGTTTTGGCTGAAGCACACAGTTCAGCTTATTCTGTGCATCCAGGAGGTACAAAAATGTATCAGGACCTAAAGCAGCACTTTTGGTGGAACGGAATGAAGCGAGAAATTGCGAGGTTTGTATCTACATGTTTGGTATGTCAGCAGGTGAAGGCGGAACATCAGAAGACAGCAGGATTGTTACAACCATTGCCGATACCTGAATGGAAGTGGGAGCACATTACTATGGATTTTGTGACGGCCTTACCACGGAGCCCTAGAGGCAATAACGCTATTTGGGTTATCGTCGATCGCCTCACAAAAGCTGCACACTTTCTACCTTTCCGAGTGGGACAGTCGACAGAATTACTGGCAGAAAGATATATGCAGGAGATAGTACGACTTCACGGTGTTCCCGTCAGCATTGTGTCAGACCGGGACACGAGATTCTTGTCGCACTTTTGGAAGAGCTTACAGGAGAGTTTGGGAACCCGCCTTAAATTCAGCACAGCTTATCACCCACAGACGGATGGACAATCCGAGCGTACGATTCAGACGCTCGAGGATATGTTGAGAGCTTGTATGTTGGACTTTCAGGGTTCCTGGGAGGACCATCTGCATCTAGTCAAGTTCTCTTATAACAATAGTTATCAGGCTAGTATTCAGATGGCTCCTTTTGAAGCACTTTACGGGCGGAAGTGTCGATCCCCAGTATGTTGGGATGATGTGGGAGAACGAAGACTACTGGGCCCCGAACTCATTGTTCAGACAGTCGACAAGGTCCAGATGATCAGGCAGCGTATTAAGACGGCTCAAGATCGACAAAAGAGTTGGGCAGATACCAGCAGAAGGGCACTTGAGTTCGAAGTCGGAGATCATGTGTTCTTGAAGATTTCCTCTACTCGTGGAGTTATCAGATTCGGAAGTCGGGGAAAACTTAGTCCCCGCTTTATCGGACCTTTTGAGGTGCTAGAGCGAGTAGGAGAGGTGGCCTATCGACTTGCCTTGCCTCCATCGCTAGCTGGTGTGCACAATACCTTCCACGTGTCACAGTTGCGGCGTTATGTTCGGGATGAGAGCCATGTCCTGGACCATTCGGAACTAGTTTTGGGAACCGATCTGTCATACAAGGAGCAGCCTACTACCATCCTCGACCGCAGAGAGAAAGTGCTGAAGAATAAGGTCATTCCGTTAGTCCGAGTGTCTTGGGGCGGTCGTTCCCCAGGGGAATCCACCTGGGAGCGGGAGGAAGATATCCGTGATCGTTATCCACATCTCTTTGTTTAGTACATTTTCTTGTATCTTTGTTAAATTTCGAGGACGAAATTTTTGTTAAGGGGGGTATGATGTAAATCCCCGTTTCCTTTCGAAATGAAGTTTCCTAATTTTTTTCTGAATTCTAGTGATTACCTTATTCTTGCCTTCGTATATTTTTAGTTGGTTGTTAAGGTTGATATTTAAACCCTATTTTTTCCCAACTCTTTTGGAATCATAGTCCGAACCCTAAAAGCTAAAACCCAAGATTTAAAACCAAAGCCGAAATAAACCAAAATGAGCAAAACACTTAACTTTAAACCTAATTTTAAACATTCAGCCCACTCTGATTTTTTTTATAAATCTTTTAATAAAAATTTAGCCCGCCCAATCTATTTCCCTCAGCCCACTCTGATGTTTTTTAATAATAAATCCTTTAAAAAGATTTACCCCGGCCCACACTCCATTCTCAGCCCACACCTCATTTTTATAATTCTCCAATTAAATTTTTGATTCCGGCCCACTCCCATTAAACCGTACCCGCCTCCTTAGACCCGACCCGACTCGCCACTGTTTATCTCCCTCTTTAAATTCCAACGGTAACATTCCCTGTTCACGCGCGATCCCAGCTCCTCGCCGCGCCTCACGCCCACGCCCACGCCCCCGCTCCGGCCGTTACACCCACGACTTCAACCCGTTCTCTTCCCTCACACCCCATCTCTCTTCTCTGTTTATTTCAAAACTAATCCCTCATCTCTCTCCCTCACATAAAATTCACAGAGCACCAAAACCTTTGCCACCTCCACCGCCGGCGATCATTCCACCGCTCCGTTCGACCCACGACGACGACAGCCACACGTTCTCCCTCCTCCACCAATCTTCTCCCTCTAAGGCTTCACACTTCATCAACCCGAGCCCCTCCATCAATCCAACCCTGCACACAGAAACCCATTTAACCGACCGAGCTCGAGTCACCACCTTACACCCTCGACGTCGGTGAACTCCCCATCACATCGCCGATCTCCCTAAGATCTCCTCAGCATCATTACCATCACAACAGTCCCACAGCTCAACCTATCCCCTCTTCAAAAATTCCAAAAAAACTATTTTCTAATTTTTCCCTCACCGTAACTCCACTGTGCGCGTTGCCGGAGCGACGCCGTCGACCGTCGGCAACCCCAACACTTCTCAAACGGACCACAGAGCACCCCTAAGCTTCCGGCGCACACAAGACGACTCCGGGAAACTCCGACGAAAAACTCGTGTTTCGAACTAGGCTCGCGAGAATCCGGTACACGGCGTATATCACGCGTTCGTGACGACACTGCTGCCGTACGACCCCGAAACGTTTCCAGGCAAGTATTTACTTGTTTCATGCTATAATAATAGTGTTACAAACCTAGATCACGTAGTTTACAAACTTACCGATTACCGATACGTATCGTGACCTAGGTGTTCGATGCTCGATCCCAATGGAAATAATTGTTCAATTTGACGGAAACCGATACTTTCTGTTGGCCCTTATTATGATGAATATCGTGTGTGAAACTCGCTGGATAATACGATTGTTAGTAACAAAAATCGATACCCCCAAACATGCAGTTAAAACTAGAATTTTCTCGTACCTGAAAACGAATAAAATCACCATAAATTATATTCAAACTGGAATGCTGCGTTCGAGGGCTTAAATCGAAGCCAACTCGACGAACTTTAACCCTATGTAGAATTTTAATGTTTTCTGTTCTGAAACCATGAAGTTAATTGGATCGGAACGCGACTCTGGACTGCAGTCCAGAGCGTTTCTGATTATTGTGTTCTGTCCAAAGACCTGCGTCATTGTGTTTCCTCAAATCGTACGTTACGGAACTTTACAGTAGATTAGAGATAATTCTGTTAGCTAAACAAAACAAGTGGTTCCATTCCGATTCATCGCCGTTTGCTATTTTAAACTATATTTAAAAGGGCAGAACGTATAACTGTTCAGAACAGATTCTGAAATGACATATTGAGGTTAAACTGTGTATAACTTTCAACGTACAGATGCGATTGAGGATCCGTCTATTGCGTTGAATACTTTATTGAAAACCCTAGATTTCATTCAACTGAAACATCACTAGATTCTGAGCCCAACTGGGTGAAATTCGTGGCGCGAAACGGAAGTTCAGTTCTGAAACTGAAAGTCCAGCTGCGAGCACTTAACCTGAAACCGTTGTATCTTGAAAACCAAAATTCCGATTGAACTGAAACAAATTTTGATGAATTACTGACTGATTGTTCTATATATCTTACTTACATCATTTTTGCTGAATTCTTAACATATTAATTTGTACAATTTATTTTAGTTCATGACATGCATGTTAATTCATAACATACAGAGCTTATTGGTAGCATACAATACATATATCATACCCTTGTCATATACTCAGTGTTAGTGCGTGTGGACATTGCATTATCGTGCGTGATAGATGTTGGTTTAGGAGTGACGAGTACACCAATGGAAAGTGAATATTCGTGACAGTGATTGATACAGTAGACAGTGATGAAACCGTGCCATTGGTATACTTGTACACAACTAGATCAATATCATAAATAGTGTAACCTGGGGAAAAAGGGGAAATCAAAGTGAAAAGAGTATCGTATTTAGCGGGACCGTGTTTAGAGGATGATCATTCGAACCGTGATACTTATACGTGTAGGACAGGATCTAGCGATCCGGCTGACAGGGTTATGTCCCGGGCATGTGGGCCGTTGTCTCGGGTATGTACGAGACTCCTGTTAAACATGATCCTCCTTCCACTATGAGATTTCAAACATGACCTAGAGACCGATAGGGACACATATCATATTCTGCATCATATAGTGACATAGTGATTACTTGCATTATTCTCATACCAGTATTACCTCATCTACTTGTTTCATCTGATTATAATAATCTTATTATTGTGTCGCTCTGACGACCTGAGTATGCATGCTCAGATTCCGCGGGAGGACCAGCACAGGAGACGGATCCACCCTTCGAGTTCACAGAGATATAGTCTGGTGTACTCCCTATCTTTATTGCTTTTCTTACAGTGATCGTGATATTGAACTTGGTTAGTTATTGTTCTTATCATCTGTAATTTGTGAACAATGGAATTTTAATGTAAGAAATTAGTGATGTGATTCTTTTAATACTGTGTTTTATTTACTGATTACCATGTAATGCTAGAAGCCGAAGTGTGACTACGGCAGGATGATTCCTTGACCGTAGGAGCATGGCTGGCCTAGTCATCACTCGTTTTCCGTATTTTGGGAAGCGGGGCGTGACAGAACTGGTATGACTCCTCGAGAAGGTGCGTGGGTGCGTGCTGGAACAACTGGCGGCTTCCTGAATTTGTTGATCAGTTTGAATTCTCGCCGCGTTGAGTACCTGTGCAAAAGTTTGCAACTCCAGTGATGCGATCAACTGCTGTAGCTCGAAATCAAGTCCCTGCAAGAAGCGTCTGGCCCTGGTGGCCTCTGAAGCGACCATGTATGGAGCAAATCGGCTCAGACGGTTGAACTCTGCCACGTATACGTCCACTGAACGTCCATTCTGCTTCAGTAGAATGAATCTTTCCTCTATCTCTTCCTTGGCGGTGGAAGGGAAATAATGGTCCAGGAAGCACTCCTTGAATTTGCTCCATTCGATCGGCCCGTCTAGTCTGCTTTCTTCCACTGACCACCATGTACGGGCTTCATCTTCCAACTGGATCTTTATCACATTCACTTTATCTTCCTCTGGTACCCTGGCAGCCGTCAGTAAGTTCTCCATATTAACCAGCCATTACTCGGCCTCGAGGGGTTCGGCTAGCCCTGTAAATGCAGCTGGATGCAACCTCCTGAAATTTGACATGGTGCCAGCCCTGGCAGAGTAAGCAGGTGGAGCAGTGCCCTCAGGGGCGGTAATGAGTGCGGAGGGTCCTCCTGCAGCGGTAATAGCCCTAAGTCCCTCGGCGAGCAGGTCCGTCTTTCTCTCCTGGGCTTCTGCGAGAGAGGTCAGTGCACTAAGTATCCTATCCATGTGGTCCTGAGAACTTGAGTCCGAGGAGTGGTCGTTCGGGGACGTCATATCGCTGGAAGATATTCAAAAGGATATGATTAGATACAAGGATGAAAATCAGGAATAGTGAAGCGAAAATAATCCAATACAGTATAGTTAATGTTATCCCTTACTACTAAACACGGCTCTGATACCAACAAAACCATGTCACGCCCCTCTTCCCAAAATACGAAAAACGAGGGATGACTAGGCCAGCCATGCTCCTACGGTCAAGGAATAATCCCGCCGTAGCATTACATGGTAATCAGTAAACAAAGTACAGAAGTAAAGGAAATACATCACTAAAATATTATATCAAAGTTCATTGTCCACAATTTACAAATAAACAAGAAAAGAACTACTAACCAAGTTCGAGTACAAGGTCTCTTTTAGGAAAAGCAGTAAAAGATGAAAGAGATACTCCAGACTAAATCTCCGCTAGCTCGAAGGGTAAATCCGACTCCTGCGCTGGTTCTTCCTCGAGGCTGAGCATGCATACTCAGGTCGTCAGAGCGATGTAAAAGCAATATTATAATAATGACATGAAACAGGCAAATAAGGTAATAACAGTGGAAGTAAAATGCAGATAATCACTATGTCACTAAATGATGCAAAGTATGATCTGTGCCCCTATCGGTCTCTAAGTCATGTTTGAAATCGAGTTGTGGAAAGGAGGATCATGTTTAACGGGAGTCTCGTACATACCCGAGACAACGGCCCATATGCCCGGGACATAACCCTGTCAGCCGGATCGCTAGATCCTACCTAATATATATAAGAATCGTTGTTCGAACGATCATCCTCTAAAACACGGTCCTCGCTAAATACGATGCTCTTTCCATTTTGATTTCCCCTTTTTCCCTAGATTTACACTATTGATGATTATGATTTAGTCGTGTACAAGTATGCACCAATAACACGGTTTTGTCACTGTTCACTGTATTAATCACTGTCACAAATCATTCACTTTTCCATTGGCGTACTTGACACTCCTAAACCAATATCACTCACGCACGATAATGCATTGTTCACTAGATAATAACGCGCACTATCACTATGGGGGTGGCAATCGGGTAGTATATGTGCCTTTATGCAGTTAACGAGTCATATGTAATATGAACTATTATGCACTTCATGAGCTTACAAAAATTGCAGTAATTCATATGTTCAGAATCCAGTGAAACGATACAAATACGGTAACAAGTATACTCTGTCGGTAGTTCAGAAAAATTTGTTTCAGTTCGATCGGGTTTCGGGTTTGTAAGTTACAGCCGTTTCATTTTAAGTGTTCGCTGCAGGAAATTCAGTTTCTGAACTGAACGTCCGTTTCGCGACACAATTATCACCCTGTTGAGATCAGAATTTAGCGACGCTACAGTTGAATGAAATTTAGGGTTTTCAATAGGGTTTCTAACTCACTAGACAGATTCTCAATCGCGTCTCTATGTCAGAAGTTATGCACTGTTCAATAATAGGGTATCAGTTCTGTTTCTGTTTGGGACTGCTATACGTCCTGTTCTTTTAAATTGCAGTTTAAATAGTAAACGATGACAAAAAGGGGTGAAATCACTTGCATTATTTATCTAACAGTTTAGTATTCAATAAAGTACAGGTTTCCGCAACATACAAGTTCAGGCAGCAAAGTAGTAAGCATTACGAGATAGAAATCAACAGCCAGAGCTGCTCTGGACTGCAGTCCAGAGCCGCTCTCCGAACCAGTTTCTGTCGTGTTTTCAGCATACGAATAATTTAAATCTTGTATGTGGTTCTAGGTCGTCGAGTCTTCTTCGATGTGAGCCCTCGAATAATTTAATGAAGAGTTTTCAATCGGGTTTTGCATCAAGCACTTATGTCATATAAGTTTTCACGAGTTATAAACACGGAATTAATAGGTTTTAGAAATGTAACAGTAGTAACTAGCATGTAGCAAGTAGGGTAATTGCCTGGAGACGCTTTGGCGACGCACGGAAGCGGCAATGGCATAAACGCGCGACGAACGACACGGTTTGGATTCACGGCCTCGGCTCGCGTTTCGGGTTCGTCGTTGAAGTTGCCCGGGGATGGCGCGTGATTGCGGGAGGTAGAGTGTGGTGTTGTGGATCTCCTGTGAGTGCTCTGGGGTCGGCGATGGTCGGCGGTGGTCACTCCGACGATGGGCACAGTGAGGAGTTTGGTATGGGTTTGGAGCTTGGTAGTTTTGGGGAGAGAGGGAGCAGTGGGGGGCTCGCCGGCGTCGAGGTGCAGGGGAGTGGACGAGGTGGTGCAGTAAGGAGTTAGGCGAGGGGAGGTGAACTCGGTGGGGTTCGAGTTTTGAGGAGAAGGAAGCGAGGGAGGAAAGACGAGGTGATATTCGTCGTCGTCGTCTTCGTCGGGCGCAGTGGGTTGTGGGGGGTGAGGCAGTGGGTTTTCTTTAGAGAGAGAGAAGAGGAGGAGTTTGAGAGATCGAGAGTGAGGAGAGAGAGAGGAGAGAGACGAGAAGGGGTTGAGGGGCGCGCGGTCGTGGTCGGGGTCGTGGGGCACGCAGTCGGCGATGCGGGCGTGGGCGATGTGGGCACGCGCGACGTGGGTTGTGGAAATAAAGAAGCGGGAAAATTTTAGAACGGGTGGGGAAGGAGAAGAGAAAGGGTTAGAGCGGGTTGGGTCGGGCGCGGTAGGGAAAACGGGAGCGGGTAAGGGGCTTGGGAGCTGGGCCGGGCCGGCAAGGTTTTTAATTAATTTGTTTTATTATTTTCGTTTTGGGCTGGGTTGTGGAAAACGGGCTTCGAGGGATTTTATATTAATCTATTTTTTTTATTTTTTTTATTTTGGTTTGGGCCGGGGATTTATATATAGTTTTGGTTTTAGGCTTTGATTCTAAAAAGGGGTTAGAAAAAAATAAATACTAAGTCTTAAGCAACCAATTTCACATAAAAAATACAAGGAAAAATAGGAAAATATTCGGGGGACTAAGAAAAATACAGAAAGATTTATTGATGGGAACGGATGCCCCGCTTCCCAAAATACGGAAAACGAGAGATGGTTAGGCCAGCCATGCTCCTACGGTCAAGGAATAATCCCGCCGTAGTCACACTTCGGCTTCTAGCATTACATGGTAATCAGTAAACAAAGCACAGAAGTAAAGGAAATACATCACTAAAATATTACATCAAAGTTCATTGTCCACAATTTACAAATAAACAAGAAAAGAACTACTAACCAAGTTCGAGTTCAAGGTCTCTTTTAGGAAAAGCAGTAAAAGATGAAAGAGATACTCCAGGCTAAATCTCCGCTAGCTCGAAGGGTAAATCCGACTCCTGCGCTGTTTCTTTCTCGAGGTCTGAGCATGCATACTCAGGTCGTCAGAGCGACGTAAAAGCAATATTATAATAATGACTTGAAACAGACAAATAAGGTAAGAACAGTGGAAGTAAAATGCAGATAATCACTATGTCACTAAATGATGCAAAGTATAATCTGTGTCCCTATCAGTCTCTAAGTCATGATTGAAATCGAGTTGTAGAAAGGAGGATCATGTTTAACGGGAGTCTCATACATACCCGAGACAACGGCCCACACGCCCGGGACATAACCCTGTCAGCCGGATCGCTAGATCCTACCTAATATATATAAGAGTCGTTGTTCGAATGATCATCCTCTAAAACACGGTCCTCGCTAAATACGGTGCTCCTTCCACTTCGATTTCCCCTTTTCCCTAGGTTTACACTATTGATGATTATGATTTAGTCGTGTACAAGTATGCACCAATAACACGGTTTTGTCACTGTTCACTGTATTAATCACTGTCACGAATCATTCACTTTTCCATTGGCGTACTTGACACTCCTAAACCAATATCACTCACGCACGATAATGCATTGTTCACTAGATAATAACGCGCACTATCACTATGGGGGTGGCAATCGGGTAGTATATGTGCCTTTATGCAGTTAACGAGTCATGTGTAATATGAACTATTATGCACTTCATGAGCTTACAAAAATTTCAGTAATTCATATGTTCAGAATCCAGTGAAACGATACAAATACGGTAACAAGTATACTCTGTCGGCAGTTCAGAAAAATTTGTTTCAGTGCGATCGGATTTCGGGTTTGCAAGTTACAGCCGTTTCATTTTAAGTGTTCGCTGCAGGAAATTCAGTTTCTGAACTGAACGTCCGTTTCGCGACACAATTATCACCCTGTTGGGATCAGAATTTAGCAACTCTGAAGTTTAATGAAATTTAGGGTTTTCAATAGGGTTTCCAACGCACCATACGGATTCTCAATCGCATCTCTATGTCAGAAGTTATGCACTGTTCAATGATAGGGTATCAGTTCTGTTTCTGTTTGGGACTGCTATACGTCCTGTTCTTTTAAATTGCAGTTTAAATAATAAAAGAAGACAAAAAGGGGTGAAATCACTTGAGTTATTTATCTAACAGTTTCTTCTTCAATAAAGTACAGGATTCCGCAACATAAAAGTTCAGGAAGCAAAGTAGTAAGCATTACGAGATAGAAATCAACAGCCAGAGCTGCTCTGGACTGCAGTCCAGAGCCGCTCTCCGAACCAGTTTCTGTCGTGTTTTCAGCATTGGAATAATTTAAATATTGTATGTGGTTCCAGGTCGTCAAGTCTGCTTCGATTTGAGCCCTCGAACGCATCATTTCAATATATAAGCAATTAATTATGATTTTAATAAGTTTCAGGTGCGGGAAATTCTCAGTTTTTACGGATGTAATTGGGGGTGATCGTTCAAGTCAGTAACGATCAAATTTTCCAGTCAAATTTCACCACAATGTTCATTGCCATACGGGCCAGCATATAAGTTCAAGTTCTGTCAGTTTAATGGAGAGTTTTCAATCGGGTTTTGCATCAAGCACTTATGTCATATAAGTTTTCACGAGTTATAAACACGGAATTAATAGGTTTGAGAAATGTAACAGTAGTAACTAGCATGTAGCAAGTAGGGTACTTGCCTAGAGACGCTTTGGCGATGCACGGCAGCGGCAATGGCACGAACGCGCGACGAACGGCACGGTTTGGATTCACGGTCTCGGCTCGCGTTTTGGGTTCGTCGTCGAAGTTGCCCGGGGATAGCGCGTGATCGCTGGAGGCGGAGTGTGATGCTGTGGATCTCCTATGAGTGATTTGGGGTCGGTGGTGGTCGCTCCGGCGATGGGCACAACGAGGAGTTTGGTGTGGGTTTGGAGCTTGGTGGTTTTGGAGAGAGAGGGAGCAGTGGGGGCTCGGGTTTGGAGGTAATGGCGATGATGCTAAGGATGTAGAGGTGTCGACGAGGTGGTTCAGGTGCAGTGGGGGGCTCGTCGGCGTCGAGGTGCAAGGGAGTGGCCGAGGTGGTGCAGTGAGGAGTTAGGCGAGGGGAGGTGAACTCGGTGGGGTTCGAGTTTTGAGGAGAAGGAAGCGAGGGAGGAAAGACGAGGTGATATTCGTCATCGTCGTCTTCGTCGGGCGCAGTGGGTTATGGGGAGTGAGGCAGTGGGTTTTCTTTAGAGAGAGAGAAGAGGAGGAGTTTGAGAGATCGAGAGTGAAGAGGGAGAGAGGAGAGAGACGAGACGGGGTTGAGGGGCGCGCGGTCGTGGTCGGGATCGTGGGGCACGCAGTCGGCGACGCGGGCGTGGGCGACGCGGGCGTGGGCGACGTGGGCACGCGCGACGTGGGTTGTGGAAATAAAGAAGCGGGAAAATTTTAGAACGGGTGAGGAAGGAGAAGATAAAGGGTTAGAGCGGGTCGGGGCGGGCGCGGTACGGAAAACGGGCACGGGTAAGGGGCTTGGGAGGTGGGCCGGGCCGGCAAGGTTTTTAATTAATTTGTTTTATTATTTTCGTTTTGGGCTGGGTTGTGGAAAACGGGCTTTGGGGGATTTTATATTAATCTGATTTTTTTAATTTTTTTAATTTTGGTTTGGGCCGGGGATTTATATATAGTTTTGGTTTAGGCTTTGATTCTAAAAAGGCGTTAGAAAAAAATAAATACTAAGTCTTAAGCAACCAATTTCACACAAAAAATACAAGGAAAAATAGGAAAATATTCGGGGGACTAGGAAAAATACAGAAAGATTTATTGATGGGAATGGAGATTTATTAGCGAACGACTCGGGCTCGTGTTCCCTTGCCCTTGGGTCCTACCCTTGGATGGGGGATACTCACGAGTGGTTGACTCTCACACTTGGACTGACGATAGGCTTAGTGACCTGTACAGTGAGACTTAGAGACTGATAGGGTCAATGACATTGACATGCATTGCTTACTGATTCAACATACCTGCAATACTGTTTACTGCTTCACTGTTTGCCTGCTCTATTAGCTACCTGCATTGGCTACTTCATGTTCACGTCTTTATTCCATGATTACTGTTCCATGTTCATTATTATTGCACGAGTTACCATTTGTATCAATATATACATATTGCTATCGTGTCGCTTTGACGACCTGAGTATGCATGCTCAGAGTGAGAAATGGATCTAGCTTTGACCAGGACCTGACGTACTTCGAGGATATCGCGGACATCTTGATCAGTGACCCAGAGCTATACTCTCTTGATCTCTATCTGGTTAGTTCTTTTGTATTTGTTTTGATTTAGTGACTGCATTTCTCCTTACCTGTGCATTGATTCCTGATTACAACGTAAAGCTAGAAGCCGAAGCGTGACTATGGCAGTATATTCCCTTGACCGTAGGAGCATGGATGGCCTTGTCAACCCCTCGTATTCCGTATTTTGGGAAGCAGGGCGTGACAGACATGGTTTTGTTGGTATCAGAGACAGGTTTTGCTTCGATTGGGATTGCAGTTTCCGTGTAGTGCTTGACAATCTAGGACATCCTTCGGTCTAGATTGCAAACTTGTTATCCTTGATCTTGATTCACATAGTGTGTTCTGCTATACATTTTGATCCATCCGCTAGAGTTTTGGGTGACTTAGTAGAGTTACGTGGTTGTAATTGTGAACTGCAGTAATAGTTACAATACCGTACTCTGTTGGAGTGACTTGGAGTTCTACAGTTGATTTCCACTTGTTTGAATTTCACCGCACCCGACATTCTTGATTCCTTGCCTAACTCATATTGTATTTTAATTCTTATAGCTTGTGCCTTATATCGTCCTCAAAATTGTTGTTTCAGGACCATGTATTCCAACGACCCTTCTTCTATCTCCACTCCCCAGGATCAGACCGTCGAGATTTTGAATATACTGCAAGGTCTGAAGGAAGCCCAGGAGCGAACGAACGACCTGTTGGCTGAAGGATTAAGAAGTCAGATGACTCAGGCACCAGCGGAAGCGTCCAATCGTAAGGGAATCCCCGTTAAACAAGGAAAAGAGGTGAAGATGAAGCGCCCACTTGTTCCCCAGCCACGGAAGCAGTGGAAGGCTCAACATTATGGATACTGCAAGAAGCCAGGACACTTTTAGAGAGACTGTCGCAGCGCCAAAGGGCAGTGCCTGATTTGCGGATCCAACGAACATCTGGTCAACGGTTGCCCAAAAAGGAAGGAGCTACAAGGAGGAGGTTCGTCCACACTCTCCACTCCTGCTAAGTGATGGTTATTTCGTAGTTCGAGCCTCGAAAATAGTGCGGACCCAACGCAGAATTCAACTCGCGTGACGAGAATGCAGCGGTCTAGAAATCAAAGAAGAACTATCACCTTTCTGCTTTCAATAAAAATGTTGTCACTCTTTTGTAAATATTTCCTTGCGTTTAAGATCTTGTATGCGCTGAACTTTTAATTGAATGCAATAACACTCTGAGATGTGATGTATGTATTTCCCCATGCCTCTCACTTTATTTATACTATTCAGTGCATCAGCATTCTAAATTGTGATTTTTCAGTCCTTACCTGCCGCATATTTTCCTTGTACTCCGTACCCTTGATTATTTTCTTAATGTGTTTCACTGTCTAATCATGACTCTTTCTTTTCAGACCATGGCCCACCCTGGAGCAGCGCCGCATCCAGTTGAGGACACACAGTCATGCGTTTCCTTAGACCGCATGCTGGTGAGTTCAGATGACGAGATCAACGACCCACATGTTATTTTCGGAAACAGCAATTCCGAGGATGAGGGATTCGCAGCCCCAGAAGTAGACGTGATCAGCGACTCGGACGACGAAGAAGAGGACCCCGAATAGGACCCAATAGAGGAAGATTCCGAGGAAGACCCGATAGAAGAAAATCCGGGGGAGGAAGACCTTGGGGAAAATCCAGTGGAAGAAAATCCTATGGAAGAGGATCCAGAAGAAGAGAATCACATGGGAGCAGACCTCGATGAAGAAGCTCCAGCCGAGGAAGAAGGACCAGAAGAACAAGACCCCGCGGCAGAAGAACCTCCAGTGGCGATCCCTGCGGGGCGCTATGGACATGGACGCCCCTATCTAAGCGCGCGAGCCTACCGTAACCTACTGAACTCCCATAACCGCGACTGACGTGATTTATTCTTTGTCTCCTCTGGCCAAATAAATCTATGTATAGTTTAGGGCCATCTTTTATTTTTCGAGAATGCCTTGTTTAGAATTTTTTGGAACGATAATAAGATTTCTGAGTTCGCTAATCTTTCGATTTTTGATTCGCATGATGTATCGACTGTTTTCCTTCCCAATAAATTTCTTCCCTCCCGAGATTCATTACTGTTCGCCCTTACACCCTGTGCTGACCCGACCCCAGCTTCTTCGACATCCAGAATGAAGTACCGCACCCCGACTTTTAGATCATACTCCATTTGAAATCCCTACCCTGGCTAGCCCTTATACATTTCTTGTGCTATCTCCTTTTACCATAATTACATTTAGGGACATCGTTATTCGAAAATTTAGTTTTCATTATTTTGTATTTATCGAAAAGTGCGTGTTATTAACTATTTCCGTTTTATGCATTTTAAGTACTTTACTATTCTTCCCATTTTCGATAGCGCAACCATATATTGCACATATTATTGTGTGCTGTGTTTCTTATCTTCACCATGTGAGTTTCCTAAGTCATCTCTCGAAATTATTTGATCGATACATTTATTCTAAAATACCTTGGCCTATTGGCAAACCCTTCACTATTGTTTGTTATTGCTATTTTATCCTCTTGTACTTACTTAGACTTATAGATGGGTCTGCCCCGTACTTACTTAGACTTATCGTTTTAATTGCGTCATTCTTATACATATACAGACCTTTGATTTTTACCTAGATGTTTTTTTTATCGCTATATGTTAGTGTTCGATGTCGTAGCTTTTCGCATAATATTTTTATATAGCTTATAGTTCATTTTAAATTTCGAGGACGAAATTTTTGTAAGGGTGGTATGATGTAATACCCAGTCCCTATATGTAATTAGCGTATTTTAATAAATAAGTCTCCAGGTATTTCCCCAAAATTTACTAGAAATTTTCCGTATTTTTATAAGGGTCACTTACAGAATTTACTTATTGATATTTATAATTATTCTAAGTATTTTAAATAAAACCCTAATCCCTTCATTGTATCCTGGTTCCTTTATAACCCTAACCCTATTTTCTAATCTCCATCTCCTTTTATAATTTCCTAACCCAAACCCTAACCATACTTCCTTTTTCGTTTCATTATTTTCCCTTTTACCCAAAATAAAACTAAGTGTATATATATATTTTTTTTCCCCCGGCCCAACAAGACAAAACAAAACCAAATGAATATACAAAAATCCCCAAGCCAGCCCACTCCTATATCCCTACCTTTTCTTCCTTCACAAAATATATGAAATAAATCCCTAAAGCCCATATCCATTTACCCTTACCAAATTAATTAAACTAATTCCCCCAAATCCAGCCCTAGCCCAAACCCTCACTCCCCTCTATTTTTCCTATTTTTATTTTTCTCCGAGCCCGGCCCATCTCTCCCCTTTCCCTTTATTTTAATTCCGGCCCGGCCCAAACCCCCTAACCCTTTTCTTATTCCTAACCCGAGCCCGGCCCTTCCCCTCTACCCGACCCGTTAGCACCCTTCTTCCCCACGCTCCTTTCCTTCCCGCTCGCTTCCTTCCCCCACGTCGCGACCCCGTCCTCTCGCGCCCGCCTCTCTGGCGCCCACGACGCGCGCACGTTCCAACCCAATGACCCGCTCCCCTCAACGGCTCCCTCCCCCTTCTTACGCATCTCCCCCTTCCTCCTCTCTCCTCTCTCAAGAAACCACGAGCTTCCCCTACCCAATTGCCTGCACACCGAGCCCACGCCCCTTGCCTGCCCTCGTCGCCGACACTCACCTCTTCGTCGTCGACCATACCCACACCCTAGTCTCCACCTCCTCGCCTTCCTTCTCTTCTCCTCCTCTCTTCCTCCACCTAGCTCCCCACTCCTCCAGAAAACCCACATCGGCCGACCCCACCGTTTGAGCTCACTACCGGAGCTACCTCCATCGACCACAACGAGCCCAGCCATCCTGCATCACCCGAGCCTCTTCACCACGATCAAGCTCCCACACCCGCTTCTTACGCCGCCACCAGCTGCTGCCATCTCCTCCTTCACCGACGAGCCTACATCGCCGCCTGAAACCCTCGCCGGCACACCCTATCGCCGCTGCACTCATCTCCAACGAGCCCACCTCAACAACCCCGAGCTCCTCAGCAACCCCCTTTCCTCTTCCCGAGCTCACCCATTTCCCCACCCCGAGCGCCGTTGCTCAACCAAACTCTAACACCCAAATCGTCTGAGCCCCCATCGCGAATGATGAGTCGCTGCTAAACCATTACCAGAGCTCCTAGCCGTCGACCACTCCAAGCCCGAGACTGAGCCAAGCATTTCCCTTTTTGCCTTGAGCCCAAGCGCGAGCCAAGATCGAACCTAGCTGTTGTGTTGTTGCCATACCGCGCGTGTGTTGCGATCGCGCCGTTGCCGGATGTAGGGTTCCTAGGCACTCTTACAAGGGTTCATAAGGCATCAACCATGCCCGAATAAAAATTTAGACGTGCCGAACAACCCAAAGTCGGGATCTTTGCTAGATAATTAGGGTTTAACATGCAAGTAAACATCTTTACAACTAAGTGTAAGGGATTACAACCTTTGTAGTCCGCTCCTTCGCTTCATAAGCTCCGAGTAGAAGTCCCTTCGCCGCGATCCACGATCTCCCGGACTCAAGAGAGGCTCCACGACTCGAACGATCCATGCTAGCTTGTAGTGTTCCTTTTCTCCGATGATCTACGTCGAAGTTGCTATAACTCAGGCTCTCTCACTCTAATGAGGTGAACACCCTAATCTAATTGGCTAGATTAGATGAGGATGATGGAGTAGTATTTATGCTTTCTTTTTTATATCAAATTCTCACATGAAAACATCACAAAAGGAAAACCTAGTAAGCTTTCTCAAAGCTCAAGGTTGAAGATGAAGATGAAAAATGAGTTAAACCTTTTGTGATGAATAATGAAATGAATATATGAATAATAATGCAACCATGGTCAAGGATGACAAGGATAACTCTTGTAGAGAATTAACTAAGGCTAGGGTTTGGGTTGAGTTAAAACAATGAGTCATGAGAAAATATCAACCATAATATCTAACTCATGACAAAAGAAATCCTTCTAGAAGGTGCAAGAAAGAACTAACCCAAATCAAACCCTAACCTTGTTTAATCTCCACTAAACAAGTTGCATTAGTAATCATATCATGTTACTATAATATATATCACATATATATTATATATTTATAACAAAAGAAAATAATACAATTAATATATATCGCATATATATCAATGTATTACCCGGTGAGAAAATTAAATAATAAAGCGAGCCAATATTAGATAACGTAATACAATATATCATATATATTATTATACATTAAATTATCGAATCAACACTTGATCCGACAATCCGGCTATATCGAATATAACCGACTAATATATCATGTGCTGATTCATCGAATCAACACTTGATCCGATGACCCGGCTCATATCTAAATATCGCGAGAATATAATACGGTATCTCATATCGCATTATCCTCGGTCGTGCACATATCACATATGCGCTTCTACTCCGTTTTGCCTGAGTCAAGAAACCTCTGTGTAGGACTCTAAAGAACCGTCAATACGCCGGTAGCAGGTGATGATCATATCAAACACCCACAAGCTGCAAGCGGTCAGCTAAACGTAACAGCCACCCAGGTATTGAGTGATCAGAAGATCAACAAGCTAGCCTGTCCATTCTCCTGTGAATCCAATCAGTAACACTCCCGTACAGTCCGGTCTCTTCGTCTGATATGTTGCATATCTAGTCTAGGGGTGGTATACGTCAGACCCCAGTAACCGATAAGTCGTGTCGATGTGAGGCTCATAACAGGTCGAGAAACTACTGGTAACACTTACCAGTAAATCTCTATATCCGCCCTGGCCAGGAACTTCCAGTTATAGCCAATCGAACACAGCACAACATCAACTCTCTATACTGGGAGAGACGAATCCCCTCCTATCGCTCATTGCCTCCATGTGATTCGGGACTGCACCCAAAAGCCACCGTTTTGCACGCCCTCTTGGACGTGGTAATGTGGAAATCAAAGCACAGTGGGAATCACACAAGACTCTATGACGATCTCGGGTCTACAGACTACCCTGTACCAGTGTCACCGGAGAACTGCCATCTGACGTGTGGTATATCACCATCTAGGAGTTCTCGGCGAGTCCGTCCAGTGTACCCAGTCTCCACTGAGCACCCGTACACCATCCTTGATTTCAAAACACCGATGGATATGGGATCATCCATCGCCCATCATATGGGTCAAGATGCGTATACGCTAGTCTACTCTGGTGTATCGATGCCCTGTCTCGATATACCCTCAACTAGGAACAGTTATAGGATGTACTCATCGACTACCATAGCCCCACTAGTATGATCTCATCATAGTCCCAATAGTCGAGTACAGATCCTAAGGGCTTTATCAACATGTGAGAGTAAGACGGTAAACATATACAAGTCAACATGTTAAGATAAAGTGAAACCAAATAGCATACTATTATGACGAGCAAGAAAGTCCTCTCTCTATATATCCAAGCATCCATTATAATATATATCATATGTACAACAATGGCCTCTAGGGCATATACATAACTAACAATCTCCCACTTGCACTAAGGCCAGCTGCTGTAGTATCTCATACCTAGCGTCCCGAATAATCTCTCAAACTGTATCTGGGGAATGACCTTCGTGAGTGGATCCGCAGTGTTGTCCTTCGTATCTACTCTCCTGACCTCGATCTCTCGGCGATCAACTATCTCCCTGATCAGGTGATACCTCCTCAGAATATGTCTGGACTTTTGATGGGACCTGGGTTCCTTGGCCAAAGCCACAGCTCCATTGTTATCACAATACAGAGGTATTGGATTCACAAAGGATGGAACCACACCAAGTTCACTAATGAACTTCTTTATCCAGCCAGCCTCTTTGGCAGCATCATTGGCAGCGATGTATTCAGCCTCCATCGTCGAGTCTGCAACGGTATCTTGTTTGGAACTCTTCCAACACACCGCCTCTCCATTGAAGGTAAAGACAAATCCCGAGTACGACTTAGAGTCGTCCTTATCACTTTGGATGCTTGAATCGGTAAAGGACTCCACCTGGAGTTCTCCGTTACCATACACCAAGAACATCTCTTTAGTTCTTTTCAAGTACTTGAGAATGTTCTTCACAGCTATCCAGTGACTCTCTCCAGGATCTTCTTGATACCCACTCACTACACTTTGTGAGTATGCTACATCGGGTCTGGTACATAGCATCGCATATATGATAGAGCCTACTGCCGAAGTATAGGGTATCCCTTGCATGCGAGCTCTCTCCAAATCAGTCTTGGGAGACATCTCTTTAGAGAGAGAGAGTCCATAGATCGTGGGTAGGTTCCCACGCTTGGATTCTTCCATACTAAACCTCTTTAGTATGGTGTCAATGTACCTGGATTGGGACAATCCCAATATCCGTTTAGATCTATCTCTATGGATCATAATTCCCAGTATGCAGGAGGCATCACCTAGATCTTTCATTGAGAATCTTTGTGATAAGAAGAGCTTGACTGACTGCGGCATAGGAACATCATTTCCTATCAAGAGTATGTCATCGACGTACAATACGAGGAAGACAACCTTACTCTCTGCAACCTTCTTATAGATACAAGGTTCATCTACGTTTTTGATGAAGTCAAACTCTTTGACTACAACATCAAAGCAGATGTTCCAACTCCGCGATGCTTGCTTTAACCCATAAATGGATTTAAGCAGTTTGCACACCTTTCCGCTGCTCCCACTATCTACGAAGCCCTCTGGTTGAGTCATGTACACGCACTCTTCTAAATCACCGTTTAGAAAGGCGGTCTTAACATCCATTTGCCAGATTTCGTAGTCATGGTATGCAGCAACGGCAAGTAAGATCCGAATGGACTTAAGTATAGCCACTGGAGAAAAGGTTTCGTCATAATCCACACCTAGTCGTTGACGAAAACCCTTTGCAACAAGTCTAGCTTTGAAAGTCTCAACTTTTCCATCTACACCAATTTTCTTTTTAAAGATCCACTTGCTCCCAATGGGTTTTACCCCATCAGGAGCATTTTCCAAAGTCCATACTTTGTTGGTGTACATGGATTCCATCTCAGATCGCATAGCATCCAGCCATTTCACAGAGTCACCACTTGTGATGGCCTGCTCGAAACTAGTCGGGTCATCATCTTCCATGATGCAATCCTCACTTCGACCATCAATGAGAAAACCGTAGTATCTCTCAGGTGGATGAGAAACCCTGCTAGATCGGCGGAGAGGCTGGGGTTCGTCGGGTACTACTGAATCCTCTGGTTCTACCAAGTCTTCTGTTATAATTTGTGTCGCTGGAACCTCTTCCAGTTCTACCTCAATGCCACTAATCTGTTTCATAAGAAAACCTTTTTCTAAGAAAGTGGCATGTCGAGAAACAAACACCTTTTGTTCCTCGGGGTGGTAGAATATATACCCTTGTGAATTTTTGGGATATCCTACAAACTTATATAAGACAGATCTTGCCTCGAGTTTGTCCGGATTTTGTCTTTTGACATAGGCCGGACAACCCCATATCTTAATATAATTAAGATGTGGTCTCTTTCCTTTCCATATCTCATATGGAGTGGTTGGCACAGATTTGGTGGGAACCCTATTCAATAGGTCTATGGTTGTCTCAAGCGCATATCCCCAGAAGGAAATAGGCAACTCAGCAGTGCTCATCATAGAGCGCACCATATCTAATAGGGTGCGATTCCTCCACTCCGATACATCGTTGTGCTGTGGTGTATAGGGAGGTGTAAGCTGAGAGAGAATCCCATTCTCTTTTAGATAATCTAGGAACGCATTGCTTAAGTATTCACCTCCTCGATCAGATCGAAGGATCTTAATACTTTTGCCCGTTTGGTTCTCTACTTCGTGCTTATATTCTCTGAATTTCTCAAAAGCTTCAGACTTGTGTTTCATCAGGAACACATGTCCGAATCTAGAGAGATCGTCAGTGAATGTAATGAACTAGGAAGAACAGTTCCTAGCATGCGTAGACATAGGACCGCATACATCAGTATGTACCAGTCCTAAGAGTTCCGTAACTCTTTCTCCGTGTCTACTAAACGGAGCTTTGGTCATTTTGCCTTTGAGACATGAATGGCAAGTATCATAAGATGATAACTCGAACGGATTCAAATATCCATCCTTACGTAACTTAGCTAGTCGTGTCGCATTGATATGACCAAGTCTACAATGCCACAAGAAGGATTCGTTCATTTCTGAACTCTTCCTTTTGTGTGTGTTTTGTATATTAAGGACTGTATTTTGATTGAGAATGAATATGCCATTATGTAACGAGCCTGATCCAATCAACTTTTGATCTAGGAATATGTTCATAACATTATCCTTTACTACAAAATTATATCCTTCTTTACTTAATAAAGAAACTGATATAATGTTGCACATCATGTTCGGTATATAATAGCACTCATTCAGAATCAGTGTATTACGACTTGGTAATACTAGGTGATATTCGCCAACTGCTTTGGCTGCAATACTTGCACCATTCCTTACTTGAACGGAATGATCACATTTTCCCAGTTCTCTACCTTTACGTAGCCCATGTAACAATTTACATATGTGGGATCCCGATCCAGTATCTAATACCCAGGACGTAGGATGAACTGAGAAACCGTTCTCAATAACTAACACACCCGAAGAAGATGCATCAGCATGCATGTTCTTTGTTTGGGTGGCATGAGAATCCAGATATTCTCCTGTTTCCTGTTCAGTCTTATAACTCTTATAAGAAAGAACGGGGCCAACGATCCCCTGCTCAGTATAATAAGCGGGTTCAGTCAATACATCCATATTATTATCTTGATTAAGTCCTGACACGGTCGCTACCTGGAGAGAGAGAGAAGGAAACACTTTAGCGTATGCTCTTGCAAGATTAGATTGATTATTATCTTATCTAATCAGGATGTCTCCCACTGGTTTTATGAAATCTTCCTTCAAACCCTAAAAGGTAAGATTAGCCGTGATTAATTACACCCTACAATTTCGTCAATCTTTCAGCCAGATCAGTGTCGGTACTTGAGGGAGGTTCCCCGTGCTCTCGCACGGACCTAATTAAAATAAATCTCGTCTTCCCACAGGCATAACCCCGCTAACACCTTTCTAGTCACCTACTTGATCGGCTAATTGTCCTGTGTAAAACTCTCCCAGGAGTAACTCTTACTCGCAGTGGGTATCGGGATCCAACTATCTCATAGGAGGTATGCAATCTTATTGCAAATTTCAACACTTGAAATTCCCGATAATGCTTTTACCCCTAGCGTGCTATGACCTTGACGCATGCCAAACAACCCATAGTCCACTAGTCAAGTTCAACCCGTACATTTCGTGATTGAATTAAACCCACCCGTACGACCCTTGACGCATGGCAAACAACTCCGTACGAATACCCTAATCCAATCACATCTCATGCTACAGGTAAGTAATAATCAGCTACCGTACACTACACCTTGGCGCATGCCAAACTACCGCAGCATGAATACTAAATATTACTTATCTGAAATGATGGAGGGCTACACATGTTTTTCAGAAAACCATGAGCGTAATGAACTTGATATCGTTGTAGAAACGAGTGATTTTGAAAAGGAGTGTTTTTAGGCTTTTCTAGTTTCGCTAAAGGGGTCACTCCCGGTGAAGGGATCTCGGCTCTTTCCCCATCGAATAAGGTGTTAGGGTAAAAATTTACACCCCGGTTGACCAAGTCAAAATCAAAGTCAACCCCAAGCCATGTGGGCCCAAGCCCAGATCCAGTGGGCCCATGCCCGGGTCGAGCCAGAACATGAAGCGGCCGGCCTCCTCCCATGCCAAGATAAAAATTTTGTAATAAACAATTTTGTTGCATTTCTTTTATTTTATTTTATGGATAAATGTAAGAAAAATAGGCATAAAGCCAAAATTTTGTAAAGCCCATGGCTTATGTGCAAAAAGAAATGGCACATGAGCCATGGAATAGGCAAAATGCCATTTTGTGAAGCCTAATGGGCTATGTGTAAAGTGTATAGCCTATAAAGGCAAAGATAATGAAATATCTCAACAACTTTTTCTCTCTCCAAAAAAAAGTTTTAGATCTGAGATATTTCTTCCTTCTTCAAGGTTCCAAAACCTTCTTCTTTCTTTTGAATTAAATCAAGAGTTTTACTCTTCCTTTATAAAAAGCTAAATAGTTTTCCACCACAAAACCCATTAAGGGGAACTCAGATCTGCCATCAGATCTAAAAAAAAAAAGATTTTTAAATCTCACATCTCTTTATCTCCAAGATCCGGCCAGCAAAGGAAGAAGAAGGACCCATTTCCTTAACCCAAAGCACCTTAGGAGTTTAACTCCACCCTATTTTCTCTTTAGAGAATTTCCGAGGCTAAAAACCCCCCTTTTTTCTCGCTGGTGCGCTCGCGCTCGAGCGCAAAGCGCCCGCGTGCCGACACGTGGCGCGCTTGCGCTCCAGCGCTCTGCGCTCGAGCGCAAAGCGCCCGCGTGCCGACACGTGGCGCGCTTGCTCACCAGCGCTCTGCGCTCGAGCGCAAAGCGTCCGCGTGCCGACACGTGGCGCGCTTGCGCTCAAGCGCCCAGGCGCTGGCCCCACGCATCCTTTGGATGTCTTTTTCCCTTTTTTTCTATATATATACATATGTATACAAATGTACACATACACATACTCCACGACACTGTCCCTGTTAGAAAAAAATTTCTAACGGGGGGCTGCTAGCCCCCTTGACCCCCAGCCCGCTATCCGGGTAGCGGGACCCCCGTAAAAACTCTGCGTGGCTCCCGATATATTTAAACCCCCCCTCCAAAACACAACACACGTACACTGCACATTGAGTTCGCATGACCAGTTTGACCCGTCAATCGGAGGTTCTCTCGCCCCAAAGGCGGGGGGTAATTAACGGCAGCTTAGTCCGCGACTGCCGGAGATTCGGATCCCCATAATCATTAAACCCCGGCCTACCCTAGGCAGGGGGAATCTGTAGTACGCCTGACAAGCGCGCGCGTATTCCCATCTCAATGGGGTGACGAAAAACACCCTACAGATTCTGGCACGCCCGGTGGGACCAATCTCTCCTCCCATATTTCGGGTTAAACGTTCATGCGAACTCAATCAATACACATATCGATTGCCTATACTGAAATGATGTTTTTTTTTCCGTGCAACAATCAACCTTCGACGACAATGTCTCCCCAGACGAAGTCAGCTTCCAACGTGACCCTGATTCCGTACGTGGTCAAGATTAACGCTCGTGTGGTTCTCCCCGCAAGCCTCAGTCGACAGTGAGAGGAACCGCCCCGCCAGTTCGGCTCCGTCATCATCTACCCTGCCGGAAGCGCTCGTCTGGCGGAGATCCCGGCGGAACAGGTGGCCAAGCCGGTCTCAAGGGGTAAGAGGCCGAATGTCGTGATCGCCAAGGCACCACAACCGAAACTTAAGACGGTATCTGAACGATTCTCTGGTGCTCCAGTGGGGGGCAAGAACTTCGGTACAAAGGGCAACATCAAATGTTGCGGACAAGCTCAGGCGATGACTCCAACAAATGCACAATCGAGGGTATCTCCAAGGCCCTCCATCGCCCGGTCTGCGGTGTCTTCCCAAAGAGCCGAAGTCTGCCAGGCGCTTAGAACAGAAAAGTTAAGGCAGAAGCGGCTCAGGTATCGAGCCAACAAGAGGGCCAAGGCTTTGGCCAAATGGAATCGTGTGAAGCTCCAAGTGCAAGGTTGCCCTGCGACGACGGCTGAGTCGGACGTAAGAATCAGCAATTCCTTCGAACCTCTGAAGTGGGTTCAGAAAAATGCCATGACCGCCAGAATCAAGAAGACAGCGGTCTGAACAGTGCTACAAAGAGACGCGTCCCGGCCCAACAGAAAAAGTATGACATTGTCTCTTCAAGGGTTTATCAGGCGCTCTGTGCCGCACGAAAGCAGCGGGGCAAATCCGGAAAAGAAGCGCCAGCACCATTCAAGAACCTGGTTAGGCCAGCCGCCTTCAATCGACTACCAGCTACCGAAGCAAGGGGGTCAAGACAGCGATCCGTGAAATCAGCCGCCAATGATAGAAAGACGGCCGAATATATCATCCATACGGTCTATATGGCGGGCGGGCGCCCCAGCGACAACTTTCGCAGCAAAAGCAAGGACGGGGCCACCACATCCCAAGCCCAATCTAGCCTGAATGTGGTTGCCACCGCCCAAGAACAGTCACCCCCGCTGGATGAAGAAAACCCTCTCGATGAGGATGATAGGCAGATAGACCCCTCGGTCCATGTAGAGTCAAGCTCGGACAGCGAGGAAGAGCCGACTTTCCGCCCCAGGACTGCGGAGCAGGAGCTGCTTCAAGAGCTTCGAAAACAGCTCAGGAGCAAAGATAAAGAGATGGCCAAGCTCTATTCGAAGATTGACGGCTTAACGAACGTGGTGATGCAGCTTACGGCTCAAATTGCTCGAGCGCCTCCTAATCAAGTACAAGCCGCTACTAATCAGCCGGGTGATGACAATCCGAGGCAGCCAATGCCTGTTCCTTCGGGTCCAAGACTGGTCGAGCCACATGAAAGCCGGCCCCACTCCGCTTCTGGGGACGCCTTGGCCCCAGATAGCACTATCCCGCTAACACAGGATCATATAATGGATTTGGTCACCAGCAAGGTTAAAACATTGGTGGCCGAAGCTGAAGCTCAGAAAGAAATCGGCAGTAGTGGGCGGCCATATCCCGCGCAGTACGATCTGATTGAGTTCCCAAGCGGCTACGTCATTCCTAAGTTCGGAAGATTTGATGGAACGGGGAATGCAAATCAGCACGTCGCCCACTTTAAAGCATCGTGCGGAAATACAGGGGGCAATGATGCGCTCCTTCTTCGTCAGTTTGTCAACAGCCTGACCGGCGTCGCCTTCGACTGGTATGCGAGTATACCGGACGAGTCCGTCATTACCTTTGCCCAAATGGAGTCCCTGTTTCGGCAAAGGTTCATGAGTGTCAGTGATAAAATCTCCATTGCCGACCTTGTGAGGACCAAGCCGGGGAAGAATGAAAGCAACACCGACTTTATCGCCCGATGGCGTAATCTCACAGTCAACTGCGAACCGCCGCTGGAGCAGGACCAGTCCGTCAGCCTTCTCATTGGGAACCTCAGCAATTGGATGGTCCCATTCTTGTGTACAGCGGGACTCAAGACATTTCAGGAGCTAACCAAGAAAGTCCAAATGCTGGAACGCTCGAAGCAAGAGTCCCCGTCGGACTCTCAGAGAGACAAAACCTGGAAAAGCAAGCGGGACGACAACCGTAGAAGCGGGAGTTCCAGCAGTACCAATGTCTTCAATGCCTCCGACAATGAAGAAAAGCGAAGGGCGGGCGAATCCAAAACCAACCGGTCTCGAAAGCTATTGCTGGGAGGAGATGGTCCTTCCCTAGAGGAGAAAAAGAACAAGGTTTACTCTTTCAGAAGGGACAAGGTCCGCAAGATATTTAAAGATGCCTTGAACAACGGCCTACAATTGCCGGAGTCGAAAAGACCCCAAGAAGCAAAAATGACCGACAATCCTCTGTATTGCCCGTACCACCGAGTAGTAAGCCATGCGATCGAGGATTGCTATATCTTCAAGGACTGGGTCGAGAAGCAATACAAGGTTGGAGAGATCGAGCTGTCCAAAAGCGTGTTGGTGAACAATCAAGTTGCAACCGCCAACTTTATACAGACAGAAGTTGAAGCCTTCTGGGAGCAGACAGCTGAACCCGCTGCCCTGACAAACAAAACTGACTCATCGCGGCCTCCGTGGAGTACGCACATATCTAATAAGACGAAGAAGATGATAAAGCTACTTCGGAAAGAACCCATGATGGAATGGGAAGGGCAGAAGAAGCCTACCAGTCCAGCTGCCAAGACGGCTCCATCAGGCTCAAAATCCAAGAAGCTCAAGAAGAAGAAAAGTACAGCTCGGCGCGAAAAAGAGTCTGCAGGGAGATCGACCATTCAAAAATATATCGATTCCCTCGAAGAATATGAACAAAAGGAAAGAACATTGATTCAATTGAAGGAGTTTTTCCCTGTAGAAGCGGCTGAAATTCTGGAGGAGTTAGAAGAAGACTCCAATGAAGAGATCCCAGTAGTGACCTGCTACGCCATCCATCTTGGCAGCGACTCGGAAGAGGAGCTTTGTTTTCCCGAAGAGGACGAGGAGCTCGCCACAACGACCAATCAAATCCAGCTCAGAAGCGGCAGGGCTCTACCGCTAAATCAGGGCAACGCCCCAAAAGGGAAGAAAAAACAAGTCGCTAATGAAGAAGATGGCAGAGAACCGGCTGATGAAAACATAAGTCCTTCCTCGGTGGACTATAATGTCTTGGCACATCTCCGGAAGCTTCCGTCTCTCCTGAGCATCTACGACACCTTGGTCCTATCTAAGGAGCTTAGAGATGTTCTCATTCACGCTCTACAAAACCCCGAGCGGTATCAGGCTCACTTTGCGGAAATTAATATGAAAGAATCCCAGCATGCTCTGCAGGCCGCCGCAGTCACATTTAAGGATGAAGACTTGCTACTGGGAACGGCTGAGCATAATCGGCCGCTTTACGTGACCGGGTACAGCGACGGAGATCGAATTAATCGCATATTGATTGATCCGGGGTCCTCAGTGAACATCATGAACTTGCGAACTCTGAAGAGTTTGTCAATGGACGTCTGACACCTGTCAAGGGAAAGGATTGTCATTCAAGGCTTCAACCAAAATTGCCAGCAAGTTCTGGGGTCTATAGCTTTGCCAATCAAATTTGGGGATCTGCAAACTGAAGCTAAGATATACCTGATCGATGCCGACACATCTTATAAGATTCTCTTGGGGCGGCCGTGGCTCCACGATTACGGCATCATTTCGTCAACTCTCCATCAATGCATGAAGTATACTAAAAATGGCGAAGAAAGACGCATTGACGGAGACATCCAGCCGTTCGGTGTGCATGAAGTCCAATATGAAGATTCTCGGTACTTTACGAACCGCCAAAATGCTAAGCCACAACTGACTGAGGATAGAATAGCCCCAAGACTCAAAAGCAAATCTGCGCCGGCTATCACTTTCAAAAGCAAAAATACCCAAGTACGCTCGCATTTCGGCAGCGACACTGATGAGTCCGACGCTGGAAGCCCGTCCTTCCACCAAACTCGCCCTCATTTCGGCAGCGATACGGACGAATCTGTTACTGAAGGCCCATCTAGCAGCAAAGTCTGCCCTCATCTTGGCAGTGACACTGAAGAGTCAGAAGAAGAGGACCTGCCGTGCAACAGCTGTGCAGATCGGCCCCCCATGCAGCAAGCGAAACTACGAGAGACCTTTGAAGTCGCAGAAGGGTCCCTGGCCATCACAAGGGTGCCAGAACGGATGTGCAAAGAGCTCGACGCATTGTCAGTCTCTACCGTGGACCAGCTGGAAACTTTCTACATGCCCGGGAGGAAAAATGGACAGAAAGGCATCCTGTTTTACAGGTCAAACTCCGTTGTGCACCCGGACGACCTTTCTGTCGCGTGCCTTCCCTATGAGAGAGGCATAAGAGCCGTCCTCAATCCCAGATACTATGCGCTCAAGATGCGGGAATACTTTAAGAAGTGCAGATGCCGGTTATATCAAACGGAGTCCGAAGCAAAGTTTTACGAAGGGCTATGGTATCCGTCCCAGGTCCGAGCACTCATCGATGGACGAATTCCAGATAGACGGGGCATAGGCTACATTCAATCTGATTCCAAAGCATGCTACATGATCCATGTTGGTGAGGCCAGCGAAAGATCGAATGATGATGACGAGATAGCCGAGCCAGAAGAAGCTCCTCAAGAGCTCGAAGATGGCGGACAAGCAACCTTTGATGAGCTAACCGAGATTGACTTAGGAATGCCCGATAATCTAAGGCCGACCTACATCAGCTCACTCTTGTCGGAGGAAATGAAAGAGCAGATAATTGCCCTGCTGCGTGAGTTCGTCGACTGCTTCGCGTGGACGTACAAAGAAATGCCTGGCCTTTCCCCTGAGGTAGCTGTGCATAAGCTGGCTATATCTCTTGATGCTAAGCCAGTCAAACAAGCTCCTCGAAGAATGAGAAGGGAGTTGGAAGAAAAGGTCATCGAGGAAACCAAGAAACTCATCGATGCCGGCTTCATCAGGGAAGAGAAATATGCAGACTGGATCGCATGCATAGTCCCAGTGAAGAAGAAAAATGGGCAGATCCGAGTTTGTGTCGATTTCAGGGACCTCAACAAGGCATGTCCTAAAGACGACTTTCCGCTACCGGTCATGGAAATGATGGTCGATGACACCTCAAATTACGAATTGTTCACCTTTATGGATGGCTCGTCTGGATATAATCAGATCAAGATGTCGCCTGAGGATGAGAAGCACACATCATTTCGAACCCCGATCGGAATATATTGCTACAAGGTAATGCCATTCGGACTGAAGAACGCAGGTGCTACATATCAAAGGGCAATGACTAATATCTTTGATGGCCTAATCCATAAAGTCGTCGAATGTTATGTTGATGATATGGTCGTCAAGACTAAAGCCAAGGCCGATCATATCCAAGATCTCAGGACCGTTCTCACCAGACTGAGGGAATACGATCTGAAGATGAATCCTCTGAAGTGCGCTTTTAGCGTGTCATCGGGAAAATTCCTGGGCTTCATAGTCCGACATCGAGGGATCGAAGTTGACCCATCAAAGATAAAGGCCATCATGGAGATGCCCCCTCCGAAGAATCTGACGCAGCTAAGATCTTTTCAAGGCAAGCTTGCTTATATACGGAGGTTTATCTCAAATTTATCGGGGAGATGTAGGCCCTTCTCGAAGCTCATAAAGAAAGGAGCTCCTTTTATCTGGGATGCCGAATGTCAAGCAGCGTTCAGAAGCATCAAACAATACTTGTTGCACCCTCCAGTGCTGGCCGCTCCCATTCCAAATAAACCGCTGATTCTTTACACTGCCGCGCTGGACGAGTCACTCGGTACGCTCCTTGCCCAGAATAACGAGGAGGGAAAAGAAAATGCCCTCTACTACCTCAGTCGAACTCTAGTCGGGGCGGAACATAACTACTCCCCAATCGAAAAGCAATGCCTGGCTCTAATATTTGCTGTGAAGAAGCTGAGGCACTATTTGATCGCTCATCGGGTTATGCTGATCTCCAAGGTCGACCCGCTCAAACACTTGATGACCAAAGCAAGCCTAGCTGGCAGAATAGCAAGATGGGCTGTCATGCTACTTGAGTTTGACATAGTTTATACCCCCCAGAAAGCAGTAAAAGGGCAAGCTATTGCAGACTTTCTCGCCGCTCATCCCGTACCAGAAGGGTCGCCGCTAAATTGTGAGTTACCCGACGAACAAGTGCTGCACCTCGAGGAAGATGAGCCATGTTGGGGGCTCTACTTCGATGGGGCCTCATCAATAAGGAGCTCCGGCAGATCAAGCATCCAGGAGGTAAAAGCGGGGATAGGATTGGTGTTCATCACGCCATCAATGGGAACCTTACGGCGTTCTTTTGCTCTCACCGAGCCTTGGACAAACAATGAAGCTGAGTATGAAGCTCTGATAGCTGGTTTGGAACTCGCCATAGAAATGGAAATCCTTCGGCTACGGGTTTACGGTGACTCCCAGCTTGTCGTCAACCAGGTAAGCGGCGACTATAAGATATACAAACCCGAGTTAGCTCGGTACAGGGGCCGGGTGGTGGAACTCATGAAATGGTTCACTCATATTGAACTAATGAGAATCCCCAGAGCGTTGAACGGAAAAGCCGACATATTCGCTCGCTTAGCCAAGGAGCTGGCTGATCCTGACATGGACGAAATTCTGATCACAGTCAGGAGCCGGCAAATTCTACCCCCAGTCTCTCTACGAGAAGAGAAAAGCGCGGAACAGAAGAGCAGTCCCGCCGAAGAAGCTTCAATCATCCAAGACGAGCCCGATTGGAGAGAACCCTTCATAGAGTACCTCCGATATGACAAGCTGCCCGAAGAAAAATCTGCGAGGATTCAGCTGAAGAAAAGAGCTCTTCGATACGTGTTTGTAAATGACACGTTATACCGCAGGTCATATGACCAACTCTGGCTCAGGTGTCTGTCGTTGGCCAAAGCCCAAAAGGTCATGAAAGATGTCCACTCGGGCGTTTGTGGTGCTCACCAATCTGGCCCCAAGATGCGACTTCAAATCAAACGGCTGGGGTATTACTGGCCCACCATGATACGGGATTGCGGAGAACATGCAAAGAAATGTCAGATCTGTCAAATCCATGGTGATTTCATTCACAAGCATCCCAATCCGTTGCATCCTACGGTGGCGTCGTGGCCCTTCGAAGTCTGGGGCACCAACATTGTCGGCCCAATTGATCCTCCGTCATCCAAAGGCCACCGATTCATACTGGCCGCAACTGACTACTTCTCCAGATGGGCTGAAGCTGTCCCGCTAAAAGAAGTCAAGACAAAAGATATTCTGACATTCTTCCAGCATAATATTCTATACCGCTTCGGTACACCAAGAAAAGTCATTTCTGACAACGGGCCTTCTTTCAAGAGCTTCAACGTCTCAAGGTTCGCTACTCAGCACAAGATAGACTGGAGATATTCCTCTATCTATAATCCAAGAGCCAATGGGCTGGCCGAAGCCTTCAATAAGACTCTATGCAAGCTCCTGAGGAAAAATTCTTCAGCCAACAAGAGAGACTGGAATCTCAAGCTTCACGAGGCATTGTGGGCATATCGTACCACGCACCGTACTCCAACTCAGTCCACTCCATACTCATTGCTCTTCGGAGTGGAGGCGGTCCTCCCTCTCGAAGTTGAAGTTCCAAGCTTAAGAATGGCCGTCCAACATGAGTTGACGGAGGAAGAAAATGTGCTCCTTCGACTTGAAGAACTCGATGCCCTCGAAGAAAAGAGGCTCGCGGTGCAACAAAATCTGGAGCTATACCGAGCCCAAATGTCACGGGCCTATGACAAGATAACCCGTATCCGCGCTTTCAAGAAAGGTGAATTGGTGTTGGTCCTCAAAAGACCGATCATCCCCAATCGACATGCCAAGGGAAAATTTGAGCCAAACTGGGAAGGACCATACGTCATCGAGAAAGTGTTCGACGGAGGATCCTACCAACTGATAAGTGCCGAGGGAGAAAGGCCCATGCCACCCATCAATGGCCGATATCTTAAGAAATACTATACGTGAGTGCTCCAAGTCGCAGGCGAATTGAGCACATCAGCCCTACGGTCTGGATCATATATCCTGCAAAACCGTATACAATCCACGGGCATAAATGACCCCTATCTCTCCCAAATCCTGCCGGTGAGACTACTTTTAAAGTCCCACCAGTGGTAAAAATAAATAAAAATAAATAAAAATATAAACAGTATGTCCACAAGCAAAACGGGCACGGATGAAAACCCGAAAGGGCTCCATGAGTAAAAACAGCAGGACTACCGGCGAGTCTGTGAAAACCCGAAAGGGCGCAAACTCGTGAAAAGAGATGAAATACACTCACAAAATCCTCTCGACCTTGTGAGGAGAAAACCCCTGCGTGAGATCCTTACGACTCACAAAGGAGCAACACACTTAGGAATCCTCACGATTCCTAAGGAGAAAATACACCTGCGGGATCCTTACGACTCGTAGGGAGAAAATGCTTTTATGGGACCCTCACGGCCCATAAAATTGAAAAGCCTTCGGTGATAGGGACCCAAACCTATCTCCTAAGCCATCGTTCCCCAACGGGCAACGGCAAATGATGAGTCGCTCCTGGCATTTCGCTTCAGTGTTAGCGGTGCTGATGCCGACCAAAAACCCAAATCCCAAGTCCTCCCAAGGTAAATGATGAGTTGCTACTGGCATTATTCCAGTGCAGCAATGCTGATGCCAAACAAGATCCAAATTCCAAGTCCCCAAACGGCGAATGATGAGTCGCTCCTGGTATCATATTCCAGTGTAGCGATGCAGACGCCAACCAAATTCCAAATCCCATACCCCAACGGCGAATGATGAGTCGCTCCTGGTACCACATTCCAGTGCAGCGATGCAGACGCCAACAAAGCCCTGAAATTTTTCCGGCCCTACGGTCTGGATCATACATCCTGCAAAACCGTATACAATCCACGGGCGTAAAACAATCCCGATCTCTCCAAAAAAAAATAGAAAAAGAAGAAAAAAAAATTAAAAAAAATAACGGTATGTCCATAAGCAAAATGGGCACGGATGAAAACCCGAAAGGGCTCCGTGAGTAAAAATAGCGGGGCTGCCGGCGAGTTTGTGAAAACCCGAAAGGGCGCAAACTAGTAAAAAAGAAAAGAAATGAAATGCACTCGTAAAGTCCTCTCGACTTTGTGAGGAGAAAATTCCCGCGCGAGATCCCTACGACTCACCAAGGAGCAACACACTTAGGAGTCCCCACGACTCTTAAGGAGAAAACACACCTACGAGATCCTTTCGACTCGTAGGGAGAAAATGCTTTTATGGGACCCTTACGGCCCATAAAATTGAAAAGTCTTAGGTGATAGGGATCTAAACCTGCCTCCTAAGCCATCAATTCCTAAATCCTCTCGGGGCAAACGATGAGTTGCTCCTGGCATTATTCCAGTGCAGCAATGCAGATGCCAAACAAAAACCAATTCCCAAACCCTGTGATGACAAATGATGATTCGCTCCTGGTACCATATTCCAGTGTAACGATGCTGATGTCAACCCAAATCACATCAAGTCAAACAACCAGTGACCTCCCTGGCAGAATCAAATTCCACCTCGGAAACAAGTCAACTTCATCCCTGACGCTGCAAGAAGCGGGGTAAGTCAAATCCAGCACCGACCGTCCAAGTCGTTAAAATGGCAGCACCGACCGTCCACGTCGCTAAAAGGGCAGCAACGACCGTCCAAGTCGCAAAAAGGGCAGCACCGACCGTCCAAGTCGTTAAAATGGCAGCACCGACCGTCCACGTCGCAAAAAGGGTAGCATCGACCGTCCACGTCGCTAAAAGGGCAGTAACGACCGTCCAAGTCGCAAAAAGGGCAGCACCGACCATCCAAGTCGTTAAAATGGCAGCACCGACCGTCCACGTCACTAAAAGGGCAGCAACGACCGTCCAAGTCGCAAAAAGGGCAGCACCGACCGTCCAAGTCGTTAAAATGGCAGCACCGACCGTCCACGTCGCAAAAAGGGCAGCATCGACCATCCAAGTCGCAAAAAGGGCAGCATTGACCGTCCAAGTCGCAAAAAGGGCAGCATCGACCGTCCACGTCGCTAAAATGGCAGCATCGACCGTCCACGTCGCTAAAAGGGCAGCATCGACCGTCCAAGTCGCAAAAAGGGCAGCATCGACCGTCCAAGTCGTAAAAAGGGCAGCGCAGGATTCCTACAAAGCTGGAACCAGATCACTCCGGGCCAGGGAAACGTCTATCACGGACACTCCGTCTCGGAGACATGTCAAGCAACGACCGTCCATGTCGTAAAAAGAGCAGTGCCAGCTTCCCAAAAAGCGGGAACCAAATCAGGTCGCCTCCAAGTAAAAGAAGATCCATCAATTTCATACACACGACCCACATATGTGGTGTGCATTTATTGATGGGGGGCAATTTGTTGGGGTAAAAATTTACACCCCGGTTGACCAAGTCAAAATCAAAGTCAACCCCAAGCCAAGTGGGCCCAAGCCCAGATCCAGTGGGCCCATGCCCGAGTCGAGCCAGAACATGAAGTGGCCGGCCTCCTCCCATGCCAAGATAAAAATTTTGTAATAAACAATTTTGTTGCATTTCTTTTATTTTATTTTATGGATAAATGTAAGAAAAATAGGCATAAAGCCAAATTTTTGTAAAGCTCATGGCTTATGTGCAAAAAGAAATGGCACATGAGCCATGGGATAGGCAAAATGCCATTTTGTGAAGCCCAAGGGGCTATGTGTAAAGTGTATAGCCTATAAAGGCAAAGATAATGAAATATCTCAACAACTTTTTCTCTCTCCAAAAAAAAGTTTTAGATCTGAGATATTTCTTCCTTCTTCAAGGTTCCAAAACCTTCTTCTTTCTTTTGAATTAAATCAAGAGTTTTACTCTTCCTTTGTAAAAAACTAAATAGTTTTCCACCACAAAACCCATTAAGGGGAACTCAGATCTGCCATCAGATCTAAAAAAGAAAAGATTTTTAAATCTCACATCTCTTTATCTCTAAGATCCGGCCAGCAAAGGAAGAAGAATGACCCATTTCCTTAACCCAAAGCACCTTAGGAGTTTAACTCCACCCTATTTTCTCTTTAGAGAATTTCAGGGGCTAAAACCCCCCCTTTTTTTCTCGCTGGTGCGCTAGCGCTCGAGCGCAAAGCGCCCGCGTGCCGACACGTGGCGCGCTTGCTCTCCAGCGCTCTACGCTCGAGCGCAAAGCGCCCGCGTGCCGACACGTGGCGCGCTTGTGCTCAAGCGCCCAGGCGCTGGCCCCACGCATCCTTTGGATGTCTTTTTCCCTTTTTTTCTATATATATATACATATGTATACAAATGTACACATACACATACTCCACGACACTGTCCCTGTTAGAAAAAAATTTCTAACAGGGGGCTGCTAGCCCCCTTGACCCCCAGCCCGCTATCCGGGTAGCGGGACCCCGTAAAAACTCTGTGTGGCTCCCGATATATTTAAACCCCCTCCAAAACACAACACACGTACACTGCACATTGAGTTCGCATGACCAGTTTGACCCGTCAATCGGAGGTTCTCTCGTCCCAAAGGCGGGGGGTAATTAACGGCAGTTTAGTCCGCGGCTGCCGGAGATTCGGATCCCCATAATCATTAAACCCCGGTCTACCCTAGGCAGGGGGAATCTGTAGTACGCCTGACAAGCGCGCGCATATTCCCATCTCAATGGGGTGACGAACAACACCCTACATAAGGTGCAGGGCATATCATATATACCTCTATGCAAAGCAAGAACTATATAAGCTGTCAAAAACTAAACCGCGAGTTTGTAGCATCTGCCAGTTTCGCTAAAGAGGTCACTCCCGGCGAAGGGATCTCGGCTCTTTCCCCATCGAATAAGGTGCAGGATATATCGTATATACCGCTATGTAAACCAAGAACTATAGCTGTCAAAAACCAAACCGCGAGTTTGTAGTATCTGCCAGTTTCGCTAAAGAGGTCACTCCCGGTGAAGGGATCTCTGCTCTTTCCTCATCGAATAAGGTGCAGGGTATATCATATATACCGCTATGCAAAGCAAAACTGTAGCTACCCTTTTATAAAGTTCTGATTCTACAACATCTTTTAGGTTTCTTTTCTTTTTATTAATCTCATTAATAAATCCCATCAGCTTATGCTTCCTAAGCATCACAGAAGAAACGAAAGCAGTAATATTTATATATCAGCATATATATATAGTATAAGCATTCGTCTAAGGCAGTAATATGATCTCATCACAGAACATTGCAGCAGAAGAACATATATGAAATATTGGATATACTAGGATGTCCGTGTTTTTAATATGTGCCGGTATAAAACACGGATTCCACGGTCGCGATGAATAGCCAAACCCACATCCCTAGACCCCTACGAGAGTGGCAAGTAACACTGACAATTCTAGGGTTAGGAGACCCGGTCTCGACTCCTCGAGATGGCCTCCCACTGGACCCTAGAACCCGATTACTTGTGCTCCCCTCCTTGGGTCTACCTAATGCGGAAAAGTAAATAATATACACTGGTGACATCAACCTCATCCCGGAAGTGCCCCAATAAAAGAATATTACATACAAATGAATTTTACATGAATGAAAATAAAAAACCCTCATCTCACATAAAACCCCCGGCTATTCAGAACACGACGATCCAATATAACATATCACAGCAACGCATAATATCTCATATCATCAACGTAAATAAGTATGCATACACCGATCGTCGTTGATGTATAGCAACGAAGACCGGCAATACAACTACATACTACACTTACGGTCACAGAAAAAAAATTGTAAAACTACAACATTTGGAATCCACAATCACTTTAGACATCGTAAATCCGAAACATCACATACTTCGCATTTCATGCCTAACTATATGAATTCCACATATTGTATCACATTCCAGATAAATAGACAGTATTAAACTTTCCGATCGGATTAATCAAATACCCAAGATTTCCTAAATAGCTTAACACTTGAGCGGAGTTCAAACAATCCCAGAATCTGTCACAGTACCAATGGTCCAGCCGTAGAAGGGTCAAGCCAACGCCTCATATATGGCACGTCGTACTGCCCCAAACCCTAAGGTTTAGAGGCGGTTCAGACGGTCACATAATCGAGTTAAGGTTTGTGTTCTTCTAGAGGGTCCATCGCGTTACTTGCATATTTTTCCGAAAGATTTAAACCCAAGAAAAATTCAACACTTGAAAGTTTTTCGTGCAGGGAAAAAATGAGTTAATGATATCCGTTCGAACATTTTAACAGTTCTAAATATCCGGAAAGCAAAACGAAATTAAACTTTCCGATCGAATCAACGAATTCAAAATAAACCCCAGAACACTCAACACTTGAGTCAGATTTAAAATACCCAGAAATATGCAGGAACAGCTAAGGATTATACTGTGCAAACACGCGTCAATAAAGCCAAAGTTCTGTCGCGGAACCGCCGGGGGAAGCAGGTTCCTGCCGCGGTTCCGCGACGACTTCATGGTATTTTGAGTTCGTATTTCATGGTAATACTTAGAATTCGCTGCTGATTTTTTAAAGTATTTTAAATGCAGAAAAAATCACATTTTCACAAAATTTCCAGAGAGGGGTCTATTTCGATGTTCCGGGGTTCGATCGGAGTTTTAACTTCGTATACACGTCGCCTAATGCTCTAGCTAGGCTCTGATACCACTGTAGGGTTCCTAGGCACTCTTACAAGGGTTCATAAGGCATCAACCATGCCCGAATAAAAATTTAGACGTGCCGAACAACCCAAAGCCGGGATCTTTGCTAGATAATTAGGGTTTAACATGCAAGTAAATATCTTTACAACTAAGTGTGAGGGATTACAACCTTTGTAGTCCGCTCCTTCGCTTCATAAGCTCCGAGTAGAAGTCCCTTCACCGTGATCCACGATCTCCCGAACTCAAGAGAGGCTCCACGACTCGAACGATCCATGCTAGCTTGTAGTGTTCCTTTTCTCCGATGATCTACGTCGAAGTTGTTATAACTCAAGCTCTCTCACTCTAATGAGGTGAACACCCTAATCTAATTGGCTAGATTAGATAAGGATGATGGAGTAGTATTTATGCTTTCTTTTTTATATCAAATTCTCACATGAAAACATCACAAAAGGAAAACCTAGTAAGCTTTCTCAAAGCTCAAGGTTGAAGATGAAGATGAAAAATGAGTTAAACCTTTTGTAATGAATAATGAAATGAATATATGAATAATAATGCAACCATGGTCAAGGATGACAAGGATAACTCCTGTAGAGAATTAACTAAGGCTAGGGTTTGGGTTGAGTTAAAACAATGAGTCATGAGAAAATATCAACCATAATATCTAACTCATGACAAAAGAAATCCTTCTAGAAGGTGCAAGAAAGAACTAACCCAAATCAAACCCTAACCTTGTTTAATCTCCACTAAACAAGTTGTATTAGTAATCATATCATGTGACTATAATATATATCACATATATATTATATATTTGTAACAAAAGAAAATAATACAATTAATATATATCGCATATATATCAATGTATTACCCGGTGAGAAAATTAAATAATAAAGCGAGCCAATATTAGATAATGTAATACAATATATCATATATATTATTATACATTAAATTATCGAATCAACACTTGATCCGACAATCCGGCTATATCGAATATAACCGACTAATATATCATGTGCCGATTCATCGAATCAACACTTGATCCGATGACCCGGCTCATATCTAAATATCGCGAGAATATAATACGGTATCTCATATCGCATTATCCTCGGTCGTGCACATATCACATATGCGCTTCTACTCCGTTTTGCCTGAGTCAAGAAACCTCTGTGTAGGACTCTAAAGAACCGTCAATACGCCGGTAGCATGTGATGATCATATCAAACACCCACAAGCTGCAAGCGGTCAGCTAAACGTAACAGCCACCCAGGTATTGAGCGATCAGAAGATCAACAAGCTATCATGTCTATTCTCCTGTGAATCCAATCAGTAACACTCCCGTACAGTCCGGTCTCTTCGTCTGATATGTTGCATATCTAGTCTAGGGGTGGTATACGTCAGACCCCAGTAACCGATAAGTCGTGTCGATGTGAGGTTCATAACAAGTCGAGAAACTACTGGTAACACTTACCAGTAAATCTCTATATCCGCCCTGACCAGGGACTTCCAGTTATAGCCAATCGAACACAGCACAACATCAACTCCCATATCGGGAGAGACGAATCCCCTCCTATCGCTCATTGCCTCCATGTGATTCGGGACTGCACCCAAAAGCCACCGTTTTGCACGCCCTCTTGGACATGGTAAGGTGGAAATCAAAGCACAGTGGGAATCACACAAGACTCTATGACGATCTCGGGTCTACAGACTACCCTGTACCAATGTCACCGGAGAACTGCCACCTGACGTGTTGTATATCACCATCTGGGAGTTCTCGGCGAGTCCGTCCAGTGTACCCAGTCTCCACTGAGCACTCGTACACCATCCTTGATATCAAAACACCGATGGATATGGGATCATCCATCACCCATCATATGGGTCAAGATGCGTATACGCTAGTCTACTCTGGTGTATCGATGCCCTGTCTTGATATACCCTCGACTAGGAACAGTTATAGGATGTACTCATCGACTACCATGGCCCCACTAGTATGATCTTATCATAGTCCCAATAGTCGAGTACAGATCCTAAGGGCTTTATCAACATATGAGAGTAAGACAATAAACATATACAAGTCAACATGTTAAGATAAAGTAAAACCAAATAGCATACTATCATGACGAGCAAGAAAGTCCTCTCTATATATATCCAAGCATCCATTATAA
Organism: Agapanthus africanus; assembly: GCA_030015575.1. NCBI lineage: Eukaryota > Viridiplantae > Streptophyta > Magnoliopsida > Asparagales > Amaryllidaceae > Agapanthus > Agapanthus africanus. The sequence continues at coordinate 971,117,862 of CM057337.1, forward strand.
TATACATCATATGTACAACAATGACCTCTAGGGCATATACATAACTAACACCGTACCGTCGTCAACACGTCACCAGGCAAGTTTAATACTTGCTCCATGCTACTTTTTATATTACAATTCTAGTTACCAAAAATTCCCGCATATACTTTTTGTGTGAATTGTTATAAGTTAAGTGTTCGATATAAACCATGACCTACAAACCCAGTTTAATTGACGATAATAAATAACTTTGAGTGGCCCGAGTTATAACGAATACCCCTTAAGATTTTGGTTACAAATTAGGTCGTTTGCTCACGTAAAATGGCGTCCCGATTTCTGTCGTAAAGCCTGAAACTTCCGTACATGCTAAACCGTAAAATTTATAATAAATTGTAGAAAAACCGTATTTTAGCGTTTGATAGCTCATATCGAAGCTCACTGTTGAACCTACTGTATTATATTATCGATCACTGAATTTTAATAAACTATGATAGAGATAATTGCGGGGGATTACGATTCTGGACTGCAGTCCAGAATGGAAATCCCAGTTAACCCCTGTTCCTAAATCCTTGTATATTCCTGTTCAATTGTGAGAATGCGCGGAACCCTGTATCGTTACGTGGAGAATTGAATTTTTTTTCTTCCTCCACCGGTCTCACTGGATTCGTCAACCATTTGATATTTTTAACTCATTTTATAATGTCGATACGTCTTGCTGAATTCTGCAAAGGCAGATTCTACACATCGAGTATAACCTGTCCATAACTCCCTGTCAATATAGTATATCTCTGATCCGTCAATTGCGGTGGAAACCTGACTGATAACCCTAAATATTGTTCAACTGTGGCGTCGCCTAATTGCGATCCCAACTGGGATTAAAATGTGTTACAAAATAGACTTCCGATTCTGAAACCGGATTTCCAGCCGTGAACACTTAATTTGAAATGGTCATAACCAGCAAACCTGAAACCCGATTGGCGCGAAACCAATTTTGATGGATAGATAATTAAACATACTGCTTACCCCCTTTTCATTGTTTCACTAAATTTTGCATGTATGATTTATGATAAATTATGCAAGTGGTAGGACACCGACTGATGATAGCTTAATCATGTCTTAATTATCGTATTCTCATCACATTATATGGATGTCGCTGCATTGGTAACCTAGTGATCATGTGCATTACCCACTGTTAGATATTAGTGTTTGATTGTGGCAAGTACGTTAGCATTTAAGCATGAATAGATCAGTGAAAGTGACACGTACTTGTACACAATCAGTGGACCCTATTGATTTATTGCATTGCCGACGTCTGTGGGACATGTATGAGTGTGACTATAATTGGTATGGGACGATTATGGAAGCACTTGTATGGGTGTCACGGGTAAGGCACCAAACACTGTCCATTTATCTTGGGTATCAGTCGAGACATGCTTGATGGAGACCCTGTCTTCAGTTCTCGCATAGACTTGTCATGGACCGACTGGTATTTGAGTTTATGGTTGGCGTTTGATGTAGACCACGGAGTATGGGGTAGTTTGAGTGTGAGTTCAACAGAACCTCGGAGTCCCATGCCGGCACATACAGCGATTCTGGAGATATATGGGGATATCACTGATTATTAGCGAGCGGCTCGGGCCCGTGTTCCCTTGCCCTTGGGTCCTACCCTTGGGTGGGGGATACTCACGAGTGGTTGACTCTCACACTTGGACTGACGATAGGCTTAGTGACCTATACAGTGAGACTTAGAGACTGATAGGGTTAGTGATATTGACATGCATTGCTTACTGATTCAACATACCTGCCATACTGTTTACTGCTTCACTGTTTGCCTGCTCTATTAGCTACCTGCATTGGCTACTTCATGTTCACGTCTTTATTCCATGATTACTGTTCCATATTCATTATTATTGCACCAGTTACCATTTGTTTGTATATATATATATATATATATATATTGCTATATTGTCGCTCTGACGACCTGAGTATGCATGCTCAGAGTGAGAAGTGGATCTATCTTGGACCAGGACCTGACGTACTTCGAGGATATCGCGGACATCTTGATCAGTGACCCAGAGCTATACTCTCTTGATCTCTATCTGGTTAGTTCTTTTGTATTTGTTTTGATTTAGTGACTGTATTTCTCCTTACCGGTGCATTGATTCCTGATTACCACGTAAAGCTAGATGCCGAAGTGTGACTACGGCAGGATATTCCCTTGACCGTAGGAACATGGCTGGCCTTGTCAACCCCTCGTATTCCGTATTTTGGGAAGCGGGACGTGACAGATATGGTTTAATATATTGCACGTATTGAATTTAAACGATCGAGACTTTAAATATCAGATCGGCTCAGAAAAATCCCATGGAGACGTCTGCGCTAGAACACCAGATGTCTCTGAAACACATTTACAATAACTAAAATTGAACTACGGACGTCTGCCCAACTAAGACAAGACATCTCTGAAATACATTTACAGAACCGTGAATTGAATTGCAAACGTCTCCCCCAGACGTCTGCTGTCGACATACTTAGGAACCAGACGTTTTCTACAGACGTTTGGAGCAGAAGAATTATAGACCAGACGTCTTACGTAGGAATTTATTGATACATTAAACCTGACATTGAACCAATATTCTACATCGATTTACACATGCTATATACCTTACATGACACATTAATTGACACGTTCATTATACGTATTACCTGATTGCTTAAATTGAACGTTGACATGTATCCATGATATTCTGTTACTGTTATTGTATTACTATTGTATCATGTCAAGCTGCATCCGACATAATGTTTACCGAAATGCCAACAATCCTAATATTGACTTGTGGTCTTGATAGACATGACCCGTATCTGATTGCTTGTTTCCGTATTGGCATTAGGTAACATCCTATATTAATTGCATGTAGCAAGCACATCAACGATGAGAAAAAGATGACAGACACGTGTCTGCTCCTCATTCTTTACTCTCCAACTAGCATTCAGTTACCAACATATTTCTTTTTTGGTGTTTGTTTAATCCATTCTAGTTATTTAATTAACTATGTCTTTGTCCTTCTAATAATTATTATTTTACTTCTATATATTTTTTGGGTCTGGATTTCCCTACTATATTTCCTTCAAATAATGACATAGGTAAAAATGTTTCTTTCGAGGGCGGTATATAAAATTTGAACAAATTTGAACAAAGAGTCGTTTTAAAATTTTTGGATACATCCCGTATTGCAAAATTTGATAAGATACATTCAAGAAAAAAATTAAAATTCGAATCATCACCAGTAAAATGGAAAGCTAGGTATAATTCGGAATATACCATGAAACATAGAAGGTTCGGAATATTCCATGAATCATCACTAGTAAAATGTTCGGATGAGCGCTTTGATGATTGAGATTGTAAAGTTAACAAAAGACTCATAGAAAACTTTATCTATTTGGATCATTTATGCTATACTTATTTGGACTAATACCAATCATAAGTTTCGGCATACCAAATTGCTCATAACTGGGCATTTTTCTAGTATCAAGAAAAGTCATGATGTGCTAAAATATGCAAACGAGATATATAGGCTCACAGGAAGGGAGCTCGGATACGGGTCCGTCCACTGCGTCCAACGATTCAAACCCGTACCCGAAACAACGCACATGTTGCGCACGTGCCTCGATATCTTGGGTTCAAATAGCCTCTCTCGAGAGGAACCAAAATTGAAAACCCTAGCTCTAATCGCTCTCTCTCTCTCTCTCTCTCTCATCGCCTTCGTCTGCTTCGATCTCTCAAAATGGTACTCTCTCTCTGTCCTCTCTCTCTCTAGAATTGCAAACCCTCATGGCTTTTTGCTGTTGTTTTGTTGCAGGCCGATTCTCCGCGGAGAAGGTAAACCCTAGACTCATCTCATCTCTAGATCCGGCATCTTTTCATTGCTCTTGTTCTGTTCTGCGACATCTTGTTCTGCTAATTTTAGTTTGCGAGGCGTTCTAGAGTTTCTGGAACTCGAAAAATAGTAGCCTTTGACGGTGGCTAAATATCCGTATAATAACTCCTCATTTATTAATTAATATGAGTTATTGATGACGATCTTGGTACGATTATTTGTTTTGGTTGGACTTTGTTAATTACGAAGATAGATAGCTTGGGGGTCGTATACTAATTCATCTCATTTGTTATTTATGTTGGTGGTATAAGCACACGAATGTTTTAGTGGTTTCACTAATCAAAAGAGCTTTGTATGATTATGATAATGCGGTAATTTGGGTTTGTGCTCTTAAATGAAAGAAAACTGCCTTTAGGATGCTGATAAAATACTCATCAGAACGATTAACTGAATGGCTCTACATAAGAAAGAGGAAGATAAATCGAAAGTCAAAAGGGATTGGGGAAATTATTAAGGAAGCATAAAATGTAGCAATCTAGCTTGTGATTAACCAGCAAGCCTTGCACATCAAAGGCATTTATATATATATAACACTAAGGGGATCAAACATATTTGACGGGGATCTTGATGCAGCAGTTTGGAACACACCAAATACAGGGTTGACATGTTTTGCATGGTCATACGTGAAAACTACTTCTTAGCTTTGTCAATTTATTGTAGTGACACCTTGCGGGGGGGGGATTTATTATAGTGACACCTTGCAAGGGGGGGGATTTATTATAGTGACACCTTGTATGAGGGGGGGGGGACGCAGGATTTCTGGTCAACACGGACAACAATGTTTTTATTGGTAAGTTCAACTAAGTAATATGTAAAACACCATTATACACTTTACTAGGAGAGAACAAACTTTATAATATTAATTTGACTCTGGAAATATTCTATATGATAAAGGCACCTTGGAACTCCTAACTTAAAAAAAGTAAAAATAAATTTTGCAACCAGTGGGAATCGAGCCTAACATTTTATAGGGAATAAACAGTTTCCATCTATAGTAGACTCCAGTATTGCTGTGTAGTAGCTTATATATGTATAACATATGTTCTGAAATGTAATAGTTACTTGCAGCCGATATTAGTCTTATGTTTTTGTTAAAAAAAGATCGATGGGGGGTACCTGGCCTCGTCGGACCCTATGTAGTTGCGCCCTTACCTTTGTAGTACCCACAACTAATATACAACATTTACCTTTTTTTTTGAAAATCGATTTGTGACGGGATTATTTGTAAATTGACCTCAAACAAGAGTGAAATGAAGAAAAATAGGTGGGCTATGGTATCACATTGTATTCATTACTACTTCGTCATGTTATATTTAGGATTGTATGGCATAGTTCAGGCAATGTGCCAAAAAGCAAAAAAACAAACAAAAACAACCTAGGTCCGTGAGTCGGTTCAAGATAAATTATAGACTCTATTTTATTGTCTTTCCCCTTCTTTGGGATGGTGGATGGCTGCAGCAACAACTATAGAAATAGCAATGACAATAACACCATAATACTAACGATGGAAGTACATCCACTGTCCTTTATCTTCTCCTTTACTTTTCTAATTCCATTAGCGTAGATTAATTGTTACCTGGGTTGCTGCTAACTATATGCCTTGCTTGGGTGCATTGTTACGTTGGCATTGGCCTCATTGTAGATGACCAAAAAATTTCCTTGATATATGTATAATAAATTAAAGAATATATTAAGTTCATATGTCCGGATGAGAAAGGGTGAGGGTTGTGGTAGGCTTGTGACAGCCAATGTAAAACTTTATCACATTCCATGACATGAACCATAATAAGAATATCGTTGGGGCGTCCCCTACTCAGCGACGCGCTACATCGGATCCCGGGTGTAGTGTTAAGTATGCAAGGGCTTCTAGGTCGTCGTCCAGAAACGACGCGCTACATCGGACTCCGGGTGTAGTAACAAATAAGCAAGAGTTTCATATGATCCGTCTGGCTTCCTGGAACATAGGTTTCCTTACTGGTAGACTAATAGAATTAGTGGAGGTGATGATTAGGAGGAGAGTTGGTATTATGTGTTTGCAAGAAACTCAATGGGTAGGTGAAAAGAGTAGAGTCATAAGGTTATAAGTTTTGGTATACGGGTAGAGATAAAAATCGTAATATGGTAGGCATAATCATAGATAGACGGTTGCTTGAGGATATAGTTGAGATTAGGAGAAAAGGTGATAGAATTTTACTAGTTAAGCTTATTCTAGGTGGAGAGATCCTTAATGTTATTAGTGCTTATGCACCATAGATAGGTCTTGATGATGTCAGTAAGCGTCTATTCTGGGAGGATTTAGACGGGATAATGCAAAGTATACCTAGTGGAGAGAAGTTATTTATTGGTGGTGATCTCAATGGACATGTATGTACTAGTCGTAGTGGGTTTGATACTATCCATGGAGGTTTTTGTTTTGGACAAAAGAATGAAGGAGGTGTCTCGATTCTAGATTTTGCCTTATCTTATGACTTGATTTTAGCAAACACCTGGTTTAGGAAAAGAGAGTCCCACCTTATCATTTTTATGAGTGGATCAAGTGCTAGTCAAATAGACTTTTTTCTGACGAGAAGAATAGATAGAGATTGTTGTATCGACTGTAAGGTAGTGCCAGGTGAGAGTTTAACCACTCAATATAGACTTTTAGTTTTAGATTTCCGATTTAGAAGAGGACCTAAGAAGATTAGACATAAGATAGAGTCTAGAATTAAATGATGGCGATTGAAAGAAGGTAACCAAAAGGCTTTTATAGATCGTATAGTCCAAGAAGCGGATTGACAGTCGGAAGATGATTCAGACAGAACATGAAACATAATGGCTAGTTGTATCAAGAGGATAGCTAGAGATCTACTTGGTGAGTCGAGAGGTGGTGCTTCACCATCTAAGGATATATCATGGTGGAATGAAGAAGTAAATGCTGCTAGTAAAATTAAAAGGGATTCTTATAAAGATTTGAAGAAAAGTAGAGATGTGGAGAGATTTGAGAAGTATAAAATGGCTAAAAAGGAAGTTAAGAAAGCTGTTCGGGAAACTAAATCTAAGGTCTACAAGGAGGTGTACGAGAAATTAGACACTAAAAAGGCTGAAAATAATATATACCCGATTGCTCGGATGCTGGAAAGGAAGACCAGAGACTTATGTGCTGTGAAGTGTGTCAAAAATAAAAATCAGAAGGTTTTAGTTCGAGATGATGATATCAAGGAAAGGTGGAGAGATTATTTTAACAAATTGTTCAATGCGAGCTTTATTAAGAATTTGGATGGACATGTTATTCAATCTCAAGATATAAACCGTGATTTCATGTGTAAAATAAGACTACCTGAGGTTAAAGAAGTTTTGAACAGAATGGGTTTAAGAAAAGCGGTTGGTCCTGACGGGATTCCTATCGAGATTTGGAGATACTTAGGAGAAATAGGCGTTAATGGCTGACAGATCTGTTTAATAAGATTTGGCAGACAAAAAAGATGCCAAATGAATGGACGAAAAGTATCCTTGTACCTATCTACAAGAATAAGGGTGACATTCAAAATTGCTCAAACTACCATGGAAGAAAACTTATGTGTCACACCATGAAACTTTGGGAGAGAGTGATTGAACACAGGCTAAGGAAGGATATTAAGATAACAGAGAACCAGTTTGGGTTCATGCCTGGACGATCGACGACAGAGGCTATTCATTTGCTTCGTCAACTTGTCGAGTGTTTTCGAGAGAGAAGAGATTTGCATATGATATTTATTGATTTAGAGAGTGTACGACAAGGTATCTAGAGAGGTATTATGGGGGACAATGATGAAGAAGGGGGTTCCCGTCAAGTATATTGACATAATCAAGGATATATACGATGGAGTAGTGGCAAATGCCAGAACTTGCGGCGGCCTAACGAGTGATTTTTCGATTACAATTGGTTTACATCAAGAATCTGCCTTAAGTACATTCCTGTTTATCATCGTGATGGATGAGCTTACTAGAACTATCCAAGATGAGATATCTTGGTGTATGCTATTCGCTGATGATATTGTTCTGGTAAATGAGACGAAAGCAGGGGTTAATGCCAAATTGGAATTATGGAGACATATTGGAATCTCGGAGGTTCAGATGAGCAGGTTCAAGACAACATATATGCATTGCAAATTTAGTAAACAGAGAAGTCAAATCCATATTGGTATAACATTGCCATTGGAAGGGTAAGGGATATCACCAAGCGATCGGTTTAGATATCTAGGTTCCATCATCCAAAAGGATGGGGAGATCGATAGTGATGTTAATCAAAAGATCCAAGCTGGTTGGTTGAAATGGAGGAGTGCAACAGGAATTTTGTGTGATCGTAACTTTCCGTTAAAATTGAAAGGGAAGTTTTATCGAAGCGCTATTCGGCCTGCCTTATTATATGGTACAGAATGCTGGGCTCCTAATAAGTATCATACACAGAAGATGCACGTAGCGGAGATGCGCATGCTTCGTTGGATGTACGGTAACACTAGAAAAGATAAGGTGCGAAATGAGGAAATTCGTGCAAAAGTTGGTGTAGCACCTGTGGAGGAGAAGATGCGGGAAAAACGGCTAAGATGGTTTGGTCATGTGCGACGCAGACCTATGGAAGTATCGGTTCGATGAATAGATACTCTCAATACGGACAATAGCAAAAGGGAGATCGAAAAAAACATGGATGGAGGTGATACGAAACAATATGCTTGCCAAAGGATGAAAGTATATTGTTTGATAGGAGTGAGTGGAGGCGGAGGATTCATGTGCTGGACCCGGCATGATTCTCATGTTGGTTCATGTAGCCCACCCCATATACTTGGGATAAATGGCTCAGTTGTTGTATTAAGTTCATGTGTATCATATCATCTCTATGGACAACGGAATCGTATTTGACCCCAATCTAAATATCAGTCTTGGATCACAAGCTAATGTTCTTCCTTCGTAATTCTCTACTAAAATATGAAATCACGCACAAAAGGAGAGAATTTTAGTTAATGGCGCAACTAGGGATAGGGGTAGACCTAAACGAACATGGATATAGGCAATTAAGAACGGCATGTTAATTGTTAATTTAATCGAGGTGATGGCCCTTGACCATAGCAGAATGGAAGAAAAGGAGTTGTATAGCCGACCCCAAAAATTTGGGATAAGGGCTTGTTGTTGTATATTAAGGAAATCTAAACTCGGAAGACATGGAGAAAGTTGCACATGGGCTAGATTTTAATGTTCTGTTGACTTTTAAGTTTCAATTCAAAAGTACACGCGTGACTTTGTTTGGTAGACTTTTATGGGACTTGGAAGACTTCTGAGTAATGTCATTTGTAGAACAGTGGTGCAAGTTACTAGTAAAATATGGCTTCATATGATTTTCTGAATGCCATCTTTTATGATGATGCATTCTTGAGATTTGGGTCCAATAAAGCCATTCTTCGTCTTATTGGTAATTCTAGTAGAGTTTGAAGAAACAGTGAAGGAAGATTTCTTAATTGTTTAACTGTACAAAAGTTGGGATGCTATAGAACTACCTTTGCACTTGCTAACTTGTCACATATTCAGTAACATATAATGAGGCGATACTGTTTGGTATGACTTATCCTTTATGCCTATACTTTCCATATCATTGACTGGTGTATTGCTTCTAAATACACTAAACTGCAAGTATAGGAAGGCAAATTGAACTTCCTTATAGAACCCTACCGTACATTTCTGGTAACATAAACTTATTAGCTGTATAGGAGGCCAAATGCATCATCCGCTACTCAGAGACAACAGACTGCCCTATCAAATTTAGCATGGATGCAGGCACACACGCCTACAATTGAGAGTGCTGATCTTTGAACTCGTTCTAAACTCACGATAGCTTCTTGCCTTTGTCTACTTGTACAGGCCAAGCACTGTAAGTACGTGACACTGTTTCCCTTTCAGTTCACATCAATACCGCAAAGCTGCATATGTAGGACAATAATGTACAGTGTCGACCGCTTCAGCCTTTTTTTTGTGAACTTGACATTAGTGCCACCCAGATGCTAATCTATAAATTAGTGCTAATTATTTGCAATGTGCATTGGACATTCTTATGTACACTTGGTTTTGTACATTTTCTTGTATCCTAGAGTTCTACGCTAATTGTTTTATATTCTTATGCAACTTGGATGGGCTATACCAAACAACTAAATTAATGATATGGGCGCTTTAAAGGCTGTCTTCAATATTGTGCTGTATGTAGATTATCTTTTGTTCATGCTTATGTCCGTCCTCTTCATTTTTCATCCCTAGAGCTTAAACTTGATATGAATATATAACAAGCTCTACTCCACATCATAAATAATGAGATACTAATGAATCTATTTACTTCTGCACCTGGTACTCAAACCAGAATTTAATAGGATAATATTCTGTGGTATTTACAACATTTACTCCAACTTTTGAGCTCTATAAGTTATTGTTTTGAGCTCGATTTAAATCGTGTTATCTCATCTTTATATCTTAGCCGCACCCTTTTTTTTACATGAAGGCATTGAACATTAGCATACTCTATTACTCTCATTAGCGAGAGTTTCGGCAATTTTGAGGCGGAGTTTTGGTACTTTGTTATTGACATATTTAATTAAAAATACGAGTTTTCACTGTTGACATCTTTGTAAAAAATCACGGAATATAAAAAAACAATGAAAGTTAACTAAAAATCTTTTTGCATATTTCCTCTAATTTATGATATTGTATTTGCTGATAAAATCTGATATCATACGATATTTGATGTCGGATATAGTGTTAACTGACTGTTGATTGTAATATTTTGAATAAATACTGAAAGGCTTAGAAGCTTTGAATATCGGAAAAAATTATTTAAAGTTTTGAAAACTTATTGAATACTGTAAAATATCACGGAATATCAAAAAACAATGAAAGTTAAGTAAAATTCTTTTCGCATATTTCCTCTAATTTATGATATTGTATTTGCTGATAAAATCTTATATTATACGATATTTGATGTCGGATATAGTGTTAACTGACTGTTGATTGTAATATTTTGAATAAATACCGAAAGGCTTAGAAGCTTTGAATATCGGAAAAAATTGTTTAAAGTTTTGAAAACTTATTGAATACTGTAAAATATATAAAATATTGAACTTTGAATTGAACTACCAAAGTCTGAAAGAATTGAAAAAGTATATAATATTTAATTCGAAGTCATGTTTTATTGAGTTTGAAAATATATCGAGCACTTGAAAATGTATAAGGAGAAAACTTAGTATAAAGTGGCATGGTAGTGATTTTCTATATTGGCAGCTCAAAAAGTGTTCAACATCCCCCCAAACATTGTCCAACATTTTATATATTTCCATGTGCTGAATATTTTTTTAAACTAAGTTGCTTTCGATATTATATATATATATATATATATATATATATATATATATATTTTCAAGTGTTCAATTTCAATAGAAGTGCAATATTTTATATATTTTAATACAATGCTCAATATTTCATATATATTCAAGCGTTCAATATATTATATATTTTCATGCATTCAATACAACATTGTATTGAAATATTTAAATTTTAAAAATTTTGAACACACACAATGAGAATAATGGAGGAAAGGTGCCATAGGAGGGAATTTCCTCCGCGTCGAAAAAGTACACCCTCCATGATTTTTTTTCGATGATTGCCATTCATTATCTTCATCTTTATCATCTAAGATGTGGATACACCAAATTTTATATGATTCTATCACTTTTCATTGTTGAATTAACAATGTAAAAAGTACTATTGTCGGTAAACCGTTAATTTTTCACCCACTAACGCAACGGTTAAAAAGTGGTAGAAATGGAATCACATGAAATTTGGTGTATCCACATCTTAGATGATGAAGATGATGGTGCCGATTGTCGGAAAAAATAGCGGAATGTGTACTTTTTCGGCGCCATAGGAGGAAATTCCCTCCTATGTCATTTTTCCTTCATTATATATATATATATATATAGCTTTGAATTTTGTATTGAACGCTTGAGAATGTACAAGCGTGGATTCAAAATTGATTGCGCTGATAAATTTCCCCCCATATTCAACAGTCAAATTTGGGATATTCGGATATTCCTGTTGGTTCTTGTTACCGATCTTTATAATGTTTTCTTTTAAATGATGTGTTTCAAGCTACTGAATCTGCAATTATGGTGGTACTTGATCTTGCTATGTAGCTTTTGCATAACTTAACCTGGTATTATTTCAGGCACTCAGGATCCCCGTCATACAAGGGACGTTCTAGATCTAGATCCCCTGCAAGGTCAAGATCTCAAGGCATGTCTAGGTCTCCATCTCCCTGTCCTAGGTCTCCGTCTCCTCGACCTAGGTCACCTTCTCAAGGCCAGCCTCTGTCTAGGTCTGCATCCCCCCGCCCCATGTTGGCATCTCAGGGCCGCTCACAGTCAAGGTCTCTGTCTCCCCGTGCCAAGCCACGATCTCGAGGTCGTTCCCACTCTCGATCTCCGTCTCCTAGGCGTCGTTCTCCATCTCCTAGGCATCGTTCTCCATCTGCAAGGCATCGGTCTCCATCTCCCAGGCATCGGACTCATTCGCGATCTCCTCGCCACAAGCCACGATCCCGGGGCCGGGCCCACTCTAGGTCGCCGTCTCCCCGCCGTAGATCATTTTCGCGGTCACGTTCTGGAAGTCGAAGCAGGTTTTATGCTGATTTTTACTTCAGTAGTGCCTAACTAACCATTATTAATTGTGCTTTATGTATGCCTTAAAGTTGCATATAATGTCTTATAACAAATCAATTGTGAGGAAACGGAGCATAAAGTGTCACGTAGGGTGCACCCTACAATGATGCTGACATAAAGTGAATCTCTTATTTAAAGTGATGTGATCTAAAGCGGACTTGACATTTTATATGAGAATGATGCCATATTACTTTGAATAATGGATATCACCCAATACAATGTTGCTATGTAGCACTTTACTGCTTGGTGAAGGAATGTGAAGTTTTCTGATTTCAATCGGTAGGTGGCCTGACCCGTCAAATGGTCTTTTAGTGATAAATTCAAGCATTATGAGCCCCGGTCTTACTCTGAGGCAGCAGGCATTCCTGAGTGGCAGCAGGCCATGGGCATGTCAGCATAAGGTGCATCCTAGGTGACACTTCAGGCCCCGTTTCCTCATCTATTATTTCTTCCCTTGACTTTTTAAGGAGTATATAAGAATTTGGATGATAGTATGGTACTAACATATCATTTACAATAATGACAAAGCCCTCTCTGTATCCACATTGCTGACTAGAAAGTATACGCAATTAAGAGAGGGTTGAAGTCTGGTCTAAAGTTTGCATTAAAATTTTCCAAAGAACCATTGCTTCATAGCTGACCCTATTTTGATGGGAAGAAGCTTAGATGACTGCCTAACAATTTTATTTCAGGTTGTTTTTATTATAATTTTTCCATGTGGTAGCAGGGTGGATACGACAAATCCTGGCAATACCCTTTATGTTACAGGCCTTTCATCTAGGGTTACAGAAAGGGACCTTGAAGATCACTTCGCGAGAGAGGGAAAGGTTAGCTTCGCTGTATTCATCTTTTGCTCCACTCATGCAGTATCTGATCAACTTGATTTACTTAGATTGCTGAATGCCGCTTGATTGTTGAACCCCGCACTCGAATCTCCCGAGGTTTTGCGTTTATAACCATGGACACCATTGAAGACGCTGACCGCTGCATCAAATATCTCAATCACACGGTTTTGGAGGGCCGGCACATTACTGTTGAGAAGGTAACCCTTTTTTACCGTTTTAGGGATTGTAGAAAGAAAATCTTTTTTTTGTTTAATTTTATTTAACTTTGAAGGTTTTGGTTATATTCAGAAGCCATTGTGTCAGTTGGCAGCAATCAAAGATGATCAGTTCATCCATCAATCAATCTCAACTTAGTCAATACGGCTTGATGAATGGCCTGCCTAATGGTTTTCCATGCATCACATCAACTAAACAAATAGCAAAATTGTTCAACTAAACAACTTCAGCATTCACTCAACTAATCAACGGACACTAGCAACTCTTCTCTAATCGGACATTTATGGTATCTCACCGGGCATTCATTTAGTAGCAGTTGCTGGTCATGCCATTATGTTTAGTTTTTACACTTCACCTGCTCTGGTCATAGTACCTTATTATTCATTTTTGCATATTACTTTTTTACTTCCAAGTCGTTTTATGAGAATTGTTTGCATGTGGCTTTTGTTTATGATATATGGGCCTGTTTGGAAATGAAAAGGGAAGGCAAAGAAGGAATAGAAACTACAAGCAGAATATTTAACTCTTCATCCGTGCCAGCTTCTTTCACCAAGCACTCGCAAAACAGAAGCTAGAAAATTGTGGGAAAGGGACTCATTATCAGACTCTCTCCTTGCCCCATTTGTTTCTTCTCACACTTTTGCAGTATTTGCCATTCTAAGCAAACACTGCCAAGCTCTTCTGGTTGCCACAACCACAAATTCAGCATGTTACACGCTTTATTTTTTCTGAAAACAAAGGGATTTTCCCTGAGAAAACACTTTTTCTTATGACTTTTGTACTTCTTTCCTTCACCTTTACAAGCCCAACAGGCCCTACGTAATTGTTTCTGCTTGGCAGAGCAAGTGGTTTGAAAACTGATGCAGATTTATTGTGATGATTCAGTCGAAGAGGAAACGGCCACGGACACCGACACCTGGAAATTACCTTGGTTTAAAGAATGCACGAGACAGTAAGTTTCCTCTTTCCTTTTGAAAAGATTATGATTTGCAGAAGCATCATAGTCTAGAATGTTAATGCTACCGTTTTAAAAGAATATGTTGGATATTAATCTCCTTTGATAAAAGTTCAATACAAAAGACCAGGCATAAGAAATAAAAGATTAATATAGGAACGCAAAAGATATATACCAATTAACAAAAAGTGAGTACAAAATCATTTTTTGGTTAAACAGATGCCTACCATCAGACAACCTCAACAACCATCTTCCAGTCTCCTATATTAGAACTTTGATGCAAGGTTAAAGTAACATATGGCCATTGTTATTGTTTTCTTCTTCTTGCAGAAGATTTAAACCTATCCAGGACCTAAAATAGAATCGCAAATATGCAATCTTTAGAACATCCTTCTATTTCAACTGCTGGCCTTTCCAGTGTGATCTTTATTCGTCCATTTTGTTTCAGGCTATCGAGGAAGGCACCGTGGGGGCTATGGCCGTGAAGACTATGATGGGTCCCGCAGGTCGCCAAGGCGCTCACCTTACCGTGGGGGTCGCGATTACTCCCCTCGCCGAACAACTCATGGAGGTAGATCAAGAAGAGACCGGTCTCGGTCCCAGCCATATTCTCCAGATAGAAGCAGCTACGGTCGTCGTGCAAATGTTTATGCGAGGTAAAATCGCTCAATGGGAAATTAAATGGGCCTTATTGTTCGACGTCTTTTAGCTTAATGTATTGTTTGACTTGGGTGGTTCTCGGGTTGCTGTTATGATATTCTGAAAATGGTGGTAGTTTTGCAAGGATAATGAGGGAAGTCTGTTAACTGTTTTGCTAACTTGTGGTTGTTTTCTGACTGCTTAATCAATATTTAGTATCTACATTGCAGGTTTTCTTATATCAGTGCTTTCTTTTTCTTTTCAAAATATGTTCTTTTTAAGAAGAAAAAACATATATTCTTGTCTGCAGTTGTTTTATTGTTGCTGCCTAAATCGTTTAGTTGTCAGTGGTTGCTGAGAGAACATAGCAATTCGATAAAGAAAAATCTATTGAAAGCATGCGATTGTTTCTCTTGATTCTGGAGTCGTTTCTGATGTCTCTGCAGTCTTGACCATGGCATAGTTGCAAACAATTGATCAGTACTTTGCTTTCTTTGTACTTTGTAAAGTCATTTTACAGCATGTAAACTCACCAGTGGCACGTTGAACACTTGAAGGAGCAGTAGCGTGTGATCATGGTTATTTTAGTTTATCACGGTGTGCAAACATTTGCCAGATGAGATTCATGAGAATGACAACAAAGTCCATATTGGTCAAAAAGTACCATAATAACACCAATTTTATCGAATAATTTGAGTTATCCATTTTAAGGTAGACCAAATTTTATGTGAATTTAACATTTTTTACCCATAAATCTCATGGGTGCAAAATTAATGCCTTTCAGTAGCGAAATATTTTCCTCCACTGTCGGAAAAGAAGTATTGAAAATGCATGAAATTTGGTACAGCTATGTTTTAGACAACGCAAATTAGGTTGGACGGTTTCAATTGTCAAAGGATGGTGTAAGGCTGTACTTTTCGATAATAATAGGAAGGATTGCCACCTATTGTTTTTGTCATCCATTGTTCTTTTTTGAAGTATATATAAATTATATGGTTCTACGTATCGCTGGTCAGACAAGTTTTTCATGACCGTGATACATTATTTCTACTATTTATAAATAAAACTCAAATGATACACATGCCTTGCTCTTTTTTTACTATTATAACTAAAATTCAAGTGGTTACACATGCCCTCATCTTTTTTGTTTTAAAAGAAATCAAGAATTCCAAAAACAATGAGAAAAATCCATCCTTTTCACTAAACAAATACTATATGGTCAGTATTTATTATTTTATACATGCTCATCATGCTTAAAATCAAGTATAAACTAATTATAAGTTTTGGAATTTGTATGTTGATGGCCATGCACACAATTTGTCAACTCTTTTATTACCTTAAACTAGAAAGTTTTCGCAACCCTAGCAATAATTTCAGAGTTTTAGTATGAGTATCAGAGCAATCGGATTCAACCCCGTGAGCAAATGTATTTAAAAGCGGATTAATTAAAAGAAAATAACATTGTGCGAAAGCCTATGAATACACCTAAATGGTCTTCAGTCTAGAGGGCATATTAGAAAATAAAAAAAATAACCCACAATCTTTATTATAAATTTGAAGTTTTGTGCAAATAACACTTACATTTAACTCAACATATAAATTTAAAAATAAAGTATTGCCAAAAAACGAAGAAACATAAAATCTAACACCTGGTGAGTGGGAATGTCAACTAGGGAATCCTATAGATTATCGCTAAATATTACTTCGGTTGTTTTGGCACAAACAATATCCCAAAATTTTAAGATTACCAAAGAAATGAGACCCTAATAAATCATGGGAATCTTATTCTCATTCTTGTGATGTTTTTTTTCGAACTTTCCTGCTTAATATTCATGCCAAGCATAAATTGACCAGTGCCAGAACTATCAGTCGTCGTTGTTTGGTGCTCACCTCAGTCCCTAGTGGCAGGCGATCATCTCCGCCGCAGATTGCCTCTATCGCCAGCAATCGCTCTTGTCGCCGGCTGCCGCCGTCTCTTGTCGCCACCTTCCAAGGTTCCACCGCTAACCCTCTGTCTTTGTCGATTGCCATTGCCTACCTCTACCGTCTCTCATCGCCATCCGTCACCCTATGTCTTTTTCTCTCGTTGTCAGCAGCCGCCGTCCTCCACCGACCGCCGCTGCTGGCAGGCCTTGGTCTTCGCCGATCGCACCCGCTGGTCCCCAAGATCACAGTAGCGAGTCACCCGTAGCCACTTGGCCCTCTAAGCTGTCGACTGTCACCCCCGGTTGCCTGCTGCCGTAGATCATTGCTGCTTATCATTGGCCATGACCATTTCCTCTGCCAGCTCTGCCGTAACAGCCACAATAACCAATATTGTCTAGTACACACATATGATTAAATTAATATACAAGGACATTAATGCAAAATTCTCTGAAATTGCATCGCATTTCTGAGAATGCGTGGATTCTTAGAGAAGGATTTCATCCCCTGTACCAAGTGTCATCAAACATCAACACCATGCAATTACCCAATCATTAGCGTAACGAGTGAAGCGTGCGCTTTGAAAACATGGTTTGATAAGTTTGATAGCTCAGTTTATATGGGCAGTTCCTCGCTTGGGGAGGGTGTGGGAATCCCAGGAACCCCAAGAGAGGAAGTGGTCATAAATTAATGCTTTAGGGGTAAATTGGTGGGCCTCTTGGGTGTACGTGTTTGTTGTGTGTTTATGTGGTGTGTGTATAGGTTAGGATTACGGATGCGGTGCCAGAAAAAAAAAATTGATTTCTAAGGATAAAATGATACTTAAATTTGGCAGTGTCCCAGACCAATAAAATTTTAGCAGATTATAACATTTGTGTTGACAATTTGTGTCCGGACTAGTTTTCCATGAATTAGTAGATACATGATAAAACATGTGAAAGAAAAAATAACTAAAATATATCTCCACTATAAGATTTACAATTGTTTAATCATTTAATCATTTATGTAAGAGGATAGCATGTTTATTTCATAAGAGTGAAATAATAGTATGTCTGTTGTCATTAACTCTTTGCATAAAATGTCATTTTTGATTTTCTCGTATCCGAAAACTTTCACTTTTGTATTTAGAATGTAGATGGTCGAGGAGATTTCCATGATGTTATATGGATTTACCAACCCTATAAACGAGTTATTTCAATGTTACATTAGGTTTTGATTGCTATTTATTTTTTCGATCATGAGTCAACTAGATATCGAGCTTTTTTAGAAAATTGAAATAAACAAAATTCTGTAAAATAGATTTGATATTTTTGTCTGTTTATCCAGAATCTTGGGATACCTGTAAATATTTTATTTAGTTCACGGATTTGGTCTATTTTGGTCATCAAGCCAACATGACGAAGAACTCTGTGTTTGTTCCATTTCTCTCTAGATCTAAATATGACTTGATATTTGTAGGGTTTTCCCCTCAAATAAGTTATTTAGTCAAAGCTTCAATATTAATAAATTAATTCTAGTCACTTTATACATCGGAAATCGTCAATGTTATTTTGCTAGCCTCGGATATCTCAAATTAAATGCAATATTTCTTTCACATTATTTAATGTGAAAAAATATATATTTTCAATTTTCTTTGCATTCCTTTTATATCAACTTGTTTGTAATGCGCAATAAGTTTTATAAATAATGTTCATTAGCAATGCATGGGATTATATATAATCGGTTGATAAAACCATGAGTAAATCATAGTGGTTTCATGGCTTCATTCCTGTCAGTACCTTCATGTATTTGTTTGCAAAATCTTGCATAAAAAGATGGGAGTAATGTCTTGTAATATTTATGCATGAGATGCATTTCACATTTATGAACCATGGATGATAGTCTACTAGCAAATCATATTGGTTCTGTGACTTCATACCATTTATTTACTTCACGTATCTGTTTGTGAATTCTGCTAAAATTGAAAAGAATAACAAATGGTCCAAAAAGAAAATTTATTCACCTAGAAATATAATGAATATCTTCAGAGATGACATCAAGCAACAAATCTTTAATTGAATCACAATTCATTGGCTATATGCTTTAATTACCCTTGCTTATCTTACCTTATCCTAATTACCTTCTCTGCCACCAGTGTACCAACCCATATACATTTATAGCTAACCAATACTTGATTTACATGCTAGACTCCATATAGATATTTTATTTTCTGTAAATAGTCAATGTTTAATGTTTTCCTCAGTTACATAGTGAATTATTCGTTTTGAGCATCGTTTGCAGGAGTGAAAAAAGAGATAAAGCTTTCTGGGCATCCTTACAGGCTTTTGGATGCGGACTTATTTCTATTTCTCTATTTTTCATGTCCAAGCACAATATTCGTCCTAGCATGCAGAAGAATTTGCCCAATTACACAGGGCTAAGTCAAATGCCAACTAGTTATTTGCACGTGTGAAAAATATAGGAATTTGCTATTTTACATGAAAATATATATTTGAAATTTAAAAACATAAGTGGGAAAGATTTGTTTTGGGTTGGGTTGGGTTGGGTGGGGGTGGGGGTTGGGGGGGAGGGGGAGAGCTGGGTTGGGTTGGAAGGATAGAATATAAATTTAAAATTTTAAAATACTCAAAAAGGCTGGCATGGGTTTTTAAGAATGTAAAAAAATATTAGGAATTTTCCTTGTTTTTTTTAAAAAAAAAATTCAAAGAAAGAAATACCATCATCTAATCTACACAATTAACTGTAGATATTGTGGGACACATATAGGTTAGAATTATAATAGCTAAGTCAAACATATCAATCTCCTATTATTATTCTTGTAAAAAAAGGTTAAATTGCATAAAACACCATTCAACCTTTACAATTTACTATGAAAGAAGAAAAGATTTGAAACCACCACTGACGAGGTGTCACACTTCTTAAAGTTCAAATGTGTATGACGAGTACCCTTGGAACCAAGTGGTAAAACTTTCTTGTTGTTGAGCCGAAGGTCTGGGGGTTCAAATCTTGTTTGCATCATCTTACGGTCTATTATTAATTAAAAAAAAGTTTAAGGGTGTTCTATAAAGAAAGAAAAGTTAAATGGTGTTTTAGTAAATATATCCATTGAAATTGCTTTCATAGATATCAAAATCCGAAGAGGGCTCAACAAAAGCGAGCTATGATCCGCATCCAATTCAACTCAAATTCGATCGCCCCAAAACCCTCGTCCTCAATTTCTTCATCTTCTTCTTGTCGTTTCGATCAGATCCATATCAACAACGCTCGTAATTTGCAATTGCATCCCAAATCCCAAAACCTAGCTTCTGTTTCCTGCAAAAATCGCTCCTCAAAACCCTTGCTTCGATTCTGCAACGCTTCGCTTCGCCATAGGAATGGCGATGGCGACTACGCCGACAACGATCGGTTTCTTCAGGCGTCGCTTCTCGTTTCAGGTCCGTTTCTTGATTTGGGTTTGATCGGATGAATCGTGAGATCGCAAAATTTATGCCTTTTGTTTTCTTATGATATAATCTCAGTATTTTTGTATTTATCTTTTAATTTTTGTATTTTTTTTCATTTGTTATACTTGATATACTAATTGGCATGTGATTGCCCAAAAAAGGTAGATGATTTCCCACCAAATGGCTCAAAAAGTTGTTAAATTAGAAGAATGTGGCAAATGTTGTTAAAATGTGCAGGAGTAATTCACTGAAAGAGTCAACACAGTCATTTCTAGAAGCATCATCAGAAAATTTGTGTAGATTTTTCAAGCAGTTGAGGGAATGAAGAATCTAGTTGAATATTTGAATGAGAAAAGGGAATGTGTATAGTCCATGGGGTTGTTCCAGTGTGTTGGAGCAAAAAAAAAAATGTATGAGGAGGTATTCTCTTCGCTCACTTCCCTCAAAATGAGGGAGTGGTTTTATAACTACTCCCACTCATATATGTACCTAAAAAACAATGAAAGAAGAGGATCCCTCATTATTCAACTTTAAAAAAATTGAGGGGCTTGGAGTAGCTCATTGACGGGGCTTGCAGTAGCCTACGGGGAGATCCGGGATCGAGTCCGGGTCTCCCAATTAGGAGGGATGGCTAATTTATTCCACCTATTGTCTCCAAAAAACTTTAAAGAAAATTCTCAAGACAAAGACTACTCTTTGTTTTGCCTCCAAGAAGAAGAAGAAGAAGAAGAAGAAGGTGGTGGTGGTGATGATTTTGATGAAGTCTTTCTCCTCATTTTATCTCATTTTTTTCTTTCTAAAAAGAATATTTAGGGATAGAATACTTGGAGAATTCTTACCAATTTTCAAAATCAAGTATTCTCTATATGGACTTAAGAACATGATTAACTTCATGTTTTTTTTGATAAATAGAGAATACGAGAGCAATCTCATTATTCTTTACAAATTAGAAAATAGGGAAAACCCTATTTCTGCATATTCTAAGAATATGGGTCATAACCCTATACTCTTTACATAACTTGAAAATAGGGGAAACCCTATTTTCTAAACTTCGGACATAAAATCAAATTTATGTCCTTAAACAAAACATTGAACATAGAAAAAAGCTCCATGTTCTCAAGACAGATTTTCGGGCTGAGTCTGCTAACTCAGACGCATCGGAGCATAACGGCCATAACTCTCATCAGAGAGCACTAAATTGCGAATGGTTCAAAGCATATGAAAGCCAACTCATTAAGTTTCGAAACAATACCATATATGAATATGAATGGTTTTAAAATAAAAAAATTTCGGATATCTTAAAAAGGTATCCGCATCAAGCATTCTCGGGTTGAATTTACTAGCTCAGATATATCTGAGCAGAACAACCATAACTCTCACCAAAGAGCATCAAATTGCGAACAGTTCGAAGAATATGAAAGCCAACTCATTAAGCTTTGAAGCAATACCATGCATGGACATGAAAATAAAATTTATGTCCTTGAACGAATTTTTAATATAAAGTAAAATTATATGTTCTTTTCAAAACAATTTGAACATAATGCATATAATTATGTTCACACGACTTAGGCATGGCCAAATCATACCAACATGAGCAATTTCAGATATCTCAAATGAGGCACTCGTCTTCATAATAAGCAAAGTCGGGAATCCCAAATAAGTTCCCGCAGTTGGAACTCCAAATAGGCTCCTGCCGTCGGGAACCTCAAAGGAGGGTTCCTAACCTCAACAAACTTGAAGTCGGGAATCCCTAAGAAGGTTCCCACCTACCAACAAAATAGAGTTGGAAACCACAAAGAGAGGTTCCCACTCTTGATAATATGGAGTCGGGTACCTCAAGGAAGATACCGCTCATGGACAAAACGAGACTGGGTCCCACTCCGTCTCTATTTAAGATGCTAGGCTTGTGGTCCCCACAATGGTAAGTAATCGCCTATGCTTCAAATAGTGTTTTGTCATTGAAATCTCAAATGTTAAATTTGCCCAAGATATGACTCTTTTTATAAAGCTTGTATAATTTGGAATGTAAATAGTAACTTGTATTCAAATTGTATATAAAACCAATGCAACATAATGAAATCTTTTGATGACTCTCTTATGATGTCTTTCCTTTGCAAATACATATATTTGTAATATGATCTTTTTTTTAAATGATGTGACTTAGAACGATCTAACAATGTATCATGTCAAGGTATTCTATGGGACAATAGGGTGTAAATGAATAGTAAGTATTTGCGTTTATTGGAAGTCACGAACTTAGGACCTTCTGGTCAAACGTTAAAACTCAAAATTTGTTTTGTTTAAACTCTACCTTTATTTTAACGTTCAATCGTTAGAGGTTCTGAAAAGGGTAAACACAATATTGGTGGTTAGTTGACAAATGAAACATTAAAAAGGCATGCCAATTTTCCGACGGAGTGTTTGCCTAAGGTATATTCAAAATTACGAATAATAACGCAAGTTGGAGATGTTTTCTGCAAAAGTTGTTGGATCTTATGGTATTGTTCGATATGTAGTCTTTGTTTTTAAGTTGTACAAAGCAAGAAACACTAGATAAAGAATGCCAGATAGTCCACTTGGTGCTTGAATATGAAACTTGCCTTTCCCATCCTTTTACTTTATATGCTGTTGGCTTAAGTCATGTTTCCTACCAGAACATGATGGAGATTGTTCTTAAGCTTGATCAGAACTTTCACTGGCCCATGCATTGAACTCTCTCAAGAGTGTGCCAATAGTAATGCACTTTCTGTATGATGATTAAAATAAGTGAAAGTGGAAATTCTTACAAAAGCAGAAGTGAGGAGAACATGACACCATTTATTTTGCATATTGAGCTTATTACATGTTTTACATCAGTAAAAAGGATCCCCTGGTCATATGGGTTTTGAGGACAGTACTGATATCATCATCGTCAAGAATTTTTCCCCCTTCTGGAAATAGACCCTAACCCTTCAAGAGAACTTTGAGCTTCTATTTCATTAGTTGCCAATTTCCTCTACTTCATACTCCAGAAGATGCTCTATGCAAAATTATGATTACAAACATAGGCTAAGTTGCATGGATTTGGATACGGATACGGGACACAAAATGAGTCGGATTTGCGGATACGCAATTTCGCAGTAATCAAGGATATGATTCGTTGGGATAAGTTGATCTTTCTTTGTTTAATTATATATAAATTATCACACAAAATTATCATTTTAACAACCTAAACTAAGAACATAATCAATATGTTAGTGTTTGTGTGTAGATTGTTGATGTTTTAGCTATGAATACATGCTTGATACATCTAGAATACAATATAAAATTTTAGAATGTGCCAACAACGGTTACATATATGTTCTTCACGAATCCGAAAGAATCCGATGTCCTATACATACACGTCTCCTAATCGAAGAATCCGTGCAACATAGAACATAGATGTACCTATCTACAATTCTTATGATAATTATATGAAATAGATGTTTTCTATGCTAGTGATTCTAAGCATATCTGATTCTACAATCGTTTCCATTCATCCTTTGCCATAGATAAAGATTGGTTCCTTCCGATATAATGTTTATATTGATGGACAGAATTGTGATTATCGTTCAAGAGATTTTTATCAGTGGTATGGAAAAATAAATATTCCTTTTCAATTAAAGTAAGTTTTGTATATGCAGAAACTGTCACACACTACAGCTTGTGGAAACAGGGCTTCATAGAAAATACAAAATGGCATTCAGCTGGTCGGAACCATCTCTTTTCACACCGGAAAGAGGAAAAGTCAGATTCTACTCTCATTGGACATGGAATTCTTCGACAGTTCCAGAGCCCAACTATTTTTCTAAAAATTGCTTGTGATGGGGATCTATTATTGCCCATTGTTGTTGGTATAACACTAGATTTTATTTCGGCTAAATTACACTAAAGTACCTTTAGCTATGAGTGTTTTTCAGTTGACTACCTTAAAGTTTTTATTCCAGTAAATCATGTTAAAGGTTTCGTTTTAAGGGAGTTTTTGCAAATACTCTTTAATGTAGCAGCGCTTCAAAGGAGTTTACTGAAATAAAAACTTTGAGGTAGTTAGCTGAAAACACTCATAAATAAGGGTAGTTTAGGGTAACTTATTCATATATTTTTCATATATTTCTTATAAAGGGTACCAATAGAGATTTTTGAATAATTTGAGTGTGAATGACCTTCTAATTTGTTTGTGAAGGAGAATTTGCGATCAGCCAACTCATTAGTACCTTGAATGATGATCAGCATGAGGTTAACTTCTAACCTCTAGGTCTTTTTTGGTCACCTTATCCTGTGTGCTAAATTTGAGTTTGTTGCAGGAAAGCCCAGATCAATTTCAATTTGCTAAAAATGTTGTGCTAAAGTTTGGCTACGAGGTTAGAGCTTTACATGCTATTGAAGTACCAATCCATTTTCTGGTTATATGATGTCTATATCCATAGTATAAAATAGCACGTTGCGTAGCATAAATAGCGTGCTACATCACTTAGCAAGGACTATTTCTCTACATAGCATTGCACCTAGCGTGAATACACCATAGCTTATACTATTTTTATAAATAGCTTATGCTATATAACTTAAGCTATTTAGCTATGGAGCATAGGGCTTTACTGCTATTTAAAAAAAAAAAAAAATCCGACCTGGATCCTACCCATAAATAAAAGCATTCACAAACCCAAATCAATCATGTAGGACATCAGGGCTGCTCGTCCTCCTTTCCCCTAAATCGATCTTCCCAACCATGTCCATCGCCAGCCATCCAAGGCCTTGTCGTATAGTTAGTCAGCCTCTGAGGACATTGCCTACCTCTTTCAAGGCTATCTGAGGTCATCAATGCATATATGTCGTTTTAAATACTTTAGTTATTTGCTTGTGTTATTTTGTTTTCTAAATACTTTGGTTGATTGTCGATTTATATATCGTAGATGAGTATATAACGCTCTTGTGAACTATTGAAGATGGATTGAAGTATGAACTCATAAATTAAACATTAGGAACATTGTTGGTATGCTAGTGCTTAGTAGTTCCTTAGATTTTTGAAAAAAATATAATTCCTTAATTTTTAGAGCAATTTTACTATTTATTGCATTAGTATAACTATATTTATATGTTTAAATTAAAATATTACTGAACTTCGTGGCCTAAGCTATATGTTACGCTATATGCACCTTTTCTAATTTGATAGCGGAGCGCTATGCTTGACGCTATTTGCGCCTTTTCCCCGTTGAATTGTAGGATATAAGCTGCAAGAACTTTTAATCTTGTCATATTAATAAATATTCCCAGAAAAAGTATATGGGAACTAAACCCACATGACATGAGAAGGGAATCTAACAATTTGGAATTACCAAAAATCTATACTTGTTGTGGGATAACACCAAACTTACACTGGTTTTGACCTGAACATAAGGCAATATTTTAAAGTGGCTTCACATATACTGGTTGGTCTTAATCTTCACATTTCAGTGGATTAGTGTACCTCAGGAAAAATGTTGAAGCATATCCTAAATGTACTATGGGTCATATGGAGTTTCTCTCTCTTAATGTTTAGTCTTTTAACCTATCAATGATAACTATGTATTATAATGTGTAATAACTATGATAAAAGTGTTTCCTAAGGGTCTATAACATGTTAACTATTTAAGTGTGTGAAATAATATATAATGCTATCTAATCGTGTACTTCTTTGTGAAGATTCCATATTGTGAATTTAAGGAATGCATGTTCTGTGCTACATAAACTTTTTCTGTCCATAGCGTAAGATCGGTTCTCTGTAAGTGTGTGCATATGTAGAAACGGGTATATTGACTTCAAAAAACAGTTGAGTTTGTGTATCCATGTTATTAACTTTAAAGACATCAGAGTTGTTTAGGTCATCCTTTTTTTCATGGAGATAGTCCCCTACTTGCTGCATTACTTCGCATAGACATATCCATATGTTACTTATTTATAAAAGATTTTCTTTCTTTGAAGAAAGTATAAGGCCCTGTTTAGATTTGGTGTTAGGATTACTGTTGGTTTATTTTTAAGTGGAGGTAATGCAAACTGGGGTTTGCAAGCCCCAAACTCCAAACTCCAAAAATGGTTTGACAAAACTTTGGTCAGATTGGAGTTGAGATAATCTCAAGTTTTGGGCTGAGATAAATGAAGTTATCTTAGCTCCAAATGGTTGCCAAACAAGGCAAAATTAGCATTTTGGAGTTAAGTTTTGCTAACTTTACAAAACTGCAATTTAGAAAACTCAACTCCATTCCCAAACATGGCCTAAAAGATAACTTATACAATGAGGTTTGAAATGTGTAGATTTATAATCAATATAAAAGAATCTGAGTTTATTTCTTATTGAAAGGCTGAACACATAAAGTTCACTTCA
The DNA here is from genome assembly GCA_030015575.1 of Agapanthus africanus. Lineage (NCBI taxonomy): Eukaryota > Viridiplantae > Streptophyta > Magnoliopsida > Asparagales > Amaryllidaceae > Agapanthus > Agapanthus africanus. The sequence continues at coordinate 971,144,884 of CM057337.1, forward strand.
CTTATATAATGTACTCTTTACTAATTTACAGGTAAACATGGTGCGGATTACAGAGCGAGTAGTTAATACCTACCATGCATGTATATATCTTGGAAAGGTTGCAAACTGCACTACATTTTAAGTTTATAGGATGTTTGATGTGTAAATTTTGTATGCTAGGCTATACGTGATAGAATAATATTTTCCTTACTATGTGCAGCCTTCAAGAGATGTCAATATAACCATTGATGCACGACCTTCGGATGCTATAAATGTGGCAGAGAAGTTCAAGGTACATTATGCACTTTCTGCACATATGCATAGTAGTCCCTTTTGTTCTCGAAGTGCGTCATTACGAAACTTTCCTTCTTTGTAGACATAATGTATTGATCATCATCTTGGAAGGTCTATTACCCGAGACTTGTGTGCGCGTGTGTGTTGGGAGTTTTTTTTGTTGGGGTGGGGGAGGGGGGAGGGGTGGGGTGGGCAGTGGCGGACCCAGAAATTCTGATCAATGGGGGCACAAGATGATTCTAAGATCCATCAAAAATCTCGATCTACAGAATATATAAGAAAAGAGAAACCAATATACAAACGCCATTGCCGTAAAAATAATATTGCTTACATAACATTTTTCATGTTTCATATCCTTACCCTTTCATAAAAGGTTAATACAATCAACAAAGTACTTGGTGTTTATCTCAAATACGACATGGATTCATGGTATTTTGGTATATCTTACTTTTGCATTAAATTGGTATCAAAACTCAAAACATAATAAACCCAAAAATTCAAAGCCTGTATTAATTTTTGTTGTTATTTCAAAGCCCAACTAATGTTAAAAGTATTGACAACAATCTATTAGAGAGAGATGGAATTTGGGAGAAGTATGTTATTTAATTATTAAAAGAGAGCATTTGAACCAAGTAGTAGGTTTATAGTTTTTGTTGGAGATTGAGTGGGGTCATGTGTCCCCACAGTCTACTATGTGGGTCCGCCTGTGGGGGTGGGTGGATTTTGTTTATGAATATTCTTGCCTTACACACAGCCACAAAATATACAAACAAGATAGCAGCATGGCATTGACAAAGGGTAAATTTTACAACCGTAGATTTGGATCAGAAAATGCAGCGAAGGGACTTGTAGCACTTGGGTCTCACATTATGGGGGCGCAATATCCAGATATAGGTTTTTGGGGTACTAGTATCCAGTTTAGATTCTTATTGGGGATTTGTATCCAAAAAAAAAAAACTATTTTTTTTATCATAGAACTATGCATCATATCAATTTATGTTTGATGCATATTTGAGTGCTAATTGACTGGATATCGCTCGACTCTCCTTACTAATCGAACCTGAAATCCACTAAATGCAGGCTCCGATATATGTAAGCAAGGAAATTGTCCTAAAAGATGCTATTAAAATTGTCTATGGAAAATGGAAAGGAAGTGGAAAAACTGTTTATGATGTCTTGCTGGACAGGTACCCAATCATTCCCAGACATCAATTCTTGATTGTTGGTTAGGATTTACATTGACTTTTGGTCTTTGCAACCTATTTTTTCAGATCCCATATTTTCTTGTTTATATATTCTGTTTTCTTTGTTTTTATTATAAAAAAAAACTTTTATGTAAGTGCATTCTGCATTCTTTGATTTTTATGAATAATGACGAGTTCTTGTATATATTCCTTTCGACCGGAGCAGTGAATGACGTGATTACATCTCTGTTATTTTATTAGACATGTTCATAACGTTTAAAATTGCTTTTGTTTGATTAACTTATATTTTCACGATCGATTGCTGTACTATAGCAAAGTTAGATGTGTTTTGTTTGTTAATTATTGTATTTCCAGGCTGATACAATTTAATACTTGCTTCACAGTTTCATATATATTTTATGGCGTGTATTTGTATGATGCATTTTATGTCAGACAACCTACGAGCAAAGCCATTAAGGGACTGTGACTAATTAAATGCATCATAATAGGTAAAAATTGTGTTTAACTCATTTCCAAATGTTAAACCAGCCATGTTAAAAACACATGAATTTCCTTTCACCAAAGAAGCTCTAGGTAGACAATAGTATTGTCAGGCCTTCCCCAATCTTTCAATGTATATTCAGGGAAGCAAACAGCACATCATGGAAAATTCTCTCTTAACCATTCCTTATGTAAGAAAATTATTAATTGTATAGTTAATGGTATACCTGAAATTCTTAATGCTGTAAGTTACATGGTTATGCTGTTAGTCGCACCACCATTCTCCATTCCTTCATTCAAGTCAACAATCTGAAAAATGAATAACAGGCAGTACACATCGATATAACTTGAAGTTTCTTTAGATAATGTCAGGCAGTATGTTATACATATGCGTTTATTTTCCCTTGTCAAGTATGCACATAATCCCTTGTTGCAATAACTTATGGCCTTTATCTAAACTCTAATGCACTTATTATGACTAAATCGTAAAATTACCACCTTCTACAGAACTTTGGCATAATGAACTTTCACAAGATTGGGTTTTGTATTTTGGAAACCTGTTTCTACTTGTTCTGTAAGAAAAATGTCTGGCCAATATACTATTGTATCGATGGTTAAGTTACAAGTAATTTGTTCCTCAGTGCAGTAGAAGGTCATGATCCACTTTCCGAGGAGATCAACTTGATACAGAAGATGAGAACAGCAGTCGTAGAAGAAAGATATGAAGATGCAGGTAGATGAAAATTTTCTTCATCTCTTTGAACCTAATCGTATCACTTTGCTTGAGATGTTATAGTATACTAGAGCTAAACAATCACAATAACAAGCCTTCATCTCAAACTTTGGGGGTCGGCTATATATTATACAGGAGCTAATTTAGATTTTTTTACTTGTTATAGCCATTTGGAGAGACAAGATCGCCATGCTTCGAATACACAGTCATGAACTTTAGATGAAGCCTGATCATGGTAATAGCTTTACACTGACAATCTTATATGTGATTGTACAATTGATAGTGATCCTTGTTGAACTGCTTTTCCGTCTTCTTTACATCTGCCATAAAATTGAATGAGGTCTCTGCATTATTTTCCGTCTATTATATTATTTAACTTCTTCTTGTAAATTTCCAATCCTTGTGAAATCAGATGTAATTACAGGACACAAGGGGGTGTTTCCAGGAACACTCTTTTTTGCTGGAACTGAAATGATAGGATCCTTTTTAATTTGGGTTAATTGCACAAAAACCCTGAAGTTTACCCTGTATAGCACTTGTGCAAACATACAAAGACTTCTTATATCCGCAGAGTCATCTGATTGTGTAGTGTTATATAGGGGTTTGGTTGACAAATTTACAGAAGGGGAGACTTTTTTAAACTGCACAGTCATTTGATTGTGTTGTTTAGAGCAGAATTTGAGTGCTATATAAGGTTCTGGTCGACAAACAGAAGGGGTGTTTGCATTAATCAGTCACTTAAGGGGGTATAAGTGCTATATGAGGTAGACTACAGGGCTTCTTTTGTGAAATTAAGAAATAAAGGAAAGTAGAAACCTACGTCAGATGTCAACAGATGTCAACGGCACAAGAAGCATCAATATCAATAACAGTGATTTTAAATCAATAGTCCAAAAGCAACCCTTACATTATAAACAACGTGTTCCTGCATTGTTCTCTCATTAAGAATTAGTTTCCCCCTCAATATTTTAGACAAGGCAAAAGCCAGCCTTCAGAATATTGTGGAAGCAGGATGCTCCTCAGCAAACCCAAAACAAAAATATTTGTAATATGAACAATGCCAACTTTATTCACAACCTTAAGCTGTGGGGTTGTGGTATAACAATGTATATATCAAGCCGACAAAACACTTGACAAGCAAAATAAGCATTTCATGATTATCTCCAACTTGCCAGCTGTTGTTGCTAACGTTGATGCCCCTGTAGTTACATGCTGCTGCTATACATTGTAATAACTATTGATTAATGATGTTCAATATACATTGCATGTCATGCTTCATTCATGTTCCTGTGTAGAATCCTTGTATCATTCTTCGATGGACATTTTTATAAGAACTTTTAGCATCAGTTTTTATATTTGATATTACAAATTGTCCATATTCTACATTGAACCTATTTTAAAACTATTCCTTTTTTCTCCAATCTGAAATAGAGAGGGTCGATGTGGAATGCATGATCGCGGACAAAGAAGAGCTCATGAATCGGATAAAAGTGTGGAAGAATTTTATGTACAGCCCTAATCCGTACACAGGAATCGTGTTTGAATGCTTGCACAACATCGTTGAATTTGTCAAGACATCTCGGGGACATTGATTAAGTTGGTAAAGCTCACAGTGTAATATATGTCTTTCAGTGTCGAATCTGTTGATTTTTCCCACGTTTCTTTCCCTTTATTTTTTGGGGTGCACAGTGAATGTATCGGCAATAATGATAGTCAAAGACAAGTTTACTGAACTCATCCTTGCATTTTCACAGATTTGTAATAAATAGAGTTACACTGAACATGTTAAGATTCCAGATGAGCATATCCTAGATGATGATATTCAAATTTTTCTAATGCCATCTTTTGATTTGAAATTTGTTTTGGTGGAAGTTTTATTGACAGAATTCACAGTTAGTACTATTACAGGTTGATGCAGCAGCATTTACACCTGAAGCCCAAGAATCCAATGAACTTATAATAAATGCATGAATAAGTTATAAATGCATTCGGCCGAATTAATACATCTTTTGGCTCCAATCCGAATGGTCAAATTCAACATTTTTGGGTTCATTGGAAGGCAATCCTGTATAGGTTCTAGCGTGAGAAACGGCTCCATACTATAGTCGCATCGAGGGCCGAATTGAGAATCTTTTCATTTTTTTTAACAAATGTATTCGCTGTTAATTTCGTGCGAAACACGAAACGAAATGGAAATAAATCGATACGAATCGTAAGTATGTATCGGGTTATTATACACATTTTATATCGTACGAAATGAAACACATAATACACTGTTTAACCATTAAAAATCAAAAAAATCAAAACGGATCGGGTATTCGGGTTTAAAACCTACTTGGTTATATTATATAAGCTTAATTCCAAAAAAAAACCAAATCTTTTAGCTAAATTACGAGAAATCCTAAAAAACTTTCAAAATTACGAGAAACTACCATTGTACAATATTTTTTTTCAGTTTTTTGGAAGTTTCGTGCAATTTATTTCTGATATGGCATCTTATTTCTGATAGTCTTTCATAATTTTTGAAAGTTATGCAGTAGTTTTTTTGTATATTTTGAAAGTTTTGTGGCAGTTTCTTATGTATTTTAAAAGATTTTGAGATTTCTCGCAACTTAGCTAAAAGGTTTGATTTTTTTTTTTGTGGAATTAACTTAAATTATTAATATTCTACTTGGTTCCACACAACCTAGATCTAAATTTCTTCGTAATAATCTGCATTTCGAAGATATCTCTTATTTTTATAATGACAGTGATGACTGATGAGAAAATCGGAGAAAATTGATTTACCTAAGGAGTTAACTTTTTATTTGATGGCGATGTTTTGAAAACTTCAAACCTATAATGTTTATGTTTATGAATTGTGACATATGAATGAATATTCTGGACCATTTCGTTGCATAAGTGTGACATATGAATGAATATTCTGGATAATATTTTGCATAAGTTTGTGTGATTTATATATATGTATTTATATGGTTGTAATTCGGAAATTTGCTTTAGCTTGTATATGGCTCTATTTTGCTAAATTGATCGTTTTTAAAATTATAATTAGTTCTATACATAATTACTTCGTTATTACAAAAAGAAATATATTTTTTCAATACGAAACACAACACGATACACGATCTATGAATAAGAAAACGAAAAAACGAAACGATATCACGATTTGACATCTTGGATATATTTATAATATAGTATGACCTAAACAAGTTTTGTATTAATTATGAATAATAAGCATTTTGATTCTATCAGCACCTTGATTCTTTGGTGAATCCCATTGACTTCAGAATTTAGTTTTCGATCTATATCCTTGGAGTTGTTTGCTTATATCGACTGTTTCTAGGGGGGTGTTGTTACATCCTTAGAAGTAGTCGTTTGTCTTTATCCTATGGCGATGTTTCTCTATCCTTGTAGTCAACAACCATTTTCTATTTTAAGGCGGCAATACCGTATTCTTAGAGTAGTCCAGTTATCCCAATCTTATCTATTGTCTGTTTCAAGGTTTTGTACCCCTAAGAAGAGAACAAAGTGTTTGTTAGTTTCTCAAGAACAAAGTATTAGAGCTGCATTTGGATATATAAGGGCATAGACAACCGTATTGCGTCCCATATAAGAATGTTCCACGTCGCTTTCAGCTATATTTGTGCCTTAGAATTGAATATAATTCTATATAGCAAATATATTATCTTTTCTTCTTCTTTTAGACATTTCCATAGCCTTTGAGAATTTGGAGGAAGCCAGTTAATCATCTAAGACAACAACAAGCCTTTCCATTGTCATAGATTTCCGAACCAGGAAGTTGGCACTTATTTGAAGAAGATTGATGCCAGATTGACAGCTGGTCGTAAAACTTTCTCAAATCTTTATTGAAACTTTTGCTTCATAGTCGACCCTATTTTGATGGGAAAAGGCTTAGATGATGACGACGGCATAAAAATAAGATGCATCTATAAAAGTCCATATAGAATATATAAATATTATACATAGATGTGGAAACAGGACAATGTAGGTAGAAATAAATAAATCAATATGAACCTGCTTGCATTTGGTATTTATTAGTCACGGATATAGATGCAAATGTGTAAAAGATATAAACGCATTAGATAACAATTTTTGAGAAAAAAGTAGGGATAATTTGTTTGAGTGAAAAAAGATGGGATAATTAAGCCATAAATGCATTATATTAAGCTTTAAAGAAAGAAGAATGTGTATATTTTCTTAGCAGGTAAATTTATAATTAAAAAATTTATAGTACAACAGAAATTAAATATGCATGTAGGATTCCTAGTGCTTTTTTTTTTTTTTACTATTTCAATCAAAATACCTACAATCCATGAAACGTTGCACGATTTCTTATAGCTAATTTCAAATAATCTGCTTATTACGGCTAAATTGCACAAATATGCCCATCAATTTTCACGTTTTTTTCGGATTTTTTATTCGCTTTTTTAAATTCGCTTTTTTTTATAACTATTCAATCAAAATACCTACAATCCATTATGTTTTGTGAACATCTTCGTCTCCATACATATTTTCCGGGTTTTTTCACAATCTGTTTCAAATCGTATCTAGTTCCTATTTGTAGCCATTCCCTAAACAACATTTCATATTTGTTTCTAACTCTCTTAAATACAACATGCTATCAGCCAATTCAAAAACAAATTTTTCCCCTTAAAGTTCTTAACAAAATAGAAATAGTGCTATAAAAACATTTATGATAGATAGTACACAGTTCTTCAAATGTAGAATACAAAACATTTTAATATAATCTTGCTTATAAAATTGATCTTTCGCCATCATCGCTTGAACAATCTTTGCGAGGCCTATGTCAAAAGAAGCATTCTTCTCAGATTTGCTGCATATAAGACCCTCGTTATCTGTACCTGAGAGATACTCATCCATGAGATCCCATCTTCCTAATCTCCAAGCGGCCTGCACCCCTTGCATGCACCAAGTCTTCTTATATTGAGGTATTCAAGAAATCAGGCCATCAACATGTGTGGCCATAGCCTGAAGACGACACAGATTTAGCAAATTAACAGTTGAGGACCTCTGAATCTCGAGGTTAAGCACGGTGCAATAATTTCCTTAACATATATACAGTAAAACCTCCGTATAGGAATACTCTATATAGGAATAACCTCCCTATAGTGATAAAAAGTCCCGGTCCCGACTCGGGACCAGTTATAAATAAGAATAACCTCCACAGTGTGATATTCCATACTTTTTCCAAGTCCCGCCTGTACTAATTTACCTCTATATAGTAATAAATTGGCATTAAATTTTAAATAATTTTTTATATATATAAAAAATACATAAAATTACTTGGCTATTACAATTGAACTTAAGATGACATAAATTACTTAACTACACAATTGAACTTAAGATGACATAAAGTACTTATTCAAAGTTGTTTGGGACAATGACTTAATTTTTTGAGTTACTACCATATCCTTTAACTTGCGAGTTCGTAGTAACTCGTCACCACAATCACCTTCTTGTTGAATCCAAAACATTTCTAACTTATCCAACATGTTTGAAGCTTCTCGACATGACACCTTTTCTATTTCCACACTATCGTCTTCCGGATTATCACCTTGCGCTTCTTGCCTTATTGCCGCCATGATTTCTTTTATATATAAAACTCTACTTAAGAATAACCCCCCTATAGTAATATTTTTCCCCGGTCCCAAGGATATTACTGTATAGAGGTTTTACTGTAGTTTGAAAACCGGTCCCACAATCTCTGGCCTCTAGCTACCTCGATTATCTCCATAGATTTTTCAGGAGTGTTTTCATTAACTGATGCTTGGCAACCTGCCAGTTTAAGAAGCTCTTGTATAGCCAAAGCAGCTGAATCTTGAACAATGGTATCAGAAGCAGCTCTAAATGCCCTTGCGAGATGATTGTGTATCAACTCAAAAATAACATCATCTTCACAGCACTCGATCTTGAAACGCTGGCATGAAATTCCCTTAAATTTAGCGGGGTCCACTGCTCCGAGTGCCCCTGAACAATCTGCACAAACTACTTTCAACCGTTGCCCAACTGCTGTTCTCGATTCCTCTGCACATTGCCTGAGTACAGATGTAATTAAAGAGCTTATAATATCCATATCGGAGATAGCTTCACCGGCTATCAGAGCAGTGACATCCTCTCGTCTCGTGTTCAGCAGTTTACTAAGTTCACAAGTCACCATATGCCTTACATTTAAGCTCTCATGATTAAGACCATCAATGGAGTCTTGCAATTGAACCCTTAGAGTCATTGTTCCCCTTGCGTCCTGCATGACTTTGTTTATTTCAGATAAAGCTGCAATACTAGGCAATAGTGGGAGTTCACGGATATGTTGCTTTAATATGACCTTGATGATGCCCACAAGTGGGAATTAGATCACGACACGTAGCGGATGACGTGTCCCGGAGTCTACAGAGCTGGAGTAAGTATGATGCATTGGGGACGTTCCTCGGGACATCGTCTTCGAGGACGCATCCGATCTTTCGGAGACCTCCTTGAGTACTTTCCATATTTACCTAGCAAACAGCCAACAGCTCGCTTTCGAGTAGTCCATCGAGCTTCCTTAACCTCCTTGCTCGTCTCTGAGCTGTTGCAAGGCCGAGCTTCCTCGGCCTCCCGGCTCGTCTCTGAGCCTCCTGACAGGCCGAGCTTTCTCGGCCTCCCGGCTCGTCTCCGAGCCATCCCACAGGCCGAGCTTCCTCGGCTTCCTTTGCAGATAGCCCGGCGTCGACACCAACCCACCGAGATCCACACACTTAACCCTCAAAGTAAATCTCAGCTGTAAAAAACCGCTCGCACCAGATCGACGGAGGACAACATCCGACATAGATCACAACCTCCATCAGTTGGCGTCGTCTGTGGGAAATGCAAGAAGCTTCTCCACCCATAAAGTTGATCTTTCGCCCTTGACCCGATGGCGAGCGACGACCATGACGATCCTAATACGAGTCGCCCCACCCTCCATAACGGCCCCGGGAGCGGTTCTCCTCCCCCTCCTAACGTCATCGGCGTCTTATCCGTCTAGATCGACAGACTCACAGCTATGGTGGATGTGCTCGTCCGCGTTCAAACGGCGGGCCCTACCCATTAAGCCGCAGTTCCCCATCCCCGGGATAACGACGTCCGCAGAAGGACAAATGGGCACGCTCAGGTCCTTGATCTCGCTCACGCTCATCTCAGTGTCATTGAGCACCGGCGTGCCGACTCCGGCAACCATGACCCGCATGCGGTGAATGATTCCATGACCCACTAGGTGCCAGACAGCTCCATACCCCGGTCTGAGGGAAGACTAGACCGTCGCTCCGATGCTGTCATGCCCTGCTTCCTGGTGTACAGTAAGGAGACGCGATTAGGCCCGCTATGTATTTACTCAGAAGTAAACACGCTAAGCGTAACTAAACAATATAATGCAAATATACACAAGAAAACATGGAATGTAAATGAACAGCAACTTTTATTGATTAAACATTCTTTACAATATAACTGAAAAGTAAAATACAATACTGGAAAGTGATGCCTAAACATTGACATGAACTGAAAGTAGAGTAAGTACAAGTAAAGCCTAATGGTCGTGCTGCTCAATGGTCTGCTCCAAATGCTCCTGGCTGGTCTCGAACTTCTCAGAGTCGGGTTCTCCTGACAACATTTCAAAGAAAGAAGAGAAATAGAAATGTCATCAGCGAACAATCGCTCGGTAAGTCCCAAAGAGAGATAGAAATAGAATATACGGATAAGAGGATGTAACTGATATAATATTTGATGCTAACGCAGTTGTTTGTACCTTGGTACAGAATATGCCAGTGTATACAAGAGGAGTCCAACTTACACCGTGGACTATGAAAACCCGTAGTACAAGGCTCCGTCGATAAAACCACGGAACAACGGCAATGGATGTATAGTTACGTCTTTTAATGACCATCTCGTGCCACTTTTAACACATTCCATGCCAGTCTACCCCTTTAAAACCCCGTAATGTCTTTTCTATTGATTGTATATTGTTTTGTTTAATAGATGTACGACTTGCCGAAACCATGATATCAGTAATTCATGTAAACGGAAGAGATATAAATAGATAGTCATGTAAATAGAGTATATCCATGGTTTGGTTCAGTCAAGTCATGTTCATATAGATTGAATTCTGGTATAAATGGATTCATGTTGAATTGGAGTTATACTTGAATCGTATTCAAGGATAAATTGATTAATTTCATATTAGACTAAGATTCTACCTGAGTCATACACTTAAACAGAATTGAAGTCTTGAATTAGTTTTGGAGTTATCGGTAACTGCTGCACATGGACGGCAGGATTTATGTATTTTTCCAAGTCAATTACCGTATTGATAACACCGTTTTTAGGTTGTCTACCTTAAATAGGCAAGCACTCATATTCTCCGGCTCCCTGAGGCTCAAGAGAACTGGTCCCGCTTAAACCTATGTTTACTAGGGTCCTTATTGTAAATTAGTATAACTTGAGGGGGTTTTATGAAAAATAGTTTTGATATATTTTCAAAATAAATCTCAAGTATTTATTTATTGTCTTTAGGATTTTCATAGTTGTAATTTTTATAAAATGAAATATTCTAGTGGATATAAATCTAACTTTGAATAGTATATGGTATTTTATTGTAATTTGACTTGTATTGAATGTAATGGTATTTTCATAATCTTTTGTGATTTTTTTCTTTTGAGTTGAAAACATGGAATATATATTATATTTAAAATAGATATTTTTATAATATTTATATTTATATATAATTATAAAAATAGAATTTATTTATTAAACAGAAATCACGTTTTTCTTAAAAATTATAATAAGAATTCCATCGAGATCGAATACTCCGTGAGGAGGTCTGCATCTCGCTCTACTAGTCCCGAGGACGTGCGATAACCCGCACCATCTCGATCGGGTTCTCCAAAATGGGTTGCAGATATTTATTTGTAAGGAATTAATTAAAACAATTTAAAGAATACGGGTTTTGATAGTTTAAGGTATTTTAATGTAAATTGTGTTTTGTCCCACAAAAATTGTTACAAAAGCCATCGTGCTATATCAAGATGAGTGTTGTGATAAAATAGGTCATTACCTCATGAATTTTCTAAAGGTAATATGAGCAAAACGATAAAATAATGTCGTATGTAAACTTGATGGTATTTTACTGTAAAAATGAAATAAAAGTTGCAATACATATTATTTTGAATTGAAACTTGTTGTAAATGTTGTTTTTATGTTTATTAAACAAGATATAAAGAAATGGTTATTATGTGCTTAAGAAAAATTGAGTTTTTAAAGAAATTAGAATCGGAAGTCGGATTAACTTCGCTTTCGACGAGTTTTGAAAAGAGAAGTCTTTTTAATAGAAAGAGAGGAGGGGAGTGGGGACCTACAAGCTTAGGGTTTAGAGAAGAGGTAAAGAAAAAGGTTTGTGGTCTTCGCGGAGTCGCGGGGTCGCCGGAAGTGCTTCAAATTCTCGCCGGAACTTTGACTTTGGCTAACTCCACTTGTATAACTTTTGACTTGGAAATTTTTAGAGAGTTTTGACAAAGGATTTCTGAATGAGGAGGTTCAAAATGTAGGGGGGTATTTATATGATAAGATTAGGGTTTAGGGTAAAGAAATGAGAATTAAAAATACATTAAAATTTGGTTTTAAGGCTCTTTTTAATTCTCTGCTAATGTGCAGGGAAAAAAAACAGACTAGAGTTAGTGGAGGAAGTCCAAGGGGTGTTAGGGCAAAGTTTTGTAGCATTTTCTACGGTTGGGACCGGCGGCGCCGGCCCCCCAAGCAAATTTCGTCGGCCATCTTGGCTTGGTAGGGTGTGGGATTTTTGCCACGTGTCTTAGTCGCTTCATATAGCTCAGTGCACATGTTTGATTTGAGTGACTTTTTATTTTTACGTGAAACTTTTCAGCTTCTAAAATTTTAAAAGAAAAATCAGTAAAAAAATATATGTGGCTGGGGGGGTTCGAACACATGGGCTACGTCACAGCAGTGCAAGGCTTTACCAATGAGCTACAAGTTCTTTCTTGCTGTTCAAAAGCAATTTAAATTTATAATTTGTGCTCAGGCTTAGGTGCTCCTTTCTGTATTTTGAAAAAAAATTCTGTACAGAAAATTCAGGGTCATTACATTCTACCCTTCTTATAAAAATTTCGTTTTCGAAATTTATAGAAGGAAAGTGTAACAGATTCAAGAAAAGTTTGATGACAGTGGTGGGGAAAGAAATACTAGTAGTGCATGAAAAATAACGAGATGATGCAAGGGTTTGAAAAGATTGAAGGGAATTACCAGTGTTACCTTGGTCGATAGCCTCGGCTTCTACGGCCACTAAGGTGAAAAACTGATGCCGGGGTACATTCCTTCTAGCTGGAGACATATTCATCTGTCCTTGGGGCATGTTTCTCTGCCCTCGAGGTATGTTTCTCATTGCCTGATGGAATTGGCGATTAAGCTGTGCAGGAGGTCCATGTAAAGGTGGAGTTGGGAGAGCAAGACGAGATGTAGGAGTCTGGATAGCTGGCCACTGCGGATAAGTGATGTGAGTTGGAACTGGGTTGCGTCTATAATGACATGTTCCAATTTCATGAGTGGATACGCCACAAACTAAGCACAAGCCTTTTGCACGCCTACAGTCCTTCCACAGGTGTCCATACCTCTTGTAGTAGAAACAAAAATCTGAACTTGGCCGGTTATTTGTTACTTTTGGTCTCCTGGGTTCAAAAATTGGTATGGAAGAGGCTCCTACTGCTATCTGAGTGGTAGGGCACTTCACACAGGCAAATTGAGGTCTGCCCTTCATCTTCACTACTGCCTCATATCGATGGGCAGCTTTCATAAAGGGTTTCTAAGCACGACAACAAAGTTTCGGGTGGCATCATCCATGCTAAATTAAAATTTTTTCCATGCTTAATCAACCCTAAACAAGATCTTTAACTAGAGTATCATACGGACACTTAAAGTAAACGACTTTACAACTAAGTGATTAGGGATTACAACCTTTGTAGTCCATTCTTTCGCTTCATAAGCTCCGAGTAGTGGTCCCTTCGGTTCGATCCAAGAACTCCCGTACTCTTGAGAGACTCCGCAAGTCGTATGATGCATCCTTGCTTATAGTCTTCGAAATCCGAGATGATCTACTTCGAGAAAACACAGACTCAACCTATGACTTCACTAATATGGAATTAGTGAAGCCAACACACTAATCTATATGGCTAGTATAAAAGAGGATGATGAAGTAGGAATTTTGCTCTTTTTAGTTTTCTTTTTCTCACTTTATTTCATCACATAAAAAAAATCTAGCAAGTTTTTTGTGAGGAAGAAGAAGATGAACAAGTGATGAAAGAAGAATGAGCTTAGGTTAGAAATGCAACCATGGTGAATTAGTAAATACCATGGCTAACTCATGTAGAGAATAAACCATAGGCTAGGGTTAAAGTTAGGTTAACAAATATCTTAGGTGAAAACAAAAGAGGTGGACTTTGTCAAAGTTCTACAAGCTTCATCCAAAATATCAACCATGACAAATTCCACATTATTTGAATTACCTAAAATAAAATATAAACCCTAATCTTAACCCTGGCATGATATAAGTCTCTCACATCCATATTGCATGTGTAACCTAGCATGTTACAATTATATATATCACATATATATAATTTTGTAACAAAAGAAAAGAATACATCTAGCATATACCACACATATATCAATGCATCCTAAGTGAGAAAAAGAATTCTTTAAGTGAGCTTATATTAGTTAGTGTAATGTACTATATCACATATATAATTATACATTAAATTATTAAATCAATACTTGATTTAATAATTCGGCTATATTACATATAACCGGCTAATATAATATGTATCATTTTATCGAATCAACACTTGATCCGATAACCCGGCTATATCACATATACCCGGCCGATATCACACATCGTGAGAATAGAATACGGCATCACATACACGTATCAATCTCGGTCCCGCACATATCACATATGTGCTCCTACTCTGTTTCGCCTGAGCTAGGAAACCTCTGTGTAGGACTCTAAAGACTCGTCAATACGTTGGCAGTAGGTGATGATCATATCAAACAGCCACAAGCTGCAAGCGGTCAGCTAAACGTAACAGCCACCCGGATATTGAGCGACCAGAAGATCAACAAGCAAGCCTGTACATACTCCTGTGAATCCAATCAGTAAACACTACCGTACAGTCCGGTCTCTTCGTCTGATATGTCATATATCCAGTCTAGGGGTGGTAAACGTCAGACCCCAGCAACCGATAAGTCGTGTCGATGTGAGGCTTATAATAGGTCGAGAAACTACTGATAACACTTACCAGTAGATATCCATATCAGCCCTGGCTAGGGATTTCCAGTTATAGTCAATCGAGCACAGCGCAACATCAACCCCCAATACCGGGAGAGACGAAACCCTTCCTATCGCTCATTGCCTCCATGTGATTCGGGACTGTACCCAAAAACCACCGTTTTGCACGTTCTCATGAACGTGGTAAGGTGGAAATCAAAGCACAGTGGGAATCACACAAGACTCTATGACGATCTCGGGTCTACAGACTAACCTGTACCAGTGTCACCAGAGAACTGCTATATGATGATAGGTATAATACCATCTTGGAGTTCTCGGCGAGTCCGTTCAGTGTACCCAGTCTCCACTGAGCACCCGTATACCATCTTTGATATCAAACATCAATGGATGTGGGATCATCCATCGCCCATCAAATGGGTCAAGATGCGTATACGCTAGTCTACTCTGGAGTATCGATGCCCTGTCTCGATACACCCTCAACTAGGAACTATTATAGGATGTACTTATGGACTACCCTCGGCCCCACTAGTATGATCTCCATCATAGTCCTGGCAGTCAAGTACACATCCTAAGGGCTTTATCAACATGTGAGAGTAAGACAGTAAAACAATACAAGTCAACATGTTAAGACAAAGAGCAACCGAATAGCATACTATCATATCGAGCAAGAAAGTCTTCTTTATATATATCCAAGCATCCATTATAATATACATCATATGTACAACAATGGCCTCTAGGGCATATACATAACTAACAATCTCCCACTTGCACTAAAGCCAGCTGTTGTAGTATCTCATACCCAACATCCCGAAGAGTCTCTTGTTTCCCCCAATCAGAGCAAAGCTTTGTTCAAAATTTCAAATTTTGAAATGAAGCAGCGCTTCATAGCAGTGCCAGCGCTGAGAGAGTTAAAGACTCTGAGGCAGCGCTCATGTGCAAAGCACATGAGCGCTAGCGCTAAGAGCGCTGCACTCTAAGCAGCGCACCACGTGCAAAGCACGTAAGCGCTAGCGCTAAGTGCGCTGCACTCTAAGCAGCGCACCACGTGCAAAGCACGGGAGCGCTAGCGCTGGAACTAAATGTTCCCAACCGTTGGATCAAAAATCCAACGAACATGATTAAAAATCATCAATTGGCCAGAATAAAATTCCATTAAGGAAAGATTCCTCAAAATCTTTCCAAACAAAAAAATTGTGCTCTGTAAATCAGAGCACCGTCGGATCAATGATCCAGTGGTAATTAAAAATCACTAAAATACAGAATAAATTCTGTGTGGGGAAAGATTTCCCAATCTTGTTAAAAACAAGAAGATTGCCTTCTGTAAATCAGAAGCCCTTGGATCAAAGATCCAACGGGGGAGACATCCCCAAATCAATTAGAGAAAAGATCTCCTTAACCGATTGAACAAATCAGCTTGCCCTATATAAAGGCCCCAAGACTTCAAGTCTCATATAGAGCAACCCCCTATAAACTTTGAGAAATTTCAGAAAAAAGAGCAAGCTCTCGGTAGAAGAAGGACTTTTCTTCAAGGTAAAAAAAAACAGAGATAAGAAAAATCTCATTAAAAGAAGAAGAACATAATTCTTCTCACAGATCATAGATCTATAAGACTAAGGTCTTTTTACAAAAAGAGATCATGAACATCTTATTATAAAAGGGGGGGAGAATAATTCAATTCTCTTAGGATCACAGATCTATAAAGGCAAAGTCTTTCACCAAAATAAGAGATTGAAACATCTCCTAAGAACTTTGTTCTTAGAACCTTGAGACAAAGTCTCTTATAAACGAGAATTTATTTTTCAGATCATAAAATTGATCAGAAGCGCTTCTGCGCCTTTGGACCGGCGCACAGTGCCAAGCGCACCATATGCTCCTCACGTGTGCGCTACTTAATAGACCTCAGCGCTCTTAATCTAAAAGAGCCTTAGCGCTCCAAATTTAAAGAAGCGCTCTGCATTCAAGACTGGCGCACAGCGCCAAGCGCACCACGTGCTCCTCACGTGTACGCTACTTAACAGAAGAGTCTTAGCGCTCCTAATTTAAAAGAGCTTCAGCGCTCCTAATCTAAAAGAGTCTTACCGCTCCAAATTTAAAGAAGCGCTCTGCGCTCAAGACTGGCGCACAGCGCCAAGCGTACCACGTGCTCCTCACGTGTGCGCTACTTAACAGAAGCGCCTCAGTGCTCTGAATATAGCGCACAACGCTGCAGCGCCTCAGCGCTCCAAATATAGCGCACTGCGCTTATTAACTGGCGCTAGCACCAAGCGTGCCACATGTTCCTCACGCGTGCGCTGATAGAACATAAACTGTTCTATAAATAAAGCCAAGAGCTATGATGAATGCTCAGCATTCAGTAAAAGACAAAAATATTGTCAGAACTCAAACCAATGCTCATTATTGTTAAATGTTTAACATTTTAATTGAATGGGCCAAGCCCAAAGTGGCCACAGAACCCTAATTCTGATTAATTGAGCCCATATGCTCATAAATATTTGATCTTAGTCCCAAATTGGACTATAGAACTCCCAACCAATATTGGTTCGAGGGTACATCTCTTCACTCCTCTGATATTTGTCGTTGTAATCTTTCAACGTCTTCAGAGAGGTGACGGATCCCGACAACCAAACATTCCATGGACTATGGGGTCCTTAAACTCATGGACTATGATGTCCTTAACCTTGGACTGTGGGGTCCTTAAGCCCATGGACCGAGATGTCCTTAAACTAACATTGGACCGTAATGTCTTTAAACGAATGGACCGCAATGTCCCTAAACTAAACAATAAAGCCCAAATTCTCTTTTGTTGGATCTAAATGATCCCGTTAAGTTGATCTTAGTCTAAAATTAGACCAACGTATCCTTAACAAACGTTTAAGTTGATCTTAGTCTCAAATGAGACTAACACATCCTTAAAGATACGGATTTGGACTAATCCACGCCCTACGGCGCGACAACATAAATTAGTCTCCGTATACAATCCACGGGCAACCAAAAAACAAAACAAACACCCACGACACGAAGTGACCATCTAGAGAAGGAGAAAGTGGTTACCGTGATGCGGTAGCGTAATTAATTGTAGGGGCTTGCCCGCAGGGAAGAGCGTCCTCACAATCAAAACCCCCTCAACGAGGGGGAATCCGACGAAGTCTGCTACATCGGCCGCATCTGTCTAAACCTTCGATACACGGTGTCATAAATTAACTTGGCATCTTCGGAGAGGTGGACGGATAGCACCAAATAGTATCTGCCCTCGAAATTCAGGCAAGACAAACCTACGCGGTCTCGTCTCTGTATTCAGCAGAGAATAAATTCTGGCACGCCCGGTGGGACCTTTTCTTCTTTCCACTCCACACTTCATGTGTCGTGTTTCGCGAACGAATCGCAGTTTGCTATGGTTGCCTTTGGATGTGAAGTACTAAGATTTGGTATCTTGCTCCATGCAGAAAAACAGAAGATCAATGGTTTCAAACTGCACTAACTGCAACTGCAACTCTTACTCCGTCCTGTCCGAAGGAGTGACTTACGGGCCCCAAGCGGCCTCCCTTTTCACAATGCCAGCCTCCCTTTTCACAATGCCAGTGAAACAAGTGACCCAGGCCACCACTGGACTGTTCTTCGGGACTATGATCCCACCAACAAGCTTTAGTGCTCCTGTACCATCGCAAGAAGCTCCAGAAAAGTCGGTTTTTGATTGGCTTGCAACCACCACGGGCCCTCTCAGCGGGTCGTCCAACTCCAATACCTCAGTCTTTGGCAGGTTGGGTCAAAGCTCAAGTAGGCTCGCAAATAGGCTCGCAATACCAGAGATGGACACTCCAACACCTGCTACAGTTGAGGTCGTCCAGGCTACTCTCCCTACCCGAAGGCCGGCTTTCGACAGGTTGACCATCCCTTCTCAACGGACGTCAGTCTTCGACAGGCTAGCGCCAATAACAGCCTCTCCTCAAAACAGGGGGCATGGAAAAGCTGATCCAATAATGGAGGTAATCCCGGCTGCTCGCCATGCTCGTCGTTGTCACTGGCGCCGAGTAAGGAAGGCTGGGGGCAGCTCTCCTTCTGGACTGACTCCGCCAGCTCCAATGGTAGAAGTTGATGCTGCTGTTCCAATTGGGAACAGTTTTGAACTACTTAACAGGGGGCATGGAAAAGCTGATCCAATAATGGAGGTAATCCCGGCTGCTCGCCATGCTCGCCGTTGTCACTTGCGCCGAGTAAGGAAGGCTGGGGGCAGCTCTCCTTCTGGACTGACTCCGCCAGCTCCAATGGTGGAAGTTGATGCTGCTGTTCCAATTGGGAACAGTTTTGAACTACTTAACAGGGTGCGCAGGAATTCGCCAACTGTCGTGCTAAAAAAATCTCCTCCGCCTGTTGAAAAGATCACAAAGGCGAAGGCAGAGCAGCTCCCTCAGCGGCTGTCTTCTAAAGTTTACAAGGTCTGGCGTCAAGTCCAAGACTTGATAATTGATCCAGATTACTCCCGCCGACAGAAAAAGATAAAGGTTCAGTAAGAAAAAGGCCACCCTGTCAAGCCACATAAGGCGACAGCTACTTGGGTACCTACTGCAACGGCTCCCTCAACTTCGACCGCCCACAAGAAGAGAAGGCCGGAAAAGATCCCCGTGCCTGCGACAAATGTCAAGGGCACCGAGCCTAAACGCCCTAAGTCTGGGGGCATGGTGGTGCATACCGTCTATATGGCATCCGGAAAAGAGGATAGCCGTATCTCTACGGGTCACCGACCACTTACGCGATCAATGACTAAGGCTCAGGAGCAACAACAACAAAAGCTCCAAGAGATGTTAACAGCCATGGACGCACTCACTGGACCAAAAGCAGGCCCAGAAACGTCCTCAGAACAGCGTCATGAGCAGGAAACTGATGCCGAATTCTTTCGGAGAATGCTTGAGAAAAAGGACCAAGAGGTCGCGGAACAAGCGGCCGACATAAAACAAATGGCCCTTTTATTCCAAGATTTGGTGGACATGATAATCTAGCCGGACGCTCCAGCCGAAAATCCTCCAGTAATAATTGAAGATGATAGAGGAGAGACATCAAATCCTCTGCCGGCTCTGTCAGCAGCCAAGGAGGAGACCATCTCCAAAGCCGCACTCGATGATTATATAGCTCAACAAATACGAGCTCATCAAGCGAATGAAGCAGTTGGCCAAGTCATTAGAATTGGACGGCCCTATCCGGGTTGGTACGATCAAATAAAGTACCCGCCAGGATACACAATTCCTAAATTCCATGTGTATAAGGGGACAGGCAATCCCCATCAACATGTCGCTCAGTTCAGGGCTCTCTACGGCAATACTAGAGGGGATGATAAGTTACTGCTTCGCCAGTTCGTCGGCAGCTTGGCGGAAACGGCTTTTGAGTGGTATTCGGAGCTTCCCAACGACCCTGTCAAAACTTTTACGGAGATGGAATTGCTGTTCACCCAACGTTTCGCAAGCACTAGCGAGCGCACCCCGATCACCGCGTTAATTAACGCCAGAGTGAAGCCAGGCGAAACATGGGTGCAGTATGCGATACAGTGGAAGAATCTATGGTCGAAGTGCGAGCATCGCATCGAAGAAGCGCCTGCTGTAGGCATGTTCGTAGGGACCCTCGACCCTCAGGCGACCATTTCACAATCCATGATGTTCTTCAAGCCAACTACTTTCCAGGCCTTGATTGACAAGCTGGCCCAAATGGATCAGATGGGTCATAGACCCTCTCCTTCAAAGCTGGAATCTCGAAACGAGAAAGGGAAAGGGAAAGGGAAAGCGACTTTCGTCGCCAATACTCAGCAGTAGCCCAGTGGTCCAAAGCCAACTGATCGCCAAGACGAAAGATGACGATTCTTTAATGAGAAACTGAAGCGCTCTTATTCGTTTTCCCGGGATAAAACGAGGAGATTGTTTGAACTAGCGGTGCGCAACAGGCTCATCAACCTGCCGGATCCAAAATGCCCATTGCAACCCGGTGAGGCTAATAATCCCAATTATCGCCCCTATCACCATGTGGTAGGCCATCCAATTGAAGATTGCTTCGTCTTCAAAAGGTGAATTGAGAACCAATACCAATAGGGTAAATTCGCACTATCCGAGAATTGGAAAGTAAACCCGCCCCAGCCGCACGCTCTCAAAAAGGCGGACACACCGGGGGCATCATGCTCTTTTGTAGAAGAAGCTCCATGGGAGGTCGTTCTGTCAGCCAAAACAAAACGAATGCTGAAGGATCTCCAAACATGCCCGGCAATCAAATGGAAAATTCCGCTGGAACCCGAAGTCATCAAGGGAATGCTGAAGCCGCGCCCGACGCCAAAAATTGGTGGGGATGGTCAAAACGCCCATACCCAGCCGTCAAAGTCTTCGAAGAAGAAGAAGAAGACCAGAAAGCCCGTGAAACTTGGTGACAGGCACACGGACCTGCAGAAACATATTGACACGCTGCAAGAATATAACCAGAAAGCGCGGACCCCAGTCACACTCCAAGAATTTCTCAGCCACATCCTTGAGGACGGAGATGATGACAATGGAGAAGACTCGTCGGATGAACCTGAGGATTATGTGGCAAGCTGCCATGTGATCTCTCACTCGTCGATAGATGGTGAAGAAGCTCCTGACGCAAAGAAACTGGGGGAAGATCCCAAATCGGATCTCCTAAGACCGTCAGACGACATGATTGATGCATTCTTGAACGAAGCTCTTCTGAAAAGCAAGTCTGATCAAGAGCGCGAAGCGGTCATAATTGGAAAAGCCAAACGTCGACGACTGGACGAGAGGGTTAAAACACTACCACCAGATCAACACATCCGCCGCCAGCAAAAGCAGGTTCAAGACGAGGAAAAGGTTCGCTAAAGTCATATCGATGGGAATGAAGCAGCCACCCTCCGAAGGAAACACTTCTGATGAGATACACCTTAATAAAGAGGATGTGCATCCTAATTACTATTTATTGCATCGAAGTATTGTGCACCCCACCAAAGAGTGCAACGCCTTTAAAAATTGGTGGTAAGGGTATGTCGCTCACAGGCAACACTTCAAGAGGATGAAGCGTGAAGCTCGTCGACAGCGGAAAAATGCGACAGACGAGCGAAGAAGAGCTACCGGCAACTGTCACATGGTTGATAGTAGGGGACCGCAAGTGCTCACCTTTGGGAGCGATTCTGAAGAAGAAATGACTCTCGGCCCCCTTTTCAAAGAATCCACCCCAGGAAAAGAGGAAGAACCGAAGAGCTGCGAGAACATCCAGCTGCGCAATCGCATGTTACCTGAAAAGAATCTCGGACCCGCAAATAAGGGATCAAACAAAAAGGATAAGGGGAAAGAAAAGGTCCCTGAGGATATCGCCCTTGATGATTGAGTCGTCGAAGAGCAGGCAGCCAAGGACCCGCCCAAGAAAAACAAGGTGGATTACAACGTTCTGGCACATCTGAGGAAGATCCCTTCACAGCTAAGCATTCTCGACGCCCTTCTGCTATCTAAGGAGGCGAGAGATTCTTTGATCAAGGCATTATAAGAGCCTGACCAATTTCAAACTTTCCTAGCCGAAGAAAAGATGAAGGATGAGCTGGAAGAAGTGCACACGGCCGATATCACCTTCGGCGATGAAGAACTCCTCCTCGGGACGTGCGAGCATAACCGTCCCCTTTATGTCTCCGGATATTATCATGATATCAAGATAGGCAAAATTCTGGTTGACAATGGGTTATTCGTTAACCTCCTCAATATAAGGGTGTTGAAGGAAATCTGCATGAGCGTTCAGCATCTCGCTCGTGATAAAATCACCATCTCCGGGTTTGACTCCCAGTCATCACGGACGCTCGAGTCTGTGATACTGACGTTACGCTTTGGGCTACTCATCACAGACATCAAATTTCACATCATTGACGCCAAGACATGTTACAATGCTTTGCTCGGCAGGCCTTGGTTACCCGAGTACAACATCATCCCTTCTACACAACATCAGTGTATGAAGTATTTCAAGAATGGTCTCGAGTATACCATGACAGGGGGCTAAACCCATTCTCCGTGAATGATGTCCGAAAGTAAGAAGATGCAAAATACTTCTTACCAGATTTTGAAGACACAGAAAGATTCCACAAACCGAAGAACAAAGTTATCACCACTATTCCAGTCTTTGGGAGTGATACCGAGGAGGAAGAAGAAATAATTTATTCAGGGCCGCCCCAATGCAACAAGCCGGGACCGTCTACCCCTATGTTAGTCTTCGGCAGCGACTCGGAAGATGAGGTCAATGCAGTATTTTCTGTTCGACAATCAATACAAGCCTTCGCTGGCGATGATCGGAGTTTGTAGATCGCCATGGTTCCGTAAGAGCACTACAAAGAGCTCGATGCACTTGATACCTACAGTGTGCAAGAACTGCAGACGTTCTATATCTCTTCCAGGTGAAAAGATGAAAAGGCGATCCTCTTTTATCGATCCGTGGAAACCAAAGTGGAGAAAGAATCTGGCATGGCGCCGATTCTATGCTTGACAAACTCCAACCCATCCGTCTGCCCAGATACTACACAGAAGGATTAAAAAGGCTGTTGAGGCGCCAAGGCGTACCCTTCAAACAGACTGCTCGAAAAGCTAAGTTCTATGACGGGATCCGGAACGTCCCCGGAACTCAGCGAAAATTGCCCAACGGGAGAATAGAAATGATCGGGCTTGGATATGTTCAATCCAAGAAACAGGAGCGATTCCATGGTTTCTACGTCATACATGATTTTGATGAAGAAGGAGATGCTCTAGTAGAAGACGCTAACCCTGAACCAAGACGAGGTCCCGCCGTGAAAATGCCAAATCCGTCGTTTGAAGAATAGATGGACAAGCTAATAAGGGAAGCGGGTCAAAAGGTTTGGGATGATCATAGCCGCGAAATGGCAATCTACGAGAAAGCTAGGACGCGGTGCATACTTCAGCAGGCTGCGGAGAATGACAACGATCCTCGTCGTCAACCCGTCATACAAAAGGCCCGACGCAGAGGTAGAGACAAGTTAAAGAATAGAAAAAACGTTCGACAGCGGCAAAGCGGGTCCAAGAAGCTACACGATCGAGAATTGGGCAGCCTGGATCCGTCTCTTATAAAGAAGATGGGTCGAGCATATTCTTTTCCCCAAGACAAGACAAGAAAGATATTCGATCTTGTCATAAAACATCAGATGATGACACTCCCGGAATCCAAACACCCCGAGCAAGCAGCCGATGCCTCTCACCCAGACTATTACTCCTATCACCGAGCGATAGGACATCCTCTTGAAAATTGCTTCACATTCAAAGACTGGGTAGAAGACCAGAATCAGCAAGGCAGGTTCACCCTATCCAGCAGTTGGAGGGTAACCCCACCACAAAAGCATGAACCGAAAGCCACACATGCAGCGAGAGTAGAGCCGGATCAACATCGGTCTTGGAAGCGATTTCGTACCTGTCACGCGATAACGTTGTCAGTAGAAGGGATAGGATATGGCTGACCTCCCCTGGTGCTTTGAAAACGATGATAACGAGGTGATCTCAGAGTTTCCGCCGGCGCCAAAAGAGCTGGAAGATGGAATATATACTACTGCAGATAACTTCAAGAAAATCGACTTGGGGATGGCAAGTGACCTACGTCCGACGTTCGTCAGTGAGCTATTGTCTGAAGAAAAGGTGGTTACGCTCAAAGACGTGCTCATGCAGTATAAAGACTGCTTCACATGGAACTATTCAGAGATGCCGGTACTAAATCCAGAGATAGCTGTGCACAAATTGGCGATATTTCCGGACGTCAAGCCAGTCAAGAAAGCACCAAGAAGAATGCGGCTAGAACTTGAGATGAGCATCAATGCTGAGGTCAAGAAGTTAATCGACTCCAGCATCATCCAAGAGGTTCAGTATCTTGACTGGATCGCCAATATCATCCCAGTGATGAAGAAAAATAAGACAGTGCGTATCTGCGTGGACTTTCGAGACCTCAACAAAGCATGTCCGAAGGATGATTTTCCCGTACCGGTTACCGAGCTGATGATAGACAACACGTCCACTCACGAAGTCTGCTCTTTCATGGACGTCTCATCAGGGTACAATCAAATAAAGATGCATCCCGAAGACCAGAAGCATACCGCTTTCCGGACCCCGCCGGGCATATTCTGCTACAAAGTGATGCCTTTCGGTCTGAAGAACGCCGGCGCTACCTATCAGAGGGCTATGACGAAGATTTTCGACGACCTCATACATGAGGTCGTCGAATGCTATATTGATGACTTTATGTTGAAAAGCAAATCGCACGAAGAGTATGGGGAGCATCCAAAAATAGTGTTCCAACGTCTTCGGAAATACAACTTGAAGATGAACCCTCTGAAATAAGCGTTCAAAGCTTCCTCGGGAAAATTCCTAGGATTCATCGTATGACATCGAGGCATCGAAATAGATCCGTCGAAGCTCAAGGCGATCATGGAAATGCCCCCGCCAAGAACACTCAAGCAACTGCGGTCTTTCCAAGGGAAGCTCACGTATATCCGGCGGTTCATAGCTAACCTCTCCGGCAAATGTCGTCCCTACAGTCACTTGATGAAGAAGGGAACCCCATTCGTTTGGGATCGCAAATGCCAAAGTGCGCTGGACAAAATCAAGCACTATCTACAGAATCCTCCGGTGCTAACCGCTCCGGTCAAGGGAAAGCATCTCATTATATATACAACCGCCCTTGAGGGTTCTCTAGGTGCATTATGGGCACAAGAAAATGACCAAGGGAAGGAGAGAGCCCTCTACTGTTTAAGTCGAGTTCTTCTGGGGGCAGAAAACAATTACCCCGCATTGAAAAACACTGCCTAGCGTTAATCTTTGCGATAACGAAGCTTATACACTATGCGTTGGCACATGAAGTCCACCTCATATCAAAGGTGAATCCTCTCAAATATTTGATGTCAAAAGCCATACTAACAGGACGGGTCGCTAAATGGGCCCTACTCTTAATGGAATTCTCGGTGACATACCGACCTCTCAAGGCGGTGAAAGGCCAGGCCATTGTCGATTTCCTTGCTGAGCATCCGATACCCGCCGATTCTCCTTTGATCCGCGAATTGACCGACGAGCATGCGTTTGACACGATCGATAGGGAGAAAGGAGAGAGTGACACCTGATGGGAACTCTACTTCGACGGAGTATCTTCCATCAAGAAGCGAAAGCACAGCTCCCCCACAATCAAGTCTAGGGCAGGCCTCATTTTCGTGACTCCACAAGGAGGGATAATGCGCTTTGCCTTCTCCTTAATAGAACCGAGGACAAACAATGAAGCCGAATATGAAGCTTTGATAGCAGGTCTTGAGATCGCTGTCGACATGGGAATTGAAAACCTCCTCATATATGGAGACTCCCAGCTGGTCGTTAGTCAAGTAAATGGCGAATATCAAATGTGCAAATCGGAATTGGTAAAATACGGCAAGAGAGTGCAGCAACTACTGACCCAAATACCCTCCTACAGGCTAGAGAGCATACCGCGCACGGAAAATAGCAAAGCTGGTGCACTAGCCAAGCTCACTAAAGAACTGGTTGACGAGAACCTCGATGACGTAAGGATCGTTGTACAAAGCCGTCGGGTTCTTGCTCCGGCAGAGATATCTCTGGAGTCGTCTGAAGGAAAGGGAGCGACCGAGCAAACGACCCTACAGATAGAGGACCAGGAAAATGTTAAGAATTGGAGAGAAGTCTTTATAGACTACTTCAAATCCTGTCGAACACCTGAAGATGCGTCCTCAAGGCATCAGCTCATGAAACGAGCTCTATCCTTCGCCTTCGTCAATGATACGCTGCATAAGAGATCATTCGACTCTCTATGACTGAGATGCCTGGGACCTGAAGAAACAAGGAGAGTCGTCCAAGAAACTCATGACGAACTCTGCGGTTCTCACTAAGCCGGGCCAAAAATGAAGCTGAAGATCAAAAGGATGGGCTACTATTGGCCTACGATGATCCAAGACTGCCTCGAATACGTGAAGCAGTGCCACTCGTGCCAGATTCATGAGGACTTTATCCATCAGCATCCAAATCCGCTACATCCAACAGTGGCTAGCTGGCCGTTCGAAATGTAGGGAACTGATATAATCGGACCCATTGAACCAGCATCGTCTAGAGGACATCGGTTCATACTGGCAACAACCGATTACTTCTCCAAGTAGGCAGAAGCGATACCACTGAGAGAAGTGAAGATGGAGAATATCATCCATTTCTTCAAGACATACGTCATTTATCGGTTCGGCACTCCACGACGGATTATCTCCGATAACGGGCCAGCCTATAGAAGCCACAAGATCAGCCGCTTCCCACAACAGCATAATATAGACTGGAGATACTCTTCGGTCTGTAATCCCCGAGCTAACGGTCTAGCTGAGGCTTTCAACAAGACCTTGACGAAGATCGTGAAAAAGACGGTGTCCAAGAATAAGAAGGAATGGCACGAGACACTGCATGAAGTTCTCTGGGCGTATCGAACTACGTTCAAAACGGCCATAAACACAATGCCGTATGCATTAGTATTTGGCACAGAAGCGGTACTCCCCCTCGAGATAGAGTTACCCTCTCTACGAGTGGCGGTTCACTATGAGCTAACCGACGAAGAAAATGCTCACCTTCGGCTTGAGAAGATTGACGCCCTTGATGAAACCCGGCTCATGGCGCAACAAAACTTGGAGGCTTATAAAGCAAAGATGACGCGCTCATACGAGAGATTGACTAGGCCGAGAACATTCAGCCAAGGCGAACTCGTGCTAGTGGTCAAGAGACCTATGATCTCCAATCGTGCCAAACGGGGGAAATTCGAGCCGAACTACGAAGGCCCATACATCATAGACAAGGTCTACCAAGGTGGAGCCTATCTGCTCATGGACATGCATGGCGAAAGACCTTTCAGGCCAATAAACGGTCGATTCCTGAAAAAATACTATGCCTGACGAGTCACGGCCTAGGTCAATGATAGATAACGATGCCTATGTCCGCTCGCTATCTTGCTAAGCCCAAACTCTATAAGTAGTAGCCAGCAAATGGACTGAAACGTCTATAACTAACAACGGACCGCAATGTCCTGAAACTTGCAGCTGACCGGGACGTCTATAAACTACTACGGACTGCAGCATCCCAAGGCTGACAAAAAAACGGTACGTCCATTAGCGAGATGGGCACGGATGAAAACCCGAAAGGGTTCCGTGAGTAAAAACAGCAGGACTACCGGCGAGTTTGTGAAAACCCGAAAGGGCGCAATCTCGTTAAAAGACACTTGAAAGGTCCTCTCGACCCTGTAAGGAGAAAATACCTGCGTGAGATCCTTACGACTCACAAGGGAGCAACACACTTAGGAATCCCCATGATTCCTAAGGAGAAAACACACTTACGAGATCCTCACGACTCGTAAGGAGAATTCCGCTTTGATACCCTCACGGCTCATAAGATTCAAAAGCCTTAAGGTACAGGGATTTGAACCTGTTCTTAAGCCGTCATACACCCTGTTTTTGCCCTACAAGCATTTCAATATTGACCCTTGTATACAATCCACGGGCACGAATAAACGTTTCCCCAACAGAGTCCCACCACTGACGAGGGATATCTTCATATGGTGAACGACCCTTGTAAGTCTCCTCGACTTATAAGGAGAAAACACTCTTATAAGATCCTTACGACTTATAAGAGACCATACACTTAAGACTCCTCACGATTCTTAAGGAGAAAACGCACTTAAGAGATCCTCACGACTCGTAAGGAGAATTCCCCTTTGAGACCCTTACGGCTCATAGGATTCAAAAGCTTTAAGTTACAGGGATCTGAACCTGTTCTTAAGCCATCACAATCTCCAATGCTGCCCTACAAGTGTTTCAATATTGACCATTGTATACAATCCACGGGCATGAATAAACATTTCCCTAACATAATCCCACCAACGACTAAGGATATGCTCACACGGTGAACGACCCTTATAAGTCCCCTCGACTTATAAGGAGAAAACACTCTTATAAGATCCTTACGACTTATAAGAGACCATACAGTTAAGACTCCTCACGATTCTTAAGGAGAAAACGCACTTACGAGATCCTCACGACTTGTAGAGAGAAATACCTTTATGAGACCCTTACGGCTCGTAAAGTCAAAAAGTCTTAGTCAACAGGATCCTAACCCTGTTTGCTAAGCCACCTTTGTTCGACATCGACAGAGGCAAATGATGGCAATATCCCAGTTGTAGCGATGCTGATGCCTAAATCAGTATCAGATCCCAAGTCCCATACTCGCAATATAAATCAGCGAGTAAAATATACGCATATAAAAATAGCCGAAATGATGGGGCAACTTGCAGCAAAATCAGCAAGTAAAAATATATGCATACAAAATAGCCAAAATGGTTGGGCAACTCGCAATAAAAAAAAAGCGAGTAAAAAGAAAAAAATAGCCGAAATGATTGGGCGCCGCGAAAAATAGCCGAAATGATTGGGCAATTGCGACTTTCGCGATACGAAAAGCTGAAATGATACAGTATCGCGGAAAGAAATAAAAAATGAAATGAAATGAAACTTTGGCCCAACAGATGAGATCACATCGATCCCTGTATACAATCCAGGGGCACAAATAAAGAGGGAATCATATCATCCCACCAAGCTCTTTCGAACGAAGGGTCAGATTTCAACGGCGACATTTACAGCCTAGAGATCATCAACAGCGTTCCTCCTCGTTCCAGCAGGATCCAGACGCGACAATCTACCTTGGAGCCATGGCAAAGTCCCTATTCCAAATCTCGATGGTTCACAGACAGCCTAGAGATCACCAACATCGTTCCTCCTCATTTCAGCAGGATTCAGATGCAACTATCAATCTTGGAGCCATGGCAAAGTCCCTGTTCCAAATCTCGATGGTTCACAGACAGCCTAGAGATCACCAACAGCGTTCCTCTTCATTCCAGCAAGATTCAGACGCGGCAATCAACCTTGGAGCCATGGCAAAGTCCCTGTTCCAAATCTCGATGGTTTACAGACAGCCTATAGATCACCAACAGCGTTCCTCCCCATTCCAGCAGGATTCAGACGCGACAATCAACCTTGGAGCCATGGAAAAGTCCCTGTTCCAAATCTCGATGGTTCACAGACAGCCTATAGATCACCAACAGCGTTCCTCCTCATTCCAACAGGATTCAGACGCGACAATCAACCTTGGAGCCATGGCAAAGTCCCTGTTCCAAACCTCGACGGTTTACAGACAACCGAGAGAGCAAATCCTGGTAAAGTAGAACACGGCCAAAGTCAATCCTGACCCCGTGGGAAACAGCTAGAGCAAATCTTGGTCCCGTAGAACACGGCTAAAGTCAATCTTGACCCCGTGGGAAACAGCCAGAGCGAATCCTGGTCATGTAGAACACGGCTAAAGTCAATCCTGACCCCGTGGGAAACGACCAGAGCAACCCCTGACCCCGTACGGCTAAAGTCAGTACTGACTTCGTATGGCCAAAGTCAACCCCTCCTGGCCCCGTAGAACACGGCTAAAGTCAATCCTGACCCCGTGGGAAACAACCAGAGCAAATTTTGGTCACGTAGAATACGGATAAAGTCAATCCTGACCCCGTGGGAAACAGCCAGAGCGAATCCTGGTCACGTAGAACACAGCCAAAGTCAATCCTGACCCCGTGGGAAACTGCCGGAGCAAATCCTGGTCCCGTAGAACACGGCTAAAGTCAATCCTGACCCCGTGGGAAACGACCAGAGCAACCCCTGACCCCGTACGGCTAAAGTCAATCCTGACTCCGTATGGCCAAATTCAACCCCTCCTGGCCCCGTAGAACACGGCTAAAGTCAATTATGATTCCGTGGGAAATATCCAGAGTAAATCCTCGAACTCCCCATCAAAGCAATGCTTTGACTCAGAAGCAGGTCAACTCATCAATCACTTACGAGTCCTCTCGACTTGTAAGGAGAAAATTCTCTTATGAGATCCTTACGACTCTCAAGAGAAAACGCATTTAGGAATCTTTACGATTCCTTAGGAGAGACCACACCTGCGAGATCTTCTCGACTCGTAGGGAGAAAAGTCCTTATGAGACCCTCACGGCTCATAAAGTTGAAAAGTCTTAGGTGACAGATCCTAATCCTGTCTCCTAAGCCATCATTTCCTCGCAGAGAGGTCAAGATAGATTTTCTACAAGCCACACTCTCCTAAGTCAAATATCGAAAAGAAAGCAAACAACCACTTACAAGCTCTCTCGACTTGTAAGGAAGAAAATTCTCTCGTGAGATCCTTACGACTCTTAAGAGAAAACGCACTTAGGAATTCTCATGATTCCTAAGGAGAAACCATACCTGCGAGATCCTCTTGACTCGTAGGGAGAAAAGTCTTTATGAGACCCTCATGGCTCATAAAGTTGAAAAGTCTTAGGCAGCAGACCTGAACCTGCTTCCTAAGCCATCGCTACGCTACAAGGAGGCTAAGATGAAATGTTCTCTACTATCTACAGGCCACACTTGCTAAAATCACATGGCGATGACACAACGAAAAGAAGAAAGCAACAATAGAATAAAAAATGTGTATCTTTTATTCATGAATTCAATGGAGTACAAGTTGAATCATATGAAAGAATAAAAAATGGATACATATTATTCAAAGGTTACAAGCGTTCAATCTATACAAAAACATCTACTGAGGAGGAGGCGTCCTCGATAAATGTCACGCCTCGCTTTCCGGTATACGGCGGAGGGGACGCGACGAGGTCCGCTATGTATATACTCAGAAGTACATACGCTAAGCGTATCTAAGCAATATAAAGATAATCACAAGAGACAAGAGATAAAATAACAACAACTTTATTTATTAACTTTCTTTGTACAATGCATGAAAAGTAAATACAACTGGAATAAAAAGCGATGCCTAAACAATGACATAACAGGAAATGAAAATACTGAATGAAAATGTACAATGGCTAGAGCTCAGGGTCTTCGAGAAACTGATCCAAGTCTTCACTGGTGGGCTCGATCTCTGCTGTGTCCAGATCACCTGATGACATTCAAAGAAGAAAGAAATAGAATGTCGTCAGCGAACAGGTCGCTCGGTAAGTCCCAAACTTAAGGGAGAAATAGAAAAGACAGAATAAGAATGTATCTTGTAAAGTTGTATAATATTGTAGAATATTGTGTTAACGCTGTTGTTTGTAGCTTGGTACAGAAGGATGCCGGTGTATACGTGAGGGGTCTCTATATGCTAGAGACCAGGGCAAACTGAAAGTACAAGGAACCGTTATGCCACGGTACAACAGCAACATGATTCATATTAGGTGTCTTAATCTTACTGTCTCGTGCCACTTTTAACACCTTCCGTACCAATCTACCCCTTAAACCCCGTAGTGTTTTGATTGTATTGTTATATTGTATTGTATAAGTTGTATAGTTGGGTGACTGACCGAAACCATGATATCAGTAATGGATGTAAACTGGATTCATGTAAATGGAAAGTATATCCATGGTTTGGTTCAGTCAAGTTGAATAGATTGATAACTGGATTCATGGATTCGTGTGTTCATGTTGAATTGTAATATTATAGATCAAGAGATTGACTTGAATCATATTCAAGTCAGATTAATCAGACTCAAACCCGAGTCGAACAGTAGAGATGTAAATCGAAGTCCTATATTTATTAGGGTCCTTAGGGTAATTTATAAAACTTGAGGGGGTTTTATGTAAAAATACTTTTGTATAGTTTTCAAGATACACCCCAAGTATTTATTATTCGTCTTTAGAGTTGTAATGAATATGGATTTTATATTGTGACATTTCTAGTGAAAATATCATAGTTTTTTTTTATAAATAAAGGTATTTATCTTTAATATTGATTTATTTGAAGTTCATGGTATTTTAGTGTAAATTTATTCTTGTGATTTTTAGAAAAAGATGAAATATTTATATTATAACAAAATATATATTTAAATGATAAATATACATATATTTATACAAAAACAATTTTAATAAATATTTTATATTCCAAAAATCTCATTTTCTTAAGATGACGTATTTTATACCTTTCGAGACCGAATGCTCCTTGCGGAGGTCTGAATCTTGCACTACTAAGACCGAGGGTGCACGATAAACCGTACTATCCCAAACGGATTCCCCAAAGTGGGTTGTAGCAGCGCTTTGCAAAGATTGTAAAATACTACTCCTTTAGAATACGGTTTTATTAAGTAAAAGGTATTTATTTGCGAAAGTCGATTTTCCGTATTTTAGATTCTAGGGGTTTCTATTTCAACTAGACTATTTCTAAATGGTCTAAACAACAAGTTGTTAGATGCCTCAAATCGCCTCTTCACCGTCAATTGTGGCCAGGTAAGTACAAGTGAAGAAAGGAGGGATCCGCTCACGATTCATCGTGAGACGGGCCTTTTAAAATTACCTTTCTCACTTGCCTAGCCTAGACACCACAAAGTCAGGTTTAGATAAACGACCGATGTCCATAACTTATCGTATTTTCCTATTAAAAGATATTTGTTTTAAAAGTGTAACAAACCTAAAACTTTTAGAAAAGGTTTTACTAAGAAAATGGTATTTAAATGTAAAATCTTGTTTTATCGTATTCTAAGTTTTCAAGGTAGCGTGTTATGTTTGCATATGAGTGTGTGAGGAGGTAGGTCATTACCCCGTGATCTATTTTAAGGTATAGCAATGTTAAGGGGGTTAAATGTGAAAACGAAATATTGTGGTATTTAAGTGAAAAAATACGATATATTGAAAAAGCTATCATTTCATGTGGGGAAAGTTGTTCAAATTATTTTTTAAGTGATTAATAGTCAACATAAAGATGTTTAAGCATGAATGTATTGGTGAGAAGTGAGATTTTATAGAAAACCGAATCGGAAATCGGATTTGTTCCGATTCCGTCGGGTTTTGTAAATTCGTATTTTTATGAGAGAAAAGAAAGATAGAAAGGGGGGTTTACGGGTTTGGACAATACTAGAGAGTGAGAGGGAAGTAGAGGATCCGCCGGTGCGTCGATTCGTCGTCGAGAGTTCCTAGCACGATCACCGGAATTTCGCCGTCGATTTCGTCAGCACTTCGCCTTTCGCTCGTTTCCAAAGTACCAAAGTTTTCTTGAGATTTTGAGAGAGTGGGCTCAAAATTTTGGGATGAGAGGGTAGGAGGCAGTGGTGTATTTATAGGGTTAGGCTAGGGTTAGGGTAGGTGTAGGGTTTTTAATTAAAAAAATGTAAAAAGAAATATGAAAAATCATTAAAATTTGGAGTAAAAGAGGTATTCAAAGCCCTCTGGAAACGATCTGCACAATTAAAGTATGCAGTGGAGGTGGGGAGGTGAAGGGGCAAAATTTTTTTCAGGGGACTCGGCGGTCCGGCCGAGTTCGGCCGGCGGCGCAGGCCCCAGTCGGCCGGTCCGCCGGCCGACTTGGCCGATCCCGTCCGAGTCCGGTGGTCGGGAGGTGTTGGGTCGCCGGGGGCGCTCACTGGTATTTTTACATTATGGGGTGTAGTGGGATATTTGGGTGTTATGGCTGTTGGACTGTTGGTATTCTAGAAATTTTAAAACAAAACAATATTAAAATAATATGGGGCAGGGGATTTGAACTCTGGTGGCTTGGTTCAACAGTGCAAGGTATTACCAATGAGCTACAAGCTCCTTCTTGTAATTATGGTGTTAAATAAATACTTAAAGAGATATCAGCAACATCAAATACTCCAAGTATACTTTGAATTTAAATCAATTCTTTGTACATTAAAAATGGAGTTGTTACAGTCTACCCTCCTTACAAAAATTTTGTCCTCGAAATTTACAACTTTTATTTGAGGACTTGTTTACAAAGAGGTGTGGATATATAGTATGCATTTCATCCTCCCTTTCCCAAGTGGACACTCCTGGAGTGTCTTTCCTCCATATCACTCGGACCAAGTTAACTTCCTTGTTCCGAAGTGTCTTCACTTTCCTGTCCAGGATCTCCACAGGCTGTTGCTCACAAGACAAATCGGGCTGTATAGTGAGCTCGGAATGATCGAGAACATGGCTGGGGTCACTCACATACCTTCTGAGTTGGGATATGTGGAACACGTTATCCACTCCTTCCAATGATGGTGGAAGCGCTAAGCGGTATGCCACTTCACCGACTCGTTCGAGTATGTCGAACGGTCCAATATATCTCGAACTTAGCTTACCCCGTCTTCCAAACCGGATCACTCCGCGGTTCGGAGATATCTTCAAGAATACGCGATCTCCTGGATGGAACTCCAAGTGTCGTCTTTTCGCATCAGCCCAGTGCTTTTGTCGATCTTGGGCTATGCGCATTCTTTCCCTGATAGTACGAACCACATCAACAGTCGCTACAATCATCTCTGGTCCAAGAAGTTTCCTATCTCCGATGTCATCCCAACTTAATGGCGATCGACACTTCCTTCCATACAATGCTACAAAAGGTGCTGTTCATACCATAATATTGCATTATTATATTCCCCATTCTTATTCTTTTTATAAATAAACAGGTGTGTTCCCGCCGAAAATTTCTGCGCGAAAGAGCCCAAGGTATCAAATGGCAGTGATACGCTTAAGAAAATGCGAACCAGTATCTTCCGGGCTGTTTTTTGAAAAACTCCCGAATGAGAAACAGATAAATTCTGATGGTATCGAAAGCGGCTCGGAAAACCCTTCGATTTGATATATTATGGGCCTCGTAATTCATCCGGGATCAAAAGTTATGAGGAATCACGTGTCCACACGTGATAGACCTTTAAGAACCCGCTGGAGGAGTTAAAAGATACAATAAAAACTCAGAAAAGACCCCAATGGGGCATCACGTGCTCACACGTGACCATGGGTCACGTGCAGACACGTGATGGGCTTTTAAAGCCTCTAAAATAATGAATAGAATTTAATTCTAAAAGTCAGAAAATACCTCAACGAGGTATCACGTGCTTACACGTGACCAATGGTCACGTGTTGACACGTGATGGTTAAAACTGAAACATAAATAAGCGGCTGAGAAAGGAACCCAATTGGGGGTCACGTGCTCACACGTGACCAAAGGTCACGTGCCAGCACGTGACTGGCTTTAAAAGCCTTATAATTTAATAGAATTAAATTCTAAAAGTTTCTGAATCTTTCCAAATGGAAAAGGGTCATGGGGAACCGTTGGATTAAAAATCCAAGGGTGATTAAAAATCACCAATTTATGGAAAAATCTCAAATAAGGAAAGATCTTCCCAAATCTCACCGAAATAACAAACAGAATATCTTTGGATTTAAAATCCAACGGTGAATAAAATTCACTGGGTGATCTAAAGGATCATATTAATTATGAAATCAAATCAAATCTTTCAATGAGAGATTTGCTAAATAAATTGATTCTCTTCCTTCCCCTATAAATAGGAGCCAAGAAGAGAAGAGAAGGGGGATCTACTTTTTTGGGAGAAGAAACAGAGGGAGGAGAATTTAATTCTCAAGAGAAAAAAAGAAAAGAGGGGAGAATTTAATTCTCTGCAAAAGAAAAACCCTAGGTAAGAAAAAAGAGGCTTCAAAAGAGAATTTAATTCTCAAAATCCAAGAGTTTAACTCTTATATAAAAAAAAGAGAACTTAGTTCTTCTTCTAGTTGAAGATCTGCACAGAGCACATCTCCCCATAGGATGAGAATTTAATTCTCATCGGGTCGAGATCCTGCCATGCAGATCCTAAACTTAGAAGGGGAATTGAGTTTTGAGAATTTAATTCTCCCAAACTCACAGGAATTTAATTCTCCTAAAACAAAACTAGGGTTTAACCCTAATCAAGAATTTAATTCTTTTACATATCTGAGAATTTAATTCCTTTGAAAAGAAATCAGGGTTTTATCCTAAATAAGAATTTAATTCTTTCACGATAGGAATTTAATTCCTCCAAAATCATAATTAGGGTTTAACCCTACAAAGAATTCAATTCTTAAAAGATCTCTGTTCATGAAAAGAACTAGGGTCACGTGCCCCCACGTGACCCTTGAAAAGATCCCCTGCAAAGAACTTTGAAGCATCACCCCACGTGCTCCCACGTGACTCCCAAAACGCAGAAAGAAAAAGCAAAGGGAATGAAAACTTTGGGCGCTCTCACGTGTTATCACGTGACCCCTCAGCAAATGCTTTAACAATTGGCGCACAGATCCCTATCACGTGCCAACACGTGATGCTCTAAAATAAAAATAAAAGTGTTTAACACTTATTCGCAGATTTAAGGATAAACCAAAAGGAGATCTGGCTCCATATTTAGGGCGCCCTCACGTGTCACCACGTGACCCCTAATGAGCATTCTAACAGACCAGAGCGGGGGCCTCCATCACGTGCCCACACGTGATGGCCAGGAAATTAAAAGTGCTAAACACTGATCTGCAGAATAAAATAAGGGAAATCAGGGCGCTCTCACGTGTCCGCACGTGACCCCTCCCTCCTTAGTGTTTAACACTAATTGAAAAACTCTATTTGCAGTGTTTAACACTGATTTTCTTAGTGATTAACACTAATTGGAAAACTCTGTTCCCGGTGTTTAACACTGATTTGCTTTAGTGTTTAACACTAGTTTGAAATCTCTGCTACCAGTGTTTAACACCGATTTGATTTTGTGTTAACACTAATTTGAAAGCCATGTTGCTAACACTGATTATCTTTTAGTGTTTAACACTAATTCGCTAATCTTATTCCTAGTGTTCAACACTGTTGGTCTTTAGTGTTTAACACTAGCTTTAGCCCAATTGGCTAAGTTTCTAGAGGCAAAGCCTCTCCTTCAATGGGCCAACAGAGGGCCAATATTTCAAACATAATTGGACTTAGCCCAAACTGGCCATAAGTCCTCAAATCATCGTGAACTGAGCACATCTGCTCTTTCAACCAACTCATTGGTTCAAGGGTACATCTCGGAACTCCTCTGATATTTGTCGTTGTAATCCTTCAACGTCTTCAGAGAGGTGACGGGTCCCGACAACCACACATCAACACGGACTGTGGGGTCCTTAAACTCATGGACTTATGCGTCCTTAAACCAAGATACGGACTGTGGGGTCCTTAAACCTGCGGACTTATGCGTCCTTAAACTAATGGACTAATGCGTCCTTAAACACACCCATATGGACTGTGGGGTCCTTAAACCCATGGACTTATGCGTCCTTAAACTACCCTTGGACCACCACGTCCCTAAACTGGCGATGGACCACTATGTCCTTAAACTGGTATTGGACCACCATGTCCCTAAACTGGCAATGGACCACCATGTCCCTAAACTGGAACAATAGAGCCCCCAAATGCTCTTTTGTCGGATCTAAACGATCCTGTTAAGTCGATCTTAGTCCCAAACTGGACTAACGTATCCTTAACAACCGTTTAAGTTGATCTTAGCCTTAAATATGGCTAACGTATCCTTAAACCTTCAAACAGACTTTAGTCCCAAATTGGACTATAAATCCCCCAATCAACTTTGGTTCAAGGGTACATCTCTGAACTCCTTTGATATCTGTCGTTGTAATCCTTCAACGTCGTCAGAGAGGTGATGGGTCTCGGCGGCCATACATTCAATGGACCACAATGTCCCTAAACTAGAACAATAGAGCCCAAACGCTCTTTTGTCGGATCTAAACGATCCCGTTAAGTTGATCTTAGTCTCAAACTAGACTAACGTATCCTTAACAAACGTTTGAGTTGATCTTAGCCTCAAATATGACTAACGTATCCTCAAACCAAAATCCCCAAACCCAAATCTAAGTAAACACGGATTTGGACTAATCCACGCCCTACGGGCGACGACATAAATCAGTCTCCGTATACAATCCACGGGCAACAAAACACAAAACAAACACCCACGACACGAAGTGACCATCTGGAGAAGGAGAAAGTTGTTACCGCGATGCGGTAGCGTAATTAACTGCAGGGGCTTGCGCCTGCAGGGAAGAGCGTCCCCCAATCAAAAACCCCTCAAACGAGGGGGAATCTGACGAAGTCTGCTACATCGGCCGCATCCGTTTAAACCTTCGATACACGGTGCCATGAATCAACTTGGCATCTTCGGAGAGGTGGACGGATAGCACCAATTAGCATCTGCCCCGAATTTCAGGCAAGACGTCCATGTTGCGCCGCCGTTCGGAGGGGAACAGATTCTGGCACGCCCGGTGGGACCTTTTCCACTTTCCACTCCACACTTCGTGTGTCGTGTTCGCGAACGAATCGCGGTTTACTGTGGTTGCCTGTGGATTCGAGATACTAAGATTTGGTGTCTTTCTCCGTGCAGAAAACAGAAGATCAATGGCTTCAAACTGCACTGCCTGCAACTGCAACTCTCGCTCGGTCCTTGCTGGAGGAGCGACTTATGGGCCCCAAGCGGCCTCCCTTTTCAAGATGCCAGTGGAGCAGGTAACTCAGGCCACCACTGGATTATTCTTCGGGACCATGCTCCTACCGTTGAGCTTCAATGCCACAATGACGTTGCAAGAAGCCCTAAAGAAGTCGGTCTTTGATCGGCTTACCACTGCCGCGACCTCTCTCAACGGGTCGCCTAGCTTCAATACCTCAGTTTTCAACAGACTGGGCCAGAACGTCTGCAAACCTGCGATACCCGAAGCTGCCATCCCAAAGCGGATAGCTATCCCGGCTCAAGCAGACGAAATCATTGGAAAGGCTCCTCCTTCCAAGAAGTCAGTTTTTACGAGGCTGGCCATTCCGGTTGCTGCTCCAGGCGAGGTCCTCAAAGCTGCTTCCCCTGCTCAGAGGTCTGTCTTTCACAGATTAGACATTGCTTCTCAACGGGCGTCAGTCTTCGATAGGCTAGCACCAATAACAGTTTCTCCTCAAACCAGGGGGCATGAAGAAGCTTATCCAACAACGGAGGTGATCTCATCCGCACGACATGCTCGACGTCGCCACTGGCGCCGAGTGAGGAAGGCTGGGGGCAACTCCCCCTCTGGGATAACTCCGCCAGCTCCAACGGTGGGGATTGATGCTGCTGTTCCAACTAGGAACAGCTTTGAACTGCTGAACACGGTGCGCAGAAACTCTCCTACTGCGGTACTAAAAAGACTTCCTTCACCTATGAAGAATGCTACAGAGAAGAAGCCGGAGCAACCTCCTCAACGGTTATCCTCTCAAATTTACAAGGTCTGGCGTCAAGTCCAAAACTCCGTGATGGATCAAGACTGTCTCCGCCGACAGAAAAAGATGAAGGTTCGGCAGGAAGAAAATACCCATGTCAAGCCACAAAAAGTAACGGCTACTTGGGTGCCCACTACAACGGCCCCCTCAACTCCAACCACTCAAAAGAAAAGGAGGCCGCAAAAAGCCCCTGTGAACATGGCGAACCGTAAACGCGCTGAGCACAAACACCCCAAGTCTGGGGGCATGGTGGTGCACACTGTTTATATGGCTTCTGGAAAGGAGGAAAGCCGTGCTTCGACGGGTCACGACCGCTCACCCGATCCGTGACAAAAGCTCAAGAACAGCAACAGCAGAAGCTTCAAAAGATGCTGACTACAATGGCCGCACTTACCGAGCCAAAAGAAAGCCCAGAGGCATCATCAGAGCAGCGTCACGAACAAGAAACTGATGCTGACTTCTTACGCAGAGTCCTCGAAAAGAAGGACAGAGAAGCTGCAGAGCAAGCGGCTAACATAAAGCAAATGGCGCTCCTCTTCCAAGATATGGTAGGGATGATACTACAGCCGGACCTTCCAGTTGAAGACCCTCCGATCGTTACTGAAGACGATAGAGGAGGGACATCTAATCCTCCTCCGACTCTTTCGACAGCTAAAGATGAAACCATTTCCAAGGCTGCGCTGGATGACTATATAGCTCAGCAAATACGAGCTCATCAGGCGAGTGAAGCGGCCAGCCAAGTCGTCAAAGCTGGGCGGCCGTACCCGGGCTGGTATGACCAAATCAACTACACGCCGGGATATACGATCCCTAAATTCTATGTGTACAAGGGGACAGGGAATCCACATCAGCATGTCGCTCAATTTAGGGCCTTATGCGGCAACACAGGAGGCGATGACAAACTGTTGCTTCGCCAATTCGTAGGCAGCTTAGCAGAAACGGCCTTTGAATGGTATTCGGAGCTACCTAATGACTCTGCCAAAACATTTGCTGAGATGGAACTATTGTTTACACAAAAACTTGCAACTTTTGTCGCTAAGAAATCCTTGCACCTCCTGTCTTCTTTCTCTTCTCCTTCTAACATCATGGGTACCCCACCTCATAAATCCCTTGTTGATCTTTGGTATCCCGAACCTAACTTTACCTCGTACGTCAATTGTTTTGGTCGATTTAAGGAAGATCCCTTCATGCCCAAAATTTCTTTGAAAGATCAAATAGAAGCGTCTAGGAGAAACAGTTCGACTTTGCAACCCACTTTGTGTCGACCAAGTCAACCTTTACCACCTTCGTATGTTGATGCCACTTTTTCAAGTCCAGCTGTAACTCCTAAACCGATGTCCATTGCTGAGCATATTGCTTAATCTCGTAGCCGATCTTTCACCCCTCTCCACACATCTAGTTCTAGGGATCAACAAGTCCATTCACCTTTTTATCCACATGTTGACCCTACTCCTGTCCAACTATCCAATTCCTACCAGTCCTACCCGACTTTCCCACTTTCACTAGAATCTGTTTCTACACAGCCTTTTGGGAGTTTCACGTATCCAAACAATTTCGAATCTTTTGCCGAAACCACCTTACCACCCAAGTCTAGTTTGGAACAGTCGTTGGAAGCTTATATTTCAGCAACAAACAAAATGACTAGGAATGTGAAAGCGTCCATAGTCGCCCTTATGCAACCTGCTGAACCGGTAACTAGTTTCCAACTAGCTTCAAATTTTTCAATGTATGAGGAGGCGGTTGGACAAAGTGAGAATGTGAGAGGATTTCCAAATCAAACCTACCCATACCCAATTGAATCCAACAACTCCAATTTTCAAACATGTGTCCAAAATGATGAGTTGTGCGACTTTGTAGTGCTTGATTTTCCAAATTGTGAAGAGCCCCTTTCGAGTGAAACCGCACCTAATTCTTTCGATCTTTACACCTCCAATATAGAACCTAAATTGATAAACATCCATGCTTTTGATGAGGTGTCAGAAAATATTGATTTTCACTTGATTGAGAATATAGACGCCGGGAATATTTCGGATGATGAACCTGTCGATTTGATTGAAATTTTATGTTCAACTCATCATCCCGAATCCTTAAATGTTTCTCCCGAACTTCATATGCGTCTTGATTTTGATGATAATGGCATGGATGAGTTAAATATTGAGGAGAATTATGAGGATAGTATTGAGGAGAGTATTGAGGATAATATTGAGGTTGAACCATTTTTGTTTGATGTGTCGGATTTTCCAATTCATCCTTTTGAACTTTTACCTAAATCACCCTCCATCCTTTCCATCGTTCTGACCACGCCTAATATCACGCTTGAAGACTGTGAGTTTGAAAAATTTCTCTTTGAATCTAACACAGTTCTCACAGACGATAACACATACGAGTGTTTCACTTTTTCGGACGATGTTGATGACTCACCGCCCGAGTTTGAGTCCTTTACATTTTCAGACGAGTTAGTCGAACCATCAGACTCGGTTGCTTACAGTTGTTTCGAACCATTGATGGAATCTTTCCAATTCGAGACAGTTTACTACGGTGAGAATGAGACTATCCTTAATTCACTCCCTTCCCTATCTCCCGACCGTACAAATGACCGTTACGCTTTCATCTCCAATACCAAGTTCGGCGTACCCATATTTTCTTGCGAATCTTGAGGGATTTGATCCCATTTCTCGACGAGTAGATAGGTTAGCGCAATCGCTTATAACATATCGGTCATCACATATTGCGCTAATTTATTCACTCAATTTACACCCTCAAGATCGTACTCCACTTCCTTCTTCTTTTCGCCATTCTTCCCCCCCACCGAGACCATATTCTACCATTCTTCTTTCCACACGGTCTCGTGTGCTTCTCATTTTCTTGCACCAACTATACCATTTCCACGATAAGATTTTTGAATGGTTGGTGCTAACTTTTGGCTTGTACAAGGCCAAGCTTAAGTTTGGGGGAATCTTTGTATATATTTTTTGTTTT
Organism: Agapanthus africanus; assembly: GCA_030015575.1. Lineage (NCBI taxonomy): Eukaryota > Viridiplantae > Streptophyta > Magnoliopsida > Asparagales > Amaryllidaceae > Agapanthus > Agapanthus africanus. The sequence continues at coordinate 971,187,973 of CM057337.1, forward strand.
CTTTTCTATAAAAAAATAATTTTTTTTTTCAAAACATTAAAAATATAAAAAAATTTATAAATAAATAAACAGGGGAGTATCATTTTGACCCTCTTGGTTTAGCATGACAGTGAGGACACTGTCAAGTTCAAGTTTGGGGGTATGCTCGGTACGTCTTTTTCCTTCGCATTCATTTGTACATATTTTTTTTGCATTTGCATACTTATTTGAAAACCCATAAAAATTTGAAAAAATTTTAAAAATTATAAAAATTATTGTATTCAATTTTGGTTAATTGACTTGAGTTTGATAAATAGGTCAACTGGCTAGGAAAAACTAAATCTTAGACTTAGTAAATTAAAAACCCTAAAAATAACCTTTCTTAACGTCTAAGGGTAGAAAGTATATGTCTTTGTAGTTTATTTAGAAATAGGCAAATTTTGGGTTCACTTCTTGGGTAAGTCGAAACGAAGGAAAAGTATTGATATTTATTAGAGTACATGTTTGAAAAATAGTTCCTAGCTTAAGTCTAGACTCTGAAAATATATACCCTACAAATTGCACAATCACGTACCTTGAAACTTGGAATAGTAGAGGAGACCTTGAAATGCTCTTGTCTAAAGTCCTTAGCACAATAAAAAAAAATGATGAAAAAAGTGAATAAAGGAAAAAAATGGACACTGGTTTTTGTGATTACTTAAGGCTAAAAAAATAGAAAAAATATTTAGCGAGGATGCTTCATCACCTAGTGCCTTAGACCAACTGGTTTGGGAGTCACTGCTAAAGCCTTGGGTGTTGCAAGACTAGGAAGTACGCTTTAAAGTGCTAATGCATCTTGTAATCGGTTGTTGGTACCTCAAGAAGTATTAACGGTCGCATGAAGGATGTGTAAGCGAAATTCAACAATTAATAAGTGCTTTGGACAATGGACAAGGGTATGATTGCTTGATTTGAATTTCCAAGTGTAGGGGTGATTTATACACACACGTGGAGATATGTGATTGGAGTTTAGATTAGAGAAAGGAATGAAGAATAGAACTTGTATCTTTAGTAAAGTTGATAAAAATTCCTAAGTGGAGATGGAACCCTAGAAGGAAAACTTAAGAGATGCCGAAAGCTAAGTAAGTCTATAGAACATATATAATCTTAAGTTAAATAATGAGGAAGCGTGAAGAATATGGGTGGATAATTTACGGGTCAAAGAAAATAGAATTCCTTGTTAGAAAACCTAATTGGAGAACAAAAGTCGAAAAACCGAATTGATAGGATTTTGTGGGTAGTATCCGCTGAAAACCCTCAGGAGACAACACTCCTCCTACTAGGGACACCTAGAGGTTTAACGGCTTGTTGCATGAGCTCAGTGCAATCGCGTTTCCCTGCGAAAGTGCGGCTAGGATTTTAGTGAATAAAAAAATAAGTTTGCTCGAGGACGAGCAAAAGATAAGTTTGGGGGTATTTGTTCATACCATAATATTGCATTATTATATTCCCCATTCTTATTCTTTTTATAAATAAATAGGTGCTTTTGACGCATGTCTGCTACATATTACAGGTTACAGGTTCTTGGACAGAAAACAGTGAAAACGATGAAAAGACGATGAAAAAGTGGACTTTGACCAGCAAACAGAAGACTCTTGATTAAGCCGACATCAAAGATAAAATTCACAAAGTACAAGGCAATGCAAGATCCAAGATTACAAAGCGAACGGTTAAAAGTCCACCGCAATTATTCACTGGAGATCTGGAAGAAACATAGAAGCTATTTTAATAAAGAACCAAATAATAAGGAAGCCCAAAGATCCAAGGCCCAATACTTTCTTTTAAAGAGACATAAAATTTTACCAAAGCTTGAAGTCTACTTTGACTAGGTCTTCCTAAGGATATTTTGGTAAATGTAGACATGCAAATCAATTGTAACCTAGGGTTTCCTATCCTCTATAAATAGGAACTCTAAATCATTGTAAAGGCTATGCCTCCCTTTAATGAATAAAATTTAGAAATCTTTTGGAGAGCATCGGTGTTTCTTCTCCATTCAGAAATTCAGATCTGACAACCCTGCATGGATGATTGGAGGGATGCATCTGTAAGTAATTTAATTTCTTGCCCTAGGTAGATTTAATTTCATGCCCTAGGAACTTGTTTAGGGTTTAGTTTTTGAGGAAGGATTTTGAGAGATGAGATCTCTCATCCCTTTCTTACCCACCAAATATTTACAACAGGACTCCATGCATGCATGCACATACCGCTCCCTACGGCACTCTATCCCTCGAGGTAGCGATGATACCGTAGTATAAAGGCCCGGGTGTGATGTTTTCCATGGAGGTTAGGATAAGGATCTCTAAAGGAAGGACAAGAACCTAGAGGAAGGAACACCTTCCCGAACGGATCTAATCCCCTTTATTGATAATTACCATAACTCCTCACAGATCTTCATTCGGGTATTGAAAGCGGTGAGATTTAATTATATTTCCGAACCATCCCTAAACCTAGCCCTAGCAAGAGTAGATCTAGATAATTGCCCTAGGTTAATTAGATTTTTAGATTTAATAATCAACCGAACACCCTTCGGAATTAACTCGTAAGAACGAATCGGAAATTCACAAAATCCCTGTGGACCGACCTGTACTCACTGGCCAGCTACCAAGCGACGCCATTCTTGATTGCGGTAATAGATAATTTTTGAGACAAATCAGGTGCCATTCCTATGCTTGCTTGGTAGCTGTTGTTGTACGAAAACTCCACAAGATGTAGGTGATCTTCCTACGATCCATTGAAGTCTAACATACATGCTCTGAGCATATCCTCCAAGATCTGAATAGTTCATTCCGACTGACCATCTATTTGTGGATGATAAGCCGTGCTGAAGTTCAGACTTGTTCCCAAGCTTGCTTGCGGACTCTGCCAAAATTGCGATCGAAATCTGGTGTCACGATCGGAGACAATGCAGACCGGTACTCCATGAAGCCTCACAATTTCCTGTATGAGTTCATGGGTATCAGAGATAGTACATTATGAAGAGTTTAAATCTTTAAATAGATTATTACCTCCATGTACTTCTTTGCTAGTGTCTTAGTTGATTGGCCAACTCGAAATAGGATGAAGTGAGCCGACTTTGTGAGTCGATCCACAATGACCCATACGGCATCGTTACCCTTTGTGCTGCGAGGAAGAGCAGTCACAAAATCCATCGTGATGTGTTGCCACTTCCATTCTGGGATTGGTAACTGTTGAAGTAATCCAACAGTCCTGTGATGTTCAGCCTTTACTTGCAGACACACCAAGCACTTTGCGACGCTTCTGGCTACCTCACGCTTCATTCTATACCACAAATAATTCTGACATAGATCTTTGTACATTTTGGTACCTCCAGGGTGTACTGAGTAGGGAGAGCTGTGAGCTTCTTTCATTAACTCTTCTCGAACAGTACCTTTTGGTACATACAATCTGCTGCCGTATCTCAAAGATCCGTCTTCATGAATGATGAAGTCTGTTCTGAGTCCATTCTCCACTTGTTCTATAATCTTTTGCAATTTAGCATCACTTGCTTGGGCTGTTTTGATCTAATTGACAATGGTTGATTGAACTTGTAAATTCATCAAACTTGAAACATTACCTGGCATGACTACTTCAATCTCCATCTGATGCAAGTCTTGTTGAAGCTTCCACTGAGCGGTGAGATTCATCGATAATGGTTGGCGACTAAGTGCATCAGGTACCACATTCACCTTCCCTGGGTGATATTGCAAGTCGATGTCAAAGTCCGTCATGAGTTTTAACCATCTTCTCTGCCGCATATTCAACTCCTTCTGAGTAAACACGTACTTCAGGCTCTTATAATCTGTGTAGATGTTCACTCGTTCACCAAGTAGATAATGGCGCTAAATCTTGAGAGCAAAAATGGCGGTTGCCAATTCCAAATCATGCGTCGGATAATTGCGCTCATGAATTTTCAGCTGTCTTGAAGCATAAGCCACAACTTTACCGTGCTGATGTAGAACACATCTTAATCCCTTACCGGATGCATCGCAATGAACTTTGAATCCACCAGATTGATCCGGTATTACGAGAATAGGTGCAGATGTCAACCTTGACTTGAGTTCTACGAAAGCTTATTCGCATGCTTCTGACCACACAAAATCTTCATCTTTACGTGTGAGCTTGGTCAGGGGTGTTGCTATCTTCGAAAATCCTTCAATGAATTTTCTGTAATATCCAGCTAAGCCTAAGAAACTCCGAATGTCCTTCACTGACTTTGGTGTAGGCCATTCGCTAACTGCTGAAACTTTTGCTGGATCTACTGAGATTCCTTCTCCTGATACGATATGTCCAAGAAAACCAACTTGCTTTAGCCAAAACTCGCACTTGCTGTACTTGGCATAGAGCTGATGTTGTCGAAGAGTTTCCTGGACAATTCTTAGATGTTTTGCATGCTCTTTCCGATTCTTAGAATACAACAGGATGTCGTCGATGAAGATGACAACAAACCTGTCTAAGTACTCCTAGAAAACTTGATTCATTAGGTTCATGAATATTGCGGGTGCGTTGGTCACTCCAAATGGCATCACGAGAAATTCGTAATGTCCATAGCGAGTTCTGAAAGCTATTTTGTGAATATCAGTTTCCTTGACCTTCACCTGATGATAACCTAAACGAAGATTCAATTTAGAGAAAACACAAGATCCACTTAGCTGATCGAATAAATCGTCGATGCGTGGGAGTGGATACTTGTTCTTTATAGTGACTTCGTTCAAGGCTCTGTAATCGATGCACATTCTGTATGAACCTTCCTTCTTCTTCACAAGTAGTACAGGTGATCCCTAACTTGAAGTGCTGGGACGAATCCATCCTTTCGCCAGTAATTCGTCCAACTGTGTTCGGACTTCCTTCAAACCTTCTGGACTTAAACGATAGGGTGCTTTGATCACCGGTTGTGCTCCTGGTACTAAATCAATACTGAATTCAAGAGCTCGATCGGGAGGCAAACCTGATATATCGTCAGGAAATACATCGTCGAACTCTCGAACCACATCCGGTCTTGATTCTTCCTCCGCTTGAGCTGCTGCAACTACTGCTTCTCTTGGCTTCGCTTTGTAAGTACTTGGCTCTAGGGTACGGTCTCCACTTTTAAAATAGAAGACCGGATGGTCTGGAATCTCGAATACTACCCTCCTTTGACGATAGTCAATGGTAGCATAAAAAGTTCCAAGCTAATCCATCCCTAGAACCACATCGAAGTTCGGTATGTCCAGCACTTTGAAGTCAGCATAAAACTCTCTACTGCAGATGACGACTGGACACAAACGGTATCCCATGGTTGCCTTTAGAACGTGATCGTTATTTTGTTGGATTGTAATAAATCGAATCAAATGGTAAAGAAATCACAACCAAAAATATTTGACCGCAATCAAACAACGGTGTCAGTTGAAGTTAATGAATGAGTGCGGATCGTCCTCAGGGATCTCGAGATTCGTTTGTATTTTTATTTGTTTGAAATGAAATGTTAAGCAACAATAAGAGAAAACACGATTCAATTGATTGATTTGTATTCGTGTGTCACTAATCTTTTCTAAAGAATCAAGAACTATAAACAACAAGAATCGGTTTCAATGGTATTTTCCAAACGACAATCAAGAATGATAAAGAAACTCGTAGGAATCGATAGGATCTTTAGATGTGTTGTAGTCTACAATATTTCATATTCTTGTCCTTCGAAGAATTGATGCTAGATCAATGGTTATCGACGAGAATTAGGGTTTTCTTGATGAAATTAAAGTTTCATCTCTTAACCCTTGCTCTTTCGAGGATACCATTTATATTCTAGCCTCTAGCAATTTCAAGAATCGATCGGATCACCCCAATCTCGAGCGATGTTGATCAAGAAAGCATCGCATCGAATTGGGTTGTCGATTCTTGAACTTGCTAGGGTTTACAATCTCGTGGGATTCAAGAATTGATTACAAATTTGCTACATCATCCTACTAAAGATCTTCTCGACTCCTTAACGAGCGGAGTTTTACTCGCGCATCACCACATAGACAATATTCAAGAACAGTAAAGATAACATGATGCGGAATTTTAAAGAAAACAAGAATGGAGAAAATATCACCTTTTATTTAATCAACAATTGTCAATACATTCTTTCAAGATCTACAAGAAGAAAGAAAAATCGATCGTTGACTCGGCTTCGCTCGACTCCGTGGATCGTGGATCTACTTTTGATCTCTTGCCCGATGGAAGATCGGCTCGGCTCATAAAAGGGTTGAAGGAATCTTGCTTGGCTTGCACTCAAGATCTTGAATTGTGGATGGATTTAGGGTTAGGGTTTCCTACAAGATTTCTCACTAATCTTGAGGAAGAAGAAGATGGAGAAAGAGAGAATGGCTAAGATCTAAGATGTTGAATCTTTTTCTCTCTAGGGTTTCTTGATTTTTCCAAGATGAGAAATGAGTGAGCCTAGGGTCTTATTTATAGACCTAGGTTTAGGTTTGAATTAGACTTTCCCTCCCAAAGTTTGTTGACAAGTTTGTTGGGGTTTAGCTTAGGGTTTAAGCAAGGGTTTAGGAAAGTTCTAGAAAGATTAGGGTAGTTTGGGAATTTGCTGATCTGGTGAAAGTATCTGGAATCTTCTGGAAGTTTGTGTACATTTATGATCTGAGGGCACTGAAACAGGAGTTTTGGTGAAGTTTGAGGAGCTAAGTCCCTGGGCCTGCCACGCAACCGCCGCGTGAGGTAGGCTTTGGCCGCCCTTCCGCCGCATATTGGTGGCCTTGGGATCTGTGCTTTCTTCAGTAGCTTGGTACTGCTGTATGGGTTATCCTTTGATATTTAGAATTTCAGTTGCCCTTCTATGTTGATACCAGATTTGCTTTCAATGAGTTTACGAGCAATTGTAATGGTCGAGCAATGTATTGATCGAGCAAGTATCTCTTTTCCTGCATAGACTTCAAAATAGGGGTTGCAAGATATAGAAAATATGCTATGTAATGCAATGCAGTTAATTTCCCTAGAATTTCCGGTTTAAAGGTCGAATATGTGTAATTTGATATTTTGCGACCAATTAGCTAATATGTGAATTATGAATACCGTACTCTCCTATATGTATGCAGATGTTAAGGAAATTGCCTGCTAAAATATACAGTATTTTCGACTGATCAGAACGCCATTTCCTGAACTGACATTCCAGCTGGATACAAGCGGTGAGACTGGAATCGCATGGGTTCGAACAAACCGTTGTGACATAAAGAAGTGAGATGCTCCAGTATCAAACAGTGCTAGTGCAGGGATTAAGGATACTAAGATTGTACCTAAGGTATGTGGGATATGTTTTAGGTATAGGGAAAGTGTGTAGATAAACAAGACTAAAAGAAAAGTTTGAGAAGAATAGTTTACCAGTGATGACTTGGCCAGTGGCCTCAGCTTCTTCCACTGACATAGTGAAAGCCTGGCGCCTTGGTACATTCCTCCTGGCCTAAGGAGCATTCCTCGGAACGTTCCTTTGAGCTTGATGGAACTGACGAGGAGGCGGTGCAGCTTGTGGTCCTCTGGGTGGTGCAGGTAGTGCAAGTCTGGGAGCAGGTGCTTGAAGAGCTGGTCGCTGCGGATAGGTAACTGCTGGCCTGGGTGCAACAACTGGGTTTTGCTTTTGGGGACAAGACCCAATATCATGAGCAGCTGATCCGCAGATCAAGCAAAGATGGTTGGCTCGCCGGCAGTCTTTCATCATATGTCCAGTTCTCTTGTAGTAGGTACAAAAGGCCGGGCTGGGACGGTTGTTCTGTACTCCGGGTCTCCTTGGCACAAAAGATGGCCTGGACGAGGCCCCTCCTGCCATCTGGTTGGCAGGACGCTTAAATCCAGTAGATTGAGGTCTTCCCCTCGCCTTTACCACTGCCTCATAACGGCGGGCAGCTTTCAGAGCCGATTCATGAGTCGGAAAATCTCCTGTGGCCAGTGCAGCCTGGATTTCCGAATTCAAACTTTGTTGAAAGCGACGGGCTCTGATCTCATCCGTCGGTATAAGGTGTGCCGCAAATCTATTAAAAATATTGTGTTATCTGTGTAATATGTGATATAAAAATTCGAATTAATGAGACATATCTTACCGACTGAGCATGGTGAACTCAGCGTCATACTCATCTACTGACTTGGTCCACATCGAACCTTGTTGCAGATGGATGAACTGCTGTTCCATGTCGAACCTGGCAGTCTCAGGGAAGTACTTATCGTCGAACATATCGCGGAAAGTCTTCCATTTGATAGGCTGTTCAAGAGGGCTTTCTTCCGCCTTCCACCAGTTGCGAGCATTGTCCGTGAGCTGCAGTTTTGCCACACGAACCCAAGCTATGTCTGGTACTTGTGCTGCCGCCAGATCATCCTCTATGCTCTGTGCCCATTCCTCAGCTTCAAGTGGGCTTCCCTTTCTGGAGAACTGTTTGGGGTGTAAAGCCCTAAATTGCTTTACCCCAGGTGCGTCTGCCTCGGGACGGTTCATTAAAAGAGCAGTCTGCTACTGCTGTCCTTCTAGGAGGCTTCGAATTGCCTCAAGCAAAACCGTCTGCTCGTTGATCGGAGCAGGGACGGCAGGTGTGAGTGGTAGGGCTGGAGGTGTGTTGTTGACATTGATGCTGGTGTTGTTCGGGGAATCCATAACCTTGAAGAAAAATTTGGGTTAGGACAGATTCAAAATATTTGAAATGATAAGATTCAATGAATATGAAATTGTAAGATTCAAGGAACTTGAATTGTAAAGAATGTTTTAGTTGCTGGTTCTTGTGTTATATTGCTCAGGTTGTTCACGCAGAACAGAACTGCATAGTTTGGTTCTATATAGCTCTGACCTGCATGGGCCACCAACAGAACCTGTCACGCCCCGCTTCCCGGTATACGACGAAAGGGACGCGACGAGGTCCGCTATGTATATACTCAGAAGTACATACGCTAAGCGTATCTAAGCAATATAAAGATAATCACAAGAGACAAGAGATAAAATAACAGCAACTTTATTTATTAACATTCTTTGTACAATACATGAAAAGTAAATACAACTGGAATAAAAAGCAATGCCTAAACAATGGCATAACAGGAAATGAAAATACTGAATGGAAATATACAATGGCTAGAGCCCAGGGTCTTCGAGAAACTGATCCAAGTCTTCACTGGTGGGCTCGATCTCTGCTGTGTCCAGATCACTTGACGACATTCAAAGAAGAAAGAAATAGAATATCGTCAGCGAACAGGTCGCTCGGTAAGTCCCAAAGTTAAGGGATAAATAGAAAAGACAGAATAAGAATGTATCTTGTAAAGTTGTATAATATTGTAGAATATTGTGTTAACACTATTGTTTGTAGCTTGGTACAAAAGGATGCCAGTGTATACGAGAGGGGTCTCTATATACTAGAGATCAGGGCAAACTGAAAGTACAAGGAACCGTTATGCCACGGTACAACAACAACAGGATTCATATTAGGTGTCTTAATCTTACTGTCTCGTGCCACTTTTAACACCTTCCGTACCAATCTATCTCTTAAACCCCGTAGTGTTTTGATTGTATTGTTATATTGTATTGTATAAGTTGTATAGTTGGGTGACTGACCGAAACCATGATATCAGTAACGGATGTAAACTGGAATCATGTAAATGGAAAGTATATCCATGGTTTGGTTCAGTCAAGTTGAATAGATTGATAACTGGATTCATGGATTCGTGTGTTCATGTTGAATTGTAATATTATAGATTAAGAGATTGACTTGAATCATATTCAAGTCAGATTAATCAGACACAAACCCGAGTCGGACAGTAGAGATGTAAATCGAAGTCCTATATTTACTAGGGTCCTTAGGGTAATTTATAAAACTTGAGGGGGTTTTATGTAAAAATACTTTTGTATAGTTTTCAAGATACATCCCAAGTATTTATTATTCGTATTTAGAGTTGTAATGAATGTGGATTTTATATTGTGACATTTCTAGTGAAAATATCCTAGTTTTTTTTATAAATAAAGGTATTTATCTTTAATATTGATTTATTTGAAGTTCATGGTATTTTAGTGTAAATTTATTTTTGTGATTTTTAGAAAAAGGTGGAATATTTATATTATAACAAAATATATATTTAAATGATAAATATACATATATTTATACAAAAATAATTTTAATAAATATTTTATATTCCAAAAATCTCATTTTCTTAAGATGACGTATTTTAAACCTTTCGAGATCGAATGCTCCTTGCGGAGGTCTGAATCTCGCACTACTAAGCCCGAGGGTGTACGATAAACCGTACTATCCCAAATGGGTTCCCCAAAGTGGGTTGTAGCGGCGCTTTGCAAAAATTGTAAAATACTACTCCTTTAGAATACGGTTTTATTAAGTAAAGGGTATTTATTTGCAAAAGTCGATTTTCCGTATTTTAGATTCTAGGGTTTTCTATTTCAACTAGACTATTTCTAAATTGTCTAAACAACAAGTTGTTAGATATCTTAAATCGCCTCTTCACCGCCAATTGTGGACAGGTAAGTACAAGTGAAGAAAGGAGGGATCCGCTCACGATTCATCGTGAGACGGGCCTTTTAAAATTACCTTTCTCACTTGCCTAGCCTAGACACCACAAAGTCAGGTTTAGATAAACGACCGATGTCCATAACTTATCGTATTTTCCTATTAAAAGATATTTGTTTTAAAAGTGTAACAAACCTAGAACTTTATGAAAAGGTTTTATTAAGAAAATGGTATTTAAATGTAAAATCTTGTTTTATCGTATTCTACGTTTTTAAGGTAGCGTGTTATGTTTGTATATGAGTGTGTGAGGAGGTAGGTCATTACCTCGTGATCTACTTTAAGGTATAGCAATGTTAAGGGGGTTAAATGTGAAAACGAAATATTGTGGTATTTAAGTGAAAAAATACGATATATTGAAAAAGCTATCATTTCATGTGAGGAAACTTGTTCAAATTATTTGTTAAGTGATTAATAGTCAACATAAAGATGTTTAAGCATGAATGTATTGGTGAGAAGTGAGATTTTATAGAAAGCCGAATCGGAAATCGGATTTGTTCCGATTCCGTCGGGTTTTGTAAATTCGTATTTTTATGAGAGAAAAGAAAGATAGAAAGGGGGACTTACGGGTTTGGACAACACTAGAGAGTGAGAAGGAAGTAGATGATCCGCCGGTGCGTCGATTCGTCGTTGAGAGTTCCTAGCACGATCACCGGAATTTCGCCGTCGATTTCGTCAGCGCTTCGCATTTCGCTCGTTTCCGAAGTACCAAAGTTTTCTTGAGATTTTGAGAGAGTGGGCTCAGAATTTTGGGATGAGAGGGTAGGAGGAAGGGGTGTATTTATAGGGTTAGGCTAGGCTTAGGGTAGGTGTAGGGTTTTTAATTAAAAAATGTAAAAAGAAATATGAAAAATCATTAAAATTTGGAGTAAAAGAGGTATTCAAAGCCCTCTGGAAACGATCTGCACAATTAAAGTATGCAGTGGAGGTGGGGAGGTGAAGGGGCACAATTTTTCTTCAGGGGACTCGGCAGCCCGGCCGAGACCGGCCGACTCGGCCGATCCCGACCGAGTCCGGTGGTCGGGAGGTGGGGGGTTGCCGGGGGTGCTCACTGGTATTTTTACATTATGGAGTGTAGTGGGATATTTGGGAGTTATGGCTGTTGGACTGTTGGTATTCTAGAAATTTTAAAACAAAACAATATTAAAAATAATGTGGGGCAGGGGATTTGAACTCTGGTGGCTTGGTTCAGCAGTTCAAGGTATTACCAATGAGCTACAAGCTCCTTCTTGTAATTATAGTGTGGAATAAATACTTAAAGAGATATCAGCAACATTAAATACTTCAAGTATACTTTGAATTTAAATCAATTCATTGTACCTTAAAAATGGAGTTGTTACAATAAATCAGCTAGCTGCTCGCGCACTCCTCTCAGCTTCTTCTCACGATCAGCCGCCGCGGCCAGCTCTGCTTCAATTTGGGCCCGTTGCTGCAGACAGGATGAAAGTTTCTGATCAATTTCCTGCTGAGCAGCCTCCTGACTCTGCGCAACCTGCTCACTAAGATCAAGCTTCTTCCTCAGCACCAGCCCATCAGAGATACATTGTTGAAGGTTTTCAAAGATGGAGTTCAGCTGGGCAGCATTTGCCGCGACCTCAGCGCACAGTTGAACAGATTCAGCGGAAGTCGCCTTACGTTCCTTTCGTTTAAGGGTTGCCTCTCGTTCGAAATGGCGAAGGAACGGAACGCTCTGCTCAACCCACGCAGCCCACTGGGAGTTCAAAACCAGAATATCAGGAGCAGGACGCCTAAGCTCAAGCTCATGCAGGTAGGCCTCAATCTTTCTGCAGTGGTTAACCCAAGACTCAATGCCGTCTTCGTTGTGGAAGTTCACAAGCGTCGCCAACATTGGATTAACCTCGGCAGCAAAATCTGCAGCGAATGTAGGGGCCTCCGCGTTTAGTTCCTCGATGTATTCGCTCAACATACGCAGACTGGTCATGGCGCCTTTTGAAGATGGACGTCTAGAAAAGAGGCCTGCCGGCATTGTAATGCGAGACTCGAATGGAGCTGGAGTCGGTGCGACCGCTGCAAAATAAATCATAGTCAGATGTCGGCTCAAGAGATAAAGAAAATGCACGAACAATAGAGTTTACCATACCTGCTGCAACAGGGCGCAGAGTTGGGAGTACTGGTGGCACGACGATTCCCTCGTCCCCTCCTTCGATTTGTAGTGCTGCAATCAATTCAAAATTAACAACGGGCGAGTCGCCCGTCTAAGATAGGAAAGGGCGGCGGTTTAAAAGCTATACTCACCGGCACCAGCAGGCAGAGTAACTTCTGACTGGAAGGAGAAGTGCGGGTTCAACACTTGATACAGATGATCGAAGAGAACTTCTGCAAGGTTACGATTATACATAGTCAGTACACAAAAGATACTGTCCCTGATTTAAATTGATCGCAAACCCATACCTTCCAGCATTTGAGAGGATATAAGAGGAGACGAAGGGGCCGAGACCGTCAAAACAGCAGCTGGTGGTGCTTCTTCAGGTGTCGCAACCTCAACGATCACCACACCTACATTCGAAGGGAACAAAATGTCATCAGAAGGGATTGCAAAACGAAAAGAATGCAGCAACCCAAAACCTACCAGACAGGTCATCAGCCAAAACGGTGATGGAAGCATTGCCGAGCATCACGACTTCTTCGATCTCATTCGGGGTGATGGTTTCACCACCTGTGGCTTCGTCCCCTGATTCCACGAGGGCCGTCATAACACTCGCAATGCCAGGCGACGGCAAGGAACCTCAGGTGGAAAGAGTGGCAATTGAAGCAGTCCCGGACTCCTGAGAAAGAGTAGTCGCTTCGGGTTCAATAGTTGCCGTCATCTCGCCTGCCACCTCCTCACTCGGACTTGGCCCTGCAGGGTATGCTATATGAGAATCTGAAGATTAAAACTCTAATAAAAGGACCCAGTATTACGTTACCTTGGATTGGCTTTTCAATTGCTGCTCGAGCCGCGCGTGCCGCCTGTCTATGAGTGGTAGACAGGGTGACCGGAGCACCCTCTGAAGAAGCAGGGACAGCGGAAGCAGCACTCGAGCATGCACCTACAGTCAGGGCAGCATTACGTTCTCTCGCTGCACGCCTCTTGCACTTTATTTTTGCTTGGGCTGTGAGAGTTGATCTTCTTAAGACCTCCGACATCGTCCGAGCCAGGAGCTACCTCTGGAGCCGTTGTGGTGTCCGTCATCGGTTGCTTAAGTGAAGGCTCTTTTGGTAATACTGGAGAGGCTGAGACTTCGGTAGCCGGCCTTGGAAGCGTCTCCGCACCGCCTTACGAAGTTGGCACTGCACTCGGGATAACCTGAGTCGAGGTAGTCCCTGCAATAAGAGGGAAAAGAAGGGTTAGTTTACCTATAAAAATGGGAATGGACGCGTGGTGAGCTGAAATGTACCGATGCCTAAGGAAGCACGAAGCCTTTCTTCCTCCTCAAAAGTCTTGAGAGAAGCTGCGAGAGCCTCTTCAGTGGAGATGCCTGTTGAAGAAGAAGTGTCAGCCAAAACATGATAATAAAATAAAAACATAAAAGCGAAAAGATACGACTGAAGTCTACCTGACTGCGCAAGGATGACCAATCCTGCTTGGTGGCTAGCTAATCGCTCGGAAGTTGCAATAGCAGCCTCGAGGTCGGTATCGTCCGGCGTCATGAATAAGCCTTCGTTGGTCCCATATTCGCTTAGGTCCTCGCTATAAGAAGCATGAGGCTCCTGGCCGAGTACAACGTCTACAGAAAGAATCGACTTCTTCTTCTTCTGAGAGCGAGTACCGGTCGCCGGTAACACGAGCTTGCGCTTAGCGGGCAACTTCGGGCGGCGAGTCCCAATCTCCGCACCTAAGCCAGATTCAGGAGATGCCACAGCTACCACTTCAATGGGAGCACGGGGTAGCTATAGCTCAGGCATATCACGTGGTACCACAACCGTAGCAACCTCTCTCAAAGGAGGACGAACAACGGTCCGTTGCTTCAAAGGAATAGCTGGATTACCAGCAGGGGCTGCGCCCTTACGATCAAGCAACAACTTCTTTTCCTCCTTGATGACAGCACCCATCGCATGCTAATACCACGCTGCGTACATGTTCAACACCTTTAGGACGCAGCTTGGTTCACTGATAAAAATGTTAGAACCGGTGTTGAACCTCATGAAATGGTGTAACGCGCTGCGGATGCCTTCTTCTGTGGCGGGCGGCTCAGCTGGAAAGGCTTCAAGCGGAACACCCTGATTGTAGCTAGATTCTTGGACGAAATGATGCGGGTTGTATTTCATAAACAACGCCGCATTATTCTGCCTAAATACCAGAAAGCCCGGCCTGATCGAATATAGGTGGAGAATCTCCCGAGCTTTCAAGGTAGAGGCACCATCTTTAAAAGTGTCCCGCAGCGGCTGCACCGCCTTCGTGGATTCTTTGCCGATACTTATGACCTTGTCAACAAAGGTCATGCCATCCCCGATGGTACGTGGGCGAAGGAGTAAGCCCCGAGCGTCTCATGGAGTCGGTTCTAAAATGGAAGCGTCAACCAGCCGCAGCAGTCGAGGAAAAGTTATATTTTTCATAAAAAGGGGCCTTTTGTGAATTCCAAAGGCACCAAGCACATGCAATTCGAGCCACGAGGTGAAGTAATGCATTGAGAAGTTTACGGGCTGCACCCCCGGTTGAGTAGTATCTGCCGCTAGGATAAGGCCGTGATACAAATGGGCTAACCAAGCGACCTCGACGGCCACTTTCACCCCAATAACCATTTGATGCGCTGGGTAGAAGACGGACGACCTCATACGGCGACGGTGCATCGGAAGCGCAAACCAGCTCAGCCATAGACCGAGAAACCCCCAAATAATGTCTCTTCGTCGATCCCAGGAGCTGCAAGCTTTGCAAAAGGGATGACCGGGGTGTCGGGAAGAAAGAAACTTTTCTGATCCGCCTCCGCCGTCGGAAGGTTGCCCAAACCTAAGCCAAAAGGATCGTCAAGTTTGGCGAACTTTGGGGCTTCCTTCGACAGTACTTCTGGGCGGAGAAAACGAGCGACGAAATCCGTAAAACTAACCCTACGGCTCCCAGACTCGAGAAATAGGCCCTCGTAGATATTTAACACCTTAATCAAACTGGGTGATTGATGTTGAATGGCGTTGTCCGGGGTAAGGCCCGTCACCACCGACTTGGCGGCAAAGACGTACTCATCATTAGGAAGTAGTTCATCATAATGCTCCTCTCTAACAGGCAAGCCAGAAATCTCCGTGAACTGCTCTAAAAAGATGGAGACTTCTCGATCCAACAAAAGGAAGGTGTGAGTTGGAACGTTCCATTGTTCCAAAAAGGATTTTACCCACCATGTAGGAGGCGTGGAGTACTGAAAGAGAGAAACGTAAACTGCGGGATACAACCCGAGCTTCAGCAACTGCAACCTCTTGGCGGACAGAATGTATCGGGCTAACTGCAAATATCCGGCTGGATGACGGGGAGTCAAGCTTATGTTGTATGGCTGTCCCCAAGGGCGCGATTTACCCTGGCATATACGCCGCCCTAGAATATCCAACACCATTAGAGGCTGTACGGGTATCGCAGCTATAGAAGGTTGAAGGAGACCATCTGAAGTCCAATTAAGCTCCTCTACGGCATAGTTCTCCGGGGATGGGTCTGCGTAAGAGATCGCCAAAATGGACTCCAAGGGTACCGCGCAAGAAACGCTCCGCCAACCCCTGATGATTTGGTTGTACCATGTTCCCCATAGATGAAGATTCTTGTGCTTCGGATCATGGTCTTTGATCAGTGCAAAAATTTCTCGGTCCACTCGCGCTGCGGGGAATCCGCCTTCCGAAAGGACGAATGGGAAGAGAATGTCGAAAGATATAGTACCCGCGTGGAAAAGAATAAATTTTCAGTCGCCAATGCTACAGATTAAGTTCCATCACTAGGCACTTTAAATCCGTATCGCACTGCAATGCAGTGAAAAGGAATCAAAGGGGACCCACATAATCTAGATGGCAGTTTATCATTAATAAAACAATCTCATCATTTAATGAGACTGTCATTAAACGAGGAAATTCTTGAAAGATTCTCATTTAATGAGGGCTCTCGGGCCAAGGAGTAAATCTCCCATTAAGAGCAGCGCTCTATAACAGAGTGACATCTGTCAACTCTGATTATGAAAGGAATAAAAATTCCTCAAGAGCCTTGCTTTTAAAAAAATGATAGAATAACCCATCAGAAAACTCAAAATAATTTTTTTAATGAATTAAAATTCTGAGATCTTCAAGATCTGTGAACAAACTCTAGGATTTTTCATGAAATATTAATAAATCTATATGATTTGAAAGGAGCAAAGCTCTGTTGATGGGTTAGGAAACCCTAAGAAAGATCTAAGATCTAATAAGAGCAAAGCTCTGTTAAGAAACCCTAAAAAGGTTTTCCTGAAGATCTATAATCTAAGAAGAGCAAAAGCTCTAATTAATGGGTGAAACTCTAGTTTATTGACTAATCTCTTTAAAGATTTGATCTTTTACCTAAAAATTTGACAGAGTTCTGTCTTTAAGAGAGTTCTTAAAACAGAGAGCTATGCTCTGAAGGAGAATAAAAATTCTCAGAAAAAAAGAAGATGAACAGAAATCATCTCAAGGGCCAAGGGTCCTATTTATAGGCGCTAGAGCCGTTTCAACTTCTGATTTGATCCAATGGTAGAGATGCTGCCACCACTGCACTCACGTGTGGGCCACGCAAGCGCAACGGTGGGGGGGGGGGAATTTGTTTCCCCCAATCAAAGCAAAGCTCTGTTCAAAATTTTAAATTTTGAAATAAAGCAGCGCTTCATAGCAGCGCCAGCGCTGAGAGAGTCAAAGACTCTAAGGTAGCGCTCACGTGCAAAGCACATGAGCGCTAGCGCTCTAAGTAGCGCACTACGTGCAAAGCACGTAAGCGCTAACGCTAAGTGCGCTGCACTCTAAGCAGCGCACCACGTGCAAAGCACGGTAGCGCTAGCGCTGGAACTAAATGTTCCCAACCGTTGGATCAAAGATCCAACGAACATGATTAAAAATCATCAATTGACCAGAATAAAATTCTGTTAAGGAAAGATTCCTCAAAATCTTTCCAAACAAAAAGATTGTGCTCTGTAAATCAGAGCACCGTCGGATCAATGATTCAGTGGTGATTAAAAATCACTAAAATACAGAATAAATTCTGTGTGGGGAAATATTTCCCAATCTTGTTAAAAATAAGAAGATTGCCTTCTGTAAATCAGAAGCCCTTGGATTAAAAATCCAACAGGGGAGACATCCCTAAATCAATTAGAGAAAAGATCTCCTTAACCGATTGAACAAATCAGCTTGACCTATATAAAGGCCCCAAGACTTCAAGTCTCATATAGAGGACACCCTATAAACTTTGAGAAATTTCAGAAAGAAGAGCAAGCTCTCGGTAGAAAAAGAACTTTTATTCAGGGTAAAAAAAAACAACAACAGAGATAAGAAAAATCTCATTAAAAGAAGAAGGACATAATTCTTCTCACAGATCATAGATCTATAAGACTAAGGTCTTTTTACAAAAAGAGATCATGAATATCTTATTATAAAAAGGGGGGAGAATAATTCAATTCTCTTAGGATCACAGATTCATAAAGGCAAAGCCATTCAACAAAATAAGAGATTGAAATAACTCCTAAGAACTTTGTTCTTAGAACCTTGAGACAAAGTCTCTTATAAACGGGAATTTATTTCTCAGATCATAAAATTGATCAGAAGCGCTTCTGTGCTCTTGGACTGGTGCACAGCGCCAAGCGCACCACGTGCTCCTCACGTGTGCGCTACTTAACAGAAGAGCCGTAGCGCTCCTAATTTAAAAGAGCTTCAGTGCTCCTAATCTAAAAGAGCCTTAGCGCTCCAAATTTAAAGAAGCGCTCTGCACTCAAGACTGGCGCACAACGCCAAGCGCACCACGTGCTCCTCACGTGTGCGCTACTTAACAGAAGAGTCTTAGCACTCCTAATTTAAAAGTGATTCAGCGCTCCTAATCTAAAAGAGCCTTAGTGCTCCAAATTTAAAGAAACGCTCTGCGCTCAAGACTGGCGCATAACGCCAAGCGCGCCACATGCTCCTCACGTGTGCGCTACTTAACATAAGCGCTTCAGCGCTCCAAATATAGCGCACAGTGCTGCAGCGCCTCAGCGCTCCAAATATAGCACACCGCGCTCATTAACTGGCGCTAGCGCCAAGCGTGCCACGTGTTCCTCACACGTGCGCTGATAGAATATAAACTGTTCTATAAATAAAGCCCAGAGCTATGATGAATGCTCAACATTCAGTAAAAGACAAAAATATTGTCAGAACTCAAACCAATACTCCGTATTGTTAAATGTTTAACATTTTAATTGAATGGGCCGAGCCCAAAGTGGCCACAGAACCCTAATTCAGATTAATTGAGCCCATATGCTCATAAATCATTGATCTTAGTCCCAAATTGGACTATAGATCTCCCAACCAATATTTGTTCGAGGGTACATCTCTTCACTCCTCTGATATTTGTCGTTGTAATCTTTCAACGTCTTCAGAGAGGTGACGGGTCCTGACAACCAAACATTCCACGGACTGTGGGGTCCTTAAACTCATGGACTATGATGTGCTTAACTTTGGACTGTGGGGTCCTTAAGCCCATGGACCGAGATGTCCTTAAACTAACATTGGACCGTCATGTTTTTAAACTAATGGACCGCAATGTCCCTAAACTAAACAATAGAGCCCAAATGCTCTTTTGTTGGATCTAAATGATCCCGTTAAGTTGATCTTATTCTAAAATTAGACTAACGTATCCTTAACAAACGTTTAATTTGATCTTAGTCTCAAATGAGACTAACGCATCCTTACATCCAACCCCAAACCCAAATCTAAGAAGATACGGATTTGGACTAATCCACGCCCTACGGGTGACAACATAAATTAGTCTCCATATACAATCTATGGGCAACCAAAAAACAAAACAAACACCTACGACACGAAGTGACCATCTGGAGAAGGAGAAAGTGGTTACCGCGATACGGTAGCGTAATTAACTGCAAGGGCTTGCGCTTGCAGGGAAGAGCGTCATCACAATCAAAAACCCCTCAACGAGGGAGAATCTGACGAAGTCTTCTACATCGGCCGCATCTGTCTAAACCTTCGATACACGGTGTCATAAATCAACTTGGCATCTTCGGAGAGATGGACGGATAGCACCAAATAGTATCTACCCTCGAAATTCAGGCAAGACGAACTTACGCGGTCTCGTCTCTGTGTTCGGCGGAGAACATCTCTCAAATTGTATCTGGGGTATGGCTTTCGTGAGTGGATCCGCAGTGTTGTCCTTCGTGTCAACTCTCCTGACCTTGATCTCCCGGCGATCAACTATCTCCCGGATCAGGTGATACCGTCTCAAAATATGCCTGGATTTCTGATGGTACCTGGGTTCCTTGGCCAAAGCCACAGCTCCATTGTTATCACAATACAAAGGTATTAGATGCTCAATGGACGGAACCACTCCAAGTTCGTTTATGAACTTCTTCATCCAGACAGCCTCTTTGGTAGCATCGTTGGCAGCGATGTATTCAGCCTCCATCGTCGAGTCTGCCACGGTTTCCTATTTGGAACTCTTCCAACAAACCGCCCCTCCATTGAGGATAAAGATAAATCTTGAGTGCGACTTAGAGTCGTCCTTATCACTTTGGAAGCTCGAATCGGTAAAGGACTCCACCTGGAGTTCTCCGTTACCATACACCAAGAACATCTCTTTAGTCCTTATTAAGTACTTGAGAATGTTCTTCACAGCTGTCCAGTGACTCTCTCCTGGATCTTCTTGATACCTACTCACTATACTTAGTGAGTATACTATATCGGGTCTGGTACATAATATCGTGTACATGATAGAGCCTACTGCCGAAGCATAGGGTATCCCTTACATGTGAGCTCTTTCCAAATCAGTCTTAGGAGACATCTCTTTGGAGAGAGTGAGTCCAGAGATCGTGTGTAAATTCCCACGCTTGGATTCTTCCATACTAAACCTCTTTAGTATGGTGTCAATGTACCTGGATTGGGACAATCCTAGTATCCGTTTAGATCTATCTCTATAGATCTTAATTCCCAAGATGCAGGAGGCATCACCTAGATCTTTCATTGAGAATCTTTGTGATAAGAAGAGCTTGACTGAGTGTAACATAGGAACATCATTTTCTATCAAGTGTATGTCATCTGCGTACAATACGAGGAAGACAACCTTACTCACTGCCACCTTCTTGTATATACAAGGTTCATCTATGTTTTTGATGAAGTCAAACTCTTTGACTACCACATCAAAATAAATGTTCCAACTCCGGGATGCCTGCTTCAACCCGTAGATGGATTTAAGCAGCTTGCACACCTTTCCGCTGCTCCCACTATCTACGAAGCCCTCTGATTGAGTCATGTACACGCACTCTTCTAAATCACCATTTAGAAAGGCGGTCTTAATATCCATTTGCTATATTTCGTAGTCATGGTATGCAGTAATGACAAGTAGGATCCGGATAGACTTAAGCATAGCCACTGGAAAAAATGTTTCGTCATAATCCATACCTGGTCATTGACGAAAACCCTTTGCAACTAGTCTAGTTTTGAAAGTCTCAACTTTTCCATCTACACCAAGTTTCTTCTTAAAGATCCATTTGCTCCCAATGGGTTTTACCCCTTCAGGAGCAACTTCCAAAGTCCATACTTTGTTAGTATACATGGATTCCATCTCAGATCACATTGCATGTGGCCACCTCACAGAGTCCCCACTTGTGATGGCCTGCTCGAAGCTAGTTGGATCATCATCTTCCATGATGCAATCCTTGTTCTCACCATCTATGAGAGAACCGTAGTATCTCTTAGGTGGATGAGGAACCCTACTAGATCGGCGAAGAGGCCGGGGTTCGTCAGGAACTATCGAATCCTCTGGTTCCACCAAATCTTCTGTTGCAGTTTATGTAGCTGGAACTTCTTCCAGTTCTATCTCCTCACCACTAATTTCCTTTGCAAGAAATTCCTTTTCTAAAAAGGTGACATGCTGAGCAACAAACACCTTTTGTTCTTCAGGGTGGTAGAAGATATGTCCTCGCGAGTGCTTGGGATATCCTACAAAGTTACACAGAACAGACATTGCCTCGAGCTTGTCCGGATTTTGTTTTTTAACATAGGCCGGGCAACCCCATATCTTAACAAAATTAAGACACGGTCTCTTCCTCACCCATATCTCATATGGAGTGGTAGGCACTGATTTGGTTGGAACTCTATTCAATAGGTATATGGCTGTCTCAAGTGCATACCCCCAAAAGGAAATAGGCAACTCGGCAGTGCTCATCATAGAGCGCACCATATTTAATACTGTGCGATTCCTCCGTTCCGATACACCGTTGTGCTGTGGTGTATACGGAGGAGTAAGCTGAGAGAGAATCCCATTCTCTTTTAAATAGTCCAGGAACTCATTGCTCAAGTATTCTCCTCCTCAATCAGATCGAAGGATCTTAATACTTTTACCCGTTTAGTTCCCGACTTCGTGCTTATATTCTTTAAATTTCTCAAAAGCTTCAGACTTGTGTTTCAACAGGAACACATGTCCGTATCTTGAGAGATCGTCAGTGAATGTAATGAAGTACGAGGAACCATTCCTGGCATGTGTAGACATGGGACCACATACATCACTATGTATCAGTCCCATGAGTTCCGTAACTCTTTCTCCGTGTCTACTAAACGGAATTTTGGTCATTTTGCCTTTGAGACATGAATGGCAAGTTTCATAAGATGATAATTCGAACGGATTCAAAAATCCATCCTTATGCAACTTAGCTAATCGTGTCGTATTGATATGACCCAGTCTATAATGCCACAAGAATTATTCGTTCATTTATGAACTCTTCCTCTTGTGTGTGTTTTGTACATTAAGAACTGTAGTTTGATTTAGAACGTATATGCCATTATTTAACGAGCATGATCCAATCAACTTTTGATTCAGGAATATGTTCATAACATTATCCTGTACAACAAAATTATATCCTTCTTTACTCAATAAAGAAACTGATATAAGATTGCATATCAGGGTTGGAATATAATAGCATTCGTTCAGAATCATTGTATTACCATTTGGCAACACAAGGTGATATTCGCCAATATCTTAGGCTGCAACATTTGCACCATTCCCTATTCTTATAGAATGATCATCCTCTCCCAGTTCTCTAACTTTCCGTAGCCCATGTAACATATTACATATGTGGGATCCCCATCCGGTATCTAATACCCAGGACGTAGAGTGAACTGAGAAACAGTTCTCGATAACAAACACACCCGGAGAAGATGCATCAATATGCTTATTCTTTGTTTGGGCGGCATGGGAATCCGGATATGTCTCTATTCCCTACTCAGTTTTATAACAATTATAAGAAAGAACGGAACCAACGTTTCCCTGCTCAGTATAATAAGCGGGTTCGGTCAATTCACCCATATTATTATCTTGATTAAGGCCTGACATGGTCGCTACCTAGAGAGAGAGAGAGAGAGAAGAAAACACTTTAGTGTATGCTCTTGCAAGATTAGATTGGTTTATTATCTTATCTAATCAGGATGGCTCCTACTGTTTTCATCAAATCTTCCTTCAAACCCTAAAGGTAAGACTAGCCGGGATTAATTACACTTTACAAGTTCGCCAATGTTTTAGCCAGGCCAGTGTTGGTACTTTGAGGGAGGTTCCCCGTGCTTTCGCACGGACCTAATTAAAATAAATCTCATTTTCTCATAGGCATAACCCCGTTAACACCTTTCTAGACACCTACTTGATCGGCTAATTGTCATGTGTAAAACTTTCCCAGGGTAACTCTTACTTGCAGTGGGTATCGGGATCCAACTATCTCATAGAAGGTATGCAATCTCATTGCAAAGTTCAACACTTGAAATTCCCATTAATATTCTGCCCCTAGCGTCCTGTGACCTTGACGAAGGTCAACAAACCATAGGATGCTAGTCAAGTTCAGCCCGTCATTTCCTGATTGAATTAAACCCATCCGCACGACCCTTGACGTAGGTCAACAAGGTCGTACGATTACCTTAAAACAATCGCATCATATGCAGCAAATAAATACTAGTCAGCTACCGCACACTACGCTTTGACGGAGGTCAACAAACGCAGCACGAATACTAAGTAGGACTTATCTGAAATGACGGAGGGCTACGAAAGGTTTTTATGAAAACCTTTTGCTTAATGAACTTGATATCATTGTAGAAACAAGTGATTTTGAAAAGGAGTATTTTGAGGCTTTTACTAGTTCTGCTAAAGAGGTCACTCCCAGTGAAAGGATCTCAGCTCTTTCTTTATCGAATAAGGTGCAGGATATTTCACAAATACCGCTATGTAAAACAAGAACTATAGAAGCAATCAAAAACAAAATCGAGTGAGTTGTAGCATCTGCTAGTTTCGCTAAAGAGGTCACTCCCAGTGAAGGGATCTCGGCTCTTTCCTTATCGAATAAGGTGCTGGATATTCTACAAGGAATACCGCTATGCAAAGCAATAACTAGAGCTACCCTTTTTGAAAATTTGATTCTACAACATCTTTTAGGTTTCTTTTCTTTCATTAATCTCATTAACGAAATCCCATCATTTATGCTTCCTAAGCATCACAGAAGAAACGAAAATACAACGTACGCTTATGCCATCCGCATTTGCCACAGTGTCCCGTTATGCACCGTTAGGTTACTTAACTAACGGCATACCGGGACAAGACTAGTGCGGGTGTAAAACATAAGTAACGTTTATTATATATCATATATACAATAATAAAGCATTCGTCTCATGCATATAAAATGATCACATCACAGAATATCAGCAGCAGAAGATAACATATGAAACATTGGATATACTAGGAGGTCCGTGTTTTATTTTGAGCTTGTATAAAACACGGATTCCACGGTCATGATGAATATCCAAACCCACATCCCAAGACCCCTACGAGAGCGGCAAGCAACCCTACCAAATCTAGAGTTAGGAGACCCGGACTCGACTTCTCGAGTTGGTCTCCAACTGGACTCTAGAACCCGGTTACCTGTGCTCCCCACCTTGGGTCTATCCTAATGTAGAAAAGTAAATAATATACAACAATGGTGACATCATCTTCAACTCGGAAGTGCCCCAATGAAAGAATATTACATACAATGAATTTTACATGAATGAAAATAAAAACTCTCATCTCACATAAAACCCCCGGCTATTCAGAACACGACGATGCAATATAACATATCACAGCAACACATAACATCACATATCATCAATGTAAGTAAATACACGTATCACAATTTTCGTTGACATATAGCAACGAAAACGGTGATACCCCACATATTACACTTACGGTCGCAGAAAAGAAAATGTCAAACTACAACATTTGGAATCCACAACCACCTTAGACATTATAAACCCGAAATATCATATATTACAGATTTCATGCCTAACTATATGAATTCTACATATTGTATCACATTCCAGAAAAGCTAGACGACGTTAAACATTCCGATCGAATCAACAAACATCCGAAATTTCCCAAAAAGCTCAACACTTGAGCGTAGTTTAAACATACTCCGCATATGCCACAGTACCAATGAACCAGCCGTAGAAGGGTCAACCAATGCCTCACCTGTGGCGACGCGGAACTACCGCAAACCCTAGGGTTTAGTGGCGGTTCTTACGTGCACAGAATCGAGTTAGGGTTTCGTTCTTCTAGAGGGTCCACCGCATTACTTGCACGAAATTTGAATGTTCTTCAACTATGGAAAAATCCAACTCTTGAAAATTTTCCGGCAAAGGTTAAAGTGGGTATTTGATATCCGATTGAACTTTTTAACACTGTCTAAAATAATCCAAAAACAAACTAGAATTACGAATACGAAACACTCCGAATTACCTTTGTAAAAAGATAACATCACATGAAAATTTAGCAAAACCAAACAACACCTGAAATACCAAACCCCAGATACTGAAACACTGTAAAAATTTGAACCCAGAACCCTACACAAAAACTGAGGTGGCCGGTTTTTAGGTGGTTTTGCTCGGACAAAATCCGAGCTCTGGTGTTCAATTTTGTACCGTGTTCATATTGTATCACATACAACATTCTGCAACTGTTTAAACAAAATTTTGACACTCAAAAAATTTCGACAGAAACTAGGGTTTCGATTCGAGTGTTTCGGAGTTGTTTCGGTTTCGTAATTCTACACAATCTGTCTAATTCTCTAGCCAGGCTCTGATACAACTGAAAGGTTCCTAGGCACTCTTGTGAAGGTTCATAAGGCATCAAACATGTCCGGATAAAAATTTAGACGTGCAGAACAACCCAAAGCCGGGATCTTTGCTAGATTATTAGGGTTTAACATGCAAGATGATAACTTTTATCTAAGTGTGAGGGATTACAACCTTTGTAGTCCGCTCCTTCGCTTCACAAGCTCCGAGTAGAAGTCCCTTTGCCGCGATCCACGATCTCCCGGACTCATGAGAGGCTCCACGACTCGAACGATCCATACTAGCTTGAAGTGTTCCAAATCTCCGATGATCTACGTCGAAGTTGCAAAGACTCAAGCTTTCTCACTCTAAAGAGATGAACTCACTAATCTCATGGGTTAGATGAGATGAGGATGAGAGAGTAGTATTTTTGCTTTCTTTTTAAATCATTTTCTCATATTTATTCATCACATAAAGAAAATCAAGTAAGCTTTTTCAAGAGAGAAGAAGATGATAATGGAAATGATAATAAGATTAATCCTTTTGTGATGAATAGAAAGAAATGAATATGATTGATATATAAACCATGGTCAAGGATGAGTGGCTAAGATTGTGTAGAGAATAAACTAGAGTTAGGGTTTGGTTGGGTTAAAAATGTGTCATCCAAAAATATCTTAACAATGACAAAAGAAAATGCTTCTAGATGGTGCATGAAGCATCTAACCCTAATCAAACCCTAACCTCAATTAATCATCCTTAAACATGTTTAACAATTAATCATATCATGTCACAATAATATATATCACATATATATTATATATTTGCAACAAAAGAAAATAATACAATTAACATATATCGCATATATATCAATGTATCATCCAGTGAGAAAATGAAATAATAAAGCGAGCCAATATTAGATAATGTAATACAATATATCATATATATTATTATACATTAAATCATCGAATCAACACTTGATTCGATGATCCGGCCATATCGAATATTACCGACTAATATATCATGTACCGATTCATCGAATCAACACTTGATCCGATGTCCTAGTTCATATCTAAATATCGCGAGAATATAATACGGTATCTCATATCGCATTATTCTCGGTCCTGCACATATCACATATGTACCTCTACCCCGTTTCGCCTGAGCCAAGAAACCTCTGTGTAGGACTCTAAAGAATCGTCAATACGCCGGTAGCAGGTGATGATCATATCAAACACCTACGAGCTGCAAGCGGTCAGCTAAACGTAACAGCCACCCAGGTATTGAGCGATCAGAAGATCAACAAGCTAGCCTGTGCGTTCTCCTGTGAATCCAATCAGTAATACTCCCGTACAGTCCGGTCTGTTCGTCTGATATGTCGCATATCAAGTCTAGGGGTGGTATACGTCAGACCCCAGTAACCGAT
The DNA here is from genome assembly GCA_030015575.1 of Agapanthus africanus. NCBI lineage: Eukaryota > Viridiplantae > Streptophyta > Magnoliopsida > Asparagales > Amaryllidaceae > Agapanthus > Agapanthus africanus. The sequence goes on from CM057337.1 coordinate 971,215,162, forward strand.
AAGTCGTGTCGATGTGTGGCTCATAACGGGTCGAGAAACTACTAGTAACACTTACCAGCAAATCTCTATATCAGCCCTGGCCAGGGACTTCCAGTTATAGCCAATCGAACACAGCACAACATCAACTCCCTATACCGCGAGACGAATCCCTTCCTATCGCTCATTGCCTCCATGTGATTCGGGACTGTACCCAAAAGCCACCGTTTTGCACGCCCTCTTGGACGTGGTAAGGTGGAAATCAAAGCACAGTGGGAATCACACAAGACTCTATGACGATCTCGGGTTTTCAGACTACCCTGTACCAGTGTCACCGGAGAACTGCCATCTGACGTGTGGTATATCACCATCTGGGAGTTCTCGGCGAGTCCGTCCAGTGTACCCAGTCTCCACTGAGCACCCGTACATCATCTCTGATGTCAAAACACCGATGGATATGGGATCATCCATCGCCCATCATATGGGTCAAGATGCGAATACGCTAGTCTACTCTGGCGTATCGATGCACTGTCTCGATATACTCTCGACTAGGAACAGTTATAGGATGTACTCATCGACTACCGTGGCCCCACTAGTATGATCTCATCATAGTCCCAGTAGTAGAGTACAAATCCTAAGGGCTTTATCAACATGTGAGAGTAAAACAGTAAACCAATACAAGTCAACATGTTAAGATAAAGTGAAACCAAATAGCATACTATCATGACGAGCAAGAAAGTCATCTCTATATATATCCAAGCATCCATTATAATATACATCATATGTACAACAATGGCCTCTAGGGCATATACATAACTAACAATTTCCCACTTGCACTAAGGCCGGCTGCTGTAGTATCTCATACCTAGCATCCCGAATAATCTCTCAAACTGTATCTGGGGAATAGCCTTCGTGAATGGATCCGCAGTGTTGTCCTTCGTATCTACTCTCCTGACCTCGATCTCCCGGCGATCAACTATCTCCCTGATCAGGTGATACCGCCTCAGAATATGTCTGGACTTTTGATGGGACCTGGGTTCCTTGGCTAACGCCACAGCTCCATTGTTATCGCAATACAGAGGTATTGGATGCTCAATGGATGGAACCACACCAAGTTCACTAATGAACTTCTTGATCCAGACAGCCTCTTTGGCAGCATCGTTGGCAGCGATGTATTCAGCCTCCATCATCGAGTCTGCAACGGTATCCTGTTTGGAACTTTTCCAACATACCGCCCCTCCATTGAGGGTAAAGACAAAACCCGAATGCGACTTAGAGTCGTCCTTATCACTTTGGAAGCTGGAATCGGTAAAGGACTCCACCTGGAGTTCTCCGTTACCATACACCAAGAACATCTCCTTAGTCCTTCGTAAGTACTTGAGAATGTTCTTCACTGCTGTCCAATGACTCTCTCCAGGATCTGCTTGATACCGACTCACTACACTTAGTGAGTATGCTACATCGGGTCTGGTACATAGCATCGCATATATGATAGAGCCTACCGCAGAAGCATAGGGTATCCTTTGCATGCGAGCTCTCTCCAAATCAGTCTTGGGAGACATCTCTTTGGAGAGAGTGAGTCCAGAGATCGTGGGTTGGTTCCCACGCTTGGATTCTTCCATACTAAACCTCTTTAGTATGGTGTCAATGTACCTGGATTGGGACAATCCCAGTATCCGTTTAGATCTATCTCTATAGATCATGATTCCCAATACGCAGGAGGCATCACCTAGATCTTTCATTGAGAATCTCTGTGATAAGAAGAGCTTGACTGATTGCGGCATAGGAATATCATTTCCTATCAAGAGTATGTCATCCACGTACAATACGAGGAAGACAACCTTACCTTCTGCTACCTTCTTATAGATACAAGGTTCATCTATATTTTTGATGAAGTCAAACTCTTTGACTACAACATCAAAACAGATGTTCCAACTCCGCGATACTTGCTTTAACCCATAAATGGATTTAAGCAGCTTGCACACCTTTCCGCTGCTCCCACTATCTACGAAGCCCTCTGGCTGAGTCATGTACACGCACTCTTCTAAATCACCGTTTAGAAAGGCGGTCTTAACATCCATTTGCCAGATTTCGTAGTCATGGTATGCAGCAATGGCAAGTAAGATCCGGATGGACTTAAGCATAGCCACTGGAGAAAAGGTTTCGTCATAATCCACACCTGGTCGTTGACGAAAACCCTTTGCTACAAGTCTAGCTTTGAAAGTCTCAACTTTTCCATCTACACCAAATTTCCTTTTAAAAATCCACTTGCTCCCAATGGGTTTTACCCCTTCAGGAGCATTTTCCAAAATCCATACTTTATTGGTGTACATGGATTCCATCTCAGATCGCATTGCATCCAGCCATTTCATAGAGTCACCACTCGTGATGGCCTGCTCGAAACTAGTGGGGTCATCATCATCCATGATGCAATCCTCGCTTCCACCATCAATGAGAAAACCGTAGTATCTCTCAGGTGGACAAGAAACCCTATTAGATCGGCGGAGAGGCTGGGGTTCGTCGGGTACTACTGAATCCTCTGGTTCCAATAAATCATCAGTTGTAGTCTGTGGTGCTGGAACCTCTTCCAGCTCTACCTCTTTGCCACTAATTTCTTTTGCAAGAAATTCCTTTTCTAAAAAGGTGGCATATTGATAAATAAACACTTTTTGTTCCTCAGCGTGATAGAAAATATATCCTTGAGAATTCTTAGGATATCCCACAAATTTGCAAAGAACTGATCGTGCCTCGAGTTTGTCTGGATTTTGTCTTTTGACATAGGCCGGACAACCCCATATCTTAACTCGTTTAAAATATGGTCTCTTCCCACTCTATATCTCATATGGTGTGGTAGGTACAGATTTAGACGGAACTAGATTCAATATGTATATGGCTGTCTCAAGCGTATACCCCCAAAAGGAAATAGGTAACTCAGCATCGCTCATCATAGATCGCACCATATCTAATAGGGTCCGATTCCTTCGTTCCGATACACCGTTGTGCTGTGGTGTATAAGGAAGAGTAAGCTGAGAGAGAATCCCATTCTCTTTTAGATAATCTAGGAACTCACCGCTTAAGTATTCACCTCCTCGATCAGATCGAAGAATCTTAATACTTTTGCCCGTTTGATTCTCTACTTCGTGCTTATATTCTCTGAATTTCTCAAAAGGTTCAGACTTGTGTTTCATCAGGAACACATGTCCGAATCTAGAGAGATCGTCAGTGAATGTAATGAAGTAGGAAGAACCGTTCCTGGCATGCGTAGACATGGGACCACATACATCACTATGTATTAGTCCTAAGAGTTCAGTAACTCTTTCTCCGTGTCCACTAAACGGAGCTTTGGTCATTTTTCCTTTGAGACATGAATGGCAAGTATCATAAGATGATAATTCGAACGGATTCAAATAACCATCCTTATGTAACTTAGCCAGTCGTGTCGCATTGATATGACCAAGTCTACAATGCCACAAGTAGGATTCGTTCACATCTGAACTTTTCCTCTTGTGTGTGTTTTGTATATTCAGGACTGTATTCTGATTTAGAATGAATATGCTATTATGTAACGAGCCTGATGCAATCAACTTTTGATCTAGGAATATGTTCATAACATTATCCTTTACTACAAAATTATATTCTTCTTTACTTAATAAAGAAACTGATATAATGTTGCACATCATGTTCGGTATATAATAGCACTCATTTAGAATCAGTGTATCACCACTTGGTAATACTAGGTGATACTCGCCAACTGCTTTGGCTGCAACATTTGCACCGTTCCCTACTTGAACGGAATGATCACCTTTTCCAGTTCTCTATCTTTACGTAGCCCATGTAACTGTTTACATATGTGGGATCCTGATCCGGTATCTAATACCCAGGACGTAGGGCGAACTGAGAAACAGTTCTCAATAACTAACACACCCGAAGAAGATGCATCAACATGCATGTTCTTTTGGGCGGCTTGAGAATCCAGATATTCTCCTGTTTCCTGTTCAGTCTTATAACTCTTATAAGAAAGAACGGGTCCAACATTCCCTAGCTCAGTACAATAATTGGGTTCAGTCAATACATCCATATTATTATCTTGATTATGGCCTGACATGGTCGCTACCTGGAGAGAGAGAGAAGAAAAACACTTTAGCGTATGCTCTTGCAAGATTAGATTGGTTATTATCTTATCTAATCAGGATGTCTCCCACTGTTTTTATCAAATCTACCTTAAAACCCTAAAAGGTAAGATTAGCCGGGATTAATTACACCCTACAATTTCGTCAATCTTTCAGCCAGATCAGTGTCGGTACTTTGAGGGAGGTTCCCCGTGCTTTCGCACGGACCTAATTAAAGTAAACCTCGTTTTCCCAGAGGCGTAACCCCGTTAACACTTTTCTAGACACCTACTTGAATGACTAATTGTCCTGTGTAAAACTCTCCCAGGAGTAACACTTACTCGCAGTGGGTATCGGGATCCAACTATCTCATAGGAGGTATGCAATCTCATTGCAAATTTCAAAACTTGAAATTCCCGATAATATTTTGCCCCTAGCGATCTATGACCTTAACTAAGTCAACAAACCATAAATCGCAAGTCAAGTTCAACCCGTACATTTCCTGATTGAATTAAACCCACCCGCACGACCCTTAACTAAGTCAACAAGGCCGTACGAATATCCTAATCCAATCACATCTCATGTTTTAGCAGATAAACATTACTTAGCTACCGTACACTATGCCTTAACTAAGTCAACAAACATAGCACGAATACTAAATAATATCTATCTGAAATGACGGAGGGCTACGCAGGTTTTTTAGAAAACCCTGAGTGTAATGAACTTGATATCGTCGTAGAATCAAGTGTTTTTGAAAAGGAGTGTTTTTGAGGCTTTTCTTAGTTTCGCTAAAGGGGTCACTCCCGGTGAAAGGATCGTCGGCCCTTTCCTCATCGAATAAGGTGCAGGATATATCATATATACCGCTGTGCAAAGCAAAACTTTAAAAGCAATCAAAAGACAAACCGCGTTTTGTAGCATCTGCCAGTTTCGCTAAAGAGGTCACTCCCGGTGAAGGGATCATCGACTCTTTCCCCATTGAATAAGGTGCAGGATATATCATATATATCACCGTGCAAAGCAAAACTGTAGCTACCCCTTTTTATAAAGTTTTGATTCTATAACATCTTTAGGATTCTTTTCTTTTTATTAATCTCATTAATAAAATCCCATCAGCTTATGCTTCCTAAGCATCACAGAAGAAACGAAAGCAGTAATATTTATATATCAGCATATATATATAGTATAAGCATTCGTCTCAGGCAGTAAATCTCATCACAGAACATTGCAGCAGAAGAACATATATGAAATATTGGATATACTAGGACGTCCGTGTTTTCAATACGAGCCTGTATAAAACACGGATTCCACGGTCGCGACGAATAGCCAAACCCACATCCCAAGACCCCTACGAGAGCGGCAAGTAACACTGCCAATTCTAGGATTAGGAGCCCCGGTCTCGACTCCTCGAGATGGCCTCCCACTGGACCCTAGAACCCGGTTACTTGTGCTCCCCTCCTTGGGTCTACCTAATGCGGAAAAGTAAATAATTAACAAGGGTGACATCAACCTCAACCTGGAAGTGCCCCAAATAAAAGAATATTACATTACAAATGAATTTTACATGAATGAAAATAAAAACCCTCATCTCACATAAAACCCCCGGCTATTCTGAACGCGACGATCCAATATAACATATCACAGCAACACATAATATCTCATATCATCAACATAAGTAAATATGCGCATCCCAATTGTCGTTGACATATAGCAACGAAACCGGCGATATCACATATTACACTTACGGTCACAGAAAAGAAAGTGTAAAACTACAATATTTGGAATTCACAATCACTTTAGACATCATAAATCCGAAATATCACATACTCCGCATTTCATGCCTAACTCTATGAATTCCACATATTGTATCACATTCCAGATAAATAGACAGTATTAAACTTTCCGAACAGATAATCAAATACCCAAAATTTCCCAAAGTGCTCAACTCTTGAGCGGAGTTCAAATAATCCCAGAATATGTCAAAGTACCAGTGATCCAGCCGTAGAAGGGTCAAACCAACGCCTCACATGTGGCACGCCGTACTGCCCCAAACCCGAAGGTTCAAAAGGCAGTTCAAGACGGTCAGATAATCGAGTTAAGGTTTGTTGTCTTCTAGAGGGTCCACCGCTTAACTTGTACAATTTTTCCGAAAGATTTATACCCAATAAAAATTCAACACTTGAAAGTTTGCCGTACCGGGAAACAGTGAGTTAATGATATCCGTTCAAATAGTTTAACAGTTTCTAAATATCCGGAATTCCGATCGAATCTACTATTACAAAACAAACCCCAGAATTTTCAACATTTGAAACAGATTAAAAATACCCAGAAGCATCAACAAGCACCTACGGATATTACCATAAAAGCCACGTGTCGCCAATCCATGATTCCGCCGCGGAACCGCCGCGCAAGCATGCTTGCGCCGCGGTTCCGCCGCCGTTTAGTCGAATTGTGGGCCCGGGTTTTATGGTAATTCTTAGAATTCCCTACTGATTTTTTTACGTATTTTTAATTCAGAAAAATCCCAAATTTGAAAAATTTTCCAGAGAGGGGGTATATTTTGTCGGTTCGGGTTCGATCGGAGTTTTAACTTCGTAAACACATCGCCTAATACTCTAGCGAGGCTCTGATACCACTGAAAGGTTCCTAGGCACTCTTGTGAAGGTTCATAAGGCATCAAACATGCCCGGATAAAAATTTAGACGTGCCGAACAACCCAAAGCCGGGATCTTTGCTAGATTATTAGGGTTTAACATGCAAGATGATAACTTTTATCTAAGTGTGAGGGATTACAACCTTTGTAGTCCGCTCCTTCGCTTCACAAGCTCCGCGTAGAAGTCCCTTTGCCGCGATCCACGATCTCCCGGACTCATGAGAGGCTCCACGACTCGAACGATCCATGCTAGCTTGAAGTGTTCCAAATCTCCGATGATCTACGTCGAAGTTGCAAAGACTCAAGCTTTCTCATTCTAAAGAGATGAACTCACTAATCTCATGGGCTAGATGAGATGAGGATGAGAGAGTAGTATTTTTGCTTTCTTTTTAAATCATTTTCTCATATTTATTCATCACATAAAGAAAATCAAGTAAGCTTTTTCAAGAGAGAAGAAGATGATAATGGAAATGATAATAAGATTAATCCTTTTGTGATGAATAGAAAGAAATGAATATGATTGATATATAAACCATGGTCAAGGATGAGTGGCTAAGATTGTGTAGAGAATAAACTAGAGTTAGGGTTTGGTTGGGTTAAAAATGTGTCATCCAAAAATATCTTAACAATGACAAAAGAAAATGCTTCTAGAAGGTGCATGAAGCATCTAGTCCTAATCAAACCCTAACCTCAATTAATCATCCTTAAACATGTTTAACAATTAATCATATCATGTCACAATAATATATATCACATATATATTATATATTTGCAACAAAAGAAAATAATACAATTAACATATATCGCATATATATCAATGTATCATCCAGTGAGAAAATGAAATAATAAAGCGAGCCAATATTAGATAATGTAATACAATATATCATATATATTATTATACATTAAATCATCGAATCAACACTTGATTCGATGATCCGGCCATATCGAATATTACCGACTAATATATCATGTACCGATTCATCGAATCAACACTTGATCCGATGTCCCAGTTCATATCTAAATATCTCGAGAATATAATACGGTATCCCATATCGCATTATTCTCGGTCCTGCACATATCACATATGTGCCTTTACTCCGTTTCTCCTGAGCCAAGATACCTCTGTGTAGGACTCTAAAGAATCGTCAATATGCCGGTAGCAGGTGATGATCATATCAAACACCCACAAGCTGCAAGCGGTCAGCTAAACGTAACAGCCACCCAGGTATTGAGCGATCAGAAGATCAACAAGCTAGCCTGTGCGTTCTCCTGTGAATCCAATCAGTAACACTCCCGTACAGTCTGGTCTGTTCGTCTGATATGTCGCATATCAAGTCTAGGGGTGGTATACGTCAGACCCCAGTAACCGAGAAGTCGTGTCGATGTGTGGCTCATAACGGGTCGAGAAACTACTAGTAACACTTACCAGTAAATCTCTATATCAGCCCTGGCCAGGGACTTCCAGTTATAGCCAATCGAACACAGCACAACATCAACTCCCTATACCGGAAGAGACGAATCCCCTCCTATCGCTCATTGCCTCCATGTGATTCGGGACTGTACCCAAAAGCCACCGTTTTGCACGCCCTCTTGGACGTGGTAAGGTGGAAATCAAAGCACAGTGGGAATCACACAAGACTCTATGACGATCTCGGGTCTTCAGACTACCCTGTACCAGTGTCACCGGAGAACTGCCATCTGACGTGTGGTATATCACCATCTGGGAGTTCTCGGCGAGTCCGTCCAGTGTACCCAGTCTCCACTGAGCACCCGTACACCATCTCTGATGTCAAAACACCGATGGATATGGGATCATCCATCGCCCATCATATGGGTTAAGATGCGAATACGCTAGTCTACTCTGGCGTATCGATGCCCTGTCTCGATATACCCTCGACTAGGAACAGTTATAGGATGTACTCATCGACTACCGTGGCCCCACTAGTATGATCTCATCATAGTCCTAGTAGTCGAGTACAAATCCTAAGGGCTTTATCAACATGTGAGAGTAAAACAGTAAACCAATACAAGTCAACATGTTAAGATAAAGTGAAACCAAATAGCATACTATCATGACGAGCAAGAAAGTCATCTCTATATATATCCAAGCATCCATTATAATATACATCATATGTACAACAATGGCCTCTAGGGCATATACATAACTAACAACAACTGTAGGGTTCCTAAGTACGACAGCAAGCTTTCGGGTGGCATTATCCATGCTAAATTAAAATTTTTGCCATCCTTAATCAACCCTAAACAAGATCTTTAACTAGAGTATCATACGGAAACTTAAAGTAAACGACTTTACAACTAAGTGATTAGGGATTACAGCCTTTGTAGTCCGTTCCTTCGCTTTATAATCTCTGAGTATTGGTCCCTTCGCTGCGATCCAAGAACTTTCGGACTCTTGAGAGGCTCCACAAGTCGTATGATGCATCCTTGCTTGTAGTCTTCGAAATCCGAGATGATCTACTTCGAGGAAACACAGACTCAAGCTATGACTTCACTAATATGGAATTAGTGAAGCTAACACACTAATCTATATGGCTAGTATAGAAGAGGATGATGAAGTAGGAATTTTGCTCTCTTTAGTTTTCTTTTTCTCACTTTATTTCATCACATAAAAAAAATCTAGCAAGCTTTTTGTAAGGAAGAAGAAGATGAACAAGTGATGAAAGAAGAATGAGCTTAGGTTAGAAATGCAACCATGGTGAGTTAGTAAATATCATGGCTAACTCATATAGAGAATAAACCATAAGCTATGGTTAAATTTAGGTTAACAAATATTTTATGTGAAAACAAAAGAGGTGGACTTTGTCAAAATTCTACAAGCTTCAACCATGACAAATTCCACATTATTTGAATTACCTAGAATAAAATATAAACCCTAATCTTAACTCTAGCATGGTATAAGTCTCTCACATCCATGTTGCATGTGTAACCTAGCATGTTACAATTATACATATCACATATATATAATTTTGTAACAAAAGAAAAGAATACATCTAACATATATCACATATATATCAATGCATCCTAAGTGAGAAAAAAAATTACTTAAGTGAGCTTATATTAGTTAATGTAATGTTATATATCACATATATAATTATACATTAAATTATTAAATCAATACTTGATTTAATAATTCGACTATATTACATATAACCGACTAATATAATATGTATCATTTTATCGAATTAACACTTGATCCGATAATCCGGCTATATCACATATACCCGGTCGATATCACATATCATGAGAATAGAATACGGTATCATATACACGTATCAATCTCAGTCCTGCACATATCATATATGTGCTCCTACTCCGTTTCGCCTGAGCCAGGAAATTTCTGTGTAGGACTCTAAAGACTCGTCAATACGCCGGCAGTAGGTGATGATCATATCAAACACCCACAAGCTGCAAGCGGTCAGCTAAACGTAACAGCCACCCGGGTATTGAGCGACCAGAAGATCAACAAGTAAGCCTGTATATACTCCTACGAATCCAATCATAAACACTACCATACAGTCCGGTCTTTTCGTCTGATATGTCGCATATCCAGTCTAGGGGTGGTAAACGTCAGATCCCAGTAAATGATAAATCGTGTCGATGTGAGGCTTATAACAGGTCGAGAAACTACTGATAACACTTACCAGTAGATCTCCATATCATCCCTGGCTAGGGACTTCCAGTTATAGCCAATCGAGCACAGCGCAACATCAACCCCCAATACCGGGAGAGACAAAACCACTCCTATCGCTCATTGCCTCCATGTGATTCGGGACTGTACCCAAAAGCCACCGTTTTGCACGTTCTCATGAACGTGGTAAGGTGGAAATTAAAGCACAGTGGGAATTACACAAGACTCTATGACGATCTCGGGTCTATAGACTAACCTGTACCAGTGTCACTAGAGAACTGCTATTTGACGATAGGTATAATACCATCTAGGAGTTCTCGGCGGGTCCGTTCAGTATACCCAGTCTCCACCGAGCACCCGTATACCATCTTTGATGTCAAACAACAATGGATGTGGGATCATCCATCGCCCATCATATGGGTCAAGATGCGTAAACGCTAGTCTACTCTGGAGTATTGATGCCCTATCTCGATACACCCTCGACTAGGAACTATTATAGGATGTACTTATAGACTACCCTCAGCCCCACTAGTATGATCTCCATCATAGTCCTGGCAGTCAAGTACACATCCTAAGGGCTTTATCAACATGTGAGAGCAAGACAGTAACACAATACAAGTCAACATGTTAAGACAAAGAGCAACCAGATAGCATACTATCATATCGAGCTAGAAAGTCCTCTCTCTATATATCCAAGCATCCATTATAATATACATCATATGTACAACAATGGCCTCTAGGGTATATACATAACTAACATTTCAGTGCTAGGTCGTGGGTTGGGAAATCCCCTGTAGCTAGAGTAGCTTAGATTTCCTGGTCCAACCCTTGCTGAAATCGTTTGGCCCTGATCTCAGCCGTCGGTATCAAGTGTGCCGCGAATCTGGTATGGTCTTATGTTAGCTATGTAGTCTGTGATATTTGAAAATCGAATATTGTAACATATCTTACCTACTGAGCATGGTAAACTCAGCATCATACTCATCCACAGACTTGGTCCACATCGAACCTTGTTGCAGGTGGATGAATTGCTGCTCCATGTCAAATCGGGCAGTCTCGGAGAAATATTTCACGTCGAACATCTCGCGAAAAGTCCTCCATTCGATCGGCTGGTCAAGATGACTTTCTTCCGCCTTCCACTAAACTTTGGTGTTAACTGTGAGTTGCAGCTTCGCAACTCTAACCCAGGCAATCTCTGGCACTTTTGCTACTGCCAGATCGTCTTCGATACTCTGAGCCCATTCTTCAGCTTCCAAGGGGCTTTCTTTCCCAGAAAATTGCTTCGGGTGCAATACCCGGAATTACTTCACTCCGGGTGCTTCCGCTTCTGGACGGTTCAATAATATAGCAGTCTGCTGCTGCTTTCCTTCCAGGAGGTTTCGGATTGCCTTAAGCAATACCGTTTGCTCGTTAATCGGAGCTGCAATGGTAGGCGTAAGTGGAAAAGGTGGTGGTGTGTTATTGAAGTTTGTGCTGGTATTGTTTGGAGAATTCATAACCTTAAAAGAAAAAATAAGCTTAGGATAGATTCAAAGAATATGAAATTGTAAGATTCAAGAAATATGAAATATAAAGAATGTTTTTAGTAGCTGATTCTTCTGTTATATTGCTTAGAACTTCATGCAGAATTGACCTGCATGTCCATGCAGAATTGACCACATGTCCATGCAGAACTGACCCTGCATGGTAGGGTTCCATGCAGAACTGACCTGCATGGGCCGCCAACAAAACCTGTCACACCCTGCTTCCCGGTGTATGGTAAGGAGACGCGACTGGACCCGCTACGTATTTACTCAGAAGTAAACACGCTAAACGTAACTAAGCAATATAATGTAAATATACACAAGAAGACATGAAATGTAAATGAACAATAATTTTTATTGATTAAACATTCTTTACAATACAACTGGAAAGTAAAATACAATACTGGAAAGCGATGCTTAAACAATGACATGAACTGAAAGTAAAGTAAGTACAAGTAAAGCCTAATGTTCGTGCTGCTCAGTGGTCTGCTCCAAGTGCTCCTGGCTGGTCTCAAACTCTTCAGAGTCAGGTCCTCATGACAATATTCCAAAGAAAGAAGAGAAATAGGAATGTCGTCACCGAACAATCGTTCGGTAAGTCCTAAAGAGAGATAGAAATAGAATAGACAGATAAGAGGATGTAACTGATATAATATTTGATTGTTATGCTAACGCAGTTGTTTGTACCTTGGTACAGAATATGCCAGTGTATACGAGAGGAGTCCAACTTACAACGTGAACTATGGTAACCCGTAGAACAAGGCTCCGTCGATAAAATCACGGAACAACGGCAATGGATGTATAGTTACGTCTTTTAATGACGATCTCGTGCCACTTTTAAAACATTACGTGCCACTCTACCCCTTTAAAACCCTGTAACATCTTTTCTATTGATTGTATATTGTTTTGTTTAATAGATGTACGACTTGCCGAAATCATGATATCAGTAATTCATGTAAACAGAAGGGATATAAATGGATAGTCATGTAAATAGAGTATATCCATGGTTCGGTTCAGTCAAGTCATGTTCATATAGATTGAATTCTGGTATAAATGGATTCATGTTGAATTGGAGTTATACTTGAATCGTATTCAAGGATAGATTGATTGATTGATTTCAGATTATACTGAGACTCTGCCTGAGTCAGACACTTAAACAAAATTGAAGTCCTAAATTAGTTTTGGAGTTATCGGTAACTGCTGCACATGGACGGCAGGATTTGTGTCTTTTTCCAAGACAATTACCATATTGATAACACCGTTTTTAGGTCGTCTACCTTAGATAGACAATCACCCATATTCTCCGGCTCTCTGAGGCTCAAGAGAATTGGTCCCGCTTAAACCTATGTTTACTAGGGTCCTTATTCTAAATTAGTATAACTTGAGAGGGTGTTATGAAAAATAGTTTTGATATATTTTCAAAATAAAGCTCAAGTATTTATTTATCGTCTTTAGGATTTTCATAGTTGTAATTTTTATAAAATGAAATATTCTAGTGGATATAAACCTAACTTTGAATAGTATATAGTATTTTATTGTAATTTGACTTGTATTGAATGTGATGGTATTTTCATGATCTTTTGAGATTTTTTTCTTTTGAGTTGAAAACATGGAATATATATTATATTTAAAATAGATATTTTGATTATAATTATAAAAATAGAATTTATTTATTAAATAGAAATCACGTTTTTCTTAAAAATTGTAATAAGAATTCTATTGAGATCGAATGCTTCGTGAGGAGGTTTGCATCTTGCTTTACTAGTCCCGAGGACGTGCGATAACCCGCACCATCCCGATCGGGTTCCCCAAAATAGGTTGTAGAGGTTTATTTGTAAGGAATTAATTAAAACAATTTTAAAAATACGAGTTTTGATAGTTTAAGGTATTTTAATGTAAATTGTGTTTTGTCCCACAAAACTTATCACAAAAGCCATCGTGCTATATAAAGATGAGTGTTGTGATGAGGTAGGTCATTACTTTGTGAGTTTTCTAAAGGTAATATGAGTAAAACGATAAAGTAATGCCGTATGTAAACTTGATGGTATTTTACCGTAAAAATGAAATAAAAGTTGCAATACATATTATTTTGAATTGAAACTTATTATAAATGTTGTTTTATGTTTATTAAAAAATATATAAAGAGATGGTTATTATGTGGTTAAGAAAAATTGAGTTTTTAAAGAAATTAGAATTGGAAGTCGGATTAACTCCGCTTCCGACGAATTTTGAATAGAAAAGTCTTTTTAATAGAAAGAGAGGAGGGGAGAGGAGACTTACAAGCTTAGGGTTTAGAGGAGAGGTAAAGGAAAAGGTTTGTGGTTTTCGCGGTGTCGCGGGGTCTCCAGAAGTGCCTCAAATCCTCGCCGGAACTTTGACATTGGCTAACTCCACTTGTACAACTTTTGACTTGGAAATTTTAGAGAGTTTTGACAAAAGATTTCTGAATGAGGAGGGCCAAAATGTAAGGGGAATTTATAGGATATGATTAGGGTTTAGGGTAAAGAAATGAGAATTAAAAATGCATTAAAATTTGGTTTTAAGGCTCTTTTTAATTCTCTGCTAATGTGCAGGGAAAACAAACAGACTAGGGTTAGTGGGGGGAGTCCAAGGGATGCTAGGGTAGAGTTTTGTAGCATTTGCTACGGTTGGGACCGGCGGCACTGGCTCCCCAAGAAATTCTCGCCGGCCATCTTGGCTTGGTGGGGTGTGGGATTTCTACCATGTGTCCTAGTCGCTTCATATAGCTCAGTGCACATGTTTGATTTGAGTGACTTTTCATTTTTATGTGCAGTGCACGTGCAAACTTTTGAGTTTCTAAAATTTTAAAAGAAAAAATCAGTAAAAAAATATATGTGGCTGTGGGGATTCGAACACATGGGATACATCACAGCAGTGCAAGACTTTACCAATGAGCTACAAGTGCTTTCTTGCTGTTCAAAAGCAATTTAAATTTATAACTTGTGCTCAGGCTTAGGTGATCATTTCTGTATTTTGAAAAAAAATTCTGTACAGAATGTTCAGGGTCATTACAGATGCCCTTCACACACTTACACCCGCTGAGGAGATGTCGGTTAGTTCGTCTGCTTCCAGGCACGACCAACGCCCCCTCCCGCCGAGGCCGCGCAAACGGCGAACGTCGGGACTACTCAAGAAGGGCCTTGTCCGAGAATTTAAGAAATGCGATAGAGAAGAATCAAAGCCGCACCCTCGCACAGATCCGGAGCGGGGGTAGCCACCACTCCGACTGTGCTGAATCCTCAGGGTGCCGCCACCGGATCGAAGCCCTCGAAAAGAAAATCGACGGCATACGACGAGATGGCCATATGTCCGGCGAAGGGGCTAGGTATTCTGCCGATTTGTACACAAAGCCATTTACAGAAGAGCTACTGGCCGAGCACGTCTCGTCTAGGAACAAGCCTCCCAAAGTGGCCCTCTTTGACAGGAAGTCCAACTCGAAGGAATACTTGGACATGTTTACGGCGGGCATGAGCTTCCAAGATAACTCAGACGCGGCTTAATGCCGAGTTTTTCCCACCACCCTAATCCAAGCTGGCCGGGACTGGTTCCGAGGGCTCGCGCCGTGCTCCATCTCAACCTTTGATGAGCTGGCTACCCAATTTCTCGGTCATTTCGTCAGAAACCGACGACAGGAAAGGACGGTCGACTACTTGTTCACTGTCAAGAGCGGAGACAAAGAATCCTTCAAGGGGCATGTCACTCGCTTTTACAATGCCCTCCTGGAGGTTCTCGAGCACCGTGATGAAACATTTATCACCGCACCGTGGTCAGGTCTTAGTCACAAAGAGTGGCTTCGCTCTTTTGCATTAGCGCAACCTAAGACCATGGACGAAGTGAAAGCCTGGAACGAGCGTGAAATCTAACTCGAGTCAGAGGTGAACTCTAACCTGCCCAGAGGCAACCGAGTAGCTTCCTGCTCGGTTCATTCACAATGGATAGCTTCCTGCCCAATAGTGCTGTGGACCCAAAACCCTCATCACAAGACGACTGGGTAGCTTCCTGCTCGGTTCATCCACAATGGGTAGCTTCTTGCCCAACAACGCTGTGGATCCAAAGCCCTCATCATAAGGCCGCTAAGCAGAGTGTTGCTCGGCTTATCCGCAATGGGTAGATTCCTGTCCAACAAAGGTGTGGATCCAAAGCCCTCATCGTGAGTCCACTGAGCAGATTCCTGCTCGGTCAATCCACAACAGGTAGCTTCCTGTCGAACAATGCTGTGGACAAAGCCCTCATCACGAGATGACCGGGTAGCTTCCTGCTCAGCTCATCCACAATGGGTAGATTCCTGCCCTACAAAGACATGGATCCAAGACCCGCCAAACAGACTCTTGCTCTGCTCTTCAAAGAGTGAATCAAGGAGCGATGATCTATTCACACTTGGCTATTGGTCGATTCATTCTAGATGCGCGATCGTTACCTCAACTCCGGGGAAAGGGAGGATACCGACCTTCCTACACTTGGCTATTGTAACGACTCTATTTATAATGTACAAATAATTGTTTAAAATTAAGGTACTAAATAGAGTATTTGTAACCATGTGTATGTTATAAGTATTTGAATTGTTTTAGAATAGCAAGAAAGCACTTGTAGCTCATTGGTAAAGCCTTACACTGCTATGACATAGCCCCTGTGTTCAAATCCTCTCAGCCACATATTATTTTTAATGATTTTTCCTTTAAACTTTTTGGAAGCCCAAAAGTTTACACATGCAATACACGTAAAAATGAAAAGTCACTAAAATCAAACATGTGAAAAATGTTATATATACTGAATATGACACGTGGCATGCATCTAAGCACACCCCCCCACACTATGGCCGATGAAGATGCAAATAGAGCCGGCACCGTCGGTTGAACCCGTAGGTAATGCCTCCAATTTTTGCCCAACATCTCTTGGCCTACCCCCACTATCCTAGTCCTGTTTGATTTTCCTGCACATTAACAGAGAATTAAAATGAGCTTTAAAACCAAATTTTAATGCATTTTAATTCTCAATTTTAATACCCTAAACCCTAATTCTATCATATAAATACCACCCTACACTCTATCTCTCTCTATTCTGAAATCCATTGTCAAAACTCTTAAAGTTTTCCAAGTCCAAAAAGTTATACAAGTGGAGTTAGCCCAAGGTCAAGTTCTGGCGACGATTCGGGACAAATCCGGCGACACCACGACTCCACGAAGAAACAACTTGTTCCTATACCTCTTCTATTTTTCTCCAAACCCGTATGTTCTTTCTCCTCTCCTCTCTTCTATTCTAAAACAATCTTTTATTAAAACCCGTCGGAAGCGGAGTTATTCCGATTTCCGATTCCAATTTCGTTTAAGAACCCAACTTTTCTTAATAACAAATCAACCATATCTTAATATCTTGTTTAGCAACCATAAAACAATATTTAGAACAAGTTTCAACTCAAAATAAAATGCTATGCAACTTGTATTATACTTTTTTGTTTAAATACCACAAAATTTACCTACGACAGTAATTCATCATATTACTCATATCACTCTTAGAAAACTTACGAGATAATGACCTACCTCATCACAACACTAATCATGACATAGCATAATGGTTTGAAAACAATATTTTTGTGGCTAAGGCAAATTTTACAGTTAAATGGCATAAACTATCAAAACCGTATTTTTTTAAATTTTTTTAATCAAATTCCATACAATTATATCCTTACAACCCATTTTGGGGAATCCAATTTGGTTGGTGCAGGTTATCGCACATCCATCGGACTAGTAGGGTGAGATGCAGACCTCCTCACGGAGCATACGATCTCTATGGAATTTATTTTACAATTTTTAAGAAAACGTGATTTCTATTTAATAAATAAATTTATTTTCTAATAATTATATATAATATTATCAACTTATCTATTTTAAATATACATAAAAATATCCATGTTTTCTAAACAAAGGAATCCCAAATTTCATGAAACTACCATCACAAATCAATACAAGTCATTTTACATGAAAATATCATTTAATTTAGGTTTATATCCACTAGAATATCTCATCTTATAGAAATTACATCTATGAAAACCCTAAAGACGAAAAATAAATACTTGAGGTTATTTTGAAATTATATCAAAACTATTTTTCATAAAACCCCCTCAAGTTATATTAAATTACAACAAGGACCCTAGTAAATATAGGTTTAAGTGGGACCAATTCTCTTAAGCCTCAAGGGGCCGGAGAATGTGGGTGCTTGCCTATTTAAGGTAGACAACTACAATGGGGTTATCAATACTGTAATTGTCTTAGAAAAAGACACAAATCCTGCCGTCCATGTGCAGCAGTTACCGATAACTCCAAAACTTAATTCAGGACTTCAATTCTGTTTAAGTGTCTGACTCAGACAGAGTCTCAGTTTAATCCGAATACAATACATACTTGATATAATGGATCTATATCAACATGACTTGATTTGACCGAACCATGGATATACATTGACTTGTCTACATGACTATCCGTTTATATCTTTATCCGTTTACATGAACAATTGATATCATAGTTTCGGCAAGTCTTATATCTACAAATCACTACATAACAATACAATAAACATTACGAGGTTTAAAAGGGGTAGATTGGTACGGAATGTGTTAAAAGTGGCACGATGATGGCCACTTTAATACACCTAACCTGAATATCCGTTGCTGTTGTTCCGTGGCTTAACGGTTTCTTGTGCTCCGTATACCTTAGTCCATGGAATAGTTGGACTCCTCTCGTATACACTGGCATATTCTGTACCAAACTACAAATAACAACGATAACATAACAACCAAACATTATATCAGTCATACTCTCTATCTGTCTATTCTATTTCTATCTCTCTTTGGGACTTACCGAGCGATTGTTCGCTAGCGACATTCCTTTTCTATTCTTTCTTTGGAATGTTGTCAGGAGGTCCCGACTCTCTGGAGATCGAGCCCAGCTCAGAAGACTTGGAGCAGTTCATAGAGGACCCCGAGCTTTAGTTCACTTGTATGCTTTACTTTCAGTTCATGTCATTGTTTAGGTATTGCTTTCCATATTGTATTTACTTTTCAGTTGCATTGTAAAGAATGTTTAATAAATAAAAAGTTTCTGTTCTTTTACATCTTATGTCTTTTTTGTACACATTTACATTATATTTCTTATTTATGCTTAGCGTATTTACTTCTGAGTAAATACGTCGCGGACCTGTCACGTCTCCTTATCCGTACACCGGGAAGTGGGGCGTGACGTGTTTTGTTGGCGGCCCATGCATATCAGTTCTGCATGGAAACCTAAGCAATATAACACAAGAATTATAAGACTCGGCAACTAAACATTCTTTATATTTCATATTCCTTGAATCTATGCCAACCATATTTTTCTTTCAAGGTTATGGATTCCCCGAACAATATTAGCACCAACGTGATCGGCAACACCACACCACCACCTCTTCCACTTACGTCTACCATTGTAGCTCCAATCAACGAGCAGGAGGTACTGCTTAAGGCAATTAAGAGCCTCCTGGAGGGACAGCAGCAACAGACTGCCATACTAATGAACCGCCCATAAGCGGAAGCATCGGGAGTGAAGCAATTCCGGGCACTGCATCCGAAGCAATTTTCTGGAAAAGAGAGCCTTTTGGAAGCTGAAGAATGGGCTCAATCAATTGAGGACGATCTGGCAGTAGCACAAGTGCCAGACATTGCTTAGGTAAGAGTTGCGAAGCTGCAACTTACTGATAACGCCCGAGTATGGTGAAAGGCGGAAGAAAGCCGTCTTGCCCAGCTAATCGAATGGAAGACATTTTGCGACATGTTCGACGCAAAGTATTTTCCAGAGACTGCCCGATTCGACATGGAGCAGTAATTCATCTACCTACAACAAGGCTCTATGTAGAGCAAATCAGTAGATGAGTATGATGCCGAGTTCACTATGTTGAGCAGGTAAGATATGTCTTAATATTCGATTTTTCTAATAACACATACTACACAGCTAACATAAGACCGTAACATGTTTGCAGCCCATCTCATACCGACCGCTGAGATCTGGGCCAGACGATTTCAGCAGGGGTTGGACCCGGAGATCCAAGTTGGTCTAACTGCAGGGGATTTTCCAACCCATGATTTGGCTTTAAGAGCTGCCTGTCGATACGAGGCAATAGTGAAGAAGAAGGGAAGACCTCAATCTGCCGGTATGAAGCGCTCTGCTAGTCAGATAGAAGGAGGAGCCACTTCCATGCCACCTTTTTTACCTAGGAGACCGGGAGTACCTTTTAACCGGCCTAATCCAGACTTTTGCACCTACTGCAGGAGGGATGGACACCTGGCGAAGGATTGCAGGCATGAAAATCGCCTCTGCTTAGTCTGTGGCTTATCCACACATGATATTGGGTCTTGTCCTTATCGACTCAATCCGAACTCTGCACCCAGACCAGCAATTACCTATCCGTAGCGACCAGCTATCCATGAACCTGCACCACGTCTTGCGTTCCCTGCTCCACCTCCTCGTGGACCTACTGCACCTCTTCCTCGTAAGTTCCATCAAGCACAAAGGAACTTACCTCAAGAACAGAGGAACAGATAGAGGAATGCTCTTCCAGCGAATGTACTGAGATGACATGCTTTCACAATGACTGTGGAAGAAGCTGAAGCCACTGGCCAAGTCATCACTGGTAACTTCCCATCTTTCAAATATGTTCAATATTTGTTTACATCCATATATCTTTTCCTATACCTAAAACATATCCCACATAACTTAGGTACGATCTTAGTAGCCTCACTTCCTACACCACCACTCTTCGATACTGGAGCATCTCATTGCTTTATGTCGCAACGGTTCTTCCGAACTCATGCGATTCCAGTCAAACTGCTCATATCCAACTGGAATGTTAGTTCAGAGAATGACGTTCTAAAAGCAACAATGGGATACGACCTGTGTCCAGTAGTCGTCTGCAGCAGAGAATTCTATGCTGACTTCAAGGTGCTGGACATACCGAATTTCGATGTAGTTTTGGGTATGGATTGGCTAGGTACTTTCTACGCTACCATCGACTGTCGTCAAAGGAGGGTAGTGTTCGAGATTCAAGAGCATCCGGTCTTTTATTTCAAAAGTGGAGACCGTACCCTGGAACCTAGCACATACAAAGCAAAACCGAAAAAGGTAGCGATTGCAACTCTACAGGAGGAAGAAGACAAGCCAGAGGTAGTTCGAGAGTTCGACGATATATTTCCTGAAGACATATCAGGTTTGCCTCCCGATCGAGGTCTTGAATTCGGAATTGATTTAGTACCTGGTGCACAACCGGTGATCAAAGCACCGTATCGATTAATCCCTGAAGGTTTGAAGGAGGTCCGTACTCAGCTGGACGAACTTCTGCAGAAAGAATGAATTCATCCCAGTACTTCAAGTTGGGAATCTCCAGTTTTGCTTATGAAGAAGAAAGAAGGTTCATACAGAATGTGCATTGATTATAGAGCTTTGACCGAAGTCACGATAAAGAACAAGTATCCACTACCGCGAATCGACAATCTGTTCGATCAGCTAAGTGGGTCTTGCATTTTCTTAAAGTTAGATCTTCGTTCGGGTTATCATCAGGTGAAGGTCAAAGGGTCGGATATCCCGAAGACGACATTCAGGACTCGCTATGGACATTATGAGTTTCTCATGATGCTATTTGGAGTGACCAATGCACCAGCCATATTCATGAACCTAATGAATCAAGTTTTCCTAGAGTATCTAGACAGGTTCGTAGTCATATTCATCGACGACATCCTGGTATATTCAAAGAATTGGAAAGAGCATGCTGAACATCTACGAATTGTCTTGGAGACCTTGCGACAGCATCAACTCTATTCCAAGTACATCAAGAGCGAGTTTTAGCTAGAACAAGTCGGATTTCTCGGACATATCATTTCAGGTGAAGGAATCTCCGTAGATCCAGCTAAAGTAGCAGCAGTAAGCGAATGGCCGACACCAAAGAAAGTGAAGGACATTCGAAGTTTCTTGGGATTAGCGGGATACTATCGAAAATTTATTGAAGGATTTTCGAAGATTGCAACACTCCTGACCAAGCTTACACGCAAAGATGAAGAATTCGTATGGTCAGAAACATGCGAACAAGATTTCATAGAACTCAAGTCAAGATTGACATCAACACCTATTCTCGTAATACCGGACCAATCTGGAGGTTTCGTAGTGCATTGCGATGCATCCGGTAAGATATTAGGATGTGTTCTACAACAACATGGTAAAATTGTAGCTTATGCATCAAGACAGCTGAAAGTTCATGAGCGTAACTATCCGACGCATGATCTGGAGTTGGCAGCCGTTATCTTTGCACTTAAAATTTGACGTCATTATCTTCTTGGAGAACGGGTAGATATCTACACAGACCACAAAAGTCTGAAGTATGTGTTTACTCAGAAAGAGTTGAATATGCGTCAGAGAAGATAGTTAGAACTCATGGTGGACTTTGACATCAATCTACAATATCATCCAGGAAAGGTGAATGTAATACTCGATCCACTTAGCTGTCAACCACTATCAATGAATCTCACCGCAAAGTGGAAGCTATATCAAGATTTGCATCAGATGGAGATAGAAGTGGTCATTCCAGGTAACGCTTCAAGTTTGATGAACTTACAAGTTCAGTCTACAATTGTCAATCAGATCAAAGCAGCTCAAGCAAGTGATGCCAAGTTGCAAAAGATCAGAGAACAAATAGAAAGTAGACTTTGAACAGACTTCATCATTCACGAAAACGGATCTTTGAGATACGGCAGTAGATTGTATGTACCACAAGGTCCTGTTCGGGAAGAGTTGATGAAAGAAGCTCATAGCTCCCCATACTCAGTACACCCTGGTGGTACAAAGATGTACAAAGTTCTGCGGCAACATTACTGTTGGCATAGAATGAAGCGTGAGCTAGCCAGAAGCGTAACTAAATGCTTGGTGTGTCAGCAAGTAAAATCTGAACACCACAGGACTGCTGGTTTACTTCAACCATTACCTATCCCAGAATGGAAGTGGCAACACATTACCATGGAGTTCGTGACTGCTCTTCCTCACAGCACGAAAGGTAACGATGTTGTATGGATTATTGTGGATCGATTCACAAATTCGGCTCACTTTATTCTCTTTCGAGTTGGCCAATCTACTGAGACATTAGCAAAGAAGTACATGGAGGTAAGTTTGAATCTAAGTAAGATTTAACTCTTCAATGTGTACTATCTCTGATACCCATGAACTCATGCAGGAGATCGTGAGATTACATAGAGTACCGGTTTGCATTGTCTCTGATCGTGACACCAGATTCTGATCGCAATTTTGGCAGAGTCTGCAATTTAACTTGGGAACGAGTCTAAACTTTAGCACAGTTTACTATCCACAAACAGATGGACAGTCTGAGCGAACGATTTAGATACTTGAAGATGTGCTAAGAGCTTGTATGCTAGATTTCGGAGGATCGTAGGAAGATCACTTACATCTTGTGGAGTTTTCATACAACAACAGCTACCAAGCAAGTATTAGAATGACACCATTTGCAGCTCTATATGGAAGGAAGTGTCATTCACCATTAAGTTAGGACGACATCGGAGATAAAGAACTCCTTGGACCTGAGATGATAGTGGCGACTGTCGATGTAGTTCGCACTATCAGGGAATGAATGCGCATAGCCTAAGTTCGACAGAAGCATTGGGCTGATGCAAAGCGCCAACGCTTGGAGTTCCAACCGGGAGATCATGTCTTTCTGAAGATTTCTCCAAACGGTGGAGTGATTCGCTTTGGAAAGCGGGGTAAGTTAAGTCCAAGATATATTGGACCGTTCGACATACTCGAACGAGTCGGAGAAGTGGCATACCGCTTGACACTTCCACTCTCATTGGAAAGAGTGCACAATGTGGTCTATATATCCCAACTCAGAAGGTATGTGAGTTACCCCAGTCACATTCTTCATCATTCCGAGCTCACGGTACAGACAGACCTATCTTGTGAGCAACAACCCGTTGAAATCCTGTACAGAAAGGTAAAGTCACTTCAGAACAAGGAAGTAAACTTGGTTCGAGTGATGTGGAGGAAAGACTCACCAGAAGAATCAACGTGGGAAAGAGAAGATGACATGCGTGCAAGATATCCTTTCTTATTTATAAATTAGTCCTTAAATAATTGTAAATTTTGAGAACAAAATTTTTGTAAGGAGGATAGAATGTAACGACTCTGTTTATAATGTACAAATAATTGTTTAAAATTAAGGTACTAAATAGAGTATTTGTAACCTTGTGTATGTTATAAGTATTTTAATTGTTTTAGAACAGCAAGAAAGCACTTGTAGCTCATTGGTAAAGCCTTGCACTGCTGTGACATAGCCTCTGTGTTCAAATCCCCTCGGCCACATATTATTTTTAATGATTTTTCTTTTAAACTTTTTGGAAGCCCAAAAGTTTACACATGTAATACACGTAAAAGGGAAAAGTCGCTAAAATCAAACATATGAAAAATGTTATATATACTGAACATGACACGTGGCATGCATCCAAGCACACACCCCCACACTATGGCCGGTGAAGATGCAAATAGGGCCGACGCCGCCGGTCGAACCCGTAGGTAATGCCTCTAATTTTTGCCCAACACCTCTAGGCCCACCCCCCACTACCTTAGTCATGTTTGATTTCCTGCGCATTAACAGACAATTAAAATGAGCTTTAAAACCAAATTTTAATGCATTTTAATTCTCAATTTTAATACTCTAAACATTAATTCTATCCTATAAATACCACCCTACAGCTTATCCCTTTCTATTCTGAAATCCATTGTCAAAACTCTTAAAGTTTTCCAAGTCCAAAAAGTTATATAAGTGGAGTTAGCCCAAGGTCAAGTTCCGGCGACGATTCGGGACAAATCCGGCGACACCACGACTCCACGAAGTAACAACTTGTTCCTATACCTTTTCTCTTTTTCTCCAAACCCATAAGTTCCCTCTCCTCTCCTCTCTTCTATTCTAAAACAATCTTTTATTAAAACTCGTCGGAAGCGGAGTTATTCCGACTTTCGATTCTAATTTCGTTTAAAAACCTAACTTTTCTTAACAAAAAATCAACCATCTCTTAATATCTTATTTAGCAACCATAAAACAATATTTAGAACATGTTTCAACTCAAAATAAAATGTTATACAACTTGTATTACACTTTTTCATTTAAATACCACAAAGTTTACCTACGACAGTAATTCATCATATTACTCATATTACCCTTAGAAAACTCACGAGATAATGACCTATCTCATCACAACACTCATCATGAAATATGATTGGTAGAGATTTGGTATGTTTAGTTTTAATTACCGCAATCAAGACGGTTTCGCTTGGTAGCTAGCTGGATGAGTACAGGTTGGTCCACAGAGAGATGCGAATCTTTTTCTTAGTATTTTAATGAGTTAAGTCCAAATTGTCCAGGTTTGTTTAAGATTAACTATGTGCTAAATATGTATAAAAAGAGTTTGTTAGGGTTAGGATTATATTAGTTTGAGTTAGGAGTCTCTCACTTCTTTCGTTGCCACTCTTAATATCGATGTTACGGTAATCGGCAACAACGGGGATTAGAACGACTAGAAAGGAAACTTACGAGTATAAGCTAAGCTTTCCAACGCTTAGTTCCTTCCTTTTGGTCCTTGTCCGTCCGTTCTTGGCTCTTAGCCGTAACCTCCGGTCAATTTAACCACAACCGGTCTCACTAGGGTGTCACCACTATCATGTAGGATAGGGTGCCATAGGGAGCGGATTGTGTTTAAATTCATGAGAGTCCGAATCAAGATGTTGGGCAAAGAAAAGAGTGAGAAAGATTTCCTTCTCTCAAACGTCTCTTATCCTACCCTAACAAGTAGGAAACTACTCACCCATTATAAAGAAAAAGAAATAGAAAATAAAGCAAAGAAAGAAGATAGAAAGAAATTAGTTAGAAAATCACAACTAGCTATTTGGGACCTTTATTTAGGCAAGGATCACACTTGAGCATCATTGTTGTAAGGATAAAGGAAAAGAGAAAAAGAAAACAAACAAACAAACAAATAACAACAACTATTTTAACAAAGAAAATTACAAGCAAAATATAAGAACTCAATTATAAGACATGCATGTTAAAAGAACTCTTCTTTATTTATCATTCACTCAGAAGCTCACTACAATATCAATGGAGAATATATGAAGAGGAAGAGAAAGTTATAAATTATTATCCTAAATCATAATACAAGAAAAATCATCCTTTACTTGGCTTGAAACTGGGCTATTTATAGGCAGATATAAGAAACCCTAGGATTAAAATCTGAGCCCTTACACAATTACAAAACTATCCTGAAAATATCTCCTGTCTACGAGTCAACTCGGCCGCGGAACCGCCGCATAAGTGCCACATTAGCCGCGGTTCCGCGGCCCTTTGGGTGAGTTGCTGTATCGTTTTTTATAGGGGTCTCCATGTTGTTGTTCTTCTCTGTTTAGTACACTTGGTTTCTCAGAATCCTTCATTCTTCTCTCATATTTTCAACAGTCCAAAAAGATGAAAGAATGTGGACTTTTGCCTTGATTTTCTTGAGCTCCGCATTATAAACTTGGTTCTTGTGCTGCCTCCTTATGCTTTGTGCATGAAATGACCACTGATTTCCATTTTGTCCCTCGAACTAGTAGGTGGCATCTGACGGATGTTGAGCGGAGACCCGTATTTTATCTGTTGTTGGCAGTAGTCCTGGATTTGTCGCGACTATTCATGATTTTCATTGTTTAGAGTTGAGAACCTGTAACCTGCAATTATTTAGCAAACACGGATCAAGAGTACCTACCTATATGCAATGCGATCAAGAATGGGCGGTAAAAAAGTACAAAAATCTGATATGAAAAAATACCCCCAAACTTATCCTTTGCTCATCCCGAGTAAAGCCATTTTATTCACAAAAAGTCCTAACCCCACTTTCGCATGGAACGCGATTGCACTGAGCTCGTGCAATAAGTCGTTAAACCTCTAGGTTGCCCTAGAGGAGGAGTTTTGTCTCCTGAGGGTTTTCAGTGGATACTACCCACAAAATCCGATCAAATTGGCCGTCGACTCTAATCCTACAGTTCAGAATTCTAGCAAGAAACTCTCTCATCTTTAATTTAGAAATCATCATCTCTTATTCTTCACACTTCCTTTTCATTTAACTTAAGATCCTATACGTATTGCCAGTTTATAAAGCTCTCAGCATCTCTTGAGTTTTCCTTCTAAAACGCAATCTCAAATCCGGAATTTTTATCATCTCTATTAAAAATATAAGCCCTATTTTTCATTCCTATCTCTCCTCCAAATTCCGATCATATACCCCTACGTGTGTGTAAATATCACCCCTACACTTGAAAATTCAATTCAAGCTATAATACCCTTGCCTTAATAACTAGCACTGCTTCTTCTTTAATAATGGTGGATGGATTTGCTCACACATCTTTCATGCGACTATTACAGCTTCCTGAGGTGTTAATCAGCCGATTACTGAATGTGTGAGCATTAAAGCGTAAATAGCGGTTTCTAGGTCTTATACTTTTTTTATTTTATTTTTATTTCAAGACCGGATATATTTTTCAATGATACTCTTTTGGTGGTTATCTTTAAATACCGTTTTTTCTTTCATACTAGGCTTTCAGGCAAGAGTATTTCTAGGTATCCTTTAGTATCCCAAATTTCAAGGTGCGTGTATGTGCGATTTATAGGGTATATATTTTCAGAATTTGGACTTAAGATTCAAAATTATTTTTTAGACTTACTCTTCAAATAGAGCTTTCAATACTTTTCCCTCATTTCAACTTAGCCCAAAAACTGAACTCAAAATTGCTTATTTCTAAATAAACTGTAAGGACGTATATTTTCTACATTTATACTTCAAGGAATGTTATTTTTAGGATTTTCAATTACTAAGTTTAGTATTTAGTTTTTTTCTAACTAGTCAATCGTCATGTCGAACTTGAGTCAAAAATGACCAACATTGAAATTTTTCAATATTTTTTTGTTTTAATAATTTTTTTATTTACTTTTTTATAGGATAATAACGCAATACAGAAAAATGTGATGCGGAATTTAAACATGCAAAGTAAAAGAACAAATATTTACATAAAAAACGTGCAGATGTAGAATGCAAGGATAACTATTAACAACAAAACCCTACCCCCAAACTGACTCACAGCAGTGCCCTCACTACTGCCTACGTCGTCTCCTAGACGCGACATCACTCATTCCTGCATCACTCTTGTCCGTTCCACGACCCCTCGATCTCGCTCTTTCTTCTCATGCCAGCAGGGTAGACATCCCCTGCTCAAGACTCGTCAAACGCTGATCAAAATTTGTCAGCATCCCCAACACTCTCTCTACCCCCTATGGGTACGTCTCAGCAAGCGTGCTTGCACGGCTGGGGTTAGCTCTTTATCACTCGCTGTGGAGCTCGAGCTGGGCGTCTTTGCCATCACATCTTCGGTCGGCTCGGTGCGCGACCATAACCCATGAAGTCTCGTGTATGACGTGGAGACACCCTCAAGAAGGGGTCGAATGGGAACCCCACTATGCATATAAACATCGAATTACTTAATCGAAAGGAAATAAAGACACAATTGTGTCACTAACATTGGGCATGGGTAATTGCCTGCCCCCTTGCTGGCGCCAATCGAGTGTAAAAGCACAGTGCACATGTCATAGCCAGGGTTCTTCATCATTAATGTGCGCACAATGTGTAGGGATGGGGTGAAAAGGATGGTATTATGCGAACTTCCAAAGATGTTGTTTTGTGCCCAACGGCACACGGTTAATATGTTCGCATATAGCGTTCGAACTTGAATGCCCTTCCTAGGTTCCCTAGAACAATCATTGCCCATTAACGGTATGTAATCCTCAAAGCGGAGAGATTGATCATGTGTGGGGATACGAGGCATCAAAATGACTTCGTGAATGAAGTTCCTATCTATAACAATTTCCCGCTCCCCCCAACAAGCGTATAAACCCATATTTAGCTAAACAACCCTCCTCCATACTCTTAAAGAACCGCGCAACGAGATCCGGAATCACGAACGCGTTCGGATGGCTATACAACAGGAAATTCCATCCGCGTTTCCGGATCTCATCGCCAAAGTAGCAAATCATAAACGTCATGGGTGAATAATTGCGAGAAATCCCGTTCAAATTGAAAATTAGGAGCCATGAACAGAAAACACAGAATTATGAAAATCTACAGAAAGGAGATGAGAAATCAAACCTCCTCTAAAAATTTCAGAGGGAGAAGCGTTTGAAAAGCGACGGATAGGCGGTTGAAGTGGTGAAACGGCGGCGCTTTCGCGGCGCGATGATGCGATCGTTGGTGGATTTTGCAGAGGCGGCTAGGGTTTTCTGTAAGGGTTAGAATGAGGGCTCGGGAGTTACAGAAAAAGATAGAGGGTGTATTTAAAGGGGTGGTCAACAAAAAGGGTCTTTTTGTATAAAAGTCCTCCCAAAAGAAGAAATTATTTATTTTAAAAAAAATTATTTATTTATTTATTTTTTATAGATAGTTCTGAATATTTACAAAAGCCTCCCTCCCTTTTTTCTTTTTCTTTTTGTTTTTTGTTTATTTATATATTTTTTGTTTTTTTATATTTTTTTTATTACAAATGGGAATTTCACTAGGCAAGAAATATCCCGACACACAAAAACAAAATGGATATGCACTGGACAAGAATATCCACTATATATATACAAGATGGTATATACATACCTCCAAATTTATTTGAAACAGTGTTTCCACTGTTTATGGCTGGATAACCGAAGTTTGGTGGTAAACGGAGGAAGATTAGTCAATGTATACCGGCTCCTGCAACATCAGGAGCTCCTCCGATGGTTCTGCGTTGAGCAACGGTTTTACTCTGTGTCCGTTCACTTTGAATAGTGAACCGTCCTCTGGATTCTCCAAATCTACCGCGCCGTGCGGGTATACACTCCGCACAAAAAGGGTCCTTTCCAGCGAGATCGAAGCTTACCGGGATGGAAATGGAGTCGGGTGTCGTAAAGAAGTACCTGTTGTTCAGGCGTGAAGGTTTTACGCGTAAGGTGTTTATCATGAAACACCTTCATTCGGTTCTTTATAACAACCGCGTTCTCATAAGCTTTACCCCGAAGCTCGTTCAGTTCGTTAAGTTGCAGCTTCCGATAGCTGCCCGCATCTTCAAGGTTTAGATTCAACTCTTTGATCGCCCAAAATGCACGATACTCGATTTCCACAGGAAGGTGGCAAGTCTTTCCATACACAAGCTGATAGGGAGACATTCCAAGACCAGTCTTGTACACAGTTCGAAATGCCTAAAGGGCATCAGTTATTTTCAAAGACCAATCTTTACGGTTCTTGGAAACCGTTTTCTCCAAAATCTGCTTGATTTGCCAATTTGAAACTTCGGCTTGCCCACATGTTTGGGGGTGGTAGGGAGTGGATAGCTTATGATTAATAGAGTATTTCCCCATCAAGCCCTCGAAAGTCCTATTACAGAAATACGTCCCATTGTCGTTAATGATCGCGCGGGGGTGTCCAAACCGGAAAAAAATGTTTTTTTAAGGAATCTAACGACAACCTTGTTGTCGTTCGTCCGGCTTGGTACTGCCTCGACCCATTTAGAGACATAATCAACAGCTAAGAGAATATACAGGTTCCCAAAAGAGCTGGGAAACGGCCCCATGAAATCAATTCCCCAAACATCGAAAATCTCAACAACCAAGATTGGTTGGAGCGGCATCTCGTTTCTCTTGAAAATCCGGCCCAAGTGTTGGCACCGGGAGCAAGTCTTGCAGTAATTATGGGTATCTTTGAAGAATTGTGGCCAGTAAAAGCCACATTGCAAGACTTTCTCAGCTGTCTTTCTTGGGCCAAAATGCCCACCACACGCTTGATCGTGGCAAAATGACAGCACACCGTTGAACTCATTATCAGGAACACATCGACGAATAATTTGGTCCGGACAGTACTTGAACAGGTAGGGTTCGTCCCAGTAAAAGTGTTTTATTTGGGATAAAAATCTAAGTCTGTCATGACTTGACCATTCGTTCGGTATTAGTCCTGTCGCCAAATAGTTCAAAATATCTGCGAACCAGGGTTCGCACGATACTGTCAAGATCTGTTCATCAGGAAAAATATCGTTAATTGGGAGAGGAAGCGTCGGCGAAGAAGGAAGTCGTGAAAGATGGTCGGCCACTATGTTCACATCCTCTTTTGTCCTTAATGACAAGGTCAAATTCTTGAAGTAAGAGAATCCAACGTATTAACCGAGATTTTGCATCCTTTTTCGCAAAAAGACGTCGCAGAGCTGAATGATCGGTGTAGACAATGACTGGAGAGCCGATCAAATAAGGCCTGAATTTCTCTAAAGCAAACACAACAGCTAAGAACTCTTTCTCGGTTGTTGTGTAATTCATTTGGGCGTCATTCAGGGTCCGGCTTGCGTAGTAAATTACGTGCGACATTTTATCGATATGCTTTCCTAGGACCGCACCGATAACATAGTCGGATGCATCGCACATAATCTCAAAGGGATACGTCCAGTCAGGTAAAGAAAGGACGGGAGCAGAGGTGAGTGAGCTTTTCAGTGATTCGAAAGCAGTCAAACAGCTCGAGTCGAAGTCAAATGTGGTATCCTTGGCCAGAAGAAGAGTCAAGGGTCTAGCAATCTTGCTAAAGTCCTTGATAAACCGTTTGTAAAAACCGGCATGGCCAAGAAAAGCTCGAATATCTCTGACGCATCTGGGAGGAGGGAGATTGGAAACGACTTCAATTTTTGCTTTGTCAAGCACAATGCCATTTCGCGAAATGATATGTCCTAGGACAATACTTTCGTGTACTATGAAATGGCATTTTTCCTAGTTTAAAGTGAGGTTTTTATCCTTACATCGGGTAAGGACAGCGTCAAGATGTTTCAGACACTCGTCGAAAGAATCGCTAAAGATGAAGAAATCATCTATGAATATCTCCAAAAATTTCTCAACCATGTCAGAGAAAATTCCCATCATACACCGCTGAAAGATAGCAGGAGCATTGCATAGCCCAAAGGGCATGCGGCGATATGCGAACGTGTCGAAAGGACAAATGAACATGATTTTGTCCTGGTCTTTCTCGGCGATGGGAATCTGGTTGTAGCCTGAGTAGACATCCAGAAAACAGTAATACCCATGTCGAGCTAATCTTTCGAACATTTGGTCAATGAATGGCAGCGGAAAGTGATCCTTCCGTGTTGCGGCTGTTGGGGTCAAAAATTAGACCTTGGTTGACCAAGTCAAAGTCAAAGTCAAAGTCAACTCTAAACCGGGTGGGCCCAAGCCAAGCTCAAGTGGGCCCATGCCCAAGTCGAGCCCCGCGGCCAGTCTCTCTCATGCCAAAATAATAATCATGTAATAAATAATTTTGATGTAATCTTTATGGGCATAAAGCCAAATTTTTGTAAAGCCCATGGCTCATGTGCAAAAGAAACGAGCACATGAGATATGGGATGGGCAAAATACCATTTTGTAAAACCCAAAGGGCTATATGTAAATGTGTAAACCTATATAAGGCAAAATGATAATGAAATTAAGTATAACAATTTCATTCTCCCAAAAAATTAGGGTTTGTGCCTCTACTATCTTTTTTTCAAGTTTTTCCTCTTCTTTTTCATTTTCCAAATAAATCAAGAGCTTAGCTCTCTCTTTTTTAAAACTAAATAAAGTTTTACCATAAACCCACCTCTAAAGACTCCATCAAGAGAAGAAAAAGTGTCTCTTTTTTTATCATCCAAGATCTAAATCTTAGAATTTCAAGAGAACCCATTTTGGGTTTCTTCTCAAAAGAAAAAGAAGGAATTTTTTTGGAGTTTAACTCCACAAATAAAATTCTTTTGGAGAATAAAAATCCTTTTTCTTGGGAGTTCAACTCCGAACAAAATTGTTTTGGGAGTTCAACTCCAAACAAAATTTTTTGGAGTTTAACTTCATCACAAAAAAAAAAAAATCTTTTTGGACCTCCTGCTTCCTCTCGTGTGAGGGAGAGGGGAGCTCCCACTAAGTGGGAGCCCCTGCTGCCTCTCACGTGAGGAAGAGGGAACTCCCACCAAGTGGGAGCTTTCGTCCCTCTCACGTGAGAGGGAGGCTTCCCATTTAATGTAGTTTAACTCCACACCAAATAAAAATCTTTTTGGAGTAGAACTCCATTTAAAATTCTTTTGGAGTTCAACTCCACAATAAAATTCTTTTGGATTTTAACTCCACAATAAAAATGTTTTTTGGGAGTTTAACTCCACACTAAATCTTTTTAGAAGTTTAACTCCATTTAAAATTCTTTTGGAGTTGAACTCCATAATAAAATTCTTTTGGAGTTTAACTCCATAATAAAAATCTTTTGGACTTTAACTCCACAACAAAAATTCTTTCGGAGTTTAACTTCACAATAAAAATTACACTACATTAATTCTTTTTAGGAGTTTAACTCAAATTAAAATATTTTTGGAATTGAACTCCATTTATAATTCTTTTGGAGTTTAAATTCACATTTAAAATTCTTTTGGAGTTTAACTCCGCAAAAAAAATTCTTTAGGAGTTGAACTCCATGTTAAAAAAAGAAAAAAAATATTTAAGTTGGAGTTGAACTCCAGGTTGTATAAAAAAATAAAAATAAAAATAAAAATAAAAATAAAAAAAATAATTATTTTTTGGAGCCTCCACGTGAGCGGGAGGTTTCCATCAAGTAGGAGCCCTCCTCCCCCTCACGTGAGTTCACGTGAGGATCTGGTGGGAGCCTTTTTCCCCATATGAGGGGGAGGCTCCCATTAATGGGAGCCTCTTCCCCCCACTCATGTGAGTTGGGGGAAGACCCCTCCGCTCTTTTTAATTATTTTTTTTCTTTCTCTTTCTTTTTCTTTGTTTTTTTTATCCTTTTTTATTTTAAAAAAAAGAAATAAATAAAAAAATAAATTATGAATAATATTTTTTAAAAAAGAATTTTCTCTAAATATTTATTTACTTATTTTTTTAAAAAATTATATATATATATATATATATATATATCATTTTTTTAACAAATGTAACAAAAAATGAGCACGTCTTCATTATTATATGTTGAAAACACACACACCAATACATCGCATTGAGTTCGCATGACCAGCTTGGCTCGTCAATCGAAGGTTTTCTCACTCTAAAGGCGGGGGGTAATTAACGGCAGTTTAGTCCGCAGCTGCCGGAGATTTGGATCCCCACAATCAATAAACCCCCGCCTATCCTATGCAGGGGGAATCTGTAGTACGTCTTATAAGCGCGCGCGTATTTCCATCTCAATAGGGTGACGAAAAACACCCTACAGATTCTGACACGCCCGGTGGGACGGATCTCTCCTCCCATATCCCGAGTTAAACGTTCACGTGAACTCAATCAATACATATCGACTGCCTGTACTGAAATCATGCTATTCTGTGCAGGGTTAACAAATTTCAAATTTCCATCTTCGAATGCAAGTCGGTATTGAAACGACCGTTCTTGGCCCCAGTTGGGGGCAAGGCCATCAATACCGACAAAGTGATAAGGCATCTCGGGCAAGCTCCAGTGGTGCCCCTGAAAACTGCTCAATCGGGTATTTTCTCTAAGCTCCCCATCAGATGACCACCACGTCGTTAAACTGGGAACAGTCGACCTCTAAATCGTTAAACTGGGGATTTAAAAATGTGTAAATAAAAAAAAGATAAAAAGAGATAAAATAAAATAAAAAGCCGAAATGATGTGGCAACTCGCAATAAAAATCAGTGAGTAAAAATAAAGATGAAAAAAAGCTGAAATGATGGGGTAACTCGTAATAAAAATTAGCGGGTAAAAATAAAGATGAAAATAAAGCCGAAATGATGGGGCAACTCGTAATAAAAATCAGCGGGTAAAAATAAAGATGAAAATAAAGCCGAAATGATGGGGCAACTCGTAATAAAAATCAGCGGGTAAAAATAAAGATGAAAATAAAGCCGAAATGATGGGGCAACTCGCAGTAAAAATCAGCGAGTATAAATAAAGATGAAAATAAATCCGAAATGATGGGGCAACCGAGAATAAATAAAACCGAAATGATAGGGCAATCACGATCTTCACGATAAGAAAAGCTGAAATGATAGAGCAATCGCGGTAGTAAAAAAACGGCGAATGATGAGTCGCTCCTGGTACAATATTCCAGTGCAGCGATGCAGACGCCGTCCAAATCCCAAATTCCCAACGGCGAATGATGAGTCGCTCCTGGTACCATATTCCAGTACAGCGATGCAGACGCCAACCAAAATCCAATCTCCTAAAATTATCCCTGCCCTACGGTTGGTCCCCAAGTTGACTACCGTATACAATCCACGGGCTCAAATAATACTCATCTTACCCATACCCCACTGCAATCACCCGTCCAGCGGCCGGTCACTGCCCTTGGAATTATGCTCCATTTGGGAAGACCCACTCATGTCTCCTCACGACACATGAGGAGAAAAAACTTACGGGATCCTTACGACTCGTAAGAAAACACCTTCGTGGGATCCTTACGACTCATAAAAAAACACACTTGGGAGACCCCACGACTCCTAAGAAGAAAACACACCTACGAGATTCTTTCAACTCGTAGGGAGAAAATGCTTTTATGGGACTCTTACGGCCCATAAAATTGAAAATCCTTAGGTGATAGGGACCTAAACTTGTCTCCTAAGCCATCGCTCCCCAACGGGTAAAGGCAAATGATGAGTTGCTCCTGGTATTATTTCAGTGCAGCAATGCAGATTCTAACCCAAAAACCAATTCCCAAATCCTCCAAGGGCAAATGATGAGTTGCTCTTGGCATCTAGGCTTCAGTGTTAGCAACGTTGATGCCGACCCTTACCCTAAAATTCCAAACTCCAATCCAATAGACCCCTAAGTTTTTAAACTGGGAACATATGACCTCTAAGTAGTTAAACTGGGAACAGATGACCGCTAAGTCATTAAACTGGGAACATATGACCTCTAAGTCGTTAAACTGGGAACAAATGATCTCTAAGTCGTTAAACTGGGCACAATAGACCCCTAAGTCTTTAAAACTGGAAACAGATGACCCCCAAGTCATTAAACTGGAAACAAGGGAAATCCGCTCATGTGTCCTCACGATACATGAGGAGAACAAACTTACGGGATCCTCACGACTCGTAAGAAAACACCTTCGTGGGATCCTTACGATTCACAAAGGAAAAAACACACTTGGGGGTCCTCACGACTCCTGAGGAGAAAATGCACCTACGGGATCCTTACAACTCGTAGGGAGAAAATGCTTTTATGGGATCCTTACGGCCCATGAAATTGAAAAGCCTTAGGTGATAGGGATCTAAACTTGTCCCCTAAGCCATCACTTCCCAATAAACAAAGGCAAATGATGAATTGCTTCTGGTATTATTCCAGTGCAGCAATGCAGATAACGACCCAAAAACCAATTCCCAAATCCTCCAAGGGCAAATGATGAGTTACTCCTGGCATTATTCCAGTGTAGCAATGCAGATGCCGACCCAAAAACCAATTCTCAAATCCTCCCAGGGTAAATAATGAGTTGCTCCTGACATTATTCCAGTGCAGCAATGCAGATGCCGACCAAAACCAAAATCCCCAAATTCTCTCCTGGCAAATGATGATTTTCTTCTGGTACTATATTCCAGTGTAGCGATGCTGATGTCAACCCAAATCACCTCAAATCAGCAAGTCAAATCCAGCACCGACCGTCAAGTCGCAAAAAAGGCAGCAACGACCTCCCTGTCGGAATTATGCTCAGCCTCGGAATCAGGTCAACCAGTGACCTCCCCGTCGGAATTATGCTCTGTCGCAGAATCAAGTTAACCAACCAGCTCTGTGCCGGAATCATGCTTCGTCTCAGAGTGTACCCTGTGTCGAAATCATGTTTCGCCTCGGTGTATCTGCCTTCCCTGTCGGAATTATACTTCGGCTCGGAATCAACCAGTGACCTCTCCATCGGAATTATGCTCCGTCGTGGAATCAAGTCAACTAACCAGCTCTGTGTCGGAATCATGCTTCGTCTCAGAGTGTACCCCGTGTCGAAATCATGCTTTTCCTCGGTGTATCTGCCTTCCCTGTCGGATTTATGCTTCGGCTCGGAATCAGTCAGTGACCTCCCCGTTGGAATTATGCTCCGTCTCGGAATCAAGTCACCCAACAAGCTCTGCGTCGTCGGAATCATGCTTCGTCTCAGAGTGTACCCCATGTTGAAACTCATGCTTCACCTCGGTGTATCTTCCTCCCCTATCGGAATTATGCTTCGACTCGGAATCAACCAGTGACACTTTGTGTCGTCGACCGTCCATATCGTAAAAAGGGCAGTGCCAGCTTCCCACAAAGCGAGAACCAAATCACTCCGTGCCGGGAAAACGTCTACCACGGACACTCCGTCTTGGAGACGCGTCAAGCATCGATCGTCCATGTCGTAAAAAGGACAGTGCCAGCTTCCCACAAAGCGGGAACCAAATCACTCCATGCCGGGAAAACGTCCACAGACACTCCGTCTTGGAGACGCGTCAAGCGTCAACCGTCCATGTCGTAAAAAGGGCAGTGCCAGCTTCCCACAAAGCGGGAACCAAATCACTCCATGCCGGGGAAACGTCTACCACGGACACTCCGTCTCGGAGACGCGTCAAGCGTCGACCGCCTATGTCGTAAAAAGGGCAGTGCCGGCTTCCCACAAAACAGGAACCAAATCACTCCATGCCAGGGAAACATCAACCACGGACACTCCGTCTCGGAGACGCGTCAAGCGCCGACCGTCCATGTCGTAAAAAGGGCAGTGCCAGCTTCCTAAAAAGCGGGAACCAAATCAAGTCGTCTCCACGTGAAAGAAAATCCATCAATTTCATGCACATGACCCACATGTGCGATGCGCATTTATTGATGGGGGCACTTTGTTGGGGTCAAAAATTACATCCCGGTTGACCAAGTCAATGTCAAAAACAACCCCAAGCCAGGTGGGCCTAAGCCCAGCTCAAGTGGGGCCATGCCCAGGTCGAGCCCCGTGGCCAGCCTCCCTCATGCCAAAATAAAAATCATGTAATAAATAATTATGATGTAATCTTTATTGGCATAAAACCAAATTTTTGTAAAGCCCATGGCTCATGTCCAAAAGAAATAAGCACATGAGACATGAGATAGACAAAATACCATTTTGTAAAGCTCAAGAGGCTATATGTAAACGTGTAAGCCTATATAAGGCAACATGATAATGAAATAAAGTATAACAATTTTATTCTCCCCAAAAACTAGGGTTTGTGCCTCCACTCTTTCTTTTTCAAGTTTTTCCACTTTTTTTTCATTTTCCAAATAAATCAAGAGCTTAGCTCTTTTTTTTTTAAAACTAAATAAAGTTTTACTATAAACTCACCTCCCAAGACTCCATCAAGAGAAGAAAAATTGTCTCTTTTTTTATCATCCAAGATCTAAATCTTGGAGTTTCAAGAGAACCCGTTTTGGGTTTCTTCTCAAAAGAGAAAAAAGGAAATTTTTTGGAGTTTAACTCCACAAATAAAATTCTTTTGGAGTTTTACTCTATAATAAAAACCTTTTTTTGGGAGTTTAACTCCGAATAAAATTGTTTAGGGAGTTCAACTCCAAACAAAATTTTTTGGAGTTTAATCCATCACACACATAAAAAATATCTTTTTTGAATTTCTGCTCTCTCTCACGTGAGGGAGAGGGGAGCTCCCACTAAGTGGGAGCCCCTGCTCCCTCTCACGTGAGAGAGAGGGAGCTCCCACCAAGTGGGAGCTTTCTTCCCTCTTACGTGAAAGGGAGGCTCTCCATTTAATGGAATTTAACTTCACACCAAATAAAAATATTTTTAGAGTTGAACTCCATTTAAAATTCTTTTGGAGTTCAACTCCACAATAATTTTTTTGGAGTTTAACTCCACAATAAAAATGTTTTTTGGGAGTTTAACTGCACATTAAATCTTTTTAAGAGTTTAACTCCATTTAAAATTCTTTTGGAATCGAACTCCACAATAAATTTTTTTTGGAGTTTAATTCTCACAATAAAAATATTTTGGAGTTTAACTCCACAAAAAAAATTCTTTCGGTGTTTAACTCCACAATAAAAATGTTTTTTTCGGAGTTTAACTCCATATTAAATAATTTTATGAGTTTAACTCCATTTAAAATATTTTTGGAATTGAACTCCATTTAAAATTGTTTTGGAGTTCAACTCCACATTTAAATTTTTTTTGGAGTTTAATTTCCCAAAATAATTCTTTAGGAGTTGAACTCCAGGTTGTATATAAAAAAATAAAAAAATAAAAAAATATTTTGGAGCCCCCACGTGAGGGGGAGGCTCTCATCAAGTGGGAGCCCTCTTCCCCCTCACTTAAGGGCACGTGAGGGGGAGGCTCCCCCTCACGTGGGGGAGGCTCCTATTAAATGGGAGTCTCTTCCCCCTCCCCCCCCCCTCAAGTGAGAGGGGGAAGCCCCCTCCCCTTTTTTTAATTAATTTTTTTGCTCTCTTTCTTCTTTTCTTTGTTCTTTTATTTTATCCTTTTTTATTTAAAAAAGAAATAATTAAAAATAAATTATGAATAATATTTTAAAGAAAAACGTTTCTCAAAATATTTATTTACTTATTTATTTTTGTTAATTATATATATATATCCTTTTTTTTACAAATGGAACAAAAAAATGAATACGTCTCCATTGTTGTATGTTGAAAAACACACACACACACCAGTACATCGCATTGAGTTCGCATGACCAGCTTGGCCTGTCAATCGGAGGTTCTCTCACTCTAAAGACATGGGTAATTAACGGCAGCTTAGTCCGCGGCTACCGGAGATTCGGATCCCCACAATCAATAAACCCCCGTCTATCCTAGGCAGGGGGAAGCTGTAGTATGCCTGACAAGCGCGCGGGTATTTCCATCTCAATGGGGTGATGAAAAACACCCTACAACGGCGTTGAGTTTTCGATAATCAATGCATACCCGCCACCCTATCTTGGTGCGAGTAGAGATCAACTCATTCGCCTCGTTTGTGATGACCGTAATGCCCGACTTCTTGGGGACAACGTGTATAAGACTGACCCACTGGCTGTCTGAGATAGGGTAAATGATACCACTATCCAGACATTTGACGATTTCCTTTTTCACAGCCTTCTTCATGACTGGATTTAACCGCCTCTGTGGATCCCTACCTGGTTTGGCATCATTCATCGTATGAATGTGATGTTCAACAATCAGGGGACTAATCCCCTTGATGTCTACCATTGTCCAGCCGAAAGCTTGCCGATTGGATTGGAAGACCGTGAGAAGAGATTTCTCTTGCTCTGGAGCTAGAGAAGCCCAGATGATGACTGAGAGGGTCTCGTTCTCATCTAGGTAAGCATACTTGAGGTGAGGTGGCAGAGACTTGAGTTCGAGTGTCGGAGGTGAGACGACTGAAGGTAAGATTGGAGAAAATGTCTCGAACTTAAAAGATTCCAACAGGGGCTCGAAGTGAGTGTATGCGATCGAGTCGGATGGTCCAACTAACGCATCCGAAAAGTCGAAAGATTCAAACTCGGGCGGCGATAAGCCGAGATCGTTTGAAAACATGAAGCACTCGTAATCGTTGTCGGGAGCGGAAGCAGCAGCGGGTTTAAAGAGGAACGCACTAGTGGCGTCAAGATCACCGTGATCAAACAAGAATTACTTAAATTCACAGTCCTCAGGGGCGATCTACTGGATGGAACAAACATCTAGTATATGAGCACTTGGTTCGGATGGCTGATTCCCTAACCTAAAAATGTTGAGTTCATTTGTCATGTTGCCAACAGATGGGTTCATCGAACCATTTTGATAATTGATAACAGCATTTGAGGTTGCAAGGAATGGGCGGCCGAGTATCACCGGAATTTGATTCCGGGGGTTAGCTACATGTTGTATGTCTAAAACAATGAAGTCAATGGGGAATATGAAGTCCCCAACTTTTATTAACACATTCTCTAGCTCACCTCTAGGATAGGTGATAGATCGGTCGGCCATTTGAAGAGTACAATGTGTGGGTTTTAGCTCTCCTACACCTAGTTGCTCATATACAGAATACGGAAAGCATGTTAACACTGGCACCAAGATCCAGAAGAGCGCGGTTAATGTTCTTATCCCTAATGGTTATTGAAATCGTAGGACAGCCAGGGTCCTTCCGTTTTAAGGTAAAGCTTGGGTAAGAGCATCGCTCACGGTACTAACTAAGAAAACCTTCTTTGGTACCTGAGATTTTCTCTTCTTAGTGCACAAGTCCTTCAAGATTTTTGCGTAAGACGGGACTTGCTGGATTGCATCTAATAGGGGAATGTTGATGTTAACCTATTTGAATAACTTCAGAATCTTCTCCATTTGTGGATTTTGTTTATTGGATCTTAAACTGTTTGGAAATGGATCATTTTTGAAATTGGTTGAGCCCAATGCTTGTGGAGGAGTTTGTGGAGTTGGAACGGAGCTTAAAACTGGAGTTTGAGTGGAGTGAGATGTGAATCCGTTCAGAGTAGAGATTGAAGGAGAAGAGCCTTTTGAAGAATGGAGAATTGGCTCAGAAGAAGAAGAAGTAGATGGAGTAGAGGAAGAAATGGCCGGGGTGTCATCATTATCATCAATTGGTGTGCCGATGTTGTTGTTCAGTATTCTTCCAGATCTCAATGTAGTCACGACACTCACATTATGGTTCTGCTGTTCAAGAGCAATATGTACATTATGTGGGTGATCAGGATTTGGGAGTGGTTGAGATGGAAGCGTTCCTTTCTCTCGCTCGCTTAAAGCCGCGTTCAGCTGTGCAATCTGGGCTTCGATGGTCTTGATGCTTTTCCTGTGTGTAGCAGTGTGTTGCACTAGATACTGAATAGAAGACTGGATATTGGCGGTGGATTGAGTCGATTGCTTTACAAACGCCTCCAGACTCCGTTCTAGCGAGGAAACTTTATCGTTGTTTGACGAAACAAAGTTGTTTTGAGGAAACGAATTGTTGCAGGGTGCAAAGTTGTTCATCGGGTTTTGAAAAGGTTGGGGTTGGAAAGGATGCTGAAATTGTTGTTGAGTTTGTTGCTGAGCTTCTTGTTGAGGAGGAGGAGGCCTCTGGAAGTTGTTGTGACCTTGGAAGTGATGCTGGTTCTGATTCCAAGTGAAATTGGGATGGTTCCTCCAACCGGAATTGTATGTGGAAGAGTATGGATCGTTTCTTGGTCTTTGCTGAAATGCAGCATTAACCTGATCTTGTCCTTGAGATGGTGGATTATAATAACACTCTTCGGTCAAATGAGATAGATCCGAACAACAAGCGCAAATGGTACGGGGGGGGGGGAAGAGCAGGGGCAGGAGAAGGAGATGAGAATTTGCTCTCAATTGCTTCCAGTTTCCGTGTGAGTGCAGCCATCTCGGCCTTTATTGCAATTGAGATGTCGAGTTGATGAACTCCTGTCCTAGAGAGACCTGAATAAGAAGAAGAAGTTGAGGTGTTCGGTCGTGTGCTCTCCCACTGCAGCGTTTGCTCCACAAGATCGTCAAAGAATTGCCAAGCCTCCTCGTCAGATTTAGACAGGAAGTGGCCGTGACAAATGGTTTCCAGCAACTACTTAGTTGCTGGATTCAAGCCCTCATATAAAGTTTGGCAAATTTTCCATTTCTCTATACCGTGATGAGGAAACTGAATAAGGAGGTCTTTGTACCGGTCAAAGCACTTCCAAAAAGGTTCGATTGGAATCTGGGTGAATTGATTTATTTCGTTTCGGATCCATGCGGTCTTATGATTTGGGTAAATTTTTTTTAAGAAACGCTTTTACAAACTCGTCCCAACTGGTTATTGAATGAGATGCGGTGCTACACGACCACTTTTCAGCAAGGTTACACAGAGTGAAAAGAATGGCTCATAACCGTATAGCATCATCAGATAGTTGGGTTGTCTTCATCATCGCACAAACTTTCTGGAACTTATTGATGAAGATGTAGGCATCTTTGGATTCCAGCCCGTGAAATTTAGGCAACATGTTGATGAAGTGGGACTTAATTTCAAAATTATCCCCATTGGCCGGTGGAAGTGAAAGACAAGTTGGAAGTGCAGCGCGGGTAGGATAGAAACGATCCTGGAGCGTGATTCGCCGTGGCGCTTCAACAGGAGATGGTTGCGGGTTATTGACACTCAATGGAGATGGAATTAATCCCGGGGGAGGTAAAGGGATGTTAGGAGGAAATCCTGACATCTCGGAAGAAGAATTTAGTGATGGTGATGGTGAAGGTGAGGATGTATGAACAGAATCCCGGTCAATATTGGAGTTGGCCGGCAAAGGTAAGGGTGAAAGAGGCGTGGAGGGAGTTTCGACGTCGGAGTCGATCGCGTAGTCAGTAGCAACTAAAATAATGCGGACTAGACGGGCACTAATGTCTCGAGTCCGACCGGACATACACTAAACGAGTTTAGTATAGTCAAAGCGTAGAACGTGAAGGTAAGAAAACGTCAATGGAGAAATGTCGGTGAAAAGGGAAATTTGGTGACAGATGGCAAGTTTTTTTGTAAAAGTTATTTATTTATTTATTTATTTTAGAAAGAGTTTCATAAATATATATATATATATATATATATATATATATATATATATATATATATATACGGATTTATGGCACAACTTCAAACAATCACAGTTAGAACATGCACAATCACACCTAGAACTATGGTCTTCAAAGTCTACTAGACTGCTCCTAACTGTTCCAACGTGACAAGTTGTGAGATAACTCTCAAATCGTCTCTTCACTGCCAATTGTGGCCAGGTAAGCACAAGTGAGGTAAGGAGGGTTCCGCTCATGAATTACTGTGAGACGGGCCTTTTAAAATTACCTCCTCACTTATCTAGCCTAGGCACCACAAAGTCAAGTTTAGATAAATGACCGAATGCCCACAACTTTTCTCTGTCCTACTGAGCACGACAAGTCCTTAGTTGGCTGAGTCTACATATTTTTTTTATTAAACTCAAGAGTAATACGTATGCTTTTAGTGATTTTTGGGGTCTTAGGAAGGATGATGAAATCCCCACCTAATCTGAATTGGTTTTATAGCCCCTTAAAGTCCGTATTATTTATGCAAAACAATAACAAACAAAACTCTAAAACACTTGCAAAAATTTTTATTTGGCGGCGGTGCAAAAAATCCTGCACAAAAAAAGTTTTATTGGAGAGGGGAAGAGAGTTTGCACAAAGAATGCTGGAGAAAAAATAGTTCAGTGGAGTTCAGAGGGGG
This sequence comes from Agapanthus africanus, assembly GCA_030015575.1. Lineage (NCBI taxonomy): Eukaryota > Viridiplantae > Streptophyta > Magnoliopsida > Asparagales > Amaryllidaceae > Agapanthus > Agapanthus africanus. The sequence goes on from CM057337.1 coordinate 971,259,341, forward strand.
TGCAAAGAGCAGTGGAATACTCACAGAAGATTTTGGGTAATGATATGACAGGTTGACCGCGGTTCCGCGGTCAAACCTATACTTCCGCCACGCTTCCACGGTGTTCTGGACGAGTTAGAACTTTAAAATTCTTCACTGAGCTCACTGTAATCTGCTCTCCTTGGTTAGATCCCCTGAATCTTGAGTTGGTCACTGAATTTGCTCTAGAATTGTATAGTTAATCGTAGTTCTATCTTGATCCGCCGCGGTGTAGCCGCGAGATATGGGTCTAACTTTCCACGACTTTGGTACTGAACTTGATCTTCTTCCTATTCTGCACACTTGCACAAAAAAGAATAAAAAATAACAAGATAATTTTTTCAGTTTTTTTGGTTTTGGTTATATATATATATTCACAAATTAACCCGAAATGACACAAAAAAATAAACTACCGTCTCCCCGGTAACGGCACCATTTGATTGGTAGAGATTTGGTATGTTTAGTTTTAATTACCGCAATCAAGACGGTTTCGCTTGGTAGCTAGCCGGATGAGTACGGGTCGGTCCATGGAGAGATGGGAAACTATTTCTTAGTCTTTTAACGAGTTAAGTCCAAATTGTCCAGGTTTGTTTAAGATTAACTATGTGCTAAATATGTATAAAAAGAGCTTGTTAGGGTTAGAATTAGGCTAGTTTGAGTTAGGAGTGTCGTTGCCACTCTTAATATCAATGCTACGGTAATCAGCAACAACGGGGATTAGCATGATTAGGAAGGAAACTTGCGAGTATAAGCTAGGCTTTCCAACACTTAGTTCCTTCCTTTTGGTCCTTGTCCGTCCGTTCTTGGCTCTTAATCGTAACCTCCGGTCAATTTAACCACAACCGGTTTCACTAGGGTGTCACCGCTATCATGTAGGATAGTATGCCGTAGGGAGCGGATTGTGGTTAAATTCATGGGAGTCTGAATCAAGATGTTGGGCAAAGAAAAGAGAGAGATACTTCCTTCTCTCAAACTTCTCTTATCCTACCCTAATAAGTGAGAAACTACTCACCCATTATAAAGAAAAAGAAAATAAAGCAAAGAAAGAAGATAGAAATAAATGAGTTAGAAAATCACAACTAGCTATTTGGGACCTCATTTAGGCAAGGATCACACTTGAGCATCATTGTTGTAAGAATAAAGGAAAAGAGAAAAAGAAAACAAACAAACAAACAAATAACAACAACTATTTTAACAAAGAAAATTACAAGCAAAATATAAGAACTCAATTATAAGACATGCATGTTTAAAGAACTCTTCTTTATTCATCATTCACGCAAAAGCTCACTAAAATATCAATGGAGAATAGAAGAAGAGGAAGAGAAAGCTACAAATTATTATCCTAAATCCTAATACAAGAAAAAGTATCCTTTATTTGGCTTGAAACTGGGCTATTTATAGGCAGATACAAGAAACCCTAGGACTAAAATCTGAGCTCTTACACAATTACAAAACTACCATGAAAATATCTCCTGTCTACGAGTCAACTCGGCCGCGGAACCGCCGCATAAGTGCCACATTGGTCGCGGTTCCGCGGCCCTTTGGGTGAGTTGCTGTGTCGTTTTTTCTAGGATTCTCTATGTTGCTGTTCTTCTCTGTTTAGTACACTTGGTTTCTCAGAATCTCTTCATTCTTCTCCTATATTTTTAACAGTCCAAAAAAATGAAAGAATGTGGACTTTTGCCTTGATTTTCTTGAGCTCCGCGTTATAAACTTGGTTCCTGTGCTGCCTCCTTGTGCTTTGTGCATGAAATGACCATTGATTTCCATTTTGTCCCTCGAACTGGTAGGCGATATCAGACGGATGGTGAGCGGAGACCCGTATTTTATCTGTTATTGGCAGTGGTCCTGGATTTGTCGCGACTATTTATGATTTTCATTATTTAGAGTTGAGAACCTATAACCTGCAATTATTTAGTAAACACGGATCAAGAGTACCTACCCATATACAATGTGATCAAGAATGGGCGGTAAAAAAGTGCAAAAATCTGATATGAACAATATAGCACAATGGTTTGAAAATAATATTTTTGTGGCTAAGACGAATTTTACGGTTAAATACCATAAACTATCAAAACCGTATTTCTTTTAATTGTTTTAATCAAATTCCATACAATTATGTCCTTACAACCCATTTTGGGGAATCTGATTTGGTTGGTGAGGGTAATCGCACATCCATCGGACTACTATGGCGAGATGCAGACCTCCTCACGGAGCATACGTTCTCGATGGAATTTATTTTACAATTTTTAAGAAAACACGATTTCTATTTAATAAATAAATTTATTTTCTAATAATTATGTATAATATTATCAACTTATCTATTTTAAATATGCATAAAAATATCCATATTTTCTAAATAAAGAAATCCCAAATTTCATGAAACTACCATCACAAATCAATACAAGTCATTTTACATGAAAATACCATATACTATTTAATTTAGGTTTATATCCATTAGAATATCTCATCTTATAGAAATTGCATCTATGAAAATTCTAAAGACGATAAATAAATACTTGAGGTTATTTTGAAATTATATCAATACTATTTTTCATAAAACTCCCTCAAGTTATATTAAATTACAATAAGGACCGTAACAAATATAGGTTTAAGCGGGACCAATTCTCTTGAACCTCAGGGAGACGGAGAATGTGGATGCTTGCCTATTTAAGGTAGACAACTAAAATGGGGTTATCAATACGGTAATTATCTTGGAAAATGACACAAATCCTGCCGTCCATGTGCAGCAGTTACTGATAACTCCAAAACTTAATTCAGGACTTCAATTCTGTTTAAGTGTTTGACTCAGACAGAGTCTCAGTTTAATCTGAATACAATCCATACTTGATATAATTCCATTACAACATGAATCCATCTATATCAACATGACTTGATTTGACCGAATCATGGATATATATTGACTTGTCTACATGACTATCCGTTTATATCCTTATCTGTTTACATAAACAATTGATATCATGGTTTCGAAAAGTCTTATATCTACAAATCACTACATAATAATACAATAAACATTACGGGTTTAAAAGGGGTAGACTGGTACGGAATGTGTTAAAAGTGACACGATGATGGTCACTTTAATACAGCTAACCTGAATATCCGTTGCTGTTGTTCCGTGGCTTAACGGTTCCTTATGCTCCGTATATTTTAGTCCACGGAATAGTTGGACTCTTTTCGTATACACTGGCATATTTTGTACCAAGCTACAAATAATAGTGATAACATAACAACCATACATTATATCAGTTATACTCCCTATCTGTCTATTCTATTTTTATCTCTCTTTAGGACTTACCGATCGATTGTTCGCTGACAACATTCCTTTTCTATTCTTTCTTTGGAATGTTGTCAGGAGGACCCGACTCTATGGAGATCGAGCCCAGCTCAGAAGACTTGGAGCAGTTCATAGAGGACCCTAAGCTTTAGTTCACTTGTATATACTTTACTTTCAGTTCTGTAACAACTCCAATTTCAATGTACAGAAAATTTATTTAAAAGTTAATGTACAAATGGAGTATTTGCAATCCTGTGTACACTATAAGTATTTGAATTGCTTTTGAACAGCAAGAAAACACTTGTAGCTCATTGGTAAAGCCTTGCACTGCTGTGACGTAGCCCGGACGAAGCAGAGAGGGAATACTCTTTGAAGCTCGAGTTCAGAGCGTCAAACAACGCCGCGGAATACGAGGCTTTGTTAGCAGGATTGCGAATCGCCTCCGGAGTAGGGCTGAAGGCGATCCGGATTCATAGCGATTCCGCCCTGGTTGTCAGCCAAGTGACCGGGCGATTTGAGGCCCGGGAACCGCTTATGGCAAAGTACTTGTCCGAGATAAAAAGACTTCGCAAAAATTTCGATGAAGTCCAGATGGAGCAGATTCCCTGGAACCTGAACACCCATGCTGACGCTTTGAGCAAGCTCGCCTCTTCCTATACGACCAACCATAAGAGGAATATCATCTTCGAAGTCTTGCTACGGTCTAGCATAGAAGATGGAGAGGTAACGCTCCAAATATACACGACTCAGGAGGAAGGCCAAGATTGGAGGAAGCCCCTTATGGAATTCCTAAAAGATGGTACGCTTTTGGAAGACCGAGGAGAGGTACGCCGCCTTCGGGTAAAAGCTCATCATTTTATCTGGAGCAATGGAAACCTTTACAAGAAGTCGTATACACTACCTCCAAAAACAAACTTTATTGATTAAGGGGTATTATAGGCTCCTCAGCCTTACAAAAAATAATTACAGCAAGGGGGGTCGGGGATTAAGGAAGCATTGTTGATGGTAATCCGAGAAAATCTTCGCCAAACTAGCCCTAGCCTCTTCAGCGGCCAGAGAAGCGCCATCCGCTGGACCAAAATCAACGATCCTCCTCATCTAGAAACACTCCAGAAGAAGGTCCGTTGATCGGTCCCGCCTGCTCTTCGAGATCAGGCTGAGGTGGTAGAGCGAGTGCAACTTTTTGATCGCCTCATCCCTCAGCTGTGGAGATAAGGCATTGTGCAGCCCCGGGAACATCCTCCAGATCGTGTAAATAAGCAGTTGGAGGAGGGGATATCGCAGGGGAAGAAGGCGTCCAAAGTGGCCCTCCACGCGGTCTAACACCGCCTCGTACGTCTGTTCGGAGCGATCGAGGCTATAAATATACACATCGTCATGAGAAATTATCTCCCTGACGAGCACACACGGACGCCCGGCCATTTTCAGAAACAAAAGGCTAGAAAGAAGTCAACATACCTTCGCTATTTATAGCCTCGACAAAATCTTCCTACGGCCGAAAGTTTACTCGCTCAGCGACGCGAATTACGGGACGTCTCAATTTCCCAATATGGAATGGCCACATGTCAGCCGTGCCTGTCTTCAAGGGCGGCAATGCAGCCCCCGGAAGGTTGAACGGCGCCTTCACTCTTGCCAATGCGGCCCGCAAAAGTTTGAACGACGCCCCACGAAGGCGCATGTGAGTCTCTAAAGCCCTCCTAACGAGGCCACCGAGCAGTTTCCCTGCCCGGTCCATCTCTAGCGAGTAGATTCCTACCTATCTACGCTAAAGATCAAAGCCCTCCTCACGAGGCCACCGAGCAGCTTCCCTGCCCGGTCCATCCCTAGCGGGTAGCTTCCTACCCATCCACGCTAAGGATCAAAACCCTCCTCATGAGGTCACTGAGCAACTTCCCTGCCCGGTCCATCCCTAGCGGATAGCTTCCTACCCATCCACGCTAAGGATCAAAGCTCTCCTCATGAGGCCACCGAGAAGCTTCCATGTCCGGTCCATCCCTAGCGGGTAGATTCCTACCTATCCACGCTAAGGATCAAAGCCCTCCTCATGAGGCTACCGAGTAGCTTCCCTGCCCGGTCCATCCCTAGCGGGTAGATTCCTACCCATCTATGTTAAGGATCAAAGTCCTCCTCACGAGGCCACCGAGCAGCTTCCCTGCCCGGTCTATCCCAAGCGGGTAGCTTCCTACCCATCAACGCTTAGGAGATAAAGCCCTCTTAACGAGGCCACCGTGCAGATTCCTGCTCGGCTAGTCTCTGAGGGGTAGGTTCCTACCCTACGAAGACACGAGTCAAGGAACCATATCAGGGAAGAATCAGTCAATGCCGACCTATTCTACGTTTTTCAACTCATGCTAAGAGACGTGGTTGTCAACCCGACACTGAGGAATGGACTGATACCGACCTTCCTACACTTGGATATCTTTCGGTTCATCCTAAATGAACGATCGTCACCTCGACTCCGGGGAGCGAGAGGACACCGACCTTCCTACACTTGGCGATTAATCGACTCACACTCGACACGCGATCGTCATCTAAAAAGCCGGGCATCGACCTACGGCCTATCACTCGAGTCGAGGAAAAGACCAACGAACTGAAGTACTCACGCAGAAAGTACACAGTCATGCAGAGGAAAATAAGCTCGGCTTTATTTATATTCCAGAAATTTTTACAAGATATTCTGGGCTCCTCAGCCTTACAAAACGCCTGTAGGCTTATAAAACTTTAAAAAAAATAAGAAGAAAGGAAAAGGCAGGAAAGCTCAGGCCGTAGGCCCGGGAAGAATCTCTCCCTGCTCGACGCCAGCGGCGGGAACCAAAACGGCGACCTTTGGGTCGGCGCTTCTACCGGAAGCCTTACCCCGGCGCTTTTACCGGAAGCCTTACCCCTGGCGGCATCCTCGGCATCTTCCACCTGCGGCGCATCCTCGGGGAGAGGGAACTGGACCCGGAGCTCGCTGTCGGCGAAACCCCGGCATCAATGCCTTGACGGCGTCGAGAGCCTGGTGCCAAACAATGGCCGAGGCGTCGACGAGGTAGGCATAGAACTGGTCTGAGACCTTGTACCTCTCCACGGACTTCGAAACTTGGAGCTCGGCAAGCTTCACCGCATCGAGCGCTGTTCATACCATAATATTGCATTTTCTATTCCCCATTCTTATGCATTTTACAATGAAAACAGGTGCTTTTGACGCATGTCTGCTACATGTTACAGGTTACAGGTTCTTGGACAGAAAACAGTGAAAACGATGTAAAGACGATCAAAAAGTGAGACTTTAACCAACAAACAGAAGGATCTTGATCAAGCCTACATGAAGATCAGTTCACAAAGCAAGGTTCAAGGCAGCGACACGAAGAAACAGTAAAAGTCCACTACAATTATTCACTGATGATCCGGAGAAGAAACAAAAGTCAATATGAGAAAAGACCTATATAAACAGGAAGTACAAGTCAGAATAAACCATCACCAGAGAAACCAGAAGCCAAATCCCTGTCTTGGCCGCGGAACCGCGGACAAACCCTGGCTCGGGCCGCGGTTCCGCGGTGGTGTTGTGCAATCAGGAGAAGAAAATTTTACCAAAACTTTTTGCGGCTCTGACTAGTCAACCTAGGGTTATTTTTGTAAATGTAGACATGCGGATCAAAATGTAACCTAGGGTTTCCTATTCTCTATAAATAGGAACTCTAATCATTGTAATTTCTCATGCCTCCTTTTAATAATAAATTCAGAATTCTTTATGGAGAGCATCGGTGTTTCTTTTCAATTCATGAATTCAGATCTGACAACCCTGCGTTGATGATTGGAGAGATGCATCTGTAAGTAGATTTAATTCCTTGCCCTAGTTTAGATTTCAATTCTTGCCCTAGGTAATTTTCATTCTCTGCCCTAGATAAATGTTATTCACTTCCCTAATGAGTGAGTAGTCTCTTCGCTTGTTAGGGTTAGATCTGGGAAAGGTTTGAGAGACGAAGATCTCTCATCCCCTTTCTTGCCCGTCATATAATTTCATAGAACTCCATGCATACCTTCTTATTTCGCTCTCTACGACACTCTACCCACGAGGTAGCGGTGATACCGTCGTCTAAATGCCCGAATTTTAAGGTTTTCCATGGAGGTTAGGGTAAAGATTAAGAAAGGAAGGACAAGGATCTAGAGGAAGAACAATCTTCCCAATCAACCTAATCCCTTTTATTAATATTTACCATAACACCTAATTAGATCTTCATATGGGTATAGAAAGCGGTGAGATTTATTGACTTTCCAAACTTAACCTAGACCTAACCCTAGCAAGATTTAGATATAGATTAATTCAGTTTTTAGATTTAATAATCTATCCGGCTCCCATCGGAATTAACTCGTTAGAGTGATTAGGAAATTCACAACATCCCTGTGGACCGACCCGTACTCACCGGCTAGCTGCAAAGCGACGCCGTTCTTGATTGCGGTAATAGATAGTTTTTAAGATCAATCAAGCGCCGCCTGGGCGTCCCTTGTGTTGGCATCCCTTGACTTCATCATCGCGGCGTAGAGCTTACCGACCTCCTCCAACTTAGCTTGGATGGCCTTGTTGGATTCACTCAGAAGTCGGTGAGACTCCTTACACTTGGAGTTCATCAACTCCTTGGCGTCCACCCGGGTTTCGAGGATGGCCATCCTCTCCTTCGCCTGCTGCAGCTTCAGGCACAGATCCTCCTCCCGCGAGGACGATTCGTCCGCCTTCCTCATGGACGGGGCAATCTCCTCGGATTCCGTATTTACAATGAGGGCGCAGTGGTGGAGGACCTGAGGAAAAGCAGCAAAAGGAGTTAGAAACGTCCAAACTGAGTTAAAAATTTGCTTAAGAAGATTCTTAAAGGAAAACGGATACCGACCTGAACTGCCTCCTGAGCGATGGCAGCCACCTGGGCCTTCAGAGTCCTCCAGGGAATCTTGCCCCCAGCTGCTTGCTCCATGTCGAAGAGCAAGCTGTCGGCGACGGAGAGCCCCGAGGTCACTTTGAAGCAGAAGTCCCCCTCTTGCATTAGGATCCCGGTAGAAGGAGGCGCCCGATAAACTATCCTTTTGTGTCTCTTTAGGGGGCGTCGGTGGGCTCAGCCTCCTCCTCATCCTCCCTCGTCTGGGGCGCCGGATCCCGCGCGTGCTTCTGGCCCCTCTCCCTCCCCCCCCCCCCACGGCGCTTTTCGGGGACTCATGGTGACACAACTGAAGGCTTGCTCGGCGGGGCGGACCTCGGGACCGAGCTCGGACCCGGTCGGGACGAGCTTCCGCCCCCGGTCTTCTTTTGGGCCTTCGAGGCAATGACAGCTAAGAATTTGGATCGGTCCATTTGCTATGCGAAAAGGGGGCAATACATAAAGAGAGTTAGTGACTCTAAAAAGGGCAAAGAAAATTCATCAAAGTCTAAATAGACCGTCTACGGCCTTAACTTACCCAGAAAGCGTGCAGGGCTGAACCCAGCTCAGCTCAGGGCTTGCTCAGAAAGCAGGATGTCGGCCTGCTGGATTGGCTCCCACAAAGACACCACCTATGCCTCGGGTGAAGATGATTGTTTCACCCTCGGGCAGTCGGCCCTGTGCCACTGTGTAGGCACGGGCCAATTCTCGCCCTCGGATGGCCCGACGAAAATGAACTTCTCCTTCCATTCATGGATGGAAGAAGGGACGGCTACTACACCATACCCGACCATCCCGTCCCTACGTTTTTTGAAGGAAAAGTACACCCAGCTCGGCTCATCCTTGCTGGTGCCAGGATGATTTTTATAACAGAGGAAGGAAACGAGAAGGGTCAAACTGAATGGGATATTTTCAAGTTTCAATCGGACCAGAAACCTGAGGAGGATTCTTCACGAGTTCGGCACTAGCTGGCCCGGGGCAAGATGGAAGCAGCGAAGCACCCCGCATACCTTGGCTGCGAAAGGCAGGCGCATTCCGGCCCGGAATGCGCCCAAATACAGGGCAATCTCCTTACTCTGCATCTGGTCCACCCGCTCACCCTCTCTAGCTAAGAGAAACGAATAGTTGGAGGGAATATGGAATCGGGTCCGAATCTCGGCAAGCTCGTCTACATTCCTCAAAACAGAGGGCGCATCGCAGGCGTTCCCGATGCGCGCCTTAGACGCCCTTGTCGCCACCTAACGGCGAACTACACGGGCAGTCATGGCTCTAGGGGCTAGCCCGACACAGACGACGCGACAGAAGATCTTGGCTATCTGAAGCGAAGAGGAGGAAGACCCTCTGGACTCAGCTCCAACAACTGCAACCTCATCGCCCGACTCTACCCTAACTATCTCTACAGACTCCTCAAATGAAGACATCTAACCTGACTCAAAAGAATGGGACGGCCGAGGAAAAAGCACGGGTGATCCGATCTAAAAGGAAGGAGCGCCGGGCGATCTTTGACAACGAGGATGAATTATGGTGGAAGTGTTGGCCGTGGGGGGGGGGGGTCCCCTCTTATTTATGCACTCCACAGAAAGCATCCAACGGCCCAGATCAATTCCCGCCAAAACGAAGTGTCACGCCTGCCAGCCGTCAAAGCTCTACATGGCGATCGGCCATTGGGGACGCCCCTTCGTTTGCAGGTGACAGCGACAGCTTGTCGGGTCCACCAACCCGCGTCGGACACGTGTCCTGCAGCCCAACAGACGAACGAGCGAAACGACACACCCTCTTTAAAGTGCGATCATTTCATTGATCCGCTGACGCTGTCGTGGATACGCACGAAGATTCAGGCGAACGACGAGGCGACATGTGGGCCCAAGGATCGAAACGACGTAACCACCAAACGCCATGCTGTTCCGGAAACTCATCATTTTACCACGATGCATTCAAATTTACTGTCACGTGTCAATGATTCCCAAAAAACTCATGGAACTCGAATTAAGCTTATATATAGAGAGATGAATCAATTAAGTCAGAGGATACTGAATAGTTAGCACGAACTCCAAAATTTTACTTGAATAGATTTATACACCCAGACGTAGGTTCCCTTTAAGCTAAAATATAATGAATGCCGATTGTCGAAAAAAACGGTGCAGGATTTAGATTTTTGACGCCATATAACGAAAAAGCCTCTCAGTATCTCTTTATTTCATTACTCTCTCTACATCTCTCTCTCACACACACACATTGGAAGTGATCTATTGAGGCGGGGGCTAATTTTATAAAATGAGTCTAATATTCAAATCACACAACCCCTTTTGTGTTTTACACCGATCCAAATCGGGTCATTATGATCTACATGTCTTTGATTGCTTATGTATAAGATTTCATAAAGGTTGGAGACCTCTAGTATATCCATTAGGTGGAGTAAAGAATTAACGGTTTTTCAATATGAGAAAAATACAATCACTTGATGGATATTATAGAGATGTTTAAGCTCGTGCAATTTGATACATAAACTACTCAAAAATATAGATCAACATCCAACAAACTCATCTAAACCTAAAGTCCTGCTTTTAGGCTTCACATAAAAGAACCCATGTTTTTGTTTATGCAAAACCAATGGGGCATCTATTCATTTCATTGCAACTCAAATGCAGGGACAAACTAAAAATTAGTTAGAAAAAGCATGGGCAGACGGCGAAACCAAAGATGGTGCATTGGGCTTCTTGTGCAAAGATTCTCCAAAGATGACATATCTAACTCCCCAAAAAGTAGTATTTTGCAGGTGTGTATATTTTAAACATATACACTAAAAAAGGCATAGGTGAAATTTTTAAACCTGAACATCACAAGAAAATTTCAAAGATATCTATAGTTTTCCAAATACAAATTAAATGATGCAGTTAGCAGTAATATATTAGAATTGTGAAATTTATGAGTCATACAAAATAATAAAAATACAATGGTTTATGTATAAATTTGTAAGGCACGTCTCTTTTTGAGTTTTGAAGTATTAGAGAGAATGTGTTATGGATAAGAGAAAGAATGAGCTGTTGATTTTTCATTTTCTTATTTTTGTCTTTTGTGGTTGATGAGACGCACATCTTTAATTCTCGGCGTTGGCTATAAGAATTTTGTCATTTTTTTTATTTTGTTGATTAATGACATCACCTAAGGGACTTCTAGTTATAATAACTAGTATTTTTCACGTACGATGCACGTGTGTGTATGAAATATAAGCATAAAATACATATGCATATTAATTTTTATTCTTGAAATATATGAGATCTAATTTCCATAAGAAATAAGTGTTCATTCATTTTTATGACCAATTCTGGGTTTTGGTAAGGGTAACAAATATCAAAATTAACATCAATTTGGTTCTTTGGAATTAATTATTGTATTACATATAACAAACGGAAAAGGAACAATGTAAATGAATATCATTAGAAAAGTTATATTATGAATGCAATTTCTTAAATACATAAACTTAGCTAAATATAAGATATTTATAACACTTTTAAAAATTAATATACGATGGCGATGTAGAATATTTGTTAGGTGGTCAACATATTTAGACCAATTTTTACAAATATGTTAACTATTGGTTTCCTTTTGAAAAAATAATTGGGTCATTTTGACAAACTATTATTGCATTTAAATGTTAAAATGGTTAAAATGTAAATTCATAAGTTTGAGTGTATGAATTGACATGCTTTGGAGCTAGAGTTTCATGAGGGATTTTTCTTAATTTTTTACATTATTTTATTGAAAAAATAATGAAACTTTTAGAAAATACCCTCATGTGTTTTAGTTATAATAGTAAAAATAAAGATTTTTTTATCTTTCTCTTGAAAAAAACACTAAAAAGCTACATCACCACCCATAAGTTTGGATTATAGTATAGTAAAGATAATGCATGCATTTAATTATTTATTTGAAAAAAGATGATATGGAGCTCTCTAACACTTGCTTTTAACGAAGAACATTTCTGTTTTTTTGAATATTTTTCTCACAAAATGATGCAATAATGATATCGATACCCAAGCATTTAGGCCATAATAGTAAAAACTAACAATAAAACAAATATTATATTGTTAAGTTACACATTTGCCATCCCTCCAATTCCGTAAACATACTTAGATAGTGCTTGCTCCCATCTGCACCGCCTTCTTCAACGCGGTCCCCTTTCATGAAGCGAATCCATTGAACATGTGGTTTTGTGTCACGGTAGATACGAGAAAAAACGATGTGATAGTTAACTAATCCAACTTTCAAATGTGAAAACCAAATTCGAAGAACCTAGCGAGGGCTGCCTAAATTGTTTCTGTTTTACAGAATATGTTTTCTTGTTTTTAGCAAAATTGAGAAAATATTTTTCCATATACAGAATTTATTTTGTAAAACGGTGATTTTTAATCACCATTGGATTTTTAATCCAAGGGCTCTCTATTTTACAGAGAGTAAATCTTTTTTTTGTTTAGAAAAATTGGGAAAATATATTACCAAAATAGAATTTAATTCTATTATTGGATTTTTGATCCAACCGAGAGTATTTTCTCACCTAGGAAGGTTTGTGAGATATTTTTTTTCTAATAGAATTTAATTCTATTATTTGATGATTTATCATCACTATTGTCTCTTTGATCCAACGGCTCTGTCTTACAGAGAGTATCCCAGTTTTTAAGGAGATATCCCTATGTAGAATTTAATTCTACTAAACTTTAACTTGGGTGCTGCGCTCATGTGTCATGCACGTGGACGTCATTTAAGAATTTAATTCTAAGCGTTCCTGTACTTTGTATATTGGCGCACATGTAAGCTTTACATGCGGCGCCACCATAGAATTTAATCCTAAAGCGCTGACGCTGGTGTCCTCATGAGGGGCACATGAGACGCTGGCTCAACAAAATTTTAACAGAGCTTATCTCTTTTATTGTGTTTAAGTAATGGGGGAACATGACCTCGGCAATTTCATCACTTCCTTAGTGTAGAAGCTATTTCCATGTCCTAAGGCCTATTTCTATCCCAACATCGCCACATTGTTGATCTCCTAAGAAACTTTTCCATGGAAGGAGCTAAAGAAACAATCACTCCAATATGCAATATCACTCATTTTCTTCTCCGTCGACCTCACATCCTAACGTCAATTTGTTGGTGCCCTTCAGTACCTCTCTCTCACTCGGCTTGACGTCTCATTTACTGTCAATCACCTGTGCCAATTTATGCACTCATCCATCGACCTTCACTAGGCGGCCCTCAAGCGTGTTCATCGCCACCTCAAAGGAATAATCCATCATGGTCTTTATCTCCGCCGAGAATCTTCTCCCACTCTTCAGGCTTTTAGTTGTTCTGAATGGGGTGGCAGTCATGATGACGGCCGCTCTACCACCGCCTACATCCTCTATCTCGGTTCGAATCCCATATGATGCAAATCAGCCCGACAAAAGACTGTTTCTCAATTCTCCTTCGAAACTGAATACAAAGCCTTTGCAATGCCACGATCGAGATATTATAGGTGAAAAATCTTCTATAAGAACTCAAGCTAATTCTCACAAAACCACCCTCTCCATACTGTGATAATATAGGGGCTACCTATCTCAGTGAGAACCCAGTTTTCCACCCTCGGATGAACCACATTGCATTTGACTATCACTTCGTTCAGGAGTGCGTTAAAGATGAAACCATTCATGTACACCATATCAGCACTCATGATCAACTTGCGAATGTTCTCACAAAAGCATTTAGAGGGACACTTTCTCAAATTTCGATCCAAGATTGGAGTTTCCAATGGAGCCTCAATCTTGCGGGGGCGTATTAGCGACACAAACCAAAAGTAACAGCAGACGTCTGAAGACATAAATGAAGATGTCTGCCATGCGTCTGCCTAAATAGCAGAGCGTGACCAGACGTCCGAAAAAGATGTTGGAAATGTTCGTGTTATGTCTACCAAACAACAGAGTGGGGCCAGACATTTAAAGAAGAAAGTCCAGAGGTTTGGCCATAAAACCATTGCTATAGCGGTTATGACGCGGGCGAGATCCGCACCAAGATGTTACCTTCCATTGGTCTGACGATGGTGGCGATGGACGGCTGAGATTTGATCTGGAGGCTGGCTCCTAAAGCGTGTGGATCTCAATAGGTTTGAGATTGTTTGCGCCGAGCCACCTGCAAGGAAGTCCCGGGGTGGTTGTACCGCCGAAGATCCTTCGACGGTCAAGTTAGAGAGAAAATCCGAGCAGAGTAACGGCTTAGTGGATTAAAAATGGCTTACTTGAACTGTCTGCAGAAAGGGTTTATATAGCGGTGGAAGTAGGCAAGGCAGGCGTGAGAATCACGCCGGTCGTTACGCTTCCGACGTCACGCCCGCGCGATGGGAGGGATCTCCCATTAATGACGAGACAGGCTCGTTAATGTGGGATCGTGATGGCGTGGAACGTGGAATGTAGCTGGCGGATATCTCGTGCATGGCGAGATTAGCGGGATGGCGGTTGTGCCTGTGAGCAGTGCTGTTGGTCGGTCGATGGGACCGAGGAAGATGACCTCGGCGGGAGAGCTCGCGGATGAGCGGGAGAGCCGAGGTATCTTGGTTCTGTGGTAGCCCGGAGACGAGCTGTGAGGCCGAGGAGGCCAATTGTGCTGGCTGCTCGGAGGTGAGCCAGCGCTTGTTTGTGGGAAGGGCACAGGAGTGGTCTGGTCGGCCACTGTAGGTCCTTTCTTGCATGCCCTGGGACATGTCATTTGCCACGTGTCATGATTTGGGAGATCACCGATATCAAGCATCATCATTAGCCCTCCACTCTCGTCTTGACCAGCTGACGGGTCGGGTCGAGAGTGGTCTGCCAGGTCACCCGAGGTGAGCTCCTTTTCGAAGATATCATCGGGCGTGTCCCCGGGTAATATGTTGTATATTCTGGATGATGCCAGCGAATCAGGGCGAGATTTTTGCATTAAAGAGGGTGCGCCGGATCGTGCGTACTTCCGCTGAAGCGACAGGCCACGTGTCGGGCGCTGGTTGGCTGACGCGACGGGCCGCAGACTGCCGGCGTCTGATGGGATACGGCTAGTGCGAGTGCGACAGGTGGAGCGAACGTGGTCGTCGAATGCGAAGAGTTGTTTTTGGCGGGAGTCGATTGTCGCTGTTGGATGAGGACGCCGGTGGCTATAAATAGAGGTGGGGTCCGTTTCAGGGCCCATCTCTCTTCATATTTTCCTCGTTCTTGATCTTGTAAGCTCGGCGCTCTCCTCTTTAGGTCGGATCTTTGCATTCCCGAGGACTTCTCCATCAGGTCAGATGCCTGCCTTTTCTTTTCTTCTGTTTCTGAATCGAGCTTGCCTCTCCCTTTGGCAGGATAAATGGATCGATCCAGGGCTCTTGGTTCCCTCGGTGCTCCGTCCCGGAGGGGGGCCGGCGGTGCGGCCGCGCCTCCGGCTGACCTGAGCCCCGCGCTAATTGTGCCGCAGGCGGCAGGGCCGTCTGCCTCGTCACGAGCTCCCGGTGATTGTCCCGGTGTCACCCAAAGGCGTCCACGGGTTCCTGAGTCCTGGACGAGGGATGCATGAGAGGACGGGGACGGGGTTCCTCTTAAGAGGAAGAGGACAGTCTCTCGCGCGCCACCGTCGGAGATTCCTGAGAGGATACCTGTGCAGGAGGGGACGTCCATTTCGTAGTCCCGTCCGGGCTTTCCGTTGCCGCCGGCCTGCTTGCTGGTATGGAAGAGTTGGCCGGGGGCAAGATTCCGCGGGGGACGCTGAGGTCCCAAATGGCGGCTATACCTCAGGAGGCGGTGTAGGTATGCACCCTCTTATGTATTATTTCGAGCGCCTTTTCTTTAGTTCGAGGGTCTTTAATTCTCTTTGATGTTTTTCGTCAGGTCCTTTAGCACCGCGCCCTCGTTACCCGCATGGAGGCCGAGGGGGCTCTCCCTGCTTCAAGGCCAGTAGGAGAGTCCTCTTCGGAGGTCGAGGCACTGCGACTTGACCTACGTCTGGAGAGGGAGAGGACGACTGTCCTTGAAACCCGATCGGCCTCCGTGGAGCTCGCCGTCTCAAAGCGTCTGGAGTCTTACTACAGCCTAAGTGAGTCCCACCGAGTCGTTGAGGCGAAGTTGATGGAACTGGCCGATCTCTTTGCAGCCATGAAGAAGGCGAGGGATGCCAGCAGACAGGATGCCGAGGCGGCGCTTCAAGCGGCGGAGGTTGCCAAAATCCGGGCTAGGAAGGCGGTGACGGATTACAAGGAGTAGGGCCAGTTTTACGTCGACCTTGGCGAGGTCTCCGTCATTGCATGGAACAAAGCTCATGATGCCGTCAAGGAGAAGTTTCCAGAGTTTTCCGATGGTGATCTTTGTTCTCGAGTCCCAATTTCGGTGGTCATGCCTCCGGTCGACGGTGATGAGGGAGACGAGGTCTAGGCGGGGCTTGCGACTCAAACTTTTTGGCTTTTCTTCCTCTCTCTTTTGTAAGACTCCGGGTAATTTGATAAGGCTGGGGAGTCCACAATACCCTTGCAAAGACTTTTGGCTTTGTGAATAAAAACTTTTTGTAGTGTTTATGTTCGTATTTTCCTTTGTCGGTAAACACTTGTATTTGCACGGTACTGCCTTTGTGTTATGTCGGTTCTTCGTCTAGCGATTACACGTCGAGTTGAATATGTTCATTTTCCCAGTTTGCAAAGACGGTATCTCCATGGCCTCGAAGTCGAGGTGGAGATCGCTCAGACGTAGACAGACCGGATGCCTCGTGGTGAGGTCATGTTCCTTAGCATTGGGGGCTCGAAGAGGTATGCTAAGGATGGGGCCGAGCAGGGTACCTACTCGGTGCCTCTTGGAGAGGGCTTTGATTCCTGGTGTGCTGGGGTAGGGAGCTACCAGCCAGGGATAACCGAGCAATAGCGGGCCCGATTGTCTCTTTCGAGGGCTTTTTATCCTTAGCGCGGGAAGGGCCGTTAGGGGCCTACTAAGGATGGCCGAGTAGGGTTGCTTCCCGGTGCCTCTTAGCGAGGGCTTTGATCCCTGGTGTGTTGGGGTAGGGAGCTACCATCCAGGAATAATCGAGCAAGGGCGGGCCCGGTTTCCTCTTTTGAGGGCTTTTGATCCTTAAGAATGGGCCAGGCAGGATTGCTGTCCGGTACCTCTTGGCGATGGCTTTGATCCCTGGTTTGTTGGGGTAGGGAGCTACCAGCCAGGGATAACCAAACAAGGGCGGGCCCGGTTGCCTCTTGCGAGGGCTTTTGATCCTTAGCGCGGGAGGGGCCGTAAGTAGCCTACTAAGGACGGACTGAGCAGGGTTACTGCCCGGTGCCTCTTGGCGAGGGCTTTGATCCTTAAGGATGGCCGAGCAGGGTTGCTGCCCGGTGCCTCTTGGCAAGGGCTTTGATCTCTGGCATTGTGGGGGTAAGGAACAACTAGCCAGGGATAGTCAGGGTAGCCGCTCGGCTGTCTCTTGGTGAGGGCTTTGATCCCTGACGTTGTGGGGTAGGGGAGCTACCAGCAAGGGATAGCCGAGCAAGGTAACCGCTCGGCTGCCTTTTGGTGAGGGCTTTGATCCCTGGCATTGCGGGGTAGGGGAGCTATCAGCCAAGGATAGCCGAGCGGGGAGCCGCTCGGCTGCCTGTTGGCGAGGGCTTTGATCCCTGGCGTTGCGAGGTAGGGGAGCTATCGGCCAGGGATAGCCGAGCATGGTAGCCGCTCGGCTGCCACTTGGTGAGGGCTTTGATCCCTGGCGTTTTGGGGGTAGAGAAGCTACCGGCCAGGGATAGTCGAGCGGGGTAGCCTCTCGGGTGCCTCATGGTGAGGGCTTTGATCCCTGGCGTTGCGAGGTAGGGGACTACCAACCAGGGATAGCCGAGCAGGGTAGCCGCTCGGGTGCCTCTTGGTGAGGGCTTTGATCCCTGGCGTTGCAAGGTAGGGAACTACCGGCCAGGGATAGCTGAGCGGGGTAGCCGCTCGGCTGTCTCTTACAGGCGCAGAAAGAATGTTTCCTGTAATCCCGGGGCTCGAAAAATCTTGGTGAGGGCTTTAATCCCTGGTGTTGCGAGGTAGGGGACTACCAGCCAGGGATAGCCGAGCAGGGTAGCCGCTCGGCTGCCTCTTGGTGAGGGATTAGATCCTTGGCGCTGGAGAGGCCGTGGGAGGCCTGCTAAGGATGGACCGAGCAATGAAGATGCTCAGTTGCCTCTTGGTGAGGGCTTTGATCACAAAGACAGAACTCCTCTTTTTGCGATGTTCTAACGTTCCCTTCTAGTTATTTGAATAGAAAGGACTTTTTAAAAAAATTTACATTGTCTTTATGAAAAGGGAGGTACACACTCGTAGGTATTGGTTTCACTGGTACAACTTGAGCTTCTCGGTGTTGTAAGGCCGTGGAAACTTGCGCCCGTCCACGTCCTGTAAGCGGTAGGCTCCGCCGGGAAGTACCTCGGAGACGAGGAAAGGACCGTCCCATTTTGGGGAAAACTTGTGCAGCCTGCCTTGATCGACGAACTCGTTTCGCCGTAGGACTAGATCTCCGGTCCTAAAGGAGCGATGCTTGACCCGTGCATTGTAGTATCGGGCAGTTTGCTGCTGATAGGCGGCAGCCCTGATCTGAGCCCGGTCTCGTTTCTCCAACAAGATGTCCAGGTTGGTCCGTAGTGCCGTGGTGTTTGCTTCATCATCGAAGTGTTCGACCCGATGACTGGGTAGTCCGATCTCCGCTGGGATCATTGCCTCAGTCTCGTAACAGAGGCTGAAAGGGGTTTCCTCGGTGGGGGTCTTCTTTGACGTGTGCATGACCCATAAGACCCGGGGCAGTTCCTCGACCCAACTGCCTTGGCGTCCTTCTAGGTGGATTCGGAGACCTCGGAGGACGTCCCGGTTAGTACCCCTGGAGCAATACCTTCTAGATTAAGGTTCGGGCCCCTTGGTGTGCGCCGCCGACCTCTTCATGGATTTCATGGAGGACGTAGTCGGCTTCATGGGGGTCGACGCACCGGAGTAGGGGCTGAGTGAAGGATTTTTTGTAAAGGTTCCCGTTGCTCCAGACGAAGTGACGGGCTTTTTCTCGGAGACGGCGGGCTGCTCTCCGATCGCCCGAAAGCGTACCATCCTTTAGGAATTCCACGAGGGGCTTCCTCCAGTCTTGGTCATCTTCCTGCGCCGTATATACATGAAGTATTGTCGCCCCGTCTTCCACGCTAGGCCGTGGAAAGGTCTCGAAGATGATGGATCGCTTGTTGTTGGCCGAGTAGGATGAAGCAGCTTGCTCAGGGCGTCGGCTTGGGCATTGAGCTGCCTGGGTATTTGCTCTACCTGGACTTCGTCGAAATTCTTCCGAAGTTTTCTTACCTCGGCCAGATATTTCACCATTAGAGGTTCCCGAGCCACGAAGTGGCCGTTCACTTGGGCAACGACTAGGGCTGAGTCTGTAGGGATTCTATAGCAACACACTAGGTTTAGGGTTGCATCACACATGCTATAACAAAAATTTTAGAGGGTGCTAAACAATTCCATCCATGAATCGAACTAGAAAGATAGAGTAACAACATGCTAGTATCATATATTACAAGTGTCTAACACTAAGTGGGAGAGAATACAACCTTTGTAGACCTCCTACTCGACTTCTTGGATCGATTGAGGTTTAAACCGGTTGACTTGTGTCCTTCTGAGTCCACGATGATCCACCACGAAGTCTCTTTGCACCAAGCTCCAAGCTTCTCTTGATCAAGGAAGAAGAAGAAGCAAAAACTCCAATCTAGTGGGCTAAACTAAAGTGGAATGGTGATTTGGGTTTGGATCTCAATTAAAAACTTTTTCTTTTTAATCCTTTCTCTTTCTTTTGAAACCCTAGTGAGTTTTGAGGAGAGAAAGAGGAAGAAGGAGATGGCTCAAGCTAAACTCATGAGAGAATAAAAATGAGAATAAAAAAAAATGAGAGTAACCCTTGCTTAACTCAAGAGAGTAAGAGAGCTCTCATGCTAAACTATGGTTGCATAATATCTAGATATTTTGTAACTAGAGTTTAAGCAAAACCATAGGCCAAAACCATTGGCAAATGAAACCATGGCTTTGAGTTGTCAACACAAGAAAATGAGAGTTGAATAGTCAACCATGATTTCATTTGTCATTTTGCTTAATCTCAAATTAACAAAATATAAATAAATATGGAACCGTGTGAGTCTTGCATTACCACCACCAATTTATCATCAACCATGACACATCTATGCTTGCATGTGTGCATGCACATCAACATATACATACACTTGTTTCTCTCAATTACAGCAAAGCTCTGTTGAAATTCAAAATTCAAAATTTTGAAGCAACGCTTCAAATCTCGGGCACAATGCGCCACATGTCAAGCGCTGATACGTCAGCGCAGCGCCCAAGAAGACGCGCCCAATCAGAGCAAAGCTCTATTTTAATGAAGCAACGCTTCAGCTGTGCAAGCACTGCGCTGCGCGACACGTGTCAGCGCAGATGCGCTAGCGCAGTTGCGCTGCGCGACACGTGTCAGCGCAGATACGCTGCGCTGTGCCCTGCGCGACACGTGTCACGCGCTGGGGCATCTGCGCCAAACAGAATTAAATTTCTAAGAAATCTTTTCTGTTCTTGTTAAAACAAGAAGATTTTCTTCTGCAAAGCAGAAGCTCTTAGATCAAAGATCCAACGGTGGGGAAAATTCCCCAAATCACTCAGAGAAGCATCTCTTTAACAAATTTAACTAATTTATGGGCACTATAAAAAGGATCCTAGGCCTCAATTCAAAGGCATCAACATTTCTTGAAAAAAAAAGTCAAGAGCTTCAAACAGAGAGAACTCTGAGAAAATTCCAAGAAAAAGGTAAAGAACCTTCATAAAATAGAAGAAATTTCTTCTAATAGATCATTGATCTAAAAACAAGATCAATGATCTTTACATAAATAACAGTGCTTTGCATTTCTTATGAACCTCTGGTTCTTTAAAACAATAAAATAAAAAATAGTGCTTTGCACTTTTATGAACCTCTGGTTCTTGAAACAAAAAAGAATTTTTTTTTCTTTGATCTAAATTTAGATCAAGAAATTAAACAGTGCTTTGCACTTCTGTTCTTGAATCTAAAAGATTTTTAGTGCTTTGCACTTGCAAACTGCGCTGTTGCGCTCTTAAGAGGGCGCCATGTGTCAGCTATAGAACCACTTGCGCTACGCGCCCTTGAAATAGAGCTTTGCTCTCTGGAATTGGCGCAACTCACCAGAACGCGCCACGTGTCAGCAGCGCAACAGCACAGCGCAACAGCGCACTGCGCTAGTACGCTTGCGCTCACCAGAGCGTGACACATGTCATCACCATACGAGTTTGCGCTCAATACTTAGCGCAAAGCCCCTGACAAGCCACGTGGGGCACTGTCAGAGTATTTAATGCTCTGCATTATTAAAGAAAAGGGACAGAGCCCAATTAAAAGGCCTAACAGGCCTGATAAAAATGCTATGCATTTTAAAAGGAGGGAGGGCAAAGCCCAAACAAAAAAATAGATGCTCTGCATCATTTATAAAAGGGGAAAGCCCAATCAAAACAAGAATAATGCAGTGCATTACTAAAAAGGGGGTAAAGCCCTAGCACAGGCCAAAGACAAAAAATATTGAAACTGGACTTAGCCCAATTTTGGCCATAAGTCCTTAAATTAAATTGGCTGAGCAAGATTGCTCTCTTAAATCAATTTATATCCGGTTCGAGGGTACATCTCCGAGCTCCTCTGACACCTATCGTTGTAATCCTTCAACGACGTCAGAGAGGTGACGGGTCCCGACGACCACATACATGAATATTGGACTGCGGGGTCCTTAAACTCGTGGACCGGAACGTCCTTAAACTAATAGTGGACCGGAACGTCCTTAAACTAATATCGGACCATCACGTCCTTAAACTGGAACATGGATCACCACGTCTTTAAACTGGAATACAGACCACCACGTCCTTAAACTGGAACATAGACCACCACGTCCCTAAACTGGCAATGGACCGCAACGTACTCAAACTACCTATGGACCATTATGTCCCTAAACTGGAACAGTAGAGCCTCCAAGTGCTCTTTTGCCGGATCCAAACGGTCCCGTTTAAGTTGATCTTAGCCCCAAATACGACTAACGTATCCTTAGACATTTAAATGAATGACAAAACTCCAAATCAACTTTGGTTCAAGGGTACATCTCTGAACTCCTCTGACACCTGTCGTTGTAATCCTTCAATGACGTCAGAGAGGTGACGAGTCCTGACGGACATATATTAATTAATACGTTAAGTTGATCTTAGTCTAAAACAGGACTAACGTATCCTTAACGAAAATTTAAGTTGATCTTAGCCGCAATGCGACTAATGCATCCTTAAACTAAAAACACCAAACCCAAATTTAAGTAAATACGGATTTGGACTAATCCACGTCCTACGGGCGACGGCATTACTCAGTCTCCGTATACAATCCACGGGCAACCACAAACAAAATAAACACACACGACACGAAGTGAAATTTTGGAGAAGGAGAAAGTTGTTACCGCGATGCGGTAGCGTAATTAACTGCAGGGGCTTGCGCCTGCAGGGAAGAGCGTCCCCACAATCAAAAAAAACCCCTCACCCTAAGGGGGAATCTGACGAAGTCTGCTATGTTGGCCGCATCCGTCTAAACCTCCGATACACGGTGCCGTAAATCAACTTGGCATCTCCGGACAGGTAGACGGATAAAACCACATAGCATCTGCCCCGAATCTCAGGCAAGACGCAAAGTCTAGGCCGTCATTCGGAGGGGAACAACACTCATGCATGCAACAAAAGAAATAAGTTTAAATAAATGAGCTAAGGGACTTAATATTAAATCAACACTTGATTTAATAACCCGGTCATATCACATACGACCCGTCCAATAGAAAACGCCCAACTAAAATATGGTCTCCAATACACGCATTTAATCCAGCTCCCGCGCATATCACATATGCACATCAAATCATTTCGCCTGAGTTAGGAGACTCCTTTGTGGGACTCTAAGACTCGTCAATACGCTAGCAGCAGGTAGTGATCACATCACATGCCCACAAACCGTTAGTGGTACAAGAAGTATGTAACGGCTCCTAGGTATTGAGCGATCAGAAGAAACGCAAGCAAACCTGCTAAAACTCTCGTCGAGACAACTGGCAACACTTACCGTACAGTCCGGTCTCTTCGTCAAATATGCTGCATATCAGGTCTAGGGGTGGTATCGTCGACCCTAATAACTCAAATAAGTCATGCTGATATATGGCTCATAACAGATCGAGAAACTACTGATAACACTTATTAGTAAATCTCAGCAGCCATGGTCAGGGACTTTCTGTTATAGCCAATCGTATATGGTGCAACATCAACCCCCAATACCGGGAGAGACGAAACCCCTCCTATCGCTCATTACCTCCATGTGCCTCGGGACTGTACCCAAAATCCACCTGTTTGCACGACTCAGTAGAGCCGTGGTAGGGTGGAGATCAAAGTAAAGTGGAAGACACACAAGACTCTATGACGATCTCGGGTCTATAGACTAATCTGTACCAGTGTCACTTGAGAACTGCTATCCGACGATCGATATAATACCACATAGGAGTTCTCGGCGAGTCCGTTCAGTGTACCCAGTCTTCACTGAGCACCCGTATACAATCTTTGGTGTCACCACACCAATGGATATGGGATCATCCATCGCCCATCATATGGGACAAGTAACTTATACGCTTGTCTATTCTAGTGATATCGATACCCCGTCTCGATACACCCATGACTAGGAACATTTCAATGATATACTCATATACTACACATGTCCCACTAGTATGATCCGCATCATAATCGCAGTAGTCCTGCATCATCCTAAGGGCTATATCAACATGTACCAAATGAATGAAAGCACGATCAAATGAACATGTCAAGATAAAAGGTGCAACCGGATAGTATACTATCATGTTGAGCAAGAATGTCCCCTGAACACACACACACACATACCGGTACATACACTATCATATAATGGCCTCTAGGGCATATATATATCCAACAGAGTCATTGCGGATTCGAATTGTTTTTAGCCCCATCCCGGAGGCCGTGCGTAGTCCAGCCAGCAGGGCCTCATACTCTGCCGCGTTGTTTGAGGCTTTGAACCCGAGCTTTAGAGAGTACTCCATTTCTGCCTCGTTCGGGCCATGGATGATGAGGTCGGCGTCACAGCCTTCCTCGGTTGAGGACCCGTCGACGTAAATGACCCACTCAGGGACCGAGTCGGGTCTCCCTACGATCAGTTGCTGGGCCGCGAGGGTCGGCGTGGACTCTGGTTCCTTGCTGGGGATGGTGCACTCGACGATAAAATCGACCAGGGCTTTTGCTTTGATGGCCTGCCTCCGACGGTATTTTATGTCAAACCGGGACAGCTCCTACCTCCATTTCTCTAAGCGGCCCGTGGATTTGGGTGAGGCGAGGATAGCCCCCAGCGGGCGCTCGGGGAGAACGAGGATAGTGTGCGCCTGGAAGTAGTGTCATAGCTTCTTTGAGGCCACAATGAGTGCTAAAACGATCTTCTCTATGGCTGAGTACCTCGTTTCTGCGTCTTTGAAGACGTGGATCACGTAGTATACCCGCTTCTGCACTCCGTCGACCTCTCGTACAAGCACTGAGCCCGCTGCTTGATCGGATACCGCCAGATATAGCGATAGCTCATCTCCTTCAACTGATCGGGTGAGCAGCGGTGGCGTCGCAAGGTACCTTTTTAACTGGTCAAAGGTGGTCTGGCACTCTTCTGACCACTCGAACCTCGTAATTTTCCTGAGAGCTTTGAAGAATGGGAGGCAGTTTTCCCCAGACCTCGACATGAAACGTGACAGAGCGGCTACCCGCCCTATTAGTCGCATGATCTCGACGTTGGTCTTGGGCGCGGTCATGTTGAGGACAACGTCTATTTTTTTTGGGTTAGCCTCGATCCCATGGTGGGTGACCATGAAACCGAGGAACTTTCCCTTGGTGACCCCGAATGCGCACTTGGCGGGGTTCAGCTTCATCTTGAACTTACGGAGTACCTCGAAGGCCTCGCCCAGGTCCTTGGCGTGGTCAGTCGACGAGACTGACTTGACGAGCATATCGTCGACGTAAACTTCCATGATCCTGCCGATCTGTGGCTTGAACATGCGGTTGACCAACCGTTGGTACATAGCCCCGGCGTTCTTGAGGCCGAATGGCATCACCTTGTAGCAGTATACCCCCCGGTCCGTTGTGAATGTGGTGAGATCTTCATCTGTCGGATTCATACGGATCTGATTGTATCCAGAGAAGGCGTCCATGATGCTCAATAGCTCGTGGCCTGCCGAGCTGTCGACGAGCTGACCTATCCGGGGAAGGGGATAGTTGTCTTTGGGGCATGCCTTGTTAAGGTTGGTGAAGTCGATACACATGCTCCACTTCCCGCTTGACTTCTTGACCAGGACTACGTTTGCTAGTCACTTCGAATAGGGCACATTTCGAATGAAGTCGGCGGTGAGGAGCCGATCTACTTCGTCCTTGATACCCTTCTGTTTGACCGGGGCTTCGCTTTTTCTGTCTGACGGGTCGGGCCGTAGGATCTACCCGGAGCTTGTGAGATATAATTTTTAGGTCGATCCCAGGCATGTCAGCAGGCACCCAGGCAAACACGTCTGAGTTGTTTATGAGGAAATGGGCCAGGTCGTCTCGCTGAGTTCCTGTCGAAGCGACCCGATTTGAACGAGTTTTTCGTCATCCCCTTCCACGAGGGGGACCTCTGTCAGAGGCTCCACCGGGGCCCCTCGGACCTCTTTTTGCTCGTCTTGAGTGTCCAGAGAACCCCTGATGTCACCTTCACCTTCGACATCGTCGACTGGCCACTCCGAGGAAGATGTTGCGGTGAAGCAAACCTTTGCAATTCGCTGGTCTCCATAGACCAGACCTATCCCTCCTTGGTCGAGAGGGAACTTCATCGCCAGGTGGTAGGTCGATATCTGGGCCCGGAGGGAGTTCAGCGTGGGGCGGCCGAGGAGGATGTTGTAGGCTGATAGGTTCTTGCCACGATGAATTCCACAGGCACTGTTCGCGTGCTGCCGGCCTCCCCGACGTTAAACTGCAGAGTAACTACCCCTTCTGCTGGGATGGAGTGGTTGGTGAATCCTGAAAGGACGTGGGAGGTCGACCTTAGGTCTGCTGGGGTTAGCCCCATGCTCAGGAAGCAGTCGTAGAAGAGAATGTCCGCCGAGCTCCCCGAGTCGACCAGGATCCTGTGTACCTCGTACTGATGGACCCGAGCTGTAATCCCCAGGGGGTCGTTGTGGGGCAGGGATATGCCGTGAAAGTCCCCATCGTAAAAAATGATCGGCCCGGTCTCCCTGTCCTTCTTCCTCGGGTGGTCGTCGGCTTCCACGATTGGCGCGGGGCGCTGAGTCTCGTAGGAGCTTAAGGGACCCCCCCCCCCCCCCCCCCCGCTGACATGACCATGACTTTTGATGAGCCTCGGTTCCGTTCGGTGAGGTTCCTTACGCCCCCGGTAAGGTTGTTTTCGGGCTGCCGTGGCGAGTCTCGCGTGCGCGGCCCCGTCGAGGGAGGGGGTGCCGGTCATGCCTGCGAACAGGCGAGCTGACCGCCACTGCCTCGGGAGGGACAGGGGTGCGACGAGACTCGGGGCGAAGCTCTCTGGCGTAAGACCTCGGAGCCAAAGGAAGTGGTGCCCACTGGGTTCTGGAGTATGTCGTCCTAGGAGATCTGCGGCCGTTGGAGGCTGCGAGGCGGTGGTTGGCCGTGCCGATGCGAGCAGAGTCTTCCTTCACTCTGTGGGGGTCCTGGTCCCGAGGCGGGGGAGCGGCTACCAGGGTAGCATGTCCTGCCGTTTGGACATGGACGTTAGTCGATCTATCCGGGCAGACAGGGCGTTGATGGCGTTCGGAGGAAAAGATTCGTCTGCGCCTCCGTTGCGGGAGAGGCGACGGCCGGTGCTTGGATCGTCGTGATGATCGCTCGCTATTAGATTAAAATTGGAAGATGAACTTTTGTTTTTGTGGAATCAAGGCTTCCCACAGACAGCGTTAGCTGACGCGAGGGAGATCCGCGCCAAGATGTTACCTTCCGTTGGTTTGACGATGGCGGCGATGGACGACTGAGATTTGATCTGGAGGCTGGCTCCTGAAGCGTGTGGATCTCAATGGGTTTGAGGTTGTTTGCGCCGAGCTACCTGCAAGGAAGTCTCGGGGTGGTCGTACCCCTGAGGACCCTCCGACGGTCAAGTTAGAGAGGAAATCCGAGTAGAGTAACGGCTTAGTGGAGTAAAAATGACTTACTTCAACCGTCTGCAGAAGGGGTTTATATAGCGGTGGCAGCAGGCAATGCAGGGGGGAGAATCACGCCGGTCGTTACGCTCCCGACGTTACGCCCGCGGGATGGACGAGATCTCCCATTAATGGCGAGACATGCTCGTTAATGGGAGATCGTGATG
Source organism: Agapanthus africanus (assembly GCA_030015575.1). Lineage (NCBI taxonomy): Eukaryota > Viridiplantae > Streptophyta > Magnoliopsida > Asparagales > Amaryllidaceae > Agapanthus > Agapanthus africanus. The sequence continues at coordinate 971,286,980 of CM057337.1, forward strand.
GCGTGGAACGTGGGATGTCGCCGGCGGATATCTCGCGCATGGCGAGATTCGCGAGATGGCAGTTGCGCCTGTGAGCAGTGCTGTTGGTCGGTTGATGAGACCGAGGAAGATGATCTCGGCGGGAGAGCTCGCGGATGAGCGGGAGAGCCGAGATATCTTGGTTCTGTGGTAGCCCGGAGACGAGCTGTGAGGCCGAGAAGGCCAATTGTGCTAGCTGCTCGGAGGTGAGCCAGCGCTTGTTTGTGGGACGGGCACAGGAGTGGTCTGGTCGGCCACTGTAGGTCTTTTCTTGCATGCCCCGAGACACGTCATCTGCCACGTGTCATGATCTAGGAGATCACCGATATCGAGCATCATCAGGTTATTAATCAGACGTCTGAACAATGTGCTTCAGACATCTGACCATTGTGAGTGCAGCTGTTGCGTATTTTAATCACGTTAATCTTTCCATAACTTCCAAATTAATTTTATTTTAAGTTTTGGTAAGCTTTTATTTGATTCTATCATAGAAATTATAAATTGTAATATATATACTCATTGTTATTCAAATACAATTATCAAGTTGAAAACTTCAGAAACTACCTTTTTCAAGAACTTATATGGAGGACCATCATGGTGTACCATCGGACGGAACCGGACAGAAGTCCCATCAGCATTGCTGCCCATGGCTCAACTACTCCTGTTACAAAATCAAGAGAAGTTAACGATGCACAAAAGCTATGAGAACAAAGGAATTGCCTTTTTATTTGGTTGGAAGGCCTATCAAATTTTCTTTTTTTAAACGAAGGTTTAAATAAAAATCACACATTATTAATTAATTACGAGATAATATAACTCAATACATAAGCCAATTTCTATAAATTAATGCCCAAATATGTATAAGATCTCAAGATTTTCGAAAAAACCTAGCTATTTTCAGATTTCATGTAAACAAGTTTCCATAAAGATTTTTTAAAAACCAACAAGATAAAGACTAAGGTTCTATCTTGACCATTCGATTCATGGATGAGAGATATTAGGCATTTCGATTCTATATCTCATTCTTAAAGAATATACGTCGTTTATTTTAGTGAAACACACACCTGCGGCTGGAGTGATACAAACAAGACCGGTGATCATTCCCTGAATTGCACCGATAACCGAACTCTTCTTATAGACAATCATGCCACATGAAGAGACTAGTCGCCGTGCAAAGATGTGTGTTGAGCACAGCTAGTGAGGATGTCAAATCGACGGAGCACGATGCGCCGCCATTTGAACCCCGACCAGCCTGGCCATAGGAATCCGGCACCGCCCAACACGTGGATTATGTTGTTGGGCGGAAACTTTTGTCGGTCTTGTGCTATTCTTGGACCCACCTAAATATATGCACCAACATAACATTAGTAACATTCTTTTAAGCCAAAAAATAGGACATTTACTCCGCACGGTATCTTTTTTAAAAGCAATTGTTCTAAGTAACACTGATTTATGAAAGTGATCTTGTACAACTGAAATTGCTCAACAACATGCATGCAATATACCAAGACAATTCTTCTTCTTCTTCTTCTTTAAATAATTAACTACGCATGATGCATGCTTTGGCAATATAATTGGAAAATTCTTGCTTATCAATATATTTCATAGAATAGATATACATGTCCATTAGACATGCATACAAAATATACTCATTGGGCTTGTAAGATGTGCCAAACGTTGCATTTTGTGCGGTCCTGTTTTGTTCATAATTTGCTATGGGCCAGTGGATGAGTACAGAGGGCTCCATGGCAAGATAGTAAATAGTGAGGCAATTTGCGAAAGGGTAAAAAGAAAAAGCCCCCCCCCGCCCAACCCCCCCCCTGAAGTTGACTAAAAATTCCTGTCGCTTTGGTAATTGTTGGAAAGTTGGAAATGGCACACTGTTCAAAATCTTTGTGGAAAAAACCCTTAATTGAATTTCATTTTGGTCTTATATTCTCTCAACCGTTTGGATTTTACAGCCAACTGCTTGGATATTAACTGATATACATTGGTTTTGATTGGGCCCAGGTTTTTTTTAACAATAGCAAAAGGTCTAGGGGTTTTTACACAAGTTTGAAGCTTCCGATAGCTCTTTTTTTGACAATTTACCCAAAGTACAATGAACCACGACATGAAAAAGATGCATTGCTAAGTTGGATGTTAGTTTCAATCATCTGGTATCTTTTGGATTTAAAAAATATAAATTGCTTATAGCCAACACGGAGAGTTTGGAATAAAAGCTTATGGTTGTTGAACAAAACATATCAAATCAAGGATACATAGTCTGACCTTCGCTTTTGTAAATGAACCTTTTTTTACAACCGACCACCTTTGGTTAGCCTAGAGATCCCATGACACACACCCACGCACGCACAAGATAATCACAGATTCTACTTTTGCTCGTGTTGATAATTTGAGTAATACTTCTTATATCAGTTCTATAGGCTTCAAAAAGGTTATCATATCATTGGACAGAGGGTGAGATAGAGGATGCATGGTCTTCAAGGTGGCATTCTCTAATCTATCCTCGATCAAATCACCATCCAACCCACATAAAACCTATAAAATTGATACACAGGTATTAGAAGACCAAACACAGCAGGCCTATTAATGGAAAAATTCCGTTTTATACATACACTCTATCCATAAAATGCGGGTCACGGGTCAAATTCTTTTTATGCATATCTGATCCATTTATTTAGAAGCACCATCATGCCGATCTGCTGGCACGTAAGTTCGTGGATTTTACCAGAACCGCATTGATAAAAAAAAGTGAATTGACTTTTTATTCATTTTTATATCCATGATAACAAATTTTTCTTATTGTAACTAGCAGTGAATATTAGTGGAATTTTTTAGAATGAGTATTTGAATTTATTTAATATTTTTTTATAATAAATACAAATTCTAAGAAATCTAATCACAAGGTTTTTCCTTTATGTTTACACGAACCAACCCACCAAATATAGGTAGGGTAATGGAAAAAAATTTAGCATTAATCGTTAGCAACAGGTATTTCGGCCCATACCCGTTTTACCCACCATCCGCAATTATCCGCCCACAGGTGTCCTGATCCAACCGTTCGACGTCGCTAATCGACATAGCATACCGAAGAAGTATCACCAGTTCGACTTTTGAACTTGTAAACTTCCGACACAAGCAAACTAACTCAAATAGGTTTTATATCCACACTTGACATGAAAAAAATAGGGTTGAGGTCGAGCGCAGCCTTCCAGCCCAGTCTAGTAGCGTAAGATCATACAACTTTACAAATAGACAGGTTATACAGCTCTTACCCAATAGGCAGCATGCGGTGAATTCAGCCGTCCAAGATGACAGTTGAATAACATAACCTCCAGCAAAACCGACCAGCCCCATCTTGTTCAAGAACCCTTCCTTTTCACAAATCGCAAATGCTCCAACCGCATAAGAAGCCGTCATCCACAGTGGCACAAACATCATCCATGCGTAAAAGCTCATCCTCCCTAGCACCGACTTTGCCATCAATATCACCATGATCGCCGCAACCGCGCACAGAAAGAAGACGAAAGTGTTGTTTCCAAACATAATCTGTAACAATCCTAAAAGTCCTATATACTTTTATGGATCCAATATTAATAAAAGAGTGTATTTTTGTTCTGGTTTCGAGTTATAAGTTATTTTTGATACCTCATGTACAAGAAACTCTTTATAGCTCACTGCTTAAGCTTCTACACTGCTGTCCGATGACCTGCAAGTTCGAATCTCATCAGTTCTAATTATTTTAAATATTTTTTTATAATTTTTTCGGAAGCCCAAGAGTTGCGCGTGTATTACATGAAGAAACGAAGAGTTGCAAATAAATCAAACAATAAAAACGAGACATAAATAACTAAATGAAGCCACTGCACGAACCCTGAGGCCCCACTCTGTTTGGGTTTGCTAGCGCCCTGGCCTTCTATCGTGGCCGGTGCGGAACAAAAATAGTGTTTAAAAAATTTTGGCGCTAAAAACCCGTCCTAGAATCGAAACCACAAACCTTAAACTAGCTACAAAAGATAGAAGTGTTATACCGAAGAATTCGTGTCCTTCGGTCTTCTACCCTCTTCTTTGGCTCTTTGAGGTGTCCTCGATTAAGCATGGCCACCGGTCTTCTACCCGTATAGGTCCTCCTACAATCATCATAATCTCCTGCATGCGATTACAATAATTGCTTTGAGGGCACTATACCCAACAATCTCCCACTTGCACTTAAAGCTAATTATTGCGGTGTCGCATACTCACAGCCCGTGTGATACCGAACACCCAACTTCTCTACTAATCAGTCTCGCAAAGCTCGTTTATAAAACTATTGCGTTTGAGAAATAGCTTCAGTGAGTGGATCCGCTCCAATGTTTCTATCTTTATCTCTCTATATCTCAACTTCACGGAGAAAAACTATCTCCCGAAATGAGCGATACATGTCTTAGAATTTGTCTGGATATCTGATGGGACCCAGTTCACAAATGAACTCCAAATCCAACAAACTTCTTATACCGTATCTTCCACTGAATTTAATCAGTATCCTGCGTCATACCTTTCTCAGTATCCGTTTGGACCACCTGTCTAACATACCACCCCTCAAAAGAGGGAAAACTATAACTCTGACAGTCACTCTATCATCCAGATCACCTTGGAAGCCTGAAATGATAACTGCCTCCTGAAGGAGGCTGCCGTTACCATATACCAAGAATATCCACTTATTTTCATAACTGTTTCCCAATATTTCTCCAGGATTGGATTAATATATACTTATTGCAGCCAATGTAAAAGCAATATCTGGTGTGGTACTTGACATTTCATGTTTGACTCAATTGCCTAAGCAAGTGATATGCCAATCATGCAAACCCCTCTCCTTATCAGTCTAGAAGACATATCTTTAAAGAGGGTGACTCCATCACTTGCGGGTACACCACCATGCCAGAAGTCGTCCATTCTAAAACACTTAAGAATAGTGTCAAAGTACCCAAATTGGGACACTTCCCAAATCTTGATATAAAACCATAGATCTAATGACCAGAATTCCTGATATTTTATTCAGATCATATGTGGAGAATCAACTTGTGACAACCACAGTATAACCAACCGTAGTATAGGACAATTACTTCCTATCAAGAGCATGTCATCCAAATACAAGGACATCACTCCCTACTACCTTCTTACCAGGTCCATCTATTATTCTGATGAAGTCAAACTTTATGACTGCCACATCAAAAATAGATAATTTATCTCCGCTATACTTGCTTTAGTCTATAAATAGACATAAGCGACTTGTCCGCCATTCTTCCATTGTTCACACTTACTACAACAACCCTCTGGCAGAGTTATATACACGTGCACTTCTAAAACTAAATTAGAACAACGTTATAGTCATCCACCTGCCAGATCTTACAGTTTAGGATAACAGTAGTGGCAAGCTTGGGTCATCAAAACCTCCCTGTCACCGACTTTGAAGAGACCGAAGTACCTCTCGGGTGGCTGAGATTACCCACCAAATCTGCGGAGTTGCTAATGGATTGTCGAATCCAATTGAATTTTTAGTTTCTACTAAATTTTCAGTAATCGTTTGCGATTCTAGAATCACTTCCAGTTCTACCATACTCCCACTTGTGTTTTCTGAAAAAATTCATTTTACTAAAGAGGTGGCGAGTCAAGAACAATATAACTATTGATCCTCCAAATGGTAGAATGTTAACCATCGTCAAAGCCCGGGATAACCCACAAACTGCCATTAATAAAACGTGCCTTGAGTTTATCCGGATTCTGGTTTTAAGTATAATCCGGACAACCCCATATACCTTAATATCGTTAAGATATGAATGTATTCTATATCCAATATAGAAACAAAGACACTAATTTAATTGGAACCAGATTCAAAATACATGCAGCTATTTCCAGTGCATATCGACTAAATAGAAGAAGGCCAAGCAACATTACTCATCAAGGAATGTACCAACGTATGGTAACATGAAAGAGAAGCAAGTTCTCAAAACTATTACTTACGAAGAAATACCTAGCACAAGCATTTACATCTTCGATGACCTTGAAGAATCCTGATACTTGCAATATATGGTTCTCTACTTTATTCTTGTAGCTATAACTTCTCAAAATTTAGACCTTATATTTCAACGAAATTTGTGCAAAACCAGAGAAGTCATAAGTAAACGGAATGTAGTTCGAGTACCAACCCCTTTATCCTAATGGACATCGGAGAACATACAATATTTTGTATAAGTTCTCTGAGTTTGATAACTCAAACCCTGTGCGTCGTAGGTTGAAAACTGTGCTATGGTTAAGAAGAATTACACCGTTGTTGAATGCATCTTACCAAACCATCAACTGATATAGGTAAATGTCATAAACATAATTTTAAAAAGTTATATCTCACTTTATAAATAAACGTACAGATATATCAGCTTGAAATTGGTGCATAAGAACGGATATTCAAAACCAAATATTTGCCGTTAGGCAAAACCCAGGTGATTTCCTCAAATATCACCAATTACAAAGAATTCCGATATATTGAGGATCTAATCACGCAATTCCCAATATCTTACTCCCACTCAGTATTTGTAACGCCATACAGATGTAAGAATCAAGTCTGGTAAATACATACCCTGGAGTCAGAATCTAATTGGGAAAACAGTTTTCAATTAACACTGTACAGTGAAACAGAAACATGAAAATGTTTTGAAGGGGTAGCCGGATATTCCTAGTAATACCTCTTCCACTATCCAGATTCATGACAGTAACCGTATATTTTCTTGTTCTCACTCCAATCCCTTTATATGTATTTACTTCTTACATTCTGTACACCACACTTAGGCAAATTGGTTTTCTTCCTTCATTACCTTTCGGCACCTTCCTATGGTTTGGAAGAAGACTATCCAATAAGCGTAATAAGTGTACTCTCCTAATACTAGGAGCCCTCGCAACCTAAGAGAAGGTAAAGAGAAAAGACAACCGAATAATCCTATTCAATTTCTCCCAAATCGGAAACCATCCTCGAACTGAAACAAGTTCCTTCGAGTTCGTATGTAACTATACGTTGGTATATCAAAGCAATATGGATCTTCGTAGTGATACGTAGTGTTCTGCAGAAATGCAAAGGGAGAGTAGGAGTGGCAGGGATATACGCGGCTTTGTCGTGAATGATAGTAGTCGCAATTTCTTTTGCCCTCACTCTAATCTCTTTATATGTCTTTACTTTTTACCTTCTGTAAACCACACTTAGGCTAACTGGTTTTCTTCTTTCCTTACATTTCGACACCTGCCTATGATTTGGAAGAAGACTATTCAATAAGCGTAATAGGTGTACTCTCTTAACACTAAGAGCCCTCGCAACCTGAGAGAAGGTAAAGAGAAAAGACAACCGAATAATCCTATTCAATTTCTCCAGAACTGGAAACCATCCTCGAACTGAAACAAATTTCTTCGAGTTCGTATGTAACTATACGATGGCATACCCAAGCTGTAACAACTCCAAATTCTATGTACATAAAATTTATTTAAAATTAATGTACAATTGGGGTATTTGCAAATCCTGTGAGTACTATAGGAATTTATTTTACTTTTGAACAGCAAGAAAGAGCTTGTAGCTCACTGGTAAAGCCTTGCACTGCTGTTACAAAGCACCAGAGTTCAAATCCCATCAGCCACATTATTTTTATGTTTTAATTTCTTTTGATGCTTTAGAAGTCCAAGATGTTGCACGTGCACTACACGTAATAAAGTAAGTTACAGAATAATCAAACATATGAACTGTAGAATACCAAACGACCCTGACCCAATACCCCAACACCAACAACACCCGTCGATGTTGGCCCGGCGAGAATAGGAAATAAACCGGCGCCGTCGGTATAGACCATCCCAAATGCCTTCATATTCTGCCCCCTGCAACGTTTGGCCAATCCCACTTCTCCCTTATTGCTTGTTTACTCTATATTAATCCAGAGAGCAATAAAATGCCCATTTAACCTCATTTTAATGCATATTTTTAATGCATTTTCATCACCCCTAAACCCTAATTTTTCCCTATAAATACCACCCTCATATCACCCCTACCCACTCACAAATCCCTGCCAAAACTCTCAAGAAATTTCCAAGTTCCTATAGTGTTCAAGTGGAGTTAACAAAGGGCGAAACTCCGACGAAGTTCCGGCGACGATACGAGGAGTTTCCGGCAACGAAATGAAGCATCGACGAATTCTAGACCTCCTCCTACCTCCCCCTCTCATCAAAGCTAATAAGTCCCCCTTCTCTCTCTCGTTTGCTATTCTCAAACTTTTCATTCTCAAAACGTGTCGGAAGCGGAGTTATCCGGTTTTCGATTCTCTTTTCTTTTAAAAAAAAAGAGAAATTTTCTTAATAACAAAGCTACAAATTTTGATATCTTGTTTAGTAATTATTAACAAAGACAATAGAACAAGTTTGACATTAAAATAATAACCGTAGTAAGTTTTATTCCACTTTTACATTAAAATACCTTTATATTTCATTTTGACATGCTTATACCTTTTAACCGTATTATCTTAGAAAAACTCATGAGGTAATGACCTAACTCATCACAACACACATATCTATCATAGCACGATAAATTTTGGGACAATAGAATACGGAAAATACAAATTTTGCAAATAAATCCCTTTAAGTTATAAAACCGTTTTCTTTAAAAAGAGTATTTAACTTTCCATGCAATTGAGCCTCTACAACCCATTTTGGGGACCCCGTTTGGGATGTTGCAGATTATCGCACATTCTCGAACTTAGTAGAGCGAGATACAGACATCCGTAAGGAGCATTCGATCTCGATGGAATTTTTATATATTTTTCTTTAGAAAAGTGATTTTACAAGAAAATAAATAAAAATATTTTCATTAAATATGTATATATAATTATTACCAAAATACTTATTTTAAATATATATAATATTCCATGTTTCCAAAACTCAAGAAAAGAATTCAAATATTACATGAAACTACGATGATAATTCAAAATAATATTTATATTACAAATAAATACCATATATTATGAAATTAGGTTTTATTCACTAGAAATGTCACATTAATGAAAACCCTAAGGACGATAATTAAATGCTTGAGGTAGATTTTGAAATTATACCAAAACTATTTTTACATAAAACCCCCTCAAGTTATACTAAATTACAATAAGGACCCTAGTAAACATAGGTTTAAGCGGGACCAGTCTCTTGAGCCTCAGGGAGACGAAGATATGGGTGCTTGCCTATTTAAGGTATACAACTTACCAAACGGTGTTATCAACACGGTAATTGTCTTGGAAAAAGACACAAATCCTGTCGTCCATGTGCAGCAGTTACCGATAACACCAAAACAATCAGGATTTCAAGTTCTTTTAAAATTGTTTGACTCAGACCGAGTTTCAATCTAATCAATCTGACTTGAATATGATTCAAGTACAAACTACAATACAACATGATTCAATATGAATCCATCTATTCAATCTATATCAATCTGTATTGACCGAACCAAACCATGGATATATTCCATTTACATGTTCTTCCATTATATCCATTCCATTACTGATATCATGGTTTCGGCAAGTTATCCATCTATACAATTTACAATACAATACAATACACGCAATACAATCAAAACATGCGGGGTTTATAAGGGGTAGATTGGTACGGAAGGTGTTAGAAGTAGCACGAGACTGCAACCATAAGACACCTAACCTGAATCTCCATTGCCGTTGTACCGTGGCTGAACAGTTCCTTATACTCCGTATACCTTAGTCTCCGGGATAGTAAGACTCCTCTCGTATACACTGGTTTCTTCTGTACGAATCTACAAACACCAGTGTTAACACTAAATAACAATATTAAACAGCTATACTCTATTCTGTCTATTCTATTCTTATCTATCTACGGGAGTTACCAAGCGACTTATTCGCTGACGACATTCTCTTTCTTCTTCTTCTGAATGTCGTCAGGTGTTTCGGACTCACTGGAGATCGAACCTAGCAGCGAAGACTTAGAGCAGTTTACTGAAGACCCGGAGTTTTAGATTCACTTGTACATTACATTTCATTTTCATTTCTGTTATGCCATTGTTTAGGCATTACTTTAATTCCATGTATTTTCATTTCAGTTGTATTGTAAAAAGAATATTAATAAATAAAGTTGCTGTTTATTTACATCTTGTCTCTTGTGTAAATATTATTTTATATTGCTTAGATACGCTTAGCGTGTTTACTTCTGAGTAAATACGTACCGAACTCGTCGCGTCCTCTGCCCGTATACTAGGAAGCCGGGCGTGACAGGTTTTGTTGGTGGCCCATGCAGGTCTACTCTGTGTGGACATACATGTGCTCTTTATGGACATACAGGTCAGCTCTGCGTGGACAACCTAAGCAATATAACACAAGTACCAGCAACTGAAAACATTCTTTATAATTCATATTCCTTGAAACTTATCATTTCATATATTTTGAATCTTTCTTAACCCAAATTTTTCTTTCAAGGTTATGGATTCCCCAAATAACACCAGCACCAACTTCAACAACACTCCATCTCCCCTACCAATTACACCTTCCGTAGCTGCTCCAATCAATGAGCAGATGGTTTTGCTTGAGGCGATCCGCAGCCTCCTGGAGGGACAGCAGCAGCAGACTGCTATATTGATGAACCGTCCTGAGGCAGAAGCACCTGGGGTGAAACAATTCAGGGCCTTGCACCCCAAGCAGTTCGCAGAAAAAGAAAGCCCTCTAGAAGCTGAGGAATGGGCTCAAAGTATTGAAGATGACCTGGCAGCGGCACAAGTGCAGAGATAGCTTGGGTTCGTGTTGCGAAGTTGCAGCTCACAGACAATGCAAGGATTTGGTGGAAGGCGGAAGAAAGCCGCCTCACCCAACCGATCGAACGGAGGAATTTTCGCGATATGTTCGATGCAAAGTACTTCCCCGAGACTGCCAGATTCGACATGGAATAGCAGTTTATCCACCTACAACAGAGTTCGATGTGGACCAAATCTGTAGATGAGTATGATGTCGAGTTCACCATGCTCAGTCGGTAAGATACGTATTAATATTTCGATTTTCAAATATCACATACGACACAGCTAACACAATACTTTAATAGATTTGCTGCACACCTGATACCGACAGATGAGATCAGAGCCCGTCGATTTCAACAAGGGTTAGATCCAGAGATCCAGGCTGCATTAGCCACAGGAGATTTTCCTACCCACGAATCGGCTCTGAAAGCTGCCCACCGTTATGAGGCAGTGGTAAAGATGAGGGGCAGACCTCAGTCTGCCGGAATGAAGCTCCCTGCCAACCAGATAGCAGGAGGATCCTTTTCAAGGCCACCTTTTGTGCCAAGGAGACCGGGAGTACTAAACAACCGGCCTAGCCCAGCCTTTTGCACCTATTGCAGGAGGGATGGACATCTGATGAAAGATTGCCACCGAGCAAATCGCCTTTGCTTAGTCTGCGGCTCAGCTACTTATGATATCGGTCTTGTCCTCGTAGACACAACCCATATACTGCACCCAGGACAGCAATCACATACCCACTGCGCCCAGCCATCCAGGCACCTGCTCCGAGACTTGCACTACCTACTCCACCTCCTCATGGACCGACTACACCTCTTCCTCGTCAGTTCCATCAATCTCAAAGGAACCCACCTCAAGGACCAAGGAACGGACAGAGGAATGCTCCTCCAGTAAGGAGGAATGTGCCGAGGCGACAGGCTTTCACAATGACCGTGGAAGAGGCTGAAGCCACCGGCCAAGTCATTACTGGTAACACTTCCCTTTCAAATTCTCTTTCAGTTCATAGACATACCTATATATCTTTTCCCTTATACCTAAAACATATCCCATATACCTTAGGTACAATCTTAGTAGCCTCACTTCCTGCACTCGCACTATTCGATACTGGAGCATATCATTGTTTTATGTCGCAATGGTTCGTCCGAACTCATGCGATTCCAGTCACACCGCTTGTATCCAGCTGGAATGTCAGTTCAGGGAACGACGTTCTAAAGGAAACAATGGGATACAACCTGTGTCCAGTGGTCGTCTACAGCAGAGAATTCTATGCTGACTTCAAGGTGCTGGACATACCGAACTTCGATGTAGTTCTAGGTATGGATTGGCTCGGAACATTCTATACTACCATTAACTGTCGTCAAAGGAGGTTAGTTTTCGAGATTCCAGAGAATCCGGTTTTCTATTTCAAAAGTGGAGACCGTACCTTGGAACCAAGTACATACAAGGAGAAACCAAAGAAGGCAGTGATTGCGACAATTCAAGCAGAGGAAGGATCAAAGCCAGAAGTGGTTCAAGAGTTTGACGATGTGTTTCCTGACGATATATCAGGTTTGCCTCCCGATCGAGCTCTTGAATTCAGCAATGATTTATTACCAGGAGCATAACTGGTAATCAAAGCACCATATCAACTAAGTCCGAAAGGTTTAAAGGAAGTCCGAACTCAGTTGGACGAATTATTGGCGAATGGATGGATTCGTCCCAGCACTTCAAGTTGGGGATCTCCAGTTCTGCTCGTGAAGAAAAATGAAGGTTCATACAGAATGTGCATTGATTATAGAGCCTTGAACGAAATAACAATAAAGAACAAGTATCCACTCCTGCGCATCGACGATTTATTCGATCAGCTAAGTGGATCTTGTGTTTTCTCCAAGTTAGATCATCATTCGAGTTATCATCAGGTGAAGGTCAAGGAATCTGATATCCATAAAATAGCATTCAGAACTCGCTATGGACATTACAAATTCCTTGTGATGCCATTTGAGGTGACCAACGCACCAGCAATATTCATGAACCTGATGAATCAAGTTTTCCGGGAGTACCTAGACAGGTTCGTTGTCATCTTCATCGACGACATCCTGGTGTATTCTAAGAGTCGGAAGGAACACGCCGAACACTTGAGAATTGTATTAGAAACCCTACGACAACATCAACTCTATGCCAAGTATAGCGAATGCGAATTTTGGCTAAATCAAGTTGGTTTTCTCGGACACATTGTATCGGGCGAAGGAATCTCTGTGGATCCAGCGAAAGTTTCAGTAGTAAGCGAATGACCGACACCAAAACCAGTGAAGGACATTAGAATTTTCTTGGGTCTAGCTGGATATTACAGAAGGTTCATTGAAAGGTTTTCGAAGATAGCAACACCTCTGACCAAGCTCACACGTAAAGATGAAGAATTCGTGTGGTCAGAAGCATGCGAGCAAGCTTTCGTAGAACTCAAGTCAAGATTGACATCAGCGTCTATTCTCGTCATACTGGACCAATCTGGAGGTTTCGAAGTGCATTGTGATGCATCCTGTAAGGGATTAGGATGTGTTCTATATCAGCACGGTAAGGTTGTGGCTTATGCTTCAAGACAGCTAAAGATTCATGAGCGCAATTACCCGACGCATGATTTGGAGTTGGCGGCCGTAATCTTTGCTCTTAAGATTTGATGCCATTATCTTCTTGGTGAGCGAGTGAACATATACACAGATCACAAGAGTCTGAAATATGTGTTTACTCAGAAGGAGCTTAATATGCGGCAGGGACGATGGTTAGAACTCATGGCGGACTTCGACATCAACCTGCAATATCACCCAGGAAAGGTGAATGTGGTACCTGATGCCCTTAGTCGCCAACCATTAGCAATGAATCCCACCGCTCAGTGGAAGCTTCAACAAGACTTGCATCAGATGGAGATTAAAGTGGTCATGCCAGGTAACGCTTCAAGTTTGATGAACTTACAAGTTCAATCTACCATTGTCAATCAGATCAAAGCAGCTCAGGCAAGTGATGCTAAGTTGCAAAAAATCAAAGAACAAGTAGAGAATGGACTCAGAACAGACTTCATCATTCATGAAGATGGATCTTTGAGGTACGACAGCAGATTGTGTGTACCAAAAGGTTCTGTTCGGGAAGAGTTAATGAAAGAAGCTCACAGCTCTCCCTACTCAGTACACCCTGGAGGTACAAAGATGTACAAAGATCTACGTCAAAATTACTAGTGGCATGAAATGAAGCGTGAAGTAGCCAGAAGCGTCGCTAAATGCTTGGTGTGTCAGCAAATAAAGGCTGAACATCACAGGACTGATGGATTACTTCAACCGTTACCTATCCCAGAATGGAAGTGGCAACACATCACAATGGATTTTGTGAATGCACTCCCTCGCAGCAAAAAGGGTAACGATGCGGTATGGGTTATTGTGAATCGACTCACGAAGTCGGCTCACTTCATCCCATTTCGAGTTGGCCAATCAACTGAGACATTAGCAAAGAAGTACATAGAGGTAAGAATCTAAATAAGATTTAAACTCTTCGTAAATGTACTATCTCTGATACCCATGAACTCATGTAGGAAATCATGAGACTTCACGGAGAACTGGTCTGCATTGTCTCCGATCGTGACACCAGGTTTCGATCACAATTTTGGCAAAGTCTGCAAGTGAGCTTGGGAACAAGTCTGAACTTCAGCACAGCTTATCATCCACAAACTGATGGACAGTCTGAGCGAACTATTCAGATCTTGGAAGATATGCTCAGAGCTTATATGCTAGACTTCGGAGGATCGTGGGAAAATCACCTACATCTTGTGGAGTTTTCATACAACAACAGCTACCAAGCAAGTATCGGAATGACACCTTTTGCAGCGCTTTATGGAAGGAAGTGTCGATCACCATTAAGTTAGGACGACATCGGAGATAGAGAACTCCTTGGACCTGAGATGATAGTAGCAACTGTTGACGTAGTTCGTACTATCAGGGAAAGAATGCCCATAGCCCAAGATCAACGGAAGCACTGGGCTGATGCAAAACACCGTCATTTGGAGTTCCAGCCGGGAGATCACGTATTTTTGAAGATATCTCCGAACCGCGGAATGATTCGTTTTGGAAGACGGGGTAAGCTAAGTCTAAGGTACATTGGACCGTTCAACATACTCGAACGAGTCGGTAAAGTGGCTTATCGCTTGGCACTTCCACCTTCATTGGAAGGAGTGTACAATGTGTTCCACATATCCCAACTCAGAAGGTATGTGAGTGACCCCGGCCATGTACTTGATCACTCCGAACTCACTATACAACCAGACTTATCTTGTGAGCAGCAACCTGTTGAGATCATGGACAGAAAAGTGAAGTCACTTCAGAACAAGAAAGTCGAATTGGTTCGAGTAATGTGGAGAAAAGACACTCCAGGAGAATCGACATGGGAAAGGGAAGATGAGAAGCGTGCAAGATATCCTCACTTATTTGTAAACTAGTTCTTAAAACAAATTGTAAATTTCGAGAACAAAATTTTTGTAAGGAGGGTAGACTGTAACAACTCCAAATTCTGTGTACATAAAATTCATTTAAACTTAATGTACAATTGGGGTATTTGAAAATCCTGTGCGTACTATAGGAATTTGTTTTACTTTTGAACAGCAAGAAAGAGCTTGTAGCTCACTGGTAAAGCCTTGCACTGCTGTTACAAAGCACCAGAGTTCAAATCTCATCAGCCACATTATTTTTATGTTTTAATTTCGTTTAATCCTTTAGAAGCCCAAGAGGTTGCACGTACACTACACGTAATAAAGTAAGTTATAGAATAATCAAACATGTGAACTGTAGAATACCCAACGACCCCGACCCAATACCCCAACACCAACCACACCCGTCGGTGTTGGCCCGGCGAGAATAGGAAAAAAACCGGCGCCGTCGGTCTAGACCGTCCCAAATGCCTTCATATTCTGCCCCCTGCAACGTTTGGCTTACCCCACTTCTCCCTTATTGCTTGTTTATTCTGAATTAATCCAGAGAGCAATAAAATGCCCATTTAACCTCATTTTAATGCATATTTTTAATGCATTTTCATCACCCCTAAACCCTAATTTGTCTCTATAAATACCATGCTCATATCACCCCTACCTATTCACAAATCCCTACCAAAACTCTTAAGAAATTTCCAAGTTTCTATAGTGTGCAAGTGGAGTTAACAAAGGGCGAAACTCCGACGAAGTTCCGGCGACGATACGAGAAGTTTCCGGCAACGAAACGAAGCACCGACGAATTCTAGACCTCCTCCTATCTCCCCCCTTACATCAAAGCCAGTAAGTCCCTCTTCTCTTTCTCGTTTGCTATTCTCAAACTTTTCATTCTCAAAATGTGTCGGAAGAGGAGTTATCCGGTTTCCGATTCTCTTTTCTTTTAAAAAAAAAATACAACTTTTCTTTTAAAAAAAATACAATTTTTCTTAATAACAAACCTACAAATTTTGATATCTTGTTTAGTAATCATTAACAAAGACAATAGAACAAGTTTGACATTAAAATAATAACCGTAGCAAGTTTTATTCCACTTTTACATTAAAATACCTTTATGTTTCATTTTGACATGCTTATACCTTTTAACTGTATTACATTAGAAAAACTCACGAGGTAATGACCTAACTCATCACAACACACATATCTATCATAGCACGCTAAATTTTGGGACAATAGAATACGGAAAATACGATTTTTGCAAATAAATCCCTTTAACTTATAAAACCGTTTTTTTAAAAAAGTGTATTTAACTTTCCATGTAATTGAGCCTCTACAACCTATTTTGGGGACCCAATTTAGGATGGTGCGGATTATCGCACATCCTCGAGCTTAGTAGAGCGAGATGCAGACCTCCGCAAGGAGCATTCGATCTCGATGAAATTTTTATACGTTTTTCTTTAGAAAATGAGATTTTTACAAGAAAATAAATAAAAGTATTTTCATTAAATATGTATATATAATTATTACCAAAATACTTATTTTAAATATATATAATATTCCATGTTTCCAAAACTCAAGAAAAGAATTCAAATATTATATGAAACTACCATGATAATTCAAAACAATATTCATATTACAAATAAATACCATATATTATGAAATTATGTTTTATTCACTAGAAATGTCACATTTAAAAAGATATATCAATGAAAACCCTAAGGACGATAATTAAATACTTGAGGTGTATTTTGAAATTATACCAAAACTATTTTTATATAAAACCCATTCAAGTTATACTAAATTACAATAAGGACCCTAGTAAACATAGGTTTAAGCGGGACCGGTCTCTTGAGCCTCAGGGAGCCGGAGATATGGGTGCTTGCCTATTTAAGGTAGTCAACTTAACAAACGGTTTTATCAACACGGTAATTGTCTTGGAAAAAGACACAAATCCTGCCGTCCATGTGCAGCAGTTACCGATAACACCAAAACAATCAGGATTTCAAGTTCTTTTAAAAGTGTCTGACTCAGACCGAGTCTCAATCTAATCAATCTGACTTGAATGTGATTCAAGTACAAACTATAATACAACATGATTCAATATGAATCCATCTATTCAATCTATATCAATCTGTATTGACCGAACCGAACCATGGATATATTCCATTTACATATTTTTCCATTATATCCGTTCCATTACTGATATCATGGTTTCGGCAAGTTATCCATCTATACAATTTACAAGACAATACAATACAAGCAATACAATCAAAACATGCGGGGTTTATAAGGGGTAGATTGGTACGTAAGGTGTTAGAAGTAGCACGGGACTGCAACCATAAGACACCTAACCTGAATTTCCATTGCCGTTGTACCGTGGCTGAACAGTTCCTTGTACTCCGTATATCTTAGTCTCCGGGATAGTGAGACTCCTCGCGTATACACTGGCTTCTTCTGAACCAAGCTACAAACAACAGCGTTAACACTAAATAACAATATTAAACAACTATACTCTATTCTGTCTATTCTATTCTTATCTATCTACGGGACTTACCGAGCGACTTGTTCGCTGACGACATTCTCTTTCTTCTTCTTTGGAATGTCGTCAGGTGTTTCGGACTCACTGGAGATCGAACCTAGCAGCGAAGACTTAGATCAGTTTACTGAAGACCCGGAGTTTTAGATTCACTTGTACATTACATTTCATTTTCATTTCTGTTATACCATTTTTTAGACATTGCTTTCATTCCATGTATTTTCATTTCAGTTGTATTGTAAAAAGAATGTTAATAAATAAAGTTGTTGTTTATTTACATCTTGTCTCTTGTGTAAATTTTATTTTATATTGCTTAGATATGCTTAGCGTGTTTAATTCTGAGTAAATACGTACCGGCCTCATCGCGTCCTCTGCCCGTATACTGGGAAGTGGGGCGTGACACAAGCAATATGGATCTTCGTAGTGGTACGGAGTGTTCTGGAGAAATGCAAAGGGAAAGTAGGAGCGGCAGGGATATATGCGACTTAATGACAATCCAAAAGCCAAAGTGTTTTAAGAAGATTCGGTTAACTTGGTTCATGAGTTTTAGTTTAAGGTCAGGATATGGTTGCTGCCAAAGAGAGAGCGAAAAGAAACACTCAGCGTGCACTCTAACCTAAATTAGATTGGTTAATCATTTTATCTAATCAGGATGGCTCCCACTGTTTCCTCGAATTCTCCTTCAAACCCTAAAATGAGAATTAGTCAGGATCATCTGAAAATCATCCGAGGAGTAACTCCTACTCATCAGTGGGAATCGGAACCCAACTATCATCACATGATATGTTGATGGAAGCCACTTAAGTCATCACACTCCAGAAGGTATGCATATGCCTGACAAGTTTTATGTTTGAAACTCCCGATATAGTTTTTACCCTTAGTACCCCAGTGATCTTGACAATACCAACATATCAAAGAGTCCTAGTCAAGTTCAACCCGTCATTATCTTGATTGCGTTAAACCCACCCGTACGAGTCCTTGACAATGCCAATATGACCGTACGACTGTCCTAACCAATCACATCTAATTCTACAAACAAGCAATACTCAGCTACCGCACACTACGCCTTGACAATGCCAACATACGCAGCACGAATACTGAGCACTATTCGTAGGAAATGACGGAGGGCTTCGGCTGGTTTTTGGCGAAAAACCTTTCATATAATAAACTTGATATCGTTGAAGGAACTCGAGAAGTTTTTGAGAAGGAGTGGTTTAAGCTCCGCAATTTTAAAACGAGTTGTTTTGTAGAAAACCATGATTTTGATGAAAATCGAGTAGTTTATAGTCATGTAAACTTTTGCCAAAGAGGTCACTCCTTGTGAAGGGATCTCGGCTCTTTCCTCATCGAATGAGGTGCAGGATCTTCTTAACTAAATACCACGATGCAAAGCAAAAGAATCAACTATAATAAAGTTATTTCAATGACGCAAACTTTTTCCCAAGAGGTCACTCCCCATAAAGGGATCTCGGCTCTTGCCTCGTCGAATGAGGTGCTAGATATTCATAACCGAATACCGCTGTGCAAAGCAAAAAGAAACGTCTGTAATAACAGTTTTTTTCAAAAAAATGGTTCCAACAATATCATTTAGGTTTATTTTTCTTCACATTAATCAAAATTAACGCAGTCCCATCAATTAATCCATATCACACCAGAATGAACAAAAATACAATGTACGTATATGCCATCCGCATTCGCCATGGGGTCCCGTCATGCACCGTTAGGTTACTTAACTAACATGAGAGCGGAGGCTGGACTAGCGCGGATGCAAAACATATACAACATCTACTAGTATATATACATATATATATAACATTCGTCCCAGGCATGATATAAGCAACATCACAGAAATGCGATAAGCAATATAGAATAACGGATAATCTAGGAGCCCCGGGTTTCATTTGAGCCGCAAATGAGACCCGACGTTCCCCGGTCGTGTGGATAGTTTGTGCAATGTATAACCAAGACCCTTACGAGTGCAGCAAGTTACTCGCTAATCCCAGAAGTGAGGTAACCCAATCAACAAAGTGAATGTGCTACCCAATACTTCACGGAATCTGGTAACTTGAGTACCTCTCCGTGGGTCGTCCTATACCCCCTACGAGTGCGGCGAATAGCCGGCCAATTCTAGAGTGAGGCCCCCTCCGTCTCAACGCCATAAGATGCTGGCCCGTTGCCCTCTAGAATCCGGCTATTTGATCACTCCACCACGGGGTAATCTTAGTACAGAAAAGAAAAATATATATACAATGGTCACATCGACCTCAACCTGGTTGTGCCCCAAAAAAAAAATATACAAACTGGCGAAAATGACAGTCATCATGTCGGGCGCTCTCCCCACAATAATGAATATACAAATTAATCTGAACTGTACTACTATCATTGCACTATAGGCTATCCACCACGACAATCCATCCACAATATCAACAAAACACAGAACATCAACATGAATGTCATGTTCACAAATCCGACTAATTGAATATATAGCAATTAATCGGGTTATACCGCTCAATAATATTCACGGTTGCAGATATTAACATATGCACTGATAAACACGTATTCAAAATTTCGATCGGCTAAAACTTTTCCACATTGGCCCCAAATGCAAACCAACACTCAAATAAATCTGGACCAAAATCAAATATCCCAAAAATCATATTTCCATGAAGTAGAGCCCCAGAAAAAATTTGGGGCACTGTAGCCTAAAAAGGGCCGCGGTTCAGCTGAAAAATATGCCATTTTGCTTCTGTTCTGCGGTCGTATTTTTGGGATTATGTGCCTAAATTTTTTTCTTAGCACTAGTTTTACCTGCACATAATTTTAATACAACCAGAAATTTTTTTAGCAACAGTTTTGGTAATACAATTCGGAAAATTCCGTTGATCGAAACTTTAAACTTGCGCAAACTAGCTAGTAAAGGTTTATGGAGTGGCTCTAATACCATGTTGGGGTTTGCTAGCGCCTTGGTCTTCTACTATGGCTGGTGCGGAACAAAAATGGTGTTTAAAAAATTTTGACGCTAAAAACCCGTCCTAGAATCAAAACCATAAACCTTAAACTAGTTACAAAAGATTGAAGTGTTATACCGAATGATTCATGTCCTTCGGTCTTCTACCCTCTTCTTTGGCTCCTTGAAGTGTCCTTGATTGAGTTTGGCCGCCGGTCTTCCTCCATCGAAGATGATCCACCCGAGAAATATAGCTCATAGCTCTAGCTCTAGACTAAGAATCTAGTGAAGTAACTAGAGAGTCTAGGTTGCTAATCTAGAGTGCCTAGGGATTTAGTGAGTGGCTCTAAGTATTTATCTATCTCTTTTCTACCCTTATTTCTCAACACATGAGATGGTAGGGTAGAAAATGAAGATGAAGAAGGCGGAGCACAAGAAAGGCAATGAAGAGAGAAGATGCAAATGATGAGAGTGTTTACAAAAGAAAACCATGCCAAACTCTCAAGTGAAGAAAACTCAAGTGAGTAAAAACTCAAGTGGAAGAACAAGTGAGCAAAAAACCAGTGAGAGAAAAACACAAAGCATGGTTTTGTAAAACACATTTTCCAAATATAATATAGCAACCATACTTGAATAGTTTACACAAATGATTTAACAATTCATTTGTCAACATTATTCAAGCATGGTTCTCACCATTCTCTCTTCTTTACCTTTACACCTCATTTCCATTTAATTTAATAAATGGATAAACCAAAATAAGGTGTCCACCTTCTAGAATATTTTCCGTATAAATATGGATTACACTCAACTGTATATACATACATGTATTCGTACCAAAATATGAATAACCAAAGAGATAGAATAACACAAAGAACATAATACTATAATATACATATCGAAATACATATACGTAAATTATTAAATCGATACCTGATTTAATAATCCAGCTCAAATCCGAACCGGATAGTATTATCAACCGTCCGATCGAAAGTCCGGATAACTAGTACAATCATTCGATCGGAACCCTGCACGTATCAAAATATGGTCACTACATCATTTCGCCTGAACCAGAGAAACTCTCTGTGTGGAACTCTAAAAACTCATCAATACGCTGGTAGTGGGTTTAACCACAAGCACGTCGGCGACATTAGCTGTACGTAACGGCTATCCAGGTATTGAGTGAAAGGAAGGACGACGAGCAAACTCATCTGAACCTCTACTGAGCCTCTCTGTGACAATCTCCATACAGTCTGGTTTGTTCGTCTAAGAGTATTGCATATCGGGTCTAGGGGGTTAGATCAAGTCAGACCCCTAATAACGCGATATTTCGTGTCGGTGTGAAGCTCATCACCCATTGAGAAACTACTGATCCAAATCAGTAATTCTCGTCTACCTTGGACAAAGATTTCTGGTGATGGCCACCCGTGCACAGCGCGATATCAACCCCCAATACCGGGAGTGACGAATCCCCGACGATCCGCTCACTGCCTCCATGTGGCTTGGGACTGTACCCAACTAAAATCTGTTTGCACGACTCCTATGAGACGTGGTAGGGTAGTAATCAAAGTATAGTGGAAACTCATACAAGACAAATAACGATCTCAGATCGACAGACTAACCTGTACTCATGTCACCTGAGAACTGCTATCTGACAATAGGTATAATACTATCTAGCATGTTCCCGGCGAGTCCGTCCAGTGTAACTCATAACTTAATGAGCACCTGTAAACTATCTTAGGTGACTAACTGACACCAATGGCTTGTAAGACAAGCCACCGCCCCTCGTCGGGATCTCGAAAAATATACACTAGTCTACTCCGGAGTATTGATGCCCAGTCTCGATACACCCTCGACTAGGGACATTTAAGGATGTGCTTATAGACCACCCAGCTCCCATATATATGATCGCCATCATAATGCTGGTAGTTAAGCAAGAATCCTATGAGCTCTATCAACATGTAATAGTGATATGTAATATCACATAATGCATGTACATGATGATAGAGACAAACCATATAGCATACTATCATCTCGAGTAAGACTGTTCTACCCGTATAGGTCCTCCTGCAATCATCATAATCGCCTGCCTGCGATTACAATAATTGCCTTGAGGGCACTATAGCCAACACACTCTCCTTTTGGGCCGACGGTTTTTGCATTCTGGCCGCTACCGGTGGTTGGAGTGACCCCAAATCCCTTCATTTTTTGCACATGCATCCCTTCAGCTCCCTACTACTCCTTTTTCCTATTTGATTTTTTCTACAATTAACCAGAGAATCCCAGACTCTTCATCTACCCTTTTACCCCCACTTTTAATATATTTTATTATCTTTTTTAATTTTCTCTATACCTATATTTACCACTATAAATACCTAACATTTCTCCTTAGTTCTTCTCCTAAATTATTCTGAAAATACCACTCAAAATTCTCTCTCTTAAGCCTCACTCTAGCAAAGGAAGTTAAACGCACAGGTCCAACTCCATCACTCAAGTTCGTTCCTCCGCGCGATAGCTACCTAGAGTCCGTTCTTGTGCGCGTAATCAGACCCAAGCTCAAGTGTCCACGCACCGTACGTCTCGGTTCCTCAATTGAGGCTTCTTCTCTTCTTTTTCTCATTTATACGAGTACAAGCGGAAACGTAAGTCTCTATCTCTATCTTCCTTTTTCTTTCTATCCAACACTCAAATTTGTAAGTCACAACCATCTTGACTTCTCTTTTTGCCCCTCCTTACATCACCATCAAAATACGACTTTTAGTGGCTAACATCACTTTTAATTTAATTGTTGTAAAGTTTTGACAGATCCATTATAGTTTCATATTAGTATTAACAAGAAATTGTCACTTACCATCATACCACCAATTACATGTCATGTTTCACCTACATGTCATGTGAATTTAAAATGAAATTTTGTTATTGTTAAAACTACCCTAAAATGCATGTAACGCCAAAATACCATGAACTTAAAGAGTGTCCCTTATTCGATAATTAGCATATATACTTTTAGGAAAATTCATGGGGGAACGACCTACCCCACACGCACACTTTTGATTCATCGTGCGATACTCTAAGTATATGGTTAATTCAGAGAATTAAGTTTTTCATTAAAATACCATAGTTTTACAAAAAGGTTTCTTAAAATTAATTTTTTGAATTCTTGGCAATTGCGCCTCTACAACCTTCGTTAGGGGACCCACTAATGGATGGTGCGGATTATCGTATATCCTTGAGATAGTAGAGCGAGATGCAGAGCTCCTCACGGCGAATTCGATCTCAAAAAGAAATAAAAATACATTTTTTTAAGAAATACGACTTTTTTAAACAAAACTAAACTTTGAATATAATATATATATATAATTATGAAACCGTATTTTCAATAAAAATAAATTGTAAAACTATATTTAAAAATGAAAGGTTGAAATTGTAATAAAATACCATCAAGTTTACAAAAGGAGTAGTTTTCATAAAAATACCATAAACTTTTAAAAGTTAGATTTTATCACCAAAATATCACTAAAAAAATTAAAATACATGTTCATAAAAACTCTAAATATTATAAATAAACATTGAGGTTTATTTTTAAACAATATTAAAGTATTTTTCGTAAACCCCCTCGAGATATGCAAACAATGTCAATATAATGTAAACAATCTAAGGACTCTAAATTAATATAGGTTTAAGCGGTATCATTTCTCTTTAGCCCCAGAAAATCGGAGAAAGTGAGTACTTGCCTATTCAGGTTAGACAAATTAACGGAGTTATCAATGACAATTGTCTTGAGAAAAAACACAAATCTTGCCGTGCATGTACAGCAGTTGTCCGATTACTCCCAAATTTAAGAAATTCAAGAGTTAAATCCTTTCATAAGACATTTACTCTAATCTAAATACAAACTCAATTAGGATCTATATAAATCCCCAGTTTCGTATATATAATTTTCCGTATATTTTTTTCAGAATTTTCCTCTATTTATTATTATTATTTTTATATTTTATTTAAATTAAATTCCTAACCTAAACTCTAAACCCAACCCAACCAAACCTAACCGACCCGACCCGACACCCGCACCCGCACCCGCTTTCCTCCTTCTTCCTCACTTCTTTTCATTTCCCGCCCTTTCCTCCAAGTCCCTTGCTTCTTACGTCCGCGACGACTGCACCCACGCCCGCTCGCCAACTCCCCCACGTCCACGCCCGCTCCTCGCGCCCATCAACCCCATGACCCGCGCTCACCCGAGACCCGCTCCCCTAACGACTCCTTCCCTCGATGGCTCCCCCCTACGACTCCCTTCTCCTCGCACCTACACCGCGAGATTCACACGGCCCCAACGCCTCTCCTAATGGCCACAACTTTCCTCGCCTCTGTCTCTCTCTGCTTCACTCTCAATACTTCACCCTCTCTCCCTCGTTTCTTTCTATGTTTCACCCTCTTTCACTCTCGCTCTCGCTCTGCTCCGCCACCAAGCACCTCACCTCAGGAGAAATCTCGCCGACCAGCCCCTCCTCTCCTCCACAACACCGGATCCCCCAAGCCACTGCACCCGAATCCACAACCCACTACTCATTGCACCCCTGCACCTCGCCGCCTCCATCGACCCACCGAGCCCACTGCCGCTTCGCCGCATGCATCGCCCCGGAGCTTCGCTGCCCTCACCGCCTTTGTCAAAGCCTCCGAGCTCGCCTCTGCTCCATGATCATCAGAGCTATCTCAGCTCCTCCTCCTTCACCCGAGCACGACCTCGGCAGCTCCTCCATCGTCGGAACTTCCCAACTCTTCCACTGCGGCTAACACCCGAACCCTGCACACACTCCGTCGCCGACGAGCCGAGCTCCCCTGCATCCATAGTCGTAGCCACCAAGCTCCGTGCCACGTCGCGCCAAGCTCCGTGCCACGCCAGTGCCAGTTCCGTGCCACGCTGTGCCAAGCCTCCTGCGCGTGCCGTACCTTGCTTATGCGTGTATTATGTCCGTGTCGTGACGCCGTACCTGTCGTGCCACCTTCACCAATGGAAAGAGAAAATCCATCTCTTGTTATTTCATGCTATTTTAATATCTAGGCTAGATAATAATATTGGATTATTTTGTAGTGTAAACATGTGTTATCGACCGATTACCAAACCATGCCTTAGTGTTCGGTGCGAACTATAATCTAAAACATATCTCGTTATGGCGGAACCTATGATAGTTAGGCCCCTTTATTTATTTCGAATACCTTGTAGGAATTTGGGTGCAAAATACTGTGCTTTTAATCATGTAAAGTCGCCCCTAAAAGGCGACACAAAATATGAACCTTACCGTGCATGTTACCTTATTAAAATCGTTGTAAATTAAATACCTCTTGGAACGTAACGTTCTATAGGTAATATCGAAGAAGACTAGATAACCTAAAAACCCCTATAGTTTAATTCTCAACTTTTATAGATTTCTGTAACTATAATTGGCTGCGAATGCGGCACTGGACTGCAGTCCGGGGCAGCATTTCGCGTGGATGCCTGAGTTTGAACACATGTACACCCCTGTTTTAAACTGAAAATGCACGGAGCCCTATATGGTCGCGTAGATAATTTAGTTAGCTAACACATTAATCCGTTCCCTTGCCATTTCACCATCGTTTGATATTTAATTTGCATTTTAGTGTACCTAGGTGTTCTGCAATTTCTGCAGTTACTCCTCTTGCATAGCTACACTAGACAGGACATAACTTTTAATATAGAACTGCTATCGATAATCCTTTTGATGCTTTGGAAACCTAATGGATAGAAATAGATTCTATTCAACAGGGGAAATACCTGAATCTGAACATAATTATTGGCAAAACACATTCCAGTTCTGAAACTGGAATTCCAGCAATCGGTCGCTACGTTAAAATGATGATAATTCCCGAACCTGAATTATGATTGAAATGAAATAAATTTTACTTTTTATATAATCAAGTGTTCTTCGTACTTCCTTTATATTATTTTGGTTGATTTTATACGTGTGATTTATCGTAAATTTTGCAAGTTGTATGGTATTGGTCATCATAAAATAGTGAATACCTGTTCAGTGCATTTCTGCATATTTTCGTGCTTGATTTATACCTGCTGCATAGTGATCATTCACGTTGAAACCTAGCGACTGATTTGCATTGTCGATATGTTAGTGTTAGTGATTGGGTTGTGGCAAATACGACAATGATACTGATAAGTGGAAAAGTGATTGAAAGTAATAGCGATACGTGTTTGTTCACAACCTATCAATACATGAATGCATACTATAACCTGGGGAATGGGGAAATCAAGGTGGAATTGAACTTGTATTTAGCGCGGTACAGTAATTTAGAGGATGATCATTCGCTGTTAGTGATACACACACACACATACATACTTTAGGTCATGGGCCTAGCGGCACGGCTGACAGGGTTATGTCCCAGGCACAGCGGACCGTTGTTTCGGGCATGCACGAGACCCTTGTTAAACACGAGTATCCTCTCTACCATTTGATTTCATTGACTTAGTCACCGATAAGTAGTGACATACACATTTCCAGTTTACTGACATGATACCCATATTGCACTATTCATATTTAGTTGATATTTATTATACTCATGTTCTGCATTCTGTTGTACTTCTTGTGTTTAATAGCATTCTATGCCTTTATATAATTATTGCTATAAGTGCCGCCCTGACGACCTGAGTGTGCATGCTCAGAAGACGAAGTGGATCCAGCCCAGGTGCAGGACCCGCCATTCGAGATCGCGGAGGTCTAGACTGCATCACCAGCACTATTTCTTTTGCTTTCAGCACTTGTTTTGTTGGTTAGTTTATTTTTATCCTGTAAAATAAATGTACATCGAACTCTTTTATTTGCAATGTAATAAAGTTGTGAACTGTAATTTTCCTTTACTCAAGTACTGTTTACCGACTACCATGTAATGCTAGAAGCCGAAGTGTGACTACGGCGAGATTATTCCCTGACCGTAGGAGAATGGCTGGCCTAGTCACCCCTCATATTCCGTATTTTAGGAAGCGGGGTGTGACATGGTTTTTTTGGTATCAGAGAGCCAGGTTATTGGATGAAATTACAGTTCCGTCGAGGGACCTCTAGATTGAGTTACACCCTTTGCGTATGCCTTATTACTTTTCTTCCTCACTTTCTAATCTTCGTTGAATCATCGTGTAGCCTTGCTTGAATCTGATTTCTTTTGATCTTTTCAGGAATATGGCCTCCTCAGGCAACTCCTCCAGTGCCGGGCCTCACGATCGTACCGAGAAGATCCTTAGCACACCGACAACCCTGGCCCAAGCTCAAGAAAGAAAGACCGATCTCATGGCCGAGGGATTGAAGGAGGTACAGGAGACCGCAATTACTGCCCTGGAGAGATCTACGGCTGTTCCCGCCGTCCCCGAGGGCTCGCTCGTACCGACTCCACAGGCTAGAGTTGGTACCGTTTCAGATTTCAGGAGGCTTCATCCAGTAGTGTTCACGGGATCAGCAAGTCCACTTGAGGCCGAGCAATGGCTCATCAACGTAGAGAACCTCCTGACAACCGCTCGAATTCCTGACGACGACAGAGTGAATGTGGGGAAGATTCAACTAGAAGACGAGGCCCGCACGTGGTGGTTCGTAAAGGAGAGCCGGCTAGAGAAACCTATTGGATGGGACATGTTCTCCGCATGCTTCCTGGATCACTACTTTCTGGCTACTCCTAAGGCCAAGATGGAGGAGAAATTCATTATGTTGAAGCAGAATGGGCGCTCAGTGGATGTCTATGCCGCAGAGTTCAATCGGCTGAGTCGCTTCGCACCGTACATGGTAGCCACCGAATCCGCCAGAGCAAGACGGTTCCAGCAATGGCTCGATATTGAATTGCAACAACTTATCGCGTCTCTCTACCTACCAACCTTTGCCCAAGTTTTGAACGCTGCCCGAGTACGGGAAAGATTGGCGGAGAAGGTCAAGGGCCAACGTTCGATGGACAGGAGACCCCACGTGGTTCCGGCACGGCCTACCATCTCTCCCCATGGAGCGGTCCCAGCTCACAGGCCGGGTGTCACATGGATGAAGCGTACCTTCTCACTACAGCAGCCGCAGTGGAGGGCCTTGTTTTGCGATTATTGCCAGAGGCCAGGACACATGCAAAGAGATTGCTGCAGAGCTAAGGGGCAGTGTCTGATTTGCGGATCCAGCGAGCACAGGATCAGCGAGTGTCCCCAGAGATCTGAGCTATAGGGAGGGTTCGAGCAACACCAACCGTCATACGGCACATCAGCTCAGTGGGGTCCACATCGGGTGTCCCAGCAGCGGTCTTTCGATTAGAGGCAGACTGGTACAGGTCGGAATCAGGGACGGGCTTTCACCCTGTCCGCCGAGCAGGCAGAGGCTTCTGGTGATGTGGTTTCAGGTACCATCCTTGTTTATTCTGTATCAGCTAGAGTTTTTTTCGATTCAGGTGCTTCGCATTGCTTTATTTCCACGCGGTTTATTGACGCACACTCTATACCTCACGAGCCGTTGACCAAATGTTGGGAGATACATACGGGTAACGGAATTATTGTGTCCAACCAAGAGTGTAGATTATGTCCGGTGGTAGTATGCGGCAGGGAATTCTATGCGAATTTCTTTTTAATCGGGACTGGCAGCTATGACGTGATTCTCGGGATAGATTGGATAAGCACCTTCCATGCGATCATCGATTGCCGATCTAGGAAAGTGACCTTCCGCATCCCCAATCACCCTGAATTTGTTTTCGAAGGCGGAAGCGAGTCTTTGGAGCCAGCCAAATTTAGAGCCAAGCCAAAAGCGTTGATGGCTATGGAGATTGACGAGAGTCCAGCCCCAGAGATCGTTCGAGATTTTCTTGATGTGTTCTCTAAAGATTTACCAGGTCTACCACCTCCCCGCGTCTTGGGATTCTCTAATGACTTGATTCCAGGGATGGCGCTAGTTTCTAAAGCTCCTTACAGGATGGCGCCAGTTGAGTTGGCAGAATTAAAGAAACAAATCGGAGAACTCCTGGAGAAAGGATTTATTCGTCCAAGCGCTTCGCCGTGGGGTGCACCAGTCTTGTTGGTGAAGAAAAAGTACGGATCGTTATGGAGGTGCATAGACTACCTGGAGCTGAACAGAGTTACGATAAAGAACAAATACCCCATTCCGCATATCAACGACTTATATGATCAGTTGGGTGGGGCCAAGGTATTTTCGAAGCTGGATCTTCGTTCGGGCTATCACCAGATCAGAGTAACGGCCAAAGGTATATGCAAGACGGCTTTCAGGACCCGATACTGGCATTATGAGTTTCTTATGATGCCGTTCGGTGTTACCAATTCTCCAGCTATATTTATGGATCTGATGAATAGAGTATTTGCGAAATACTTAGACACGTTTGTCGTTGTATTCATCGACGACATATTAGTCTACTCTAAGACCCGGGAGGAGCATGCCGAACACTTGCGAACGGTATTACAAATTCTTCGGGAAGAGAAGCTATACGCAAAATTGAGCAAGTTCGAGTTCTGGCTCGACAAAGTGCAGTTGTTGGGATACGTTGTAACAAATAGAATATCTTTTGGATTTAAAATCCACGGTGAATAAAATTTACTGAATGATCTAAAGGCCCAGATTAATGATAAATATAAATCAAATCTCTCAACAATCAAATCAAATCTTCCAATGAGAGATTTGCTAAACAAATTAACTCTTTTCCTTCTCCTATAAATAGGAGCCAAGAAAAGAAGAGGGGGGATCTATTTTTTTGGGAGAAGAAACAGAGGGAGGAGAATTTAATTCTCAAGAAAAAAAAAAGCAAAGAGAGGAGAATTTAATTCTCTGCAAAAGAAAAACCCTAGGTAAGAAAAGAGAGGCTTCAAAAGAGAATTTAATTCTCAAAAGAGTTTAACTCTTATTTAAAGAAAAGAACTTAGTTCTTTCTCTGGTTGAGGATCTGCAAAGTGCACATCTCCCCATGAATTGAGAATTTAATTCTCATTGGGTTGAGATCCTGCCATGCAGATCTAAAACACAGAGGAGGAATTGAGTTTTAAGAATTTAATTCTTCCAAACTCACAGGAATTTAATTCCTCCTAAAATGAAACTAGGGTTTAACCCTAATCAAGAATTTAATTCTTTTACATATCTGGGAATTTAATTCCTTTGAAAAGAAATCAGGGTTTCATCCTAAATAAGAATTTAATTCTTTCACAATAGGAATTTAATTCCTCCAAAACAAAATTAGGGTTTAACCCTACAGAGAATTCAATTCTTAAAAGA
Source organism: Agapanthus africanus (assembly GCA_030015575.1). NCBI lineage: Eukaryota > Viridiplantae > Streptophyta > Magnoliopsida > Asparagales > Amaryllidaceae > Agapanthus > Agapanthus africanus. The sequence continues at coordinate 971,317,979 of CM057337.1, forward strand.
TCTCTGTTCATGAAAAGAACTAGGGTCACGTGCCCCCACGTGACCCTTGAAAAGATCCCCTGCAAAGAACTTTGAAGCATCACCCCACGTGCTCCCACGTGACTCCCAGAACGCAGAAATAAAAAGCAAAGGGAATGAAAGCTTTGGGCGCTCTCACATGTTTACCACGTGACCCCTTAGCAAACGTTCTAACAGTCAGCGCATAAATCCACATCACGTGCCAACACGTGATGCTCGAAATAAAAAGGGAAAGTGTTTAACACTTATTCACAGATTTGAGGATAAAACAAAGGAGATGTGGCTCCGCATTTAGGGCGCCCTCACGTGTCACCACGTGACCCCTAATGAGCATTCCAACAGACCAGAGCGGGGGCCTCCATCACGTGCTCACACGTGATGGCCGTCAGAATTAAAAGAGTTAAAACACTGATCTGCAGAATAAGATAAGGGAAATCAGGGCGCTCTCACGTGTCCACACGTGACCCCTCTCCCCTTAGTGTTTAACACTAATCCGAAGACTTTGTCCTCAGTGATTAACACTGATTTTCTTAGTGTTTAACACTAATTTGGAAAACTCTATTTGCAGTGTTTAACACTGATTTGCTTAGTGTTTAACACTAATTTGAAAACACTGTTCCCAGTGTTTAACACTGATTATCTTTTAGTGTTTAACACTAACTTGCTATCTTATTCCCAGTGTTCAACACTGTTGGTTTCTAGTGTTTAACACTAGCTTCAGCCCAATTGGCTAAGTTTCAGAGGCAAAGCCTCTCCTTCAATGGACCAACAGAGGGCCAATATTTCAAACATAACTGGACTTAGCCCAAACTGGCTATAAGTCCTCAAATCATCTTGATCTGAGCACATCTGCTCTTTCAACCAACTCATTGGTTCAAGGGTACATCTCGGAACTCCTCTGATATTTGTCGTTGTAATCCTTCAACGTCTTCAGAGAGGTGACGGGTCCCGACAACCATACACCAACACGGACCGTGGGGTCCTTAAACTCATGGACTTATGCGTCCCTAAACCAAGATACGGACTGTGGGGTCCTTAAACCCGCGGACTTATGCGTCCTTAAACTAACGGACTAATGCGTCCTTAAACACACCCATATGGACTGTGGGGTCCTTAAACCCATGGACTTATGCGTCCTTAAACTACCTATTGACCGCAATGTCCTTAAACTACCAATGGACCACCACGTCCCTAAACTGGAACTTGGACCACCACGTCCCTAAACTGGCGATGGACCACTATGTCCTTAAACTGGTATTGGACCTCCATGTCCCTAAACTGGCAATGGACCACTATGTCCCTAAACTGGAACAATAGAGCCTAAATGCTCTTTTGTCGGATCTAAACGATCCCGTTAAGTCGATCTTAGTCCCAAACTGGACTAACGTATTCTTAACAACCGTTTAAGTTGATCTTAGCCTCAAATATGGCTAACGTATCCTTAAACCTTCAAACAGACTTTAGTCCCAAATTGGACTATGAATCCCCCCAATCAACTTTGGTTCAAGGGTACATCTCTGAACTCCTCTGACACCTGTCGTTGTAATCCTTCAACGTCGTCAGAGAGGTGATGGGTCCCGACGGCCATACATTCATGGACCACTATGTCCCTAAACTGGAACAATGGAGCCCAAATGTTCTTTTGTCGGATCTAAACGATCCCGTTAAGTTGATCTTAGTCTCAAACTAGACTAACGTATCCTTAACAAATGTTTGAGTTGATCTTGGCCTCAAATATGGCTAACGTATCCTCAAACCAAACCCCAAACCCAAATCTAAGATAATACGGATTTGGACTAGTCCACGCCCTACGGGCGACGACATAACTCAGTCTCCGTAAACAATCCACGGGCAACAAAACACAAAACAAACACCCACGACACGAAGTGACCAGCTGGAGAAGGAGAAAGTTGTTACCGCGATGCGGTAGCGTAATTAACTGCAGGGGCTTGCGCCTGCAGGGAAGAGCGTCCCCACAATCAAAACCCCCTCAAACGAGGGGGAATCTGACGAAGTCTGCTACATCGGACGCATCCGTTTAAACCTTCGATACATGGTGCCATAAATCAACTTAGCATCTTCGGAGAGGTGAACGGATAGTACCAATTAGCATCTGCCCCGAATCTCAGTGCCAAGACATCGCAGTCTTGTGCGCCGTCTTTCGGAGGGGAACAGATTCTGGCACGCCCGGTGGGACCTTTTCCTCTTTCCACTCCACACTTCGTGTGTCGTGTTCGCGAACGAATCGCGGTTTGCTAATGGTTGCCCGTGGGTTTCGAGGTACTAAGATTTGGCGTTTTGCTTGGTGCAGAAAGCAAAGGATCAATGGTATTCACCTGCTCAAAGTGTTCCACATGCAACTGCAACCCACGTCTTGCCTCAACTGGGGTTATATCTTATGGGCCCCAAGCGGCCTCCCTTTTCAAGATGCCAGCGGAGCAGGTAACTCAGGCCACCACTGGATTATTCTTCGGGACCATGCTCCCACCGTTGAGCTTCAATGCCATAATGACGTTGCAAGAAGCCCCAAAGAAGTCGATCTTTGATCGGCTTACCACTGCCGCGACCCCTCTCAACGGGTCGCCCAACTTTAATACCTCGGTTTTCAACGGACTGGGCCAGAACGTCTGCAAACCTGCGATACCCGAAGCTGCCATCCCAAAGCGGATAGCTATCCCGGCTGAAGCAGACGAAATCATTGGAAGGGTTTCTCCTTCCGAGAAGTCAGTTTTTACAAGGCTGGCTATTCCCGTTGCTGCTCCAAGCGAGGTCCTCAAAGCTGCTTCCCCTACCCAGGGCAGGGGGCAGGAAGAAGCTTATCCAACAACGGAGGTGACTCCATCCGCAAGACACGCCCGACGTCGCCACTGGCATCGAGTAAGAGATGCTGGGGGCAACTCCCCCTCTGGATTTACGCCACCAGCTCCGATGGTGGGGATCGATGCTGCTGTTCCAACCGGGAATAGCTTTGAATTGCTGAATAAGGTGCGCAAAAATTCTCCTACTGCGATATTGAAACGAACTCCTTCACCTGTGGAGAACACTCCAGATAAGAAGCTAGAGCAGCCCCCTCAACGACTGTCCTCTAAAATCTACAAGGTCTGGCGCCAAGTCCAAGACTCGGTGATTGATCGAAATTTCTCCCGCCAGCAGAAGAAGTTGAAGGTTCGGCAGGAAGAAAACCGTCCTGATAAGCCACAAAAGATGACGACTACTTGGGTGCTCACGACAGCGGCCCCCTCAACGCCAACCACTCAGAAAAGAAGGAGGCCAGAGAAAGCCCCTGTGAACATGGCGAACCGTAAACGCGCTGAGCACAAACGCCCCAAGTTTGGGGGCATGGTGGTGCACACTGTTTATATGGCTTCTGGAAAGGAGGAAAGCCATGCTTCGACAGGTCACCGACCGCTCACTCGATCCGTGACAAAAACCCAGGAGCAACAACAGAAGCTTCAGGAAATGATGACTGCAATGGCCGCACTTACCGGGCCAAAAGAAAGCCCGGAGGCATCATCAGAGCAGCGTCATGAACGAGAAACCGACGCTGACTACCTACGCAGAGTCCTCGAAAAGAAGGACAAAGAAGCCGTAGAGCAAGCGGCTAACATAAAACAAATGGCGCTTCTCTTCCAAGATATGGTAGGGATGATGATCCAGCGAGATCCTCCTGCTGAAGATCCTCCGATTGTCCTTGAAGATGACAAAGGAGAGACATCGAATCCTCCTCCGGCTCTTTCAGCAGCCAAGGAAGAAACCATTTACAAGGCCGCACTGGATGACCATATAGCTCAACAAATACGAGCTCACCAGGCAAATGAAGCGGCTGGGCAAATTGCTAGAACCGGACGACCATACCCGGGCTGGTATGACCAAATTAGTTACCCGCCGGGATATACGATCCCTAAGTTCCACGTATATAAGGGGACAGGGAATCCGCATCAGCATGTCGCTCAATTCAGGGCCTTATGCGGCAATACTGGAGGCGATGACAAATTGTTGCTTCGCCAATTCGTCGGCAGCTTAGCAGAAACAGCCTTTGAATGGTATTCGGAGCTACCTAACGACTCTGTCAAAACATTTGCGGAGATGGAGCTACTATTCACACAAAGATTCGCAAGTGCTAGTGAACGCACCCCGATAACAGCACTAATAAATGCAAGGATAAGGCCAGGCGAAATGTGGGTTCAATACGCAACACGATGGCGGAATTTGTGGTCGAAATGTGAACAACGCATAGAAGAAGCTCCTGCCGTGGGCATGTTCGTGGGTACTCTCGACCCTCAAGCGACTATCTCCCAATTCATGATGTTCTTCAAGCCGACCACCTTCCAGGCCTTGATTGACAAGTTGGCCCAAATGGACCAGGTGGGCCATAGGCCTTCCTCTTCAAAGACAGAGCCTTGGAATGAAAAGGGCAAAGGGAAAGCAACCTTCGTCGCCAACGCTCAACAACAACCGAGCAACTTAAAGCTGGTTGTTCGCCAAAACAACGTGAGTCCACGCCCATCCCTCGAGGAGAGACTGGGACGTCCTTACTCGTTTCCCCAGGATAAAACGAGAAGACTGTTCGAGTTGGCAGTACGCAACAGACTCATCAATCTGCCGAGTCCAAAGCGTCCGTTGCAGCCAGGCGATGTCAACGATCCCAATTATTGTCCTTACCACCAAACGGTAAGTCACCCGATCGAGGATTGCTTCGTATTTAAAGGATGGATCGAGGATCAGTATCTACAAGGCAAGTTTGCGTTGTCCGAGAAGTGGAAAATAAACCCACCATAACCGCACACTCCAAAGAAGACGGACACACCGGGGGCAACTGTTTAGACCATAATATTGCATTTTCCATTCCCCTATTCTTATCCTTTTTATAAATAAACAGGTACTCTTGACGCACGTTTGTTGCATATTACAGGATACAGGTTTCTGGAGCAAATACAGTGAAAAAGACACAAAACAACAGAAAAAGGGACTTTTGACCAACAATTAGACGGATCCTAGTCAAGCCTAGACGAAGAACAGTGTAAGGTCCAAACATGTCATGTGAACGGTCGAAAGATACGAACAAGTTTTCACTGAAGATCTGGAAAAGACCTCGAAGCCCAACAGAGAAAATACACATAGAAACAGAAAGCCAAGAAGCCCAGAAGAAAGCCCACAAAAGCACAGGGCCCAACTCCCTTCTTTGGCCGCGGAACCGCGGCCAAACCCAGCCTGGCGCCGCGGTTCCGCGGCCATATAGTGCGCGTGTCGGTGGATTTTTAGTGCGTCGGTGCGTCGGTGCAGATGTTGGGATTTTACGTGAGCAAATCTGTAATTTTGCATGTGCGAGAGTCTGTAACCCTAGATTTCCTATTCTCCTATAAATTGTAATCCTAGATCTAAAAAATGTATGCCTCTTTTCAATCAATAAAATTCAGATTTTCTGAGAGTTATTTTCAGATCTGTTCTTCTTGTTTGGAGGGAGCCGTCAACTAGAAGGTATGTTATTTATGTTTATTTTAATTATAATGTTTTCTAATCCCCTAATGAGCGAGTAGTCTCCTCGCTTGTTAGGGTTAGCCTTAGGGAAAGGGTTGAGAGATGAGATCTCTCACCCCTTTCAATGCCACTTTAACCTAATGAATTAGAACTTCACGCATACGAGCACAACCGCTCCCTGCGGCATCTTACCCTTCGAGGCAACGATGAACCGTAGTATAAAGGGCCGGTTGCGCGCGTTTTCCGTGAGGGTTAGGATAATTATCAACAAAGGAGGGATACAAATCTAGAGGAAGAAATATCTTCCCAAAAGATTTGTATCCACTTTATTGATAATTAACTTAACACCTAATAGATCTAAAAAAAGAAGGTATTGAAAGCGGTGAGGAAAAACATTAATCTCCAAAACTTCCCCTAAGCCTAACCCTAGCAAGATTCTTAATTAGATTAATTAGATCCAGTATTTTAGATTATTATAAACCAATCAAAACGACAAATTGAATCAACTCGTTAAAACACATAAAAGGAATTTACCCGTCTCTGTGGATCGACCCGTACTCACCGGCTAGCTGCGAAGCGACGCCGTTTCTGATTGCGGTAAATTACAAGTTTTTGAAACTAATCAGCAACTTGTTCTTTTGTCGAAGAAGCTTCGTGGGAGGTCGTGTTGTCGTCCAAAACCAAAAAGATGCTGAATGATCTTCAGACGTGCCCGGCGATTAAATGGAAGAACCCGTTGGAACCTGAGATCATCAAGGGGATGCTGAAGCCGCGCCCAATTCCAAATATCGGTGGTGATAGCCAAAGCATTCACGTCCAGCCGTCGAAATCTTCGAAAAACAAGAAGAAATCCAAGAAGCCCGTGAAGCCCGGCGACAAGCGCACGGATTTGCAGAAACAGATTGACGTGCTGGAAGAGTATAACCAGAAGGCGCGAATTCCAATCACGCTCCAAGAGTTCCTCAGCCACGTCCTCGAGGACGAAAATGATGGAGAAGAATCATCAGATGAATCTGAGGACTACGTAGCAAGTTGTCATGTGATCTCTCACTCATTGATAGATGATAAAGAGGCTCCTTGCACCGAGAAACCAGGGGCGGGGCCTGAACCAGAACTTCTGTGGCCATCAGACGAGATGATCGATGCCTTCCTGAACGAAGCCCGTCTTAAAAGCAAAGCTGATCGAGAGCGCGAGATGGCCATATTCGAGAAAGCCAAACGCCGGCGACTAGATGAAAGGGTCGAAACACTCCCACCGGATGAAAGTACATCCGCCGCAAATAAAAGCAGGATCAAGACAAGGAAACGATTCGCCAAAGCCATAGCAATGGTGATGAGGCCGCCCTCTTTCAGAAAAAATTCTCCTGGTGGTATACATTTTGATGAAACGGACGTACACCTTAACTTCTGCTTATATCATCAGAAAATCGTACATCCTACTGAAGACTGCAACTCTTTTAAGTGTTGGTGGCAAGGGTATGTTGCTCACAGGCAACACTTCAACAGGACAAAGCGTGAAGCTCGTAGACAGCGAAAAAATACGACAGATGAGCATAAAAGAGTTGCCGGCAATTGTCATAGGGACGAGCCCGGGGGATCATGAGTTTTCACCTTTAGAAGCGATTCTGACGAAGAAGCCGCCCTCAACCCTCTCTTCAAGGAATTCATTTCTAAAACAAAAGAATTGGAGAGTTGCGAGAACGTTCAGCAGTACAATCTCACGCTACCCGGAAAGAATCTCGGACCCGCAAACGACGGAGCAAACGAAATGAGAAAGGAAAAGGAAAAAACGGCCTTTGTTGCCAACACTCAACAACAGCCGAGTAACCCGAGACCGTTTTGTCGTCAAAACAACAAGCCGCGATACCTCAATGAGAAGTTGAAACGTCCTTACTCGTTTCCCAAAGATAAAACAAAGAGATTGTTCGAGCTAGCAGTGCACAGCGGGCTTATCACTCTGCCAGATCCAAAACGTCCATTGCAACCAGGTGACGTTAACAATCCTGACTATTGTCCCTACCACAGAGTAATGGGTCACCCACTCGATAATTGCTACGTCTTCAAAAACTGGGTTGAAGACCAATACCAACAGGGCAAGTTCGCGCTGCCCGAAAAGTGGAAAGTAAACCCGCCACAACAACATGCTTCGAAAAAGGTGGATATGCCGGGGGCATCATGCTCATTCATAGGGAAAGCCCCATAGACCGAAAAGTCAGTAAACTAGAGATTCGCCTCAAATACGGCGACGGTGGACCACTATGTCCTAAAACTGGCATCGGACCGAAATGTCCTTAAACTAACGGCGGACCGCAATGTCCTAAAACTTGCAAATGACCGAAACGTCGTTAAACTACTCCCAACCCGCAGCATCTTCAGGCTGGCGTGGTTAAAAAAAAAGTGTAAAAAAGCAAGGGAAAAAAAAGAAAAAAAAACGGTATGTCCATAAGCAAAATGGGCACGGATGAAAACCCGAAAGGGCTCCGTGAGTAAAAACAGTAAGGCTACCGGCGAGTGTTTGTGAAAACCTGAAAGGGCGCAACCTCGTTAGAAAAAAGAATAAAAAGAATAAAAAAACGGTATGTCCATAAGCAAAATGGGCACGGATGAAAACCCGAAAGGGCTCCGTGAGTAAAAACAGCAGGGCTACCGGCGAGTGTTTGTGAAAACCCGAAAGGGCGCAACCTCGTTAAAAGACACTTACAGGATCCTCTCGACCTTGAAAGGAGAAACCACCTGCGTGAGATCCTTACGACCCACAAGGGAGCAACACACTTAGGAGTCCTCACGATTCCTAAGGAGAAATTACACTTACGAGATCCTCACGACTCGTAAGGAGAACTCTCTTATGGGACCCTCATGGCTTATAAGATTTGAAAGTCATAAGTTACAGAAACCTTAACCTATTCTTAAGCAACCCCCATAACTTTCGATATTGCCCTACAAGCGGCTCATATTGACCCTTGTATACAATCCACGGGCACGAATAAATATTTCCCTAACAAAGTCTCATCCGTGACTAGGGATATGCTTGTACAGCAAACAACACTTGTAAGTCCTCTCGACTTATAAGGAGAAAACCCTTTTGTAAGATCCTTACGACTTACAAGAGAACATGCACTTAGGAATCCTCACGATTCCTAAGGAGAAAACACACCTACAAGATCATCAGGACTTGTAGGGAGAAATACCTTTGTGAGACCCTTACGGCTCATGAAGTCAAAAGCCTTAGTCGACAGGATCCTAACCCTGTTTGCTAAGCCACCTTTGTTCAACATCGACATAGGCAAATGATGATTCGCTCCTGGCAATATCCCAGTTGCAGCGATGCTGATGCCTAAATCGGTATCAAATTCCAAGTCCTTTCATGGCAAATGATGATTCGCTCCTGGCTATATTCCAGTCGTAGCGATGCTGATGCCAAGATTGGTATCAGATCCCAAATCCCCTACTCGCAAAAAAAAAAATCAGCGAGCCAAAAAAAAATGCATACGAAATAGACGAAATGATGGGGCAACTTGCAAACAGAATCAGCAAGTAAAAATGTATGCATACTAAATAGCCGAAATGATTGGGCAACTCGCAATAAAAAAAACAGCGAGTAAAAATAAAATAAATAGCCGAAATGATTGGGCAACTCGCAATAAAAAACAGCGAGTAAAAATAAAATAAATAGCCGAAATGATTGGGCGCCGCGAAAAATAGCCGAAATGATTGGGCAATCGCGACCTTCGCGATATAAAAGCTGAAATGATAGAGCATCGCGGAAAGAATAAAAAAATATGATGAAAGAATGAAACTTTTTGCCCTACAGGTGAGATCACATCGATCCCTGTATACAATCCAGGGGCACAAACAAAGAGGGAACCATACCTTCCCAACAGGCTCCGCCAGAAAGCAAAGCCCAACCTCGACATCTGTCGCAATATCGCAGACGTAATGTCAACAGACGAAGCAAAAGGAAGATCCCGAGCTTCAGGGTCTCAATGGCCACATCTACAGCCTGGAGACCAACAACGGCGTGCCTCCTCATTCCAGCAGGACACAGATGTTACACCATCAAGCGGAGTGATGGCAAAATCTCAGCTCCACCTTAGCATTCGTCTCATTACAGCAGACGCAATGTTAACAACGGCGTTCCTTCGTAGTCCAGCAGGATATACATGCAAAGTTAATAAAAGACCTCATGGTCAGCAAAGCGGAGTGACGGCAAAATCCTAGCTCCACCTCAACACTCGTCTCGTCATAGCGGACACATCATCAAGCAAAGCGGAACAGCGGCAACTCCCAATTCCATGACTCGATGATGTACTCCCACAGAGAGTCAAAACCCAACTCCGTGAAATGCGGATATAATCAACAAAATTCCTGGTCACGTGGAACACGGATAACGTCACTCTTTGACCCAGTGGAAAACGTCCAGAGCGGATCCTGGTCCTCGCAGAACATGGCAGTGAACCCGTGCGAAGCATCCAGAGCGGAGCCTAGTCCTCGCCTAACGCGGCAGTGAACCCGTGTGAAGCATCTAGTGCAAAATTCCTGGTCACGTGGAACGCGGATAACGTCACTCTTTGACCCCGTGGAAAACGTCCAGAGCGGATCCTGGTCCTCGCAGAACACGGCAGTGAACCCGTGCGAAGCATCCAGAGCGGAGCCTAGTCCTCGCCTAACGCGGCAGTGAACCCGTGTCAAGCATCTAGTGCAAAATTCCTGGTCACGTGGAACGCGGACAACGTCACTCTTTGACCCCGTGGAAAACGTCTAGAGCGGATCCTGGTCCTCGCAGAACACGGCAGTGAACCCGTGCGAAGCATCCAGAGCGGAGCCTAGTCCTCGCCTAACGCGGCAGTGAACTCGTGTCAAGCTTCTAGCGCAAAATTCCTGGTCACGTGGAACGCGGATAACGTCACTCTTTGACCCCGTGGAAAACGTCCAGAGCGGATCCTAGTCCTCGCAGAGCATGGCAGTGAACCCATGTGAAGCATCCAGAGCGGAGCCTAGTCCTCGCCTAACGCGGCAATGAAACCGTGTGAAGCATCTAGTGCAAAATTCCTGGTCATGTGGAACGCGGATAACGTCACTCTTTGACCCTGTGGAAAACGTCCAGAGCGGATCCTGGTCCTCGCAGAGCACGGCAGTGAACCCGTGCGAAGCATCCAGAGCGGAGCCTAGTCCTCGCCTAACACGGCAGTGAACCCGTGTGAAGCATCTAGTGCAAAATTCCTGGCTACGTGGAACGCGGATAATGTCACTCTTTGACCCCGTGGAAAACGTCCAGAGCGGATCCTGGTCCTCGCAGAGCACGGCAGTGAACCCGTGCGAAGCATCCAGAGCGGAGCCTAGTCCTCGCCTAACGCGGCAGTGAACCCGTGTGAAGCATCTAGTGCAAAATTCCTGGTCACGTGGAACGCGGATAACGTCACTCTTTGACCCCGTGGGAAACGTCCAGAGCGGATCCTGGTCCTCACACCAACATGGAGTGATCACCACCGCGACATTCGTCTCGATACAGCAGACGCGACACCAGCAAACGAAGCGAAGGCCAAATTCCTAGCTTCAGGGTCTTGACGGCAAGTCATATAAAGCCTGAAAGACAATCGGAGATCATCCCACACCAGCGCGGAGTGGTCACCACCTCGACGTTCGTCTCGATATAGCAGACGAAATGTCACCCCAGCGTTCTTCCCCCAGCAGGATTCGGAAGCAACAAAGCAAATGAAGTAAAGGCCAAATTCCTAGCTTCAACGTCTTGACGGATCCGGACACACCAAAGAAAACGAAGCGAAGGCCAAATTCCTAGCTTCAGGGTCTTGACGGCAACTCATATAAAGCCTGAAAGACAATCGGAGATCATCCCACACCAGCGCGGAGTGGTCACCACCTTGACGTTCATTTCGATACAGCAGATGAAATGTCACCCCAGCGTTCTTCCCCCAGCAGGATTCGGACGCGACAAAGCAAACGAAGCGAAGGCCAAATTCCTAGCTTCAACGTCTTGACGGTAAGTCATATAAAACCGAAAAGACATTCAGAGATCATCTCATACCAACATGGAGTGATCACCACCTCGACGTTCGTCTCGACACAGCAGACGCAACATCACCGAAAGGAGTAACGGCGAAATCCCTGGTTCCAAACCTCGACGGTTCACCAGCAACCTAGAGACAACCGCGACATTCGTCTCGATATAGAGGACGCAATACCAGCAAACGAAGCGAAGGCCAGATTCCTAGCTTCAGGGTCTTAACGGCAAGTCATATAAAGCCTGAAAGACCACCGGAGATCATCCCACATGGAGTGGTCACCACCTCGACGTTCGTCTCGATACAGCAGACGCAACATCACCAAAAGGAGCAACGGCAAAATCCCTAGTTCCAAACCTCGACGGTTCACCAGCAACCTAGAGACAACCACGACATTCGTCTCGATACAGAGGACGCAATGCCAGCAAACGAAGCAAAGGCCAAATTCCTAGCTTCAGGGTCTTAACGGCAAGTCATATAAAGCCTGAAAGACTATCGGAGATCATCCCACACCAGCGCGGAGTGGTTATGACTCATCGGGGCTCTCCAAAATGAACCTAACCTCAAGTAAAAAGCGGCATGGCAAATTCCTAGCGCTTGCTCTTCCGACGGTCAAACTGCCAAGGAGGATTGCTTGAAGACGTCTTGTCCAGCCCCCGAAGGGATCAGAGACATGGCAGTCGCAGGGCTACTCGAACAGCACGATTGCCTATCGAGGAATACATCAGCTCATGCGACGGTACGACGGCCAAAACCCTAAGTACCACAGACCCTAACGGACTTCTGTCGTAAAGAGCAGAGGTTAACTGTGACGTTAGGATATTCTTGCGAGATCTGCTCGATTCGTTTCGACTCGTGAGGAAAATGATGTCTTTGCGAGAGCTTCTCGATTCGTCTCGACTCGTGAGATAAAGCCTTAGGCAGTAGGGATTAAAAAACCTGTTTCCTAAGCACTGGGATCCTGCAAGTCGGCCCAAAATGGTCTCTTGCATACTATCCACGGGTCTCACTCTCCGAAGTCGAATTTCGACAAGGAGGGGAACAACCGCTTACGGGTCCTCTCGACTCGTAAGAGGGAAAAATTCTCTCATAAGATCCTTACGACTTATAAGAGAAAACACACTTAGGAATCCTCACGACTCCTAAGGAGAAAATACACCTACGAGATCCTCTCGATCCGTAGGGAGAAAAGTCTTTATGAGATCCCCACGGCTCATAAAGTTGAAAAGTCTTAGGTGGCAGATCCTAACCCTGTCTCCTAAGCCATCACTGCCCTGCAAAGAGGTCAAGATGGACCATCTATGAGCCACACTCGCCAAAGCTACATGCCACTGAAATGGAAAAGCTACTCATGAGCATATAAACTACTTCACTCCAGAGTAAGATATAAAGAGATAGAAGGGTGCGGCTCATGGAGTTAAGGGTTTGGAACTATATCTCTTAAGATTCGAGATTTGAGTCAATGATAAATGACGACGCTTGTGTCCGCTCGTTATCTTCTTCAGATCAAGATTCTGAAAGTAATATACCAACCCGAAACTGGTCATACGCTATGCATTACTTTGCACTACTTCACCCACGTAAATACTTACGTGGGCAAAGTAGTGGGGGGCATTTGTTCCCGCCAAAAATTTCTGTGCAAAAGAGCCCAAGGTATCAAATGGCGGCGATACGCTTAAGAAAATGGGAACCAGTATTTTCCGGGCTGTTTTTTGACAAACTCCCGAATGAGAAACAGATAAATTCTGATGGTATCGAAAGCGGCTCGAAAAACCCTTCGATTTGATATATTATGGGCCTCGTAATTCATCCGGGATCAAAAGTTATGAGGCATTACGTGTCCACACGTGATGGGCTTTTAAGAACCCGCTGGAGGAGTTAAAAGATATAATAAAAACTCAGAAAAGACCCCAATGGGGCATCACGTGCTCACACGTGACCATGGGGCACGTGCAGACACGTGATGGGCTTTTAAAACCTCTAAAATAATGAATAGAATTTAATTCTAAAAGTCAGAAAATACCTCAACGAGGTATCACGTGCTTACACGTGACCAATGGTCACGTGTTGACACGTGATGGTTAAAACTGAAACATAAATAAGCGGCTGAGAAAGGAACCCAATTGGGGGTCACGTGCTCACACGTGACCAAAGGTCACGTGCTAGCACGTGACTGGGTTTAAAAGCATTATAATTTAATATAATTAAATTCTAAAAGTTTCTGAATCTTTCCAAATGGAAAAGGGTCATGGGGAACCGTTGGATTAAAATCCAAGGGTGATTAAAAATCACCAATTTATAGAAAAACCTTGGACAAGGAAAGATTTCCCTGAAAATCTCACCAGGATAACAAATAGAATATCTTTTGGATTTAAAATCCACGGTGAATAAAATTTACTGAATGATCTAAAGGCCCAGATTAATGATAAATATAAATCAAATCTCTCAACAATCAAATCAAATCTTCCAATGAGAGATTTGCTAAACAAATTAACTCTTTTCCTTCTCCTATAAATAGGAGCCAAGAAAAGAAGAGGGGGGATCTATTTTTTTGGGAGAAGAAACAGAGGGAGGAGAATTTAATTCTCAAGAAAAAAAAAAGCAAAGAGAGGAGAATTTAATTCTCTGCAAAAGAAAAACCCTAGGTAAGAAAAGAGAGGCTTCAAAAGAGAATTTAATTCTCAAAAGAGTTTAACTCTTATTTAAAGAAAAGAACTTAGTTCTTTCTCTGGTTGAGGATCTGCAAAGTGCACATCTCCCCATGAATTGAGAATTTAATTCTCATTGGGTTGAGATCCTGCCTTGCAGATCTAAAACACAGAGGAGGAATTGAGTTTTAAGAATTTAATTCTCCCAAACTCACAGGAATTTAATTCCTCCTAAAATGAAACTAGGGTTTAACCCTAATCAAGAATTTAATTCTTTTACATATCTGGGAATTTAATTCCTTTGAAAAGAAATCAGGGTTTCATCCTAAATAAGAATTTAATTCTTTCACAATAGGAATTTAATTCCTCCAAAACAAAATTAGGGTTTAACCCTACAGAGAATTCAATTCTTAAAAGATCTCTGTTCATGAAAAGAACTAGGGTCACGTGCCTCCACGTGACCCTTGAAAAGATCCCCTGCAAAGAACTTTGAAGCATCACCCCACGCAGAAATAAAAAGCAAAGGGAATGAAAGCTTTGGGCGCTCTCACGTGTTTACCACGTGACCCCTTAGCAAACGTTCTAACAGTCAGCACATAAATCCCCATCACGTGCCAACACGTGATGCTCGAAATAAAAAGGGAAAGTGTTTAACACTTATTCACAGATTTGAGGATAAAACAAAGGAGATGTGGCTCCGCATTTAGGGCGCCCTCACGTGTCACCACGTGACCCCTAATGAGCATTCCAACAGACCAGAGCGGGAGCCTCCATCACGTGCTCACACGTGGAGGCCGTCAGAATTAAAAGAGTTAAAACACTGATCTGCAGAATAAGATAAGGGAAATCAGGGCGCTCTCACGTGTCCACACGTGACCCCTCTCCCCTTAATGTTTAACACTAATCCGAAGACTTTGTCCTCAGTGATTAACACTGATTTTCTTAGTGTTTAACACTAATTTGGAAAACTCTATTTGCAGTGTTTAACACTGATTTGCTTAGTGTTTAACACTAATTTGAAAACACTGTTCCCAGTGTTTAACACTGATTATCTTTTAGTGTTTAACACTAACTTGCTATCTTATTCCCAGTGTTCAACACTGTTGGTTTCTAGTGTTTAACACTAGCTTCAGCCCAATTGGCTAAGTTTCAGAGGCAAAGCCTCTCCTTCAATGGACCAACAGAGGGCCAATATTTCAAACATAACTGGACTTAGCCCAAACTGGCCATAAGTCCTCAAATCATCTTGATCTGAGCACATCTGCTCTTTCAACCAACTCATTGGTTCAAGGGTACATCTCGGAACTCCTCTGATATTTGTCGTTGTAATCCTTCAACGTCTTCAGAGAGGTGACGGGTCCCGACAACCATACACCAACACGGACTGTGGGGTCCTTAAACTCATGGACTTATGCGTCCCTAAACCAAGATACGGACTGTGGGGTCCTTAAACCCGCGGACTTATGCGTCCTTAAACTAACGGACTAATGCGTCCTTAAACACACCCATATGGACTGTGGGGTCCTTAAACCCATGGACTTATGCGTCCTTAAACTACCTATTGACCGCAATGTCCTTAAACTACCAATGGACCACCACGTCCCTAAACTGGAACTTGGACCACCACGTCCCTAAACTGGCAATGGACCACTATGTCCTTAAACTGGTATTGGACCTCCATGTCCCTAAACTGGCAATGGACCACTATGTCCCTAAACTGGAACAATAGAGCCCAAATGCTCTTTTGTCGGATCTAAACGATCCCGTTAAGTCGATCTTAGTCCCAAACTGGACTAACGTATTCTTAACAACCGTTTAAGTTGATCTTAGCCTCAAATATGGCTAACGTATCCTTAAACCTTCAAACAGACTTTAGTCCCAAATTGGACTATGAATCCCCCCAATCAACTTTGGTTCAAGGGTACATCTCTGAACTCCTCTGACACCTATCGTTGTAATCCTTCAACGTCGTCAGAGAGGTGATGGGTCCCGACGGCCATACATTCATGGACCACTATGTCCCTAAACTGGAACAATGGAGCCCAAATGCTCTTTTGTCGGATCTAAACGATCCCGTTAAGTTGATCTTAGTCTCAAACTAGACTAACGTATCCTTAACAAACGTTTGAGTTGATCTTGGCCTCAAATATGGCTAACGTATCCTCAAACCAAACCCCCAAACCCAAATCTAAGATAATACGGATTTGGACTAGTCCACGCCCTACGGGGGACGACATAACTCAGTCTCCGTAAACAATCCACGGGCAACAAAATACAAAACAAACACCCACGACACGAAGTGACCAGCTGGAGAAGGAGAAAGTTGTTACCGCGATGCGGTAGCGTAATTAACTGCAGGGGCTTGCGCCTGCAGGGAAGAGCGTCCCCACAATAAAAAACCCCTCAAACGAGGGGGAATCTGACGAAGTCTGCTACATCGGACGCATCCGTTTAAACCTTCGATACGTGGTGCCATAAATCAACTTGGCATCTTCGGAGAGGTGAACGGATAGCACCAATTAGCATCTGTCCCGAATCTCAGTGCCAAGACATCGCAGTCTTGTGCGCCGTCTTTCAGAGGGGAACATGGACGTCTTGGATCTGGCAGATAGATGAGCCTGTTGCGCACCGCCAGCGCGAACAGTCTCCTCGTTTTATCCTGGGGAAATGAATAAGGGCATTTTAGCTTCTCGTTGAAGAATCGTTGTCTATCATTTTGGCGATCAGCTGGTTTTGGGCCGCTGGGCTGCAGCTGAGCATTAGCGAAGAAGTTCGCTTTCCCTTTCCTCTTTTCGTTTTGAGACACCATTTTCGAGGAAGATGGTCTATGGCCCATTTGATCCATTTGGGCCAGCTTGTCAATCAAGGCCAGAAGGTAGTCGGCTTGAAAAACATCATGAACTGGGATATGGTCGCCTGCGGATCGAGGGTACCCACGAATATACCTACTGCAGGAGCTTCTTCGTGCGTTGTTCGCATTACGACCATAGGTTCCGCCACCGGATTGCATACTGAACCCATGTTTCTCCCGGCTTCACCCTGGCATTGATCAATGCCGTGATTGGGGTGCGTTCGCTGTCACGCCCCGCTTCCCAGTGTACGGCGAAGTGGACACGACGAGGTCCGCTACGTATATACTCAAAAATACATACGCTAAGCGTAGCTAAGCAATACAAAATACACAAGAGACAAGAGTATAAAAGAACAGCAACTTTTATTAATAACATTCTTTGTACAATGCATGAAAAGAAAATACAACTGAAATAAAATGCGATGCCTAAACAGTGGCATAACAGGAAATGAAAATACTGAAAAGAACAAGGTACAGTATCTAGAGCTCGGGATCTTCGTTAAACTGCTCCAAGTCTTCGCCGGTAGGTTCGATCTCAGCTTGGTCCAACGCACATGACGATATTCAAAGAAGAAAGATATAGAATGTCGTCAGCGAACAGGTCGCTCGATAAGTCCCAAAGATAAGGAAGAATTAGGTAGACAATGTAAAAGTATTTTCTATTGTATTATATTGTTGAATATTATGGAATATTGAGTTAACGCTGTTGTTTGTAGCTTGGTACAGAAGGATGCCAGTGTATACGAGGGGGGTCTCTATATGCTAGAGACCAAGGCAAATAGAAAGTACAAGGAACCGTTATGCCACGGTACAACAGCAATAGGATTCAGGTTAGGTGTCTTAATCTGACCACCTCGTGCCACCTTTAACACCTTCCGTACCAATCTACCCCTTAAACCCCGTAGTATTTTAACAGTATTGTTGTATTGTATTGTGTAAGTTGGGTGACTGACCAAAACCATGATATCAGTAAACATGTTGTAACTGCATAATCAGGTAAATGGAATAACAGGATAATGGATGTATATCCATGGTTTGATTCAGTCAAAATTGAATAGATTGTTAACTGGATTCAGGAATTCATGTATTCATATTGAGTTGGAATATAAAAGAATATAGATTGACTTGAATCATATTCAAGTCAGAAATAGTCAGACTCTAACCCGAGTCAGACTAAAAGAAAGGTAATTTGAAGTTTGTACTTTTTAGGGGCCTCATTGTAATTTATAAAACTTGAGGGGGTTTTATGTAAAAAGTACTATTGTATAGTTTTCAAGATACACCTCAAGTATTTATTATTCGTCTTTATAGTTATAATGAGTGTAAATTTTATTTGTGTTATTCTAGTGAATATATCCTAATAAAAGTATTAATTGATTTATTTGAAATTCATGATATTTTAATGTAACTTTTAATCTTGTAATTTTAGAAAAAGATGGAACTTTATCTTATAACAAAATAGGCGTTTAACTGATAATTATATATATATGTTAATACAAGAATAATTTTATTCTCCAAAATTTCATTTTTCTTAAATGTCGTATTCTAAACCTTTTCGAGACCGAATGCTCCTTGCGGAGGTCTGAATCTCGCACTACTAGCCCGCGGGTGCACGATGAACCGTACTATCCCTAACGGGTTCCCCAAAGGTGGGTTGTAGCGGCGCTTTCCTTAGGTTTAATAAATACTATTCATTTAGAAAAACGGTTTCATAAGTATAAGGTATTTATTTGTAAAAGGGTATAGATTTCCGTATTTTAGTTTCTAGGGTTTCTTAAGCCAACTAGCCTATTTCTAAGGTCTAAACGATAAGTCATTAGAATCCTCAAATCGCCTCTTCACCGCCAATTGCGGCCAGGTAAGTGCCAGATAAGTGAGAAGGAACCACAGTAGTGGGCCTAATTAAAAACCACTAGCCTAGACACACTTGCCTAGACACCACAAAGTCAGTTTAGATAAACGATCGATGTCCATGACAAATCGTATTTTCATTTTAAAAGATTTTATTTAGAATTGTGTACAACTTAAAGCTTTCAAGAAAGGTTTATAAAGATAATGGTATTTTAGTGAAAAGTCTTGTATTTTCGTATTCTATGTTTTGACGTTTATCAATTAGGGTTATATTTGTGTGTGTGTAGAGGTAGGTCATTACCTCGTGACTTATTTTAAGGTTTAATGAAATTTAGAGGTTAAATATGATATATTAAACATGAAGGTATTTAAGCGCAAGAATACGGTATTAGAAAACGTTATCATTTCATGTGTGAAAATTCATTCAAATTGATTTCTACAAATTTATTTATCAAGATGAACATGTTTAGGAATGAGAGAATTAATTAGAACAAGAAAAATAAACTTTATGGTATTTTTATGAAAAGAATACGGTATTACACGAAAGCTATCATTTCATGTGAGAAACTTTATTTAAATTGGTTTCTATGTGATTAATAGTCATCATGGATATGTTTAGGTATTATGGATTAGGTGACAAGTGGAATTTTATAGAAAAACCGAATCGGAAATCGGTTTGTTCCGATTTCCGTCGAGTTCTAAAAAGTCGTATTTTCTATTAAAAGAAAAGGGAGATAGGAAAGATGGGACTTACAAGTTTGGACAAGCTAAGGAGGCTAAGGAAGGTGGTGGATGTCGGTGCATCGAAAACGTCGCGAAGGTTCTAGTACGATCGCCGGAATTCGTCGTCGGTTTCGGCAGCGCTTCGCTTCTCGCTCTTTGTACCGAGTTCTCTTGAGAATTTGGGAGAGTGGACTTAGAGTTGTAGGGTGAAATGGTAGAGGGTAGGGGTGTTTATATAGGGCTAGGCTAGGGTTAGGGTTTGGATTAAAAAATATTTAAAAATGTAAAAATTCATTAAAATTTCATTAAATTTGGGAGTAAAAGAGGTGTAATGGGAAAATGATAACTGCTCTGGAAAATTGAAGTATGCAGGGGTATTGACCAAGTCAACACGGAAATTTTCCGTGTTGACGACTCGGCCGACCGGCCGAGTCCGGCCGGCGGCGCCGGCCGATTCGGCCGAACCGCCGGCCGACTTGGCCGAGTTGGGGCCAAGTCGGGGCTCGTTCGATAGGGTTTCACTTGGGGGGAATTTTGGTGTACTTTATTTTTTGTGTGCAGCATTAATTTTGTGAGTTATAGCTGTTTGACTGTTGACCTTCCAAAAAAATTAAAACAAAATATTATAAAAAATATGTGTGGCATGGGATTCGAACTCTGATGGCTTGGTTCAGCAGTGCAAGGTATTACCAATGAGCTACAAGCTCCTTCTTGTAATTATTGTAGGGAAATAGATACTTAAAGTGTTATCAGCAACATTAATACTCCAAGTATACTTCAAATTTAAATCAAATTTAGGTATACAAAAATTTGAGTTGTTACATTCGCTGTCGCTTGCGAACTTTTGTGTAAACAGTAGCTCCATTTCTGCAAATGTCTTAACGGAGTCATTCGGGAGCTCAGAGTACCATTCAAACGTTGTCTCCGACAAGCTGCCAACAAACAAGCGAAGCAGCAGTTTGTCGTCTCCCTCCAGTATTACCGCACAGGGCTCTGAATTGAGCAACGTGCTGGTGTGGATTACACGTCCCTTTATGCACGTGGAACTTAGGGATCGTGTATCCCGGCGGGTACATTATTTGGTCATACCAACCCGATAGGGTCGTCCAGTCTTGACGATTTGGCCAGCCGCTTGGCTCGCCTGATGAGATCGTATTTTTTGATCTATATAGTCGTCAAGGGCGGCTTTAGAGATGGTCTTCTCCTTGGCTGCTGAACAAGAAGGAAGAGGGTTCGATGTCTCCCCTCTGTCGTCTTCAAGGACAATCAGAGGGTCTTTAGCTGGAGGATCCGGCTGCATCATCATTCTGACCATATCTTGGAATAAAAGCACCATTTGTTTTATGTTGGCCGCTTGTTCTGCGGCCTTTTTGTCTTTCCTCTCGAGCATTCTTCGGAGGAATTCGGCATCAGTTTCCTGTTCCTGACGCTGCTCTGATGATGTTTCCAGGTTTTATTTTGGCTCAGTGAGCGCGGCCATGGCTGTCAGCATCTCTTGGAGCTTTTATTGTTGTTGCTCCTGAGCCTTAGTTACTGACCACGTAAGTGGTCGATGACCCCCAGAAGCACGGCTTTCTTCTTTTCCGGAAGCCATGTAAATGGTGTGCACCACCATGCCCCCTGACTTGGGACGTTTGGATTCTGCGCCTTTGAGATTTGTCGTAGACATGTGGATTTTCTCCGGCCTTCTTCTTTTGTGGGCGGTCGATGTCGAGGGGGCTGTTGCAGCGGGCACCCAAATAGATGATACCTTCTGTGGTACGACAGGATGGTCCTTCTCTTGCTGAACCTTCATTTTCTTCGGTTGGCAGGAGTATTCTTGGTTAATCACAGAGTGTTGGACCCTTCGCCAGACCCTGTGGAGTTTGGAGGACAACCGCTGAGGGGGCTGTTCCGACATCGCCATTGTGATCTTTTCAGCGGGTGGAGGAGACTTTTTCAGCATGGCGGTTGGCGAATTCCTGCGTACCCTGTTAAGTGATTCAAAGTTGTTCCCAGTTGGAACAGCTGTATCAATTTCCACCGTTGAAGCTGGTGGGGTAAGTCCAGAAGGGGAACTGCCCCTAGCTTTCCTCACTCAGCGCCAGTGGCGACTTCGAGCATGTCGAGGGGCTGGGACCAGCTCTGCTGTTGGGGTAGCTGCATCGTGCTTCATACTTTGATGAGAGACCGCTGTTGGTGTCAGCCTGTCAAAGACTGACGTCCGTTGAGAGGGGATGGTCAACCTGTCGAAGGTAGACTTTCGAGCAGAGGTAACGGCTTTGGTGACTTTGCCTGGAGCGGGAGTTGGAACGGCCAGTCTTGTGAAGACCGACCCCTTAGCAGGAGAAGTCTCTCTGATGACTTCATTTACTGGAGCAGGGATGGCTATCCGTTTCAGGATAACCCCTTCAGGTATTGCGGGATTCTTCGCGGGCCCATTGGAGCTTTGGCCCAGTCTGTTAAAGACCGAGGCGTTGGATTTGGGCGACCCGTTGAGAGAGGCCGCGATAGTTGCAAGCCTATCAAAGACCGAATTCTTTGGAGCTTCTTACGATGGCACCGGGATGCTGAAGCTTGTTGGTGGGAGCATGGTCCCGAAGAACAGTCCGATGGTGGCCCAAGTCACCTGTTCCACTGGCATGGCGAAGATGGAGGTCGCTTGGGACCCATAAGTCACTCCTCCAGCGAGGAAGGAGTGGGAGTTGTAGCAGCAGCTAGTGCAGTTGGAAGCCATTTTCTCTGCACGGGAGCAAGACACCAAATCTTAGTACCTCGAATCAAGGGGCAACCATATTAAACCGCAATTCGTTCGCGAACACGACATACGAAGTGTGGAGTGGAAAGAGGAAAAGGTCCTACCAAGCGTGCTAGAATCTGTTCGCCGCCGAAAGACGCGACCGGGACGTTGGGACGTCCGGCCTGAATTTTAGGGGGCAGATACTATTTGGTTTTATCCGTCCAACTCTCCGAAGATGCCAAGTTGATTTATGACACCGTGTATTGGAGGTTTACACGGATGCGGCCATTGTAGCAGACTTCGTCAGATTCCCCCTCATTTGAGGAGTTTTTGATTGTGGGGACGCTCTTCCCTGCAGGCGAAAGCCCCTGCAATTAATTATACTACCGCGTCGTGGTAACAACTTTTTCCTTCTCCAGATGGTCACTTCATGTCGTGTGTGTTTATTTTTATTTTTGGTTGCCCGTGGATTGTATACGGAGACTAATTTATGTTGTCGCCCATAGGGCGTGGATTAGTCCAAATCCGTATTTTCTTAGATTTAGTTTTGGTTTGGATTTAAGGATCATTATTCTCATTGAGATTAAGATCAACTTAAATGTTTTTTGAGGACACGTTTGTCTAATTTTATACTAAAATCTACTCAACAAGATTTTGGGATCATTTAGATCCAACGAAAGAGTATTTGGACTCTATCGTCTTAGTTTAGGGACATTGCGGTCCATAAGTTTAAGGACATCATATTCCATGGAGTTTAAGGACATCATAGTCCATGGAGTTTAAAGACGTCATAGTCTGTAAGGTTTAGTTTAGGGACGTTGAGGTCCATAAGTTTAAGGACATCATAGTCCATGGAGTCTCTGGTTGTCGGGACCGGTCATCTCTCTGAAGACGTTGAAGAATTACAACGACACATATCAAAGGAATGAAGAGATATATCCTTGAACCAATATTGGTTGGGGGATCTATAGTCAGGTTTGGGACCAAGTCCAATTAAAAATATTGGAAGAACTATGGGCTCAGTTAATCTGAATTGGGGGATTTATGGCCTACTTGGGCTCAGCCTATTCAGTTAAAGCGTTTGAACACTTATTTGGACTCAATCCATTCATTTTTGAACAAAATATTAACATTTGCTTGGGCTCGGGCCCTTTTTTGTTCAATAATGTAGAGCATTAATTTTGGGTTCTCACACCTCTTCTTCTTTTGTCTTTTAATGAGTGTTGAACACTCTTTGTAGCGCAAAGCACTTTATGTACAGAGCCTTTATGTACAGAGCACTTGGCGTTGAGCGCCAGACTTGGAGCGCTGAGGCGCTTCTTATGAAATAGCGCACACGTGAGGAGCACGTAGCACGCATAGCGTTGAGCGACAGACCTGAAGCGCTAAGGTTTTCATATGAAATAGCGCACACGTGAGGAGCACGTGGCGCGCTAAGGCGCTTCTTATGAAATAAAGCACACGTGAGGAGCACGTGGCGCGTTTGGCGCTGAGCGTTAGACTTGGAGTGCGGGGCGCTCATTATTGAGTAGTGCCCACGTAAAGAGCACGTGACGCGCTTGGCGCTGAGCGCTAGCCAATGAGTGCAAAGCGCTCTTGATTAAGTCTGTACTCTGAGAATTAAGCTCTCGTTTATAAGAGACCACGCAACAAAAAAATTTTTAAGCGGCGAATTTTTGCAAAGAATCCTGCAGAAAAATTGTTATTATACTTTTGCAGAGGAGAGAGAAGAAGATAGGAAATATACCAGAGAACTTTGAAGACCTAATTCGTCAAAGATGCCGCGGTTCCGCGGCCAATTCCAGCTTCTTGCCGCGGTTCCGCGATCAATTGAACTGTTCTTTGAACAAAACTTTTTTCTGATGCTCCCCTTGCCCCTCTGGTCTTGATGAAATGCTCTGAATCTTTATCTCCCTGCTACAGTGATTCCAGATCTCCTTGCAAAATTCACACACTAATCGTTAAGTACACGATAGGTTCTTGATTTAAATTTTGATGGAATAATAATACTTCAACCCAAATAGCAAGAAAGAACAAATTACGCACATATCCCCGGCAACGGCGCCATTTGATTTGCCCAATAAAAGTAGGTAGTAATAGTAACAACAATCAATAATAGTATCACATGTAGCGAGCGTTAGTG
This sequence comes from Agapanthus africanus, assembly GCA_030015575.1. Lineage (NCBI taxonomy): Eukaryota > Viridiplantae > Streptophyta > Magnoliopsida > Asparagales > Amaryllidaceae > Agapanthus > Agapanthus africanus. The sequence continues at coordinate 971,342,430 of CM057337.1, forward strand.
AGCACGGGTCGTCCTCTGGAATTCGAGGAATTCATAAATTCTTGCTTTAGTTGAGTCGAAAGAACTAGTAAAAAAATTCAAGAAATTGTTTAAGATTTGGTTGAAGTAATAATTTCAAGAAATTCAAGAAATCGTTTTCAAGAAAGGAAATCAAGAAAATGTTTAAGATCCAATTATCAAGAAAATATAAAGAAGGTTTGTAGGATCCAATCGGATTTAGTAGCCATGGATGACTAATAAATGTAACTCGTCTTTTCTATTGACAGTTTAACGCTAGATTGATGGCGATGAATGCGGATTAAGGTTTCTTGGAAGAACTAGGGTTTCTTCACTCTAATCCACTTTCCTTTCATTGATCCCATTCATTTTCTAGCCCTTCACAACAAGATCGTCAATCTTATCTCACATTGTGGTCAAGATAATCAATAATTTGATATCGTACCCAATGAGGATGTTAACGATTCTTTTGCGAAGGTTTGTAAACTTCACAAAACTAAAGAAAAGTAAAGAATTCTATCATCCATCGATCTACCATAATCCTACGAATCCTATCAAGCGGAGATTTACTCGCGCATCCTGAAAATAGAAGAAAGATTAGAAAAAGAACTCATAATGCGGAATTTTAGAAGAAGGCGAAATTGAAACAAATTATCACCTTTATTATTCAACTTCAAATTACAACTTCTTCAATCCGAGATTACAAGAAGAATTGCTCTCGATCACTCCCTTGAAGAGGTAATTTTTCCGTTGATCTTTACGTTGCTCGATCACCGTGAGTCTCGGACTTGTCGTGGATTGCGTGCTCGATGATGAAGATCGGCTTCGTATAAAGGATCTTTGGTTGAATCGATTGATGAACTTCTCGATGATTCTTGATTTTGGATCTTGTATTTGATGTTGGCTCTTTTCTTGATTTGATTTGATGAATGAATTTGGGGAAATTAGGAACTAATTGGGGACTAATTGGTAACCCTTTCAATGTAGTCTTAGGTCCATTATATAACCTTTAATCAAGCTTTCCCAACAAACTAGGTTGTTATAGAGAAGTTTCTAGAACAAGGTTGTTACATAGAGGCTTCCCCAACAAGCTAGGTCATTGAGAAGAAGTTTCCAGAGAGTTCCCGACTCCGAAGCCTACGACTCGGCCGCGGATCTACGGCGACTCGTCCTAACTCGGCCGCGGTTCCACGGCCAATTGGTGAGATTGTTGCTTCAAAATTCTATGGTGTTCTGGTGTTGATCTCTGGGCATTTATGTGATATCTGGAATATTCTTATCTCTTCTGAATTTCGGCCAGTTTTTGATCCTTCGATTTTCCTGTATTTTATCGGCAGATTCCTGATTCCCGATATCTGACCTGAGCTAATCTTACACAAGATCTCAATGAATAATGTGAGATACAAAATATTATGCGTAAAAATATTAAACATACAATTTCTTTCATAATGTTGATTATAATGTATAACACATGGTAATTGATATTTTGCAGATGAACTTCTAATATGTGTTATATTTATATCAAATACTTTTAGATGATTAAGAAAAGTAAGAAAATTGTCTTGTTAAAAATGCACTATTTTCGACTGAACAGGGGCCGAGGTGGTTGCAAGTCGATCGAAGACCGACTTCTTTGCAACTTCCTATGGTGGCACTGGGGCGCTGAAACTCGCTGGCGGGAGTATGGTCCCGAAGAACAATCCAGTGGTGGCTTGAATTACCCGTCCCACCGGCATTGAAAAGATGGAGGCCGCTTTGGGCCCATATGTCACTCCTCCAGTTCGGGCGGAGCGGGAGTTGCTGTTGCAATTTGTGCAGCTTGAAGACATTGATCTTTTTCTTCTTCTTTTTCCTGCATAGGAGCAAGACACCAAATGTTAGTACCTCAAACCCAAGAGCAACCATAGCAAACTGCGATTTTGTTCGCGAAACACGACATACGAAGTGTGGATTGGAAAGAGGAAAAGATCCTACCGGGCATGCCAGAATCTATTCACCGCCGAAAGACGCGACCGAGACGTTAGGACGTCTGGCATGAATTTTGGGGGTAGATGCTATTTGGATTAATCCGTTCACCTCTCCGAAAATGCCAAGTTGATTTATGGCACCGTATATCGGAGGTTTGGACAGATGTGGCCGTTATAGCAGACTTCGTCAGATTCCCCTTCGTTTGCGAGGGGTTTTTGATTGTGGGGATGCTTTTCCCTGCAGACGCAAGCCTTTGCAGTTAATTACGTTACCGCATTGCGATAACCACTTTCTCCTGCTCCAGACGTTCACTTCGTATCGTGTGTGTTTGTTTTATTTTTGGTTTGAGTTGTCCGTGGATTGTATACGGAGACTAATTCACTCCAAAAAAATCTCCATGAGAAATACACCGGAATAAAATATCAGAGTAACAGGGTAGAACCCTAGGATCTTTTGAGATTAATGGTCTATCAAAATCATCTCAAGGAAAGAGCAAAACTCTGCTAATGGGTGTTCATATCAGAATTTTGCATTATTATATCACCCATTCTTAATCATATTTTAAATAAATAGGTGCTTTTGATCCATGTCTGCTAAATAGTTGCAGGTTATAGGTTCTCAGAACAATACAGTGAAATTCATGAAAAAACGCTAAAATGTGAGACTACAACCAACAAAAGATGAATCTGTATGATGCCGCCTAACAGTTCAAGGGACAAATAAAAATCAGTAAACAGTTCCATGCATAAGACAGTTCAAGGGAAGCAAAAGATACAAGACTTCAAAGCGAAGCTTACGGTAAAAGTCCACAAATTCTGCACTGTTGGAAATCTGGAAGAAAGTAGAAAAGATTCTGAGGAACCAAGTGAAGAAAACAGAAGATAAAAGCAACTTGAAGAAACCCTGAAGAAATGGGCCCATGAGCCCACCAAATGGCCGCAAATCCGCGGCCAAACAGGCTATTCTGCCGCGGTTCCGCGGCCGTGCAATGCACGTGTCGGTGGGGTGTCGGTGTTTTGACTCGGTCTTTGGGATTGTTTTGTAATTTCATGTATGGATCAGAATGTAAACCTAGGGTTTTTCACATCTATAAATAGGAGGGCTCAAAGCCAAATAAAGTGTGCCTCTTCTAGGGTGCCTCTTTTGAGAAGCCTCTTTCAGGGTGCCTCTTTTGAGATGCCTCTTTTTAATTTCTAGATTAAATTTTAATTTCCTTGTAATCATCAAGAGGTCATCAATAAAGGTAATTTTTTTTATCATGCATTCTTTTATCTGAATTTAATTCCTGAATTTTGATCTGTCTTTTATTATCTGCAACTTAGATAGTCTTTTAAAATTATAAAAAAATGAATTTCATTGTTCATAACTTTCCTAATGAGTGAGCAATTCCTCACTTGTTAGGGTTAGGATCGGGAAGGTGAGAGAAGGAAATCTCTCTCACTCCTTTCCTTGCCCCCATAATTTTAATCAATACGGACTCTATTTAAATGAATCACATACCGCTCACTACGGCACCCTATTCTACGAGGTAGGGTGATTCCCTAGTTAGACCGGTTGAGGTTGATTTAAATAGAGCTTAGGGCTAAGAGTTAAGAAAGGACGGATAAGAACCAAAAGGAAGAAACTAAGTTTCTTTCCAGTCGTGCTAATCCCCTTTGTTGACTATTACCCTAACACCTATATTCTTCATTAGGGTATTGAAAGCAGTGGGTAGAATCCTGATCAGTCGAAAATATTGCATTTTTAACACATCAATTTCCCTACTCTTTGCAATCATCTAAAAGTGTTTGGTATAAATATAGCACATATTAGTAAATTGTCCACAAAATACCAAATAACATTTGTTATACATTATAACCGACATTTAGAGGGAAATTGTATGTTTATTATTGCACGCATGATCTTTTATATATCGCAACACTTGTCTCGAGATTGTGTGAAGGAAATTCTCCAGGTAAAGAACCGGAATCATAAAAGTGCTGATAAAAATACACCAAGTCCAAGACTTGTGATCTGGCAGTAAACAAGAAAGTATAAAAATATTCCAGACATCAGAAAAGTGCCATAAAGACAACAAAAGAATACACTAGAATTTTCAAGCACCAATACCACCAAACAGCCGCGGATCCGTGGCCACGTGGACACATCATCGGCAGATTACTATTCCCGAGATCTCCTTTCAAGATCAAAACTTTTTCGAGACACTTCGGTCTCCAGAGATCTCCAGAAGCTTCTTTCCTAACAGCCAAGTTTCTTGTACAAGCCTAATACCTACCAAGCTTCTCAAGCAAGCTAAATAACTAACTCAATCTAGAAGATTCTACTCAACTACCAAGCTTGCAAAAGAAAGCTAAACCTAGATTAGCTTCTAAAGGAAGCTAGATCAAGATTCTAGGGGAAGCTAAAGGAGAGGACTATATAAAGGGACCCAAGGCCTCATTACAAAGGTTGTTGAAGGTTGTTGTTCATTATTCATCATTTGAGGGTAAAATTCTTGTGAGATCCAAATCAATTCCAAAGCAAATTGAGTGACACAATTTGATCCAAATCAAGATCATCGAGTACCAAATCAAGCAAGCATTCAACAAGCCTTTTTGAAGCAACGCCGATCTTCATCCGAGCAAGAGATCCAAAACGATCCGCGACTCACGGAGACGATGCGAAGCTAGTTCGACGATCGAGTTCTCTCCTCAATTCATGTAGTCTTTGAGTGAATTGTAACGAAACGTTGAATAATAAAAGGTGAAAATTCTTGATCTTGCTTTTCTTTACATTTGAGCATTATGAAGAGTTCTCAATTCTTGATTGTTTTCTTTTTCATGATGTTTGAGTGAAAACTCCGCTCGTGGAGGAATCGAGAAAATAGATAGATGGCGATGATTAAATCTTGAACGGTTCTTAAGTCTTATGAGTTTTGTAAACTTTAGGAAATTTAATCATCGACAACCTAGTTTTGAGCGAGATGCTTTCTTGAATGATTTCGCTCTTAATTAGAGATCAACGATCGATGATTGAATTTCCTAGAGGCTAGAATTTGAATGCTAATCAACGAAAGGACAAGGGATGTGATGAAGAAACCCTAGTTTCTTCAATAGATCCCTAATCCTCGTTGATCGTCATCGATCTAGCAACAAATCATCAATAGATAAGAATTTGTAATCATAATTCTTCATCATCACTATCGATTGGATCGATTCCTACGAGCCTCTTTACAAATCTTGATAATTCATTCGATTTGGATATCATCTTGACAATTCTTGATTCTTGATTCTTGATCTTTATTTTCTTGATGATTCTTGAAACTAAATTTCAAAATTATTAAATCATTTTCTTTTATCCTTTAATTTTCAACTCAACTAAAACAAGATCGAGCAAATCACACTTTCTCAGTGGACGATCCGTTCTCATTGACGAAACTACAATAGACACCGTCAATTGATTGCGGTATAAATTTCTTTGGTTGTGAAACATTCTAAACACGACAACGGAAACGATCAATCAAATCCCTTTTTCCAAACTAACCTAATCCTAACCCTAGCAAGATTTTTAATCGATTTAATCTCATTCTTAGATCGTAAAACAAAACCCGACTTGATCGGATTAACTCGTTAGAACAAAAAGAAAATGAATCTATCTCCCTGTGGACCGACCCGTACTCAACCGGCTAGCTACCAAGCGACACCGTTATTGATTGCGGTATATTCTTAACTTTGATTTTAAAACGCACATGCAAAATCTCCATCAATCAAATGGTGCCGCTGTCGGGGAGACGGTAGTCTCTTTCTTTGTGTAATTTCGGGTTAATAAAAAAAATTAAAAAAAATTGAAAAAATTGAAAAAATTTAAAACAAAACAAAATAAAATAAAATAAAAATTCATCTTGTTCTTTTTGAGAGGTATTGTGTGAATTGCTCAGGAAAAGAAGATGGACTGATTCAGATCTGGAAAAAGCCAGTGAACAAATCAACAAACAGAAGATCTGAACAGACAAAGGAGAATCACAACAGACAACAGAAAAATTTTGGAGATCCAAACCAACTTAACCACCGCGGAACCGCGGCGGATTCAAGCGTTTGACTGCGGAACCGCGGTCAACTGCTGACGTCAGCACCCTAAAATTTTCTGTAAGTATTTTTGTCCCCTCTCCTACCCTGAGCTCCACTGAAAAAAAATTCCTACAGGGTTCTTTGCGCAAAAATCTTTCTCCCTCTTCAATAAATTGTTTTTGTGCAGGATTCTTTGCGCTGCCAAATAAAAAAAAATTGCAAGTGTTTTTGGTGTGTTAATTGCTTTGCATATTTAAAACGGACTTTTAAGGGGCTATAACACCAATCAAGATTGGGTGGGGAATTTCATTACCCTTCCTAAGACCCCAAAAATTACAAAAAGCATATGCATCAACCCTCGAGTTAATTAAAAAATATTTAGACTCAGCCAAATAAGGACTGTCGCGCTCATTAGGACAGAGGAAGGTTGTGGGCAATCGGTCGTTTATCTAAACCTGACTTTGTGGTGCCTAGGCTAGACAAGTGGGAAAGGTAATTTTAAAAGGCCCGTCTCACGGTGATTCGTGAGCGGATCCATCCATTCTTTACTTGTGCTTACCTGGCCACAATTGGCGGTGAAGAGGCGATTTGAGAGATATCTCACAACTTGCCCTTTGGACCAGTTAGAAGTAGTCTAGTTGACTTAGGAGACCCTAACTCTAGGTTTGCTTGTGCATGTTTAAACTGTGGTTATTTAAAATTGTGCTGTAGTTCCGTACAAATTATTGCAAAACTCTTTCTAAAAAAACACTTTCAAAAAAAATTTTGAAAACTCCAAAAACAAAAAAAAAATTCAAAAAAAATTCAAAATTTTTTTTAAAAAAATAAATAAATAAAAATAAAAAAAATTCACATTCTTTCCTTTCTTTCCTCACATAATAGGTACCCCACCTCGTAAAACTCTTTTCGAACTTTATTACCCTCAACCAGACATTACTTCCTACGCTCATAGTTTTAGTCGAATTTCGGACGACCACTCCATGCCCAAAATTTCTTTGAAAGATCGAATAGACGCGTCTAGGGCATCCAGTTGGACTCCGCAATCCACCTTGTATTAACCATTTCAATCTTCACCACCTTCTTACCTTGATACTACTTTTTCGAGTCCTGTTGTAACACCGAAACCCATGTCTATTGCTGAACATATTGAACAATCTCGTAACCGATCTTTCACTCCTTTCAACACTTCCAGTTCTTTGGATAAACAATTTCATTCACCTTTTTTATCCAAATGTCGATCCTAATACTGTACAACCATTCAATTCCTATCCATCCTACCCAACTGTTGCACCTTCCCTAGAAATTGCTTCAAGAAGGTGACTCGGAGCCTAGAAGAAGGAAGGTGACTCGCGCAGACAGCTGACTCCTTTTCAATAGAAAGGAATAGCCACAGCCATTTGGGAGTTTCCAGTATCCAAACAATTTTGAATCTGTTATTGAAACCCCTTCACAACCCATGTCTAGTCTGGAACAGTCATTGGAAGATTTTTTGGTAGCGTCAAGACAACATATGATGGATTTGAATGCGTCCATGGCCACCCTTTTACAACCTAGTGACCCAGTAACTAGTTTCTAACTAGCTCCAAATTTTTCAATGTATGATGAGGCGGTTGGACAGATTGAGAATTTGAGTGGACAGAGTGAGCTGTGCACCCTTCCAAATCAAACCTACCCATCCCCAATTGAATTCCACAATTCCGGTTTTGAATGTCTATCCAGTGTTCCAAATGATTCACCAGTTGAAAATAAAACGTTTAATGAGTTGTGCGACTTTGTAGTGTTTGATTTACCTGATTGTGAAGGGTCCCTTTCGAGTGAACCCACACCTAATCCTTTTGACCTCTACACCTCCACTCTAGAACCTGAATTGATAAATATCCATGCTTTTGATGAGGTGTCTAAAAAAATTGATTTTCACTTGATCGAGGATATTGACGCTGGGAATATTTTGGATGATGAACCCGCAGATTTGACTGAGTTTCTCTCTCCAATTCATCATCCCGAGTCATTAACTGTTTTTCCCAAACTTCATATGCTTCTTGATTTTGATGAGAATTGCATGGATAAGCTAAATTTTGAGGAGAGTATTGAGGAAATTATTGAGGATGAAGCGGTTTTACTTGAGGAGTCGGATTTTCCAATTCATTCTATCCCTTTCATTGACTGTACACACATTCCTGAATCTTTAGCCGATACCCTTCCTCAATCACTTCCCTCCATCCTTATTCATACTTTGCAAGAAACCGTTACACTTTCATTTTCAATGTCTGGTTTACCAAGTTCAACGTACCCATGTTTTCTCACGAATCTTGAGGGATTTGACCTCATTTCTCAGTGGGTTGATAGATTAGCACAATCGTTTTTTACACATCGGTCATTACAAATTGTGCTAATTTATACACTCCATCTCCACCCTCAAGTTTGTATTCAACTTCTTTCTCCCACTTTCTCTGGTTCTTCTTTTAATCTTCCTGTAATGATAGCGAGTGTTAATAAATCACAATCCGATATTTTGAGTTCGATAATTCTAGAAAAACAACTTGATTTAGACTCTTTTGAAAATAAGGTAAATGAGCCTTACGACTATCCTACCTTCATAATTTTTGAAAAATCAAGTGTGTTGAATTCTAGCGCGACACTTATTGACATTGAAATGTTCAATCGGACCATCGATGGAAGTTTCGAAGATATTTTTGCCGACGAACTCGCATTCCTAAATGACACGGATTTTGTGATAAATCAGCCTCCATCTGAAGAAGTCGAACCACCACCATTTCTTTTTCCCTTCCGCCATTCTTCTTCTCCACCGAGACCGTATACTACTTTTATCTCCACACGGTCTCGTGTGTTTCTCATTTCTTTTCTCTACACTCTATTCTTTCACCAACCACACCATTATAACGATAAAATTTTTGAATGGTTGGTACTAACCTTTGGCCTGTGTAAGGCCTTGTATAGCTTGATACTGTGTTTTTCTCCTCCCTAACTCTGAACTTTAATGCTTCAACAGTGGAAACACTGTTTCACTTAAGTTTGGGAGGGACATTTTTGTATATATATTTTGTTTTCTTTTTCTGTCAATAATAATAAATAAAAAAAGAGATAAAAAAAAACAGGGGAGTGCCGACAATTTTGACCCACTTGGTGTAGCCTGACAGTGAGGACACTGTCAAGTTTAAGTTTAGGGGTGTGCTCGGTAAGGTTTCTTCCTTCGCATTCATGTGTATATTTTTGCATTTGCATACTTATTTTAAAACCCATAAAAATTGAAAAATTTAAAAAAAAAATTATAAAAATTTAAAAGTTCAATTTTGGCCATATTTGACTTAAGTTTAACATGACGGTTGAATAGTTAGGGAAAAACTAGATCCTAAACTTAGTAAATTAAAAACCCTAAAAATAACCTTTCTTAAAGTTTAACTGTAGAAAATATATGTCTTTATAGTTTATTTAGAAATAGGCAAATTTTGAGTTCAGTTTTGGGCCAAGTCAAAATAAGGGAAGAGTATTGAAATTTTTATTGAACTGTAAGTCTGAAAAATAATTCCGAACCTTTAGTCTAAATTCTGAGAATATATACCCTACAACTCGCACATACACGCACCTTGAAACTTGGGATAGTAGAGGATACCTTGAATTGCTCTTGTCTAAAATCCTTAGTATGAAGAAAAATTAAATAATAGTATAAGTGTGAATAAAGAGATATAAAAAAATGAACACTGGTTTTGTAATAACTTAAGGCTGCGTAAAATAAAAAAATATATAGCGAGGGTGCTTTATCACCTAGTGCCTTAGATCAACTGGTTTGTGAGTCACTGCTAAAGCCTTAGGTATTACAAGACGAGAAATTACGCCTTAATGCGCAAACACATTTTGTAATCGGTCGTTAGTACCTCAAGAAGTATTAACGGTCGCATGAAGGATGTGTGAGCAATTTCATCTTAAATTCACCAACTAAAAGTATTTTGGACGAAAGACAAGAGTATGATAGTTTGAATTGAATTTCCAAGTGTAGGGGTGATAGATACACACACGTAGGGGTATATGATTGGGGTTTGGATAAAAATAAGAATGAAAGATAAGTCTTATACTTTCAGTAGAGATGATAAAAATTCCTAGGTTGAGATGGAACCTTAGAAGGAAAATTCAAAAGATACTGAAAGCTTAATAAATTTGCAGAACATATACGATCTTAAGTTAAATGATAAGTAAGTGTGAAAAATACAGGTTGATGATTTCTAAGTTGAAGATAATAGAATTTCTTGCTAGAACACTGAATTAAAGAATGAAAGTAAATAGGCCAAATTGATCGGATTTTGAGGGTAGTATCCGCTGAAAACCCTCAGGAGACAACACTCCTCCTACTAGGGACACCTAGAGGTTTAACGGCTTGTTGCACGAGCACGGCGCAATCGCGATTCCCTGCGAAAGTGAGGTTAGGATTTTTCGAGAATAAAAATAGTTTTGCTCGGGACGAGCAAAAGATAAGTTTGGGGGTATTTGTTCATATCAGAATTTTGCATTATTATATCACCCATTCTTAATCATATTTCAAATAAATAGGTGCTTTTGATCCATGTCTGCTAAATAGTTGCAGGTTACAGGTTCTCAGAATAATACAGTGAAATTCATGAAAAAAACGCTAAAATGTGAGACTACAACCAACAAAAGATGAATCTGTATGATGCCGCCTAACAGTTCAAGGAACAAATGAAGATCAGTAAACAGTTCCATGCACAAGACAGTTCAAGGGCAACACAAGATACAAGACTTCAAAGCGAATCTTACGGTAAAAGTCCACAAATTCTGCACTGTTGGAAATCTGGAAGAAAGTAGAAAAGATTCTGAGGAACCAAGTGAAGAAAACAGAAGATAAAAGCAACTTGAAGAAACCCTGAAGAAATGGGCCCATGAGCCCACCAAATGGCCGCGGATCCGCGGCCAAACATGCTATTCTACCGCGGTTCCGCGGCCGTGCAATGCACGTGTCGGTGGGGTGTCGGTGCTTTGACTCGGTCTTTGGGGTTGTTTTGTAATTTCATGTATGGATCAGAATGTAAACCTAGGGTTTTTCCTATCTATAAATAGGAGGGCTCAAAACCAAATAAAGTGTGCCTTTTCTAGGATGCCTCTTTTGAGATGCCTCTTTCAGGGTGCCTCTTTTGAGATGCCTCTTTTTAATTTCTAGATTAAATTTTAATTTCCTTGTAATCATCAAGAGGTCATCAATAAAGGTATTTTTTTTATCGTGCATTCTTTTATCTGAATTTAATTCCTGAATTTTTATCTGTTGTTTCACCCAATCAGAACAAAGCTCTATTTTAAAATTCAAAATTTAAAAATTGAAGCAACGCTTTAGATCCAGCGCTAGACGCGCTGCGCGCCACGTGTCAAATACGGATGCGCTAGCGCCAGGCGCGCTGCGCCCTAGGCAGTGCACCCCCAATCAGAGCAAAGCTCTGTTTTAAATTCAAAATTCAAATTTTGAAGCAACGCTTCAGATCCAGCGCTCTGCGTTGCGCGCCACGTGTCAAACACAGGTGCGCTAACGCAGGCTGCGCTGCACGCCACGTGTCAAACGTAGGTGCGCTAGCGCTGGAATTAAAAATTCCCCATCGTTAGATCAAAAGATCTAATAATGATAAATCTTTAATTAATCAGAATTAAAATTCTGCATGGAAAAATTTCTCAATCTTATTAAAACAAGAAGATTATCTTCTGTAAAATGGGAGCCCTAGGATCAAAGATCCAACGGTGGGGAAACATTCCCAAATCAATCAGAGAAAGATCTCTTTAACTGATTTAACAAATCAATTTGCCCTATATAAAGGCCCCAAGACGTAAAGTCTGATATAGAAAAAAAAAACCTACAAACTTTGAGAAAACTCAAAGAAAGAAAAAGCAAGCTTTTAGCAAAAGAAGATCATTTCTTCAAGGTAAAGAACTTGGACAATGAACACAGAGATGAAATCATCTCATGAAAAGAAGAATCATCTTCTTAAAAGATCATAGATCTGCAAAAGACCAAGGTCTCTTATAAAAAGATCAAAAGATCTAATCATAAAAACAAAAAGAAGTATTTACTTCATTCATATAAAATTGATCTACAAAGGCAAAGCCCTTTTATAAATAAAAACTTTTGTTCTTTAATCTTGAGGCAAAGCCTCCTTTTTAAAAGAACATAAACTTGTTTTCTGATCATAAATTTGATCAAATGCGCTTTGCGCTACTGAAAAGTGTCTTGCACTCATGAATTGCGCTTTTGCGCTCCTGGACCGGCGCTCAGCGCCAAAACATGCCACGTGTCGACCACGTATACGACTTGCGCTTTGCGCTTCTGAAACAGCGCACTGCACTCATGGGCTGGCGCTCAGCGCAAAGCGCGCCACGTGTCACTCACTGGTGCGTCAACAAACTAAAGCAACGCGCTCATAAATTAAAAGCGCAATGCGCTTATAAACTGGCGCTTAGCGCTAAGCGCGACACGTGTTCTTTTCGTGTGCGCTACTTGGCAAAAGCGCAACGCGCTCTTTAATTGGCACAAAGCGCCTGGTGCGCCACGTGGCGCACTGTCGGAACACATATTGTTCTGATGAATGCCATGCATTCAATACAAGACAAAAAGTAATGTCAGGATCTAATGCTCAGCATTATTAAAGGGACCAAGCCCAAATAGAGGCTCAACAGCCCAGAACACATTTTATTGGACTTAGCCCAAGATTGGCCGTATGTCCTCAACTCATATCAACTGAACCCATATGCTCATAAACCTTTTAACAGACTTTAGTCCCAAATTGGACTGTAGATCTCCCAACCAAAATTTGGTTCAAGGGTACATCTCTGAACTCCTCTGATATTTGTCGTTGTAATCCTTCAACGTCTTCAGAGAGGTGACGGGTCCCGACAGCCATACATCCCACAGACTATAATGTCTTTAAACTGGACTGTGGGGTCCTTAAACCCACAGACTATGATGTTTTTAAACTGGATTGTGGGGTCCTTAAACCCATGGACTACGATGTCCTTAACCTCGGACTGTGGGGTCCCTTTAAACCCACGGACTACGATGTCCTTTACCTGGACCACCATGTCCTTAAACTGGTAATCGACCGCAATGTCCCTAAACTAAACAATAGAGTCCAAATGCTCTGTTGTTGGATCTAAACGAACCCGTTAAGTTGATCTTAGTCTAAAATAAGACTAATGTATCATTAACATAAGTTTAAGTTGATCTTAGTCTCAAATGAGACTAACGTATTCTTAAACCCAAACCAAAACCCAAATCTAAGAAAATACGAATTTGGACTAATTAACGCCCTACGGGTGACAACATAAATTAGTCTCCATATACAATCTACGGGCAACCACAAACAAAACAAACACCCACGACACGAAGTGACCATCTGGAGAAGGAGAAAGTTGTTACCGCGATGCGGTAGCATAATTAACTGCAGGGGCTTGCGGCTGCAGGGAAGAGCGTCCCCACAATCAAAAACCCCTCAAACGAGAGGGAATCTGACGAAGTCTGCTACATCGGCCGCATCCGTTTAAACCTTTGATACATGGTGCCATAAATCAACTTGGCATCTTCGGAGAGGTGGACGGATAGCACCAATTAGCATCTGCCCTCGGAATTCAGGCCCGGACGTCCTAACGTCCCAGTCGCATCTTTTCGGCGGGGAACAGATTCTGGCATGCCCGGTGGAACCTTTTCCTCTTTCCACTCCACACTTCGTGTATCGTGTTCGTGAACGAATCGCGGTTTGCTATGGTTGCCTATGGATTTGAGGTACTAAGATTTGGTGTCTTGCTCCGTGCAGAAAATGAAACATCAATGGCGTCTACTCGCGTGAAGTGTTCCAGCTGCAACTGCAACTCACACTCTGCCTCATCTGGACGCATAGCTTACGGGCCCCAAGCGGCCTCCCTATTCACAATGCCGGTGGACCGGGTGACTCAGGCCACCACTGGATTGTTTTTTGGGACCATGCTCCTACCGATGAGCTTCAGCGCCCCTGTACCATTGCAAGAATCTCCCAAGAAGTCGATCTTCGATCGGCTTGCAATTACAGCGGCCCCCCCTCAACGGGTCGTCCAGCTCCAGCGCCTCAGTCTTCGCCAGATTGGGCCAAAGATCATGCGGGCCCATGATGAAGCCTGCAGTTCCAGAAAAGTTTATTCCGAAGAGGATAGCCATCCCTTCTCCCGAAGTCGTCAAGCCGGCTTCTCCTGCCAAAGGGTCGGTCTTTACAAGACTGACTGTTCCGGCTCCCACTCTGGCTCCCGTCCCTGCTCCGAAGTCTGTCTTTGACAGATTAGATACTGCTACTCAACGGACATCAGTCTTCAAGAGGCTGACGCCGGCAACAGCCCTTCTCTAAAACAGGGGGCACGACGAAGCCATCCCCATCACTCAATCAATTCCAGCAGCTCGGCACGCTCGACGTCGCCACTGGCGCCGAGTAAGGAAAGCCGGGGGTAACTCCCCTTCTGGGCTAACTCCACCAGCCCTAACGGCGGAAGTCAATGCTGTTGTTCCAACCGGGAACAACTTTGAATTGCTGAAAAGGGTGCGCAGGAACTCTCCTACAGCCGTACTGAAAAGATCTCCTCCACCCGTGGAGAATGTTACAGAAACGAAGCCGGAGCGGTCCCCTCAGCGGCTGTCCTCCAAAATTTACAAGGTCTGGCGACAGGTTCAAGACTCAGTCATTGATCAAGATTACCCTCGCCGACAGAAAAAAGTGAAGGTTCAACAAGAAGAGAACAATCTTGCCAAGCCACAAAAGGCAACAACTACCTGGGTGCTCGCTGCAACGACCCCCTTAACGTCAACTGCTCAAAAGAGAAGGAGGCCAAAGAAAGCCCCTGTAACTATGGCAGACCACAGAGACGCTGAGCCCAAATGCCCCAAGTCTGGGGGCATAAAGGTGCATACTGTTTACATGGCTTCCGAAAAAGAGGAAAGCCACGCTTCGAAGGGTCATCGACCGCTTACCCGATCCGTGACAAAAGTACAGGAGCAGCAACAGAAGCTTCAGGAAATGCTGACGCAAATGGCCGCACTCACCGGGCCAAAAGAAAGCCCGGAGGCATCATCAGAGCAGCGTCACGAACAAGAAACCGATGCTGACTTCCTACGCAGAGTTCTCGAAAAGAAGGACAGAGAAGCTGCAGAACAAGCTGCCAACATAAAACGAATAGCGCTTCTCTTCCAAGACATGGTCGGGATGATGTTACAGCTGGATCCTCCAGCTGAAGACCCTCCGATCATTATTGAAGACGACAGAGGGGAGACATCGAGCCCTCCTCCTTCTCTTTCAGCAGCCAAAGAGGAAACTATTTCCAAGGCCGCTCTGGATGACTATATTGCTCAGTAAATACGAGCTCACCAGGAGAATGAAGCGGCCGGCCAAGTCGTTAAAACTGGGCAACCATATCCAGGCCGGTATGACCAAATAAGTTAACCGCCGGGATATACGATCCCTAAATTCCATGTGTACAAGGGGACAGGCAATCCCCACCAGCATGTCGCCCAGTTCAGGGCTCTTTGCGACAACACCGGAGGTGATGATAAACTTCTACTTCGCCAGTTCGTCGGTAGTTTAGCAGACACGGCTTTTGAATAGTACTCAAAGTTTCCCGACGACTCCTTCAAAATGTTTACAGAAATGGAGTTGCTATTCACTCAACGGTTCGCAAGCGCCAGTGAACGCACCCTGATCACGGCATTGATCAACGCCAGAGTAAAGCCGGGAGAGACGTGGGTGCATTATGCAATCCGGTGGTGGAACCTATGGTCGAAATGCGAACAACGCATAGAAGAAGCTCCTGCCGTGGGCATGTTCATGTAGACCCTTGACCCTCAGTCGACTATCTCCCAATTCATGATGTTTTTCAAGCCGACCACCTTCCAGGCCTTGATCGACAAGCTAGCCTAAATGGACCAGATGGGCCATAGGCCTTGCTCTTCAAAAATGGGTTTCCGAACTGAAAAAGGTAACGCGAAAGCGACCGTTGTCGCCAACGCTCTGCGACAGCCGAGTAACCCAAGACCGTCTGTTCATCAGAGCAGCAAGCCGCGATCCCTCGATGAGAAGTTGAAACGTCCTTACTCATTTCCCAGGGATAAAACAAGGAGACTATTCGAACTGGAAGTGCGCAAGGGACTCATCACTCTGCCAAATCCAAAACATCCATCGCAACCGGATGATGTTAACGATCCTAACTATTGTCCCTACCATAGAGTAATGGGCTACTCACTCGAAGATTGCTACATCTTCAAAGGCTGGATTGAGGATGAATACCAAAAGGGCAAATTCGAGTTGTCTGACAACTGGAAGGTGAACCCGCCACAACCACATGCTCAGAAAAGGATGGACACGCCAGGGGCATCATGCTCTTTTATAGGGGAAGCTCCATGAGAAATTGTTCTTTCGGCAAAAACTAAAAGAGTGCTGAAAGATCTTCAAACATGTCCGACTTATGAACAAAGAGACCGAAACGTCCTAAAACTAACGACGGACCGAAACTTCCTTAAACTAACGATGGACCACTACGTCCTAAAACTAGCTGTTGACCGAGATGTCGATAAACTTCGGTGGATTGCAGTATCCCAAAGCTAATACAAAAAAAAGAATAAAAAAAAGAGAGAGAAAAGAAAATGGTATGTCCATAAGAAAAATGGGCACGGATGAAAACCCGAAAGGGCTCCGTGAGTAAAAACAGCAGGACTACCGGCGAGTTTTGTGAAAACCCGAAAGGGCACAATCTCGTTAAAAGACACTTGCAAGGTCCTCTCGATCTTGTGAGGAGAAACCACCTGCGTGAGATCCTTACGACTCACGAGGGAGAAACACACTTAGGGATCCCCACGATCCCTAGGGAGAAATTACACTTGCGAGATCCTCACGACTCGTAAGGAGAACCCTCTTATGAGACCCTCACGGCTCATAAGATTCAAAATTCTTAAGCTACAAGGATTTGAATCTGTTCTTAAGCGGCCACCAGAACCTCCAACACTGCCCTACAAGCGGTTCAGTATTGACCCTTGTAAACAATCCATGGGCACGACTAAACATTTTCCTAACAAAGTCCCATCCGTGACTGGGATATGTTTGCACGGTGAACCCCTTTGTAAGCCCTCTCGACTTATGAGGAAAAAATACCCTTGAAAGATCCTTACGACTTACAAGAAGCCATACACTTAGGAGTCCTCACGATTCCTAAGGAGAAAACGCACATACGAGATCCTCACGACTCGTAGGGAGAAAACCCTTTATGAGACCCTTACGGCTCATGAAGTCAAAAGCCTTAGTCGACAGGATCCTAATCCTGTTCGCTAAGCCTCCTTTGTTCGACAATGACAGAGGCAGATGATGATTTGCTCCTGGCAATATCCTAGTTGTAGCGTTGCTGATGCCGAAATTGGTGTGTAATTCCAAGCTTGCAGTGAGAAGCTAGCAAGCCACACGTGCATACGAAACAGCCGAAATGATGGGGCAACTTGCAAACAAAATCAGCAAGTAAAAATGTATCCATGCAAAATAGCCGAAATGATTGGGCAACTCGCAATAAAAAGAAGCGAGTAAAAATAAAATAAATAGCCTAAATGATTGAGCACCGCGAAGAATAGCCGAAATGATTGGGCAATCGCGACCTTCGCGATATAAAAGCTGAAATGATAGAGCATCGCGGAAAGAAATAAAATAAAATGAAATTTATGCCCTACAGGTGATATCACATCAATCCCTGTATACAATCCAGGGGCGCAAACAAAGAAGGAATCACACCTTCCCTCTCCATGCTCCATCAGAAAACGAAGCCAAATCTCAACGGTTCAGGGATAGCCTAGAGATCATCAACAGCGTTCCTCCCCATTCCAGCAGGATTCAGACGCTATAATCAACCCTGGAGCTACGGCAAAGCCCCTACTCCAAATCTCGATGGTTCCCAGACAACCTAGAGACCACCTCGACATTCGTCTCGTTACAGCAGACGCAACCTCAACGAAAGACCTCATGGTCGAAACAAGGCGGAGTGATGGCAAAATCCCAACTCTACCTCAGCATTCGTCTCATTACACCAGACACGATGTCAACAACGGCGTTCCTTCGCAGTCCAACAGGATGCAGATGCAACGTCAACGAAAGACCTCATGGTCAGAACAAAGGGAAGTGATGGAAAAATCTCAGCACCACCTCGACGTTCATCTCGATACAGCAGACGAGATATCACTACAGCGTCCTTCCTCCAACAGGATTCGGACACACCAAAGCAAACGAAGTGAAGGCCAAATTCCTAGCTTCAGGGTCTTGACGGCAACTCATATAAAACCTGAAAGACTATTGGAGATCATCCCACACCAGCACGGAGTGGTCACCACCTCGACGTTCGTCTCGATACAGCAGACGAAATGTCACTACAGCGTCCTTCCTCCAACAGGATTCGGACACGCCAAAGCAAACGAAGTGAAGGCCAAATTCCTAGCTTCATGGTCTTGACGGCAACTCATATAAAACCTGAAATACTATCGGAGATCATCCCACACCAGCGCGGAGTGGTCACCACCTCGACGTTCGTCTCTATACAGCAGACGAGATGTCACTGCAACGTTCTTCCTCCAGTAGGATTCAGATGAAACAATCAAACAACGGAGCCACGACAAAATCCCTAGTTCCAAACCTCGACAGTTCACCAGCAACCTAGAGACAACCGTAACATTCGTCTCGATACAGCAGACGCAATGCTAGCAAACGAAGCGAAGGCCAAATTCCTAGCTTCAGGGTCTTGATGGCAAGTCATATAAAACCTGAAAGACTATCGGAGATCATCCCACACCAGCTTGGAGTGGTTATGACTCATCGGGGCTCTCCAAAATAAGCCTAACCTCAACTAAAAAGCGGCATGGCAAAATCCCTAACGCTTGCTCTTTCGACTGTAATATCACCTGGAAGATTGCTTGAAGACGTCTTGTCCAGCCCCCGAAGGGATCAGAGACACGACAGTCGCGGGGCTACTCGAACAGCAAGATTATGCGTCGAGGAATACACCAGCCAACGCGACGGTGCGACGGGTAAAAAACCCTAGTACCACAGGCCCTAACGAACTTCTATTTTCAAGAGTTAACTGTGACGTTAGGAAGTTCCTGTGAGAACTGTTCGATTTGTCTCGACTTGTGAGGAAATTAGTGTCTTTGTGAGAACTTCTCGATTCGTCTCGACTCGTAGGGAAAAGCCTTAGGCAATGGGAATAAGGACCTATTTCCTAAGCACTGGGGCCCTGCAGGCCAGTCTAAAACGGACTCTTTCATACTATTCACGGGCCACACTCTCCAATGTCGAATCTCGACAAGGAGGGAAACAACCGCTTACGAGTCCTTTCGACTTGTAGGAGGGAAAATTCTCTTGTGAGATCCTTACGACTCTCAAGAAAAAACGCGCTTAGGAATCCTCACGATTCCTAAGGAGAAAATACACCTACGGGATCATCACGACTCGTAGGGAGAAAAGTCTTCATGTGACCCTCACGGCTCATGAAGTTGAAAAGTCTTAGGTAGCAGACCTGAACCTGCTTCCTAAGCCATCACTACCTCTCAAAGAAGCCAAGACAAGATGCTCACTTTATCATCTGCCGGCTATGTCTGCTAAGGTGACATGCTGATAACAAAAGAAAGAAGAAAGCAGAAAGACGACACAAGACATTACGAAAAGAAATGTATTTTTTATTCATGAATTCAATTGGGTAGAAAATACATCATATGAAAGAATAAAATAATGAATACATTTTATTCAAAATTACAAATGGTATAAAAAAAATATTGAGAGGGAAGCCCTTTCAATAATTCGATCAGCCGCTCGTGCACTTCCCTCAACCCCTCTTCTTGATCAGCTGCCGCGGCCAACTCTGCTTCGACCTGGGCTCGCTGCTGCAAGTAAGACGAAAGTTGTTCCTCAATGGCCCGCTGAGCTGCTTCCCGATTTTGTGCATCCTGCTCGACGACGTCGAGCTTCTGCCTCAGTGTTAACCCGTCAGAAATGCATCGCAGAAAGCCTTCGAAGATAACTTTCAACTGGGCAGCATTCGCATCTACCTGAGCATGCAGTTGAGCAGATTCGCTTGAAGTTTCTTTACATTCCTTTTGCTTTAAAGCAACTTCTTGTTCAAGATAGCGGAAGTAAGAAGTGCTCTGCTCGATCCACGCAACCCGTTGAGTGCTCACAGCCAGAACCTTAGGAGCAGGACGCCTAAGATCAAGCTCGTGCAGGCAAGCCTCAATTTCCCTGCAGCGATTAACCCAAAACTCAACGACGCCCTCACCATGAAAGTTCACGAGCGTCGCCAGAATAGGGTTAACCTCCGCGGCAAAATCCGCAGCAGATGTGGGAGTCTCTACGTCGAGCTCCTCAATATAGTCGCTCAGCATGCGCAGACTATTCGCGGCGCCTTTCGAGGATGGATGTCTGGAAAAAGGCCCTGCCGGCATCATAATGTGAGACTCGAATGGGGCTGGAGTCGATGTGATTGCTGCAAAATAAATCATAGTCAGATGTCGGCTCAGGAAATAAAGAAAATGCACGAAAAATAGAGTCTGCTATACCGGCTGCAATAGGGGGCAGAGCTGGGAGTACTGGTGGCGCAACGATAGCCTCGTCTCCGCCTTCGATTTGTAAGGCTACAAGCAATACAAAGAGGGATTAGGAATAATGTGACTGCCCATTAAAGAAAGGACGTCGTTTAGAAAAGATACTCACCGACACCACCAGGCGGACTAATCTCTGACAGGAAGGAGAAGTGAGGGTGCAGCACCTGATACAGGTGGTCAAAAAGGACTCTTGTAAGGACGCAGTAATGCAACTTCAGTACATAAGTCATACAGCCTAGAAGTAGGACTGATGGGTCATAAATCCATACCTTCCAACATCTGAGACGGTACGAGAGAAGGTAGAGGAGTGCTGACCGTCAAGGCGGTAATTGATGGCGTCGCCTCGGGTAGCGCAACCTCAACACTCGCTGCACCTGCATTAGAAACAAGAAAAATACTGTCAGGAAAGATTGAAAAGGATTGCAGAATAAAAAGAAAAGCAATGTCCCAAGATCTACCTGGTGAGTCGCCAGTCGGAACCGCGACGAGGGCGTCGCTTGATACAACGACGGCTTCTTCCTTCTCCATCAGGATGGTCTCACCTCCCGTCGCCTCATCCCCTGACTCTACAAGAGCCGTCGTAACGCTTGCGACGCCAGGAGATGGCAAAGAACCGCAGGCGGAAAGAGCGACGATCGGGGCGGTGCCCGACTCTTGAGAGGGAGCGGCCACCTCGAGCTCAGCAATTGTAGCCGTCTCACCAATCGTCACCTCGGGCTCGGCAATAGCAGCTATCTCAGGCACAATAATCGTGACTGTTTCACCAGCCGCTGCCTCGAGCTCGGCAATTGCAGCCTCCTCGCTTACCGCCGCCTCAGGTTCGGCAATCACGGCTACCTCCTCTACCGCTGCCCCAGGCTCAGCGGTCGCCACCACTTCTTCGGTAAGAATTGTCCCTGCAAGATAAGATATATGAGAACTGGTAATTAAAACTTTGACAACGAAACCCTAAGTCACATTACCTTGAATTGATCTTCTGTTTGCTTCCCGAGCCGCACGTGCTGCCCGTCTGTAGGCTGTGGACAAGGCAGCCGGAGATTCCTCTGAGGGAGTAGGGGCAGGGATAGCGGTGCTCGAACCCGCACCCGTGGCTAAGGCAGCACTATGCTCCCTTGCTGCACGCATTTTGCGCTTCCTTTCCGCCCGGGCCGTGAGAGCCGATCTTCTCAAAACCTCCGTCAATGGGACGTTATCATCCACGCCAGGAGCTATCTCTAGAGCCGTTACGGCGTCCGTCATCGATTGCTTGAGTAAGGCCTTTTTCGGCAGTGCCGAAGAGGCCGGTGTGGCTGGCCCAGGAAGAATCTCCACATCACCTTGCAGGATTGACATTGTGGTCCCTGCGATAAGATAAAGAAGGGGTTAGATTGTCCATAAGAAAGGAGAATGAAGATGTAATGAGCCGAGACATACCAATGCCCAACAAGGCGCAATTCCTCTCCGCCTCCTCAAAGGTCCTAAGGGAAGCCGCCAGAGCCTCTTCAGTGGTAAAGCTTGTTACAGAAGGAAAAATGTCAGTCAAGACATGACAATAAAAATAAAGATATGATGCAATAACAAGGTACGACTGATGTTTACCTGATTGCGCAAGGGTGGAGATTTCCGCTTAGTGGCTTGCGGATCGCACAGAAGCTGCAACAGCAGCCTCGAGATCAGTATCTTCCGGCACTATGAAGAGACCTTCATCGGTCCCATATTCGCTCAGGCCCTCGTTATAAGCAGCCTGAGGCTCCAGGCCGAGTACAGCATCTAAAGATAGGACTGACTTCTTCTTCCTCTTTTGCGCGCGAGCTCCAGTCGCAGCAAGCACAAGTTTACTCTTGGTAGGCACTTTAGGGCGACGAGTCCCGATATCTGAGCCTACGCCAGATTTGGGGGAAGTGACATTTACCGTCTCCGTGGGAGCATGGAGCACCGGTGGTACATCCACCGTCTCTACGGGAGCACGGGGTACCGGTAGCTCAGGCCTGTCCTCGGGGACTTCAATCACAGCAGCTCCTCT
Source organism: Agapanthus africanus (assembly GCA_030015575.1). Lineage (NCBI taxonomy): Eukaryota > Viridiplantae > Streptophyta > Magnoliopsida > Asparagales > Amaryllidaceae > Agapanthus > Agapanthus africanus. The sequence continues at coordinate 971,365,087 of CM057337.1, forward strand.
TAGCGGAGGAATGACAATGGTCCGTCGCTTCAAGGGGAGGTTTCGGTCACTAGCAGGGGGTGCACCCTTGCGGTCAAGTAGCAGCCGCTTCTCCTCCCTGATAATAGCACCTGTTGCATGTTGATACCAGGCCATGTGTATGTTAAGGGCCCTCGAGACGCAACTCGGTTCACTGATAAATAAGTGAGATCCCGTATTTAAGCGCATGAAATGATGCAGCGCGCCCCGCATTCCCTCTTTAGTGACAACGGGTTCTACCAAGAAAGCCTCCAGCGGGACCCCTGGATTGTAACTCAGCCGCTGGGCAAAATGATGGGGGTTGTATCTCATGAATAGCGTCGCATCATTTTGCCTGAATACGAGAAAGCCTGGCCTGATGGAGTACAAATAGAGAATCTCCCGGGCTTTCAACACGGAGGCCCCGTCCTTAAAAATGTCTCGCAGTGACAGCACCGCCTTGGAAGTTTCCTGGCCGATGGTCAAGACTTTTTCCGTGAAAGACATACCATCTCCGACCGTGCGCGGACGAAGGAGCAAGCCCCTAACTTCCCGCTGTGACGGATTCACGATGGGGGCGTCAACCAGCCGCATAATTCGAGGGAACTTGCATCTCTCGTAAAACGAAGGTCTCTTGTGAATGCCAAAGACCCCGATCACGTGCATCTCCATACATGAAGTGAAGTAATGCATCGAGAAGTTGGTAGGATGCACCCCCGGTTCAGTAGTATCCGCCGCTACGCTAAGACTATGGTATAAATGGGCTAACCCGGCAATCCCGATGGCCACTTATGTTCCGGCATCCATGCGATGCGCGGGGTAGAAGACGGAAGGCCTCATGTAACGAGAATGCATAGGGAGCGCAAACCAGCTCAACCATAGCCCAAGAAACCCAAGAAAGAAAGCATCCTCGTCAATGCCCGGAGCGGCGATTTCTGACAGAGGAATGATCGCAGCATCAGGAAGAAAAAAGCCCTTCTGATCAGTTTCCAGTACCGGCTGACGGTCCAAGCCAAACCTGAAGGGATCATCGAGCTTAGCAAACTTTTCGCCTCGTTGCGACAAAATCTCCGGGCGATGAAACCGGGCAATGAAGTCCACAAAACTGACCCCCCGACCTCCGGATTCCAGGAAGAGGCTCTCGTACATGTTCAGCACCTTTATCAGACTAGGGAACTGGTGCTAAATGGCGTTCTCTGGCATGTGGCCCATCACCACCGGCTTGGTGGCAAAAACGTATTCATCCGGAGGAAGCAGCTCCTCGTAGTGCTCCCCCCTAACTGGTAGACCGAAAACCTCAGCAAATTCTTCCAAGGAGATGGAGACCTCTCTGTCCAGTAGAAGAAAGGTATGGGTCGGGATGTTCCACTGCTCCAAGAATGCCTTAATCCACCATGTGGGAGGTGCAGAATACTAGAACAGCGAAGCATAGACCGCAGGGTATAAGCCGAGCTTTAACAGCTGCGATTTCTTTGCCGACAAGATGTACCGGGCCCACTGCAAGTACCCAACCGGATGACGGGGAGTTAGCCCGATATTGTAAGGCTGTCCCTAAGGGCGCGACTCGCCCTGGCATCTGCACCACCCCAGGGTGTCCAAAGCCGCCGGCGGCTGCATGGGTATGGCGGCAATCGAAGGTTGAAGAAGACCCTCCGAAGTCCAATTGACAACCTCCACGGCATAGTTCACCGGGGGTGCATCTGCATACGGAATCACCGAGATAGGCTCCGACGGCGTCGCACAAGAGAAGCTTTGACGACCTCTGATAATATGGTCGTACCATCTACCCCACAAGTGAAGATTTTTGTGTTCTGGGTCACGGTCTTTGATGAGCGCAAGAACCTCCCGGTCTACAGGTGCCTCAGGGAATCCTCCCTCTGAACGGACGAATGGAAACGTAGCATCGAAAGGCATGTCGCCTGCAAAAAAATGGGGACAGAAGTCAACTGTCAGTACTATAATTTAATTTTAACGGTACTTTAAAATTTGTACCACACTACAATGCAGTGGAAAGGGGACCAAAGGGGGACCCACAAAATCTAGATGACAATTCATCAATTAATAATTAATAAAAAAGCCTCATCATTGGATGAAACTGTTAATTAATGAGGAAATCCTTAAGAAAATTCTCATTGAATGATAAATCCCTCAGGGAAAGGAGAAAATCTCCCTTTGAGAGTAAAGCTCTATGACAAAGTGACACTTGTCAAACTCTGATCATGAAGGAATAAAATTCCTTAAAGAGCCTGGCTCTGTAATGATGATGGAAAAACCCATCAGAAAAGAAAATTAAAATTAATTAATTTTTATGAATAAAAAATTCTGAGATCTTCAAGATCCATGAAAAAACTCTTAAGAGTTCTTCATCAAAGATTAAGAAATCTACACATGATTCAAAAGAGCAAGGCTCTGTTTATGGGCTAAGAAACCCCAAAAGATCTCTTTAGATCTATGGGTTCATGAGAGCAAAGCTCTGCTAATGAAACCCTAAATGGGTTTTCTGTAGATCAAAGATCTATAAAGAGCAAGGCTCTGTTAATGGGTAAAACCCTAATTTATTAAAATTTATTAAAAATTTTAAAACTTTACCTAAGTTTGGAAAGAGTTTTTACTCTTGAGAAGTTCTTAAACAAAAGAGTTGTGCTCTGAACAAAAATTCTCAAAGAAGATGATAATCATCTAAGGGACCAAAGGTCCTATTTATAGGCATTGAACTGCCTCTTCAACTTCTGAGTTGATCCAAGGGCTCAGATGCTGCCACCGCTGCACTCACGTGTGCGCCACGTGAGCGCAATGGTGGGGAGCATTTGTTTCCCCCAATCAGAGCAAATCTCTGTTTTAAATTCAAAATTTAAAAATTGAAGCAACGCTTCAGATCCAGCGCTAGGCGTGCTGCACGCCATGTGTCAAACACGGATGCGATAGCGCCAGGTGCGCAGCGCCCTAGGCAGTGCACACCCAATCAGAGCAAAGCTCTGTTTTAAATTCAAAATTCAAATTTTGAAGCAACGCTTCCGATCCAGCGCTCTGCGCCGCGCGCCGCGTGTCAAACACAGGTGCGCTAACGCAGGCTGCGCTGCACGCCACATGTCAAACGTAGGTGCGCTAGCGCTGGAATTAAAAATTCCCCACCGTTAGATCAAAAGATCTAATAATGATAAATCTTTAATTAATCAGAATTAAAATTCTGCACGGAAAGATTTCTCAATCTTATTAAAACAAGAAGATTATCTTCTGTAAAACGGGAGCCCTAGGATCAAAGATCCAACGGTGGGGAAACCTCCCCAAATCAATCAGAGAAAAATCTCTTTAACTGATTTAACAAATCAATTTGCCCAATATAAAGGCCCCAAGACCTAAAGTCTGATATAGAAAAAAAAACCCTACAAACTTTGAGAAAACTCAAAGAAATAAAAAGCAAGATTTTAGCAAAAGAAGATCATTTCTTCAAGGTAAAGAACTTGAACAATGAATACAGAGATGAAATCATCTCATGAAAAGAAGAATCATCTTCTTAAAAGATCATAGATCTGCAAAAGACCAATGTCTCTTATAAAAAGATCAAAAGATCTAATCATAAAAACAAAAAGTATTTACTTCATTCATAGATCATTGATCTACAAAGGCAAAGCCCTTTTATAAATAAGAACTTTTGTTCTTAAATCTTGAGGCAAATCCTCCTTTTTAAAAGAACATAAACTTGTTTTCTGATCATAAATTTGATCAAATGCGCTTTGCGCTACTGGAAAGTGCCTTGCACTCATGAATTGCGCTTTTGCGCTCCTGGATCGTCGCTCAGTGCCAAAACATGCCACGTATCAACCACGTATACGACTTGCGCACTGCGCTTCTGAAACAGCGCACTGCGCTCATGGGCTGGCGCTCAGCGCAAAGCGCGCCACGTGTCACTCACTGGTGCGCCAACAAACTAGAGTAACGCGCTCATAAATTAAAAGCGCAATGCGCTTATAAACTGGCGCTTAGCGCTAAGCGCGACACGTGTCCTCTTCGTGTGCGCTACTTGGCAGAAGCGCAACACGCTCTTTAATTGGCACAAAGCGTCTGGTGCGCCACGTGGCACACTTTCGGAACACATATTGTTCTGATGAATGCTACGCATTCAATACAAGACAAAAAGTAATGTCAGGATCTAATGCTCAACATTATTAAAGGGACCAAGCCCAAATAGAGGCTCAACAGCCCAGAACAATAAAATGTTAAATATTTTATTGGACTTAGCCTAAGATTGGCCGTAAGTTCTCAACTCATATCAACTGAGCCCATATGCTCATAAACCTTTTAACAGACTTTAGTCCCAAATTAGACTATAAATCTCCCAACCAAAATTCCACAAAAATGGTCTGCCCCAGCGGAAAGGGAATGGGGGGCTAGCTTTCATCCAAAGTCGTCAATTCAACGGTACATCTCTGAACTCCTCTGATATTTGTCGTTGTAATCCCTCAACGTCTTCAGAGAGGTGACGGGTCCCGACAGCCATACATCCCACAGACTATGATGTCTTTCAACTGGACTGTGGGGTCCTTAAACCCACAGACTATGATGTCTTTAAACTGGACTGTGGGGTCCTTAAACCCACAGACTATGATGTCTTTAAACTGGATTGTGGGGTCCTTAAACCCATGGACTATGATATCCTTAACCTCGGACTGTGGGGTCCCTTTAAACCCATGGACTACGATGTCCTTAACCTGGACCACCATGTTCTTAAACTTGTAATCGACCGAAATGTCCCTAAACTAAACAATAGAGTCCAAATGCTCTGTTGTTGGATCTAAACGATCCCGTTAAGTTGATCTTAGTCTAAAATTAGACTAACGTATCCTTAACATAAGTTTAAGTTGATCTTAGTCCCAAATGAGACTAACGTATCCTTAAACCCAAACCAAAACCCAAATCTAAGAAAATACGAATTTGGACTAATCAACGCCCTACGGGCGACAACATAAATTAGTCTCCGTATACAATCCACGGGCAACCACAAACAAAACAAACACCCACGACACGAAGTGACCATCTGGAGAAGGAGAAAGTTGTTACCGCGATGCGGTAGCGTAATTAACTACAGGGGCTTGCGCCTGCAGGGAAGAGCGTCCCCACAATCAAAAACCTCTCAAACGAGGGGGAATCTGACGAAGTCTACTACATCGGCCGCATCCGTTTAAACCTTCGATACATAGTGCCATAAATCAACTTGGCATCTTTGGAGAGGTGGACGGATAGCACCAATTAGCATCTGCCCTCGGAATTCAGGCCCGGACGTCCCAACGTCCCGGTCGCGTCTTTTCGGCGGGGAACATCTGTCTTTTATTATCTGCAACTTAAATAGTCTTTTAAAATTATAAAAAAATGAATTTCATTGATCATAACTTTCCTAATGAGTGAGTAATTCCTCACTTGTTAGGGTTAGGATCGGGAAGGTTTGAGAGAAGGAAATCTCTCTCACTCCTTTCCTTGCCCCTATAATTTTAATCAATACGGACTCTATTTAAATGAATCACACATCGCTCATTACGGCACCCTATCCCACGAGGTAGCGGTGATTCCTTAGTTAGACCGGTTGTGGTTGATTTAAATAGAGCTTAGGGCTAAGAGTTAAGAAAGGACGGACAAGGACCAAAAGGAAGAAACTAAGTTTCTTCCCAGTCGTGCTAATCCTCTTTGTTGACTATTACCCTAACACCTATATTCTTCATTAGGGCATTGAAAGCAATGGGTAGAATCCCTTTTCCAAACTAACCTAATCCTAACCCTAGCAAGACTTTTAATCAATTTAATCTCATTCTTAGATCGTAAAACAAAACCCGACTTGATTGGATTAACTCGTTAGAACATAAAGAAAAGGAATCCATCTCCCTGTGGACCGACCCGTACTCAACCGGCTAACTACCAAGCGACACCGTTATTGATTGCGGTATATTCTTAACTTTGATTTTAAAACGCACGTACAAAACATAGCTAACAATCAATGGGTTAAAAGAAATCTGAGACAATAGAGTCTCTTTTAAGGAAAATAGCCAGAATCCTTACCAAGATTCTTGAAAACGGAGTAAAACTCTAAGAGTTTCATTAAGAACAAAGATCTGAGCTCTGAAACGAGAATTAGATTCTCAAGAAAAGAAGAAGGCTAAAAAGAAGATGAACAACAGCCATCTCAAGGGCCAAAGGCCCTATTTATAAAACTTTAAGAAACGGTTCAACTTCCCAGGAGATCGAACAGTGGAAAAGGTGACACTGCTGCACTCACGTGTGAGCCGCGTGAGCGCAACGATGGGGGGCATTTGTTTCCCCCAATAAAAGAGCAAACCTCTATTCCAAAATTTTTAAAGAGGCGGCACCTCACATGCCTTCCACGAGGGCACCAGCGCCAGAATTAAAAACTCTTATATGGCATCGCACGTGCTCCTTACGCGGGCGCCAACATGCAAAGTATATAAAGGAATTAAAACCCTAATTAGCGCCTGCGTGCACAACACGTGAGCGCCGGCGCCCAGGTAGAATTAAATTCTACTCTCTGTTAAACAAAGCCGTTGGATCAAAGATTCAACGGAGATGATAAATCATCAAGACTCAGAATTAAAATTCTGTTGAGAGGAAATATTCCTAAAATCTTTCTAAAACAAGAAAGATACCTTCGGTTGGATCATAGAATAAAATTCTATGCCTTCTGTAAAATAGAGGACCGTTAGATTAAAAATCCAACGGTGATTAAAAAATCACCGTTTTACAGAATAAATTCTATACAACGGAAAATATTTCTCCAATCTTATTCTGTAAAACAGAAACCCTTGGATCAAAGATCCAATGGTGGGTAAAAATCCCCAAATCAATTAGGATCTCTAAATGAGAGATTTCTTCAAAAACTAATTAACAAACTCGCATCTATTATATAAAGGACCCAAGACTTCAATTCTGAGATGGAAGAAACCCCCTCCCCCATAAGCTTTAAAAAAAGGGAGAAAGTTTCAAAAAGAACAGAGAATTAAATTCTCGACGAAAAAGAGCTCCCTTCTTGGAAATTTTAGGTATATAAAAAGGTAAAAATATATACCTACTGGAGGGTTTAGCCCTTCTCAAAGAACTGAGTTCTTTCTCTGGATCTGAGATCCACAAGACAAGTCTCTCTTATGATGAGAATTTTATTGGGAAGAACCTGTTTCTTGAGAACCAAAGATTCATCTACAAACTAAAGATCCTATTGATCATTAAGCAAGAAAAGAACCCAGCGCCCAGGGCCCCACGTGCCCCTCACGTGGGCGCTACAGAAGAGAGTCTTAGCACTCAATGAGCGGCGCCTAGCGCCTCACGTGCCCCTCACGTAGGCACCATAGAGGGGAGTACTTAGCACTCAATGAGCGGCGGCCAGCGCCTCATGTGTCCCACACATGGGCGCCACAGAAAGGAAGAGTTCTTAGCACTCACTAGGCAGCGCCTAGTGCCTCACGTGCTTCGCATGTGGGAACCATAAAGAGTGCCCGGCACTCCATACAAAGAAAAAAAGGGGTAAAGTGTTTAACACTTATTGGGCAATCCCTATGAATAAAAACCCGCATAATTATATGTGAGCGTCAGAACTTATATAAGTGCTCAGCCCTTTTTGTACAAAAAGGGGACTAATTATACAGAGCCCAAACAAGTGCTTGGCACTTTTCAATAAAATAACTGAATGGACCAAGCCTAAATTGGCTAGGTCTCCTGAGGATAGAACCTCCCTGATTCAGACCAACCGAGCCCATGTGCTCATGATTTTTCAAACTGGTCTTAGTCCCAAATACAACTATTGATCTTCCAACTTATGATATCCAAAACGATAATCATCCCACATCCTCCAGAGGAAATCTTAGTATCAAAATATGACTAATGATTTCCGGGTTTTACCACTAACTCTTTTTTCTCTCAAATACGGGAATTGGTTCAAGGGTACATCTCTCCACACCTCTGATCCACGTCGTTGTAATTCCTCAACGTCTTCAGAGAGGTGGCGGATCCCGACAACCAACTTCTTTTTGGTGTGCTTCCAAACTCATGTGCACACCTCTAATTAGACCGCACCCCAAACTGGATGCATCCCATATCATCGTTGTTCATCCCGTCACGTAACAAATACATGTGCACGCCAGATGATCAACGGACCGAGATGTCCTTAAACTAAAATCTCACCTCCAAAATTATGATCAACGGACCGAGACGTCCCTAAACTAAAACCTCACCTTCAAAATGGTGATCAATGGACTGAGATGTCCTTAAACTAATATTCGCCCCCAAATACGGCAATAATGGACCGAAACGTCCCTAAACTAAAACTTCGCCTCAAATATGGCAATAATGGACCGGAATGTTCTTAAACTAAAATAATCGAGCGCAAATGCTCATACGTTTTAAGTCGATCTTAATCTCAAATCAGATTAATGATCCTTAAATTAACCCAAACCAAAATCTAAAAATATACGTATTTGGACTAATCCACGCCCTACGGGCGACGACATAAATTAGTCTCCGTATACAATCCATGGGCAACCAAAATAAAAACAAAAACACACACACGACACGAAGTGAACTTCCGGAGCAGAAGAAAGAGGTTATCGTGATGCGGTAACGTAATTAACTGCAGGGCTTGCGCCTGCAAGGAAGAGCGTCCCCACAATCAAAAACCCCTCATAAACGAGGGGGAATCTGACGAAGTCCGCTACAATGGCCGCATCAGTCCAAACCTCTAATATACGGTGCTATAAATCTACATGGTATCTTCGAAGAGGTGGACGGATAAATCTGAATAGCATCTGCCCCCAAAATTCAGGCCAGACGTCCTAACGTCCCGGTCGCGTCTTTCGGAGGTGAACAGATTCTGGCATGCTCGGTGGGACCTTTTCCTCTTTCCACTCCACACTTCGTGTGTCGTTTTTCGCGAACAAAAATCGCGGTTTGCTATCGTTACCCTTGGATTCAAGGTACTAAGATTTGGTGTCTTGCTCCTGTGCAGAAGAAGAAAGAAAAAGGTCAATAGCTTCCAGCTGCACAAACTGAAACAGCAACTCCCGCTCCGCCCCAACCGGGGGAGTGACTTACGGGCCCAATGCGGCCTCCATCTTTTCAATGCCGGTGGGACAGGTAACTAAAGCCACCACTGGATTGTTCTTTGGAACCATGCTCCTGCCAGTGAGTTTCATTGCCCCAGTGCCACCACAGGAAACTCCAAAGAAGTCGGTTTTCGATCGACTTGCAACCACCACGGCCCCTCTCAACGGGTCATCCAAATCGGCCACCTCGGTCTTCAACAGGCTGAGTCGAAGCTCAAGTAAGCCCGCAAAGAGGCTCGTGACACCTGAAGGGGCTATCCTAAAATGGATAGTCGTTCCAACTCCTTCGGCGGGTGAAGTCGTCAAAGGTGCTTCGCCTAACAAAAGATCGGTCTTCGACAGATTGTCCGTTCCAACTCCTGCTGCGGGTGAAGTCGTCAAAAGTGCTTCCCCTACCAGAAAATTGGCCTTTGAAAGATTGGTCGTTCCCTCTCAACGGACGTCGGTTTTCGATAGGCTAGCACCAACAGTAGCCCCTCATCAAAGCAGGGGGCATAACAGAACCGCTTCCACAACTGAGGTGGTCCAGTCTGCAAGACACGCTCGACATCGCCACTGGCACCGGGTGAGAAGAGCTGGGGGCAACTCCCCCTCTGGACTCGCTCCACCAGCTCCAATAGTGGAAGTTGACATTGTTGTTCCAACCGGGAACAGCTTTGAACCGCTTTGGAGGGTGCGAAAGAACTCTCCAACTGCGGTGTTGAAGAAATCTTCACTTCCTGCTGAAAACATGACGTGGGAAAAGCCGAAGCAGCCCCCTCAGCTGCTGTCCTCCAAAATCCATAAGGTCTGGAGCAAATTCCAGGGCTCTGTGATCAACAAAGACCACTCTCGTCAACCAGAGAAAATGAAGGTTCGACAAGAGGAAAATCATCTCTCTACCATACAGCGAGGGACTTCTTTCATACAGGAGCCTGTTACAATGGCACCTTCAACCTCGACCTCCCACAAAAAGAGGAGGCCATAGAAAATCTCATTGCCTGTGGCAAATTCCAAAGGCACCGAACCCAAACGCCCCAAGTCTGCATACGGTCGACATGGATTCCGGGAAAGAGGAAAGCCGTACTTCCATGGATGTTCGACCACAAACTCAGTGTCACGCCCCGCTTCCCAGTATACGGCGAAGGAGACGCGACGAGGCCCGCTACATATATACTCAGAAGTACATACGCTAAACGTAACTAAGCAATATAAATACACAAGAGACAAGAGTATAAAAGAACAACAACTTTTATTAATAACATTCTTTGTACAATGCATGAAAAAGAAAATACAACTGAAATGAAAAGCGATGCCTAAACAGTGGCATAACATGAAAATGAAAAATACTGGAAAGAACAAGATACAATATCTAGAGCTCGAGGTCTTCGTGGAACCGCTACAAGTCTTCACTGGTGGGCTCGATCTCAGCTTGGTCCGACGCACCTGACGACATTCAAAGAAGAAGGAAATAGAATGTCGTCAGCGAACAGGTCGCTCGGTAAGTCCCAAAGATAATGGAGAAATAGACAGAGAGTAAAAGAGAGAGAGAGAGAGTAGCTTTTAATGTTGTATTGTATTGTCATATTATAGTAGTATGGTGCTAACGCTGTTGTTATAGCTTGGTACAGAAGGATGCCAGTGTATACGAGAGGGATCTCTATATGCTAGAGATCAGGGCAAATGGAAGTACAAGGCTCCGTTATACAACCCGGAACAACGGCAATTGGATTCAGGTTAGGTGTCTTAATCTTACCATCTCGTGCCACCTTTAACACCTTCCGTACCAATCTACCCCTTAAACCCCGTGATATCTTGTTTGTATTGTTATCTTGTAAAATTGTATTGATTGCATGATTGATTGACTGACTGACCGAAACCATGATATCAGGAAACGGTTATAACCGTAGAGTCATGTAAATGGAATACTGGGAACAATGTAAAAAGGAATATCCATGGTCCGGTTCAGTCAAGTAGATTGTTAACTGGATTCTGGAATTCATGTATTCATCTTGAGTTGAAATATAAAGAATATAGATTGACTTGAATCATTTTCAAGTCAGAAATAGTCAGACTCTAACCCGAGTCAGACTAAAAGAAGGTGAGTTGAAGTTCAATAATTGTTAAGGGCCTTATTGTAATTTATAAAACTTGAGGGGGTTTATTGTAAAAATACTATTGTATATTTTTCAAAACACAACTCAAGTATTTAATTATCGTCTTTATGTACATACAACAATTTAATGATCAAGATAAATATGTATACATGTTCGAATAGCATGAAATGAGTCAAGTATATTATTCGAGTAACTACCATAAACAATACTGTAAAGAAATATTATGTACGACTAATTAATCAAGTTGAACAAATGCGGAATATAAACAGAGATATGGATCTAAATGTTTTGCATGCGTGAGTTCCAGTTTCACCTAAATACGACTACCGGTTTGAGAGATATATGTTTTCGTATCGTCGCGCAAAACTGATCAGAATCTATTCGGCACCGTCACATATTTTTAAAACGCAGTTTGAGTTAATTTCTATCGGTTTTCAGGTTATGAAAATTATTAGAAAATTGTAGGTATTTCGATGAAATTATCGAAAACACCAAGATTCACATGATTTGGATTTCTGAAGCTCTAGTTATGATCATTTTAATATCAGCGTTTAAAACAGAAATTCAGATTTCTGGACAGCAACTATATATTCTATTGCAAAACCTATATCAGGTTGTTTCATGCATTACTAAGTAATATAATATACATAAAATTATAGTTCTATCAATGTTGCATCTACACATCTAAATTTTGTCACAAACGGACATCGGGTGTTCGAGTTATGTCCAATTTAAAAACAGTGTGCGAATCGGAACAGATTCTGTCCAGATCCGTCACTTAATATTGTAACACAGTTTTCTTTATCTTATATGGGTTTTCAGTAAAACTATAAAACTAAGAAAATCTATATCATTCGATGTAGATATCAAAAACACCTGAGTTTGCTCAATTTGGATACCGGTATACCAAGTTATATGTCCTAGAAGTTGACCGATAACTGCAGTTTTCTGTTTTACGATCAGTGAATAAAAACGATATAATTCCTAAACCGTTATGCGGATCGATCTAAAAATTTTACAGCGTGTACAAAATAATATATTCTATCATATGTAAATTTCATGAAATTTTCAGAATTAAAAATTAATTTATAAAAATTATTTTAAAATTAAAGGTATTGATGTGTATACTAAAATCGGCAGAAAGATTAACTCGTATTTTATGCAGGCTTCTATTTTTCTTTTAATAAACAAACCGATTTCATGTGACATTATAGATATATTGTGGCATAAAATTTGTGTTCTCACAACTTGTAATAAACATTCCTAGTCATGAACAAAGAATTAAAAATACTTTAATTTGAACAAGAGGTAATAAGATATTATTAAACCATATATAACCATATGTATCTAGACTTATATATATGTATATGTTTATGTTTATTTTTCTCTTAAGGATTACGATATGGATAAAAACGGGTTCACGAGATATGAAAAGAGAAGAATAAAGAGATGGAGGGAGGGAGGGAGAAGGGACTTACATGCACAAGCCGGTATTGTCACCGGGCTTGTCTATCCGCCGATAGCCTCGCGTTAGTAGCGAGACCTTCTTGAAGACTTCTTCATGTTCTTCTTCTTGGACTCTAGGTGAAGAGGAAGAAGTGAGAGATAGAAAAATGTGAGGAAGGAAAAGATAGAGGAGGACAATAAAGATGGTGTAAAATGTAATGACCCCAAATTATTTATACATTTGTCTTATCCCTCTTCAATAATATACCGTATTTATTTGTACTTGATATTTTCCTTTTTCTATTAAATTTATTATTATTTTATTCCTCAATCTATTATGTATTTTTTTTCTAGATACAATTTCTTTTTCTTATATTTAAGTTTTTAACTTCTCATTCTTATTTTTCCTTTCATAAATATTTAACCCAAATCCATTATTCTTATTCTCTACAGCCCATCTAAAAAGCCCATTTTCTTTTTAAGCAACATCATATATTTAATTCTAATTAAATATATGCATGAACAACCTTATAGCTCATTGGTTAAGTCCTTGCATTGTTATTCCATAAGTCGCATGTTCAAATCCTCATTCTTGCAATTATTTTTATCATTTTTTATTCTTCTCATAACCTACAAATGAGACCTTTCATTTCCAAATTGAATGGTGACCTTTCATTTCTCTTTTAATTCTCATGTTGAATGCATATATTATTATACATAATTCACCATTACACCATCTTTATTGTCCTCCTCTATCTTTTCCTTCCTCACATTTTTCTATCTCTCACTTCTTCCTCTTCACCTAGAGTCCAAGAAGAAGAACATGAAGAAGTCTTCAAGAAGGTCTCGCTACTAACGCGAGGCTATCGGCGGATAGACAAGCCCGGTGACAATACCGGCTTGTGCATATAAGTCCCTTCTCCCTCCCTCCCTCCATCTCTTTATTCTTCTCTTTTCATATCTCGTGAACCCGTTTTTATCCATATCGTAATCCTTAAGAGAAAAATAAACATAAACATATACATATATATAAGTCTAGATACATATGGTTATATATGGTTTAATAATATCTTATTACCTCTTGTTCAAATTAAAGTATTTTTAATTCTTTGTTCATGACTAGGAATGTTTATTACAAGTTGTGAGAACACAAATTTTATGCCACAATATATCTATAATGTCACATGAAATCGGTTTGTTTATTAAAAGAAAAATAGAAGCCTGCATAAAATACGAGTTAATCTTTCTGCCGATTTTAGTATACACATCAATACCTTTAATTTTAAAATAATTTTTATAAATTAATTTTTAATTCTGAAAATTTCATGAAATTTACATATGATAGAATATATTATTTTATACACGCTGTAAAATTTTTAGATCGATCCGCATAACGGTTTAGGAATTATATCGTTTTTATTCACTGATCGTAAAACAGAAAACTGCAGTTATCGGTCAACTTCTAGGACATATAACTTGGTATACCGGTATCCAAATTGAGCAAACTCAGGTGTTTTTGATATCTACATCGAATGATATAGATTTTCTTAGTTTTATAGTTTTACTGAAAACCCATATAAGATAAAGAAAACTGTGTTACAATATTAAGTGACGGATCTGGACAGAATCTGTTCCGATTCGCACACTGTTTTTAAATTGGACATAACTCGAACACCCGATGTCCGTTTGTGACAAAATTTAGATGTGTAGATGCAACATTGATAGAACTATAATTTTATGTATATTATATTACTTAGTAATGCAAGAAACAACCTGATATAGGTTTTGCAATAGAATATATAGTTGCTGTCCAGAAATCTGAATTTCTGTTTTAAACGCTGATATTAAAATGATCATAACTAGAGCTTCAGAAATCCAAATCATGTGAATCTTGGTGTTTTCGATAAGTTCATCGAAATACCTACAATTTTCTAATAATTTTCATAACCTTAAAACCGATAGAAATTAACTCAAACTGCGTTTTAAAAATATGTGACGGTGCCAAATAGATTCTGATCAGTTTTGCGCGACGATACGAAAACATATATCTCTCAAACCGGTAGTCGTATTTAGGTGAAACTGGAACTCACGCATGCAAAACATTTAGATCCATATCTCTGTTTATATTCCGCATTCGTTCAACTTGATTAATTAGTCGTACATAATATTTCTTTACAGTATTGTTTATGGTAGTTACTCGAATAATATACTTGACTCATTTCATGCTATTCGAACATGTATACATATTTATCTTGATCATTAAATTATTGTATGTACATAAAGACGATAATTAAATACTTGAGTTGTGTTTTGAAAAATATACAATAGTATTTTTACAATAAACCCCCTCAAGTTTTATAAATTACAATAAGGCCCTTAACAATTATTGAACTTCAACTCACCTTCTTTTAGTCTGACTCGGGTTAGAGTCTGACTATTTCTGACTTGAAAATGATTCAAGTCAATCTATATTCTTTATATTTCAACTCAAGATGAATACATGAATTCCAGAATCCAGTTAACAATCTACTTGACTGAACCGGACCATGGATATTCCTTTTTACATGGTTCCCAGTATTCCATTTACATGACTCTACGGTTATAACCGTTTCCTGATATTATGGTTTCGGCCAGTCAGTCAATCAATCATGCAATCAATACAATTTTACAAGATAACAATACAAACAAGATATCACGGGGTTTAAGGGGTAGATTGGTACGGAAGGTGTTAAAGGTGGCACGAGATGGTAAGATTAAGACACCTAACCTGAATCCAATTGCCGTTGTTCCGGGTTGTATAACGGAGCCTTGTACTTCCATTTGCCCTGATCTCTAGCATATAGAGATCCCTCTCGTATACACTGGCATCCTTCTGTACCAAGCTACAACAACAGCGTTAGCACCATACTACTATAATATGAAAATACAATACAACATTAAAAGCTACTCTCTCTCTCTCTCTCTTTTACTCTCTGTCTATTTCTCCATTATCTTTGGGACTTACCGAGCGACCTGTTCGCTGACGACATTCTATTTCCTTCTTCTTTGAATGTCGTCAGGTGCGTCGGACCAAGCTGAGATCGAGCCCACCAGTGAAGACTTGTAGCGGTTCCACGAAGACCTCGAGCTCTAGATATTGTATCTTGTTCTTTCCAGTATTTTTCATTTTCATGTTATGCCACTGTTTAGGCATCGCTTTTCATTTCAGTTGTATTTTCTTTTTCATGCATTGTACAAAGAATGTTATTAATAAAAGTTGTTGTTCTTTTATACTCTTGTCTCTTGTGTATTTATATTGCTTAGTTACGCTTAGCGTATGTACTTCTGAGTATATATGTAGCGGGCCTCGTCGCGTCTCCTTCGCCGTATACTGGGAAGCGGGGCGTGACAGGTTTTGTAAAGAACTTATCATTTCATGTGGAAAAGTGCGATTAAATTGGTTTAAGGGTGATTAATAGTCAACATGCAATAGGGTTGATAATATGTATTAGGCGACAAGTGGAATTTTTAAGAAAAACCGGATCGGGAATCGGTTTGTCCGATTTCCGTCGGGTTCCAAAAAAATCGTATTTTACAATTATAGAAAAGAGAGATAGAAGGTTGTTCATGCATATATTTAATTAGAATTAAATATATGATGTTGCTTAAACAGAAAATGGGCTTTTTAGATGGGCTGTAGAGAATAAGAATAATGGATTTGGGTTAAATATTTATGAAAGGAAAAATAAGAATGAGAAGTTAAAAACTTAAATATAAGAAAAAGAAATTGTATCTAGAAAAAAAATACATAATAGATTGAGGAATAAAATAATAATAAATTTAATAGAAAAAGGAAAATACCAAGTACAAATAAATACGGTATATTATTGAAGAGGGATAATACAAATGTATAAATAATTTGGGGTCATTACACTCAGTTGTTGACAAAAGCTCAGGAATAACAACAAAGCTCCAGGAGATGCTGACGAAAATGGCAGCACTCACCGGGCAGAAAGAAAGCCCGGAAGCGGCGTCTTAACAGCGCCAAGAGCAGGAGACCGATACAAAGTTCCTGCGAAGGGTGCAGGAAAGAAAGGATAAGGAGGCCGCGGAACAAACTGCTAATATAAAACAGATGGCGCTTTTGTTCCAAGATATGGTTGGAATGATGATCCAGCCAGAACCTCCAGCTGAAGACCCACCGATAATCATCGAGGACGACAGAGGGGAAACATCAAACTCTCTTCCAACTTTAGCAACAGCCAGGAAGGAAACGATCTCCAAGGCTGCCCTTGATGATTACATAGTTCAACAAATACGAGCTCATCAAGCGAGTGAAACGGCTGGCCAAGTCGTCAGAACTGGGCGACCGTATCCGGGTTAGTACGATCAGATCAAGTACCCACCGGGATATACGAACCCTAAATTGCACGTGGATCAGTTCAGAGATTTGTGTGGATGTTGGATATATATGCCCTAGAGGCCTACATTGTATAGGATGCTTGGGATATGTATGTACATGACAGTCTTGCTTGATATAATAGTACGCTATTTGGTTCGTCTTTATCTTAACATATGATATATTTTTTGTTGTATTCATTTATATATACATATTGATAAAGACCATAGGGTGTTTTCCTGACTACCGGCGTTGTGATGGCAGTCATACTAGTGGGAACTGGATAGTCAATAGGCACATCCTTAGATGTCCCCAGTCGCAGGAGTATCGAGACTGGGCATCGATACTCCGGAGTAGACTAGTGTATACATATCTAGATCCTGACGAGGGGCGATGGATTGGTCCCGCAGCCATTGGTGGTGTGCACCTAAGATTGTATACAGATGCTCACTGGGTGTGAGTACACCAGACAGGACTCGCCGAGAACTGACTGGATGGTATTATACCTAACGCCAGATAGCAGTTCTCAGGTGACATGTGTGCAGATAGTCTGTTGACTTAAAGTCATCATTTGTCTCGTGTGAGTTCCCACCGTGCTTTGATTATTACCCTACCACGGTTCAAAGGAGTCGTGCAAACAGGTTTTAGTTGGGCACAGTCCCGAGCCACGTGGAGGCAGTGAGCGACTGTTAGGGATTTGTCTCTCCCGGTATAGGGAGTTGATATCGCACTGTGGTCGGTTGGTCATTACCATAAGTCCCTGGCCAGGGCTGATTGAGAATTGCTGATGGAATGATCAGTAGATTCTCGGATGGTCTTGAGCCATACCGACATGACTTGTACGGTTATTAGGGGTCTGACGTCCACCACCTCCCTAGACCATACATGCGATACTCTTAGACGAACAGACCGGACTGCGCGGATATTATCACGGACAGGCTCAGTAGGATTTCAGATGGGTTACCTCATCGGCTTTCTTATCGACAACTACCTGGGGACCGTTACGTACAGCTAGTGACGCTTGCGGTCTGTGGTTAAACCCACTTCCAGCATAGTAGTCGAGTCTTTAGAGTCCCACACAGAGATTTCCCAAACCCAGGCGAAAAGATATAGAGGTCGTATGGTTTTACGACAAAGGATCGGACGCATACGTGTTTAAACGCATGTACGACATACGGACAGTTTTTACTGGCCGGCTTTGGTTTAAGCCAGATTCTAGTATCAGGTTATTGGATTTATACAGTCTAAAGTTTTTCCGTGTTTTTCACGAATGCGAGGGGCGTTCTCGTAATTTCCGAGAAGCATCTAGAAAGATGTGACATGAGGGGTTAAGGTGGCATTTTCATTAATTGCTTTTGTGACTCATTCATATGATTCATCATATCATTAATACATCATTAATGATCTAATGACTCACATGATGAATCACTCTCCTTGAATAAATGAAGCATGGTGAATAATCATTTAATTGATGGTATTTGATAATTCATTATGTATCATATATTCAAGTGAGAAGGTTTTTTATTCTTATTATCATCTCCACCTTCTCTCTCCTCAAGCTCTCTCTCCTTCACCAAACCCTAATCCTACCACTCATGAGTTGAGAACAAGGATTAGGAAAGACTAAACACTCCATAACCAATCTCTACATCATCTTAGTTCCTTTATTAGCAACTAAAGAAACTAAGTAACCTCAAGTTTAGAGGTTATAGCTTGGATTAGGGTTCTCGGGTGGATCGTCTATCACGGAAGGAAGCCAAGGAGGACGTGGAGATCCAAAGAGGCCGTAGATATCGTAAAGACGAAGGACTAGAATCATTTGGTATAATCTCTTTACATAGTAGCTTAGAACTCTATGCCTTTTGTTAAGTATTGTTTAGAAACGATCTTCGGTTAGTTGATGTTCGCTTTATAAACATGATTGTTTTTCAAATTTCCGCCTCCCCGCAATTCGTGGGGTGTTGCACATCAACTTACAGTGGTATCAGAGCCTCACTAAATAATAATTAACACACTTGCAAAGTTGTATGAATTTCGAACGGAAAACAAACCGAAAAAAACCCCGATATCACATGTTTTCTGTCGATTTTAAAATGAAGTCCAAAAATTTTTCAGGGACCTCCAGAATGACCAGCATGAAAATATAAGAACACACAAGAAAAATGGGCTCCTGAATCGGCCAAACTGCCGCGGAACCGCGGCCGATCCCACCGATCCGCCGCGGATCCGCGGCCGAGTTGGGGCCGATTCAGCCCAGTTTTCTTCTGTGCATCTACTATGATATTTTGGGTTTTCTGGTATGATTTAATTTTTGCTCAGGTTTCAGATTTGCAGAGAAGTATTGGAGCAAAATTTAATGTGTTTAATCGATCGAAATTATACGATGTTTGCTTGTTTGATTATATCTGTGAAATGTATTATGCGTTCGTAAACCTCCCTCGACTGCTAGTATGTCGGTTGGCAGGGGGTTGCACATATCTGTGATGTTATTTTTAACTGTTTGTGTATATAAACTGTATTGGATTGTTGTGGTGATTAGCCGGGTTTTGTGATGGGTTATTGTATTAATTCATTCGATGTAAATGTAATAAGTTGTAATATTATTTTGCGGGGCACATCCAGGTTGCGGTTGTAGCCGCCGTTGTATTATTTCTTTTTACTGTTTTTGCTCCTAGGATAGACCCAAGGTGGGGTGCACAAACTACCGGGTATTTTGAAGTGTTGAGGCAGACCGTTTCACTTCTGGTACTTGGCGGGTAGTTTACCGTACCCGTAGGGGTCTGGGGTGGGGTAATGGCTATTCATCACAACTGTGTAATCCGTCTTTCATTGCAGGCTCAAAAGAAATACGGATTGCTTGCAAATCCAATATTGTTTATCTGTGATCTGGAATGCCTATTATTGCGTCCGACGAATATACAATATCTATATATGATAGCTATTTAGATGTCACTTATTTTTTACACCCGCGCTAGCCCAGCCCCCGCTCTGTCGTTAGTTAAGTAACCTAACGGGTGATGACGGGACCTCGTGGCGAATGCGGATGGCATAAGAGGATGTTGTATTTTCGTTGTTATCTGTAATGATAGGTTAAAGATGGGACGCATTATTTTTAATGCAAAGAAAAATAAAACCTAAACTGAATCGTTGGAACAATTTCTAAAAACCACTCGGTTTTCTTGAAAAAGCAAATTTTAAATGCGGAGCTTAAACCACTCCTTTTAATAAAAGCTATCTTAGTTCCTTCGATCAAATCAAGTTCACCACGTTAACGGTTTTTTGCCAAAAACCAGCCGTAACCCTCCGTCGTTTCAAGTAGACAGCACATCGTATTCATGCTATGCTTGTTGGCCTACGTCAAGGCATAGTGTATGGTAGCAGTGTGTTTGCCTATTTGTTGCATAGATAGATACATTAGTTTATGACAGACATACACCTTGTTGGCCTACGTCAAGAGCTTGTACGATGTACTTAAATTGATCAGGACAACGACGGGTAGAACTTGACTTGCGTCTTATGACTTGTTGGCCTACGTCAAGGTCTATAAGAACTTGGGGTATAAATATCATATCGGGAGTTTCAAACATAAAGGAAACTTGCAGATTTAGCATACCTTCTGGAGTGTGGTGACTAGAGTGGTTTCCATCTAGGGCATCATGCAATGATAGTTGGATCCCGATCCCACTGATGAGTAAAATTACTCTCGGGAATTTCTCTCACTTAACAATCAATGCTATAAACCAAGTAGGTGCCTAGAAAGGTGTTAGAGGGGCTACGCCTCCAGGGAAAAGAGGTTATTTAATTAAGGAACTTCGCGAAAGCGTTGGAAAACCTCTCTCGAAGTACCAACACCAGCCTGGCTGAAAGGTTAAGCAAGTATTGTGACGTGTGATTAAATCCTGACTAATTCTTCTTTTAGGTTTTGAAGAAGGATTTGAGGAAACAGTGGGAGCCATCATATTTAGATATATTAATAACCAATCTAAACTTGCAAGAGCATATGCTGAGTGTTTCTTTTCTCTCTCTGGCAGCTACCATGACAGGACTTAAACTATTACTTGAAAAAAATATACTGACCGGGAAGAACTATAAAGATTGGCTAAAGAACGTCAATATTGCGCTGACTTATGATAAAGTTGCATATGTTACCACCGTTGTTCCTCCCCTTATCCCAGGACCAGATTCCTCAGTTGCGGACAAGGAAGTTCGCAAAACCTGGGATCTAGACTGTGAGCGAGCTAAGTGTATCGTACTGGCGTCCATGAACAATGAACTCCAGAAACAGCACGAAAGTATGGATATTGTATCCATATTCCTCCATTGCAAGGATTTGTATGGAGAGCACTCCCGTATCGCGAGGTACGAGACCACAAGGAAACTCTTCCATGTGAGGTTAGCTCCAGGATCGCCTGTAGGAGAGCACGTCCTCAAAATGATCACCCTCATTGAGGAACTCGCAAACCTGGGATGCATGCTAGAGAATGATTTGTATATCGACTTGATTTTGCAGTCCCTTCCCCACACCTTCTCTCAGTTTGTGCTGAACTTCAATATGCACGAGATGGAAGCTGATCTTCCAAAGCTCCTCAACATGTTGAGGGTAGCAGAGAGCTCCTTGAAAAAGGAGAAGACCCCCGTTCTGTATGTCGGCCAATCATCATCTTCTAAATCTAAAGCGAAAGCTAAAAGGAAGAAGAAGATGAAAGCCACCAAACCGAAGGGTGGGGTCAAGAAGGTGCAGGGAACGAACAAGGCAGGAAGGGTGAAGGCAGAAAAGAACGAATGCTTTTATTGTCACAAGCAAGGGCACCGGAAGAAGGACTGTTTGGACTTTAAAGCCAAGGACAAGAAGCAAGCTGTTGCTTCTGCTTCAGGTGTGTTCGTAATCGAAAATTGTCTTTCAGTAAACTCTACTTCATGGGTACTTGATACCGGTTCTGATTCTCATATCTGTAATTCTTTGCAGGATCTGAGAAATAGTAGAGTACTAGGGACAGGTGATATGACTCTCCGGATGGGCAATGGAATGCATGTAGATGCAGTTGCAATAGGGGAATATCACCTAGGGTTGAATAGTGGACACATTTTGGTATTGTACAGCTGTTTTTGTATTCCCAGTATATTGTGTAATATTATATCAGTATCTTTGTTGTCTAATGAAGGATATAATTTTGCGCTTGAAAGAAATGTCATGAACATTCTCCTAAATCAAGAACTGATTGGGTTTGGCATACTGGAAAATGGCATATACATACTTAATCAACCTCAAATTTTCAATATACAAAAACCACGTAAAAGAAAGGCTCCAGATTCAAATCAAGCCTTCCTATGGCATTGTAGACTTGGTCATATAAACGAAACAAGATTGACTAAATTACATAAAGATGGATATCTAGATCCGTTTGAATATTCATCATATGCAACTTGTCAATCATGTATCAAAGGAAAAATGACCAAATCTCCATTCACCGGACACGGAGAAAGAGCCACACAACTCTTGGGAATTGTACACAGTGATGTATGTGGTCCAATGTCTACACATGCACGAAGCGCTCACTCCTACTTCATAACTTTTACTGATGACTTCTCTAGGTATGGACATATATTCTTAATGAAACATAAATCCGAGGCCTTTGAGAAGTTTAAGAAGTATAAAAATGAAGTAGAGAAACAGACTAGTAAAAGCATCAAGACACTTCGATCTGATCAAGGTGGAGAATACTTAAGTACCAGTTTCCTTGAATACTTAAAAGAGAATGGAATACTCTCTCAGCTTACTCCACCTTATACACCTCAGCATAATGGTGTATCAGAAAGGAGGAATCACACTCTATTAGACATGGTGCGTTCAATGATGAGTAGTGCTGAGTTGCCACTTTCCTTCTGGGGATTTGCTCTAGAATCAGCAGCATACCTATTAAATAGAGTTCCGACTAAGTCTGTGCTTACTACTCCATATGAAATGTGGAGCGGGAAGAAACCATATCTCAAGTATATCAAGATATGGGGGTGTCCGGTATATGTTAAAAAGCATAATCCGGACAAGCTCGAGGCACGATCAGTTTTGTGCAAGTTTGTAGGATACCCCAAGCATTCAAGGGGGTATATGGTCTACCACACTGAAGAACAAAAGGTGTTTGTCACTCGCCACATTGTCTTCTTAGAAAGCGAATTTTTTGCAAAAGAAATTAGTGGGAGCACGGTAGAACTGGAAGAAATTCCAGAACCTCAAACTGCTACCGATGACTTAGAAGAATCTCAGATTTCAATAGAACATGAAGAACCAACGCCACTCCGCAGTTCTAGTAGGTTTTCTCATCCTCCTGAAAGATACTATGGTTTTCTTCTTGATGGGGATCGAGAGGATTGCATCATCCATGATGATGAGCCTACTAGTTTTCAGCAGGCTATCACGAGTAGCGACTCAGTGAAGTGGCTGGATGCTATGAGATCCGAAATGGAATCCATGTACACCAATAAAGTATGGACTTTAGAAGTAGCTCCTCCTGGGGTAAAACCAGTTGGGTGCAAATGGATCTTCAAAAAGAAGATTGGTTCATTTGGACAAGTGGAAACCTACAAAGCTAGACTAGTTGCAAAAGGTTTTCGTCAAAGACCAGGATTGGACTATGATGAAACTTTTTCACCAGTAGCTATGCTTAAATCCATTCGGATCATGCTTGCCATTGCTGCCTTCCATGAATATGAAATCTGGCAAATGGATGTAAAAAACAGCTTTTCTAAATGAACATTTAGAAGAAAGTGTTTATATGGATCAACCAGAAGGTTTCTTGGACAGTGGGAGCAGCGGAAGAGTGTGCAAATTGCTTAAATCCATTTATGGATTAAAGCAAGCATCGCGGAGTTGGAACATCTGCTTTGATGAGACAGTCAAGGAATTTGACTTTATCAAAAATGTAGATGAACCATGTATTTATAGGAAGATTGTAAAAGGAGCAGTAGTCTTCCTCGTTTTGTACGTCGATGACATACTACTGATAGGGAATGATATCCCTATGCTACAATCAGTAAAGCTCTTCTTGTCACAAAAATTCTCCATGAAAGACTTGGGAGATGTATCATACATTCTGGGCATTAAGATCTATCGTGATAGATCTAATAGAATGTTGGGACTTTCACAGTCCAGATATATAGACACTATACTAAAGAGATTTAGTATGGAAGATTCCAAGCGCGGCAATATGCCCGCTTGTCACGGGATCACCCTCTCCAAAGAGATGTCTCCAAAGACTGGTAAAGAGAGGGCTCGCATGGGCATTATACCCTACGATTCGGCGGTAGGATCTATAATGTATGCGATGTTATGTACCAGGCCAGATGTAGGTTACGCACTTAGTGTGGTAAGCAGGTATCCATCTGACCCAGGTGAGAAACATTGGATAGCGGTAAAGAACATTCTCAAGTACCTAAGAAGGACTAAGGAAATGTTCTTGATTTACGGTAATGGGGACCTCCAGGTAGAGGCTTTTACCGACTCCGGCTTCCAAAGTGGCAAAGATGATTCTAAATCCATTTCGGGTTTTGTGTTTACCCTCAATGGAGGGACGGTATGTTGGAGGAGTTCCAAACAGGATACCGTCACAGACTCAACTATGGAGGCTGAGTATATAGCTGCTAGTGAAGCCGCAAAAAAGGCTGTCTGGATGAAGAAGTTCATTTCTGAACTTCAAGTGGTTCCGTCCATTGCCAATCCAATACCTTTGTATTGTGATAACAATAGGGCTGTAGCATTAGCGAAGGAACCAAGGTCCCATCAGAAATCCAGGCATATCTTAAGGCGGTTTCACCTGATCAGGGAGATCATGGATCGTCGGGAGATCGAGGTACGGAGAGTAGATACAAAAGAAAACACAGCAGATCCATTCACCAAGGTCATCCCTCAAGTCCAGTTCGAGAGGCTGTTTGAGATGTTGGGCATGCGGTACGCCAGCAACTGGATCTAGTGCAGATAGTGGGTACTCATTGCGCCAATTATAGGCCTTAGTGCAAGTAGGAGATTGTTGGATATATATGCCCTAGAGGCCTACATTGTATAGGATGCTTGGGATATGTATGTACATGACAGTCTTGCTTGATATGATAGTACGCTATTTGGTTTGTCTTTATCTTAACATATGATATATTTTGTGTTGTATTCATTTATATATACATGTTGATAAAGCCCATAGGGTGTTTGCCTGACTACCGGCGTTGTGATGGCAGTCATACTAATGGGAGCTGGATAGTCAATAGGCACATCCTTAGATGTCCCCAGTCGCAGGAGTATCGAGACTGGGCATCGATACTCCGGAGTAGACTAGTGTATATATATCTAGATCCTGACGAGAGGCGATGGATTGGTCCCGTAACCATTGGTGGTGTGCACCTAAGATTGTATACAGATACTCACTGGGTGTGAGTACACCGGACAGGACTCGCCGAGAACTAACTGGATGGTATTATACCTAACGTCAGATAGCAGTTCTCAGATGACATGTGTGCAGATAGTCTGTTGACTTAAAGTCATCATTTGTCTCGTGTGAGTTCCCACTGTGCTTTGATTATTACCCTACCACGGCTCAAAGGAGTCGTGCAAACAGGTTTTAGTTGGGCACAGTCCCGAGCCACGTGGAGGCAGTGAGCGACTGTTAGGGATTCAACTTTCCCGGTATAGGGAGTTGATATCGCACTGTGGTCGGTTGGTCATTACCATAAGTCCCTGGCCAGGGCTGATTGAGAATTGCTGATGGAATGATCAGTAG
The DNA here is from genome assembly GCA_030015575.1 of Agapanthus africanus. Lineage (NCBI taxonomy): Eukaryota > Viridiplantae > Streptophyta > Magnoliopsida > Asparagales > Amaryllidaceae > Agapanthus > Agapanthus africanus. The sequence goes on from CM057337.1 coordinate 971,390,861, forward strand.
ATTCTTGGATGGTCTTGAGCCATACCGATACGACTTGTACGGTTATTACGGTTATTAGGGGTCTGACGTCCACCACCTTCCTAGACCATACATGCGATACTCTTAGACGAATAGACCGGACTGCGTGGATATTGTCATGGACAGGCTCAGTAGGATTTCAGATGGGTTACCTCATCGGCTTTCTTATCGACAACTACCCGGGGACCGTTACGTACAGCTAGTGCCGCTTGCGGTCTGTGGTTAAACCCACTGCCAGCGTAGTAGTCGAGTCTTTAGAGTCCTACACAGAGATTTCCCAAACCCAGGCGAAAAGATATAGAGGTCGTATGGTTTTACGACAAAGGTTCGGACGCATACGTGTTTAAACACACGTACGACATTCGGACAGTTTTTACTAGCCGGCTTTGGTTTAAGCCAGATTCTAGTATCAGGTTATTGGATTTATACAGTCTAAAGTTTTTCCGTGTTTTTCACGAATGCGAGGGGCGTTCTCGTAATTTCCGAGAAGCTTCTAGAAGGATGTGACATGAAGGGTTAAGGTGGCATTTTCATTAATTGCTTTTGTGACTCATTCATATGATTCATCATATCATTAATACATCATTAATGATCTAATGACTCACATGATGAATCACTCTCCTTGAATAAATGAAGCATGGTGAATAATCGTTTAATTGATATTATTTGATAATTCATTATATATCATATATTCAAGTGAGAAGGTTTTTTATTCTCATTATCATCTCCACCTTCTCTCTCCTCAAGCTCTCTCTCCTTCACCAAACCCTAATCCTACCACTCATGAGTTGAGAACAAGGATTAGGAAAGACTAAACACTCCATAACCAATCTCTACATCATCTTAGTTCTTTTATTAGCAGCTAAAGAAACTAAGTAACCTCAAGTTTAGAGGTTATAGCTTGGGTTAGGGTTTTCGGGTGGATCGACTATCACGGAAGGAAGCCAAGGAGGACGTGGAGATCCAAAGAGGCCGTAGATATCGTAAAGACGAAGGATTAGAATCATTTGGTATAATCTCTTTACATAGTGGCTTAGAACTGTATACCTTTTGTTAAGTATTGTTTGGAAACGATCTTCGGTTAGTTGATGTTCGCTTTATAAACATGATTGTTTTTCAAATTTCCGCCTCCCCGCAACTCGTGGGGTGTTGCACATCAACTTTCAGTGGAAATACCGGAGGCGATGACAAATTGCTGCTTCGCCGATTCATTGGTAGCCTGTCGGAAACAACATTCGAATGGTATTCAGAACTCCCAAATGACTCTGTCAAAACATTCACGGAAATGGAATTGCTATTCACGCATCGGTTCGCAAGCGCAAGCGAGCGCTGTTAGTTATATGTATGCCCTAGAGGCCATTACTGTACATACGATGTATATTGTAGTGGATGCTAGGACATATATAGGGAGGACTTTCTTGCTCGACATGATAGTATGCTATCTGGTTGTACTTTATCTTAACATGTACTCTGATTGTCTCTATATTACATGTTGATAAAGCCCTTAGGATATGTACTCGACTACTGGGACTATGATGAGATCATACTAGTGGGGCCACGATAGTCGACGAGTATATCCTATAGATGTTCCTAGTCGAGGGTGTATCGAGACAGGGCATCGATGCACCAGAGTAGACTAGCGTATACGCATCTTGACCCATATGATGGGCGATGGATGATCCCATATCCATCGGTGTTTGACATCAAAGATGGTGTATGGGTGCTCAGTGGAGACTGGATACACTGGACGGACTCACCGAGAACTCCCAGATGGTATTATACCATACGTCAGATGGCAGTTCTCCGGTGACACTGGTACAGAGTAGTCTGTTGACCCGAGATCGTCATAGAGTCTTGTGTGATTCCCACTGTGCTTTGATTTCCATCATACCACGTCCAAGAGGGCGTGCAAAAAGATGGCTTTTGGGTACAGTCCCGAATCATATGGAGGCAATGAGCGATAGGAGGGGATTTGTCTCTCCCAGTATAGGGAGTTGATGTTGTGCTGTGTTCGATTGGCTATAACTGGAAATCCCTGGCCAGGGTTGTTGAGATTTACTGGTAAGTGTTATCAGTAGTTTCTCGAACTGTTATAGACCTCATATCGACACGACTTATCGAGCTATTGGGGTCTGACGTTTACCACCCCTAGGCGAGATATGCAACATATCAGACGACGAGACCGGATTGTACGGGAGTGTTACTGTTTGGATTCATAGGAGAAGTTACAAGCTTGCTTGTTGATCTTCTGAGTGCTCAATACCTGGGTAGCTGTTACGTTTAGCTGACCGCTTGCAGCTTGTGGGTGTTTGATATGATCATCACCTACTGCCGGCGTATTGACGATTCTTTAGAGTCCTACATAGAGGTTTCTTGACTCAGGCAAAACGAAGTAGGAGCACATATGTGATATGTGCGGGACCGAGGATAATGCGATATGTGATACCGTATTCTATTCTCGCGATATTTGATATCAGCCGGGTCATCGGATCAAGTGTTGATTCGGTGAATCGGTACGGATAAATATTAGTCGGTTATATGCGATATAGCCGGATTGTTGGATCAAGTGTTGATTCGATAATTTAATGTATAATAATATATATGATATATTAAAAGACATTAACTAATATTTGCTCACTAAAAGATTCTTTTTCTCACTCGGGTAATACATTGATATATATGCGATATATGTTAATTGTATTATTTTATTTTGTTACAATAAATATTGTATATGTGATATATAATATTGTAACATATTATAATTATTAATGCAACATGATTAGAGGAGTTTAAACATGATTAGGGTTTGGATTAGGGTTAAACCTTCTAGTTGATTCTAGAAGCTTTACTTTGTCATGATAAAGATATTTGTGTTGATCTTTATCCATGACTCACACTTAACCCAACCCAAACCCTAACCCTAGTAAATTCTCTACAATGGTTAAGTGAACCATGGTTGCATAAATGATTATGATAACATTCTTTCTATTCATCACAAATGATTTTTCATCTTCTTCCTCCTTCATTCTTCCATGGAAAAGCTTGCTTGTTTTTCAAAAGGTGATGAATAAATATGAGAAAAAGATAAATAAAGAGAGCAAAAATCCTACTTCATCATCCTCATCTTCCCTTGCCATTTAGATGAGGGTGTTCACATCATTTCATGAGTGTTAGCTTGTGTTAAAGAAACTTCGAGGTAGATCATCTTAGTATCGAAGATCGGAAGCAAAGGTTGCGTCTTTCTCTTCGTGGAACCTCTCGAGAGTCCGGATCCCGATGATCGCAGCGAAGGGACCACAACACGGAGCAAATGAAGTGAAGGACCGGATCTACAAAGGTTGTAATCCCTCTCACTTAGTGTTAAAATGTTTAGCATGATAGTTTTCGCCTAATCTCTAGTTTAAAGTTCCGTATTCGGGTTGTTCGGTACGGCTAAATTTATAATCGGGCATGGTTGATGCCTCGTAGACCCTTGTGCGCGTGCCTAGCAACCCTACAGTGGTATCAGAGCCAAGCTAGAGCCTTAGGCGAAGTCCAGACGGAGTTTGAAGTCCGATCGAACCAAAAAGATAACCCGAAACATGCTCTCTGGACTTTTTCTAAAAAGTGGGATTTTTCCAAATTAAAAATGCGTAAAAAATTCAGCAGGGAATTCTAAGAATTACGGCGCAAAATTTTTTCGATGAACAGTAAGAATCGCGGCGGAACCGCGGCAGAAGCATGCCTTCTGCGGCGGTTCCGCGGCGAAAAGGTGACGTCATCAATTCTTTTTTGCACAGTAACTCTTATTTAATTATGCTGGATTTTCTCGGAATTTTTAATATTTATTCAAGGGTTGAACTTTCTGGGGTTGTTTTGGGGATTCGATGTTTCGATCGGAGTATCAGATTTTGTCTATGTGGTTTTCCGGATAACTTTTAGAAACTGTTAAAAAGTTCGAACGGATATCAATAACTCAATTTTTCCCCTGTCGGAAAATTTTTCAAAAGTTGGATTTTTCCTCGTGTTTAAGAATGTTCTAAGTCGTGCAAGTAACTCGATGGACCCTCTAGAAGACAACAAACCTTAACTCGATTATGTGACCGTCTTGAACTGCTCTTTGAACCTTAGGGTTTGGGGCAGTACGGCGTGCCACATGTGAGGCGTTGGCTTGACCCTTCTACGGCTGGACCATTGGTACTGTGGCATGTGATGGACGTTTTTAAACTGATTTCAAGTGTTGAGATATATTGGGGAAATCTTGGGTACTTGACAATTCGATCGGAAAGTTTAACTTTTTCTATTTATCTGGAATGCGATACAATAATTGGAATCCACAGGTAGTTATGAGATAACTAATTTGAATATTATAAACATAGCAGTTTAGTCTCAGATGATCGGTTGCCACGGAATTTTGATGCGATCAAAAGTCCGTCGCAATCACGTAGCGTACGCGGATACTCGCCGGGTAAACTTAATAGACAGCCTCACTCCATAGCCTCGACCAAGTGACTGTAGGAGAACCCCGTCGCCGAAAGCATCCGTTCGGGTGCTCGCGGTAGCGGTGTTCCGTCTTGGTGCACTTCGTCGACGGAATCAGGGGTGCGGCCGTCTACTAAAGTTTGCGACGAGCATTCGATCAGGACGTCGGGAATCTTGTTGAATTGCCCGACTTGATATTGAAAAGTGTTTTCGATAAGGAGACTAAAATGCGGGGTTTATAATTGTTAGGCATGTGATGTCTAAGGTATTCATTTGGTTAGGCATGCGATGTCTAAAGAGATTGCGAATTCCAACTGTTGTAGTTTTACACTTTCTTTTCTGTGACCGTAAGCGTAGTATGTGGTGTATCGCCGGCTTCGTTGTTATACATCAACGACAATCGGGATACGCATACTTGCTTATGTTGATGATATGAGATATTATGTGTTGCTGTGATATGTTGTATTGGATCGTCGCGTTTGAATAGCCGGGGGTTTTATGTGAGATGAGAGTTTTTCCTTTTTCATTCATGTAAAATTCATTTGTATGTAATATTCTTTTATTGGGGCACTTCCAGGTAGCGGAAGATGTCACCGTTGTATATTATTTACTTTTCCGCATTAGGTAGACCCAAGGCGGGGAGCACAAGTAACCGGGTTCTAGGGTCCAGTGGGAGACCATCTCGAGGAGTCGAGACCGGGTCTCCTAACCCTAGAATTGGCAGTGTTACTTGCCGCTCTCGTAGGGGTCTAGGGATGTGGGTTTGGATATTCATCGCGACCGTGGAATCCGTGTTTTATACAGGCTCGTATTGAAAACACGGACGTCCTAGTATATCCAATATTTCATATATGTTCTTCTGCTGCAATGTTCTGTGATGAGATCATATTACTGCCTGTGACGAATGTTTATATTATATATATGAGATATATGTTATATTGCAGATTTCGTTTCAAAAAGGATGCTTATGAAGCATAATAAAATGGGACTTCATTAATGAGATTAATGAAATAAAATAAACCTAAGATGTTGTAGAAACTTGTTTATAAAAACTGGTAGCTACAGTTCTTGCTTTGCATAGCGGTGTTCCTTGTAGAACATCCAGCACCTTATTCGATAAGGAAAGGACCGAGATCCCTTCACCGGGAGTGACTCCTTTAGCAATAACTGGCAGATGCTACAAACTCGGTTTGTCTTTTGATTGCTTCTATAGTTTCTGCTTTGCACAGTGATATATATGATATATCCTGCACCTTATTCGATGAGGAAAGGGCCGACGATCCCTTCACCGGGAGTTACCCCTTTAGCAAAACTAGAAAAGCCTCAAAAACACTCCATTTAAAATCACTCGATTCTACGACGATATCAAGTTCATTACGCAATAGGTTTTCTTAAAAAACCTGTCGTAACCCTCCGTCATTTTAGGAAGTAGAGTACTTAGTATTCGTGCTGTGTTTGTTGACCATAGTTAAGGCACGGTGTGCGGTAGCTAAGTGATGTCTTCCTATATAGCATATGATGCGATTAGTTAGGACAGTCATATGACTTTGTTGACCTTAGTTAAGGGTCATGTGGGTGGGTCTAATTAATCAAGAAATGACGGGTAGAACTTGACTAGTGCTTATGATTTGTTGACTATAGTTAAGGTCATAAGTCACTAGGGGAAAAATATTTTTGGGGATTTCAAGTGTTGAAATTTGCAATGAGATTGCATACCTTCTATGAGATAGTTGGATCCCAATACCCGCTGCGAGTAAAAGTTACTCCTGGGAGAGTTTTACACACTACAATTAGCCGATCAAGTAGGTGTCTAGAAAGGTGTTAACGTGGTTACGCCTCTGGGAAAACGAGGTTTACTGTAATTAGGTTCGTGCGAAAGCACGGGGGACCTCCCTCAAAGTACCGACACTGGCCTAGCTGAAAGATTGGCGAACTTGTAGCGTGTAATTAATCCCGGCTAGTCTTTCCTTTTAGGGTTTGAAGGAAGATTTGACTAAAACAGTGGGAGACATCCTGATTAGGTATATTAGATAACCAATCTAATCTTGCAAGAGCATACGCTGAGTATTTTCTTCTCTCTCTCTCCAGATAGCGACCATATCACGCCTTAATCAAGATAATAAAACGGATATATTGACTGAACTCGCTTGTTATACTGAGCTGGGGAACGTTGGTCCCGCTCCAACTTATAATTGTTATAAGACAGAGCAGGAAATTGGGGAATACCAGATTTCCCGTGCCGCCCAAACGAAGAAAGTGCATGTTGATGCATAATCTTCGGGTGTGTTCATTACACAGAACTGTTTCTCAGTATCCTTTACGTCCTGGGTATGTGATACCAGATCAGAATCCCGTATATGTAATATGTTACATAGGCTACAGATAGGTAGAGAACTGAGAACGGGTGATAAGTTTCATGAGACAGAAAACGGTGCAAGTGTTGCAGCCAAGTCTGTTGGTCACTATCACCCTGTATTATCTGAATACATTGATTCTGAACAAATGTTATTAGATACCGAACCTGATATACAAAATCATATCAGTCTCTTTATTAGTAAAGAAAGGATATAATTTTGTATTGTTGGATAATGTTTTGAACATTTCCTATATCAAGAGTTGATCGGTTCAGGCACGTTATCTAAAAGCATTGACATTCTAAATCAAACTACAGTTCTTAGTATACGCAACACACACAAGAGGAAGAGTTCATAAATGAATGAATCCTTCTTGAGGTATTGTAGACTAGGTCATATCAATGCGACCCGACTGGCTGAAGTTACATAAAGATGCATATTCAAATTAGTTTGAATTTACATCTTGTGAAACTTGCCTGTCATGTCACAAAGATAAGATGACCACAGCTCTGTTTATTGGAAACAGAGAAAGAGTTAGTGAACTCTTGGGATTGATACATGCTGATGTATGAAAGTCTCCAGTCTACACATGCCAAGACTGGTTCTTTCTACTTCATTACATTCTTTGATGATCTCTTAAGATTCAGACATATGTTCCTGCTGGGACACAAGTCCGAACCTTTTGAGATATTCACAGAATATAAATTAGAAGTAGAGAACCAAAATACGGGTATAAGTATTATGTCCTTTGATGAGATCAAGGAGGAGAATACTTGAGCACGGAATTCCTGGACTATTCTAAAGGAGAATGAGATTCTCTCTCAACATTACTCCTCCGTATACACCACAGCACGTCGATGTATCGGGGTGGAGCAATAGCACCCTATGTGATATGGTGTGCTCTATGATGAGTACTACTGAGTTGCCTATTTCCTTTTGGGAGTTATGCACTTGAGAAGCTGCATACCTATTGAATAGGGTTCAAATCAAATCAGTTGCCTACCACTTCATATGTGATATGGAAAGGGAAGAGCCCATATCTTAAGTTAGTTAAAATTTGGGGCTGTCCGGCCTATGTCTAAAAGCAAAATCCGGACAAGCTCGAGGCAAGGTCTGTAATGTAGAACTGGAAATGTTCTAGCTATACAAACTACAGCTGATAATTTGGTAGAACCAAAGGATTCAATAGTTTCCAATGAACCTCAGCCTCTCCGCCGATCTAGTAGGGTTCCTCACCCACCTGAGAGATACTTCAGTTTCTCTATGACAGTGGGAGCGAGGATTGCATCATGAGATGATGACCCAACTAGTTTCGAGCAGGCCATCAGGAGTAGGACTCTGTAAGAATGGTTGGATGCTTAGCGATCTGAGATGGAATCCTTATACACCGACAAAGTATGGACTTTGGTTGCTTTATCTGAAGGGTTAAATCCCCATCAGGAGCAAGTATATCTTGAGAAGATTACTTGGTGTACATGGAAAAGTTGAGACTTTCAAAGCTAGACTTGTTAAAGGTTTGCATCACAGACCAGGTATGGATTATGTTGAAACCTTTTCTAAGGATCTATGCTTAAGTCCATCCAGATCCTACTTGCCACGGCTACATACCATGACTACGATATCTGGTGGTTGGGTGTCATGGCTGCTTTTCTAAATGATGTTTTAGAAGATAGCGTCTATAAGTATACAGCCAGAAGGCTTCGTAGTCATTGGGAGCAGCGGAAACGTGTGCAAGATGTTTTATATGATAAAACAGGCATCGCGGAGTTGGAACATCTGTTTTGATATGGTAGTCAAAGAGTTTGACTTAATCAAAATGGTAGATGAACCTTGTATATACAAAAAGGTAGTAGAGAGTATGGTGGTGATCCTCGTAGAGTACGTGGATGACATACTCTTGATAGGAAAGGAGTTTCCTATGCTACGCACGGTCAATCTCCGCTTATCACAAGGATTCTCCATATAGGATCAAAGTGATACCTCCTAAATCCTGGGTTTTTGGATCTATGAGATAGATCTAATTAGATGTTAGGATACTCACTAGTTGTAGTGAGATGGTATCAATCGATCCTGGGGAGAATCACTAGAAGGGTTCCAGGCTAATAAGGACGACTGAATGTCAGTCGCAGGCTTGTCTATACCCTCAGTGGTGGGACGGTATGTTGGAAGTGTTCCAAGCTAGATACCGTGACTTACTAGACGATTAAAGGCAAGATACATCGTTACCAATGATGCTACCAAAGAGGCAGTCTGGATATATATAAGTTCATAAGATGAACTTCGTTCCTACCATTGTGTGACAATGGGGTTGTGGCTTTAGCCAAGGAACTTCCGTCCCATCAGAAATCCAGATATAATTCTTAGGCAGTATCACCTGATCATGGAGATGGTTGATCTCCAGGGAGATCGAGGTTAGGAGAGTAGACACAGAGGACAACAGCGCGGATCCACTCACAAAGGCCTTTTTCCCAGTAGAGACTCTTATGGGATGGTTGAGTATGAGATACTTCAACCACAGCTAATTGTTGGGTATGCGATACCATAACAGATGGCCCTAGTGCAAGTGGGAGATTGTTGTTAGCGTATATGCCCTAGAGGCCATTACTGTATCGTACTAGTTTGTATATTACTTAATGGATGCTTGGGATATTCACCTTGTATATACAATCTTGCTCAAAATAGTAGTATGCTACTTGGTTTGTCTCTACTTCAATGTGTACTTGTGTTTATTACTATATCACTTATACGCATTAGTGGAGCCCTTAGGATCTTTGCTTGATTACCAGCGTTGTGATGGCAGTCACACTAGTGGGGGCTGGGTAATCTATAAGCACATCCTTATACAGGTCCCTAGTCGCAGGACTATCGAGATAGGGCATCGATACTCCGGAGTAGACTAGCGTATGCGCTTCTCATCCCAGTGTGGGAGATGGTCTGTCCCACAGCCATCAGTACGTCGTACTGGAGATAGTATACGGGTGCTCGTTGGGTTACGAGTACACTGGACAGGACTCGTCGGGAACTGACAGGTTGGTATTATACCTATCGTCAGTCATCAGTTCCCAGGTGACATGAGTACAGCTTAGTCCGCTGACTTGACACTGGCACTTCGCCTCGAGTGTGTTCCCACTGCACTTTGATCACTACCCTACCACGGCTCAAAGGAGTCGTGCAAACAGGTGGTGGTTGGGTGCAGTCCCGAAGCACTTGGAGGCAGTGACGGTTAGACAGGATTCGTCTCTCCCGGTATTGGGGGTTGACATCGCGCTGTGTCTAGGAGAGCCATTACACGAGTAGTCCCTGGCCAGGGCAAACGAGATATACTGGTAGGTTTCCAGTGTTATCTCAGGGTGTTTTGGGCTTCGCTCCGGCACGACTTGTACCGCTATTGGGGGACTGACGTTTACCGCCCCCTAGGCCCGCCATGCGATGTATCAGACGAACAGACCGGACTGTACGGAGACTGTCACATTCAGACTCAGTAGGAGTACCGATGGGGTTTCACCTCGTCAGCCTTCTTGTCGACATCTACCTGGGGACCGTTACGCACAGCTAGTGCCGCTTGCGGTCTGTGGTTAAACCCACTGCCAGCGTAGTGTCGAGTCTTTAGAGTCCCACACAGAGGGTATTCGCCTATGGGCAAAACAGAGTAGAGGTCGCATGGTTTTGCGACAGGGTCCGTTCTCATCCGCGCACTTGTGCACGTTTGGAGTCCGGACAGATACTACCAGTGGGCTCTGGTTTGAGCCGGATACTGGTATAGTTTTTAGGGTTGCTTCTATCTCTCAGTATTCATGTTCCTCGGAACAAGAATGCAGGTGTGTATGCACAGTTATTTAAGGAGGAGGAAGATGATTTCCATTAGGGTTTCGGAACGGGTGCGTATGCACAGTTGACAGTCGTCTTTTTCCAAACCCTAATGGATTTGTATTATATCATTTAATAATATATAATAAAATGAAATTGTGTCATGGTTAGTTTTTGTTGACTTGTTGACCATGGTTGACTTGTTGACCATGGTTGAACATTTGACTACCATCATTACAAATGCAAGATGCCTTTTCATTCTTGCTTTATTCATTTAATGCTTGTAATGATATTAGTCATTCTAAACTATCCATCAAACCTTTTTCATTTTGATTATTATTATTATTTGATTATTCTTTTTCTTTTGTTATGGTTGCAAAAGGAAAAGAAAGAGCTCATTCTATCACTCTCACTCTCTCTCTTCACTTCATCTTCTTCTTCCTCTAGTCAAGAGAAACCTTCTCATGAGTTGAGAATCCTTCTCTTGAAAAAGAAAAGCAAACCCTAAACACTCTCTACTCACTCTAGGATCAAGGATCTAGCAAGCCGGCGATTCTAGTTCACTCCAAGTACGAGAAAGAGCCCAAAGGTCGAGCCTTCGAGGTGGATCCATCTTCGACGGGAGAAGGCGACAAAGGAGAACCATCAACCTCTACAAAGTTTGAAGACGAAGGAGTTCAAGTCTAGGTATAACCATCTTCATCCGAGTAGCTAAACTTCTTTAGCTAGGTTGCTAGTTTTAGTTTAGGTAACGATCCCGACCTTGCATAGTCCATGTTGCCTCTTGCACTAAAAATTTGATTTTTATACCGTTTCCGCCTCCCCGTAAGAACCGGGGGTGGCAACGTGGACTTACAGTGGTATCAGAGCCTAACTAAACTTAAACTAGCTTGGTAGTGAAGTGTAACGAAGTTCGGAACCGTAAAAAACCCAAAAACCGTATTTTTTCAAAACCTGAGTTTCTGTTGAAATTTTTTGGGCTCAAAATGAAAAACTTTATATTTGTAAATTCATCTCAGGGTTTTTTAAAAACACCCATGAAAAACGACACAGAGATTCATCTAAGCCGCCGCCCTTCCGCCGCGTGAGCCTTCTTGGCCGCCGCGGAACCGCCGCGACTTGATGTCCCCTCTGCATCGATTTTCGTGCAGTGTCTTTATTTGTTGATTTTGGGATTTTTAGGATATATATTATATGCCCAGATTTTCCAGAACTAAAATTTACTTTTGGGGGCCTATAATTCCGTATTTTTCCGAACTTCACTGCACTTTGACTATGATGGTTATATCTGTGATGTTTGCATGTATTGAACGTCGACTAATCGCTATAAGACGATTAGTCGGGGTTATACATGATCTGTAATGTGCTGGAATGTGTATATGAATGTGTTGGACTGTCGCGGGTGAATAGCCGGGGTGGATGTGAGATGAGCTTTTGTTTTTCTTTCATTCATTGTAAATGTAAATTGATGTAATAATATTATTTGTTTGGCCGCACAACCGGGTCGGGGTTGTAGCCGTCATTGTATAATTCTTTTTACTGTTTTTGCTCCTAGGATAGACCCATGGAGGGGTGCACGAACTACCGGGTATGCCGAAGTGTCGAGTGGCCTACTCATGGAGATGAGGGAGGTTGCTACGCTTCGGGTACTTGGCGGGTAGTTTGCCGCACCCGTAGGGGTCTAGGGTGGGGTATTTGGCTATTCACCGCGACCGTGTTATCCGCTTTTCGTTTCAGGCTCGAAAGGATTGCGGATTGCTAGTATATCCAATGCATTCATCTGTGATCTGTAATGTCTACTATTGCTATATCTATAACTATTTAGGCGTTGCTTATGTTTTACAGACGCGCTAGCCCAGCCCCCGCTCTGTCGTTAGTTAAGTAACCTAACGGGTAATGACGGGGCCCAGTGGCGAATGCGAATGGCATAAGCGTACGTCATATTTTGGTTGTTTTCTGCAATGGTAGGATTTAAATGATGGGACGCATTAAAAGTACTAATGCAAAAATATCACGCATTAAAAGAACTAATGCAAGATAATAAACCAAGTTAAAGTCGTTGGAACACTTTCGAAAAACCACTCGGTTCTTTTCAAAACTAACTTTTAAAATGCGGAGCTTGAGCCACTCCATTTAAAAGCTATCTCGTTCCATCGACCAAATCAAGTTCACTACGTTCACGGTTTTGCCAAAACCATTCGTAGCCCTCCGTCGTTTCGTATGAATATTCAAATAGTATTCAAGCTGTGTTTGTTGACCTTCGTCAAGGCATAGTGATTGGTAGCTGTTAAGTATTCATATGTAGCATAGATAGATGCGTTGGTTTGGGACACTCACATTACCTTGTTGACCTTCGTCAAGGGTATATGCGGGTGGATTCAAATTGACCTGGATAATGACGGGCAGAACTTGACATGTGACTTATGATTTGTTGACCTTCGTCAAGGTCATAAGAGCATGGGGCAAAAATCCACATCGGGAGTTTAAACTTGCTAGATTTGCATACCATTTGGAGTGTGGTGATTCTGGTAGGATTCCTTCAGTTTCGTCACGCGATGATATTTGGATCCCGATCCTACTGTGAGTATATGCTACTCCTCGGGAAATTTCTCACTTAACGATCAATGCTATAAACCTAGTAGGTGCCTAGAAAGGTGTTAGCGGGGCTACGCCCCCAGGGAAAAGAGGTTCTTTAATTAAGGAACTTCGCGAAAGCGTTGGAAAACCTCCCTCGAAGTACCGACACCAGCCTGGCCGAACGGTTAAGCAAGTATTGTACGGTGGGATTGATCCTGACTAATTCTTCCTTTATGGTTTGAGGAGGGATTCGAGAAACAGTGGGAGCCATCCTGTTTAGACAAACTAAAAACCACTCTAAACTTGCAAGAGCATCATGCTGAGTGTTTCTTCTTCTCTCTCCTAATTGCAGCGACCAATCAACATGACTGGACTTAAGTTACTCCTAGATAAAAACAAGCTGACAGGGCCAAACTACAAAGATTGGCTCAGGAATGTCAAGATAGCAATCACTTATGACAAGCTGGGGTATCTTCTTACCACCAAAGCTCCCCCTGTCCCTGGTCCAACTTCCAGCGTCGCAGATAAGGAAATCCGCAAGACTTGGGAGATTGATAGCGCGAAGGCCAAGTGCCTCCTGCTTGCCTCGATGGACAACGAACATCAGAGGAGGCATGAGAATATGGACATGGAGTCCATATTGCTTCATACAAAAGAACTGTATGGAGAGCAATCACGTATCGCAAGATACGAAGCGTCGAAAAAGTTGTTTTCGACAAGAATGGCCGTCGGATCATCAGTAGCCGAGCACGTGCTAAAGATGATCGGCTACATTGAGGAGCTCGCTGACCTAGGGATCACATTGGAGAGTGAGCTATATACGGATATAGTTCTCCAGTCCCTTCCTTCCACTTACGCCCAGTTTATAATGAATTTCAACCTACAAGAAAAGGAGGTTGAACTTTCAGAGCTCCTCAACCTGCTGAGGAGCGCAGAGGGCACCCTACAGAAAGGTAGGGAAACATCCACTTTGTTTGTAGGAGGATCATCTTCTTCTAGGTCCAAGGCGAAAGCCAAGGGAAAGAAGAAGAAAGCCCCCGCCAAACCAAGGGGCGGTGTTAGTAAAGTGGATACGAAGGGAAAAGGAAAAGCAACAAAGATAGCGGGGAAGCTTGTGGATAAGGAAGAATGCTTCTTTTGTCATAAGAAAGGAAACTGGAAGAATGATTGCAGGGCCTGGAAGGCCAGAACACAGGAATTGAAGCAGATTGCAGCTTCAGCTTCAGGTGTGTATGTTATTGAAAACTGTCTTTCTATAAACTCTACTTCCTGGGTATTGGATACCGGATCAGGATCTCATATCTGTAATTCTTTGCAGGCGTTGAGAAACCGTAGTGTTTTGAAAGCAGGTGACATGACCCTCAGAGTTGCAAACGGAGCTAGCATGGATGCTAAAGCCGTGGGGGACTATCACCTGGGAATGTCAGATGGACATGTTTTGGTTTTGCGTAATTGCTTTTTTGTACCCAACGCAACTTGTAATATCATTTCTGTATCTTTAGTTTCTAAAGAAGGTTATGAATTTGCGTTTGTAAGTCATGTTGTAAACATTCGCCTTAATCAAGTTTTGATTGGGTCAGGTACTTTGAGTAATGGTATATACGTATTGAACCAACCACAGATTTTTAATGTCCAGAATACACACAAAAGAAAGTCTCCAGAAATAAACCAGACTTTCTTATGGCATTGTAGATTGGGTCACATCAATGAGAGAAGGTTGACGAAGTTACATACAGAAGGGTATTTGAATGCGTTCGAATATCAGTCGTATGCCACTTGTCAATCCTGTCTCAAGGGAAAGATGACAAAGACTCCATTTACTGGACATGGAGAAAGAGCGAGCGAGCTCTTGGGACTCGTACACAGTGACGTGTGCGGTCCAATGTCTACACATGCCCGAAGCGGACATTCTTACTTCATTACTTTTACGGATGACTTCTCAAGGTACGGTTATGTTTTCTTAATGAAACATAAGTCCGAGGCTTTTGAAAAATTCCAGGAGTATAAGAATGAAGTAGAGAAACAGACCGGCAAAAGTATTAAGATTCTAAGATCGGATCGAGGTGGAGAATACTTAAGTGCCGAATTCCTGAATTACTTAAAAGAGAATGGTATTCTCTCTCAGCTTACTCCTCCATACACTCCGCAACATAACGGTGTATCGGAGAGACGGAACCGAACCCTATTGGATATGGTTCGGTCCATGATGAGTAACGCTGAGTTGCCGCGATCATTCTGGGGATATGCAATAGAAGCAGCTGCGTATCTTTTGAACAAGGCTCCCACCAAGACTGTGCCTACCACCCCTTATGAGATGTGGACTGGGAAGAAACCCTGTCTCAAGTATCTTAAGGTATGGGGATGTCCAGCTTTTGTAAAAAGGCAGCATGCGGACAAGCTTGAGGCACGTTCAGTACAGTGTAAGTTTGTGGGATACCCAAGGAACTCCAGGGGGTATCTTTTCTATTCCGCTGAGGAACAAAAGGTTTTTGTTTCTCAGCATGCCCGCTTCTTGGAAACTGAGTTTTTGGAAACCCAGATAAGTGGGAGCACAATAGAACTGGAAGAAGTTCCAGAACCACAGACTGTTACTGAAAGCTTAGTGGAACCAGAGGGTTCAACAGAACAGGACATTCCTACGCCGCTCCGCAGAAGTAGTAGGCAGTCTCATCCGCCCGAGAGATACTGCGGTTTTCTCATAGACGGGGATAGAGAGGATTGCATCATAGATTATGATGAGCCTACTAGCTTCCAGCAGGCCGTTCAGAGCGTTGACTCAGTGAAATGGCTGGATGCAATGCGGACCGAAATGGAGTCCATGTACACCAACAAGGTATGGACGTTGGACATTGCTCCAGACGGGGTAAAACCCGTAGGATGCAAGTGGATCTTCAAAAGGAAGATTGGTGTAAATGGACAGGTTGAGACCTATAAAGCTAGGCTGGTAGCAAAGGGTTTTCGTCAAAGACCTGGCTTGGACTATGACGAAACCTTCTCTCCAGTAGCCATGCTGAAATCCATTCGGATCCTTCTTGCCATCGCTGCCTTCCACGATTATGAGATCTGGCAAATGGACGTAAAGACAGCTTTTCTAAATGGAAATTTAGAGGAGTGTGTCTATATGGACCAGCCAGAGGGCTTCATTCAGAGTGGGAGCAGCGGAAAGGTGTGCAAGTTGCTTAAGTCCATCTATGGACTAAAGCAGGCATCGCGGAGTTGGAACATCTGCTTTGATGAGACGGTCAAAGAATTTGGCTTTATCAAAAATCCAGATGAACCATGCATCTATAGTAGATTTGTAGCGAGAACTGTAGTATTCCTCGTTTTATACGTGGATGACATTCTCTTAATTGGAAATGACATTCCTATGCTACAATCTGTCAAGGGGTTCTTGTCACACAGGTTCTCCATGAAAGACCTGGGTGATGCCTCATACATCCTGGGGATCCGGATCCATCGTGATAGATCCAAGAGGATATTGGGACTTTCTCAGTCCAGGTACATCGACACCATAGTGAAGAGATTCAGTATGGAAGATTCCAAGCGCGGTAACCTGCCGGCTTGTCACGGGATCACCCTCTCTAAAGAGATGTCTCCCAAGACTGATTTGGAGAGGGATCGCATGTCTATTATACCCTACGCTTCTGCGGTAGGCTCTATAATGTATGCGATGTTATGTACCAGACCGGATGTAGCTTATGCACTGAGTGTGGTAAGCCGGTATCAGTCAAACCCTGGGGAGAAACACTGGATAGCGGTAAAGAACATTCTCAAGTACCTGAGAAGGACTAAGGAGATGTTCTTGGTGTATGGCGGAAAAGACCTCCAGATCGAGGCCTTTGCTGACTCCAGCTTCCAGAGTGACAAGGATGATTCCAAGTCCATGTCGGGCTTTGTCTTTACCCTCAATGGAGGGGCGGTGTGTTGGAAGAGTTCCAAACAGGAAACCGTTGCAGACTCGACGATGGAAGAGGAATACATCGCTGCATCTGATGCCGCAAAAGAAGCTGTCTGGATGAGGAAGTTCTTGAAAGAACTTCAGGTGGTTCCGTCCATTGTTGATCCAATACCTCTGTATTGCGACAACAATGGGGCTATAGCTTTAGCGAAGGAACCCAGGTCCCATCAGAGATCCAGGCACATCTTGAGGCGGTATCACCTGATCAGGGAGATCGTGGATCGCAAGGAGATCGAGGTTCGGAGAGTTGCTTCAGAAGACAACACTGCAGATCCATTCACCAAGGCCCTGCCCCAGACTCAGTTCGAGCGGCTGATCGAGATGATAGGTCTTCGATACGCCAGTACATGGCCTTAGTGCAAGTGGGAGATTGTTGTTAGCGTATATGCCCTAGAGGCCATTACTGTATCGTACTAGTTTGTATATTACTTAATGGATGCTTGGGATATTCACCTTGTATATACAATCTTGCTCAAAATAGTAGTATGCTACTTGGTTTGTCTCTACTTCAATGTGTACTTGTGTTTATTACTATATCACTTATACGCATTAGTGGAGCCCTTAGGATCTTTGCTTGATTACCAGCGTTGTGATGGCAGTCACACTAGTGGGGGCTGGGTAATCTATAAGCACATCCTTATACAGGTCCCTAGTCGCAGGACTATCGAGATAGGGCATCGATACTCCGGAGTAGACTAGCGTATGCGCTTCTCATCCCAGTGTGGGAGATGGTCTGTCCCACAGCCATCAGTACGTCGTACTGGAGATAGTATACGGGTGCTCGTTGGGTTACGAGTACACTGGACAGGACTCGTCGGGAACTGACAGGTTGGTATTATACCTATCGTCAGTCATCAGTTCCCAGGTGACATGAGTACAGCTTAGTCCGCTGACTTGACACTGGCACTTCGCCTCGAGTGTGTTCCCACTGCACTTTGATCACTACCCTACCACGGCTCAAAGGAGTCGTGCAAACAGGTGGTGGTTGGGTGCAGTCCCGAAGCACTTGGAGGCAGTGACGGTTAGACAGGATTCGTCTCTCCCGGTATTGGGGGTTGACATCGCGCTGTGTCTAGGAGAGCCATTACACGAGTAGTCCCTGGCCAGGGCAAACGAGATATACTGGTAGGTTTCCAGTGTTATCTCAGGGTGTTTTGGGCTTCGCTCCGGCACGACTTGTACCGCTATTGGGGGACTGACGTTTACCGCCCCCTAGGCCCGCCATGCGATGTATCAGACGAACAGACCGGACTGTACGGAGACTGTCACATTCAGACTCAGTAGGAGTACCGATGGGGTTTCACCTCGTCAGCCTTCTTGTCGACATCTACCTGGGGACCGTTACGCACAGCTAGTGCCGCTTGCGGTCTGTGGTTAAACCCACTGCCAGCGTAGTGTCGAGTCTTTAGAGTCCCACACAGAGGGTATTCGCCTATGGGCAAAACAGAGTAGAGGTCGCATGGTTTTGCGACAGGGTCCGTTCTCATCCGCGCACTTGTGCACGTTTGGAGTCCGGACAGATACTACCATCGGGCTCTGGTTTGAGCCGGATACTGGTATAGTTTTTGGGGTTGCTTCTATCTCTCAGTATTCATGTTCCTCGGAACAAGAATGCAGGTGTGTATGCACAGTTATTTAAGGAGGAGGAAGATGATTTCCATTAGGGTTTCGGAACGGGTGCGTATGCACAGTTGACAGTCGTCTTTTTCCAAACCCTAATGGATTTGTATTATATCATTTAATAATATATAATAAAATGAAATTGTGTCATGGTTAGTTTTTGTTGACTTGTTGACCATGGTTGACTTGTTGACCATGGTTGAACATTTGACTACCATCATTACAAATGCAAGATGCCTTTTCATTCTTGCTTTATTCATTTAATGCTTGTAATGATATTAGTCATTCTAAACTATCCATCAAACCTTTTTCATTTTGATTATTATTATTATTTGATTATTCTTTTTCTTTTGTTATGGTTGCAAAAGGAAAAGAAAGAGCTCATTCTATCACTCTCACTCTCTCTCTTCACTTCATCTTCTTCTTCCTCTAGTCAAGAGAAACCTTCTTATGAGTTGAGAATCCTTCTCTTGAAAAAGAAAAGCAAACCCTAAACACTCTCTACTCACTCTAGGATCAAGGATCTAGCAAGCCGGCGATTCTAGTTCACTCCAAGTACGAGAAAGAGCCCAAAGGTCGAGCCTTCGAGGTGGATCCATCTTCGACGGGAGAAGGCGACAAAGGAGAACCATCAACCTCTACAAAGTTTGAAGACGAAGGAGTTCAAGTCTAGGTATAACCATCTTCATCCGAGTAGCTAAACTTCTTTAGCTAGGTTGCTAGTTTTAGTTTAGGTAACGATCCCGACCTTGCATAGTCCATGTTGCCTCTTGCACTAAAAATTTGATTTTTATACCGTTTCCGCCTCCCCGTAAGAACCGGGGGTGGCAACGTGGACTTACAATTGTTAGTTATAAGTATGCCCTAGAGGCCATTACTGTACATACGATGTATATTGTAGTGGATGCTAGGACATATATAGGGAGGACTTTCTTTCTCGACATGATAGTATGCTATCTGGTTGTACTTTATCTTAACATGTACTCTGATTGTCTCTATATTACATGTTGATAAAGCCCTTAGGATATGTACTCGACTACTGGGACTATGATGAGATCATACTAGTGGGGCCACGATAGTCGACGAGTATATCCTATAGATGTTCCTAGTCGAGGGTGTATCGAGACAGGGCATCGATGCACCAGAGTAGACTAGCGTATACGCATCTTGACCCATATGATGGGCGATGGATGATCCCATATCCATCGGTGTTTGACATCAAGGATGGTGTACGGGTGCTCAGTGGAGACTGGGTACACTGGACGGACTCGCCGAGAACTCCCAGATGGTATTATACCATACGTCAGATGGCAGTTCTCCGGTGACACTGGTACGGAGTAGTCTGTTGACCCGAGATCGTCATAGAGTCTTGTGTGATTCCCACTGTGCTTTGATTTCCATCATACCACGTCCAAGAGGGCGTGCAAAAAGGTGGCTTTTGGGTACAGTCCCGAATCATATGGAGGCAATGAGCGATAGGAGGGGATTCGTCTCTCCCGGTATAGGGAGTTGATGTTGTGCTATGTTCAATTGGCTATAACCGGAAATCCCTGGCCAGGGTTGCTGAGATTTACTGGTAAGTGTTATCAGTAGTTTCTCGAACTGTTATAGACCTCATATCGATACGACTTATCGAGCTATTGGGGTCTGACGTTTACCACCCCTAGGCGAGATATGCAACATATCAGACGACGAGACCGGACTGTATGGGAGTGTTACTGTTTGGATTCACAGGAGAAGTTACAGGCTTGCTTGTTGATCTTCTGAGCGCTCAATACCTGGGTAGCTGTTACGTTTAGCTGAGCGCTTGCAGCTTGTGGGTGTTTGATATGATCATCACCTACTGCCGGCGTATTGACGATTCTTTAGAGTCCTACACAGAGGTTTCTTGACTCAGGCAAAACGAAGTAGGAGCACATATGTGATATGTGCGGGACCGAGGATAATGCGATATGTGATACCGTATTCTATTCTCGCGATATTTGATATCAGCCGGGTCATCGGATCAAGTGTTGATTCGGTGAATCGGTACGGATAAATATTAGTCGGTTATATGCGATATAGCCGGATTGTCGGATCAAGTGTTGATTCGATAATTTAATGTATAATAATATGTATGATATATTAAAAGACATTAACTAATATTTGCTCACTAAAAGATTCTTTTTCTCACTCGAGTAATACATTGATATATATGCGATATATGTTAATTGTATTATTTTATTTTGTTACAATAAATATTGTATATGTGATATATAATATTGTAACATATTATAATTATTAATGCAACATGATTAGAGGAGTTTAAACATGATTAGGGTTTGGATTAGGGTTAAACATTCTAGTTGATTCTAGAAGTTTTACTTTGTCATGATAAAGATATTTGTGTTGATCTTTATCCATGACTCACACTTAACCCAACCCAAACCCTAACCCTAGTAAATTCTCTACAATGGTTAAGTGAACCATGGTTGCATAAATGATTATGATAACATTCTTTCTATTCATCACAAATGATTTTTCATCTTCTTCCTCCTTCATTCTTCCATGGAAAAGCTTGCTTGTTTTTCAAAAGGTGATGAATAAATATGAGAAAAAGATAAATAAAGAGAGCAAAAATCCTACTTCATCATCCTCATCTTCCCTTGCCATTTAGATGAGGGTGTTCACATCATTTCATGAATGTTAGCTTGTGTTAAAGAAACTTCGAGGTAGATCATCTTAGTATCGAAGATCGGAAGCAAAGGTTGCGTCTTTCTCTTCGTGGAACCTCTCGAGAGTCCGGATCCTGATGATCGCAGCGAAGGGACCACAACACGGAGTAAATGAAGTGAAGGACCGGATCTACAAAGGTTGTAATCCCTCTCACTTAGTGTTAAAATGTTTAGCATGATAGTTTTCGCCTAATCTCTAGTTTAAAGTTCCGTATTCGGGTTGTTTGGCACGGCTAAATTTATAATCGGGCATGGTTGATGCCTCGTAGACCCTTGTGCGCGTGCCTAGCAACCCTACAAGCGCACCCTGATCACGGCATTAATCAATGCCAGGGTGAAGCCAGGAGAGACCTGGGTTCAATAACTGATCCGGTGGCGGAACCTATGGTTAAAATGCGAACAACGCATTGAATAAGCTCCTGCCGTGGGCATGTTCATAGGGACCCTCGATCCTTTGGCGACTGTGTCCCAGTTCATGACGTTCTTTAAACCGACCACCTTCCAGGCTTGGATCAACAAGTTGGCTCAAATGGGCCACGGGCCTTCCTCTTCAAAAATGGACCCTCGGAATGCAAAGGGTAAAGGGAAGGCGCTCTTCGTTGCAAACACTCAACAACCGAGTGACCCGAAACCGGTTACTCGCCAAAACAACGCGCGCATGTGCCAATCCCTCGAAGATAAGTTAAGACGTGCATACTCGTTTCCCTGTGATAAAACGAGGAGATTGTTCGAACTGGCAGTGCACAACAAACTCATTACTTAGCCGGACCCAAAACGCCCACCACAGCCCGGTGGCATCAACAACCCCAACTACTGCTCCTATCACAGAATAGTGAGTCACCCAATTAAAGATTGCTGCGTCTTCAAAAATTGGATCGAGGAACAGTATCAATAGGGGAATTTTGAACTTTCTGAGAACTGGAGGGTGAGCCCGCCACAGAAGCACGCTCCTAAAAAGGTGAATACGTCGGGGGCATCATGCTCGCTCGTGGAAGAAGTTCCATGGGAAGTCGTCCTTTCAGTTAAAACTAAAAGAATGCTGAAGGATCTCTAGAAATGTCCGGCGATCAGGTGGAAAAGCCCGCTGGAGCCCGAGATCGTTGAAGGGATGCTAAAACCGCGTCCCGTACCAAAAACTGTCGACAAAGTGCAAAATCCCAAAGTCGAGCCTTCAAAGTCTTCAAAGAAAAAGAAGAAGACCAAGAAGCATGTGCAACCTGCCTAGAATGAAGACAAACGCACAGACTTACAAAGGTACATTGACGCGCTGGAAGAGTACAACCAAAAGGCACGAACACCGGTCACCCTCAAAGAGTTCCTCAAGCATATTCTTGAGAACGAAGATCGTAACAATGATGAGGAAAACAACCCATCAGAAACTGAAGACTATGTAGCAAGTTTCCACATGGTCTCCCATTCGTCATTAAATGGCGAAGAAGCTCCCTCGGCGTCAGAAAGCAACACAGAGGAACTAGGGGCAGGATCGGCGCCAAAATCCCCAGAGCTGCCAGAAGACCCAATTGACAGGCTGCTAAATAAAGCCTTTCAAAAGAGTAAAGCTGACAGAGAACGCGAATCAGCCATATATGAAATGGCTAGGCGTCGGCGTCATGATGAGGAAGCTGTGGTAAGGATGAGTCGTAAAGTACTCCAACCAAACCAAAGCACACCTGCCACAAATAAGAGCAGGATCAAGGCAGAGAAGCGGTTCGTTAAAGCCATGCCGGTGGGAATGAAGCTGCAACCTCTCGTAGAAAACACTCCCGGGGTCATATGCCTCGACGGAGTAGATCTACATCCAAACTACTGCATATATTATCGGAGGGTCACCCACCCCATCGAAGAATGCAGTGCCTTCAAGAAGTGGTGGTAAGGATATATTTCCCATCAACAACACTTCAAGAGGATGAAACGAGAATCTCGTCGATAAGAAGTTCGACAAGTGCGCATGAGAAAACGACTGGCAACTGTCATATGGTTGATGCCAGTCGGCAGAGCAAAAATCTCCAAGTTCTTACCTTCGGGTGCGATTCCAAAGAAGAAATGACCATGGGCCCTCTCTTCAAGAACTCCACATCCGAAAAAGAAGAGGAGGAGAAGAACTGAGAGAACATTCAGCTGCGTAATCGCATGCTGCCTGAGAAGAACCTCGGACCTGCAAACAAAGGTTCGAGAAAAAGAGACAAAGGGAAAGAAAAGGTCCCTGAGGAAATCACCCTTGATGATGGATTCGTTAAAGAGCTCGCAGCCAAAGACCCACCTAGGAAAAACAAGGTCGATTAAAATGTCTTAGCACATCTGAGGAAGATACCCTCACAAATGAGTATATTGGATGCTCTTCTCCTGTCCAAAGAAACACAAGATTCTCTGATCAAGGTGTTACAAGAGCCCGATCAATTTCAAGCTTTCTTAGCTGTAGAAAAGATGAAGGACGAGCCGGCAGAGGTTCACACAGCTGATATCACATTCAGTGATGAGGATCTCCTCCTCGGAACGAGCGAGCACAATCGTCCTCTATACGTCACTGGGGATTGCCACGGCATCAAGATAGGCAAAATTCTCATCGATAATTGGTCCTCCATCAACCTCCTTAACGTGAAGGTACTGAAGGAGATTTGCATGAACATTCAGCACCTGGCTCGGGACAAAATTACCATCTCCGGGTTCGATTCACAGTCATCGCGAACACTCGGGTCCGTAATACTGGCATTACACTTCGGGCTGCTCGTCGCTGACATCAAATTTCATGTGTTTGACGCCAAGACTTGCTACAACGCACTGCTCGGCAGGCCTTGGTTACACGAGTATAACGCCATCCCTTCTACACAACACCAGTGTATCAAGTATTTCAAAGACGGACTCGAGTACACCGTTATAGGGGAGCTAAATCCATTCTCCGTAAACGAAGTCCGAAAATATGAAGACGCAAAGTACTTCCTACCAGACCTCAAAGACACAAAAAGATGTCATAAGCCGGAGAATAAACAAAAAGCCGACGCCGCTATCCCGATCTTTAGGAGCGATACCGAGGAAGATGAAGAGATAGTCTACTCGGGGCAACCCCAATGCAACAGGCCCGGACCATCTACTCCTATTTTGGTCTTTGGCAGTGACTCTGAGGACAAGACTAACGTCGTATTCTCCACTCGCCCGTCAGCACAAACCATTACTGGAGATGATCAGAGTTTGCAAATCACCATAATTCCGTCACGGCATTACAAAGAACTTGATGTGCTCGATACATACAGCGTACAAGAGCTACAAACTTTCTACGTCCATCCCAGGAGAAAAGGTGAAAAGGCGATCCTCTTCTATCAATCTACGGAGACCAGAGTGGAGAAAGAAGTCTGGCATAGTACCGAGTTTGCACTTGACAGACTTCAACCAATCCGTCTACCCAGATATTACGCAGAGGGATTGAAAAGGCTATTAAGATGCCATGGCATACCCTTCAAACAAACCGCTCGACAAGCCCGGTTCTACAACAAGATTTGGGACATTCCTGGGACTCAGTGAAAGATGCCCGACAATAGGATGGAAACGACTGGGCTTGGATATGTTCGGTCCAAGAAACGTAAGCGATTCCATGGCTGCCGCGTTATAAATAACTCCGGTGAAGAAGGGAATGCTTTTCCAGTTATCTCTGACATTGAAAGGGAGCAAAATCCCGCTATAAGAATGTTAAGTCTGTCATTCGAAGAGCAAGTTGACAAGCTAATAAGGAAAGCCGGTCAAAGGGTTCGGGATGATCATAGCCACGAAATGGTTATTTACGAAAAGACCAGGACTCAACGTTTCATTCAGCAGTCTGGGGAAAAGGAAAATTACGATGCCCTTCGCCCTCAGCCTGCTATACGTTCTCGCGACAAGGAAAAAGCCCGACACAGAGGCAAAAACATGGTGAAGAACGAAAATGACGTTCGAAAACAGCGAAGCAGATCCAAGAAGCCACGTGATCGAGTAAAAGTCAACTGGAATCCATCTTTTATGAAGAAGATGGGTCTGAAATACTCTTTCCCCTAAGAAAAGACATGGAAAATATTCGACCTTGTCATTAAGCATCAAATGATGACGCTCCCGGAACCTCGGTACCTTGGACAAATAAATGAAGTCCATCACCCGGATTATTGCTCCTACCATCGAGCAATAGAACATCCTCTTAAAGACCGCTTCACCTTCAAAAACTAGGTCGAAGACCAGTATCAATAAGGTAGGTTCGCTCTATCCGACAGCTAGAGAGTAACCTCACCACGGAAGCATGAGCCAAAAGGAACCTATATTGCGAGGGTAGGGCCAAATCAACGTCGAGCTTGGAAACGAACTCGTACCTGCCACGTGATAACATTCTCAAAAGAGGGGGAGTACGAGAATATGGATGACCTCTCCAGCTGCTTCACAAATGAGGATGAGGATAAGGTCATCTCAGAGTTTCCACCGGCACCAAAAGAGCTGGAAGATGGAATACACACTACGGTGGACAACCCAAAAAAATCGACTTGGGGACGGAAAACGAGCCGAGGCCCACATTCGTCAGTGAGCTGTTGTCTAAAAAATAGGTGGCCACACTAAAAGATGTGCCCATGCAATATAAAGACTGCTTCGCATGGAAATATTCCAAGATGCCGAGACTAGATCCAGAAATAGCGGTGCATAAATTGGCTATATCGCCGGACGTCAAGCCAGTCAAACAGGCGCCAAGAAGAATGCGGCTCGAACTCGAGATGAGTATCAACACTGAAGTTAAGAAACTAATTGACTCCGGCTAATATCGTTCCGGTAATGAAGAAAAATGGGACAGTGCGCATCTTCGTACAACAATGCTTGTCCGAAGGATGACTTTCTAGTACCTGTTACCGAGTTAATGACCGACACCATGTCTACTCATGAAGTCTTCTCTTTCATGGATGGATCTTCAGGATACAACCAAATAAAAATGCATCCTGAAGACCAAAAGCATACCGCCTTCCGGACTTCATTAGGTATATTCTGCTATAAGGTGGTGCCCTTCGATCTGAAGAACGCAGGCGCTCCTACCAGAGGGCCATGATGAAGATCTTCGATGACCTCATACATGAGATTGTCGAATGCTATATTGACGACCTTGTGGTGAAAAGAAAATCGTACAAGGAGCACTGGGAACATCTGAACATAGTATTCCAACGTCTTCGGAAGTATAATCTGAAGATGAATCCTTTCAAATGGGCGTTTAGAGTCTCCTTAGGCAAATTCTTGGGATTCATCATACGGCACCGGGGTATCGAAATTGACCTTTCGAAGATTAAGGCGATTATGGAAATGCCCACGCCAGGAACTCTCAAACAACTGCGGTCTCACCAAGGAAAACTCGTGTATATCCGGCGGTTCATAGCCAACCTCTCCGGCAAATGCCGCCCCTACAGCCATCTAATAAAGAAGGGGACCCCGTTCGTTTAGGATCATAAATTCCAAAGTGCACTGGACGAAATCAAGCAATACCTGCAGAATCCGCCAGTATTGACCGCTCCGGTTAAGGGAAAGCCCCTCATCTTGTACACAATAGCCCTTGAAGGTTCTTTAGGCGCGCTATGGGCATAAAAGAACGACCAGGGAAAGGAGAGAGCTTTGTACTATTTGAGTCGAGTTCTTTTAGAGGCCGAAAATAATTACTCCCCCATCGAAAAGCATTGTCTGGCACTGATCTTCACAATAACTAAGCTCAGGCACTACACCTTAGCATATAAGATCCATCTCATATCGAAGGTGGATCCCCTTAAATATCTGATGTAAAGGGCCATTCTAACTGGAAGCCTCGCCAAATGGGTCCTCCTCTTGATGGAATTCTCGATAACATATCGACCCCTCAAAACGGTGAAAGGCCAAGCCATCGCCGACTTTCTCATCGAGCATCCGATACCTGCCGACTCCCCTTTAAATTGTGAGTTGTCGGATGAACATGCGTTCAACGCAGTCGAAGGAGAGGAGGAAGAAAATGATGTCTGATGGGAACTCAACTTCGATAGAGCATCTTCCATGAAAAGGCGGAAGCATAACACCTCCATAATCAAAGCTGGGGTGGGTCTCAACTTCGGGGCTCCGTAAGGAGAGATACTGCGTTACGCCTTCTCCCTGACGGAGCCGAGGACTAACAACGAAGCTAAATATGAAGCTTTGATTATAAGTCTCTAGATCGTCATTGACATGGGAATTCAAGACCTCCTTGTTCCCCTCCGAACGGCGGCCTGCGACGTTAGGACGTCACGTACCTGAGGTTCGGGGCAGACGCTATTTGGTTTTTATCCGTCTATCTCTCCGAAGATACCAAATTGATTTATAGCACCTGGTATCGGAGGTTTAGACGGATGTGGCCGATGTAGCAGACTTCGTCAGATTCCCCCTCAGGGTGAGGGGTTTTTGATTGTGGGGACGCTCTTCCCTGCAGGCGCAAGCCCCTGCAGTTAATTACGCTACCGCATAGCGGTAACAACTTTCTCCTACTCCAGAATTTCACTTCGTGTCGTGTGTGTTTGTTTTGTTTGTGATTGCCCATGGATTGTATACGGAGACTGAGTGATGTCGTCACCCGTAGGACGTAGATTAGTCCAAATCCGTATTTACTTAGATTTGGGTTTGGTGTTTTTAGTTTAAGGATGCATTAGTCGCGTTGCGTCTAAGATCGACTTAAACATTTGTTAAGGATACGTTAGTCCTGTTTTAGACTAAGATCAACTTAACATCATGATTGATTTAATTATCCGGCCGTCGGGACTCGTCACCTCTCTGACGTCGTTGAGGGATTACAACGACAGGCGTCAGAGGAGTTCAGAGATGTACCCTTGAACCAAAGTTAATTTGGAGTTTTATTGTTTATTTAAATGTCTAAGGACACGTTAACCGTATTTGGGGTTAAGATCAACTTAGGCGGGACCGTTTAGATCCGACAAAAGAGCGTTTGGGCCCTATTGCACCAGTTTAGGGACGTGGTGGTCCGTCGCCAGTTTAGGGACGTGGTGGTCCATTATTAGTTTAGGGACATTTCGGTCCGTCGCCAGTTTAAGGACGTAGTGGTCCATATTCCAGTTTAGAGACGTGGTGGTCCGTCGCCAGTTTAGGGACGTAGTGGTCCATTGTTAGTTTAGGGACGTTTCGGTCCGGTGTTAGTTTAGGGACGTTTCGGTCCGGTATTAGTTTAGGGACGTTTCGGTCCGATATTCTCATTTTGGAGTGAATATTAGTTTAAGGACGTTTCGGTCCGATATTAAATGAATGGTCGTTGGGACTCGTCACCTCTTTGACGTCGTTGAAGAATTACAACGACAGATGTCAAAGGAGTTCGGAGATGTACCCTCGAACCGGTCATGACTTAGTTCATGAAAGGCGTTTAATTTAAGGACTTACAGCCAGGATTGGGTTAAGTCCAATTTTTATTTTAGGCTCTGCCTGATCAAAAGAATCAATCTAAACAGGGCTCTGCCTCTTTTTATTCTTGCAGTTTGATTTGGGCCAAGCCCTCAAGAATTTTCCAAATAGGGCTCTGCCCTTTCCTGATTTGATTTGGGCCAGGCCCTCAAGAATTTTTCCAATAGGGCTCTGCCCTTTTATTTTTGTGATCTGATTTGGGTCAGGCCCTCAAGAATTTTTCAAATAGGGCTCTGCCCTTTTATTTTTGTGATCTGATTTGGGTCAGGCCCTCAAGAATTTTTCCAAATAGGGCTCTGCCCTTTCATGATTTGATTTGGGCTAGGCCCTCAAGAATTTTTCAAATAGGGCTCTGCCCTTTCATCTCTGATTTGGGCCAGGCCCTTTTAAATAATGAGTTGCAGGAACTCAAGAATCTTCTGACTGAAGAACAAAAGTGCATAGCACTTTTGATCTACATTTAGATCAAAAGAAAACAAGTTTTTCTTCTTGTTTTCTTTTCACAGAACCAAGGGTTCATATCAAGTGCAAGGCACTATTTATTATTATTTTTTTTCTAGAACCAGGGGTTCATATCAAGTGCAAGGCACTATTTATATTTTTTTTTATTTTTTTCTGTTCTTCAGAAATTTTACCTTCCTTTTTTTGTTCTTGATTAATCTTCAAGAGCTCTCTCTTTTTCCAGAAGTTTTTTCCTTCTCTTGATGATGATTGATGATCTGATTATCTGATTGATGCCTCTTGAATGAGGCTTGGGGTCTTATTTATAGTGCCCACAAATTTGTTAGATTTGTTAACAAAATCTTTCCTGAATAATTTTTGGAATTTTCCCACCATTGGATCTTTGATCCAAGGGTTCCTGTTTTACAGGAGAACAGAAAAGATTTATCTAAATCTTCATTCAGTTGCTGCGCAACTCACCAGCAAATGACACGTGTCGCGCATCGAGCGCTTGCGCAGTTCCGACTGCGCAACTGCGCAGACACGTGTCGCGCATCCGTGCGCTTGCGCAGCTGCGACTGCGCAACTGCGCAGACACGTGTCGCGTATCTGTGCGCTTGCGCAGACACGTGTCGCGCATCAGTGCGTTTGCGCAGCTGGGACTGCGCAACTGCGCAGACACGTGTCCCGCATCTGTGCGCTTGCGCAGACACGTGTCGCGCATCGGTGCGTTTGCGCAGCTGCGACTGCGCCACTGCGCAGACACGTGTCACGCATCTGTGCGCTTGCGCAGACACGTGTCGCGCATCCTTGCGTTTGCGCAGTTGCGACTGCGCAACTGCGCAGACACGTGTCGTGCATCCATGCGCTTGCACAGACACGTGTCGCGCATCCGTGCGTTTGCGCAGTTAAGTCATTAATTACGTTTTCTGAAGAGCCTTGCTCTGATGGGACGCACTGTCTCGGGCGTTACGCTGCCCATTCAGCTTCTGCCACATGGCAAATTGCGCGCTGCGCACGGAAACAGAAGCGTTGCTTCTAATTTTGAATTTTCAAAATTCAAAATTGAACAGAGCCTTGCTCTGATTGGGGGAAACAGATGCCCCCCCACCGTTGCGCTCACGTGGCGCGCGCGTGGGTGCAACGGTGGCAAGATCCTGACCGTCGGCTCGACGAGTCAGGTGAACAGGCGCAGGCGCCTATAAATAGGACCCTTGGTCCTTGGTAATTTTTTACCATTCTCAAGAAATTAGATTTCAGAGCCTTGCTCTTACTTGAGAACTTCCAGAGCCTTGCTCTTGCGATTTTTTAAGAACTTCCAAGTTTTATTCTTAGAACCATTCTAGGTAAATTAAATTAATTTAATTTAAATCAAATTTAAATAATCAGAGCCTTGCTCTTATAGATCTTTGATCTAAAAGAATCTCCTTTGGGGTTTCTACAACAGAGCCTTGCTCTTATAGATCTTTGATCTAAAGGAAACCTCTTTGGGGTTTTTATTCACAGAGCCTTGCTCTCAAAAATTTGTAGAGACTCTGTTCTTAGGTTTTAACCCATGAACAGAGGGGCCCACAGATTAATTATAAAACTTTTTAAAGGTTTCCATGGATCTTTAAGATCCCACAATTTTACTTCTTAGGAATTATAAGTTTTTTATTACTGCTACAGAGCTAGGCTCTTTTTTAAGAAGTTTTATTCTTTTGAAACAGGGGTTTGACAAATGTCACTCTGTGACAGAGCTTTGCTCTGAAAAGAGGAGATCTTCTCCTTGTCTTTAGGGGTTTCCCCCCCAATGAGGATATTCTCTTGGGGGTCTCTTTTATTGACTGATAGTCCCATTCAATGGTGGGATTGTCTCATCAAATGATGCGCCGTCATCTTGATTTTGTGGGTCCCCCTTTGGTCCCCTACCCGCTGCATCACAGCGTGGAGCCAGATTTTTATTTATTATTATTATTTTTATTATTATATATATTTTTTTTATTATATATATTATTTTTATTGAATGTTAAGTGTCAAGCCACTAATGATATATATATATTTTATGCAGGAAGGATGTCTGACGACTTGTCTTTTCCCTTCGTTCGCTCGGAAGGAGGGTTCCTACACGCACCAGTGGACCGGGTAGTGCTTGCCTTGATTAAAGATCGTGATCCTGAGTGCAAACATCTCCACCTATGGGGAAGGTGGTATAGCCAAATCATCCAGGGTCGTCGCAGTTTTAGTTCCGCTTCGCCCTCCAAACCCATAGTTACGATCCCCTACGCAGATAAACCCCCGGTGGAGTATGCCGTGGAGGTTAAAAATTGGAATTCGGACGACCTTCTTCAGCCTGCAATCGGCGCTATTCCGGTACAGCCGCCGCCGGCCATAGACATCTTAGGAAGGCGAATCTGTCAGGGTGAAGCACGCCCTTGGGGACAGGCCTACAATATTGGATTGAATCCGCGACCGCTTGCTGGATACCTGCCATGGGCCCGGTACATCTTAGCGGCGAAAAGAGCTCATCTGACGAAGATCGGTTTATACTCCGCCGTCTATGTCTCGCTTTTTGAATATCCTACTCCTCCAACGTGGTGGACAAGGGCTTTCATTGAACAATGGAATATCCCCACGCATACTTTCCTGACGGCGGATAGGGAAGTTTCCATTTCTCTAGAGGAGTTCGTTGAGCTTTCGGGTTTACCGGCGAGGGGGGAGCATTATGAGGAGCTGCTTCCTCCTGATGAGTACGTCTTTGCCACCAAGCAGGTGGTACTCGACTTAACTCCGGAAAATGCCATCCAGCATCAGCATCCGGGCCTGGTGAGGGTGTTGGAGATTTACGAGGAGCTTCATTTGGAATTGGGCGACCGAGGTGTTAGTTTCGCGGACTTCATTGCTCGCTTTATTCGCCCGGAATTTTTATCAGAGCGAGGTGATAAATTCGCCCAACTTGCTGACCCTTTTGGTTTCGGCCTGGACCGCCGGCCTTCATCAGAACTTGATCAGCGGAGTTTCTACCTTCCCGGCACTGCTATCGTCCCTTTCTCAGAGATCGCCGTCCCTGGCATGGATGAGGAGACCTTCTTCATAGGGTTCTTAGGTCTGTGGCTGTGTAGCTTCGCGCTTCCCATGCACCCACGCCTCATGCGGTCTTCTGTATTTTACCCGGGGCATCGAATGGTGGCCGGTCTGCAGTTATCAGTGGGGATCGCCGGGTTGGCTTACCTTTACAACGGACTTAGCATAGCGGCGGACGCTAATGAACCTGGGGTACAGCCTGCTAACTTCCCGATGCACTACTTCACTTCTTGGATGGAGCTGCATGTTCGGGGAGTGTTTGGTGCCCATAAAACTCCTCAGTTCTTTGAGAGATTCAAACTTCCAAGAATCATGCGATTGGTCGGGGCTTCCATCGTGTTTGCACCTCCGCGGGAGTCCAGGGGACTGCTTCTGCGTTCGCATTTAGTCGGGGCGAAGACCTCTTTTGTGGATAAGGTCATCACCATGGGTTCCGAGACCACTAAGTCAGTGGTGTCGCTGCGTGATGACTTTAAAGGCGGTGTTTCCGTGTTGAAGGCTCGGGAAATTCTTCACCTTTATTCCATTCGGCCGGGCTACTTGGTATTTAGGCAGAATGACACGGCCCTCTTCATGAGGTATAACCCGCATCGATTTGCCCGGCAATCGAGTTATAACCAAGGGGTCCCATTGGAAGCCTTCTTGGGAACACCTGCAGTCGGTCCAGAGGGGGTACGGAATGCGATGCATCACTTCATCCGGCTAAATACAGGCTCTTACTTTTTCATCAGTGAGCCCAGCTGTACCCCCAAGATACTCAATTCATATGTGGCCTGGTACGCGCACGCGATGGGACCAATCATCTTGATGGAGAAACGTCTATTGGTCGATCGTAGGGCTGCGCCTCCCGGCGGCAATCGCAAGGCTCCATTGCAGCCCAGGGTTCAGGTTATCCCTCCGACGAAAGAGGCTGGAGCCGATCGACCACGCGTGTTGGCCCCTCCGCGTGGACTGCCACTGCCCACTGCGGTGGATGCCCTAACGGTACCCCGTGCTCCGACAAAGACGGCTAAAGCGGCCTCGCCGGAGTCGGGTGTAGGAGCGGACATCGGGACTCGCCGCCCGAAAGTGACTGCTAAAACTGGCAAGCGCAAAGATGCTCCGAGTGGATCCAAGGCTGGTGAAAAGAAGAAGAAGAAGAAGTCTGCCTTGTCCCTCGACGCAATTCTTAACTTAGAGCCCGCGGCTCATCCTTTCGAGACTATATGTGAGTACGGCAGCAACGAGGGCTTCGTGGTGGACCCTGAGGACACCAATCTAGCCGCTGCCATTGCAGCTTTGGAGCGATCAGCGAGGCTCGAAGCAATGTTAAGCAGGCTCGCCGAGTCAGGTAATCATCAGCCTCCTTATTTGTCATTTTACCCCACTTTTTATTACTGTCTTTAGCTAATATTTGCCTCATTTTCTGCAGGTGAATCTACTGAAAAGGCCATCGATGCCTCTCTGAAGACCTTCCAGGCGGAGGAGAAGAAGCGTGCCCTAGAAAGCGTCGGTATGTTTTACCCCGTTCTTTTTTTTATAAGGAAAGTTTGTTGTCTTTTTATGATAGTCGACCTGACCTTCTCTTGTTTCTTTACAGGGGTTGTATTAATCGGTGCAAGGACCCTTCCCAAGCCCGTCATCGAAGTCCCAGCTCCGTCGAAGCTGGCGCAAGAGCCTCGGCTCGATGCAATGACGAGGGATGCTCTGAAACATCTGGAGGCATCCCTCTACACGGATGAGGAGGCTTCACTCAAGGAAGCTCTGATGGCATCTGCCTCATCGGCTCAAGAGGAGCGGAAGCGGTCTAGACGCGAAGCTAAAGCGCGCAGGGCTGCTCTGGCCGCAGGAGCGGGCCCTAGCACTGTTCCTCACGCTAGTACTCCTTCTGAAGAGCCCCCTGTGGCCCTGTCTACTGCTCGTCGGCAAGTGGCGCGCGCGGTTCGGAGCGCCAATGATAAATCTGCTTCAGGTAGTACTTCTTTCAGAGCCTTGTTGTATGACTTGTAAAACTATTGGCTTATACATATCTCATCTCGTAGGGTCAAGTCCGACTGAGGGGGAGGGGGAAACGACCGTCGAACCCAAGGGAGCGGAGGACGCGGTACTCGCCGAACCAGAACCGACGGTGGACAACTTTGTCGGGGTCATGGGGCCTGGAGCCGAGATTGAGGAACCTACCGCGGAGCAGGTCATTGATGCCGTACCCGAAGTGGCGGCAGATGAGATGATTGTCTCAACCGAGCCGAAGGCGGTAGAGGGCGAGGTACTTGAGGCTGGGGACCTCGTGGTGCCGATGGACGGGACGGCTGTAATCGCTGATCCTGAGGGAACGGCAGGTGAGGCGGCCATGATTCCTGAAGACGAGCTAGGCGCTCCTTCTCAGGAATCGGGCAATGTTCCTATCTTGGCCCTCCCTGCCTATGGTTCCCCGCCGCCTGCAGAGCTTGAGAGCGTAACAACGGTTCCCCTTGAGTCGGGTGACGAAGCTACAGGCGGTGGTCTTCCGTCAGTGGAGGAAGGGACTACCTCAGTTTCTGCTGGCAGCTCGTCAGGTAAATTTTCGAGTCACCAGCGTTTCGATTTTTTTTTGTATATATCTTGTGATCTCTTCTAACAAGCTTGTTCTTGCAGGTGTGGCCAGTACTGATGCTCCATTGCTCGAGGGGGCACCATCAACTACTGCTTTGGCAGTAGTTACCTCCCCGTCTTCCCTTGTACCGTCATGGATGTTGGAAGGTATGGATTCATGACTCATGCATTAATCTTTCAAAATTACGGCTTTTGTACTAATATTACACTATTGTGCCTTTGTAGGAGTGCTTTTTGACCACTTATATCAAGTTTTGCTCCCGCACTTCTCTTTCCCATCCGACCTCACTTCTCCCTCCAGTGGCGCCGGTGAGTATACTTTCACCATAATGTCTTTATTTACCTCCCTTTTTTTTAGCAGTGGGATAATTTCTGATCTTTCCTTTTCTTTATTGCAGTGCCACAAATTG
Source organism: Agapanthus africanus (assembly GCA_030015575.1). Classification (NCBI taxonomy): domain Eukaryota; kingdom Viridiplantae; phylum Streptophyta; class Magnoliopsida; order Asparagales; family Amaryllidaceae; genus Agapanthus; species Agapanthus africanus. The sequence goes on from CM057337.1 coordinate 971,426,250, forward strand.
AAGGAGGGGATGCAAGACCTGCCGCGCTATCGGGCCTTCCGGCTCCGCCGTCCGTTGATGCTGGTATAGTAGATTTCCTTTTTGGTAACCCTTTAACATCTTTTGAACCATCGTTTAACCTGTTTTGTTTCGCAGCTATTGTTCCGGCTCCAATTCCCTTCGAGGCTCGTGTCTCTTCACCGGCAGGCCCCTTTTTGAGACGTCCGTCTTCAAAGGGCGCCGTGATGAGTCTAGGCATGCTGAGCGGGTACATCGAGGAACTCAGCATGGACGCTCTCCCTTCCGCTGCAGATTTCGCTGTGGATGTTAACCCTATGTTAGCGGCGCTCGTAACTTTTCACAGCGCGGGCGTCGTTGAATCTTGGGTTAATCACTGCAGGGAGATCGAGGCCTGCTTGTACCAGCTGGAGTTGACGCGCCCTGCTCCCGAAGTTTTAGCTCTGAGCGCCCAACGCACAACTTGGCTCGAGCAAAGCACTTCGCACTCCCACCACTTGGAGCAAGAAGCAGCTCAAAGACTAAGGGAATGCCAAAAGACCTCAAACGAAACGGCCCATCTGCGCGCTGAGGTTGAGGCAAACGCTGCCGAAGTGAAGACTATCTTTGAGGGTCTCCTGGAGCGCATCTCTCATGGGCTAGACTTAAAGAGGAAGGTTGACGTGGTTGAGCGCCATATCCCAAGTCGGGAGGCCGCTTATCAAGGCGTGAGGGAGCAGCTCGCCTTGGTCTTGCGGCAACGAGCCCAAGTGGAGTCAGAGCTGACGGCGGTAGCCGAGCAGGAGAAGGCGTGGAAGGAGATATGCGAGCGGTTGCTACATCTGTGCAAGACGCTTCCTTCCCCATAATTCCCCTTGTATCATTTGTCTTTGTAAATTATATGTATATGTTTTTTTTATCCTTTAGCACAATGTATCCTGTACTCAACCAATTTTTATGAATAAAAGATACACATTTTGTAATGCCTTGTGTCATTTCTCTGTCTTTCTTTTCTTTTATAATCAGTACGCCACCTTAATAACCATAATTGACGGACGATTGGGACGAGTATCCCGACCTTCTTAAGAAATAACGATGGCTTAGGCCGCGGGTTCAGATCTGCTGCCTAAGACTTTTCAACTCTGTAAGCCGTGAGGGTCTCATAGAGACTTTTCTCCCTACGGATCGAGAGGATCTCGCAGGTGAATTTTCTCCTTAGGAATCGTGAGGATTCCCAAGTGTGGTTTCCTCTCATAAGTCGGAAGGATCCTATAAGAGAATTTCTCTCTCTTACGAGTCGAGAGGGCTCGTAAGCGGTTGTTTCCCTCTTTGTCGAGAATCGATTTCAGAGAGTGAGACCCGTGGATAGTATGCAAGAGACCATTTAGGATTGACTTGCAAGGTCCCATTGTTCAGGGAGTAAGTTTTGAATCCTTACTGCCCAAGATGTGAGTCATAGAAGCTCTAGTCACGGAGTGTTTGTATCCGTGAGTTGAGAAGTTTGCCGGGATTATTTGTTTCCCGAGCGCCAAGGATTATTTGTGTCCTTGGGGTTTGAAACGAGTCGAGGGTTCCTACGGAGGCACTGGTGGCTCTGCGGGTCGACGCGGATCAGGAGGCTCTCGTCAAGGAGTGTTTGTATCCGTGAGTTGAGAAGTTTGCCGGGATTATTTGTTTCCCAAGCGCCAAGGATTATTTGTGTCCTTGGGGTTTGAAACGAGTCGAGGGTTCCTACGGAGGCACTGGTGGCTCTGCGGGTCAACGCGGATCAGGAGGCTCTCGTCAAGGAGTATTTGTATCCGTGAGTTGAGAAGTTTGCCGGGATTATTTGTTTCCCAAGCGCCAAGGATTATTTGTGTCCTTGGGGTTTGAAACGAGTCGAGGGTTCCTACGGAGGCACTGGTGGCTCTGCGGGTCGACGCGGATCAGGAGGCTCTCGTCAAGGAGTGTTTGTATCCGTGAGTTGAGAAGTTTGCCAGGATTATTTATTTCCCAAGCGCCAAGGATTATTTGTTTCCTTGGGGTTTGAAACGAGTCGAGGGTTCCTACGGAGGCACTGGTGGTTCTGCGGGTCGACACGGATCAGGAGGCTCTCGTCAAGGAGTGTTTGTATCCGTGAGTTGAGAAGTTTGCCGGGATTATTTTTTTCCCAAGCGCCAAGGATTATTTGTGTCCTTGGGGTTTGAAACGAGTCGAGGGTTCCTACGGAGGCACTGGTGGCTCTGCGGGTCGACGCGGATCAGGAGGCTCTCGTCAAGGAGTGTTTGTATCCGTGAGTCGAGGAATTTTCGTTGAAGTCACTGGCTTCTTCGGTTGAAATGAACCGTTGAGGTTTGGTTTCGTCGTTTGACGGAATCCGCTGGGGAGGTATGGTTTCTTCTTTGTTTACGCCCTTGGATTGTATGCAGGGATCGATGTGATCTTAACTGTAGGGCCGAAATTTTATCATTTCTTATTATTATTTATTTTATTTTATTTTATTTCCGCGATGCTCTATCATTTCAGCTTTTATATCGCGAAGGTTGCGATTGCCCAAACATTTCGGCTATTTCTCGCGGTGCCCCATCATTTCGGCTTTTCATTATTTTGTTTTTTACTCGTTGCTCTTTATTACGAGTTGCCCAATCATTCCGGCTATTTTGCATGCATGCATTTTACTTGCTGCTTTTTATTGCAAGTTGCCCTATCATTTCGGCTATTTCGTATGCATGAGCGGTCCACCGGCTTTCGCCGTCAACCTGAAATTGGACACCGATTTCGGCATCAGCACCGCTGCGACTGGGATATTACCAGGAGCGAATCATCATTTGCCTCTATCGTTGTTGAACAAAGGAGGCTTAGCGACCAGGGTTAGGATCCCGTCGGCTAAGGCTTTTGACTTCATGAGCCGTAAGGGTCTCGTGAAGGTATTTTTCCCTACAAGTCATGGGGATCTTGTAGGTGTATTTTCTCCTTAGGAACCGTGAGGGTTCCTAAGTGTTTTGTTCTTCTGTAAGTCGTAAGGATCCTACAGGAAGGTTTTCTCCTCATAAATCGAGGGGATCTATAAGAGTTGTTTACCATACGAACGTATTCCCAGTCATGGATGGACCTTGGTTAGGGAAACGTTTATTTGCGTCCGTGGATTGTATACAAGGGTCAGTATTGAGCCACTTGTAGGGCAATATTGGAAGTTTGTGGGGGTTTGCTTAAGCACAGGTTTAGGTCTCTGTGACTTAAGACTTTCAAATCCTACGAGCCGTGAGGGTCCCATAAGAGAGTTCTCCTTACGAGTCGTGAGGATCTCGCAAGCGTATTTTCTCCTTAGGAATCGTGGGGATTCCTAAGTGTGTTGTTCCCTTGTGAGTCGTAAGGATCTCACGCGGGTGGTTTCTCCTTACAGGGTCGAGAGGACTCCATAAGGGTTCTTTAACGAAGTTGCGCCCTTTCGGGTTTTCACAACATTCGCTGGTAGTCCTGCTGTTTTTACTCACGAAGCCCTTTCGGGTTTTCATCCGTGCCCATTTTGCTTATGGACTTACCATTTTTTTTATTTTTTATTTATAATAATTATTATTATTATTATTATTTTTATTTTTATTCATCTCGTCAACCCAAGGATGCCGCAGTATTAGTTTAAAGACGTTTTCGGTCTGCTATTAGTTTAAGGACATTTCGGTCCATCACTAAGAGGGTTGGCTACTACTTATAAAGCCTGAGCCTAGGAAGATAGCGAGCGGACATAGTCGTCGTCATCTACCATTGACCTAGGCTGTGGCTCATTAAGCGTAGTATTTCTTTAGGAAGCGTCCGTTTATTGGCCTGAAAGGCCTTTCACCGTGCATGTCCATAAGTAGATAGGCCCCACCTTGGTAGACTTTATCAATGATATACGGTCCTTCATAGTTTAGCTCAAACTTTCCCCGCTTGGCGCGATTGGGGATCATGGGCCTTTTGACCACTAGCACGAGTTCGCCTTGGTGGAATGTCCTCGGGCGGCTCAATCTTTCATATGAGCGCGTCATCTTTGCTTTATAGGCTTCCAGATTTTGTTGTGCTAGAAGCCGGATTTCATCAAGGGCGTCAAGCTCTTCAAACCGAAGGTGAGCATTTTCTTCGTCTGTCAGCTCGTAGTGGACCGCCACTCGTAGAGAGGGTAATTCTATCTCGAGAGGGAGTACTGCTTCCGTCCCAAATACCAACGCGTATGGCGTTGTGTTCGTGGCCGTTTTAAACGTAGTCCGATACGCCCAAAGAGCCTCCTGCAATCTTTCGTGCCAATCTTTCTTATTTCGTGACACTGTTTTCTTTATGATCTTCGTCAAGGTCTTGTTGAAGGCTTCAGCTAGACCGTTAGCTCGCGGGTTATAAACTGAGGAATATCTCCAGTCTATATTGTGCTGCTGTGCGAAACGGCTAATTTTATGACTTCGATAGGTTGGCCCATTATCAGAGATGATTCTTCTCGGGGTTCCAAACCGGTAGATGACATGCGTTTTGAAGAAATGGAGGATGTTCTCCATCTTCACTTCCCTCAATGGTATTGCCTCTGCCCATTTGGAGAAGTAATCAGTCGTCGCCAAGATGAAACGATGTCCTCTAGACGATGCTGGTTCGATGGGACCGACTATGTCGGTTCCCCACATTTCGAATGGCCAACTAGCCATTGTTGGATGTAGTGGATTGGGATGCTGATGGATGAAGTCCCCATGAATTTGGCATGGATGACATTGCCTCGCGTAATCCAGGCAATCCTGCATCATCGTGGGCCAGTAATAGCCCATCCGCTTTATCTTCAACTTCATCTTAGGGCCTGCTTGGTGGGAACCGCAGAGTCCGTCGTGAACTTCTTGGACGACCCTTCTCGCTTCGTCAGGTCCTAAGCATCTCAACCACAGAGAGTCGAATGACCTCTTGTATAGAATATCATTGACGAAGGCGAAAGACAGAGCTCGTTTCGTGAGCTGATGTCTTGTGGACGCCTCTTCAGGTATTCGGTGGAACTTGAAGTAATCTATGAAGACTTCTCTCCAGTCCTCGGTATTTTCCCTGTCTTTTATTTGCAGGGTGGCCTGCTCAGTTGCTCCCTTTTCTTTATATGATTCTGGAGGTATTTCTGCTGGGGAGAGTACTCGACGGCTTTGTACCACGATTCTAACGTCATCGAGGTTCTCGTCAGCCAATTCTTTAGCAAGTTTGGCCAGTGCGTCTGCTTTGCTGTTTTCCGCACGCGGTATACTTTCCAACGTGTAGGAGGGAATTTGGGTTAGCAGTTGCTGCACTTTTTCACCGTATTTCACCAATTCCATCTTGCACGTTTGGTAATCGCCGTTCACTTGGCTGACGACCAGTTGGGAGTCCCCATATATGAGGAGGCTTTCAATTCCCATATCAATGGCGATCTCGAGGCCTGCAATCAAAGCTTCATACTCAGCTTCATTCTTCGTCCTCGGCTCTGTTAAAGTGAAGGCGAAGCGCATTATTCCTCCTTGTGGAGTCATAAAGATGAGTCCTACCCCCGATTTGATCGTTGGCATACTTTGTTTGTGCTTTTTCATAGAAGATGCTCCATCGAAATAGAGCTCCCAACGGCTATCACCACTGTCGATTGCGTCAAACGCATGTCTGTCTGGCAAATCGCAATTTAAAGGAGAATCGGCAGGTATGGGATGCTCAGCCAGGAAGTTGGCGATGGCCTGGCCTTTTACTGCCCTGAGAGGTTGATATGTTATCGAAAATTCCATCAAGAGCAGGGCCCATTTAGCGAGTCGTCCTGTCAATATGGCTTTTGACATTAGATATTTGAGAGGGTCCACTTTTGAAATCAGACGGACCTCGTGTGCCAACGCATAGTGCCTAAGCTTTGTTATTGCGAAGATCAACGCCAGGCAGTGCTTTTCAATGGGAGAGTAATTGCTTTCTGCCCCCAGCAGAACTCGACTTAAGTAGTAGAGCGCTCTTTCTTTCCCTTGATCGTTCTCTTGTGCCCATAATGCTCCTAAAGAACCTTCGAGGGCGGTTGTATAAAGAATAAGAGGATTCCCCTTAACTGGAGCAGCCAACACCGGCGGGTTCTGCAGATATTGCTTGATCTCATCCAGCGCGCCTTGGCATTTTTGATCCCAAACGAATGGGGTTCCCTTCTTCATCAGGTGGCTGTAAGGACGGCACTTTCCTGAAAGGTTGGCTATGAATCGCCGTATATACGCGAGTTTCCCTTGGAGAGACCGCAACTGTTTGAGAGTCCTCGGCGGAGGCATTTCCATGATCGCTTTGATCTTTGACGGATCTATTTCAATACCTCGGTGCCGAACGACGAATCCCAGGAATTTGCCTGAGGAAACCCCGAACGCACATTTAAGAGGATTCATCTTCAAGTTGTATTGCCGAAGGCGTTGAAATACATTCTTCAGATGCTCGAGATGTTCCTCATATGATTTGCTCTTGACCACGAGATCGTCGATATAGCATTTGACGATTTCGTGTATAAGGTCGTCGAAGATCTTCGTCATGGCCCTCTGATAAGTAGCACCGGTGTTCTTCAAACCGAAGGGCATCACTTTATAACAAAATATACCAAGAGGAGTCCTGAAGGCTGTGTGCTTCTGATCTTCCGGGTGCATTTTTATTTGATTATACCCCGATGAGCCGTCCATGAAGGAGAAAACCTCATGAGTGGATGTGTTGTCTATCATCAGCTCGGTGACTGGCACCGGGAAATCATCTTTTGGGCAGGCTTTATTGAGATCCCGGAAGTCTACGCATATGCGCACTGTCCCATTTTTCTTCATCACTGGGACAATGTTGGCGATCCATTCAGGGTATTGGACTTCTTGGATGAAGCCTGAATCTATCAGCTTTTTGACTTCGGCGTTGATGCTCATCTCAAGCTCGAGTCGCATTCTTCTCGGCGCTTGTTTGACTGGCTTAATGTCTGGGGATATCGCCAACTTGTGTACAGCAATTTCTGGATCTAGTCCCGGCATTTCGGAATAGTTCCACGCGAAGCAATCTTTGTGCTGCAGAAGCACATCCTTTAATGCAGCCACCCTTTCTTCAGATAGCAACTCGCTGATGAATGTCGGTCGCGGGTCATTTTCCGTCCCCAACTCAATTTTCTTGAGATTATCTGCAGTGGTATGTATTCCGTCCTCCAGTTCTTTCGGAGCTGGGGGAAATTCTGAGATTACCTCATCGCTGCCGCTTTCAAAGCACCAAGGGAGATTGTTCATGTCTTCGGCCCCTTCTTTTAATATTGTTATCACATGGCAGGTGTGAATTTTTTGCCAATCCCAATGCGGAGTTGGTTTTATTCTTGTGTTTTCGGGTTCGTGCTTTTGCGGCGGCGCTACCCTCCAACTGTCAGACAACGCGAATTTGCCAAGCTGATATTGGTCCTCAACCCAATTCTTAAAGGTGAAGCAATCTTCAAGCGGATGCCCTACTACTCGATGGTAAAAGCAATACTTTGGGTTGGAGACTTCGCCTGCCTGTTCAGGGTGTTTAGACTCTGGCAACGTAAGCATTTGATGTTTTAGAGCGAGATCGAATATTTTCCTTGTTTTGTTCCGAGGAAAAGAGTATGCTCGACCCATTTTCTTCCCGAGGGCTAAGTCAATAACGCTCGATTCTCGGATGCGCGGCTTCTTAGCTCTGCTTTGTAGTTGTCGAGCGCCTCTCTTGCCTTTCGACTTGTTTTTGTTCTCGCGTCGAACCTTTTTTGTAGCAGGTTGACAAGGAGCGGCATCTTCGCCCTCTACTGCCTGTTGGAGGAGGCGCTGTGTCTTAGCTTTCTCATATATTGCCATCTCACGATCGTGATCATCTCGGGCTTTTTGACTCGCATCCCTTATAAGTTTGCTCATCTGGTCTTCGGATGATGGACTGGGCGGTTTCGTATCAGGATCTTTTGCTGGTTCAGGATTAGCGTCCTCCCATTGAGCGTCCGCCTCTTCATCGAAGTCATACATGGCATAACAGCTGTTTACTAGCTCCCGCTTCTTTGGCCGGATGTACCCAAGCCCTTTGGTTTCTACTTTCCCGTTAGGCAGTTTGCATTGGGTCCCGGGAATGTTCCAGACCTTGTCATAGAATTTGGCTTTTCTAACGGTCTGTGTGAAGGACATCCCCTGGCGTTTTAGCAGTTTCTTCAAACCTTCGGTATAGTACCGGGGAAGACGGATAGGCTGAAGCCTGTCGAGCGTGGGATCCGCGCCATGCCAAACTTCTTTTTCTACTTTGTTCTCTTCAGAACGGTAGAATAAGATTGCCTTCTCGCCCCTTCGTCCGGGAGGGATATAGAATGTCTGCAATTCTTCTACGCTGTTGGTGTTGAGTGTATCCAGTTCTTTGTAATGTTCAAGCGGCACTATGGTTATCTGCAGACTTCGCTCTTCATCAGCGGAGATCCGTATCGAAGGCCGAGCAGGGAATACAGCATGAACTTCGTCCTCTGAATCACTACCGAAGATCAACGAAGGAACGGATGGTCCTGGCCTGGTAGATTGGGATGGACCTGAATAAATTATATCTTCCTCCTCGGTGTCACTGCCGAAAACAGGGATGGTGGCATTAGTTTTGTTCTCCGGTTTGTGACACCTTTCCGTGTCTTCGAAGCTCGGCAAGAAATATTTGGCATCTTCATACTTGCGAACTTCGTTCACGGAAAACGGATTCAACTCTCCGGCCACAGTGTACTCGAGGCCATCCCTGGAATACTTCATGCACTGATGCTGTGTAGAAGGGATGATATTGTACTCGTGTAGCCATGGTCGGCCGAGCAGAGCATTGTAGCACGTCTTGGCATCTATAACATGGAATTTGATGTCTGTGACGAGCAACCCGAAGCGTAGCGTCAATATCACAGATCCAAGAGTCTTTGAGGATTGAGAGTCGAAACCGGAGATAGTGATCTTGTCTCGGGCGAGGTGTTGGACACTCATGCAAATCTCCTTTAACACTCGTACATTGAGTAAATTGACGGACGATCCGTTATCGACCAAGATTTTACCTATCTTTATGTCATGGCAGTATCCTGAGACATAAAGAGGGCGATTATGTTCACACGTCCCGAGGAGAAGGTCTTCATCACCAAAAGCAACGTCGGCTGTGTGCACTTCTTCCAATTCGTCTTTCATCTTTTCTTCGGCCAAGAAGGCTTGGAACTGGTCCGGATCTTGTAGCGCCTTAATCAAAGAGTCTCTCGCCTCCTTTGATAGTAACAAGGCATCGAGGATGCTGAGTTATGAGGGTAGCTTCCTCAGATGCGCTAAAACATTGTAATCCACCTTACTCCTCTTTGGCGGATTTTTGGCGGTTAACTCTTCCGCGACTTGGTCATCTAAAGTGATGTCTTCAGAGACCTTCTCTTTCCCTTTATCTTTTCTATTCGAGGGTCCGAGGTTCTTTTCAGGCAGTGTCCGATTCCTCAGCTGTATATTTTCGCAAGACTTCGGTTCTTCTTCTTTTCCCGAAGTTGATTCTTTGAAAAGAGGGGCAATCTCTAGTTCCTCATCAGAGTCGCTCCCAAATGTGGGCACTTGTGACCTGGTAGTGTTAACCATGTGACAGTTGCCGGCAGTTCTTTCAAGCACTTTGGTCGTGTTTCTTTGCTCCCGACGAACCTTGCGCTTTTCCCGTTTAAAGCGTTGTTGATTAGCGACGTATCCTTGCCTCCATTTATCGAACGCTTTGCACTCTTGGGTAGAATGTGTAAGAGGGGTGCATTTCTTCCACGCTAGTAACTTTTTCTTCTGAGGGTGGTAGCTTCATGCCCATCGATATGGCCTTAGCGAACTTCTTTTTTATCTTAAATTGGCTTTTGTCAGCGGTGGAGGCATTTTGCTCCAGTGGGATCATCTCAGCTCCTCCCTCAAGTCGCTGGCGCTTGGCCGTTTCGAATATCGCCGTCTCGCGTTCTTGATCAGCTTTACTTTTCAATCGAGCTTTACTAAGAAACGCGTCAATCATTTCTATTGATAATTCCGGAGCCCTTGACTCAGTATTTGCCCCCGGCGTTTTGGTGCTAGAAGTCCCTTCATCGTTCGAGGTCGAGTGAGAGATCATATGACAGCTTGCCACATCTCCGTCGGATGCATCCGATGAAGCTTCTTCCTCGTCTTCTTTTTGAAAGACGTGATCAAGGAAATCTTGGAGCGTAATGGGAGTCCGCGCCTTTTGGTTATACTCGTCCAGTGCGCCAATCTGTTTCTGTAAGTCCGTCCGCTGGTCGCTGGGCTTTACGGGCTTCTTAGATTTCTTCTTCTTCTTTTTCGAAGATTTTGACGGCTGGTTATGAACGCTTGAACTACCACCATCGGCCTTCGGAGTCGGACGTGGTTTCAATATCCCCTCAATAACCTGCGGCTCCAAGGGGTTCTTCCACTTGACCGCTGGACAGGTCTGCAGATCATTTAGCATTCTCCTCATTTTGGCTGATAATACAACCTCCCAAGGAGCTTCTTCAATGACGGAGCATGTTGCCCCTGGCGTATTCGTTCCCTTATAGGTGTGGGGCTGCGGAGGATTCACCTTCCATTTGTCAGATAGCGCAAACTTGCCCTGACGGTACTGGTTTTCGAGCCAATTTTTGAACACGTAACAGTCTTCGATTGGATGTCCTAACACTCGATGGTAAGGGCAATAATTAGGCTCGTTAACGTCACTTGGTTGTGACGGACGTTTTGGATCCGGCAGATTTATAAGCCTATTGCGCAATGCCAGCTCAAATAGCCTCCTTGTTTTATCACGGGGGAAGGAGTAAGCACGTCCCATCCTGTCCTCAAGGGGTACGTATGGGCGCGTGTTATTTGGACGAGCAACCGGCTTCGAGTCGTTCGGTTGTTGTTGGGCATTAGCGACGATGATCGCTTTTCCCTTTCCTTTATCGTTTCGAGAGTCCGGCTTCGGGAGAGGGGGTTTATGGCCCATCTGGTCCATCTGCGCCAATTTGTCGATCAAAGCCTGGAAAGAAGTCGGCTTGAAGAACATCATAAACTGCGAAATGGTTGCTTGTGGATCAAGGGTTCCGACAAACATTCCCACCGCAGGGGCTTCTTCTATACGCTGTTCACATTTAGACCATAAATTACGCCACCGTATAGCGTACTGGACCCATGTCTCGCCGGGCTTTACCCTGGCGTTAATCAGCGCCGTCATCGGAGTACGTTCGCTGGCGCTTGCAAAGCGTTGGGTGAAGAGTAGCTCCATCTCTGCGAAGGTTTTAATGGAGTCGTTGGGGAGCTCGGAATACCACTCGAAAGCCGTATCTGATAAACTTCCAACAAACTGGCGCAGTAAGAGCTTGTCGTCGCCTCCAGTGTTACCACAAAGCGCCCTGAACTGGGCAACATGTTGATGGGGATTGCCGGTCCCCTTGTAGACCTGAAACTTCGGAATTGTGTAACCTGGCGGGTACTTGATTTGGTCATACCAGCCCGGATAGGGCCGCCCCGTTTTTACAACGTGGCCGGCTGCTTCGGCCGCGTGATGAACTTTTATCTGCTGGGCTATATATTCGTCCAGATCAGTTTTAGAGATTGCGTCTTCTTTAGCCGTCGATAGAACGGGCTGAGGGTTTGATGTTTCTCCCCTATCATCCCCAAGGACGATCGGGGGTTCTTCAGTCGGGGATTCTGGTTGTATCATCATCCCTATCATATCCTGGAAGAGAAGGCCCATGCGCTGTATATTGGCGGCTTGTTCAGCAGCCTCTTGGTCTCTCTTTTCGAGCATTCGGCGAAGGAACTCGGCGTCGGTCTCTTCTTCTTGACGTTCATCTAAGGACGTCTCAGGATTCTCTTTTGGCCCCGTGAGTGCAGCCATTGTAGTCATCATCTCCTGGAGCTTTTGTTGTTGTTCCTGAGACTTGGTCACTGACCGGGTAAGCGGTCGGTGACCCATAGAAGTACGACTTTCTTCTTTCCCCGAAGCCATATAGACCGTATGAACTGTGATGCCCCCTGACTTGGGGCGTTTAGGTTCACCGTTCTTAGACTTTGTCAGCGTCATGGGAGCTTTTTCTGGCCTCTTCCTTTTATGGGCTTTTGAGGTTGAAGGAGCCGTTGAAGCAGGCATCTTAGCATTTGTTGCCCCGTGCCGTTTAGCGGGGCGGTTTTTGTCTTTTTCCACCCTTGCCCTGTTCTGGCGACGGAAGTGGTCTGAGTCAATCACGGAGTCTTGAACCCTCCGCCAGACTTTATAAACTTTCGCTGACAGCCGTTGAGGGGGCTGTTCCTGTTTCATCTCCGGAGCTTTTTCCATGGGTGGAGGGGACCTTTTCAACGTAGCCACCGGGGAGTTCTTTCTCACCTTCCTCAGCATTTCGAAGCTGTTCCCAGTTGGAACAGCAGCATCGACCTCCACCGTCGGAGCAGGTGGGGTTAGCCCTGAGGGGGAGTTGCCCCCTGCTTTCCTTACTCGCTGCCAATGGCGACGTCGCGCACGACGAGCCGTCGGGATTGACTCGGAGATTGAGATGGTTTCTTGTTGCCCCCTGCTTGAGCGTGGGGTAACTGTTGATGTCAGCCTATCGAAGACTGATGCCTTCTGACCGGCTGGGGGAAGAGTAGGAACCGTCAATCTTGTGAAGACTGACTCTCTGATAGGAGAAGCCGCTTTAATGACTTCCAAAGCAGCGGCCGTTGCCCTCTTTGGGACAGCCACCTTATAGTTCTGACCCAGCCTGGTGAAAACGGAGGCTGTTGGTCCAGTAGCAGGCGACCCGCTGACAGGGGTCGCGGCAGCAGTGAGCCGGTCGAACACCGACTTCTTGTTCGCTTCCGGTGTGGGTATCGGCGCCGAGAAGCTCGTAGGTGGGACCATGGTCCCGAAGAACAAGCCGGTGGTGGCCTGAGTCAACTGGCCTACCGGCAGGGTCAGGAAGGAAGCCGCCTGGGGCCCATATGCTACACCTCTAGGTGAGGTGGAGCGTCCGTTGCAGTTGCACTTCGAGCAGTTGGTGCAGTTGGTGGCCATTGAGTGCTTGAGTTCTGTACCAAACAAAAGACCAAATCTTAGCAACTTGAAATCCGAAGGCAATCATTTAACAAACCGCGATTGGTTCGCGAAGACGACACACGAAGTGTGGAGTGGAAAGAGGAAGAGGTCCCACCGGACGTGCCAGAATCTGTTCCCCTCCGAACGGCGGCCTGCGACGTTAGGACGTCACGTGCCTGAGGTTCGGGGCAGACGCTATTTGGTTTTTATCCGTCTATCTCTCCGAAGATACCAAATTGATTTATAGCACCTGGTATCGGAGGTTTAGATGGATGCGGCCGATGTAGCAGACTTCGTCAGATTCCCCCTCAGGGTGAGGGGTTTTTGATTGTGGGGACGCTCTTCCCTGCAGGCGCAAGCCCCTGCAGTTAATTACGCTACCGCATAGCGGTAACAACTTTCTCCTACTCCAGAATTTCACTTCGTGTCGTGTGTGTTTGTTTTGTTTGTGATTGCCCGTGGATTGTATACGGAGACTGAGTGATGTCGTCACCCGTAGGACGTAGATTAGTCCAAATCCGTATTTACTTAGATTTGGGTTTGGTGTTTTTAGTTTAAGGATGCATTAGTCGCGTTGCGTCTAAGATCGACTTAAACATTTGTTAAGGATACGTTAGTCCTGTTTTAGACTAAGATCAACTTAACATCATGATTGATTTAATTATCCGGCCGTCGGGACTCGTCACCTCTCTGACGTCGTTGAGGGATTACAACGACAGGCGTCAGAGGAGTTCAGAGATGTACCCTTGAACCAAAGTTAATTTGGAGTTTTATTGTTTATTTAAATGTCTAAGGACACGTTAACCGTATTTGGGGTTAAGATCAACTTAGGCGGGACCGTTTAGATCCGACAAAAGAGCGTTTGGGCCCTATTGCACCAGTTTAGGGACGTGGTGGTCCATTATTAGTTTAGGGACATTTCGGTCCGTCGCCAGTTTAAGGACGTAGTGGTCCATATTCCAGTTTAGAGACGTGGTGGTCCGTCGCCAGTTTAGGGACGTAGTGGTCCATTGTTAGTTTAGGGACGTTTCGGTCCGGTGTTAGTTTAGGGACGTTTCGGTCCGGTATTAGTTTAGGGACGTTTCGGTCCGATATTCTCATTTTGGAGTGAATATTAGTTTAAGGACGTTTCGGTCCGATATTAAATGAATGGTCGTTGGGACTCGTCACCTCTTTGACGTCGTTGAAGAATTACAACGACAGATGTCAAAGGAGTTCGGAGATGTACCCTCGAACCGGTCATGACTTAGTTCATGAAAGGCGTTTAATTTAAGGACTTACAGCCAGGATTGGGTTAAGTCCAATTTTTATTTTAGGCTCTGCCTGATCAAAAGAATCAATCTAAACAGGGCTCTGCCTCTTTTTATTCTTGCAGTTTGATTTGGGCCAAGCCCTCAAGAATTTTCCAAATAGGGCTCTGCCCTTTCCTGATTTGATTTGGGCCAGGCCCTCAAGAATTTTTCCAATAGGGCTCTGCCCTTTTATTTTTGTGATCTGATTTGGGTCAGGCCCTCAAGAATTTTTCAAATAGGGCTCTGCCCTTTTATTTTTGTGATCTGATTTGGGTCAGGCCCTCAAGAATTTTTCCAAATAGGGCTCTGCCCTTTCATGATTTGATTTGGGCTAGGCCCTCAAGAATTTTTCAAATAGGGCTCTGCCCTTTCATCTCTGATTTGGGCCAGGCCCTTTTAAATAATGAGTTGCAGGAACTCAAGAATCTTCTGACTGAAGAACAAAAGTGCATAGCACTTTTGATCTACATTTAGATCAAAAGAAAACAAGTTTTTCTTCTTGTTTTCTTTTCACAGAACCAAGGGTTCATATCAAGTGCAAGGCACTATTTATTATTTTTTTTTTCTAGAACCAGGGGTTCATATCAAGTGCAAGGCACTATTTATATTTTTTTTTATTTTTTTCTGTTCTTCAGAAATTTTACCTTCCTTTTTTTGTTCTTGATTAATCTTCAAGAGCTCTCTCTTTTTCCAGAAGTTTTTTCCTTCTCTTGATGATGATTGATGATCTGATTATCTGATTGATGCCTCTTGAATGAGGCTTGGGGTCTTATTTATAGTGCCCACAAATTTGTTAGATTTGTTAACAAAATCTTTCCTGAATAATTTTGGGAATTTTTCCACCATTGGATCTTTGATCCAAGGGTTCCTGTTTTACAGGAGAACAGAAAAGATTTATCTAAATCTTCATTCAGTTGTTGCGCAACTCACCAGCAAATGACACGTGTCGCGCATCGAGCGCATGCGCAGTTGCGATTGCGCAACTGCGCAGACACGTGTCGCGCATCCGAGCGTTTGCGCAGTTGCGATTGCGCAACTGCGCAGACACGTGTCGCGCATCTGTGCGCTTGCGCAGTTGCGACTGCGCAACTGCGCAGACACGTGTCGCGCATCTGTGCGCTTGCGCAGTTGCGACTGCGCAACTGCGCAGACACGTGTCGCGCATCTGTGCGCTTGCGCAGACACGTGTCGCGCATCGGTGCGTTTGCGCAGCTGGGACTGCGCAACTGCGCAGACACGTGTCCCGCATCTGTGCGCTTGCGCAGACACGTGTCGCGCATCGGTGCGTTTGCGCAGCTGCGACTGCGCCACTGCGCAGACACGTGTCACGCATCTGTGCGCTTGCGCAGACACGTGTCGCGCATCCTTGCATTTGCGCAGTTGCGACTGCGCAACTGCGCAGACACGTGTCGTGCATCCATGCGCTTGCACAGACACGTGTCGCGCATCCATGCGTTTGCGCAGTTAAGTCATTAATTACGTTTTCTGAAGTGCCTTGCTCTGATGGGACGCACTGTCTCGGGCGTTACGCTGCCCATTCAGCTTCTGCCACATGGCAAATTGCGTGCTGCGCACGGAAACCGAAGCGTTGCTTCTAATTTTGAATTTTCAAAATTCAAAATTGAACAGAGCCTTGCTCTGATTGGGGGAAACACTCCTCATATATGGAGACTCCCAACTGATTGTTAGCCAAGTAAATGGTGACTATCTAACGTGAAAGCCAGAGCTAATAAAATATGGCGAAAGAGTACAACGATTGCTGACACAAATTCATTCCTACATCCTGGAGAGTATACCGCATACAGAAAATAGCTAAGCGGATGAATTATCCAAGCTGGCTAAGGAGTTGGCCGACGAAGACCTCGACAACGTAAAGAATATCGTGCAAAGCCACAGGGTTCTCACGCCAGCAAAGATATCTTCGGAGGATTTAAAAGAGTCATCTGAAGAAAAGGAACGACCAAACAAGCATTCCTTCAAATAAAAGACGAAGAAAAGATCAAGGATTGAAGGGAAGTCTTCATAGACTACTTCAAATCCCATCGAAAGCCCGAAAATGCGCCGTCAAGACATCAGCTCATGAAACGGACTCCGTCTTTCGTTTTCGTCAATGATACTCCATACAAGATATCGCTTGACTGTTTGTGGCTAAGATGCTTAAGGCCGGAAGAAGCAAAAAGAGTCGTTCAAGAAACTCACGACGGACTCTGCGGTTCTCATTAGACCGGGCCAAAGATGAAGCTGAAGATCAAAAGGATGGGCTATTATTGACCCACAATGATTCAGGACTTCCTCGAATATGCGATGAAGATGAAACATTCAACAGTCAATGATAAGAGAAATACATTGAATAAACATCCTACTCTACAGGGAAGAGATTACCAAATATGGGATCAGAGATACAGGGGTTAACAAAACAATAAAAAGATTCCCTAACTCCCTCTCTTCCCTCTCCACCATGTCGAAGTAGCGGTCTTTGCAAGGAGTTGCTCTCCATCGGTCAGTGTCATACGCATCCGTAAAGACAGACATAATAGCCCGTTGAGCCCGTATCTGGCTTAGCAACTGAACCGAACGGTCCCTCAGAGGCTGGGTAATCTAACGTGCCTCATGGAAGCACTCGATCTTGTCTTCTGCCGCATCGAGAATCGCTGGAGTCATCTCTGTCGGATGAGGGGGGATGTCGGCAAGCACGGATAGGAAAATCATCCGGAGCCAAATGGAGCCCACAGGAAGAGGAGAGCCCCTACGGGGCAGGAGATCATACATCACCACATCACATTGGTCATCGGTGAGAAAAGGATCCACTAGCCGCGTAACAAAACGAGGAATAATCTTTTCGATAAGCACCTTCCATGGTTGCCGACAAGCGTGAGGACGATCACAAGCCATAGCTCTTGGTTTGTTCCTTTAGAAAATGGTTACCTTAAAATCTGTTAAGAGAAATGGTTCTTTCTATGAGAAGAGGAGGAAGAAATAGCTTCAGGTTACAAAGAAAAGCATTCAAGGCTAGGCACAGAAAATTAAATGTATGGTGGGACTATTTCCAAGGCCTAAAAATAAAATAAAAGGGACATGGGAAAAGAAAGTGATGACTCATGGGAATCAGAGCAAGAAGGTGGAAAGATTCTAGCGCTTCCCGTGCGTGACACGTAAGCACTGGCGCCAATCCATTATAGGATTAGAATCAGTGGTAGCGCCTCATGCGCGTAACATGCGGCAGCCGGCTCCTATCATTGGAACTTATGGCAGCGCCTCACGTGCATAACACGTGGACGCCGGCATTTCATGTATGTCTATATATATATATATATATATATATCTGTGTGTGTGTGTATATACGGGTGACTACTACTTCACGTGAGGTATATATAAGCAGTGGTATAAAAAAAGGAGAGATATTGTCATTCATATTCGGGAAAATTTATACATTGGTGATAACAACAAAACAAAAATATCATCAAAATATCTACAATAGCAAAACACAGGATTCCGGACATGGATTTAAGAATTCAGAAGCAAGTCCGAATAAAGCGCTTCTGGCTTTTCTAATCATTTTCTTGTGCATTTTCTTACAAATGCAAGGGTCGGGATCCCCGCTGATATCGTCCATCCTCTGGTAGGTGGATATTATCGCCGTCTGTTGGAAGACGCGATGCAAAACATCGACAAGATCATCTCACCACCTCTTTGAGATCAAGCCCATAAGATATACTGAATGCACCTTGTCTTCGGTATCATCAAGTGCCTCAAGCGGCATAGTCTCGTCAAGTCCCGGAAGTGCTTCCCAAATCGCCCCCACGATAATTTTCAAAAGAGCGGAACGGCAGGGGAATAGTCAACCATTGTAATCATCGAAGAGACGCATCACCTCAATGCATTGGGCGTCCGTAAACTCCTCGTCTTAACAGCGGCCTTGGACGCAATGTCTTCATAAAAGATAATCTCATCAAGATCATACAGATAAGAAGCCATAGTATCTGGAAAGAAAATTCAGTAAAAGGTTAGCAATCAAAATACCAAGATTCTTAGAATCTAAAATAAAAACAGTGATTCTAACACCTCTAGCAATGATGAGGAAAGCACTCATTGCAAGAATCCAAGTGAATTTTCATTTTAATGAAAAATCTCATTAAATTATGGAATTAAACACCCTCGAGAAACGGGCTCTACAGTAGATTCAAATCTGCAGAGAGAAGAAAAGGGGGAATAAAATTCCCAAAAGAATTTCTTAAAAAGAAATCTTTTCTAAGCTCTGTAGAACAACCCGGAGTTAAATAATGGGATTAACACCAAAAAAATCTCCATGAGAAATACACCGGAATAAAAGATCAGAGTAATACGATAGTACCCTAGGATCTTTTGAGATTGATGGTCTATCAAAATCATCTCAAGGAAAGAGCAAACCCCTGTTAATGGGTTAAAAGAAATCTAAGACAAAAGAGTCTCTTTTAAGGAAAATGGCCAGAATCCTTACCAAGATTCTTGAAAACGGAGTAAAAATTTAAGAGTTTCTTTAAGAACAGAGATCTGAGCTCTGAAATGAGAATTAAATTCTCAAGAAAAGAAGAAGGCTAAAAAGAAGATTAACGGCAGCCATCTCAAAAGCCAAAAGCCCTATTTATAAAACTTTAAGAGACGGTTCAACTCCCCAGGAAATCGAACGGTGGAAAAAGTGCCACCGCTGCACTCACATGTGAGCCACGTAAGCGCAACGATGGGGGGGCATTTGTTTCCCCTAATAAAAAAACAGAGCTCTGTTCTAAAAATTTTAAAGAGGCACGGCCTCACGTGCCATCCACGAGGACGCCAGCGCCAGAGTTAAAAACTCTTATATGGCGCCGCACGTGCTCCTCATGCGGGCGCCAACATGCAAAGTACATAAAAGAATTAAAACCCTAATTAGCGCCCGCGTGCACAACACGTGAGCGTCGCGCCGACGCCCAGGTAGAATTAAATTAAACTCTCTGTTAAACAGAGCCATTGGATCAAAAATCCAACGGAGATGATACATTATCAAGACTCAGAATTAAAATTCTGTTGAGAGGAAATATTCCTTAAATCTTTCAAAAAAAGAAAGATATCTTCGGTTGGATCATAAAATAAAATTCTATGTCTTCTGTAAAACAGATGACCGTTAGATTAAAAATCCAACGGTGATTAAAAAATCACCGTTTTGCAGAATAAATTCTGTGCGAGGGAAAATATTTCCCCAATCTTATTCTGTAAAACAGAAATCCTTGGATCAAATATCCAATAGTGGGTAAAAATCCCCAAATCATTTAGGATCTCTTAATGAGATATTTCTTCAAAAACTAATTAACAAACTCGACTCTACTATATAAAGGACCCAAGACTTCAAGTCTGAGAAGGAAACCCCTCCCCCTCCCCATAAACTTTAAAAAAAAAGGAGAAAATTTCAAAAAGAACAGAGAATTAAATTATCGACGAAGAAGAGCTCCCTTCTTGGAAATTTTAGGTAAATAAAAAAGATATATATAAAAAGGTAAAATTATATACCTACTGGAGGGTTTAGCCCTTCTCAAAGAACCGAGTTCTTTCTCTGGATCTGAGATCCACAAGACAAGTCTCTCATATGATGAGAATTTAATTGGGAAGAACTTGTTTCTTGAGAACCAAAGATTCATCTACAAAATAAAGATCATGTTGATCATTAAGCAAGAAAAGAACCCAGCGCTCACCGCTCCATGCGCCCCTCACGTGGGCGCCACAGAGAAGAGTGCTTAGCACTCGATGAGCGGCACCCAGCGCCTCACGTGCCCCTCACGTGGGCACCATAGAGGAGAGTGCTTAGCACTCAATGAGCGGCGTCCAGCGCCTCACGTGTCCCTCACGTGGGCGCCATAGAATGGAAGAGTGCTTAGCACTCACTAGGCAGTGCCTAACGCCTCACGTGCTTCGCACGTAGGCGCCATATAGGGTGCCTAGCACTCCATACAAAGACAAAAATGGGTAAAGTGTTTAACATTTATTGGGCAATCCCCATGACTAAAAGCCCACATGATTATATATGAGCGTCAGAACTTATATAAGTGCTCAGCTCTTTTTTGTACAAAAAGGGGACTGATTATACAGAGCCCAAACAAGTGCTTGGCACATTTCAATAAAAAAAACTGAATGGACCAAGCCCAAACTGGTTAGGTCCCCTGAGGATAGAACCTCCCTGATTCAGACCAACCGAGCCCATGTGCTCATGATTTTCCAAACTGGTCTTAGTCCCAAATACGACTATTGAACTTCCAACTGATGATATCCAAAACGATACTCATCCCACATCTTCCCGGGGAAATCTTAGTCTCAAAATATGACTAATGATTTCCGGGTTTACCACTAACTCCTTTTTCCCTCAAATACAGGAATTGGTTCAAGGATACATCTCTCCACACCTCTGATCCACGTCGTTGTAATTCCTCAACGTCTTCATAGATGTGGTGGATCCCGACAACCAACATCTTTTTGGTGCACTTCCAAACTGATGTGCACACCTCAAATCAGACCGCACTCCAAACTGGGTGCATCCCATACATCGTTGTTCATCCCGTCACGTAACAAATACACGTGCGCTCAAGATGATCAACGGAATGAGACGTCCTTAAACTAAAAGCTCACCTCCAAAATGGTGATCAACGGACCGAGACGTCCCTAAACTAAAACCTCACCTCAAAAATGGTGATCAATGGACCGAGATGTCCTTACACTAATATTCGCCTCAAAAAATGGTGATAATGGACCAAAATGTTCTTAAACTAATATTCGCCCCCAAATACGGCGATAATGGACCGAAATGTCCCTAAACTAAAACTTCGCCTCAAACATGGCGATAATGGACAGGATGTCCTTAAACTAAAATAATCGAGCCCAAATGCTCATACGTTTTAAGTCGATCTTAATCTCAAACCAAATTAACAATCCTTAAATCAACCCAAACCCAAATCTAAAAATATACGGATTTGGACTAATTCACGCCCTACGGGCGACGACATAATTAGTCTACGTATACAATCCACGGGCAAACAAAATAAAAAACCAAAACACACACATGACACGAAGTGAACTTCCGGAGCTGGAGAAAGTGGTTATCGCAATGCGATAATATAATTAACTGCAGGGGCTTGCGCCTGCAGGGAAGAGTGTCCCCACAATCAAAAACCCTTCATAAACGAGGAGGAATCTGACGAAGTCCACTACAACGGCCACATCCGTCCAAACCTCCGATATACGGTGTCATAAATCAACTTGGTATCTTCGGAAAGGTGAACGGATAAATCCGAATAGCATCTGCCCCCAAAATTCAGGCCAGACGTCCTAACGTCCCAGTCGCGTCTTTCGGTGGTGAACAGCGGATGACATATATAGCATTCTATTTTTCTTTTCATATCATGCTTTTCTGTAATGATGTGAGAAGATACTAGATAATATGTGATTATCTAAATGATGGGATTGCATTAATTCGGATTAATGCAAAGAAAACAAACCTAAAATACGTTGTAGGAACTAACTACTCTAAAAAGAAATTATAACCATATTATTTTATTTTGAATAGAGGTATTCGATTAGGAATATCCTGAACCTCATTCGATGAGGTAAGAGCCTTAATCTTTTCACGGAGAATCCGCACTTAAACCAAAATCTATGTAACTATAAATTTGCAAAACTACTTGGTTTCTTCAATGATATCAAGTTTATTACGTTTAGGTTTTTCTTCAAAACCAGTCGTATCCCTCCATCATTTCAAATAAGTAGTGCTTGGTATTCGTACTACGTATGTTAGCTCAGTCAAGGCGTAGTGAACAGTAGCTAAGTAATACTTGTCTGCTGCATAGAGATGCGATTATCTAGGACAGTCGCATAGACATGTTAGCTTAGTCAAGGGCTTATGCGGATGGATCTAAATTAATCAAGAAATGACGGGATAAACTTGACTAGCGGTTTATGATATATTGGCTCAGTCAAGGTCGTAAGCCGTTAGGGGTAAAAACCGATATCGGGAGATTCAAGTGTTGAACATACAATGTGATTGCATGCCATTCTATGTGATAGTTTGGATCCCGATTCCCACTGTGAGTAATAGTTACTCTCGGGAGATTCACATCATAATTAGCTAACCCACTAGGTGTCTAGAAAGGTATTAACGGGTTATGCCTCTGCGGAAACGGAGTTATACCTCTGCGGAAACATGCGAAAGCAGAGGGACCTCCCTCGGAGTACCAACACTGGCCTGGCTGAACGGTTATCGAACTTGTAAGTGTACATAATCCCAGCCAATTCTCCTTTTAGGATTTGAAGGAGGATTTGACAGAACAATGGGAGCCATCATGATTAGATAAATTAATAAACCAATATAATCTTGATAGAGTGCACGCTGAGTGTTTCTTTTCTCTCTCTCTTTCTCTGGCAGCGACCCATGACTGACCTTAAACTAAAACTCGTAAACCAAGTTAACTGAACCTTTTTACAATCTTTGGCTTTGGAATGTCGTGTTGCCCTAATTTATGACAAAGTCGCATATGTCTTTACCTATCCTACTTCCCTTTTTTTGCTTGCTACAGAACCCTCTGTATTTGGTACAGATGTCCATATTATTTGGAAAGGCCATCGTGTATAGTTAAATACGAACTCGAAGAAATTATTTCAGTCCGAGGATGACCACTGACTCTGGAGAAAGTGAATTGTTCATTTGTCTCTTCCCTCCACTTTATCTCAAGTTCGAGAGCTCCTTAAATAAGAAGAATATACCAGTTACGCTTGTTGGATAGTCTTCTTCAAATTCCAAAGCAGGAGCTAAAAGGAAGGGTAAGCAGAAAATCAACTAGTATAAGTTCGGTATACAAAAGATAAAAGGGAGAGACATTGAAAGGGGTTGAAGTGAACGGAAAGGAAATTGCGGCTACTGTCATGAGCCTCAGCAATGGAAGAGGCATTACTGGGAATACCTGGCCAACCCTTTGAAGCATATGATGCTTCATCATTTTTCATGTTTGTTATTGAAACCGTTCCTCAATTAACTCTGCTTCTAGGTATAAGATACCAGATATAGATCGCACATCTTTAAGTTGTTACAAATACTGAGAAGAAGCAGAGTATTGGAAGATGGGTGATTTGATCCTCAAATTCGGAATTCGGAGCAATTGTTGCTATTGTGAAAATCACCCGGTTTTTCCTCTCGGCAAAAAAAATATTTGCTCTTGAATAGCCGTTATTATACACCAACTTTTAAAACTCTTATATCCGTCTCTTTATTGGATAAAGTGAGATATAATATTGAAAACTATGTCATTAACATTTACCTGCATCAAATGTTGATTGGATAAGGTGCAAAGGATAACGGTATATATATTCTTAACCAAAAAACAGTTCTCAAATTACAACATACGGAGTATGAGTTAATGAATTCTCGGGACTTATCCATATTGATGTATATGGTCCGTTATTTTTACAGACAAGGGGAAGGTTCTCATACTTCATTCCGTTTACGTATGAGTACTCTAGTTTTGGACACGCGTTCTTGTTGAAACACAAAGTCCAAAACTTTTGAGAAGTTCATAGAGTATAAGAATAAAATAGAGAACAAAACGTTGGAAGTATCAAGATTTTTCGAAGTGCTCGAAAATGTGGATACTTATGCTCGGTATTCCGTATTGAGAATTTGATTCTCTCTCAGATTACTCCTCCGAGGGTGCACTCTATGATAATGTTGAGTAGCCTTTTTAATTTAGAGATATGCACTAGAAATAACTACCCATGACAAACCTTAACCACTCCGCTGATTTAATAGGTGACCTTAGCCATCCGAGAGATAATTTGGTTTACTTATAGACGGTGACATGGAGGCCTACATCATATGATGATGGCCCTACTAATTATCAACAGGCTATAGGAAGTGGTGACTTTCGACTGATGGCTGGTTACTTTATATTCAAGTTGGACTCCATACACTGCAACAAAGTATGGACTTTGTTGGGTGTTCTTGAAGGGGTAAAACCCATTAGGAGCAATTAGATCTTTCAAGATCAGTGCAGATGAAAAGGTAGCAACCTAATAAGGCTAGATTTGTACTAAAAGGTTTTCATCAAATACCCGGTGTTGATAGTGATAAAACTTTTGTTTCAGTGTCTGTGCTGAAGTCCATACAGATATAACTTGCCGATGTTGTTTTTCATGACTACGATATCTGGAAGGTAGATGACTGTAATGTCTTTCTAAATGGGTATTTAGAAGTGTACATGTATATGACTCTGCCAAAAGGTTATCGTAGTCAGTGGGAGCAGCGAAAAGTGTGCTAGATGTTTTAGTCTATTTTATAGACTAAAGCAGGTATAGCGGAGAAGGAACATCTGGTATGCAGGGTTCTGCAAGTCAGCGGGGATTGTGCGCCATTACACCGCTTCGGGAGACTCTCAGTCAAATGGCATTGCAGAACGGATGAATCGAACACTACTAGAGAAGAACATATGCTTGCGGCTTACAGCAGGTCTTCCAAAGGAGTTTTGGGTTGAAGCCCTATCTACCACCGTGTACCTCATCAACAGATCACCATCAACGGCGATAGATAAGAAAATTCCTGAGAAAGTATGAACTGAGAAGGCTGGAGATTACATGCGACTTCGTATATTTGGGTGCCCAGCTTATGTTCGGCAGAAAAATGATAAGCTAGAGCTGAGAGCTAAGAAGTGTGTCCTACTCGGCTACGGAAGTGAAGACTAAGGGTACAGTTTGTGGTGTCCTAAAACCCAAAAGATAGTAATCAGCCAGCATGTTACATTCAATGAGTCTGCGACGGTTAGTAGAAAAAAGACTCAATCAGATGGTGAAGAGAGAACGATTGCACCACCAAGTGAGGTGGAGATCGACATTCCGGTTCAGGATGGTAAGAGAGATAAGGTGATTGATACTCAGATTCAGACGGAGGGTCTGACAGAGCCAGACGGTCCAGTACAGACGCAAGGGCGAAAATCTACTCTGGTTAGGTGTCCGCAGGTCAGACTTGGTTTTAAGGACATGACCACAGTTGGTTTCGATGGCGTGGCATCATATGCGTTGACTATTGAGCATGAGAAACCGTCCAGTTACAGAGAGGATGTGCAGTATACCAATTTTCCTGATTGGAGAGTTGCGATAGAGGGAGATATTTATATGCATCAGCCAGAAGGGTTCTGTTGGATATAGGTGGCCTCAAGACAATTATTGTAATTGTAGGAATGTAATTACTGGATTCAAAGAAGACCTATACAGAAAACAATCTTTCTTGAGATGATTGTATGCTATATGATTTATCTTTATCTTTCATGTGTATATGTTTTACTCGTTATCACATATCATTAATACATGAGATAAAGCCCATAGGATTTTTGCTTGACTACCAGGATTAATGATAGAGATCATACTAGTGGGACCTATGTAGTTCATAAGCACATCCTTAAATTTTCCTAGTCATGGTAGTACAAGACTGGGTATCGGTACTCCAGTTTAGACTAGTGTGTATGTTTCCTGACCCAGTTGGAGAGCGATAGCTGATCCCACAGCCATTGGTGTTTGACACCGAGGATTGTATACAGGTGCTTATTAGGTTATGAGTTACACTGGACAGACTTACCGAGAACTCTTAGACGGTATTATACCAATTGTCAGATAGTAGTTCTCTGGTGACGATGGTATAGGATAGTCCATGGACCTAAGATCGCTATAGTGTCTTGTGTGTGTTCCCACTATATTTTGATTACTGGCCTACCACGGCTCTAATGAGTCATGCAAACAAGTTTTAGTTAGGTATGTTCCCGAAGCACATGGAGGCAGTGAGCTGTCGAGGGGATTCATCACTCCCGGTATAGGGAGTCGATACCGCACTGTGCAGGATATGACTATAACTAGAAATCAGTGACCACTGCAGCGGAGATAAACTGATAAGTATTATCAGTTGTATCTCCGGTGGTTATGAGTTATTTGTTAGCATGACTTATCTAGTTATTGAGGGTCTGACAGTTTCCACACACACACACCGACACTGTATGCGATACTCTTTGACGAAAAGACTAGACTGTATGTTATTCGTCGCCGATAGACTTTGTCGGGTCCGGATAAGTTTGCTCATCGACCTGCCTTTATCTTACTCATACCTGGGTAGTCGTTACGTACAGCTAGTACCGCTGATGAGCTTGTAGGTTAACCCGTGAGGGGATTGAATTTGAAAGTGTTCCGGACTCAATCGGATATGATCATGTATAATCTACCGCCAGTGTATTGACAGGTCTTTAAAGTTTTGCAACGAAAATTCCCTTTCGGGCGAAATTATGATGTGGCATGCGTATAGAAATATGTACATGAGTTTGATTAATACGTATATTAGATATATGTGATCGGACGACTTTTATACTAACCGGTTTATTTATAAACTAGAATATTAAATCAAGTGTTGAATTAATAACCGTATATGTAATATGGTTTCTATTATATTGTATTTGATACGCGCATGCGCGCGCGCACACACACACACTCTCTCTCTCTCTCTCGTATGTATGTGATACATATATTCTTCTCTTTATATATATTATATGATATAAAAAGAAATGATAAGATAAGAAAATACAAAGAGAAAAGTAAAGAAAAGAAAAGATAAGAAGATAAAGGAAAAGAAAAGAATATGAATATCTTCTAGTGTCCTATTTTTCTTTCTTGATCTCTTCTCTTCTCTTCTTTATCTTTTATCTTTTTCTTCTTCTCTTATGTTTGGGGGTTTCCTTCTTCTTCATTCTCTCTAGAGATTTTGAAATTGAGGAATAGAGGATGACAATGAGAAAGAGAGAGACTTTCATGACCATATCATCATCCTCATTAGCCTAGCAAGTTCAATAAGTTTGTTTCTCTACTAGAAAATGGAAATGGAGTTTTTGGTGGTTTGCTTTCACCACAGATCATCTAAGACGAGGTAGTCGGCGTCCACATTTATCCGGGAGCTCATAAGTCTAGCAAGGGTCTTCCGATAGGTAATCAGACACGCTACAAAGGTTGTAGCTCCCTATAAACCCTTTCTTTGGTCTCTTTTGGTTGTTAGTTTTATTATTTAGCATGATTTCTAGGTTAGTGGATGTTTGTGCTTGAAGGAATTTTTTTGTTATTCATTTTTATCGCTTTCGCATAGCCTACTAGAGAGCACAACCATCCCTATAGGTTTTTAGTCAATGGTAAGGATGGTTATATTTGCAAATTGAAGAAGTCGCTTTATGGTTTGAAGCGGTTTCCAAGACAGTGGTACAAGCGATTTGATCAGTTTATATTAGCGATTAGGTACACAGGGAATATTAAGGATCAATGCATTTATATGAGACTACTGGACGATGGGTCCCGGATTTATCTTTTATTATACATGGACAATATATTGGTGTTAAAACGCAGCATGGCAGAAAACAACAGTTGAGTCAAGAGTTCAAGATGAAAGATTTGGGGGCTGCGAAGAAAATACTTGGCATGCAGATTGTCAGGGAGAGAAAACGTGATGAGTTGCATCTGCGATAGAAACAATATATCAAGAAAGTTCTCGTTTGATATTGTAGGGTATTTTTCGTCACCCCATTGAGATGGGAATGCACGCGCTTGTCAGGCATGTACAGATTCCCCATGTCTAGGGCAGGCCGGGGTTTATTGATTGCGGGGATCCGAATCTCCGGCAGCCGCAAACTAAGCTGTCATTAATTACCCCTCGCTTTTGAAGCGAGAGAACCTCCGATTGATGGGTCAAACTGGTCATACGAACTCAATGTGATGTGTGCGTGTGTTGTGATTTGAGGGGTCTTGGGTATATCGAGGGCTTCGCAGAGTTTACGGGGTCCCGCTACCCAGATAGCGGACTGGGGGTCAAGAGGACTAGCAGCCCCTTACAGGGTGCAGGGAAGCGTCCCGTTAGAAATTTTTTTCTAACGGGGACAGTGTTGTGGAGTGTGTATATATAAAAAAAAGTGGAAAATAGCATCCAAAGGACGCGGGGCACCGGCGCCTCACGCGCCCGGCGCGTGGGTGCTGGACGCCCGCAAGAAAAGGGGCTTAGTCCCATATACTGGGAGTTGTACTCCCAATTGAATTTTGGAGTTAAACTCCTAAAAAGGGGGACAAAGAGGCTTAGCCCCTGCACTGGGAGTTGTACTCCCAATTGACTTTTGGAGTTAAAAATCCTAAAAAGAAAGAATTTATTTTATATATATATATATATATATATTTATATTTGGAATTAAACTCCTGAGAGATTTTCGGAGATGATGAAAGGGGACCCTTTCTTCTCTCTTAAGCCTTGGGTTTTCTCTTGAGCCTTGGATCTTCCTAAAATGGGGTTTTTAGAGATGGGTCTCTTTCTTCCTCCTCTCTGTTGGCTGGATCTTGGAGAAAAGAGGGTGAGGCTTAAAAATCACCTCTTTTGGGGATTTGATGGGAGATCCGAACTCCCCTTCAAAGATTTTATGGTGAAAAACTGTTTATTTTTGGAAAAAAAAAGAGTTAAACTCTTGATTTAATTCAAAAAAAAGGAAGAAAATTTAGAACCTTAAAGAAGGAGAAGGAGACACAGAACCCTAATTTTTTTAAGAGAGAAAAAATTCTTTTTTGATTTTTTCATCATGATTGCCTTTATAGGCTACACACTTTATATATAGCCCCTTGAGCTTTGCTAAATTGCACTTATGTCATCCCATGCCTTATGTGCTTATTTCTTTTTGCATATAAGCCATGGGGTTTACAAAACTTTGGTTTTCTTCCCATTTTTCATACATTTATTTCTATAAAAAAAATTATATTAAACCAATTTATGGCTTCATTCTTTTTGTCATGGGGCCGGTCCCTTCCATGCTCGGTCTTGACCTGGGCTTGGGCCCACTTGATTTGGGGTTGACTTTGATTTTGACTTGATCAACCAGAATGTAATTTTTGACCCCCAACAGATATAGGATGGAGAAGGCAAAGCTCTTGTCTACTCCTTTAGGGGCGCACTTCATGCTTTTGGTGAAGTTATCACAAGATCGGATACGGACAGGGAGTACATGTCTAGAGTTCCATATACGAGTGCAGCATGCATTTTGATGTATGTGATAGTTTGCACGCTTTCAGACATTGCACATGCAGTAGGGATGGTCAGCCGATATATGGCTAATCCTGGCAAAGAGCATTGGTGTAACACCTTAGAATGCGATTAGTGTTAATTAACCGATAATGCGGGTTTTTAAAGAATAGTTTACCAAATCGGGTTTATCACATTTTATATCAATTAATTAATATTTTATTATTATTTTATATGGCTTGCACACACACGTGCACGTCAATATGAGGGTTAGTTAGTGTTAATTTCGTTAAGTGACCATGGCACCTTAAGCATCCATGTCCTAATTAACCTTGCCTAAACCTTCCCAAGATATTTGTGTATGAGAAAATATCTTGTTTGGATTTGAGAGAGATGACTAGTAAGTCATGATGCATTAATGGGCATTAATGAGGGAAGGGGAGGAGAGTGAATGTAAGGTTTTGATTCACCCTACACTCACCTCTCATCATTTATTCTCTCTCACTCTCAATTATTCTTCATCTCTTCACTCCCACAACTGAAACCTCACTCCCTCTTCACAAAAATCTTGCTAAACTTCACAAAATCCCATTTAAACACTTCAAAGGTCTTAAATTATCCACTTGGTTGCCTTGGAGCTTAAAAAGCTAGGATTTTTGAGCAAGAATGGCAAGGTAATGACCTCAAACTGATAGTTAGGAGTTATATTGCTGTGTTGCCTTATTGTTATGGATTAGAACACTAAAGGTAACTTTTTGTGCAAAAAATCGTATTTTTAGTGTCAACTTTGGGTCTCTGAGATCTGCTGTAGAACCAGGTGTTTTCTGGAAAAGTTCTCATCACAGTGACATAGGTTGAGGTATAGAACCCACCATAAAAACTTGAGATCACCCCTTAATGTTTGGGCCGCAAATTTAATGGTTCTGGCTGCAAATTGCGGCCAGAGTGGGGGTTAGGGTGTTGTGGTTTGGGCGTAGGGTCTCTGTGGTTGTTTGTGGTCTCGTGGTATTTGCAACTTTTACCAATTATTTATGTATCAAAATATGTGACAACTTTGCTATATTCTAGTGTATTGAGTACGCGTGTTACGTTATCCGACACGGTTCGTGATCTGGTGGCTGCTACACATGGGCTGGTTTCGATGTGTCACCACACACGTTAGCCGTTAGACGAACACTTATAGAATTAGAGTTGGTCCGTTGGTCAAACATAGTGTGTACATGATATTGATCGATTTCTGAGATTTTGGCACTAGCTATGTTTTGTGTTAATAGGATCGCAGGCGGGGACTTCGGACGCTGCGAAGAAAGGGAAGCAGGTGATTGGATTTACCTAGCCCGCAATTGTCGGTGAGTAGATTTAACATCAACAGGGGGATCGCCCGCATGGCGTTATGCGTCAGGGCTAGATATGATATGATATTAGCCGCATGTTTATATTGCACATACACAGATTGTGCATAAAACTTCATTGCATACTATTATTTGATGTGCTTAGACATTGCACTATTATTGACGGTTCATGTTGCATGAGCACTGATTGTATGCCACCCACACCGTCGATAATTTCCATGACACGCACAACACACATACATGTATGATATTGTTGGTTAGGGATATTGAGATCTTGATTCATACTCCATTAAGAATATGACATATAGCATACATGTATATGTACATGCTTACACATATGCCTTGCCATGCCTACATGTTAGCTTCCTATAGACCTATATAGTATTGTACCATTAGAGATACGTATATACACATATGAGACATAGCTACATGTGCATCTTGCATACATACTTACATGTTCACCTTATATGATGTTGCGATGGATTTCGGAGGAATTAGGAACCGCATGATATACTTAATAACTTGTTGCAGTTAAATAGCGGTTTTTCCTTTATATGCTCATATTACTGTTTCATGTTGCATATATTATATTTCATGGATTTCGCATTGATATATGGTTTTCATATGATGTTTTCTGGATGTTTTATCCTGGGTATCTATATCAGTGGTATGGGACGCTGATATATATATATATATATATATATATATATATATATATAT
The DNA here is from genome assembly GCA_030015575.1 of Agapanthus africanus. NCBI lineage: Eukaryota > Viridiplantae > Streptophyta > Magnoliopsida > Asparagales > Amaryllidaceae > Agapanthus > Agapanthus africanus. The sequence goes on from CM057337.1 coordinate 971,457,623, forward strand.
ATATCAGTGGTATGGAACGCTGTTATATATATGTACACCTATATAATATATATCATCATAATGATCTGTGCATGTATTCTTGTTCATTGCGATATGAGCGGCTGATGTGCCCGATATGAGGGGCCGATGTGCCCGATATAAGGGCCGATTTGAGGGCCGATTTAGGAAATTTGGGACTTAGATTATCTTGATGGACACTGGTCCTACCACGGTGAGGATTCCGTGAGGAGGACATGTTTTACCCCATACCCCGCATTTATTCTATATACATTGCTTCATGTATTAGTAGTACCTGATAGAGTACCTTCCATGACTGTTGCATATATACATATTGCCATACTTATGCTATCAGATTACATGTGATAGATTATCGCTGTTAGTGCATGCTTGCGATTTCAGTATGATATTATTTACTATTCACGAGTTGGCAACTCACCCTCCCCCCTGTTGTGCTGCAGGGTTTTTTAGGTCTGATCATCAGAGTGGTCACGACATGGCCCTTATTATCTCTACTTTTGCAGATACCGCTACGGTTGGCTGTGAAGCCGTTTGGTTTAGGTGGGTTGCGGTTATTCGATAATGTACATTATATATTTCTTGTATCTAGTACTCTCCATCTACTTCCTTCATGTATTGACTTAGAGACGAGTTGTGAGGATCGATGTTGTATATTCTTATGACTCTGGTTGTCGTGCTCATGTGAGCCGGCCTTTTATATATGTGGTTTGTCTTTTCTTCGCTAAGGCGTCGTATATCTGTTGCGGTGGTTGTTCCGCCGTTGGGTGAGATTTTCTCCCGTTTGGGGATGCTTTACTTTTATCTTATGTTTGTACCCGTTTCGGGGCTAGATTTTACAAAGGAGGTGTTGCCGAAATTTTTATGAAAAACAAACTTAAATTTAAAGTTTTGCATCGAGATTTTTAAAAAAAAATAAAGTGTTCTATCTTTTCCTACTAGTAATGGTTTAGATTGCTGGGTTTTTTCGGCTTACTTAAATTGCGTTACGCCTGTTGACGTTACGTAGTCTAAGTGCCGGTCATGTGCCTAAATTGGGTCGAGACAAAGTTGGTATCAGAACGCTAGGTTTTACCTTTCGGGGTGTAGCATGACCTTGGTATGATAGAGTGGATAGCTTAAGCAGAGCGACGTAGCGTGTGTATGTTCCGCGGCATACTTACGACACGGTGCTCCGCCTAAGTGACCTTAGGACTTATTACTTGAAATTTCTTCCGTGAATTATATCCTTGTGATCCGATTTCTATGTCCTTATCAAATCCTGTTTCCATTTCCAGCCTTTATGCCACCGAAGACTACGAGGGCGCAGAGAGCGGCCGTGAGGGCCGAGCTCAGAGTTGACTCGTTTGAGATGAGGACTGACCAGGGCGGTATGCCCGTTGTGCAGGAGCAGATTGTTCAACCTTCGACAGACCATATGGTTGTGCTAGGGGCTGGTATGCAGGATTTGCGCCAGATGATGGGGTCGTTAGTTGAGGCAATTCGAGTGCAGGGGCAAGCGGTTGTTCCACCCGTTACGGGGACCGTGTTGGTGCCTACTGTTCAGGCGGCTATACCTGCAGCTACGGAGGTGATCACCGTATCATTATCAAAATTCATGAGCCTGAGGCCTCCGGTTTTCACTGGCACCGATGCAGCTGAGGATCCGCAGTTATTTATCGACCGGATGGCCAGGATATGTCTTTCGCTTAGATGCTCCGACGTGAGATGGGTGGAGTTCGCGAGCTTTCGTTTGGAGGGTCTGGCCCAGAAGTAGTATGAGTCCTTAGAGAAGGGCAGAGCCGCAGGTCTTTCTCCTATGACCTGGGCTGAGTTCGTGACGGTGTTTCTTGCGCGTTTTCTTCCGTTGAGCGTCAGGGATGCTCGAGCGCGCAGATTCGAGTCGTTACGCCAGACTCATGGTATGATGGTGGCCGAGTATGATGTGTTGTTTACCGAGCTGTCTGTGTATGCTCCGTATTTGGTAGCTACGGAGGAGATGCGGGTCAAGAGGTTTGTTCGAGGCCTGCTTACCCATTTGTTCCTCGCTATCAGCGTTCAGCATTGCGACACCTATGCAGCAGCGGTGGACGCAGCCCTGTTGGTTGAGGAGTGTCTTTCTGAGAAGTCGGTTGCTCCGTAACCGAAGAGGATTCGTACTGGTGATTCAGCAGGGAGGCGGGCGTTTAGACATCGTGACAGTTCCCGTTATGATACTGGGGGTAGTGGAGGTCCAGGACGATGATAGCTTTTTAGCTCTTATTCCCAGGGGAGTCAGCATTTTTCATCCGGATGTTACCAGTGCAGGAGTTTGGGTCATCGGGTTCGAGATTGTACTGAGCCACGTGAGCGCGAGGCAGCTGTACCGCAGGTTACCTTACCACCTTCTCCACCGCAGAGAGTGTTGCCCCTTATGCCTGTTGTTTCTCCGCGTCAGACTCATATTCCGAGAGGTCGGGGACGCGGTGGTTTTGTACCGAGAGGGCGGGGTGGTAGAGGCAAAGGTCAGCCAGTCGCCGGTAGAGGGCGGGCTCGGGTGTTTGCCTTGACTCATCAGGATGCGCAAACGTCCAATGCAGTGGTTTTAGGTACTCTTTCTGTATATTCTTTTGATGCACATGTTTTTTTTGATCCGGGGTCTACGCATTCGTATGTTTCTATGCACTTCGTGCCAAGTTTGGGCCGAGAGTCGTGTTTGCTAGATCAGCCGCTTGTCGTGATTACACCTGTTGGCGATTCTTTTATCGCGCGTTACGTGTTTCGGTCGTGTGCCGTTCAGATTGGAGATAGAGAGTCGTTCGTCGATTTGATCCTTCTAGATATGTTGGACTTCAACGTTCTTCTTGGCATGGATTGATTGGCAGCTTGTTTTGCGTCAGAGGACTGCTGTGAAAAGACAGTCAGTTTTAGTTTTCCGGACGAGTCTGTCCAGGTTGTGCAGGGGGACCGTGGTGCCGTCCCTCACAGTTTGATTTCTGCCATTTGCGCTAGTCGGCTTTTGAGGAGGGGATGTCAGGGATTCTTGGTTTTCATTTGTGATACTGGAGCCACAGTAGGTCATTGGACCTGGTTCCTATCGTGCGAGAGTTTCCCGACGTTTTTCCCGATGGGTTACCTGGTTTGCTGCCAGAGCGTGATATTGAGTTTTGCATTAATCTGATTCCTGGCACGGGGCCTATTTCTATACCGCCTTACCGGATGGCTCCGGCGGAGCTTAGAGAGCTTAAAGATCAATTGCAATAGTTTCTTGATAGGGGACTTGTACGTCCGAGTGTTTCGCCGTGGGGAGCTCATGTGCTGTTCGTCAAGAAGAAGGACGGCAGTTTGAGGCTGTGTATTGATTACCGTCAATTGAACCAAATTACGGTTCGGAATAGGTATCCTTTACCTCGCATTGACAATTTGTTTGATCGGCCCCAAGGTGCGAAACATTTTTCCAAGATTGGTTTGCGTTCGGGTTATCATTAGTAGCGGGTTCGGAATGATGACATTCTGAAGACTGCTTTTCATACACGCTATGGGCATTATGAGTTTCCGGTGATGTCGTTCGGACTCACCAATACCCCAGCAGCGTTCATGGATCTAATGAACCGGATTTTCAGGCAATTCCTCGACCAGTTCATTATTGTGTTTATTGATGACATTCTGGTCTACTCTAGGAGTCGGGAGGAGCATGAGCAGCACTTGAGGATTACTTTGCAGACATTGAGAGAGCACCAGCTGTATGCTAAATTCTCAAAGTGCGCATTTTGGCTTGATAGAGTTGACTTCCTGGGTCATGTGGTGACGGGAGACGGTATTCTTGTGGGCCCGAGGAAGATCGAGGCTGTGCAGCTTTGGCCCAAACCTGTATCCGTGATAGAGATCTGCAGCTTTTTGGGCTTAGCTGGTTATTACGGCCATTTCGTGCATGATTTTTCGAGTATCGCTGCACCGCTGACCGGACTGACCCGGAAGGGGGTACCTTTTCTTTAGACTGATGCGTGCGAGCAGAGTTTTCAGCAGTTGAAGACTCGGTTGACGACTGCACCCGTTCTATCTTTGCCTTCTGGATCAGGTGGCTTTGTAGTTTACTGTGATGCGTCTCGAGTGGGGCTCGGTTGTGTGCTGATGCAGCATGATAAAGTGATTCCTTATGCTTCTAGGCAGCTGAAGAAGCACGAGCAAAATTACCCCACTCACGATCTTGGGATGGTTGTGATGGTCTTTGCGTTGAAGATTTGGAGACACTACTTGTATGGGGAGTCATGTCAGATTTTCACGGACCACAAGAGCTTGAAGTACATCTTTCAGCAGCGGGATCTGAATCTGAGACAGCGCCGGTGGATGGAGCTTGTGAAGGATTATGATTATGAGATCCTTTATCACCCGGGCAAGGCGAATGCGGTAGCTGATACTTTGAGTCATAGGCCCGGGGGTAGCTTGTCCCAGTTGAGCGCGGTTCAGAGGCAGTTGTCTGCAGATTGGCAGACCTTGTGCGATGGTAGAGTACAGTTTGAGTTCACTTCCACTTAGGGACAGCTTGCTCATGTCCGCGCCCGTTTACTTCTACTGGATCGTATCCGTGAGGCGCAGCCCAGTGATGCCCGTTTAGTTGAGATTCTTGAGCTTGTTCGGCGGGGTACAGATTTGGAGTTCCTGATTGATGACCAGGGTGTGCTACGTTGCGGGACTCGCTTGTGTGTACCGGATATTGGTGGATTGAGACGCGAGATCCTAGAGCAGGCACATCAGTCAGCCTTTAGCGTTCATCCAGGTTCCACCAAGATGTACTGTGACTTGAGGGACATCTACTGGTGGGAAGGGATGAAGCGCGATGTTTCGGACTTTGTTTCGAGGTGCCTAACTTGTCAGCAATTCAAGGCTGAGTATCAGAGACCGGCTGGAGAGTTACAGCCTTTACTCGTTCCTTAGTGGAAATAGGAGCAGGTTTCCATGGACTTTGTTGTGGGTCTACCCAGGACCAGTCGGGGGTATAACTCCATTTGGGTGATTGTTGACCGGTTGACAAAAGCGGCTCACTTCCTTCCAGTGAAGACCACTTTCGGTTATGCTCAGTATGCCCGGTTGTACATTGATGAGATTGTGTGTTTGCACGGAGTTCCTACATGCATTGTATCCGACAGGGGCACCCAGTTTACTAGTCGTCTTTGGCAGAAGCTTCAGGAAATTTTGAGTACCCGGTTGAGTTTTAGCACCGCTTTCCATCCGCAGACCGATGGTCAGTCAGAGCGGACGATACAGACTCTGGAGGATATGCTTCGGGCATACGTGCTTGATTTTGGTGGCAGTTGGGATCGTCACTTGCCGTTGATTGAGTTCTCCTACAACAACAGTTTTCAGGAGACTATTCAGATGGCGCCTTTTGAGGCTTTATATGGTAGGAAGTGTCGATCGCCAGTCTGTTGGACCGAACTTAGTGAGAGTAGGGTTTTGGGACCCCAGCTAGTTCAGGAGACTACGGAGATGATCCGGCTGATTCAGGACAGGATGAGAGCAGCCCAGTGCAAACAGAAGTCTTATGCCAACCATCGTCGTCGCAGACTTGAGTTCGCGGTGGGAGATCATGTATTCCTGCGGATTTCTCCGATGAAGAGCGTTATGAGATTTGGGAGAAAGGGGAAGCGTAGTCCCAGATTTGTAGGTCCCTTCGAGATCCTTGAGCGAGTTGGTACCGTTGCTTATCGTTTGGCGCTCCCACCCAGTTTTTCGGATGTTCACCCCGTGTTCCATGTGTCGATACTTCATAGATACCTTCATGATCCTTCTCACATGATTCAGCACGAGACCGTTCAGCTTGAGCGCGATCTTTCGTTCACCGAGCAGCCGGTAGTTATATTGGATTGGCAAGTGAAGAAACTTCGGTCAAACGTCTTGCCATCTGTGAAGGTTCTTTGGCGTAGCCCAACGAGTGAAGAGATCACTTGGGAGGCCGCAAGCGAGATGCGGAAGAAATTCCCTCATCTCTTTGAAGGTACGCTTGTAAGAATTTTTAATTCGGAAACGAATTTTCTTTAAGGGGGGAGATTATAACACCATAGAATGCGATTAGTGTTAATTAAGCGATAATGCGGGTTTTTAAGGAAAAGTTTACCAAATCGGGTTTCTCACATTTTATATCAATTAATTAATATTTTACTATTATTTGATATGGCTTGCACACACACGTGCACGTTAATGTGAGAGTTAGTTAGTGTTAATTTCGTTAAGTGACCATGGCACCTTAAGCATCCATGTCTTAATTAACCTTGTCTTAACCTTTCTAAGATATTTGTGTATGAGAAAATATCTTGTTTGGATTTGAGAGAGGTGGCTAGTGAGTCATGATGCATTAATGGGCATTAATGAGGTGAGGGGAGGAGAGTGGGTGTAAGGCTTTGATTCACCCTACACTCACCTCTCATCATTTATTCTCTCTCACTCTCTCATTCTCTCTCACTCTCAATTATTCTTCATCTCTTCACTCCCACAACTGAAACCTCACTCCCTCTTCACAAAAACCTTGCTAAACTTCACAAAATCCCATTTAAACACTTCAAATGTCTTGAATTAGCCACTTGGTTGCCTTGGAGCTTGGAAAGCTAGGATTTTTTAGCAAGAGTGGTTAGGTAATGACCTCAAACTGATAGTTAGGAGTTATATTGTTATGTTGCCTTGTTGTTATGGATTAGAACACTAAAGGTAACTTTTTTTGCAAAAAATCGTATTTTTATTGTCAACTTTGGGTCTCTGAGATCTACTGTAGAACCAGGTATTTTCTGGAAAAGTTCCCATCACGGTAACATAGTGTTGAGGTATAGAACCCACCATAAACACCTGAGATCACCCCTTAATGTTTGGGCCGCAAATGTAATGGTTCTGGCCGCAAATTGCAGCCAGAGTGGGGGCTGGGGTGTTGAGATTTGGGCGTAGGATCTATGTGGTTGTTTGTAGTCTCGTGGTACTTGCAGCTTTTACCAATTATTTGTGTATCAAAATCTGTGACCACTTTGCTATATTCTAGTGTATTGAGTACGCGTGTTACGTTATCCGACACGGTTCGTGATCTGATGTGCTGCTACACGTGGGCTGGTTTCGATGTGTCACCACACACATTAACCGTTAGACGAACACTTGTGGGATTGGAGTTGGTGCGTTGGTCAAACGTAGTGTGTACGTGATATTAATCGATTTCTGAGATTTTGGCACTGGCTATGTTTTGTGTTAATAGGATCGCAGGCGGGGACTTCGGACGCTGCGAAGAAAGGGAAGCAAGTGATTGGATTTACCTAGCCCGCGATTGTCGGTGAGTAGATTTAACATCTACAGGGGATCGCCCGCATGGCGTTATGCGTCAGGGCTAGATATGATATGATATTAGCCCCATGTTTATATTGCACATACACAGATTGTGCATAAAACTTCATTGCATACTATTATTTTATGTGCTTGGATACTGCACTATTATTGACGGTTCATGTTGCACGAGCACTGATTGTATACCACCCATACCGTCGATAATTGCCATGACATGCACAACACACATACATGTATGATATTGTTGGTTAGAGACATTGAGATCTTGATTCATACTCCATTATGCATATGACATATAGCATACCTGTATACCTACATGCTTACACATATACCTTGCCATGCCTACATGTTAGCTTCCTATAGACCTATATAGTATTGTACCATTAGAGATAGGTATATACACATATGAGACATAGCTACATGTGCATCTTGCATACATACTTACATGTTCACCTTATGTGATGTTGCGATGGATTTCGGAAGAATTAGGAACCGCATGATATATTTAATAACCTGTTGCAGTTAAATAGCGGTTTTTCCTTTATATGCTCATATTACTGTTTCATGTTGCATATATTATATTTCATGGATTTCGCATTGATATATGGTTTTCATATGATGTTTTCTGGATGTTTTATTACTGGGTATATATATCAGTGGTATGGGACGCTGATATATATACATGTGTGTGTGTGTGTATCGGTTGTATGGGACGCTATTATATATATGTACACCTATATAATATATATCATCATAATGATCTGTGCATGTATTCTTGTTCATTACGATATGAGGGGCCGATGTGCCCGATGTGAGGGGCTGATGTGCCCGATATGAGGGCCGATTTGAGGGCCGATTTAGGAAATTTGGGACTTAGATTGTCTTGATGGACACTGGTCCTGCCACGATGAGGATTCCGTGAGGAGAACATGTTTTACCCCATACCCCGCATTTATTCTATATGCATTGCTTCATGTATTAGTAGTACCTGATGGAGTACCTTCCATGACTGTTGCATATATACATATTGCCATACTTATGCTATCATATTACATATGATAGATTATCGTTGTTAATGCATGCTTGCGATTTCATTATGATGTTATTTACTATTCACGAGTTGGCAACTCACCCCCCTCCCCGTTGTGCTGCAAGGTTTTTCAGGTCTGATCATCAGAGTTGTCGCGACAGGGCGCCTTATTATCTCTACTTTTGCGGATACCGTTACAGTTGGCTGTGAGACCGTTTGCTTTAGGTGGGTTGCGGTTATCCGATGATGTACATTGTATATTTCTTGTATCTAGTACTCTCCATCTCCCACCTTCATGTATTGACTTAGAGACGAGTTGTGAGGATCGATATTGTATATTCTTATGAGTCTGGTTGTCGTGCTCATGTGAGCCGGCCTTTTATATATGTGGTTTATCTTTTCTTCGCAACGGCGTCGTATATCTGTTGTGGTGGTTGTTCCGCCGTTGGGCGAGATTTGCTCCAGTTTGGAGATGCTTTACTTTTATCTTATGTTTGTACCCGTTTCGGGGCTAGTTATTACAAAGGAGGTGCTGCCGAAATTTTTATGAAAAACAAACTTAACTTTAAAGTTTTGCATCGAGATTTTAAAAAAAAATAAAGTGTTCTATCTTTTCTTACTAGTAATAGTTTAGATTGCTGGGTTTTTTCGGCTTACTTAAACTGCGTTACGCCTATTGACATTACGTAGTCTAAGTACCGGTCATGTGCCCAAATTGGGTCGTGACAATTGGCAAGCCGTAAAGTGGATTTTGAGGTACTTGAGGGGCACTACGGGGTTCAGCTTGTTATTCAGCAGAGGCAGTACGGATGGTTGTATTGTGACAGGGTATTGTGACCCAGAATTTACGGGTGATAGAGACAGACGAAGATCGACAACGGGTTACGTAATTACATTGGGCAGTGGCACAGTATCATGGAGATCGATATTACTGTCCATTTTCGCATTATCGACGACAGAGACAGACTTGATAGCGGCTACGGAGGCTGTCAAGGAGGCCATATATTTACATGGATTGATGGTTAGTATGAGTGTTCTGCAAAATTTCACGGAAATATTTTGCGACAGTCAGAGCGCGATTCACTTGCCGGAGGATCAATCTTATAGTTAAGAACAAAACACATCGAGGTGAAAGATTTCTTTTTTGAGAATAAGAAGAAAGTTATTTTACTTATGAAAATTGGTACCTATGAAAATCCGGTGGACGCATTTAAAAACCAGAGACGATGAATTGCAGAATTTCAAGTTTTTCATGGAAATGTAAAGATTTTGCGAATTTGATTCAAGGTGGTTAGAGGTTGTTGAAATTGATTGCAAATTCGGAGCCCAACATTAAAAGCCCAAGAATGAATGCGTGCGGTGCACGTAGTGGGATTTAAATTAATCTAGTCTTATCTCTAAGTTAAAATCCTACTCTTATATTTATTGGTTTTGTGATTAATTAGAATAAATTAATCAAATCCCAATATATATTAATACCATCAATCTTTAGAGGGGTTGCTGCTTTAAAAATTAATCCACCAGAGCATTATGTTAAAGTCTGCCGCCAATCTTTAAAGGTCTAAGCCTAATCAGAATAAATCAACAGAGACCTTCAAGAATTAATAAGGAAGTCTGCGCCTGAAATTTTGATGAGCCAAGAGGAGAGAGAGGTTTGTAAACTGAGAAAATCTTTGTATTTGGGTGAGATCGAGAGAGCAATAAATTCTCTTACAATTCTTCGTTGAACCGTAGAAGTGAGTGGTCGTCCGTTTGCAGAATTATGTGTAAGTGCGTACCGAACCTGAATGATATCTTATGTCCTTTGCTTGATGTTTTTTTTTAATTACTTATTATTTTTACGTAGTTACGTTGCTGTATTGTGATATTTTTGATTAGTTCCGATTCACGCGGTTTGATGCCTACTTTTTTACAACAATATACACTCCAAAATTAATGCGCACACATATGCTATGAAAGTAACTTTGCATTAGGAAATTAAGGCGTTTGTTTATTGGTGAGATGCCCATAAATGCCGTCTCTCGGACATTAATTCACTGCACACACATGTGTGTGTATAAAGAGAGAATAATGGAGAAAAGAGGCTTATGAGGGATTTTCGTTAGACGGCGTTGAAAAAATACACCTTTCAACATTTTATTCAACGATCGGCATCCATCATCATCATTCTTATCATCTAAGATGGGCATACACCAAATTTCACGTGATTCTTCAACTTTTTCACCATTGGATTAGCAATGTAAAAAGTTCTATTGTAAGAAAACCGTTAGTTTCGCACTCATTAATTCAACGGTGAAAAAGTGATAGAATCGCATAATATTTGGTGTATCCATATCTTAGATGATGAAGATGAAGATGATGTATGGCGATCGTTGGAAAAAATGGTGGAGTGTATTTTTTCAACGCCATAAGAGGAAATTCCCACCTACGGCACCTTTCCTCCATTATTCTCATATATATATATATGAGAATAATGGAGGAAAGATGCCATAGGAGGGAATTCCCTCCTATGGCGTCGAAAAAATACCCCCTCAACCAATTATTCCGACGATCGGCCTCCATCATCTTCATCGTCATCATTTAAGATGTGGGTACACCAAATTTCATGTGATTCTACAACTTTTTCACCGTTGATTTAGCAATGTAAAAAGTTCTATTGTCGGTAAACCGTTAATTTTGAACCCACTAAATCAACGGTGAAAAAGTTGTAGAATCACATGAAATTTGGTGTACCCACATCTTAAATGATGACGATGAAGATGATGGGGGCCGATCGTCGGAAAAATTGGTGGAGGGGGTATTTTTTCGACGCCATAGGAGGGAATTCCCTCCTATGGCCTCTTTCCTCCATTAATCTCTCTCTCTCTCTCTCTCTCTCTCTATATATATATATATATATATATATAATGGAGGAAAGGTGCCGTAGGAGGGAATTTCCTCCTATGGCGTCGCAAAAACACAACCCCCATCGTCTTTTCCGACGATCGGCACCCATCATCTTCATAGTTATCATCTAAGATATGGGTAGACCAAATTTCATTTGATTCTTCAACCTTTTCACCGTTGAATCAGTGGGTTCAAAATTAACGGTTTACCGACAATAGAACTTTTTACATTGCTAAATCAACGGTGAAAAAGTTGTAGAATCACATGAAATTTGGCATACCCACATCTTAGATGATAACGATGAAGATGATGGAGTCTGATTGTCGAAAAACACGACGGAGGACGTACTTTTTCAACGCCATAGGGGGAAATTCCCTCAAATCTTTGCTCCATTATTCTATAGAGAGAGAGAGAGAGTAATGGAGGAAAAAAGCCATAGGAAGGAATTTTCTCGCGTCGAAAATGTACGCCTTCCGTCGTGTTTTCTGACGATCGGACTCCATCATCTTCATCGTTATCATCTAAGATGTAGATACGCCAAATTGCATGTAATTCTACAATCTTTTCACCATTGATTTAACAATGTAAAAAGTTCTATTGTCGGTAAACCATTATTTTTGAACCCACCAAATCAACGGTGAAAAAGTTGTAGAATCACATGAAATTTGGTGTACCGATATCTTAAATAATAACGAGGAAGATGATGGGTGCCGATCGAAACACGATGGAGAGTGTACTTTTTCGACGCCATAGGAGGAAATTCCCTCCTATGGCACATTTTCTCCTATATATAATTCCCTCCTATGTCACATTTTCTCATATATATATATATATATATATATATATATATATATATATATATATATATAGTGTATGTGTGTGTTTCATGAGAGCTCTTTTTGAGATTGGCTGGAGTTTATATATATATATAGAGAGAGAGAGAGAGAGAGAGAGAATAATGGAGGAAAGAGGCCATAGGAGGGAATTTCCTCCTATGGCGTCGAAAAAATATGTCCCCCGTCATGTTTTCCGACGATCGGAACCCATCATCTTCATCGTTATCATCTAAGATGTGGGTACGCCAAATTTCATGTGATTCTACAACTTTTTCACCGTTGATTTAGCAATGTAAAAAGTTCTATTGTCGGTAAACCATTAATTTTGAACCCACTAATTCAACGGTGAAAAGGTTGTAGAATCATATGAAATTTGGCATACCCACATCTTAGATGATAAAGATGAACATGATGGGCTCCGATCGTCGGAAAACACGACGGAGCTTGTATTTTTTCGACGCCATAGGAGGAAAATTCCCTCCTATGGCATCTTTTCTCCATTATTCTCATATATATATATATATATATATAAAGTGTGTGTTTCATTAGAGCTCTTTGATATATATATATATATATAAAAAGTGTGTGTGTGTTTCATTAGAGCTCTTTGAGATTGGCTGGAGTTTTCCATGTCATAAATGCAATGGCATGTCTTTCTCATTTGGTAGACGAGTGTTATAAATGCACATCTCTTGCATCCACCTTCTTAAATCCCACCCCCGCCACACCCACACCACCAAACCAAGACATTCCCCTTTCCTTCACTCACCCCTGTGTCTCTCTATTTTTCTTCTTCTTCTTTCATTTCTCTCTTCCTTAAAATCCTTTTTGTATGGTGATATAAAGTAATTTCTATTTGAAATAGTTACTATGATGTTGGCCCGGCTCATTCAGACACAGCTAGCTAAGACACAATAAAACTTGATTAAGTTGTCTTAATTCATGTATTTGATTGAGCCGTGCCAATATCTTAGTGCTTTTTCATTTTATTTACAACTCGGCGGCATAAAGTAGAAGGTGAGAGATTTGTTCATTTTATATTTTTTAAGATTAATTATTATATGAAATTTTACGTGATTTCTCTTTTTTCATTTTGTTTCTTATTTTTTCCTTTTTTGGTGAGACAGTGTACATTTTATTTTACTATAATGCTTTGCCTTATTTATATATAAAAGATTTCGCATGTATTTGCAACCTTTTCATTTCCCTAAAAAAGATAATTTTTTTCCTTCCTTCCTATCACTAAGCTTAGTTTCTATTTTAGGACCTGGACTTTTTTCTCATGCATTAGTTGCATTTTATTTTATTTCATATAATAAAAAATGAGTTGATTTTGTGTTTCTTTTATTTTTCCTTTTATGTTACTCTCGTAATTTTAACCTTTATAGATTTAATATTTGATTTTTTATGGTTGCTTTTATATATTAGGGGAGGTGAGAAACATGCAGTCACGCATTGTAAAACTTCAACTATATATATTGAATCAAGATTAATATGCATAATTAAATGGTATCTAATATTATTTGATTTTTTTTCTTCACTAAATTAATGGTTTCATAACCTCATAAGTTTCAAATAAGGAGAGTTCATGTCTATCTAGTTTCACCCATTAATTATTTGTATTTTTTCTTTTCTAAATGGGTTCACCACCACATAAGTTAGTTAAATATCGAGAGATCGCCTCTTAATTTCTAGTTTATATGTAACATTTATTCAGCTTATATACATTTATATATAAAAATTAATGTGAAATAAGAACATTTCATTTGGTCATTAATTTAGTAAAACAGTTGTTCATGTAGGACGGAAGCCAATACGCTAAGGTTCATATATATGTTGGATACGGAGTGTCGCTCATCGAACCCTGCAATCAAAAATTCCAATTAGAATGTCTTCATTCTTGTAACGCGATAACATCTTATTGTTGTTATTAATAGGGAAAACGAATTGCTCAACAAACTTATATCTTCAAGCAGAATTGATGTAAATTAAGTTATTTGCTTATAACATTATTTATGTACACATTCATAAATAAATTATCAATCATCCTTACAACATAAAATCTTTCAGATTCGGCCTTGTTAATTATAGCTTAAAAAGATGATATGGTGTGATCTTCATGCATTAAGGATAATTCAGCACTTAAGAATACTTGTTCACAAAAAAAACAAAATCATAATATACGAGTCATCCACATATAGGCTACTAAATATCCATCACAGGAACCAATCAAATTTGTGCATCCTTAGGGCAAATTAATTGAGTCGCATCATTGCTTTAAATATATATTATTAAGAAAAACTATATATGGCAAAATGCGTCACATCATTGCTTTAAATATACATTAATTAGTAATTAAGAAAATATGTACATGCAAGGGAAAAAATATTATACATCATTAATGAGTCTATATTCCTCTTATTGATCTTGATTATGATAAGATCGACCTTGTAAAATCAAGAGACAAGGAAACAAATTAATGATATGTAGGGGGGGGGGGGGGGGTTAAGTATTAATCTTTTAGAATTGGTTTTGTTATTGTTTCTACTCACACAATAAACTAATAAATTACGTAACCCTGCAATGAACTTTTCTAGTACCGTTAATTAATATCTTAATATTAACCAAAAGTGTCACGCTGTTACTCTTTTTCTGATGATAAGGATGCCATTACTATATATGTTTCTAACTCTATATCAAATATTTCAGATTTGTGACGAGAGGTAACTCATTTTATATCCTAAGGCAACATGTAATGTGAAAAGTAATTGAAGGGGAGAGAGATAAAAGTTTAACATGCATGGTTAATAATGTGCATCAAGCAAAAGCTGCTTTGCTTAATTATAATCATTTCTCAATTAGTGTCTGTTGTCCCATCTAGGGTTTTGTGTGGCATTTATTCACATTGAATGTCACTGTATCATAACATCCAAATTGTAAGGTAACGTAGAAGGTACATCAAGATTAATTTCTAGCTTGATAAATGAAATTATAATATAATAATAATAATAATAAACTACAATAAGAAAAGAAAAATAAGAAGGACAAAAAGGAGGGAGGGGGAGGACCAGATCTATCAAGCAGTTTCCGAAACCCCCGGATTTGTGGGGTTTTAATACTAAACTCAAAAAATTGGAACTATATATAACTCATTTAGCAACCAAAAAGAGTTTTTAAACCGCGGTTTCAAAAAATTTTGAGGTCTTATAACCCATTATCCAACAACA
The DNA here is from genome assembly GCA_030015575.1 of Agapanthus africanus. Taxonomy (NCBI): domain Eukaryota; kingdom Viridiplantae; phylum Streptophyta; class Magnoliopsida; order Asparagales; family Amaryllidaceae; genus Agapanthus; species Agapanthus africanus. The sequence goes on from CM057337.1 coordinate 971,472,892, forward strand.
ACAACAAGTGAGCCTTTTATCCCAAGCATATGGAGTAGGCTATATGAACCAACATGAGAATCAAGCCGGGTCCAACACATGAATCCTCCGCCTCCACTCACTCCTGTCGGACAATATACTTTCATTGAGGTCTTTGGCAACCATATCTTTTCGTATCACCTCCATCCATATTTTCTTCGGTTTCTCTTTCGCCCTTTTGACATTACCTATATCAATAGTATCTATTCGTCGAGTCGGTGCTTTCATAGATCTGCGCCGCACATGACCAAACCATCTTTGCCGGTTTTCCCGCATCTTCTCCTCCACAGGTGCTACATCAACTTTTGCACGAATACTCTCATTTCGCACTTTATCTTTTCTAGTATAACCACATATCCAACGAAGCATACTCATCTCCATGCATGTTCTGTGTATGTTGCTCACCATATATGGATGCAAAATTTTCTAAACCTATTGAAATCTCCATATTATATATATATATATGCAAAATTTTCTAAACCCTCCTATTTTACCCCTGGACCATAGAGGGATTCACTGGAGACGACATATGCATACCTGCTAACCTCTATTTAAATAGAGAGAATAGAAGAATCTTAACAAAAAAGGAAAATAATAGGGCTATGGACGCCACGAGTAACTTGCATTGTGAATGGGAGAGATGTACACAACCCTGAGAAAAGTGGATCTCCTTCGAACTTAAACCCAGGAAACCCTCCACCATCCACCATCTTCGTCGGGTGAACGTTCACAGCTAACTTAGCTGCTGGTACGTACATTCTTAATTACTCTGTTACTGATCCTATTCATTAACCTCAAAAGAAATATTTCAACACAATTGAAAATTTTGAACAAACGAGGGGATTGGTTGGCATGCGTACTAAATGAGAATAAATGAGGGGCTGATAAACGTCGATCATGCATTGATAAAAAGGTGGCAACAAAAGTATACTATTATACTATATTATATGATATGTAGGGAGACGTGGGGGAGAGCGAGGGGGTGGGTGTGGGGGGTTGTGGGGAGGGGTAAAGCAAAGCAAAGCAACATTGCATTAATGTACGTAGATGCTCGCTATTAAAATGCTCAGTCAGACAAAGATTCCCTCATTTACTCTCTCCTCTCTCTCTCTCTGCTGCCCTGTCTCTCTCATATTCCCATGGCTGCATTTACTCCTCATTGCATTCCTTTTCTCTAGCTTGTCTCACATGTAAAATTTAATGTTTGTTCACATTAGCATTTACTTTTTGGAATATTTTTATTTGTATATACTAATATAAGGATCCTTGTCCTGATGGATGGTAAAATCCGTAGGGACAATTTTATATTGTCTCTATATATTATATCGTAGGTAGAACTAATACCCCTACGGCTTAAACCAAAGGGGCATATATAAATAAAAAAATTTAAAATTTAACATATATGCAGTTGTCTCTACTGTGCCGCAAGATAAGACCCTACGGTTATATCCATAGAGGCAAAGTCGGTCATTTAAAAAAAATAAAAACCAAAATTTTCCCCGCCCAGCTCCCACACAGTACCCTAATTCCCCAATTTATTTCCCCCCAAAATTTCCCCGCACCTCGAGTCAGCTCCTCCCTCGTCGCATCCGATCTCGACGTCGCCTTCTCTCTCCTCCGACCTCTAGCGCCATCATCGCCTCCTCACTCGTAGTTTTCTCCGATCTCCGGTGCCACCATCACCTCCAGCGGCGCTTCGATCGCGCCCTCCTCATCAACGTCGATCACCACCGTCTTCATCAATGTCGAGCTTCTCCCTGGCATTCTTGTCACCATCGAAATTCTCAACCGGCTAGTTAATTTATTAAATTTAAAATTTTATTTTCCAAAATTAAATTTGGTAGGTAGGGCTTTAATTTGGGGATTTTGGATTGTGATGGCGGTCGGTGGTAGAGGCTGTGGTGGTGGATGGCGGTGGCTGCTCTTCAATTTGGGGTTGTTTGGGGATGTGGATGGCGGTGACGGTTGTGGTGGCCGATGGCGGTGGCTGTGGTGGTGGCGGTGGGGTAGTGGAAAAAGAGGTCGAGGAAGATCAACAAGGACCGGATAGGCCGTGTGAGGGACCGGAAAAAGTAATTTTAGATGAGATTGGTGGCGGTGAAGAGAGGAGGAAGAAGAAGAAGATTGGTTGTCGGTTAGGGTTTGGTTTGGTTAAGGTTATGATTAGGGTTAAGGCTAATGGTTAAAGGTAGGTTTAGGATTAAGGTTGGGATCAGGGTTAGGCTTATGGTTTGGGGGGGGGGATAGCTAAGGTTAGTTCAATGAAGGATTTATAGGGGGTCAGGATTAATTATATCTAGGGTTAGGCTAATTAGGGTTAGAGTTAAGGGTGAGAGTTATAATTAGGCTATTTTAGTGTTAGTGTGAGCGTAAGAGTGTGTGTGTATGATAATATTGATGATGATGGTGTGTGTGTGTGAGTGAGAGAGAGAGAGATAATGTTGATGATGATATATGTATGTTTGTGTGTGTGTGAGTGAGTGAGTGATAATGATGATGATGATCTCTTATATCAAATAAGGCAAAATCCTAATTTTAAACTTAACACCAGAACTAAATCTAAAATCTTAAATTTAACACCAGAACCAAATCCAAAATCTTAAAATTGATTAAGAAACCCCTTAACTTTATAAACCTTTACCCTAAACTAAAAACTTCAAACTCTTGAAATTGAAACGTAAACGTACAACCAATTCAAATTAAATCTTATAATAAATGTATATATGATAATCGATGATAATCTGAAATTTTCATATTCACATCGATAGTGATATGTGAAAATTAAAGTGCGCCTTAGTCCCCGTATATCGGTTAACATACGTTCGATATTCGTCGTGACATAAAACAAAACGAAGGTTGTTCAATATCGGATGGTATCATTCGGTGCTAACAACCGTCGTGTAGTCTATGTGACGAGAAAATTCAATCGTATGATAACCGATAGATTTGTCCGGTTTGGATAAGTTAGGAATGTATAAAGCAAATATCTGCATTCACTTGTGTTTTCATTCGTTTCGAGTTATTTTGTCGGTATTTTTCTGCTGGTTCTCCGTGTACAAAGATAGATTAAATATTCATTTCAATGTTGTTTCATAGTATTGAACTGATTATCTATTCTATTACAGTGTACTCGGAGAACGGTAGGGAGGTGTTGCCGAAATTTTCTCGAAACGGATGAAAACACAAGCGAATGAGTGCCTGCTCTATACATTCTTAATAGGATAGAAGACTTACCCCTAACAGCCGAAATAAACACATACAACACGAATACACAACACACACATACACAAAGTACATACACACTAATAACCCTACACCTAAGCGAAATCATAAATTAAAACACACATACACAGAATACAACTCATATTTGGATATCTTCAAACATAATTTTGTTAATCGATAATTTATCTTTTTCAACGAAAAACATGCCATTCACATTTTCTTCTTTATCAATAACCATCTCGTTATTAGATTTCAAAATGTAGTCACCATAAAAAACAAACTTCCATAACTTACAATTTATATGTTATACAGTCTAACATGGCCCATAAGTACATCAAAATTAAGGACTGGATATATGTGGATTGGCAACAACGCATGCAATCTAAGTTTGTCGCAGGAGTTGCTGTTTTCATTGAATTTGCAAGCGCACATAATAAGATCGTGTCAGAGAAAATTATCTGTCCGTGTGATAGATGTGAGAATACGTTTTAACAGAATGTAGAAATCGAAGAGCTTCACATCGTTAAACATGATTTTACTAAACTTTATTCAACTTAGCTATATCACGGGGAAGGAGAAGAAGATGATGATAATACAACGTAAGAAGAAGGAGAAGACGGTAATGCGGCGGAAGAAGAAGAAGAAGATGGTGTTTCCCCCAATCAGAGCAAAGCTCTGTTTGAATTTCAAAATTCAAAAATTGAAGCAACGATTCAAATTCCTTGCGCTGCGCGCAACGCGCCACGTGTCAAAAACTGATACGTCAGCGCAGCGCCCAAGGCAGCGCGTCCAATCAGAGCAAGGCTTTATTTAAAAAAAAATTAAAAGAAGCAACGCTTCAGATGATCTGCGCTCTGCGCTGCGCGACACGTGTTAAGCGCTGGTACGTTTACGCCAAACAGAATTAAAATTCCAGTAAGATCTTTATGTTCTTGTTAAAACAAAAAAATTGTCTTCTGTAAAACAAAAGCCCTTGGATCAAAGATCCAACGGTGGGGAAAATTTCCCAAATCACTCAGAGAATGATCTCTTTAACAAATTTAACAAATTAATGGGCACTATATAAAGGCCCCTAGACCCCAATTTCAAAGGGAACACAGAGAAGAGAGAAATTCAAAAAAACAAAGAGATAACTCCTCTAAAGAATTCAGAAAGAAGAAAAAAGGTAAAACCTTTATAAAAAGAAGAATTTCTTCTGAATAGATCATTGATCTAAGAACAAGATCAAGGATCTTCAATAAAAAATATAATAAATAACAAAGGCATTGCCTTTTTGATGAACCATTGGTTCTGGAATCTTAAAGATTCTTTTCTTGAATCCAAAATTGGATCAAGATAATTAAAACAGTGCCTTGCACTTGTAAATCTGCACTATTGCGCTCCTGGGTCGGTGCAAGCCACCAGAGAGCGCCACGTGTCAGCACCATAACAACTTGCGCTATGCGCTTTTAAGATAGAGCATTGCTCTCTGAAATTGGCGCAACTCACCAGAGCGCGCCACGTGTCAGCAGCGCAACAGCGTAGCGCAGTGGCGCAGCGCACTGCGCTTGCGCTCACCGGAGTGTGATACGTGTCACCACCACAAGCGCTTGCGCTCAATAATTGGCGCAAAGCGCCTGACAAGCCACTGTCAGATAATTAATGTATTGCATTATTTACAGAAGGGCCAAGCCCAATTAAAAAAGGCCTAACAGGCCTAATAAAATGCTATGCATTATTTTAAAAAAGGGCAGAGCCCCAAACAATGGCAGATGCTCTGCATCATAAATAAGGGGACAGAGCCCAAATCAAAAAGGCCTAGCAGGCCAGAATAAAATGCAGTGCATTATTAAACAGGGGCAAAGCCCTAGCACAGGACTAATAGGCTAAAGATAAAGATGCTGAATATTCTCAACTGGACTTAGCCCAATCATGGCCGTAAGTCCTCAAATTGAATTGACTGAGCAAGACTGCTCTCTTAAATCAATTTACATCCGGTTCAAGAGTACATATCTGAACTCCTCTGATATTTGTCGTTGTAATCCTTCAACGTCTTCAGAGAGGTGCGGGTCCCAACAACCACACATCGATACGGACTGTGGGGTCCTTAAACTCATGGACTAATGCGTCCTTAAACCAATATTCATCCCTAAAATGGGAATGTTAGACCACCATGTCCCTAAACTGGTAGTACGGACTGCGGGGTCCTTAAACTCGTGGATCGAAACGTCCTTAAACTAATATTCATCCCAAAATGGGAACGTGGACCGAAACGTCCTTAAACTAATGTTCGACCCCAAATGGGAATGATGGACCACCATATCCCTAAACTGGAAATCGACCGCAACGTCATTAAACTAAACAATAGAGCCAATTGCTCTCTTGTCGGATCCAAACGATCCCGTTAAGTTGATCTTAGTCTGGAGATTATGCTAACGTATCCTTAACAAAAGTTTAAGTTGATCTTAGCCTTAAATAGGGCTAACGTATCCTTAAACTAAAACACCAAACCCAAATCTAAGTAAATACGGATTTGGACTAATCCACGTCCTACGGGCGACAACATAAATTAGTCTCCGTATACGATCCACGGGCAACCACAAACAAAACAAACACCCACGACACGAAGTGACCATCTGGAGAAGGAGAAAGTTGTTACCGCGATGCGGTAACGTAATTAACTGCAGGGGCTTGCGCCTGCAGGGAAGAGCATCCCCACAATCAAAAAACCCTCAAACGAGGGGGAATCTGACGAAGTCTGCTACATCGGTCGCATCCGTTTAAACCTTCGATACATGGTGCCATAAATCAACTTGGCATCTTCGGAGAGGTGGACGGATAGCACCAAATAGTATCTGCCCCGAAATTCAGGCTAGACGTTCATCGCGTCTCCGCCGCGTCTTTCGGAGGGGAACAGATTCTGGCACGCCCGGTGGGACCTTTTCCTCTTTCCACTCCACACTTCATGTGTCGTCTTCACGAACGAATCGCGGTTTGTTAATGGTTGCCTTTGGATTTCAAGTTACTAAGATTTTGTCTTTTGCCTGGCGCAGAAATCAAGCATCAATGGCCTCCAACTGCTCGAGCTGCTCGAAATGCAAGTGCAACCGACGCTCCACCTCACCTGGAGGTGTAGCTTATGGGCCTCAAACGGCCTCCATCCTTGCTATGCCGGTGGAACAAGTGACCCAGGCCATCACCGGTCTGTTTTTCGGGACCATGCTCCCGCCTGCAAGCTTCACTATTCCAGTGCCCGCACCAGAAGCGCACAAGAAGTCGGTCTTCGATCGGCTCACTGCTACAACGACCCCTTTTTAACGGTTCGTCCAATATCAAACCGGCAGCCTCTGTCTTTGTCAGGCTGAACCAGAACCCTGATGGGCCCGCCAAGAAGCCCATGAACCCTGAAGTGGCCGTCCCGAGAAAGATAGCCACCTCTGCTCCTGAAGTCATCGAGGCGGCTTCTCCTGTTAAAGAATCGGTCTTTTCAAGGCTGACTATTCCGGCTCCTGCTCCTACTCGAGGGTCTGTCTTTGACAGACCGAACATCGCCACTCAAAAGACAACATCAGTCTTTAAGAGACTGGCACCGGCAGCGCCTCATTCGGACAGGGGGCAATACGAAACTATCCCTATCGCCGAGCCAGTCCCAACAGCTCGACACGCTCGACGTCGCCACTGGCGCCGAGTAAGGAAGGCCGGGGGCAACTCCCCCTCAGGGCTAACTCCACCTGCTCCAATGGTGGAAGTTAATGCTGCTGTTCCAACTAGGAACAGCTTTGAATCGCTAAGGAGGGTACGCAAGAACTCTCCGACTGCCACACTAAAAAGATCTCCTCCACCTGCGGACAGTGTTACAGATACAAAGCTGGAGCAGCCCCCTCAACGGCTGTCCTCCAAAATTTATAAGGTCTGGCGGAGGGTTCAAGATTCCGTAATTGATCCAGATCGCTCTCTCCAGCAGAAGAGGGTGAAAGTGCAAGAAGAAAAGAACCGTCCCGTCAAGCAGCAAAGGACGACAACCGCCATGGTGCCCACTGCAACGGCCCCTTCAACTTCAACGGCCCACAAGAGAAGAAGGCCGGAGAAGGTCCCTACGCCTGCGGCAATGCCAAAGGCAGCGAGCCCAAACGCCCTAAGTCCGGGGGCATTGTAGTCCATACTGTCTACATGGCGTCTGGTAAAGAGGACAGCCGTGCATCTACAGGTCATAGACCACTTACACGGTCAGTGACCAAAGCTCAGGAGCAACAGCAGAAGCTCCAAGAAATGATGAACACGATGGCCGCACTCACTGGGCCAAAAGAAAGCCCCGAAGCGTCCTCGGATCAACGCCAGGAGCAAGAAACTGACGCTGAATTCCTTCGCAGGATATTGGAGAAGAAGGACAAAGAGGCTGCGGAACAAGCAGCCGATATAAAGCGAATGGCCCTCCTGTTCCAAGACATGGTGGGAATGATGATCCAACAAGATCCTCCTGCTGAAGATCCTCCGATCGTCCTTGAAGACGACAGGGGAGAAACGTCAAATCCTCCACCGGCTGTCAACAGCTAAGGAGGAGACAATCTCCAAAGCTGACTTGGATGAATATATAGCTCAGCAGATCCGGGTTCATCAGGCGACTGAGGCAGCCGGTCAGGTCGTAAAAATGGGACGACCATATCCGAGCTGGTACGATCAGATCAAGTACCCACCGGGCTATACAATACCGAAATTTCATGTCTATAAGGGAACGGGCAATCCCCACCAGCATGTGGCCCAGTTCAGGGCGCTTTGCGGCAACACCGGCGGTGATGATAAATTGTTGCTTCGCCAGTTCGTCGGTAGCTTATCGGATACAACATTCGAGTGGTACTCCGAGCTCCCAAATGACTCTATCAAGACATTTGCGGAGATGGAGCTGCTGTTTACCCAGCGTTTCGCAAGCTCCAGCGAACGCACCCCGATAACGGCATTAATTAATGGCAGGGTGAAGCCAGGCGAGACATGGGTCCAATACGCGATACGGTGGCGGAACTTCTGGTCAAAATGCGAACAACGCATCGAAGAGGCTCCTGCGGTAGGCATGCTTGTGGGAACCCTCGATCCGCAAGCGACCATCTCGCAATTCATGATGTTCTTCAAGCCGACCACCTTCCAGGCCCTGATCGACAAGCTAGCTCAAATGGATCAGATGGGCCATAGACCTCCCCCTCCAAAGCCGGACTCTCGAAACGAGAAGGGGAAGGGAAAAGCGGTCGTTGTCGTCAATGCTCAACAACAGCCGAGCAACTTGAAGCCGGTTGTCCGTCAAAACAATATGCGTCCATACCCGTCCCTCGAGGAAAGGGTGGGGCGTCCTTGCTCGTTTCCGCGAAATAAAACGAGAAGATTGTTCGAGCTGGCCTTGCGCAACCGACTCATAAATCTGCCGGATCCAAGACGTCCGTCGCAGCCAAACGACGTCAATGATCCCAATTACTGTCCTTATCACCGAGTACTGGGTCATCCGATCGAGGATTGTTACGTCTTCAAAAATTGGATTGAGGACCAGTACCAACAGGGCAAGTTCGCGTTGTCCGACAGATGTAAGGTGAATCCGCCAAAGCCTCACACCCCTAAAAGGGTGAATACGCTAAGGGAAATGTGTTCTCTCATTGAAGAAGCTCCATGGAGGTTGTGCTATCAGCCAAAACAAAGAGGATGTTGAACGATCTTCAAACATGCCCAGCAATCAGGTGGAAGAACCCGTTGGAACCTCAGATCATTGAAGGGATGTTGAAGTCGCGTCCAACTCCAAAGATCGATGGTGGTGGCCCAAGCACTCATAACCAGCCGTCAAAATCTTCAAAGAAGAAGAAGAAGAAATCCAAGAAGCCCGTGAAACTTGGCGACAAGCGCACGGACTTACAAAAGCAGATTGACGCACTGGAGGAGTACAACCAGAGAGCACGGACTCCCATCACACTCCAAGTGTTCCTCAAACACGTCTTTCAAGAGGAAGATGAGGGAGAGAGTTCGTCGGATGAATTTGAGGAATACGTGGCGAGTTGTCATGTGATCTCTCACTCATTTACGGACGATGAGAAAACTCCTTGCACTGGGAAGCTGGGGGCAGATCCTAAACCGGAACTTCTGGGGCCATCGGATGAAGCAATTGATGCCTTCCTTAACGAAGCTCTGTTGAAAAGTAAAGCTGATCGGGAACGCGAGACGCTCTTATTTGAAAAGGCCAAGCGCCGGCGATTAGACGAAAAGGTCGAGACACTCCCGTCAAATCAAAGTACATCCATTGCGGACAAAATCAAATTCAAGACGAGGAAGAGGTTTGCTAAAGCCATGTCGATGGGGATGAAGCTGCCACCCTCTGAAAGAAACATTGCCGGCAAAGCGGAAATGCACCCTTCCTATTGCTTATATCATCGAAAGATTTCGCACCCCACCGAAGAGTGCAAAGCTTTCAATAAATGGTGGCGGGGATATGTTGCTCACCGACAACATTTTAAGCGGGAAAAGCGCAAAACTCGTCGGGAGCAGAAAAGTACGACCGAGGGGATTAACAGAACAACCGGCGATTGTCGCATGGTTAACACCGGGGGATCGCAAGTGCTCACATTCGGGAGCGATTCTGATGAGGAGCTGGCTCTTAGCCCCCTCTTTAAAGAGTCCGCCTCGGGAAAAGAAGAAGAGCCGAAGGTCTGCGAAAATATCCGGCTGCGTAATCGGACGCTACCCGAAAAGAATCTCGGACCCTCAAAGAAAAAAGATAAAGGGAAAGAAAAGGTCTCTGAGGATATCGCCTTAGATGACCAAATCATGGAAGAGCTAGCCATCAAGGACCCGCCGAAGAAAAATAAGGTGGATTACAGCGTTCTAGCGCATCTGAGGAAGCTACCCTCGCAGCTCAGCATTCTTGACGCCCTTTTACTATCAAAAGAGGCAAGGGATTCATTCATCAAGGCACTACAGGAGCCGGAGCAATTCCAAGCTTTTCTCGCCGAAGAAAAGATGAAGGATGAATTGGAAAAAGTGCACACGGCCGATGTCACTTTCGGTGATGAAGACCTAATCCTAAGGACGTGCGAACACAATCGCCCCCTCTATGTCTCAGGATAGTGCCATGATATAAAGATAGGCAAAATCCTGGTCGACAATGGATCTTCCGTTAATCTCCTCAACGTGCGGGTGTTAAAGGAAATCTGCATGAGCGTCCATCACCTTGCTCGGGACAAGATCACTGTAGGGTGTTTTTCGTCACCCCTTTGAGTTGGGAATACACGCGCGCTTGTCAGGCGTATAGTACATATTCCCCCTGCCTAGGGTAGGCCGGGGTTTATTGATTGTGGGGATCCAAATCTCCGGCAGCCGTGGACTAAGCTGCCGTTAATTACCCCTCGCCTTTGGGGCGAGGGAACCTCCGATTAACGGGTTAAAATGGTCATGCGAACTCAATGTGCAGTGTACGTGTGTTGTGTTTTGAAAGGGGGGTTTGGATATATCGGGAGCCATGCAGAGTTTTTACGGGGGTCCCGCTACCCGGATAGTGGGCTGGGGATCAAGGGGGCTAGCAGCCCCTTTGCGGGGTGCGGGGTGCGGGGCAGCACCCCGTTAGAAATTTTTTTCTAACAGGGACAGTGTCGCGGAGTATGTGTGTGTGTAAATATGTATACATATGTGTATATATATATATATATGTATATATGTATATATATATATAAAAGAAAGAGGGGGAAAAGGCATCCAAAGGATGGGTGGGGCCAGCACCTTGAGCGCTGTGCGCTTAGGTGCTGTGCGCTCAGGCACAAGCGTGCCACGTGTCGGCACGTGGGCACTTTACGCTCGAGCGCAGTGCGCTGGAGCGCAAGCGCGCCACGTGTCGGCACGTGGGCGCTTTGCGCTCGAGCGCAGTGCGCCTGAGCGCAGCACGCCACGTGTCAGCATATGGGCGCTTTGCGCTCGAGCGCAGTGCGCCTGAGCGCAAGAGCGCCACGTGTCAGCACGTGGGCGCTGTGCGCTCGAGCGCAGTGCGCCTGAGCGCAAGCACGCCACGTGTCGGCACGTGGGCGCTTTGCGCTCGAGCGCAGTGCGCCTGAGCGCAAGCGCGCCACGTGTCGGCACGTGGGCGTTTTGCGCTGGGCGCTGGCGAGACAAATGGACTTTTAGTCCCAGAACCAGAAGCTATGCTTCAGAAAGGAAATATTTATTATATATATGTAAATATATGGAGTTAAACTCCTAAAATGTTTTGGTTGATGAAAGGGATTCTTCCTCTTCCTCCTCTGTTGGCTGGATCTTGATGATCAAGAGATGTGAGATCTAAAAATCTCTCCTTTCTGAGATCTAATGGTAGATCCAAGTTCCCCTTTGTGGATTTTGTGGTGGAAGACTTCTTAGTTTTTGAAAAGAAAGAGTAAAACTCTTGATTTAATTCAAAAGAAATGAGAAGGTTTAGAACCTTGGAGAAGGAGCAGGAGGCACAAAAGATCTCAGATCTAAAATTTTTGTGGAGAGAATGAAAAGTGTTTCTTATTTTTTCATCATGTTGTCTTTTATAGGCTTACATATTTACATATAGCCCCTTGGGATTCACAAAAATGACATTTTGCCTATCCCATGGCTCATGTGCCATTTCATTTTTGCACATAAGCCATGGGCTTACAAAATATTGGCTTTATGCCCATTTTGCATACATTCATGTATAAAAAATTACATAAAAATTATTTATTACATGATTTTGTTGTTGGCATGGGGAGGCTGGCCGCGGGCTCGACTTGGGCATGGGCCCGCTTGACCTGGGCTTGGGCCCACCTGACTTGGAGTCGACCTTGACTTTGACTCGGTTAACGGGGGTGTAAATTTTTACCCCAACAATCACCATCTCCGGGTTCAACTCCCAATCATCAAGAACTCTTGGATCTGTGATACTGACGCTACGCTTTGGGCAACTCGTCACGGACATTAAGTTCCACGTAAGGCCAAGACATGCTACAATGCTCTGCTCGGCCGACCATGGTTACACGAGTACAACATCATCCCTTCTACACAGCATCAGTGTATGAAATATTTTAAGGATGGTCTCAAGTATACCGTGACGGGAGAACTGAACCCGTTCTCCGTGAACGAGGTCCGCAAATATGAAGATGCCAAATACTTCTTACCGGATTTCGAAGACACGGAGAGGTGTCACAAGCCGGAGAACAAAACTAACACCACCATCCCTGTCTTCGGGAGTGATACCGAGGAGGAAGAGGAGATAGTTTATTCGGGTCCGCCCCAATACAACAAACCGGGACCATCCGCTCCTACATTGATCTTTGGCAGTGACTCGGAAGATGAAGTTCATGCTATATTTTCCGCTCGACCTTCAATACAAACATCCGCTGATGAAGAGCAAAGTCTACAAGTCGCCATGGTTCCACTTAAACATCATAAAGAACTGGATGCGCTCGATACCTACAGTGTAGAGGAGCTGCGGACGTTCTATGTCCCTCCCAGGCGAGAAGGCGAAAAGGCAATTCTATTCTACCGCTATGAAGAAACCAAAGTAGAGAAAGAAATCTGGCACGGTATGGATCCTACGCTTGACAGGTTTTAGCCCATCCGTATGCCCAGATATTATACAGAATGCTTGAAGAGGTTGCTGAAGCGCCAGGGGATATCCTTCAAACAGACCGCTCGAAAAGCCAAATTCTATGACAGGGTCTGGAACGTTCCTGGAACTCAGCACAAGTTTCCTAGTGGGAGGATGGAGACAATCGGGCTTGGTTACATTCGGTCCAAGAAACGAGAGCTACTTCATGATTGCTACGTCGTGCATGACTTCAATGAAGAAGCGGATGCTCAATGGGAGGACGCTAATCCTGAACCAGTAAAAGTTCCTGATGCAAAAATGCCCAGTCCGTCATTCGAAGAACAAATGGACAAGCTTATAAGGGAAGCTGGCCAAAAAGTCCGAGACGACCACAACCGTGAAAGGCCATCTACGAGAAAGGAAAAACGCAACGCCTCCTCCAACAGGCCGTGAAAGATGAAAGTGCCGCTCCCTGTCAACCTATTATAAAAAAGGCTCGACACAGAGGCAGAAACAAGTCAAAAAGCGAAAGAGGCGCTCGACAGCAACAAAGCGGGACCAAGAAGTCACGCGAACGGAAATCAAGTGATCCGGATCTATCCATTGTGAAGAAGATGAGTCGAGCATACTCTTTTCCTCAAGACAAGACAAAGAAGATACTTGACCTAGCTATAAAGCACCAAATGCTTACGCTTCCGGAGTCCAAGCACCCCGAACAAGCAGGCGAAGTCTCACACCCGAACTATTGCTCTTATCACAGGGTAATAGGACACCCTCTCGAAGATTGCTTCACCTTCAAGAACTGGGTCGAAGATCAGTATCAGCTCGGCAAGTTCGCTCTATCTGACAGCTGGAGGGTAACACCACCACAGAAGCATGAACCCAAAGCCACGAGAGCAGAACCAGATCAACATCGATCTTGGAAGCGAGCTCGTGCTTGTCATATGATAACAATATCGAAAGAAGAGCCCGAGAATATGGATGACTTTCCCTGGTGCTTTGAAAATAGCAATGACGAGGTGATCTCAGAATTCCCACCAGCGCCGAAAGAGCTGGAAGATGGAATACATACCACTGCGGATAACCTCAGGAAAATTAAGTTGGGGACGGAGAATGACCCGCGGCCGACATTCATTAGTGAGCTGCTGTCTGAAGAGAGAGTGGCTTCATTAAAAGACCTGCTTATACAGCATAAATACTGCTTCGCATGGAACTATTCCGAAATGCCAGGACTAGATCCAGAAATTGCTGTGCATAAGTTGGCGATATCCCTGGACGTTAAACCAATCAAACAAGCATCGAGAAGAATGCGGCCCGAGCTTGAGATGTGCATCAACGCCGAGGTCAAGAAGCTGATCGACTCCGGCTTCATCCAGGAAGTTCAATATCCTAACTGGATCGCCAATATCGTCCCGGTAATGAAGAAAAATGGGACGGTGTGCATATGTGTAGACTTTCGGGATCTCAATAAAGCCTGCCCGAAAGACGATTTCCTAGTGCCAGTCACCGAGCTGATGATAGACAATACGTCCACTCACGAAGTTTTCTCCTTCATGGACGGCTCATCAGGGTATAATCAGATAAAGATGCATCCCGAAGACCAGAAGCACACTGCTTTTAGGACTCCGCTGGGTATATTCTGCTACAAGGTAATGCCCTTCAGTCTAAAGAACGCCGGTGCCACCTATCAGAGGGCCATGACGAAGATCTTCGATGACCTCATACATGAAATCGTCGAGTGCTATATCGACGACCTCGTGGTAAAAAGAAGATCATACGAAGAACATCTCGAGCATCTGAAGACCGTATTTCAACGTCTCCGACAATACAACTTGAAGATGAACCCTCTCAAGTGTGCATTCGGAGTTTTCTCAGGCAAATTCCTAGGATTCATCGTCCGACACCGAGGTATCGAAATAGATCCGTCAAAGATCAAGGCGATCATGGAAATGCCTCCGCCAAGGACTCTCAAATAGCTGCGGTCTCTCCAAGGGAAGCTCGCATATATACGGCGATTTATAGCCAACCTTTCAGGCAAGTGCCGCCCTTACAGTCACCTGATGAAGAAGGGAATCCCTTTCGTTTGGGATCACAAATGCCAGAGCGCGCTGGACGAAATCAAGCAATACCTGCAGAATCCGCCAGTTTTGGCTGCTCCGGTCAAGGGAAAGCCTCTAATTCTTTATACAACCGCCCTCGAGGGTTCCTTAGGCGCATTATGGGCACAAGAGAACGACCAAGGGAAAGAAAGAGCACTCTACTATTTGAGTCGGGTTCTACTGGAGGCAGAAAGCAACTATTCCCCCCATTGAAAAACACTGCCTGGCGTTGATCTTTGCGATAACCAAGCTCAGGCACTATGCGTTAGCGCATGAAGTCTGTCTCATATCGAAGGTGGACCCCCTTAAATATTTAATGTCGAAGGCCATATTGACAGGTCGGCTCGCTAAATGGGCCCTGCTCTTGATGGAGTTCTCGATAACGAATCAACCTCTTAAAACGGTGAAAGGCCAGGACATTGCCGATTTCCTCGCTGAAAATCCGATACCTGCCGATTCTCCTCTGAATTGCGATCTGCCAGACGAACATGCGTTTGACGTGATCAACGGTGGTGATACCCGATGGGAGCTTTATTTCGATGGAGCATCTTCCATGAAGAAGCGCAAACAAAGTACGCCCATAATCAAATCGGGGGTAAGCCGTATCTTCGTGACTCCACAAGGAGGGATAATGCGCTTTGCTTTCTCCTTAACAGAATCGAGGACGAACAATGAAGCCGAATACGAAGCTTTGATAGTAGGCCTCGAGATCGCCATCGACATGGGAATTGAAAACCTCCTCATATACGGAGACTCCCAACTGGTCGTTAGTCAAGTAAATGGCGATTACCAAACGTGCAAACCAGAGCTAGTGAAATACGGCGAAAAGGTGCAACAACTGTTGACCCAAATCCCTTCCTACACTTTGGAAAACATACCGCGCGCGGAAAACAGCAAAGCGGACGCATTGGCCAAGCTCACTAAAGAACTGGCTGACGAGAACCTCGATGACGTCAGAATCGTGGTACAAAGCAGTCGGGTGCTTGCCCCAGCAGAAATATCTCCGGAATCATCCGAAGAAAAGGGAGCGACTGAGCAGACGACCCTGCAAATAAAAGATCGGGAAAAGGCCGAGGATTGGAGAGAAGTCTTTATAGACTACTTCAAATCCCGTCGAACGCCTGAAGATGCGTCCTCAAGACATCAGCTTATGAAACGAGCTCTGTCTTTCGCCTTCGTCAATGATACTCTGTACAAGAGGTCGTTTGATTCTCTTTGGTTGAGATGTCTGGGACTTGAAGAGGCGAAAAGATTCGTTCAGGAAGTTCACGACGGACTCTGCGGTTCTCACCAAGAAGGCCCGAAGATGAAGTTGAAGATTAAATGGATAGGCTATTATTGGCCAACAATGATTCAGGACTGCGTTGAGTATGCGAAGCAATGCCACTCATGCCAAATTCATGGGGACTTCATCCATCAGCACCCAAATCCTCTACATCCAACAGTGGCTAGCTGGCCGTTCGAAATGTGGGGAACTGACATAGTTGGCCCCATTGAACCAGCATCGTCTAGAGGACATCGTTTCATCCTGGCAACGACTGACTACTTCTCCAAATGGGCAGAAGCAGTACCGCTGAGGGAAGTGAAAATGGAAAATATCCTCCATTTCTTCAAGACGCACGTCATTTACCGGTTTGGAACTCCGCGATGGATCATCTCCGATAACGGGCCAGCCTACAGAAGCCACAAGATCAGTCGCTTCGCGCAACAGCATAATATAGACTGGAGATATTCCTCGGTTTATAATCCGCGAGCTAATGGTCTAGCCGAAGCCTTCAACAAGACCTTGACAAAGATCATGAAGAAGACGGTGTCCCGAAATAAGAAGGACTGGCACGAGAGACTGCAAGAAGCTCTCTGGGCATATCGAACTACGTTCAAGACGGCCACGAACACAACGTCGTACGCGTTAGTCTTCGGTACAGAAGCAGTACTCCCCCTCGAAATAGAATTACCTTCTCTACGAGTGGTAGTCCACTACGAGCTGACGGACGAATAAAACGCTCACCTTCGGCTTGAGGAGCTTGATGCCCTTGATGAAACCCGGCTCATAGCGCAACAAAATATGGAGGCTTATAAAGCAAAGATGACGCGCTCATATGAAAGATTGACCCAGCCGAGGACATTCCGCCAAGGCGAACTCGTGCTAGTGGTCAAAAGGCCTATGATCCCCAATCGCGCCAAGCGGGGAAAATTCGAGCCGAACTATGAAGGCCCGTACATAATAGACAAGGTCTACCAGGGTGGAGCCTATCTACTCATGGATATGCATGGTGAAAGGCCTTTCAGGCCAATAAACGGTCGCTTCCTGAAGAAATACTACACTTAATGAACCACAGCCTAAGTTAATGGTAGATGACGACGACTATGTCCGCTCGCTATCTTCCTAAGCTCAAACTCTATTAGCGGTAGCCAGCCTTCTCCTGACCGGACCGAAACATCTTTAAACTAATGGCGGACCGAAATTTCCTTAAACTAATGACGGACCACTACGTCCTAAAACTAGCTGCGGACCGAAACGTCCTTAAACTAATGGTGGACCGAAACGTCCTTAAACTAATGACGGACCACTACGTCCTAAAACTAGCTGAGGACCAAAACGTCCTTAAACTACTACCGCAGCATCCTTAGGCTGACGAGATGAATATAAAACAATATATATAAAGAATAAAAAATATAAAAATAATAATAATAAACGGTATGTCCATAAGCAAAATAGGCACGGATGAAAACGCGAAAGGGATCCGTGAGTAAAAACAGCAGGGTTACCGGTGAGTGTTCGTGAAAACCCGAAAGGGCACGACCTCGTAAAAAAAAGAATAAAAAAAATAATAAAAAAACGGTATGTCCATAAGCAAAATGGGCACGGATGAAAACCCGAAAGGGCTCCGCGAGTAAAAACAGCAGGACTACCGGCGAGTGTTTGTGAAAACCCGAAAGGGCGCAACCTCATTAAAGGACACTTACAGGGTCCTCTCGACCTTGTAAGGAGAAATCACCTGCAACTCACAAGGGAGCAACACACTTAGGGATACTCACGATTCCTAAGGAGAAAATACACTTGCGAGATCCTCACGACTCGTAAGGAGAACTCTCTTATGGGACCCTCACGGCTCATAAGATTTGAAAGTCTTAAGTTACAGAGACCTAAACCTGTGCTTAAGCAACCCCCACAACCTTCGATATTGCCCTACAAGTGGTCCAGCACTGACCCTTGTATACAATCCACGGGCGCGAATAAATATTTCCCTAACAAAGTCCCACCCGTGACTAGGGATATGTCCATATGATGAACAACCCTTGTAGGTCCTCTCGATTTACAAGAAGAAAACCCTTTTGTAGGATCCTTACGACTTACAGAGGAACATACACTTAGGAATCCTCACGATTCCTAAGGAGAAAATATACCTACATGATCCTCACGACTTGTAGGGAGAAATACCTTTGTGAGACCCTTACGGCTCATGAAGTCAAAAGCCTTAGTCGATAGGACCTTAACCCTGTTCACTAAGCCACCTCTGTTCGACATCGACAGAGGCAAATGATGATTCGCTCCTAGAAATATCCCAGTTGTAGCGGTGCTGATGCCGAAATCGATGTCTAATTTCAGGTTTACGGCGAAAAGCCAATAGGCCACACATGCATACGAAATAGCCGGAATGATGGGGCAACTTGCAATAAAAAGCAGCAGGTAAAACGTATGCACACAAAATAGCCGAAATGATTGGGCAACTCGCAATAAAAAGCAGCGAGTAAAAATAAAATAAACAGCCGAAATGATTAGGCACCGTGAAAAATAGCAGAAATGATTAGGCAATCGCGACCTTCGCGATATAAAAGCTGAAATGATAGAGCATCGCGGAAATAAAACAATAATAAAAAAATATGATGAAACTTTTGCCCTACAGGTGAGATCACGTCGATCCCTGTATACAATCCAAGGGCACAAACAAAGAGGTAACCACACCTTCCCAACAGGCTCCGCCAGAAAGCGAAGTCAAATCTCGACGGTTCACCAACAACCTAGAGACAACCGTGACATTCGTCTCGATACAGCAGACGCAGTGCCAGTAACCGAAGCGAATATCAAATTTCTAGCTTCACGGTTTTGACGGTAACTCATATAAAACCTGAAAGACCACCAAAGATCATTTCAACCCCCAGGGAAATCAGCGTCCTTGGCAGCATCCTCGATTCAGGGAAACCAGTGTCCTTGACGAGAACATCTTGATTCGCGTCGACCCGCAGACAAACTGGTGTCTTTGCAGGAACACCTCGACTCGTTTCAACCCCAGGGAAATCAGTGTCTTTGGCAACCTCCTCAATTCAGGGAAACTAGCGTCCTTGATGAGAGCTTCCTGATCCACGTCGGCCCGCAGAGAAACCAGCGTCTTTGCTGGAATACCCCGATTCGTTTCAACCCCGAGGAAACCAGTGTCTTCGGCAAAATACTTCGACTCAGGGAAACCAGTGTCCTTGATGAAAACTTCTTGATTCGCGTCGACCCGCAGAGAAACTAGCGTCTTTGCAGGAATACATCGATTTGTTTCAACCCCAGGGAAATCAGTGTCCTTGGCAAATACCTCAATTCAGGGAAATTAGCGTCCTTGATGAGAGCTTCCTGATCCACGTCGGCCCGCAGAGAAACCAGCGTCTTTGCAGGAATACCCTGATTCGTTTCAACCCCGAGGAAACCAGTGTCTTCGGAAAAATACTTCGACTCAGGGAAACCAGTGTCCTTGACGAGAACTTCTTGATTCGCGTCGACCCGCAAAGAAACTAGCGTCTTTGCAGGAATACATCGATTCGTTTCAACCCCAGGGAAATCAGTGTCCTTGGCAAATACCTCAATTCAGGAAAACTAGCGTCCTTGATGAGAGCTTCCTGATCCGTGTCGGCCCGCAGAGAACCTAGCGTCTTTACAGGAATACCCCGATTCGTTTCAACCCCGAGGAAACCAGTGTCTTCGGCAAAATACTTCGACTCAGGGAAACCAGTGTCCTTGACGAGAACTTCTTGATTCGCGTCGACCCGCAGAGAAACTAGCGTCTTTGCAGGAATACATCGATTCGTTTCAACCCCAGGGAAATCAGTGTCCTTGGCAAATACCTCAATTCAGGGAAACTAGCGTCCTTGATGAGAGCTTCCTGACCCGCGTAGGCCCGCAGAGAAACTAGCGTCTTTGCAGGAATACCCCAATTCGTTTCAACCCTGAGAAAACCAGTGTCTTCGGCAAAATACTTCGACTCAGGGAAACCAGTGTCCTTGACGAGAACATCTTGGTTCGCGTCGACCCGCAGAGAAACTAACGTCTTTGCAGGAATACATCGATTCGTTTCAACCACAGGAAAACCAGTACCCTTGGCAAATACCTTAATTCAGGGAAACTAGAGTCCTTGATGAGATCCTCCTGATTCGCGTCGGCCCGCAGAGAAACCAGTGTCTCCACAGGAATACTCCGATTCGTTTCAACCTCGAGGAAACCAGCGTCCTCGGAAAAATACTTCAGCTCAGGGAAATTGGTGTCCTTGACGAGAGCTGCTCAATTCGTCTCGACTCGTGAGGAAATTAGTGTATTCACGAAGACTTCCCGATTCGTCTCGACTTGCAAGATAAAGCCTTAGGCAGCAGGAATTAAAAAACTTGTTTCCTAAGCACTGGGACCCTGCAAGTTGGTCTAAAACGGTCTCTTGCATACTATCCACGGGTCTCACTCTCCATAGTCGAATCTCGACAAGGAGAGAAACAACCGCTTACGAGTCCTCTCGACTCGTAAGAGGGAAAATTCTCTTATAAGATCCTTACGACTTATAAGAGAAAACGCACTTAGGAATCCTCACGAATCCTAAGGAGAAAATCCACCTACGAGATCCTCTCGATCCGTAGGGAGAAAAGTCTCTATGAGACCCTCACGGCTCATAGAGTTGAAAAGTCTTAGGCAGCAGATCTGAACCTGCAGCCTAAGCCATCGCTATCTCTCGAAGAAACCAAGATGCTTACACTATTACCTGTCAACCATGTTTATCAAGACAGCATGCCGATAATAAGAGAAGGGAGAAAGCAAAGAAATGATACAAGACATTGCAAAGAAAAAATGTGTATCTTTATTTATTAATTCAATCAAGTACATGGCGAATCGTACAAAAGAATAAAGAATGTATACATCTTATTCGAAAAAGAAATTTTTTACAAGTATATTGATACAAGGGCAGCTACTGGGAAGGAAGCGTCTTAAATAGCCCTATCAGTTGTTCGCGTACTTCCTTCCATGCCTTCTCCTGATCGGCCGCCACCGCCAGTTCTGCTTCCACTTGAGCCCGCTGCTGCAAGAAGGATGAAAGCTGCTCCCCAACTGCCTGCTGAGCTGCTTCGCGACCTTGGGCATCACGCTCGGCGGCATCGAGCTTCTGCTTCAGGTTTAGCCCATCTGAGATACGTTCCAGAAGGCCCTCGAAGATAGCCTTCACCTGGGCAACGTTCTCCTCAACCTCAGCACGCAGACGAGCCGTCTCGTTTGAGGTCTTTTGGCATTCCCTCAGCCTTAAAGCCACTTCTTGTTCCAAGTGATGGAAGTAAGAAGCGCTTTGCTCGATCCATACTGCTTTTTGATTGCTTGCGGCTAAGGTCTCGGGAGCAGGGCGCATAAACTCCGATTGATGCAGGCGGACCTCGATTTCCCTACAATGATTAACCCAAAGCTCGATGACGCCTCCATCGTGAAAATTCACAAGCGCCGCCAACATCGGGTTAACCTCCACAGCGAAATCCACAGCAGATGTGGGAACGTCTGCGTCAAGCTCTTCGACGTATCCGCTCAGCATGCCCAAGCTCATTACGGCACCCTTTGAAGACGGACGTCTTAGGAAGGGGCCTGCCGGCATTATAACGCGAGACTCAAACGGCGCCAGAATCGGAACGACCGCTGAAAAAACAAGATACGATTAGATGACGGTTCAAGAAATACGAAAAATTCATCGATGCGATAGTTTACTATACCAGTTACGGCAGGCGGCAAGGCCGGGAGGACCGGTGGTGCGTCCGATCTTTCATCTCCTCCTTCGATTTGTAGCACTGCAATCAGGACAAGGAAAAGTCAGAAATAATTCCATTACTAAAAAAAGAAAGACGTCAATTGGAAACTATACTTCCCAGCGCCACTGGAAGAAGAAGCGAGTTCAGACGGGAAGGAGAAGTGCGGGTGCAACACTTGGTAGAGGTGATCAAAAAGCACCTCTGTAAAGACGCAATAGTACGACATTAGTACATAAATTATGCGGCCGAAAGATAAAACTAATGGGTTGTGAATCCATACCTTCCAACATCTGTGATGGTACGTGGGAAGGCTGAGAGGTGGCCACTGCCAAGGCGGTAGTTGACGGCGCCCCCTCGAGCAATGGAGCGTCAGCAGTGGCCGCACCTGCGTTAAAGAACAAAGATAAACTTGTCAGGAAGGATTATAAAATAAAGAAAAAAGGGACAATAACCCAAAATTTACCTGATGAGCCGCCAGCCGAAACGGAGGCGTCTCCCTCCTCCATCGACATGAGTCCACCGCCCGTAGCCTCATCACCCGACTCAATGGTGGCTGTCGTCGTGCTCGCGCGACCAGGAGACGGCGGAGGACCGTAGACGGGGAGAGCAATGATTGGAGCATTGCCAGACTCTTGAGAGAGAGCAGCTGGCTTGTCCTCGGGAGTCACGCCCGTCTCACCCGCTACTCCTTCAGGCTCGGCGGTCACTGCTGTCTCGTCCGCCGTCGCCATGGGGTCGCCGGTCTCAGGCGATCCATCCGCCACTGCCCCAAGCTCGGTTATAGCAGTCGTCTCATTTTCCGTTACCTCAGGCTCGGCATCGACGACCTTCTCCAGCGTAGTTTCCTCAGCCCCTATCTCGGGTTCAGCAACCTTAGCGATGTCGCCCACCGTCGGCTCGGGTTCGGCCGGTGCCTCCTCCTCTGTCCCCTTAGGTTCAACGGATTCCGCCTCCCCTTCGGTTGGACTTGACCCTGCAGGAAAAGATATATAAGAACCGACAGGTTTACAATTCTTATAACAAAATCTTGAAAGATACATTACCTGAGGTGGACTTATCGTTAGCCTCCCTATTTGCGCGCGCCTCCTGTCTGTGAGCTGTAGACAAGGCGACCGGGAGCTCTTCAGAGGGGGTATCAGCATGAGGAACAGTGCTTGGGCCTGCTCCCATGGCCAAAGCAGCTCTGCGTGCCATCGCCTCACGCCTCAACCGGTTTCTCTCCTCCCGAGCCGTCAAGACGGAGCTCTTCAAAGCTTCCTTCATTGAGGCGTCTTTGTCCTCGTTTAGAGTTGCCCCCAGAGCCTTCAAGGCATCCCTCATCGGCTTTTCGAGTCGGCTCTCTCGCGGCAGCCCTGAGGAGGCCGGGACTTCAGCAGCTGGCCCAGAAAGAATTCCCGCATCGGCTTGCACGGCCCCTGCAAAGAGACAAAGAAAAGATTAGATTGGCCATAAAAAGGAGAATAAAAAAAACTCGGTGAGTCGAGACATACCAACGCCCGACAGAGCGCGCTTCTTTTCCTCCTCCTGGAAGGTTTTTAGAGAGGCAGCGATGGCTTCTTCAGTAGTGACACCTGTTAAAAAAAGGGAAAAGTATTAGTCAAAGATAATGATAAAAATGGGATGAAATGACAAAGAGTGCAGCTAATGATTACCTGACTCAGTGAGTTTATTCAACATCGCTTCGAGCCTGGCTGATCGTTCAGAAGCCGCAATGGCAGCCGCGGGATCGGTGTCGGCGGGATCTACCGAGAAGCCTTCGTTGCTGCCATACTCGCTTATACCTTCGGTAAGAGGGGCCTAAAGCTCTAAACCGAGGATAGCATCGAGAGAGAGGAGCGACTTCTTCTTCCTCTTCTGCCCGCCAGCCATGGGTGCACCTGAGATCGACTTGCGCTTTGCAGGCACCTTAGAGCGGCGGGTCCCGATATCCTCGCCCATGCCGGACTCCGGCAAGACCACATTCACCGACTCTACTGGAGCACGGGGAGCGGGTGGCACGTCCATGGTAGCACGAGGTAATCCGCGTGGAGGACTCAGCACACGCGGTGGTTCGACTTCAGCATCTTTCAGCGGAGGGACTACGGGGGTCCTTGGCACCAGAGGAGCTTTGCGGTCGCTGCCGGGAGGCACACCCTTACGGTCGACCAACAAGCGCTTTTCTTCCTTTATAACGGTGCCCGTCGAATGCTAGTACCACGCTGTATATGTATTAAGGATTCGTGGGGCACAAGCCGGCTCGCTGATGAAAAAATGAGAGCCCGTATTCAGACGCATGAAGTGATGCAGCGCGCTCCACATCCCTTCTTCAATGACAGCAGGGTCCAGCAAGAAAGCCTCCAACGGCACCCCTTGATTGTAGCTCAGTTACTGGGCAAAACGATGTGGGTTGTATCTCATGAAAAGCGCCGCATCATTTTGCCTAAACACCAGGAAACCCAGTCTGATGGAATATAGATGCAGGGTCTCCCGGGCTGTCAGAACTGAGGCCCTATCTTTGAAAATGTCTTGCAATGACCGCACTGTGGTAGTAGACGCCTTTCCAATGGTCAACACTTTGTCAGTAAAATACATCCCGTCTCCAACTGTGTGGGGACGAAGGAGCAAACCTCTGGCATTCCGTGGCGACGGAGTCACAATTGAGGCGCCGATCAATCGCATGATTCGAGGGAAGCTGCACCTGTCATAGAACGAAGGCCTTTTGTGCATACCGAAGACGCCCAGTGTATGTAGCTCAAACCATGATATGAAGTAATGCATCGGGAAGATCACGTGCGGTACTCCAGGTTCATTAGCATCCACCGCTTGACTAAGGCCGTGATACAGGTGTGCCAAGCCGGCGATCCCGACGGCCACTTTTACCCCAATGGTCATCCGGTGAGCTGGGTAAAAGACAGAGGGCCTCATACGGCGAGAATGCATCGGGAGCGCAAACCAACTCAGCCATAGCCCAAGAAATCCTAAGAAGAACGCTTCATCGTCCATCCCAGGGGCTGCAACCTCCGCAAAAGAGACCACCGGGGAGTTAGGAAGGAAAAAACCCTTTTGATCTACCTCCTTCGCTGGAAGGTTGTCCAAACCTAAACCGAAAGGGTCATCAAGCGTGGCGAACTTAGCAGCTTCTGCCGAGAGGACGTTTGGGTGAAGGAATCGAGCGATGAAATCCTCGAAACTGACCCCGCGGCTCCCACATTCGATAAAAATGGCCTCGTAGATGTTCAACACTTTGATCAAACTTGAAAACTGATGTTGAACAACATTCTCCGGAGTGAGGCTCATTATTGCTGGCTTAGCACCGAAGACATATTCGTCTGTAGGAAGGAGCTCCTCATAGTGCTCCCCTATGACCGGTAAGCCGGAAACCTCTGTGAACTCCTCTAAAGAAATCGACACTTCCCGGTCCAGTGCGAGGAAAGTGTGAGTAGGGATGTTCCACTGCTCCAAAAAGGCCTTAACCCACCAGGTGGGAAGCGTAGGATATTGGAAGAGGGAAACGTAAACAGCAGTGTACAACCCGAGCCTCATCAACTGCGACTTCTTCGCTGACAAAATGTAGCGAGCCCATGGCAGATAACCGATCGGATGACGGGGGATCAGACCTATATTGTATGATTGCCCCCAGGGCCGCGCCTCGCCTTGACAAATACGACGTCCCAAGATATCCAAAACCATAGGAGGCTGAACTGGAATCGCATCTATAGCGGGATGAAGAAGGCCCTTTGAAGTCCAATCGACCATCTCCACGGCATACTTCACCGGGGGTGGGTCGGCATAATGGATCGCCATGATAGGCTCTGATGGTACTGCGCATGAAAAGCTCTGTCAACCCATGATAATTTGATTGTACCACGACCCCCAAAGGTGAAGATTCTTATATTCCGGATCGTAGTCCCTGATCAAAGCTAGGACCTCCCGGTCTATGGGTGCTCCGGGGAATCCTCCCTCCGAACGAACAAATGGGAATGAGGTATCGAAAGACATGTTGCCTACAAAAAGAAAGAGGACAAAAATCAGCCGTCGGTGTTGTAACTCCAACGATTGGCATTTTAAAAATTTTACCACACTGCAATGCAGTGGGTAGGGGACCAAAGGGGGACCAACAAAATCTGGATTACAGTGCATCAGTTAATAAGACAGACCCATCATTGGATAAGACTGTCAATTAATCCCCAAGAGAATATTCTCATTAATAAAAAATCCCTAGAGACAAGGAGAAAATCTCCTCTTTCAGAGCAAAGCTCTGTCACAGAGTGACATTTGTCAAACTCTGGTCTCAGGGGAATAAAATTCCTTAAAAGAGCCTAGCTCTATGATAATGATGAGAAAATCTATTAAAAGAAAAAATTTCTTTAAACTCCTAAAGATTAAAAATTTTGGGATCTTAAAAATCCATGAAAACTCTTAGGAGTTCTTCATTTTCAGATTAAAATGATCTACATTTGATCCAAGAGCAAAGCTCTGTTCATGGGTTAAAACCCATGAAACAAGATCTCTGTAGATCTATGGACTCTTGAGAGCAAGGCTCTGTTGGTGAAACCCCAAAAGGGTTTTCTTTAGATCAAAGATCTATAAGAGTAAGGCTCTGTTGATTAAAGTTAATTTAATTTAATTTAAGTTAAATTTTACCTAAGATGATCTAAAATTTGAACTTTAAAGTTCTTGAGAAGAAACGAGAGCAAGGCTCAAAAGTTCTTAAAAGCAAGAGCAAGGCTCTGAAAATCAAAGTTCTTGAAAATGGTAAACCATTTACTGAGGACCAAGGATCCTATTTATAGGCGCTTGCGCCCCTTCAACTTTTCCGTTGATCCAATGGGTAGGATCTTGCCACCGCTGCACTCACGTGTGCGCCACGTGAGCGCAACGGTGGTGGAGCATTTGTTTCCTCCAATCAGAGCAAAGCTCTGTTTGAATTTTAAAATTCAAAAATTGAAGCAACGCTTCAAATTCTTTGCGCTGCGCGCAACGCGCCACGTGTCAAAAGCTGATACGTCAGCGCAGCGCCCAAGGCAGCGCGCCCAATCAGAGCAAGTCTCTATTTAAAACAAAATTAAAAGAAGCAATGCTTCAGATGATCTGCGCTCTGCGCTGCGCGACACGTGGCAGCGCAGTTGCGCAGCGCTATGCGCTGCGCGCCACGTGGCAGCGCAGTTGTGCTGCGCTCAGCGCTGTTGGACACGTGGCAGCGCTGTTGCACTTGCGCTGCCCTCTACGTTGTGTGGCACGTGTCAAGTGCTGCTGCGTTTGCGCCAAACAGAATTAAAATTCCAGTAAGATCTTTCTGTTCTTGTTAAAACAAGAAGATCGTCTTCTGTAAAACAGAAGCCCTTGGATCAAAGATCCAACGGTGGGGAAAATTCCCCAAATCACTCAGAGAATGATCTCTTTAAGAAATTTAACAAATTAATGGGCACTATATAAAGGCCCCTAGACCCCAATTTCAAGGGGGAACACAGAGAAGAGAGAAATTCAAAAAAACAAAGAGAGAACTCCTCTAAAGAACTCTGAGAAAAATTCAGAAAGAAGAAAAAAGGTAAAACCTTTATAAAAAGAAGAATTTCTTCTGAATAGATCATTGATCTAAGAACAAGATCAAGGATCTTCAATAAAAAATATAATAAATAACAAAGGCATTGCCTTTTTTATGAACCATTGGTTCTGGAATCTTAAAGATTCTTTTCTTGAATCCAAAATTGGATCAAGATAATTAAAACGGTGTCTTGCATTTGTAAATCTGCACTGTTGCGCTCCTGGATCGGCGCAAGCCACCATAGAGTGCCACGTGTCATAACAACTTGCGCTATGCGCTTTTAAGATAGAGCATTGCTATCTGAAATTGGCGCAACTCAGCAGAGCGCGCCACGTGTCAGTAGCGCAACAGCGCAGCGCTCACCGGAGTGTGACACGTGTCACCACCATAAGCGCTTGTGCTCAATAATTGGCTCAAAGCGCCTGACAAGCCACTGTCAGATAATTAATGCATTGCATTATTTACAGAAGGGACAAGCCCAATTAAAAAAGGCCTAACAGGCCTAATAAAATGCTATGCATTATTTTAAAAAAGGGCAGAGCCCCAAACAATGACAGATGCTCTACATCATAAATAAAGGGACAGAGCCCAAATCAAAAAGTCCTAGCAGGCCAGAATAAAATGCAGTGCATTATTAAACAGGGACAAAGCCCTAACACAGGCCTAATAGGCCAAAGATAAAGATGCTGAATATTCTCAACTGGACTTAGCTCAATCATGGCCGTAAGTCCTCAAATTGAATTGACTGAGCAAGACTGCTCTCTTAAATCAATTTACATCCGGTTCAAGGGTACATCTCTGAACTCCTCTGATATTTGTCGTTGTAATCCTTCAACGTCTTCAGAGAGGTGCGGGTCCCGACAACCACACATCGATACGGACTGTGGGGTCCTTAAACTCATGGACTAATGCGTCCTTAAACCAATATTCATCCCCAAAATGGGAATGTTGGACCACCATGTCCCTAAACTGGTAATACGGACTGCGGGGTCCTTAAACTAGTGGACTGAAATGTCCTTAAACTAATATTCGTCCCAAAATGGGAACGTGGAACGAAATGTCCTTAAACTAATGTTCGTCCCCAAATGGGAATGATGGACCACCATGTCCCTAAACTGGAAATCGACCGCAACATCATTAAACTAAACAATAGAGCCAATTGCTCTCTTGTCGGATCCAAACGATCCCGTTAAGTTGATCTTAGTCTGGAAATTAGGCTAACGTATCCTTAACAAAAGTTTAAGTTGATCTTAGTCTTAAATAGGGCTAACGTATCCTTAAACTAAAACACAAAACCCAAATCTAAGTAAATACGGATTTGGACTAATCCACGTCCTACGGGCGACAACATAAATTAGTCTCCGTATACGATCCACGGGCAACCACAAACAAAATAAACACCCACGACACGAGGTGACCATATGGAGAAGGAGAAAGTTATTACCGCAATGCGGTAATGTAATTAACTGCACGGGCTTGCGCCTGTAGGGAAGAGCGTCCCCACAATCAAAACCCCCTCAATCGAGGGGGAATCTGACGAAGTCTGCTACATCGGTCGCATCCGTTTAAATCTTCAATACATGGTGCCATAAATCAACTTGGTATCTTTGGAGAGGTGGACGAATAGCACCAAATAGCATCTGCCCCGAAATTCAGGCTAGACGTTCATTGCGTCTCCGCCGCGTCTTTCGGAGGGGAACATATGGTAACTTCTTTCCTTCAGAAGAAATGGAAGATGTTTCCCCCCAATAATAAAATAGCAAGGCTCTGTTCAAAATTTGAAATGAGGTAGCGCCTCACGTGCCTTGTACGAGGGCGCCAGCACCGAGAGTTAAAAACTATGAGGCAGCGCCTCACGTGCCTTACACGAGGGCACCAGCGCCAAGAGTTAAAAACTATGAGGCAGCGCCTCACGTGCCTTACACGAGGGCGCCCTTGCCAGAACTAAAAGTTCTCTGCCATTGGATCAAAGATCCAACGGAGATGATAAATCATCAAAATACATAATTAAATTCTGTTGAGAAAATATTCCTCAAATCTTTCTAAACGAGAAAGATTATTCTCTGTAAAACAGAGTACCGTTGGATTAAAAATCCAATGGTGATTAAAAATCACCAAGCTACAGAATAAGTTCTGTATGGGAAAATATTTCCCCAATCTTGTTAAAAATAAGAAAAATATTTTCTGTAAAACAGAAATTCTTGGATCAAAGATCCAATGGTGAATAAAACCCCAACTCAATTAAGGATCTCTCAATGAGAGATTTCTTTAACTAAATCAACAAACTTGCCTTCACTATATAAAGGCCCCAAGACTTCAAGTCTGGCAGAGAGGAGCCCCCCATAAACTTCAAGTTCAAAAAGAAGAGCAAGCGCAAAAGAAAGCTTTAAGAGAGAAGAAGGAAGAAGAAGTTTTTTCAAGGTAAATAAAGATAATAGAGATCATAGTATCTCATATGCATATCCAAGGGTTTAACCCTCATAAAGAACATAGTTCTCTCACCTGGATGCGAGACCCATGAGACAAGCCTCCCACAAATGAGAATTTAATTCTCGTGGGGATGAATTTGCTCTTGGGGATCGAAGATCCAGGGGAGAACATAGAATTGAACATCTTCAGAAAAATGCATAAAGAAAGAAACAACGCCAAGCGTCTCACGTGCCCCTCACGTGGGCGCTGCTCAAATAAAGAGTGCTTAGCACTCAATAGTTTGCGCTCAGCGCCAAGCACCTCACGTGCCCCTCACGTGGGCGCTGCTCAAATAAAGAGTGCTTAGCACTCAATAGTTGGCGCTCAACGCCAAGCGCCTCACGTGCCCCTCACGTGGGCCCTGCTCAAAAAAGAGTGCTTAGAACTTAATAGTTGGCGCTCAGTGCCAAGTGCCTCACATGCCAATCATGTGGGCGCTGCTTAACATGAAGTGCTCTGCACTCATCAAACAGCGCCTCGCGTCCAGCGCCAGGCGCCTCACGTGCTCCACACTCGGGCGCCATATAGAGTGTTTAACACTCCATGAAAAACAAAAAAAAAGGTGTTAAAGTAAAGGGTGGGCATCAGAACACATATCAATACCCGGTACTGTTTGCACAGAAAATGGACTAAGCCCAAATAAGTGTTTAACACTTTATTCAAAGATTAAATGGGATGAGTCGAAGTTGACCGAATCCTCAACTCAGATCAACCGAGCCCATGTGCTCATCATGTTCCAAATTGGTCTTAGTCCCAAACACAATTACAGATCTCCCAACTGACATTGGTTTAAAGGTATATCTCCCCACACCTTTGATACATGTCGTTGTAATTCTTCAGCGTCTTTAAAGAGGTGGCGGGTCTCGACAACCAACAACTCCATGGACCGCAACGTCTTTAAACTAGGTATGGACCGCAACGTCCTTAAACTAAAACAATATAGAGTCCAAATGCTCTTTTGTTGGGTCTGAATGATCCCAAAAATCCTGTTGAATAGATCTTAGTCTAAAACTAGACTAACGTATCCTTGACAAATATTTAGTCGATCTTTATCCCAAACGAGATTAACGATCCTTAAATCAAACCAAACCCAAATCTAAGAAAATACGGATTTGGACTAATTCACGCCCTACGGGCGATAACATAAATTAGTCTTGATCGCATGCTTTTGGCGTGTCGGAGCTCAAAGTTCTAAAGTTATAACCGCGATCAGGACGATGTCGCTTTGAAGCTAGCCGGTTGAGCACGGGTCGATCCGCAGGGAGATGGTTGTATGTCTGTTCGAGTTTTAGACGAGTCAATAAAGAATGTGTATATGTTTGTTCAATTCTATCCTAAGTGTTCGTATTTTATGTTCAAGTAAGCTTGTTAAGGTTAAGATTGGTTAGTGGAGTTAGGATTAATCTTGTGCTTATTTTTTGCCATTCTTAAAACGATATTGGAATAATCTAAAGTAGCGGGGATTATGAGGACATAGGAATGGGATTTGTGAGTTTAAGCGAGCTTTCCAACGCTAAATCCATTACTAGAGCCCCTTGTCCGTCCGCTAAATTCGCTTATTTCCAACCTTCGGCCAAACACCCGCAACCATATATCCAATTAAGTCACAACTGCATGTCACGTTTTAATGCGCTTAAATGACTTCTCGACTTAGGTCGCGGCTATATATCACGTATAGTGCGCCTAAGTGAGGGGGTCGCATTTATTTGGTCGGGGTTCATTTCAAGATGTTTGGCGAAGAGAAGCATAAGGTATTTTTCCGTCCCTCATACCACCTTCCTTAGCCTTAACAAGTGTAGAATTATTCACACATGAAAATAAAAAGAAAACAAAACAAAAAGGAACAAAAGAGAGAAAAGAAAATTGCGGTTTTATAAATGGTGCAAGCTAACTCTTGGGTTCTCACCTTACCAAGGAACTCCGTCGAGTATCATCGCTTGAAAATAATACGGAAAAGAAGAAATGAAAAAGAGCAAGAAAAGAAATAACAACAACTAGTTACAACAATAAATAAAATTATAATAAAAGATAATAAAATTACAAGGCAAGAAATAAAAGAGACAAGATATTAAAAACCCTCGTCTTCATTGATCTTCCACTCAAAAAGCACTCACTACAATTTTCATGGAGGAAAGAATGAAGAAGAAAAAGAAGCTAAACTAAACTACACTAAAACCTAACAAAAAGAGGCATGAAAAGAAGACTATTGGCTTGGCATAAAACTGAGATATTTACAGGTTTAGTGCTGAAACCCTAGGGCAAGATTCTGAGCCATAATGAAATGACCAAACTACTCCCAAAATCCGAGTTGACACAGAGTCAACTCGGCCGCAGATCCGTGGTGAATCGGCCATTTTGGTCGCGGATCCGCGCTTCTTTGAGGGAGTTGGGTTGTCGTTTTTTCTGGGGTTTTTTGTGTTGCTCTCTTTTGTTGTTCTACATACTCTAAATTGTAAATTGCATCAACAATTTCTTCAAAACTGCAACAGCCCAAAGTGGCATCAAAAATAATACATTTGGCCTCATCTCCCTCGAGCTCCGCGCACCCATTGATTCTTGTGTTGCCCCCTCGTGCTCTGTGCTTGTCCAAGACACGAATGACCACTGTCATATGTCTTGTCTCTGAAACTGGCACGCGGCACTGGACGGATACGGATGACCGGAACCCGGCTTTTATCTATTGTCAACAGATGTTCTGCATTTTGGCATAACAGTGGAGATTTTGTATGATTTGCATTATTTTGGACTAGGAATCTATAGCCTGTAAATATGTAGAAAACACAAATTAAAAGCACCTACCTATAAACAAACGAGTATAAGAATGGGCGGTATTAAATGCAATATTCTGGTATGAACAAATACCCCCAAACTTAACTTTTGCTCGTCCCGAGCAAAACCAATTATTCACAAAAGTCCTATCCTTAGTTTCGCAGGGAACGCGATTGCACTGAACTCGTGCAACAAGCCGTTAAACCTCTAGGTGTCC
The DNA here is from genome assembly GCA_030015575.1 of Agapanthus africanus. Classification (NCBI taxonomy): domain Eukaryota; kingdom Viridiplantae; phylum Streptophyta; class Magnoliopsida; order Asparagales; family Amaryllidaceae; genus Agapanthus; species Agapanthus africanus. The sequence continues at coordinate 971,505,771 of CM057337.1, forward strand.
CTAGTAGGAGGAGTGTTGTCTCCTGAAGGTTTTCAGCGGATACTACCCACAAAATCCTGTCAACCTAGTTTCATAAGTTAGCATCGATCCTACTCCTACAGTTTAGTATCGAAATTAGAAATTCTATCATCCTAAGTTAGAAATACCCTACCCTTATGTTTCACGCCTCCTATTTATTTAAGCTTAGATCCTATACATTTCAAAAAAGTTTTGAAAGATATTGGTATCTCCTGAATTTTCCTTCTAAAGTGCGGTCTCCAATCAGGGATTTTTATCAATTTTACGGAAAACATAAGTCTTATTCTTTATTTCTATCTTTCATCCAAATATCGATTGTTTACCCTTACGTGTGTGTATTATTTCACCCCTACACTTAAGAATTCAATTCAAGCTATAGTACCCTTGCCCAAATACCTAATACCACTTCTTTTCATTAATGATGGACGGTTTTGCTCACACACCTTTCATACGACTATTAATGCTTCTTGAGACACTAACAGCCGATTACTGAATGTGCGAGCTTAAAGCGTAAATAGCAGCTTCCAGGTCTTGACTTTATTTATTTTTCTTTTTTTTCTTCTTCTTTTTCAAGACCGGATATATTTTTCAATGATGCTCATTTGGTGTTTAGCTTTAATTACCGTTTTTTCTTTCATACTAGGTTTTCAGGCAAGAGTATTTCTAGGTATCCTTTACTATCCCAAGTTTTAAGGTGAGTGTATGTGCAGTTTGTAGGGTATATACTTTCTAAATTTGGACTCAAGAATAGAAACTATTTTTCAGACTTATCCTTCAGTAAAGCTTCAATACTTTCCCTTCATCTCGACTTAACTCAAGAACCGAACTCAGGATTACCTATTTCTCAAAAAAAACTGTAAGGACGTATACTTACCAAGGTTAAATAGAATGAGGGTTATTTTTAGGGTTTTCGATTCCTAAGCCTAGGATTTAGTTATTTCTAACGTATCAACTAAACTTTCGGAATAAAAATCTAAATTACCCTATTAGCTAACTTGACGACAAAGTTTCTATATTTTTGTAAATTTTTTTATTTTTATGGGTTTTTTTATATGCAAATGCAAAATATACAAATGAATGCGAAGGAAGAAAGCTTACCGAGCACACCCTTATACTTAAACTTGACAGTGCCCTCACTGTCAGGCTACACCAAGAGGGTCAAAATTGTCGGCGCTCCCTAAGAATTTTTTTTATACAAAATAAAAAATAAAACAAAAATATATACACAAAAAGGTCCCCCCCCCAAACTTAAGTGAAACAGTATTTCCACTGTTTAAGCGTTAAAGTTCAGAGTTAGGGGGAGAGAACACAGTATCAAGCTATACAAAGCCTTACAAAGGCCAAAAGTGAGCACTAACCATTCAAACATTTTATCATTATAAAGCGGCGGTTAGTGAAAAATGGAGTGTATAGAAAAGAAATAAGCAGCACGCGAGACCGTGTGGGGATAGAAGTGGCGTCCGGTCTCGGCGGTGGAGAAGAATGGCGGAAGCGAGAAAGAAGTGGAATACGAACTTGATGGTGGAAATGGATTGAATAAATTAGTACAATCTGTAATGATCGATGTAAAAAGAGGGATTGTACTAATATATCAATATGGCGAGAAATTGGGTTAAATCCCTCAAGATTCGTGAGAAACCATGGGTATGCCGAACTTGGTAAAACAGACATATGAAATGAATGTGATTTGTTTTCTTACAAGGTCGGAACGACGGAAAGGATGTGGGGAAGTGATTGAGGAAGGGTATCGGTTAAGGGTTAGGGAGGGTGTACACAGTCAATGGAAGGGATGGGATGAATTGGAAAATCCAACTCATCAATTATAACTGGTTCATCCTAAAAAATATCCTCAAAATTTTCCTCAAAGTTAAGCTCATCCATACATTTATCATCAAAATCCAGACACATATGGAGTTCAGGAAAAACAGTTAAAGACTCGGGATGATGAATTGGAGAGGAAAACTCATCCAAAATTGCGGGTTCATCATCCAAGATATCCCCAGCGTCGATATCCTCAATCAAGTGAAAATCAATATTCTCAGACACCTCATCAAAAGCATGGATTTCAATCAATTCAGGTTCTAAGATGGAGGTGTAGAGGTCAAAAGGTTTAGGGTTGGTTTCACTTGGAATGGACCCTTCACAATAGGATAAATCAAACACTACAAAGTCGCACAACTTATTAAACATTCTATCTTCAATTGATAAATCCTTTGGGACACTAGATAGACATTCAACCGGAGTTGTGGGATTCAATTTGGGACGGGTAGGTTGGATTAGGAAGGTCGTATAGCTAACTCTCTCCACTCAAATACTCAACCTGTCCCACCGCCTCATCATACATTGGAAAATGTGGAGCTAATTGAAAACTAGCTACCAGGTCACTAGGTTGTATGAGGGCGGCCATGGACACATTCAAATCCATCATCTGTTGGCATGACGCTACCCTAAAGTCTTCCAAAGACTGTTCCAGACTAGACATGGGTTGTAATGGGGTTTCAGTAAAAGATTCAAAGTTGTTTGTATACCGAAAACTCCTAAATGGCGGTTCAGAAGCAATGTCTAGGGAAGGTGTAAAAGTTGGGTAGGATGGATAGGAATTGAATGGTTGGACAGGGGTAGGATCAACATACGGATAAGAAGGTGAATAGAATTGTTGATCCAAAGAATTTGCAGTGGTGAAAGGAGTGAAAGATCGGTTACGGGATTGTTCAATACGTTCAGCAAGGGACATGGGTCTTGGAGTTACAACTGGACTCTCAAAAGGGTTATCAACGTAAGAAGGGGTGAATGTTTGAAACGGTTGATACGAAGTGGATTGCGGGGTCCAATTGTTTTTCCTAGACGCGTCTATCTGATCTCTCAATGAAATTTTGGGCATGGATGGATCGTTCAAGTTCGGCTAAAGCAAGAACCGTAAGAAGTAATGTCTGGTTGTGGGTACCAAAGTTCGGCAAGAGTTTTGCGAGGTGGGGTACCCATGTTAGAAGAGTGAAAATGTAGGGAGGGAAGGAAGTGGTTTTTTTTTTATTTTAATTTTTTTTAATTTTAAAAAAATGTTTGTTTTTGGAGTTTTGAAGTTGTTTGTTGTTGAAAGAATACGGAATTATGGGACAAAATTTTTACATGCACAATCACAATCACAGTATGCACAAACAATACCTAGAGCTAGGGTCTTTAAAGTCTAACTAGACCGCTTCTAGACTTCCAAGCGACAAGTTGCAGGATAACTCTCGAATCGCCTCTTCACTGCCAATTGTGGCTAGGTAAGCACAAGTGAGGTAAGGAGGGTTCAGCTCACGAATCACCATGAGACGGGCCTTTTAAAATTACCTCCTCACTTGTCTAGCCTAGGCACCATAAAGTCAAGTTTTGATAAACGACCAATTCCCCGCAACCTTCACTTGTCCTAAATGAGCGCGACAAGTCCTTATAGGTTTGGTCTAGATAATTTTTATTAGCTCAAGGTAATGCGTATGCAATTAGTGATTTGTGGGGTTTTAGGAAGGGTGATGAAATCTCCACCCAATCTGAATTGGTGTTATAGCCCCTTAAAGTCCGTATTATTATATGCAAAGCGTATAAACAAACAAAATCTAAAATAACAAAAAAAATTATTTGGCGGCTGCGCAATTCTGTGCAAAGATATCTGCAGAAAATACAGTTAAGTGGAATTTACAGAGAGATAAAAGGAAAGAGAGAAGGATAAAAAAAATTGGGGCTCAGAAGCCTCAATGTTGCCGCGGAACCGCCGCACAACGCAAGTTTTGACCGCGGTTCCGCGGCCAAACGTTGGAATTGGGGCTTCAAAATTGGTCCCTGGACTCTCCTTGCTCTATACTCCAAAATAAAATGCTCTGTTTTCTTTTTTGATTACTGTACTTGCTCCAGATAGCCTGCACACTTGCACACAAAAATATTAAAGATAACAAAAAGATTATTTATTTATTTATTATATTTATAATTATATATATATACAAAAAGAATATTAACCCGTATAACAAGAAAGAAAATACGTTACCGTCTCCCCGGCAACGGCGCCATTTGATCGCACGCTTTTGGCGTGTCAGAGTTCAAAGTTATAAAGTTATAACCGCGATCAGGACGGTGTCGCTTTGCAGCTATCCGGTTGAGCACGGGTCGATCCGCAGGGAGATGGTTGTATGTCCGTTCGAGTTTTAGACGAGTCAATAAAGAATGTGTATATGTTTGTTCAATTATATCCTAAGTGTTCGTATTTTATGTTCAAGTAAGCTTGTTAAGGTTAAGATTGGTTAGTAGAGTTAGGATTAGTCTTGTGCTTATTTTTTGTCATTCTTAAAACGATGTTGGAATAATCGAAAGTAGCGGGGATTAGGAGGACATAGGAATGTGATTTGCGAGTTTAAGCGAGCTTTCCAACGTTAAATCCATTCCTAGTGTCCCTTGTCCGTCCGCTAAATCCGCTTATTTCCAACCCTCGGCCAAGCACCCGCAATCATGTATCCAATTAAGTCACAACTATATGTCATGTTGTAGTGCGCTTAAAGGACTTCTCGACTTAGGACGCGGCTATATGTCACGTATAGTGCGTCTAAGTGAGGAGGTCGCGTTTGTTTGGTCAGGATTCGTTTCAAGATGTTTGGCGAAGAGAAGCACAAGGGATTTTTCTGTCTCTCATACCACCTTCCTTAGCCTTAACAAGTGTGGAATTATTCTCACATGAAAATGAAAAGAAAAAAAAACAATAAGGAAGAAAAGAGAGAAAATGAAAATATGGTTTTACAAATGGTGCAAGCTAACTCTTGGGTCCCCACCTTAGCAAGGAACTCCGTCGAGTATCATCGCTTGAAAATAATACGGAAAATAAGAAATGAAAAAAAAACAAGAAAAGAAATAACAACAACTAGTTACAACAATAAATAAAATTACAATACAAGATAATAAAATTACAAGGCAAGAAATAAAAGAGACAAGATACTAAAAACCCTCATCTTCATTAATCTTCCACTCAAAAAGCTCTCACTACAATTTTCATGGAGGAAAGAATGAAGAAGAAGAAGAAGCTAAACTAAACTACACTAAAACCTAACAAAAAGAGGCATGAAAAGAATACCCTTGGCTTGGCACAAAACTGGGCTATTTATAGGCTTAGTGCTGAAATCCTAGGGCAAGATTCTGAGCCCTAATGAAATGACCAAACTACCGCCAAAATCCGAGTTGACACTGAGTCACTCGGCCGCGGATCCGTGGTGAATCGGCCATTTTGGCCGCGGATCCGCGCTTCATTGAGAGAGTTGGGTTGTCGTTTTTTCTGGGGTTTCTTGTGTTGCTCTCTTCTGTTGTTCTACATGCTCCAAATTGAAAATTGCATCAACAATTTCTTCAGATCTGCAACAGTCCAAAGTGGCATCAAAAATAATACATTTGGCCTCATCTCCCTCGAGCTCCGCGCACCATTGATTCTTGTGTTGCCCCTGTCATGCTCTGTGCTTGTCCAAGAAATGAATGACCACTGTCATATGTCTTGTCTCTGAAACTGGTACGCGGCACTGGACGGATACGAATGACTGGAACCCGACTTTTATTTGTTGTCAACAGATGTTCTGGATTTTGGCATAACAGTGGAGATTTTCTATGATTTGCATTATTTTGGACTAGGAACCTGTAGCCTGTAAATATGTAGCAAACACAGATTAAAAGCTCCTACCTATAAACAAACGAGTATAAGAATGGGCGGTATTAAATGCAATATTCTGGTATGAACAAGTCTCCTTATACAATCCAAGGGCAACCAAAAATAAAAGAAATACACACGACATGAAGTGACCTTATGGAGCAGGAGAAAGTGGTTATCTCTACGCGATAACGTAATTAACTGCAGGACCTTGCGCCTGCAGGGAAGAGCGTCCCCACAATCAAAAACCCCTCGCAAACGAGGGGGGATCTGACAAAGTCTGCTACAACGGCCGCATCCGTCCAAACCTCCGATACGCGGTGCCATAAATCAATTTGGAATCTTCGAAGAGGTGGACGGATAAACCCAAATAGCATTTACCCCAAAATTCAGGCAAGACGTCCGTCTTCCCGGCTTTCGACGGTGAACAGATTCTGGCACGCCCGGTGGGACCTTTTCCTCTTTCCACTCCACACTTCGTGTGTCGTGTTTGCGAACGAATCGCGGTTTAATATGGTTGCCCCTGTATTCGAGGTACTAAGATTTGGTGTCTTTCTCCATGCAGAAAAAGAGATATCGATGGCTTCTAACAGCACCAATTGCAACAGCAAATACCACTCCGTCCCTGCTGGAAGAGTGACTTATGGGCCCCAAGCGGCCTCCATCTTTGCGATGCCGGTGGAACAGGTGACTCGGGCACTGGACTATTTTTTAGTACCATGCTCCCGCCAATAAGCTTCAATGCCTCAATGCCATCACAAGAAGCTCCAAAGAAGTCGGTCTTTCATCAGCTCGCAACCACCCCGTCCTCTCTCAACGGGTCATCCAAATCTGCCGCCTCAGTTATCGATAGGCTGAGCCAAAGCTCCAGTAGGCCCACAAAGAGGCCCGCGATACCTGAAAGGGTTATCGCGAAGCGGATAACCATTCCAGTTCCGGTAGACGAAGTCGTCAAAGGGGCTTCTCCTTTTAAAGGACCGGTCTTCACAAGACTGGTCGTTCCAACTCTCGCTTCGGGCGAAGTCACCAAGGCTGCTTCCCCTGCCAAAAAGTTGGCCTTTGCAAGATTGACCGTTCCCTCTCATCGGACGTCGGTCTTCAACAGGCTGACACCAACAACACCCCATCAAAGCAGAGGGCATGAAAAAGCGGCTCCGACAACAGAGGTGGTCCCATCTGCACGACATGCTCAACGTCGCCACTGGCGCCGAGTGTGGAAAGATGGGGGCATTTCCCCTTCTGGACTTACCCCACCAGCTCCAATGGTGGAAATTGATGTTGTTGCTCTAACTGGGAACAGCTTCGAGCTGCTCAGGAGGGTGCGCAAGAACTCTCCAACCGCCATCTTGAAGAAGTCTCCTCCGCCTGTTGAAAACACAACACAGGTGAAGCCGGAACAGCCTCCTCAGCGGTTGTCCTCCAAGATCTGCAGAGTCTGGCGGAAAGTCCAAGACTCTGTAATTGACAAAGATTATTCTCGCCGACTGAAGAAGACGAAAGCTCGGGAAGATGAGGACCATCCCTCCGTCGTACCATGAAAGGTATCATCTGCATGGGTGCCTGCTGCAACGGCCCCCTCAACCTCGACCTCCTACAAGAGGAGAAGGCCGGAGAAGATCCCCATGTCGGCAGCAAATATCAATGGCAGTAGACCTAAACGCCCCAAGTCTGGGGGCATGGTAGTACAGACGGTGTACATAGTTTCCGGGAAAGAGGAAAGCCGTACTTCCACGGGTCATCGACCACTCACACGATCGGTGACAAAAGCTCAGGAGCAACAACAAAAGCTCCAAGAGATGTTGACGAGGATGGCCGCACTTGCTGGGCAGAAGAAAGCCCGGAAGTATCGTCGGAACAACGCCAGTAGCAGGAGACCGACACTGAATTCCTACAAAGGGTGCTTGAAAAGAAAGATAAAGAGGCCGCGGAACAAGCGGCTAATATAAAACAAATGGCGCTTCTGTTCCAAGATATGGTTGGGATGATGATCTGGTCGGATCCTCCAGCCGAAGACCCTCCAATAATCATTGAAGACGATAGAGGGGAGACATCAAACCCTCCTCTGGCCTTATCAGCAGCCAGGGAGGAGACGATCTCCAAAGCTACCCTTGAAGACTACATAGCTCAACAAATACAAGTGAGCGAGGCGGCAGGCCAAGTCGTCGGAACTGGGCGACCTTATCCAGGCTGGTACGACCAAATTAAGTACCCACCAGAATATACGATCCCCAAATTGCATGTGTATAAGGGGACGGGCAATCCGCACCAACACGTTGCTAAATTCAGATTTTTGTACGGTAATACCGGGGGCGATGACAAACTGTTACTTTGCCAGTTTGTTGGCAGCTTGTCGGAGACATCATTTGAATGGTACTCTGATCTCCCAAATGACTCTGTCAAGACATTCATGGAGATGGAACTACTGTTCACACAGCGGTTCACAAGCGCAAGCGAGCGCACCCCAATCACGGCACTAATCAATGCCAGAGTGAAGCCGGGAGAGACCTGGGTTCAATACGCAATTCGGTGGCGTAACCTATGGTCAAAGTGTGAACAGCGCATAGAAGAAGCTCCTGCTGTGGGCATGTTCGTAGGAACCCTTAATCCTCAAGCAACTATATCACAGTTTATGATGTTCTTCAAGCCGACCACATTCCAGGCGTTAATTGACAAACTGGACCAAATGGACCAGATGGGCCATAGGCCGTCCTCTTCAAAGACAGAGCTTCGGAATGAAAGGGGCAAAGGGAGAGCGGCCTTCGTCGCCAACACTCAACAACAACCGAGTGGCCCGAAACCGGTAGCTTGCCAAAACAACAAACCAAGATCCTTCGAAGAAAAGTTGAGACGTCCTTACTCGTTCTCCCGGGATAAAACGAGGAGACTATTCGAACTGGCAGTGCGCAACAGGCTCATCATTCTGCTGGATCCGAGATACCCACTGCAATCGGGTGGCGTCAAAAATCTAAATTACTGCCCCTACCACCGAATAGTAAGCCACCTAATTGAATATTTCTAAGTTTTAAAAACTGGGTCGAAAACCAGTACCAATAAGGCAAGTTCGCGCTGTCCGAAAACTGGAAGGTAAACCCGCCGCAGCAGCACGCTCCTAAAAAGGTGGACACGCCGAGGGCATCATGCTCATTTGTAGAAGAAGCTCCATGGGAAGTGGTCCTTTTAGCTAAAACTAAAAGAATGCTGAAGGATCTTCAAGCATGTCCGGCGATTAGGTGGAAAAGCCCGCCGGAGCCTGAAATTATTGACGGAATGCTGAAACCGCGCCCAACGCCAAAAGTTGGTAACGATAGACAAAACCTCCAGGCTAAGCCTCCGAAGTCTTCAAAGAACAATAAGAAGGCCAAGAAGCCCATCCAGCTCGACGGTAATCGTACAAGTCTACAGGAATACAACCAAGAGTCACAGACTCCAGTCACACTGAAAGAGTTCTTCAAGCATGTTCTTGAGAAAGGAAACAGTGACATTGATGAAAGAGACGGTTCTTTGGAAGAACCTGAGGATTATGTGGCGAGCTGCTACATGATCTCTCACTCGTCGATAAACAACAAAGAAGCTCCTGACATAGAGAAACTAGAGGCAGATCCAGAACCAAAATCCATGAAACCATCAGATGACCTGATCGACAAGCTGCTGAGCGAAACCCTCCAAAAGAGCAAAGCTGACCGATGACATGAAGCGGCCATATACGAAAAGGCCAAGCGTCGACGTCAAGCTGAAGAAGCCCCAGTAATGAGAAGTCATAAAGTACTCCAACCGGATTGAAGCGCACCTGCCATCAGCAAGAGCGGAATCAAGGTAGAGAAGCAGTTCGCCAAAGCTCTGTCAATGGGAATGAAGCTGCCTCCTTTCGAAGGAAATACTCCTGGGAGTACATGCCTCGACGAAGCGAATGTACATTTGAACTACTGCTTATACCATCGGAAGGTCACGCACCCTAGCGAAGAGTGCAATACCTTCAAGAAGTGGTGGCAGGGGTACGTTGCCCATTGACAATGCTTCAAGCGAATGAAACGCAAAGCCCGTCGGGAACATAGAAGCGCGACAGAAGAGCGTGAAGGAATAGCCGGTAACTTTCATATGGTTGATGCCATCCCGACAAGAGCAAAACCTCAAGTTCTTACCTTCGGGAGCAATTCTGACGAAGAAATAGCTCTCGGCCCTCTTTTCAAGGAATCCACCTCTGAAAAAGAAGAGGATATGAAGAATTGTGAGAACATTCAGCTGCGTAACCGTACGTTGCCTAAAAAGAATCTCGGACTTTCAAACAAAGGTTCGGGCAGAAGGGACAAAGGTAAGGAAAAAGTCCCTGAGGAGATTGCCTTCGATGATAGAGTCGTCGAAGAGCTCACAGCCAAGGACCCGCACAAGAAGAACAAGGTGGATTACAATGTCCTGGCACATCTGAGGAAAATACCCTCACAATTAAGCATTTTGGATACCCTTCTCCTGTCTAAAGAGGCACGAGATTCCCTGATCAAGGCGTTACAAGAGCCCGATCAGTTCCAAGCTTTCCTTACGGAAGAAAAGATGAAGGAAGAGCCGGCAGAGGTTCATACAGCTGACATCACATTCGGCGATGAGGATCTCCTCCTCAGAACGTGTGAGCCCAACCGCCCTCTGTATGTTACTGGGTACTGCCATGTCATCAAGATAGAGAAGATTCTGATTGACAACGGGTCCTCCGTCAACCTTCTCAATGTGAGAGTGTTGAAGGAGATTTGCATGATGTTCAACACCTAGCTCGGACAAAATTACTATCTCCGGGTTCGACTCGCAGTCATCACAAACGCGCGGGTCTATAATACTGACACTATGCTTCAAGTTGCTCGTCACTGACATCAAGTTCCATGTTATTGACGCCAAGACTTGCTACAACGCTTTGCTCGGCAGGCCTTGGTTACATGAGTATAATATGATCCCTTCCACACAACATCAGTGTATGAAGTACTTCATGGAAGGCCTCGAGTACACAGTTACAGGAGAGCAGAACCCATTCTCCGTAAATGATGTCCGCAAATATGAAGACGCTAAGTACTTCTTACCAGATTTCGAAGACATGGAAAGATGTCGCAAACCGGAGAATAAACAAAAAGCCATCGCCGCTATCCTGATCTTTGGGAGCGATACCGAGGAGGACGAAGAGATGGTCTACTCGAGACCACCGCAAGACAAAAACTAGTTACAACAATAATACGGAAAATAAGAAATGAAAAAAAAACAAGAAAAGAAATAACAACAACTAGTTACAACAATAAATAAAATTACAATACAAGATAATAAAATTACAAGGCAAGAAATAAAAGAGACAAGATACTAAAAACCCTCATCTTCATTAATCTTCCACTTAAAAAGCTCTCACTACAATTTTCATGGAGTAAAGAATGAAGAAGAAGAAGAAGCTAAACTAAACTACACTAAAACCTAACAAAAAGAGGCATGAAAAGAATATCCTTTGCTTGGCACAAAACTGGGCTATTTATAGGCTTAGTGCTGAAATCCTAGGGCAAGATTCTGAGCCCTAATGAAATGACCAAACTACCGCCAAAATCCGAGTTGACACTGAGTCACTCGGCCGCGGATCCGTGGTGAATCGGCCATTTTGGCCGCGGATCCGCGCTTCATTGAGAGAGTTGGGTTGTCGTTTTTTCTGGGGTTTCTTGTGTTGCTCTCTTCTGTTGTTCTACATGCTCCAAATTGAAAATTGCATCAACAATTTCTTCAGATCTGCAACAGTCCAAAGTGGCATCAAAAATAATACATCTGGCCTCATCTCCCTCGAGCTCCGCGCACCATTGATTCTTGTGTTGCCCCTGTCATGCTCTGTGCTTGTCCAAGAAACGAATGACCACTGTCATATGTCTTGTCTCTGAAACTGGTACGCGGCACTGGACGGATACGAATGACTGGAACCCGACTTTTATTTGTTGTCAACAGATGTTCTGGATTTTGGCATAACAGTGGAGATTTTCTATGATTTGCATTATTTTGGACTAGGAACCTGTAGCCTGTAAATATGTAGCAAACACAGATTAAAAGCTCCTACCTATAAACAAACGAGTATAAGAATGGGCGGTATTAAATGCAATATTCTGGTATGAACAAGTCTCCTTATACAATCCAAGGGCAACCAAAAATAAAACAAACACACGACATGAAGTGACCTTATGGAGCAGGAGAAAGTGGTTATCTCTACGCGATAACGTAATTAACTACAGGACCTTGCGCCTGCAGGGAAGAGCGTTCCCACAATCAAAAACCTCTCGCAAACGAGGGGGGATCTGACAAAGTCTGCTACAACGGCCGCATCCGTCCAAACCTCCGATACGCGGTGCCATAAATCAATTTGGCATCTTCGAAGAGGTGGACGGATAAACCTAAATAGCATTTACCCCAAAATTCAGGCAAGACGTCCGTCTTCCCGGCTTTCGACGGTGAACAGATTCTGGCACGCCCGGTGGGACCTTTTCCTCTTTCCACTCCACACTTCGTGTGTCGTGTTTGCGAACGAATCGCGGTTTAATATGGTTGCCCCTGTATTCGAGGTACTAAGATTTGGTGTCTTTCTCCATACAGAAAAAGAGATATCGATGGTTTCCAACAGCACCAATTGCAACAGCAAATACCACTCCGTCCCTGCTGGAAGAGTGACTTATGGGCCCCAAGCGGCCTCCATCTTTGCGATGCCGGTGGAACAGGTGACTCGGGCACTGGACTATTTTTTAGTACCATGCTCCCGCCAATAAGCTTCAATGCCTCAATGCCATCACAAGAAGCTCCAAAGAAGTCGGTCTTTCATCAGCTCGCAACCACCCCGTCCTCTCTCAACGGGTCATCCAAATCTGCCGCCTCAGTTTTCGATAGGCTGAGCCAAAGCTCCAGTAGGCCCACAAAGAGGCCCGCGATACCTGAAAGGGTTATCGCGAAGCGGATAACCATTCCAGTTCTGGTAGACGAAGTCGTCAAAGGGGCTTCTCCTTTTAAAGGACCGGTCTTCACAAGACTGGTCGTTCCAACTCTCGCTTCGGGCGAAGTCACCAAGGCTGCTTCCCCTGCCAAAAAGTTGTCCTTTGCAAGATTGACCGTTCCCTCTCATCGGACGTCGGTCTTCAACAGGCTGACACCAACAACACCCCATCAAAGCAGAGGGCATGAAAAAGGCACTCCGACAACAGAGGTGGTCCCATCTGCACGACATGCTCAACGTCGCCACTGGCGCCGAGTGTGGAAAGATGGGGGCATTTCCCCTTCTGGACTTACCCCACCAGCTCCAATGGTGGAAATTGATGTTGTTGTTCTAACTGGGAACAGCTTCGAGCTGCTCAGGAGGGTGCGCAAGAACTCTCCAACCGCCATCTTGAAGAAGTCTCCTCCGCCTGTTGAAAACACAACACAGGTGAAGCCGGAACAGCCTCCTCAGCGGTTGTCCTCCAAGATCTGCAGAGTCTGGTGGAAAGTCCAAGACTCTGTAATTGACAAAGATTATTCTCACCGACTGAAGAAGACGAAAGCTCGGGAAGATGAGGACCATCCCTCCGTCGTACCATGAAAGGTATCATCTGCATGGGTGCCTGCTGCAACGGCCCCCTCAACCTCGACCTCCTACAAGAGGAGAAGGCCGGAGAAGATCCCCATGTCGGCAGCAAATATCAATGGCAGTAGACCCAAACGCCCCAAGTCTGGGGGCATGGTAGTACAGACGGTGTACATAGTTTCCGGGAAAGAGGAAAGCCGTACTTCCACGGGTCATCGACCACTCACACGATCGGTGACAAAAGCTCAGGAGCAACAACAAAAGCTCCAAGAGATGTTGACGAGGATGGCCGCACTTGCTGGGCAGAAGAAAGCCCGGAAGTATCGTCGGAACAACGCCAGTAGCAGGAGACCGACACTGAATTCCTACGAAGGGTGCTTGAAAAGAAAGATAAAGAGGCCGCGGAACAAGCGGCTAATATAAAACAAATGGCGCTTCTGTTCCAAGATATGGTTGGGATGATGATCTGGTCGAATCCTCCAGCCGAAGACCCTCCAATAATCATTGAAGACGATAGAGGGGAGACATCAAACCCTCCTCTGGCCTTATCAGCAGCCAGGGAGGAGACGATCTCCAAAGCTACCCTTGAAGACTACATAGCTCAACAAATACAAGTGAGCGAGGCGGCAGGCCAAGTCGTCGGAACTGGGCGACCTTATCCAGGCTGGTACGACCAAATTAAGTACCCGCCAGAATATACGATCCCCAAATTGCATGTGTATAAGGGGACGGGCAATCCGCACCAACACGTTGCTAAATTCAGATTTTTGTACGGTAATACCGGGGGCGATGACAAACTGTTACTTTGCCAGTTTGTTGGCAGCTTGTCGGAGACGGCATTTGAATGGTACTCTGATCTCCCAAATGACTCTGTCAAGACATTCACGGAGATGGAACTACTGTTCACACAGCGGTTCGCAAGCGCAAGCGAGCGCACCCCAATCACGGCACTAATCAATGCCAGAGTGAAGCCGGGAGAGACCTGGGTTCAATACGCAATTCGGTGGCGTAACCTATGGTCAAAGTGTGAACAGCGCATAGAAGAAGCTCCTGCTGTGGGCATGTTCGTAGGAACCCTTGATCCTCAAGCAACTATATCACAGTTTATGATGTTCTTCAAGCCGACCACATTCCAGGCGTTAATTGACAAACTGGACCAAATGGACCAGATGGGCCATAGGCCGTCCTCTTCAAAGACAGAGCTTCGGAATGAAAGGGGCAAAGGGAGAGCGGCCTTCGTCGCCAACACTCAACAACAACCGAGTGGCCCGAAACCGGTAGCTTGCCAAAACAACAAACCAAGATCCTTCGAAGAAAAGTTGAGACGTCCTTACTCGTTCTCCCGGGATAAAACGAGGAGACTATTCGAACTGGCAGTGCGCAACTGGCTCATCATTCTGCCGGATCCGAGATACCCACTGCAATCGGGTGGCGTCAAAAATCTAAATTACTGCCCCTACCACCGAATAGTAAGCCACCTAATTGAATATTTCTAAGTTTTAAAAATTGGGTCGAAAACCAGTACCAATAGGGCAAGTTCGCGCTGTCCGAAAACTGGAAGGTAAACCCGCCGCAGCAGCACGCTCCTAAAAAGGTGGACACGCCGAGGGCATCATGCTCATTTGTAGAAGAAGCTCCGTGGGAAGTGGTCCTTTTAGCTAAAACTAAAAGAATGCTGAAGGATCTTCAAGCATGTCCGGCGATTAGGTGGAAAAGCCCGCCGGAGCCTGAAATTATTGACGGAATGCTGAAACCGCGCCCAACTCCAAAAGTTGGTAACGATAGACAAAACCTCCAGGCTAAGCCTCCGAAGTCTTCAAAGAACAATAAGAAGGCCAAGAAGCCCATCCAGCTCGACGGTAATCGTACAAGTCTACAGGAATACAACCAAGAGTCACAGACTCCAGTCACACTGAAAGAGTTCTTCAAGCATGTTCTTGAGAAAGGAAACAGTGACATTGATGAAAGAGACGGTTCTTTGGAAGAACCTGAGGATTATGTGGCGAGCTGCTACATGATCTCTCACTCGTCGATAAACAACAAAGAAGCTCCTGACATAGAGAAACTAGGGGCAGATCCAGAACCAAAATCCATGAAACCATCAGATGACCTGATCGACAAGCTGCTGAACGAAGCCCTCCAAAAGAGCAAAGCTGACCGATGACATGAAGCGGCCATATACGAAAAGGCCAAGCGTCGACGTCAAGCTGAAGAAGCCCCAATAATGAGAAGTCATAAAGTACTCCAACCGGATTGAAGCGCACCTTCCATCAGCAAGAGCGGAATCAAGGTAGAGAAGCAGTTCGCCAAAGCTCTGTCAATGGGAATAAAGCTGCCTCCTTTCGAAGGAAATACTCCTGGGAGTACATGCCTCGACGAAGCGAATGTACATTTGAACTACTGCTTATACCATCGGAAGGTCACGCACCCTAGCGAAGAGTGCAATACCTTCAAGAAGTGGTGGCAGGGGTACGTTGCCCATTGACAATGCTTCAAGCGAATGAAACGCAAAGCCCGTCGGGAACATAGAAGCGCGACAGAAGAGCGTGAAGGAACAGCCGGTAACTTTCATATGGTTGATGCCATCCCGACAAGAGCAAAACCTCAAGTTCTTACCTTCTGGAGCAATTCTGACGAAGAAATAGCTCTCGGCCCTCTTTTCAAGGAATCCACCTCTGAAAAAGAAGAGGAGATGAAGAACTGTGAGAACATTCAGCTGCGTAACCGTACGTTGCCTGAAAAGAATCTCGGACTTTCAAACAAAGGTTCGGGCAGAAGGGACAAAGGGAAGGAAAAAGTCCCTGAGGAGATTGCCTTCGATGATAGAGTCGTCGAAGAGCTCACAGCCAAGGACCCGCACAAGAAGAACAAGGTGGATTACAATGTCCTGGCACATCTGAGGAAAATACCCTCACAATTAAGCATTTTGGATACCCTTCTCCTGTCTAAAGAGGCACGAGATTCCCTGATCAAGGCGTTACAAGAGCCCGATCAGTTCCAAGCTTTCCTTACGGAAGAAAAGATGAAGGAAGAGCCGGCAGAGGTTCATACAGCTGACATCACATTCGGCGATGAGGATCTCCTCCTCAGAACGTGTGAGCACAACCGCCCTCTGTATGTTACTGGGTACTGCCATGACATCAAGATAGAGAAGATTCTGATTGACAACGGGTCCTCCGTCAACCTTCTCAATGTGAGAGTGTTGAAGGAGATTTGCATGATGTTCAACACCTGGCTCGGGACAAAATTACTATCTCCGGGTTCGACTCGCAGTCATCACAAACGCGCGGGTCTATAATACTGACACTATGCTTCAAGTTGCTCGTCACTGACATCAAGTTCCATGTTATTGACGCCAAGACTTGCTACAACGCTTTGCTCGGCAGGCCTTGGTTACATGAGTACAATATGATCCCTTCCACACAACATCAGTGTATGAAGTACTTCATGGAATGCCTCGAGTACACAGTTACAGGAGAGCAGAACCCATTCTCCGTAAATGAATTCCGCAAATATGAAGACGCCAAGTACTTCTTACCAGATTTCGAAGACATGGAAAGATGTCGCAAACCGGAGAATAAACAAAAAGCCATCGCCGCTATCCTGATCTTTGGGAGCGATACCGAGGAGGACGAAGAGATGGTCTACTCGAGACCACCGCAAGACAAAAAGCCAGGACCATCTACTCCTATTCTGGTCTTTGGAAGTGACTATGTGGACGAGACCAACACAGTGTTCTTCGTCCGTCCGTCAATGCAAACCTTTGCTGGAGCTGATCAAAGTTTACAAATTACCATGGTTCTGCAGCGGCATTACAAAGAACTTGATACACTTGATACGTACAGAGTGCGAGAGCTACAGACCTTCTATGTCCCTCCTAAGCAAAAAGGTGAAAAGTCGATCCTTTTCTACCAATCCACGGAGACTAAAATAGAGAAAGAAGTATGGCACGGTGCCGAACCTGCGCTCGACAGACTTCAACCAATATGTCTGCCCAGATACTAAGCAGAGGGACTGAAAAGGCTATTGAGATGCCAAGGTGTACTTTTCAAACAGACTGCTCGACAAGCCCAGTTCTATAACAAGATTTGGGACGCTCCCGGGACTCAGCGAAAGATGCCCAACGAGAGAATGGAGACGACTGGCCTTGGATACGTTCGGTCCAAGAAATGGGAGCGATTCCATGGCTGCCATGTTATAAATGATTTCGGTGGAAAAGATAATGCATTTCCATATAGCGCTGAAATTGAAACAGAGCGAAATCCAGCTGTGGGAATACCAAGCCCGTCATTCGAAGAACAGATTGACAAGCTAATAAGAGAAGCAGGTCAAAAGGTTCGGGATGACCACAGCCGTGAAATGTCCATTTACGAAAAAGCCAGGACGCAACGTATCATTTAGCAGGCTACGGAGGATGACAATCCCCTTCACTCTCAGCCTGCTGTGCGCTCTCTCGGCAAGGGAAAAGTCCAACGCGGAAACAATGATAAGATCAAGAACGGGGACGGCGTTCAAAGACAGCAAAGCGGATCCAAGAAGCCACGCAAGCGAAGAAAAGTCAGGTAGAACCTGTCTTTTATGAAGAAGATGGGTCGGGAGTACTCCTCAAGACAAGACAAGGACAATATTCAGCCTTGTCATGAAGCATCAAATGATGACCCTCCCGGAGTCTCGATACCCCGAACAGATAAACGAGGTATATCACCCGAATTATTGCTCCTACCACCGAGTAGTGGGACATCCTATTGAACACTACTTCACCTTCAAAGACTAGGTTAAAGATCAGTATCAGTAAGGCAGGTTTTCTTTATCTGACAGTTGGAGGGTAGCCCGACCACGAAAGCATGAGCCAAAACCAATCTATAGGGCGAGAATAGAACCAGATCAATATCGGTCTTGGAAATGGACCCGTACCTGCAACGTGACAACATTCTCAAAGGAGGGAGAGCATGAGAATATGGATGACCTCTCCCATTGCTTCGTAAATGAAGATGAAGACGAGGCAATCTCAGAATTTCTACCGGCGCCAAAAGAGCTGGAAGATGGGATACACACCACAGCAGACAACCTGAGAAAAATCGGCTTGGAGATGGCAAACGAGCCAAGGCCAACGTTCGTCAGTGAGCTGCTGTCTGAGAAACAGATGGCTACATTAAAATACGTGCTTATGTAGTATAAAGACTGCTTCGGATGGAACTATTCCGAGATGCCAGGATTAGATCCAGAGATAGCTGTGCATAAACTGGCGATATCGCCAGACGTCAAGCCAGTCAAACAGGCGCCAAGAAGAATGCGGCTCGAGCTTGAGATGAGTATCAATGTCAAAGTCAAGAAGCTAATTGACTCTGGTTTTATCCAAGAAGTTCAATACCCTGAATGGATCGCCAATATCGTTCCGGTAATGAAGAAAAAAGGGGCAGTACGCATCTACGTAGATTTTCGGGATCTCAATAAAGCTTATCCGAAGGATGACTTCCCAGTGCCTATTACCGAGTTGATGATCGATAACACATCCACCCATGGAGTCTTCTCCTTCATGGATGGATCTTCGGGGTATAATCAAATAAAGATGCATCCTGAAGACCAAAAGCACACTGCTTTCCGGACCCCGCTAGGCATATTCTGCTATAAGGTGGTGCCATTCGGTTTGAAGAATGCAGGCGCCACCTACCAGAGGGCCATGACGAAGATCTTCGATGACCACATACATGAGATTTTCGAATGTTATATCGAAGACGTCGTGGTGAAAAGCAAATCGTACGAGGAGCAATGGGAGCATCTGAAGATAGTGTTCCAGCGCCTTCGGAAGTACAACCTGAAGATGAACCCTCTGAAATATGCGTTTGGAGTTTCCTCAGGAAAATTCCTAGGATTCATCGTACGACACCGAGGCATCGAAATAGACCCATCAAAGATTAAGGCGGTTATGGAAATGCCCACGCCAAGAACTCTCAAACAACTGCGGTCTCTTCAAGGAAAGCTCGTGTATATCCGGCGGTTCATAGCTAACCTCTCCGGCAAATGCCGCCCCTACAGTCATCTAATGAAGAAGGGGACCTCATTCGTTTGGGATCGTAAATGCCACAGTACACTAGATGAAATCAAGCAATACCTGCAGAACCCGCCGGTACTGACCGCTCCGGTCAAGGGAAAGCCCCTCATCCTGTACACAACAGCCCTTGAAGGTTCTTTAGGCGCGCTATGGGCACAGGAAAACGACCAGGGGAATGAAAGAGCTCTCTATTATTTGAGTCGAGTTCTCCTGGGGGCCAAAAATAACTACTCCCCCATTGAAAAACATTGCCTGGCACTGATCTTCGTGATAACGAAGCTTCGACATTATGTCCTGGCACATGAAGTCCATCTCATATCAAAGGTGGATCCACTCAAGTATTTGATGTCGAGAGCCATATTAACAGGAAGGCTTACGAAATGGGCCCTCCTCTTGATGGAGTTCTCGATAGTATATCAACCCCTCAAGGCAATAAAAGACCAGGCCATTGCCGACTTTCTCGCTGAGCATCCGATACCCGCCGACTCTCCCTTAAACTGTGAATTGCCGGACGAACACGTGTTTGACACAATCGATGGGGAGAAAGAAGGGAGTGATACCCGATGGGAACTTTACTTTTATGGAGCCTCCTCCTTGAAGAAGCGAAAGCAAAACACCCCCATGATTAAAGCCGGGGTGGGCCTTATCTTCGTGACTCTACAAGGAAGGATAATGCGTTTTTCCCTTTCCTTAACAGAGCCGAGAATAAACAATAAGGCTGAGTATGAATCTTTAATAGTGTTGGTGAGTGCTGCATGCTCCCACAACTCTTGTGGCGCGGCGGAAGCGGTGAACGAAAATTTTCTTTGCATACAACACGCACTTAACCGAAGATCTTGTCTAAACCACAACTAGTAAATCCTAACTAGAGATCTTATCTATTATGTTAGGGATTATACCTTGATGATACGGTCCTTCGAGTCTTCTCTTGGATGCAACTCCTTTGCTCATTTCTCCTCTTTTGGTGAACTCCTTGGCTCCTTTAGATGTTGCCGATGTTTTCGATCTCCGGCCACCGAAGACCTAGATGATCCACCCGAGAGTTTTCGTGCAAGCTAGAAACTCTTCTCAAGAGTTTAACCTAGAGACTAAATTTGCTAGAAGAGGTCACTAGGATGATGTGGAGATAAGTGTATTGGATTAACTTGAAATCCTAAGCTTTGGATTCACATCTCATGTGAGGGTTTAAGCTAGGAAGAATGATAACCGTCATTTTCTTTCTTTCTTCTTATACACTTGTTATGATACACTTATCATAATTTTGTGTAGGATTGGAATGCCTTGATTTCACATCTCATGTGAAGGTATTTATAATAAGAAGGAGGAGGAGAGAATAAATGCATTTCATGATTAAAAAGTTTAAGCATGATGAAAAAGAAAATAGCACTAACTAAAGCATGTATTATGAAAGAAGTATCATGTTTTAATAGTACCTCCACTACAACAACCTCATTATCATGCTTATACCTTTTAATTTACACCTCACTAATTTATTTTCACAAAATAAATGATGTCATAATTATGTCATTATGAGGTGGCACCTTCCAGAAGGTATTCTTGTAACAATTACAAAAATACCCCTCCTCCGTATACCGTATACCGTATACTGTATACACGCATCCGAATTCCGAAAAATACGAATACAATTAATCCAATAATATAATACTGGTATCCGGCCAGTATTATTCTTCCGATTATTATTCCTGTAACAATTACACGAACATAATCGAAAACCTGCCGCAACACCTTACGGCTGCCGTAACAACTTACGGTCTCTACATCTTTCGCCTGAACGAGGGAACCCTCTGTGTGGGACTCTAAAGACTCGTCAGTACGCTGGCAATGGGTTTAACCACAAGCACGTCAGCGGCACTAGCTGTGCGTAAGGCTACCCAGGTACATGACGAAAAGGTGGCCGACGAGCGAACTCATCACAACCCTTACGAGCCTGTAAGCAACACTTACCGTACAGTCCGGTCTCTTCGTCTGATACGTCGCATATGAAGTCCAAGGGTGGTAAATGTCAGACCCCGGTAACTTTATAAGTCATGTTGATTTACGGCTCATAACAGGTCGAGGAACTACTGATAACACTTATCAGTAAACCTCGAGAACCCTGGCCAGGGATTTAGGTGTTATAGCCGATCAAACATAGCGCGACATCAACTCCCTATACCGGGAGAGACGAAACCCCTCCTATCGCTCACTGTCTCCATATGATTCGGGACTGTACCCAAAATCCACCTGTTTGCACGACTCAATAGAGCCGTGGTAGGGAGGAAATCAAAGTACAGTGGGAATCACACAAGACTCTATGACGATCTCGGGTCTACAGACTAACCTGTAGAAGTGTCACCAGAGAACTGCTATCTGACAATAGGTATATATACCATCTAGGAGTTCTCGGCGAGTCCGTCCAGTGTACCCAGTCTCCACTGAGCACCCGTACACCATCCTTGATGTCAAACACCGATGGATATGGGATCATCCATCGCCCATCATATGGGTCAAGATGCGTATACGCTAGTCTACTCTGGTGTATCGATGCCCTGTCTCGACACACCCTCGACTAGGAACAGTTATAGGATGTACTCATAGACTACCATAGCCCCACTAGTATGATCTCATCATAGTCCCAGTAGTCGAGTACAAATCCTAAGGGCTTTATCAACATGTAACAAAAGAGACAATCAGAGTACATGTTAAGATAAAGTACAACCAGATAGCGTACTATCATGTCGAGCAAGAAAGTCCTCCCTATATATGTCCAAGCATCCACTACAATATACATCGTATGTACAGTAATGGCCTCTAGGGCACACATATAACTAACAATCTCCCACTTGCACTAGGGCCATCTGTTGTGGTATCACATACCAAACAATTAGCCGTGGTTGAAGTATCTCATACTCAACCATCCCATAAAAGTATCTACTGGGAAAAAACCTTAGTGAGTGGATCCGCTCTGTTGTCCTCTGTATCTACTCTCCTAACCTCGATCTCCGTGGAGATCAACTATCTCTATAATCAGGTGATGCTGCCTAAGAATTATATCTGGATTTCCGATGGGACGGTAGTTCCTTGGCAAAAGCCACAACCCTATTGTCACACAATGGTAGGAACGAAGTTCATCTCATGAACTTATATATATCCAGACTTTATCTTTGATAGCATCCTTAGTAATGCCGTATCTTGCCTTTCTAGTATGTCACGGTATCTAGCTTGGAACTCCTCCAACATACCGTCCCTTTACTAAGGGTAAAGACAATGACTGCGACTGACATTCAGTCGTCCTTATCACCCTGGAACCTTTCCAGTAATTCTCCCTAGGATCGATTGATAGTATCTCATTACAACTAGTGAAAATCCTAACATCCAATTAGATCTATCTCATATATCCAAAACCCAGGATTTCGGAGGTATCACCTTGATCTTATATGGAGAATCTTATATGATAAGCGGAGATTGACCGAGTGTATCATAGAAAACTTCTTCCCTATCAAGAGTATGTCATCCACGTACTCTACGAGGATCACCACCATACTCCATACCATGAGGTTCTACCATGAAGTCAAACTCTTTGACTACCACATCAAAACAAATGTTCCAACTCCGCTGTGATTCTCCCCAGGATCGATTGATACTATCTCACTACAACTAGTGAGTATCCTAATATCCATTTAGATCTATCTCATAGATCCAAAACCCAGGATTTATGAGGTATCACCTTTGATCCTATATGGAGAATCTTTATGATAAGAGGAGATTGACTGAGCGTAGCATAGGAAACTCCTTCCCTATCAAGAGTATGTCATCCACGTACTCTACGAGGATCACCACCATACTCCCTACTACCTTTTATGTATATACAAGGTTCATCTATTATTTTGATGAAGTCAAACTCTTTGACTACCACATCAAAACAGATGTTCCAACTCCGCGATGCCTGTTTTATCGCATAAAACATCTTACACACTTTTCCGCTGCTCCCACTGTCTATGAAGCCCTCTGGCTGTGTACTTATAGACGCTCTCTTCTAAAACTTCATTTAGAAAAGCTGTCATGACACCCAACCACCAGATATCGTAGTCAAGGTATGTAGCAGTGGCAAGTAGGATCTGGATGGACTTAAGCATAGCTTTGAAAATCTCAACTTTTCCATGTACACTAAGTAATCTTCTCAAGATACACTTGCTCCTGATGGGGATTTAACCCTTCAGACAAAGCAACCAAAGTCCATACTTTGTTGGTGTATAAGGATTCCATCTCAGATCGCTAAGCATCCAGCCATTCTCACAGAGTCCCACTCCTGATGGCCTGCTCGAAACTAGTTAGGTCATACCACTTTGGTCAGGCAACAACCCCATCCCATAGGGTCCCCGTGGCACTAAAAGGTCCCTCAGCAGCTACTTTCTACGCATGCCCCCTTGCGAGGACTACAACCCGCCGGAACACCTTCCGGTCTCGGGACACGCTGGGGTAATATGAAATCCTCGCTCCCACTGTCATAGGGAAACCGAAGTATTTCTTAGGTGGGTGAGGAAACAAACTAGATCGGCGGAGAGGCTGAGGTTCGTTAGAGTCTATTGAATCCTTTGGTTCTACCAAATCATCTTCTGTAGCTGGAACTCCTTCCAGTTCTACCTCATGACCACTAATTTCTTCATAAGAAATTCCCTTTCACAAAGGTGGCATGCTGAGAGGCAAAGCGTTGGTCGCAATTGCAGCTTGAGCAGTTGGAGGATTTCGCGGAAGTAGCAGCCATCGATCCTTTGTTTTCTGCAATAGGCAAGACGCCAATTCTTAGTATCTTGAAACCCAAGGGCAACTGTTAGCGAACCGCGATTGGTTCGCGAATCACGACACACGAAGTGTGGAGTGGAAAGAGGAAAAGGTCCCACCGGGCGTGCCAGAATCTGTTCCCCTCCGAATGGCGGCCGAGACGTTGGGACGTCCTGCCTGAGATTCGGGGAAGATGCCAATAGGTGCAATCCGTCTGCCTCTCCGAAGATGCCAAGTTGATTTATGGCGCCATGTATCGGAGGTTTAGGCGGATGCGGCCGATGTAGCAGACTTCGTCAGATTCCCCCTCAGGGTGAGGGGTTTTTGATTGTGGGGACGCTCTTCCCTGCAGGCGCAAGCCCCTACAGTTAATTACGCTACCGCGTCGCGGTAACAACTTTCTCCTTCTCCAGATGGTCACTTCGTGTCGTGTGTTTTGTTTTATGTTTTCCAGCCCGTGGATCGTTTACGGAGACCGAGTTATGTCGTCGCCCGTAGGGCGTGGACTAGTCCAAATCCGTATCTTCTTAGATTTGGGTTTGGGGGTTTGGTTTGAGGACACACTAGCCATGCTTGAGGCTATGATCAACTCAAACATTTGTTAAGGACACATTAGTCTAGTTTAAGGCTAAGATCAACTTAACAGGATCATTTAGATCCGACAAAGGAGTGTTTGGACCCCAATTGTTCCAATTTCAGGACATAGTAGTCCGTCGTATGTGTGGCCGTCGGGACCCGTCACCTCTCTGACGACGTTGAAGGATTACAACGACGAATGTCAGAGGAGTTCGGAGATGTACCCTTGAGCCAGAGTTAATTAGGGGGATTCATAGTCCAGTCTGCTTGAAGGTCTAAGGACGCGTTAGCCATATTTGAGGCTAAGATCAACTTAAACGGGACCGTTTAGATCCGACAAAAGAGCATATGGGGGCTCTATTGTTCTGGTTTAAGGACATCGCGGTCCATGGGTAGTTTAAGGACATTGCGGTCCATGGGTAGTTTTTAAGGACATTGCGGTCCATTGGTAGTTTAAAGACATCTCGGTCAATGGGTAGTTTAAGGACATTGCGGTCCGTGGGTAGTTTAAGGACATTGCGGTCCGTTGGTAGTTTTAAGACATCTCGGTCAAGGTTAAGGACGTCATAGTCCATGGGTTTAAGGACTCCACAGTCCGGTATGTGCTCTGGATGCTTCACACGGGTTCACTGCCGTGCTAGGCGAGGACCAGGCTCCGCTCTGGATGCTTAGCACGGGTTCATTGCCGTGCTAGGCGAGGATCAGGATCCGCTCTGGACGTTTTCCGCGGGGTCAAAGAGTGACGTTATCCACGTTCCACGTAACCAGGAATTTTGTGTTATGCATGGGTTTAAGGACCCCACAGTCCATATCATGAATGGTCTTCGGGACCCGTCACCTCTTTGAAGACATTGAGGGATTACAATGCCAAGTATCAAAGGAGTGAAGAGATGTACCCTAGAACCGGGATGGATTAAATGGTCCTTGGCCCAATTTGGGTCAAGACTGATCAATTATGTTATGAGCTTACCGGCCCAGTTAATCACAAATTGAGGACTTATGGCCAGCTTGGGCTAAGTCCAGTCAGGTCTGGAATATTGACTCTTTGCTGGTCCATGGAGGGAGAATGTTTGCTTCTATCCCTTTAGCCAATTGGGCCAAAGCCTAGTGTTGAACACTACAGAGCAATCAGTGTTGAACACTGGGAATGGAGTTGTTGAGTTAGTGTTCAACACTAAGAGATAATTGGTGTTAAACACCAGCAATAAGGCTTTTTCAAATTAGTGTTAAACACTAAAACGGATCAGTGTTGAATCCTGCCAATAAGGCTTTTTAATCAGCATTGAATACTAAGGCTCGACAGTGTTTTAACATTGGGCTTGAGAGTTTTAATTTTAGTGTTAAACACTAAGGCAAGAAGGGTCACGTGGCAGCACGTGAGGGCGCCCTCCCTTCATTTGTTCCGCTGAAATTATCATTTCCTTCATAGCATCACGTGCCGTCACGTGATGGGCATTCAAATACCTTTGTGTTAAGGCTTCTGCTGAGGGTCACGTGGGTCACGTGGGGTGCTGCCTCAAAGGGGCTTTCTGTAGGGGTTTTGGGGGGTCACGTGGTAGCACGTGACCCTGCCTCTAGGTAGCTTCTAGAGGATCTGTTGATCTTTCTTTTCAGGAATTAAATTCCTCTGGCTTTAATTTTCAAAGGAATTAAATTCTTACTTCCCTTTCGATCCTTGAACCTTCTGTAGGAATTAGATTCCTCGTTTATGTGAAGAATAGGGTTAAACCCTAATAAAAAAACTTTTAAGGAATCAAACTTCCGTTTCCCGTCAGATTATGATTAAGGGACTTAAATTCCCATTGTTTCAACAGAACTAAATTCTTAATTAGGGTTAAACCCTGCTCCTTTTTATTTTGAAGGAATTAAATTCCCATGACACAGGGTCGAGCCCTACTTTTATCTTAGAGGAATTAAATTCCTATAGTTCTGTGAGAATTAAATTCTCATGCTTGCATTCTTTCTCTATGTTTTGGATCTGCATGGCAGGATCTCAACCCATTGAGAATTAAATTCTCAACCTTAAGGGGAGATGTGCACTTTGCAGATCCTCTATCAAAGAGAGAAGAAATTTGCTCTTCTGTTTTATATATTAGAGTTAAACTCTATAGAGAATTAATTTCTCTTTCTTTCGAAAGGCTTCCCCTTCCTTACCTAGGGTTTTTTGCAGAAGATCCGAGTCTTTTCAAAGTATCAAAGCTCTCCTCCTTTTTTCTTTTCTCTTCTCTGCGCTTGTATATGTCTTTTTTGTGTCTCTTGGCTCCTATTTATAGGAGAAGCAGCTGAATCAGTTGGTTTTTGACGAATCTTCGTTGAGAGATTTGATTTGCGTCCTTCATTCGTTCTGGACCTTTGGATTATTAGGTGAATTTTATTCACCGTTGGATTTCAAATCCAGAGATTCTCCCTTGTTATTTTGGTTAGATTTAAGGGGGAAATCTTTCCAAACCCGAGATTTTCCATAGATAAATGACCTCCGAATTTTTAATTTGATTGGATGAATATAGTTGCGTTCCTTTGGAAAGATTTGCATTTCTCTCAGAATTTAATTCTGTTGATAAAAAGGGCTTTGAAAGCCGGTCACGTGTGCCCACGTGACCCATGGTCACGTGTGAGCACGTGACCCCCTTTGGAATGAGCCTTTTCCTTTCTTCTGATTGTTGCTTAAGCGTCACGTGCCACCACGTGACTCTTGGTCACGTGTGAGCACGTGACCCTTGTTTGAGCTCTCTTTCCTTGGTTCGTCTGGAAAACGAGTCTACTGTCTTGAACGTCACGTGCCAACACGTGACCCTGGTCACGTGGAAGCACGTGACCTCTTCTGAATCCTTTTTCTTGACTTGATCAGAGAACTTGTGTGTCTTCGACACTTGTATTCAAATGTCACGTGTCGCCACGTGACCCTGGTCACGTGGGAGCACGCGACTCTTTCTGAAGCCCATTTTCTTCAGCGTAGTCAGGAGACTGAACTCGACTTGATGATGCTTTTAAGGTGTCACGTGCCAACACGTGACCGCTAGTCACGTGTAAGCACGTGACTCTCCTCTGAAGCTTTTCCCAGAAGCTTTCCTGATTTTAAATCAGGAAACAAAAGCCCCCACAGCGTTGTTCTCACGTGTCCGCACGTGAGTGCAACGCTGTCACCTCTTATGACCGTTGGATTCCTCTAGGGATCTGGGGAGACGAAACGTTTTCATTGTCTTCTATAAATAGCTGTCTCTTCACAGAAGCCTTCGCTTTGTTCATCTTCTTCCCCTGAGAACTTCTTCTTTGAGAATTTAATTCTCGTTTTTCAGAGCTTAGTTCTCTGTCTTGAAACAGTCTGCAGAGTTTAACTCTGTTCGCAAAGAACCTTTCTTCTCAGGTAATGGTGTTGAACGGCCAAAGCGCCTTCGTTTTTAAAAGAACTTTTTGGATTTCAAATCTGTATTAAGGGTTTCGCAAAGAACCCATTTTTCTTCAAGTCATTTAACCAAAATATGAGACCACTTGACTTCCCACAGTAGATCACTTAGGGTTCAGATGATCCCTTAGGGAGATGATGATGGCGGTTCAAACCCATGGAATTTAATTCCATTCAAAATGTTTCTGGGAATTTAATTCCCTTTCCTTAATAAGGAATTAAATTCCAACGAAGAACTCGATTTATTCACACAGAGAATCTCTGGGGTCTCTTGGCTCGAGGCGGTTTTCCTGCAATTAATGCGATGGGGATTTTGTAATGATGCTAGTGATTTTTATTTCAGGTATTATGGACGCCCATCTGTATCGTCTTGACGAGATCATTTCCTATGGGAACATTCGTGCGCTGGGCCGCAGTCAGGACCAGGAGTTCACCGATGCTCAGTGTGCCGAGATCATGAGCCGCTTTGATGAGTACAACCATCGGCTACTTCCCCGTCGCTCTTCCCTTCTAAGGCTGATCGTGCTGGCGATCCGGGAGGCCCTTCCTCTCTTTTGCGCCGGCATACCACTCGGGGACTTGGACACTGCCGAGGACAAGGTGCATTCGGTGTACCTTATGGGCCTGATCTCAAAGAGAAGGCGGGATGATCTGATCGATCTCCTTCATCAGATTTTTCAGCAGTCAGCCATACTGGGTGCCTACCGGAGGGTAGAGGACATCCGCGGGGACCCCGATGCTTGTGACCGTGAGAGAAAGCATACCCGGGAGGTTCGAAATGCTTGGAAGATCTTGAATAAAGTCAATTTTGAGTTTCTCAACCCATGCCCCGCGTCTGAAACCTTGCCATTGTAAAAGTTTTTCTTTTATTTTGTATCGCCTTCTTAAAGTCTGGATGATAAGCTTTGTTGTGTCTCTGTGTGTTTGCATGCCTTTTCTCTGAAATCTTGTTATTCTGTTACTATTGTTGTTTGTGCTTTAATATGCAGGGTAATACTCCATATTCTTCCTTTTTAAATACACTGCAGGTTTGGGCCTCACGTGTTCTACACGTGAGATCTCTTGATGCGACGGTTCACAAGATTTTCCTCATGCCATATTTTCAGTGCACAATATTAGGTGCTGAAAAAGGGGCTTGGGAATCGTTCCATCTCCTGGACTCTCGGTACCTTTCCATTTTTAGGCCCTGAAAATAGATTCACCATGCAAGATTTTCCGCGCATGGCACTTAATGCGCTTCATTATATATGAGGCTATAACCTTCTTCTCCTTTCTCAGGGAGATTCATATCATATATACATATATATATATATATATATATATATATATATATATATATATATATATATTTTTAAGAGAGAATCGAGTGCCATGGCTTGTAATCGCCCTCATGTTCGTCGGCAGCCGTGGGAAGTTCCCCTTGAGGAGATGATCCCCCGCTTTGCTGCTCGGTTGGTGGACCCCCTCCTTTCTGACAACGAATGTGACTCGGCCATGCGCGAGCTCTCGATCCGTAGAGGGTCTCCCCTCCCGATGGGTTCCCTCTGGCTCCGGATGATTCTCACGGCCGTGCTTGCCGATATTCCTCCTCACCCGGCGGAGATGACCTTGGCGATGCTCGACGCAGCAGAAGAAAAGCTCGAGGGCTTTCATGAAGCGTGCCTGATTACTCAGGCTTTGAAGGATTGCTCGATTCATCTGCTGGGCCAGATTAAGGCCCGGCGAGCTATTATGTTTGCTTTTGCAGACGAACACGGCACCAATCGATGGGGAGCGACTCCTCGTGAGAACCATCGCTTCGACGTGCTGGAGAAAGCAGAGAGAGAGATGGAGAATTTTGTTCTTTGCTTTCTTAACCCTTGTGCCATTGATCCGGCGTTTGGTGATCTTTTCCTTTAGCGTAGTGTTTTTAAATTAGTCCTCTCTTTTGTATGCTTTATGCAGAACTTCGATGTAGGCTTGGTACTAGTATGTATGTTTCCGCTTGCATGAATAAACTTTGGATTCTTCTCATGAGAACTTTCTTTAATTGCAAATGCTATCATCACTTTCCTGCGCATCAGCCCCCTTTTTGGGCATTATGAATGTGCGTGCGATTGCAAATGCTATCACTATTTTCTTTTGAATACTCATATGATTGCGATCGCATGCTTGCAATATGTCGGGAATCCTTCTTGTTGCCTTTTACGTCAGGTGACATGAGCGCGTTTTAGATCGACTACTCCCATTGGTTGGAAGCCCATTTATACGGTCTTGTAAATGTCATGCTTGCGAGGCCGCGGTCACGAAAGCGAGCTTACATGGTCACGTAGTGAACGTCTCGTTATGCGAGAAAAAGGGCTCGGCCGTAAATCTTTGGGGAGGGAACTAGCCTCCAAAGCGTTGGGCGAGCTTCAGGCCGGCCTTACCGCCAGGGCTAATAAAGCGTATGAATTGTGGCGGGTGCTTCAGGAATCGATCAAGGAGGTGGTGGCTCTTGATAAAGCCGCCACGTTTACTCGCGAGAGGGTTGAGGCTCACAAGGCCACTGAAAAAGAGTTTGAAGCTCGGCTCGCTTCATATCAAGCCCAACAAGCTCAGGCGGAGGCTCGCCTTCTGGAGATCTTGCGTCATGAGGCCGTGGCTCAGCAACAAAACGACGAGCAGCTAAAATTGCTACACCGGCCACCAGCTTAAGGACTGTATCTTTCCTCCCCTTTTTGTGCCTACTCATTGATAAGAGTATCTTCATTTTTGTTTCTTGAATTGTACCTTGTACCCTTTTTGGTTTATGAATAAAAGATACATTTTTCTCTTCAATGGTGTGTCTCCTTTTTATTGAATGCATTCTGCGGGTATCCTATCTTGATTTCCTTGCAGGACAGCAATGGCTCGGGATTCAGGGTTAAGATCTGTTTCCTGAGACTTTTACATCTTATGAGCCACGAGGGTCTCATAAAGAGCTTTTCTCCCAGTCGTGAGGACTTGTAAGCGCCGGATGCGGTTACCCTTGTCCGTGTTCTACGAAGTCAGGGGTTTCTCCAGATATCGTAGTTTAACGACGTCGCGGTCAAGGTTAAGGACCTCATAGTCCGTGGATTTAAGGACTCCACAGTCCGATGTTAGTTTTAAGACATCACGGTCAAGGTTAAGGACCTCATAGTCCGTGGATTTAGGGACTCCACAGTCCGACGTTTGGTTGCAGGGACCCGCCACCTCTTTGAAGACGTTGAGGAATTACAACGCCAGGCATCAAAGGAGTGACGAGATGTACCCTTAAACCGAGGCAAAGATTTGTAAGGAATAGGGGTGGTTGATTGTTAGTTTTAAGACATCGCGGTCGAGGTTAAGGACGTCATAGTCCGTGGATTTTGAGGACTCCACAGTCCGGTGTTTGCTCTGGATGCTTCACACGGGTTCACTGCCGTGCTTGGCGAGGACCAGGCTCCGCTCTGGGCGTTTTCCGTGGGGTCAAAGGGTGACGTTATCCACGTTCCACGTAACCAGGAATTTTGCACTAGATGCTTCACACGGGTTCACTGCCGCATTAGGCGAGGACTAGGCTCCGCTCTGGATGCTTCGCACGGGTTCACTGCCATGCTCTGCGAGGACCAGGATCCGCTCTGGACGTTTTCCACGGGGTCAAAAAGTGACGTTATCCGCTTTCCACGTAACCAGGAAGTTTGCACTAGATGCTTCACACGGGTTCACTGCCGCGTTAGGCGAGGACTAGGCTCCGCTCTGGATGCTTCGCACGGGTTCACTGCCATGCTCTGCGAGGACCAGGATCCGCTCTGGACGTTTTCCACGGGGTCAAAGAGTGACGTTATCCGCTTTCCACGTAACCAGGAAGTTTGCACTAGATGCTTCACACGGGTTCACTGCCGTGTTAGGCGAGGACTAGGCTCCGCTCTGGGTGCTTCGCACGGGTTCACTGCCATGCTCTGCGAGGACCAGGATCCGCTCTGGACGTTTTCCACGGGGTCAAAGAGTGACGTTATCCGCTTTCTACGTAACCAGGAAGTTTGCACTAGATGCTTCACACGGGTTCACTGCCGTGTTAGGCGAGGACTAGGCTCCGCTCTGGATGCTTCGCACGGGTTCACTGCCATGCTCTGCGAGGACCAGGATCCGCTCTGGACGTTTTCCACGGGGTCAAAGAGTGACGTTATCCGCTTTCCACGTAACCAGGAAGTTTGCTGATTGTATCCGCATTTCACGGGATGGGGGTTGACTCTTGACGATATGCGTCGCCGAGCCATGGAACTTGGGGTTGCCGCTGTTCCGTTTCGCTTGATGTTGTGTCGTCGGGACGATGAAGCTAGGAATTTGGCCTTCGCTTCATTTGCCGGTATCGCGTCTGCTGTATCGAGACGAATGCCACGGTGGCGATCACTAAGTTATCTGTGAACCGCCGAGATTTTGCTTGCTTCTTTTTATTGCAAGTTGTCCCATCATTTCGGCCATTTTGTCTGGAATGTTTACCAGGAGCGAATCGTCATTTGCCTCTGTCGACGTTTGAACAAAGGTGGCTTAGCAAACAGGGTTAAGGGTCCTATTGACCAAGGCTTTTGATTTCATGAGCCGTAAGGGTCTCACAAAGGTGTTTCTCCCTACAAGTCGTGAGGATCTTGCAAGTGTGTTTTCTCCTTAAGAATCGTGGGGATTCTTAAGTGCATGTTCTCTTGTAAGTCGTAAGGATCTTACAAAGAGGATTTTCTCCTTATAAGTCGGGAGGACTTACAAGGGTCGTTCACCATATGGATGTATCCCCAGTCACGGGTGGGACTTTGTTAGGGAAATGTTTATTCGCGCCCGTGGATTGTATACAAGGGTCAGTCCGAGCCGCTTGTAGGGCAATGTCGGAGGTTGTGGAGGATTTGCTTAAGAACAGGTTTAGGTCTCTGTAACTTAAGACTTTCAAATCTTATGAGCCGTGAGGGTCCCATAAGAGAGTTCTCCTTACGAGTCGTGAGGATCTCGTAAGTGTATTTTCTCCTTAGGAATCATAAGGATCCCTAAGTGTGTTGCTCCTTTGTGAGTCGTAAGGATCTCACGCAGGTGGTTTCTTCTTACAAGGTCAAGAGGACCCTATAAGTGTCTTTTAACGAGGTTGCGCCCTTTCGGGTTTTCACAAACACTCGCCGGTAGTCCTGCTGTTTTTACTCACGGAGCCCTTTCGGGTTTTCATCCGTGCCCATTTTGCTTGTGGACATACCGTTTTTTTTTTATTTTATGTATTTTTTTTTTATCTCGTCAGCCTAAGGATGCTGCGGTAGTAGTTTAGGGACGTTTCGGTCCGTCGTTAGTTTAAAGACATTTCGGTCCATCGATAGTTTAAGGACGTTTCGGTCCGTTGATAGTTTAAGGACGTTTCGGTCCGTCGCTAGTTTAAGGACGTTTCGGTCCATTGATAGTTTAAGGACGTTTCGGTCCGTAGCTAGTTTAAGGACGTTTCGGTCCGTCATTAGTTTAAGGACGTTTCGGTCCGTTGATAGTTTAAGGACGTTTCGGTCCGTCGCTAGTTTAAGGACGTTTCGGTCCGTGGATAGTTTAAGGACGTTTCGGTCCGTCGCTAGTTTAAGGACGTTTCGGTCCGTCATTAGTTTAAAGACGTTTCGGTCCATCGTTAGTTTAAAGACGTTTCGGTCTGTTGATAGTTTAAGGACGTTTCGGTCCGTTCATAGTTTAAAGACGTTTCGGTCCCTTGATAGTTTAAGGACGTTTCGGTCCCTTGATAGTTTAAGGACGTTTCGGTCCCTTGTTATGGGAGGGTCAGCTACTGCTTGTAAAGTCTGAGCCTAGGAAGATAGCGAGCGGACATAGTCGTCGTCATCTACCGTTGACCCAGGCTGTGGCTCACTAAGCGTAGTATTTCTTCAAGAAGCGGCCATTTATTGGCCTGAAAGTCCTTTCACCGTGCATGTCCACGAGTAGATAGGCTCCACCCTGGTAAACCTGGTCTATGATGTACGGGCCTTCATAGTTTGGCTCGAATTTTCCCCGCTTGGCACGATTGGGGATCATAGGTCTTTTGACTACCAGCACGAGTTCGCCTTGGCGGAATGCCCTTGGCCTGGTCAATCTTTCGTACGAGCGCGTCATCTTTGCTTTGTGGGCTTCTAGATGTTGTTGCGCTATGAGTCGGGTTTCGTCGAGGGCATCAAGCTCCTCAAGTCGAAGGTGAGCATTTTCTTCGTCGGTCAGTTCGTGGTGGACTGCCACTCGTAGAGAGGGTAACTCTATCTCGAGGGGGAGTACTGCTTCCGTCCCAAATACCAACGCGTATGGCGTTGTGTTTGTGGCCGTCTTGAATGTAGTTCGATAAGCCCAAAGGGCTTCTTGCAGCCTCTCGTGCCAGTCTCTCTTATTCCGGGAAACGGTCTTTTTTATGATCTTTGTCAAGGTCTTATTGAAGGCCTCGGCCAGACCGTTGGCTCGTGGGTTGTAAACTGAAGAATACCTCCAGTCTATATTGTGCTGCTGCGCGAAGCGGCTAATCTTATGGCTTCTGTAGGCTGGCCCGTTATCGGAGATAATCCGCCGTGGGGTTCCAAACCGATAGATGACGTGCGTCTTGAAGAAATGGAGGATATTCTCCGTCTTCACTTCCCTCAATGGTATTGCTTCTGCCCATTTGGAGAAGTAATCAGTAGTCGCCAGGATAAAACGATGTCCCCGAGATGATGCCGGCTCAATGGGGCCGACTATGTCAGTTCCCCACATTTCGAATGGCCAGCTGGCCACCGTTGGGTGTAGCGGATTCGGATGTTGGTGGATAAAGTCTCCATGAATCTGGCACGGGTGGCATTGCTTCGCATACTCGAGGCAGTCCTGGATCATCGTGGGCCAGTAGTAGCCCATCCGTTTAATTTTTAACTTCATCTTTGGGCCTGCTTGATGAGAGCCGCAAAGCCCGTCGTGGACTTCCTGAACGACTTTTTCTGCTTCGTCAGGTCCCAAGCATCTCAGCCATAGAGAATCAAGCGATCTCTTGTATAGAGTATCGTTGACGAAAGCGAAAGATAGAGCTCGTTTCATGAGCTGATGTCTCGAGGACGCTTCTTTGGGTATGCGGCGGGACTTAAAGTAGTCTATGAAGACTTCCCTCCAGTCCTCGGCCTTCTCATGGTCCTTTATTTGTAGGGTCGTCTGCTCAGTCGCTCTCTTTTCTTTGCATGATTCCGGAGATATTTCTGCCGGGGCGAGCACTCGACGGCTTTGTATCACGATTCTGACATCATCGAGGTTCTCGTCGGCCAGTTCTTTAGCAAGCTTAGCCAATGCGTCTGCTTTGCTATTTTCTGCGCGTGGTATGTTCTCCAAAGTGTAGGAAGGAATTTGGGACAATAGTTGTTGCACCCTTTCGCCGTACTTCACCAGCTCCGGTTTGCACGTTTGGTAGTCACCATTCACTTGACTAACGACCAGCTAAGAATCCCCGTATATGAGGAGGTCTTCAATTCCCATGTCAATGGCAAGCTCGAGACCTGCTATCAGGGCTTCGTATTCAGCTTCATTGTTTGTCCTCGGTTCTGTTAAGGAGAAGGCGAAGCGCATTATCCCTCCTTGTGGAGTCGCAAAGATGAGGCCTATCCCTGACTTGATCATTGGGATACCTTGCTTTTGTTTCTTTATAGAGGACGCTCCATCGAAATAAAGTTCCCATCGGGCGCTTCCACCGCTAATCGCATCAAATGCATGCTCGTCCGGCAAGTCACAATTCAAAGGAGAATCAGCCGGTATCGGGTGCTCAGCGAGGAAATCGGCAATGGCCTGGCCTTTCACTGCCTTGAGAGGTTGATATGTTATCGAGAACTCCATCAAGAGCAGGGCCCATTTAGCGAGTCGTCCCGTCAATATGGCTCTTGACATCAAGTATTTAAGAGGATCCACTTTCGAGATGAAGCAGACTTCGTGTGCCAACGCATAGTGCCTGAGTTTTGTTATCGCGAAGATTAACGCCAAGCAATGTTTTTCAATGGGAGAGTAATTGCTTTCTGCCCCCAGTAGAACTCGACTTAAGTAGTAGAGTGCTCTCTCTTTCCCCTGATCGTTCTCTTGCGCCCATAATGCGCCCAAGGAACCTTCGAGGGCGGTTGTATAAAGAATGAGGGGTTTTCCCTTGACTGGCGCGGCCAATACCGGCGGGTTCTGCAAGTACTGCTTGATCTCGTCTAGTGCATCTTGGCATTTTTGATCCCAGACGAATGGGGTTCCCTTCTTCATCAGGTGACTATAGGGGCGGCATTTGCCTGAAAGATTTGCGATAAATCGCCGGATGTATGCGAGCTTCCCTTGGAGAGACCGCAACTGTTTGAGGGTTCTTGGCGGAGGCATTTCCATGATCGCTTTAATCTTTGACGGATCTATCTCAATACCCCGGTGTCGGATGACGAATCCCAGGAATTTTCCCGAGGAGACTCCAAACGCGCATTTGAGGGGATTCATTTTCAAATTATATCGCCGGAGGCGTTGAAACACAGTCTCCAAGTGGTTTAAATGCTCTTCGTATGACATGCTCTTTACTACGAGGTCATCGATATAGCACTCGACGATGTCATGTATGAGGTCGTCGAAGATCTTTGTCATGGCCCTTTGATAGGTAGCGCCGGCATTCTTTAGACCGAAGGGCATAACCCTGTAGCAAAATACACCCAAAGGGGTCCGGAAAGCGGTGTGCTTCTGGTCTTCGGGATGCATTTTTATCTGATTGTATCCTGAAGAACCGTCCATAAAGGAGAAGATCTCGTGAGTAGACGTGTTATCTATCATTAGCTCGGTTACCGGCACCGGGAAATCATCTTTTGGACAGGCTTTGTTGAGATCCCTGAAATCCACGCATATACGCACCGTCCCATTCTTCTTCATCACCGGGACGATATTGGCGATCCAATCGGGATATTGTACTTCTTGGATAAATCCAGAATCGATTAGTTTTTTGACTTCGGCGTTGATGCTCATCTCCAACTCGAGTCGCATCCTCCTTGGCGCTTGCTTGACTGGCTTGATATCCGGGGATATTGCTAATTTATGCACGGCAACCTCCGGATCTAATCCTGGCATCTCAGAGTAGTTCCACGCGAAGCAGTCTTTATGTCGTAGAAGCACGTTCTTTAACGCGGCCACCCTTTCTTCAGAGAGTAGCTCGCTGACAAATGTTGGTCGCGGGTCCTCTGCCGATCCCAACTCAATCTTCCTGAGGTTATCTGCAGTAGTATGTATACCGTCTTCCAGTTCTTTCGGAGCAGGCGGGAATTCTGAGATAACCTCATCATCGCTGTTTTCGAAGCACCGGGGAGGGTTGTCTATCGTAATCGTATAACAGGTGCGAATCCACTCCCGGGGCCGAGGCGGATCCGGCTCCGCTCTTGCGGCCTTGGGCTCGTGCTTTCGTGGCGGCGTTACCCTCCAGCTGTTGGATAAAGCGAATCTGCCCCGTCGGTACTGGTCCTCGACCCAGTTCTTGAAGGTGAAGCAGTCTTCGGTAGGATGTCCTGCGGCTCGGTGATAAGAGCAATAGCCCGAGCGAGAGGCCTTATTAGCTTGCTCAGGGTGTTTAGACTCCGGAAGCGCGATCATCTGATGTTTTAGGGCGAGCTTGAGTAACCTTTCCGTCTTGTCTCGGGGGAAGGAGTACGCTCGACTCATCTTTTCTATGAAGGGCGAATCCGAGCTGTGCAGTACTCGATCTCGTAACCCTCTAATCCTGCGTCGTTGTTGTCGGCTCTTTTTTCCGCTTCTCGACTTATTTCCGTCTCCGCGTCGGGCCTTTCGCATGATGGGTTGACAAGGATGAGCATTCTTGCCTTTCGCAGCCTGTTGAAATAGACGTTGCGTCCTGGCCTTCTCGTAGATGGCCATTTCGTGGTTGGGGTCTTCCCGACCTTTCTGACCTACTTTCCTGATGGGCTTGTCCATTCGTTCTAGAAATGACGGACTTGGCGCCTCAATCGCGTGGTCTAGTTTTGATGAGGGGTTGGCATCTCCTGACAGGGCGTCCTCTTCTTCATCAAAGGTATATATAGCGTAGCTGTTATGAGCCCGTTCTCGTTTTCCGGTTCTCGCGTATCCAAGCCCGAGTGTCTCCATTTTCCCATTAGGCAATTTGCGTTGGGTTCCAGGGACATCCCAAATCCTGTTGTAAAACCGAGCCTGTTGAACAGTTTGTTTTAAGGGTACCCCTTGGTGCTTCAATAGCTTCTTTAATCCATTTGTATAGTATCTGGGCAAACGGATGGGCTGGAGTCTGTCGCATGTAGCATCTACGCCGTGCCAGATCTCTTTCTCTACTTTCGACTCTGAGGATCGATAGAATAGGATCATCTTCTCACCCTTTCGCCTGGGGGGGACGCAAAACGTTTGCAGCTCTTGCACACTGTGAGCTTGAAGCGTGTCGAGGTCCTTGTAGTGTTCTCGCGGTACCATGGTGATTTGCAAGTTATGGTCATCGCCAGGAGGTGCTTGTATTGAAAGCCGATTGGAGAATACGGCATTGACCTCATCTTCCGAATCACTTCCGAAGACCAGTATGGGAGTGGGCGTCCTCCGGTTGTTGTGTTGAGATGGCCCCGTATAAACTATCTCTTCTTCTTCTTCGGTATCGCTTCCGAAAACAGGGATAGTGGCGGCGGCCTTGTTCTCTGAGTCGTGACACCTTTCTGTATCTTCAAAGTCTGGTAAGAAGTATTTCGCATCCTCGTATTTGCGGACTTCGTTCACGGAAAATGGGTTCAGCTCACCCGTTACAGTATACTCGAAACCATCTTTAAAGTACTTCATACACTGATGTTGTGTAGAAGGGACGATGTTGTACTCGTGTAACCAAGGACGGCCGAGCAAGGCATTGTAACAGGTCTTGGCGTCAATGACATGGAATTTGATGTCTGTGACGAGAAGCCCGAAGCGTAATGTTAGTATCACGGACCCGAGAGTCCGTGACGATTGTGAGTCGAAACCGGAGATAGTAATTTTGTCCCGAGCGAGATGCTGCACACTCATGCAGATTTCCTTCAACACCCGAACATTAAGGAGATTGACGGAGGATCCATTATCCACCAGGATCTTGCCAATCTTGATGTCATGGCAGTACCCAGAGACATATAGGGGACGGTTATGGTCGCACGTCCCGAGAAGGAGGTCTTCATCACCGAAAGTGACGTCGGCCGTATGCACTTCTTCCAGTTCGTCCTTCATCTTTTCAGTGGCGAGAAAGGCTTGGAATTGCTCAGGTTCTTGTAGTGCCTTAATTAGTGAGTCCCGTGCTTCTTTTGATAATAGGAGGGCGTCGAGAATGCTGAGCTGAGAAGGTAGCTTCCTTAGATGCGCGAGGATGTTATAGTCCACTTTACTCCTCCTAGGAGGGTCTTTGGCAGCCAGTTCTTTCGCGACTTGGTCATCCAAAGTGATATCTTCAGTGACCTTTTCCTTTCCCTTATCTTTTCTGTTCGTAGGCCCGAGATTCTTTTCCGGGAGCGTGCGACTGCGCAGCTGAGTGTTTCCGCAGGCTTCTGATTCCTCATCTTTCCTTAGCGCGGATTCTTCAAAGAGAGGGCCCAGAGTCACTTCTTCGTCAGAGTCGCTCCCAAAGGTGAGGACTTGCGACCCCTCGGCATGAGCCATATAACAGTTGCCAGTAATTCTGTTGGGCCCGTCAACAGCGCTTCTTTGCTCCCGACGGCTCTTGCGTTTCATGCGTTTGAAATGTTGCCGACGGGCAACATATCCTTGCCACCATATCTTAAAGGCGTCGCACTCCTCTGTGGGGTGTGAGACTTTCCGATGATATGCGCAGTAATCGGGGTGCTTCTCCGCCCCATTGTGTGTGTTTCCTTCCGAGGGTGGTAACCTCATTCCCATTGACATGGCTTTGGCGAACCTTTTCCTCGTCTTGAATATCTTCCTGTCCATCTCGGATGCCTTTCGCTCTGGCAGGGGTAGTTCAACTCCTTCGTTTAGTTGCCCGCATTTGGTTCCTCCTGATGCTGCCATCTCACGCTCTTGGTCTGCTTTACTTTTTAGACGAATCTCGTCTAGGAAGGCATTGATCATATCAGTTGTCAGCGTCGCACGCTTTGGTTCGGGTTCCGCCTTCAGCTTCTTAGTGCTAGGAGTTTTCTCATCATTGGTAAACGAGTGGGAGATCATGTTGCAACTTGCCGCATATCCCTCGGATTCATCCGACGAGTTCTCTCCATCATCGTCCTCTTGAAGGATGTGGTTGAGGAACTCTTGCAGTGTGACAGGAGTTCGCGCCTTCTGATTATATTCTTCCAGCGCGTCGATTTGCTTCTGCAAGTTTGTTCGCTCGTCTCCAAGCTTCGCGGGCTTCTTGGATTTCTTCTTCTTTTTCTTCGAAGCTTTTAACGGCTGGGCGTGAGTATTTGGGCCCTTATCAGCAGTCTTCGTAGTTGCGTGGGGCTTCACTGCTCCTTCGATAATTCGAGGTTCAAGAGGGTCCTTCCATTCGATTGCAGGGCACGCGTGAAGGTCTCTCAGCATCCTTTTGGTCTTCGTTGATAGCACGACCTCCCATGGAATTTCTTCGATAAAGGAGCAGGTTGCCCCCGATGTGTCCGTCTTTTTAGGAGTATGTGGTTGTGGCGGGTTCACCTTCCACTTTTCGGACAGTACAAACTTCCCCTGGAGGTATTGATCTTCGATCCATCCTTTGAAGACGAAGCAATCTTCAATCGGATGGCTTACCGTCTGATGGTAAGGGCAATAGTTGGGGTTGTTCACCTCGGTGGGTTGTGGCGGTCGCCTTGGATTCGGGGGGTTAATAAGCCTGTTGCGTATTGCCAGCTCAAATAACCGTCTCGTCTTGTCTCGTGGGAACGAGTAGGGACGCTTCATCTTTTCATTATAATACCGGCGTCTTTCTTCCAGTTGATCTGCCGATTTCGGGGCGTCAGGTTGCTGTTGGGCATTCGCGACAAAGGTTGCTCTTCCTTTACCCTTATCATTCCGAGGTTCTGGCTTCGGGGCAGGTGGTCTATGACCCATCTGGTCCATCTGAGCCAACTTGTCGATTAAAGCCTGGAATGTGGTTGGCTTAAAGAACATCATAAACTGGGAGATGGTTGCGTGGGGGTCTAAAGTTCCCACGAACATACCCACTGCGGGTGCTTCCTCAATGCGTTGTTCGCATCTCGACCACAAATTCCGCCAGCGTATGGCGTACTGGACCCAGGTTTCGCCCTGTTTTACCCTGGCGTTAATAAGTGCAGTTATTGGAGTGCGTTCGCTGGCACTTGCAAATCGCTGAGTGAACAACAGCTCCATTTCAGCGAACGTTTTGATGGAATCGTTCGGGAGTTCTAAATACCATTCGAACGATGTTTCTGATAAGCTGCCAACGAACTGACGGAGTAACAGCTTATCGTCACCGCCGGTGTTACCGCAGAGGGCCCGGAACTGGGCGACGTGTTGATGAGGATTGCCGGTCCCCCTATACACATGGAATTTCGGTATCGTATAGCCTTGCGGGTATTTGATTTGATCGTACCAGCTTGGATACGGCCGCCCTGTTTTCACGACTTGACCAGCCGCCTCAGTCGCATGATGGACCCGGATTTGCTGGGCTATGTAGTCGGCTAAGTCAGCCTTAGAGATCGTTTCTTCCTTGGCCGTTGAGAGGGCTGGTGGTGGATTTGACGTTTCTCCTCGGTCATCTTCCAGAACGATTGGGGGATCTTCAATGGGTGGGTCCTGTTGGATCATCATTCCTATCATATCTTGGAAGAGAAGGCCCATGCGCTGTATATTAGCCGCTTGTTCAGCAGCCTCTTTGTCCTTTTTCTCCAATGTCCGGCGGAGGAACTCAGCGTCGGTTTCCTCCTCTCGGCGTGCGTCTGAGGATGTTTCTGGGCTTTCTTTTGGCCCGGTAAGTGCAGCCATAGCACTCATCATTTCCTGCAACTTTTGTTGTTGTTCTTGGGCTCTCGTCACGGATCGGGTCAGCGGTCGGTGGCCCGTAGAGGTGCGGCTCTCCTCCTTTCCAGAGACCATGTAAACAGTGTGCACCACCGTGCCCCCAGACTTAGGGTGTCTGGGCTCATTGCTTTTAGCCGTCGTTGCATGTTGAGGGATCTTCTCTGGCTCCCTCCTTTTATGAGCCATGGAGGTTGAGGGGGCCGTCGAGGTGGGCGTCCAAACAGCCTTTTGGGTTTTCGCCTGGTGACCAGCTTTCGGTTGGATCTTCAGCTTCTTATGCTGGCGAGAGAAGTTTGGATCGATGATTGAGTCCCGGGCCTGCCGCCAAACCTTATAGATTTTGGAAGACAGCCGTTGAGGAGATCGGGGCTGTTCTGATTCTATTTCCACAACCTTTTCTGATGGGGGAGGAGACCTCTTCAGCACTGCGGTAGGGGAATTCCTTCGCACCTTATTTAACATTTTGAAGCTGTTCCTAGTTGGAACAGCAGCATTAACTTCTACCGCTGGGGCTGGTGGAGTCAATCCAGAGGGGGAGTTGCCCCCAGCCTTCCTTATTCGACGCCAATGACGACGTCGAGCGCGTCGAGCAGACGGCGTAGAGTCAGATATAAGAACGGTTTCATCTTGCCCCCTGTGTGGGTGGGGGGTCGTTGTTGGTGTTAGCCTGTCAAAGACCGATGTCCTTTGTGCAACGGGAGCGGGAGCTGAAGCCGTTAATCTGGTAAAGACCGACTTTTTGGCCGGGGAAGCTGCCTTGGCGATTTCGGAAGCATGAGCGGCCGTTTTCTTAGGAGCAGCCTTCTCTGCGACGAATCTGCAGGATTTCTGGCCCAATCTAGAAAAGACTGAGGCGCTGACATCGGACGACTCGGTGAGAGGAGCCGTGGCAGGGGTGAGACGATCAAAGACCGACTTCTTGAGGGCTTCCTTTGTCAGCACTGGCGCCGTGAAGCTGGATGGTGGGAGTATAGTCCCAAAGAACAATCCGGTAGTGGCCTGAGTCACCTGGTCCGCCGGCATTGTGAACAACGAAGCAGCTTGGGGTCCATAGGCTATACCTCCCGGCGAGGCAAAGCGTTGGTCGCAATTGCAGCTTGAGCAGTTGGAGGATTTCGCGGAAGTAGCAGCCATCGATCCTTTGTTTTCTGCAATAGGCAAGGCGCCAATTCTTAGTATCTTGAAACCCAAGGGCAACTGTTAGCGAACCGCTATTGGTTCGCGAATCACGACACACGAAGTGTGGAGTGGAAAGAGGAAAAGGTCCCACCGGACGTGCCAGAATCTGTTCCCCTCCGAATGGCGGCCGAGATGTTGGGACGTCCTGCCTGAGATTCGGGGCAGATGCCAATAGGTGCAATCCGTCTGCCTCTCCGAAGATGCCAAGTTGATTTATGGCGCCATGTATCGGAGGTTTAGGCGGATGCGGCCGATGTAGCAGACTTCGTCAGATTCCCCCTCAGGGTGAGGGGTTTTTGATTGTGGGGACGCTCTTCCCTGCAGGCGCAAGCCCCTACAGTTAATTACGCTACCGCGTCGCGGTAACAACTTTCTCCTTCTCCAGATGGTCACTTCATGTCGTGTGTTTTGTTTTATGTTTTCCAGCCCGTGGATCGTTTACGGAGACCGAGTTATGTCGTCGCCCGTAGGGCGTGGACTAGTCCAAATCCGTATCTTCTTAGATTTGGGTTTGGGGGTTTGGTTTGAGGACACACTAGCCATGCTTGAGGCTATGATCAACTCAAACATTTGTTAAGGACACATTAGTCTAGTTTAAGGCTAAGATCAACTTAACAGGATCATTTAGATCCGACAAAGGAGTGTTTGGACCCCAATTGTTCCAATTTCAGGACATAGTAGTCCGTCGTATGTGTGGCCGTCGGGACCCGTCACCTCTCTGACGACGTTGAAGGATTACAACGACGAATGTCAGAGGAGTTCGGAGATGTACCCTTGAGCCAGAGTTAATTAGGGGGATTCATAGTCCAGTCTGCTTGAAGGTCTAAGGACGCGTTAGCCATATTTGAGGCTAAGATCAACTTAAACGGGACCGTTTAGATCCGACAAAAGAGCATATGGGGGCTCTATTGTTCTGGTTTAAGGACATCGCGGTCCATGGGTAGTTTAAGGACATTGCGGTCCATGGGTAGTTTTTAAGGACATTGCGGTCCATTGGTAGTTTAAAGACATCTCGGTCAATGGGTAGTTTAAGGACATTGCGGTCCGTGGGTAGTTTAAGGACATTGCGGTCCGTTGGTAGTTTTAAGACATCTCGGTCAAGGTTAAGGACGTCA
This sequence comes from Agapanthus africanus, assembly GCA_030015575.1. NCBI lineage: Eukaryota > Viridiplantae > Streptophyta > Magnoliopsida > Asparagales > Amaryllidaceae > Agapanthus > Agapanthus africanus. The sequence goes on from CM057337.1 coordinate 971,550,015, forward strand.
TAGTCCATGGGTTTAAGGACTCCACAGTCCGGTATGTGCTCTGGATGCTTCACACGGGTTCACTGCCGTGCTAGGCGAGGACCAGGCTCCGCTCTGGATGCTTAGCACGGGTTCATTGCCGTGCTAGGCGAGGACCAGGATCCGCTCTGGACGTTTTCCGCGGGGTCAAAGAGTGACGTTATCCACGTTCCACGTAACCAGGAATTTTGTGTTATGCATGGGTTTAAGGACCCCACAGTCCATATCATGAATGGTCTTCGGGACCCGTCACCTCTTTGAAGACATTGAGGGATTACAATGCCAAGTATCAAAGGAGTGAAGAGATGTACCCTAGAACCGGGATGGATTAAATGGTCCTTGGCCCAATTTGGGTCAAGACTGATCAATTATGTTATGAGCCTACCGGCCCAGTTAATCACAAATTGAGGACTTATGGCCAGCTTGGGCTAAGTCCAGTCAGGTCTGGAATATTGACTCTTTGCTGGTCCATGGAGGGAGAATGTTTGCTTCTATCCCTTTAGCCAATTGGGCCAAAGCCTAGTGTTGAACACTACAGAGCAATCAGTGTTGAACACTGGGAATGGAGTTGTTGAGTTAGTGTTCAACACTAAGAGATAATTGGTGTTAAACACCAGCAATAAGGCTTTTTCAAATTAGTGTTAAACACTAAAACGGATCAGTGTTGAATCCTGCCAATAAGGCTTTTTAATCAGCATTGAATACTAAGGCTCGACAGTGTTTTAACATTGGGCTTGAGAGTTTTAATTTTAGTGTTAAACACTAAGGCAAGAAGGGTCACGTGGCAGTACGTGAGGGCGCCCTCCCTTCATTTGTTCCGCTGAAATTATCATTTCATAGCATCACGTGCCGTCACGTGATGGGCATTCAAATACCTTTGTGTTAAGGCTTCTGCTGAGGGTCACGTGGGTCACGTGGGGTGCTGCCTCAAAGGGGCTTTCTGTAGGGGTTTTGGGGGGTCACGTGGTAGCACGTGACCCTGCCTCTAGGTAGCTTCTAGAGGATCTGTTGATCTTTCTTTTCAGGAATTAAATTCCTCTGGCTTTAATTTTCAAAGGAATTAAATTCTTACTTCCCTTTCGATCCTTGAACCTTCTGTAGGAATTAGATTCCTCGTTTATGTGAAGAATAGGGTTAAACCCTAATAAAAAAACTTTTAAGGAATCAAACTTCCGTTTCCCGTCAGATTATGATTAAGGGACTTAAATTCCCATTGTTTCAACAGAACTAAATTCTTAATTAGGGTTAAACCCTGCTCCTTTTTATTTTGAAGGAATTAAATTCCCATGACACAGGGTCGAGCCCTACTTTTATCTTAGAGGAATTAAATTCCTATAGTTCTGTGAGAATTAAATTCTCATGCTTGCATTCTTTCTCTATGTTTTGGATCTGCATGGCAGGATCTCAACCCATTGAGAATTAAATTCTCAACCTTAAGGAGAGATGTGCACTTTGCAGATCCTCTATCAAAGAGAGAAGAAATTTGCTCTTCTGTTTTATATATTAGAGTTAAACTCTATAGAGAATTAATTTCTCTTTCTTTCGAAAGGCTTCCCCTTCCTTACCTAGGGTTTTTTGCAGAAGATCCGAGTCTTTTCAAAGTATCAAAGCTCTCCTCCTTTTTTCTTTTCTCTTCTCTGCGCCTGTATATGTCTTTTTTGTGTCTCTTGGCTCCTATTTATAGGAGAAGCAGCTGAATCAGTTGGTTTTTGACGAATCTTCGTTGAGAGATTTGATTTGCGTCCTTCATTCGTTCTGGACCTTTGGATTATTAGGTGAATTTTATTCACCGTTGGATTTCAAATCCAGAGATTCTCCCTTGTTATTTTGGTTAGATTTAAGGGGGAAATCTTTCCAAACCCGAGATTTTCCATAGATAAATGACCTCCGAATCTTTAATTTGATTGGATGAATATAGTTGCGTTCCTTTGGAAAGATTTGCATTTCTCTCAGAATTTAATTCTGTTGATAAAAAGGGCTTTGAAAGCCGGTCACGTGTGCCCACGTGACCCATGGTCACGTGTGAGCACGTGACCCCCTTTGGAATGAGCCTTTTCCTTTCTTCTGATTGTTGCTTAAGCGTCACGTGCCACCACGTGACTCTTGGTCACGTGTGAGCACGTGACCCTTGTTTGAGCTCTCTTTCCTTGGTTCGTCTGGAAAACGAGTCTACTGTCTTGAACGTCACGTGCCAACACGTAACCCTGGTCACGTGGAAGCACGTGACCTCTTCTGAATCCTTTTTCTTGACTTGATCAGAGAACTTGTGTGTCTTCGACGCTTGTATTCAAATGTCACGTGTCGCCACGTGACCCTGGTCACGTGGGAGCACGCGACTCTTTCTGAAGCCCATTTTCTTCAGCGTAGTCAGGAGACTGAACTCGACTTGATGATGCTTTTAAGGTGTCACGTACCAACACGTGACCGCTAGTCACGTGTAAGCACGTGACTCTCCTCTGAAGCTTTTCCCAGAAGCTTTCCTGATTTTAAATCAGGAAACAGGCACCGTGTATCGAAGGTTTAGACGGATGCGGCCGATGTAGCAGACTTTGTCAGATTCCCCCTCGCTTGAGGGGTTTTTGATTGTGGGGATGCTCTTCCCTGCAGGCGCAAGCCCCTGCAGTTAATTACGCTACCGCATCGCGGTAGCCACTTTGTCCTTCTCCAGAATTTCACTTCGTGTCGTGTGTGTTTGTTTTGTTTGTGGTTGCCTGTGGATTGTATACGGAGACTGAGTAATGCCGTCGCCCGTAGGACGTGGATTAGTCCAAATCCGTATTTACTTAGATTTGGGTTTGGTGTTTTGGTTTAAGGATACGTTAGTCGTATTTGAGACTAAGATCGACTTAAACGTCCGTCAAGGATACGTTAGTCCTGTTTTGGACTAAGATCAACTTGACGTGGTGATCCATTTAATATATGGCCGTCGGGACTCATCACCTCTCTGACGTCGTTGAAGGATTACAACGATGATGTCAGAGGAGTTCAGAGATGTACCCTTAAACCAAAGTTGATTTGGAATTTTATCATTCATTTAAATGTCTAAGGATACGTTAGCCGTATTTGGGGCTAAGATCAACTTAAACGGGATCGTTTAGATCCGGCAAAAGAGCATTTGGAGGCTCTATTGTTCCAGTTTAGGGACATAGTGGTCCATAGATAGTTTAGGGACGTTGCGGTCCATGCTCCAGTTTAGGGACGTGGTGGTCCATATTCCAGTTTACGGACGTGGTGGTCCATATTCCAGTTTAAGGACGTGGTGGTCCATATTCCAGTTTTAGGGACGTGGTGGTCCATCGCCAGTTTAAGGACGTGGTGGTCCATCATTAGTTTAAGGACGTTTCGGTCCAGTATTAGTTTAAGGACGTTTCGGTCCAGTATGAGTTTGAAGACGTTTCGGTCCATCATTAGTTTAAGGACGTTTCGGTCCAATATTAGTTTAAGGACGTTTTGGTCCATCATTAGTTTAAAGTCGTTTCGGTCCAATATTAGTTTAAGGACGTTTCGGTCCATCATTAGTTTAAGGACGTTTCGGTCCAATATTAGTTTAAGGACGTTTCGGTCCATATTGATGTATGTGGTCATCGGGACCCGTCACCTCTCTGACGTCGTTGAAGGATTACAACGATAAGTGTCAGAGGAGCTCGGAGATATACCCTCGAACCGGATATAAATTAATTTAAGAGAGAGTTAGGCTCAGTCAATTTTATTTAAGGACTTACGGCCAGAATTGGGCTAAGTCCAGTTGAAAATGTTCACATTTTGTTTGCATTTGGCCTGTTAGGCCACTGTTTGGGCTTTCCCCTTTTTAGAATGATGCATAGCATTACTTCAGGCTATTTATGCCTATTTTGACCGGGCTCTGCCCTTTTTATTATAATGCAGAGCATTTGTTTTGGTCCATTGGACCTCTCAATTGGGCTCTGCCCCTTTAAATAATGCATAGCATTATTTTTGGTCTGTTTAGACTTTTTAATTGGGCTCTGCCTTTCTTAAAATAATGTGCAGCACGTTTATTTGGTCCCTTGGACCTTTGATTGGGCCCTACCCTTTAATAATGCATTGCATTAGATACCCTGACAGTGTCCCACATGGCTTGTCAGGTACTTTGCGCAATTAATGAGCGCAAGCGCTCGTGGAGGTGACACATGTCACGTTCTGGTGAGCGCAAGCGCAACAGCGCAGTGCGCTGCGTTAGTGCGCTGCGCTGCTGCACTGCTGACACGTGGCGCTTCCTGGCGGCTTGCGCAATAGCGCAGTTTTTGCAAGTGCTGGGCATTGTTCTTATTCTTTTGGATCAATTTCAGATCAGAGAAAACAGTTTTTTTCTTGTTTTCTAAAGAACCAGCGGTTCATATATGGTGCAAGGCACTGTTATCTTGAGAATATTTTAGATTCAGAACCAATGGTTCATAAAAAAAAGTGCAAGGCACTGCTTTTTATTTGTTTATTTTCCTTTTCCTTAGAGGTCCTTGATCTTGTTCTCAGATCAATGATCTGTTCAGAAGAAATTCTTCTTTTCAAAGGTTTACCTTCTTTTCTTTCTGATTTCTTCTCAAACTTTCTTTTTAGGAGTTCTCTAAATTTTTTCTCTGTTTCTCTGTCAATGTTCTCTCTTCTTCTTCTTCTTTTATTTTAGAAAAAAGGATCATTGGTCGTTGGGACCCATCACCTCTCCGACGACACTGAGAGATTACAGTGCCATATATCGAAGGTGTGAAGAGATGTACCCTTTGAACCATGTCTCACTCATTAGGGGGAAGAACAGGCTGGAGCTTAAGCTTCTCGCTGCTGAAAAAGGCTTCTTTGCGTTCGCGCACGTGCGTCGCACTTGTTGGACGCACGTGCGTCGCACGTGTTGGGCGCTCATATTTGCACGTAGCGCACATGGATCTTGCGCATATGCGCATTATGGGGGGAGCAAGCTCCTATGGAGAACGAGTCTCCTTTTAATTGAATATTCTCATGTGGTGTGCACGTACGTTGCACGTGGTGCGCGCGTGGCGGGCACACGTGCGTTGCACGTGGCGCACATGCACATTATGAGGAGAAGTAGAGCTTCTATTTATGGAGAACAGGCTCCTTTTAATATTATTAAATGTTCTCATGTGGCGCGCACCACGTGCGTTGCACGTGGTGCGCGCGTGGCGAGCACACGTGCGTTGCACGTAGCGCACATGCGCATCATGAGGAGAAGCAGGGCTTCTATATATGGAGAACAGGCTCCTTTTAATATTATTAAATGTTCTCATGTGGTGCGCATGTGCGTTGCACGTGGTGCCCGCGTGGCGAGCACACATGCGTTGCACGTAGCGCACATGCACATTATGAGGAGAAGCAGGGCTTCTATATATGGAGAACAGGCTCCTTTTAATATTATTAAATGTTCTCATGTGGTGTGCACGTGCGTTGCACGTAGTGCCTCATGGCGGGCACACGTGCGTTGCACGTAGCGCACATGGCACTTGCGCATATGCGCATTATGGAGGAGCATGCTCCTATCTTGGAGAACTAAGCTCCTTTGAGTATTGAATCCTTTGAGGATTTAACTCTACCTTTCTAAGAGGTATCCCCTCTTATTTATATGGGAGTGGTAGAGAAGCCATCTCTCCTTTTCCCGATGTGGGACTAAAAAATGCGTTTCTCATGTAGTAGAGCATTACTTTAGATTACACGTGTATAACACATTTGCTCATAACTTTTGATCTCGGATGAATTATGAGGCCCATAATATATCAAATCGAAGGTCTTTTCGAGATGCTTTCAATATCATCAGAATTTAGCTGTTTTTCATTCCGGAGTTTATCAAAATACAGCTCGGAAAATACTGGTTCGCATCTTCTTCCTTAGATCACATGTGCATAGACATTTGCTCATAACTTTTGATCCCGGATGAATTATGAGGCCCATAATATATCAAATCGAGAGTCTTTTTAAGATACTTTCAATACCATCAGAATTTAGTTGTTTCTCATTCCAGAGTTTGTCAAAATAAAACTCGGAAAATACTGGTTCGCATCTTCTTTCTTAGATCATATGTGCATAACACATTTGCTCATAACTTTTGATCCCGGATGAATTATGAGGCCCATAATATATCAAATCGAAGGTTTTTTCGAGATGCTTTCAACACAATCATAATTTAACAGTTTTTCATTGGGGAGTTAATCAAAATACAGGCCGGAAGATACTGGTTCGCATTTTCTTAAGCGTATCGCTGCCATTTGATACCTTGGACTCTTTTTCGCAGAAATTTTTGGCGGGAACAATTGCCACCCACTACTTTGCCCACGTAAGTATATATGTGGGTGAAGTAGTGCAGAGTAATGCATAGCGTATGACCAGTTTCGGGTTGGTATATAACTTTCAGAATTTTGATCTGAGAAGATAACGAGCGGACACAAGCGTCGTCATTTATCATTGACTCAAATCTCGACTCTTAAAAGATATAGTTCCAAACTCTCAATTCCATGAGCCGCACCCTTCTATTTCTTTATGTTTTACTCTGGTGTGAAGTAGTTTATACTCTCATGAGTAACTTCTCCATTTCAGTGGCATATAGCTTTAGCAAGTGTGGCTCGTAGATGGTCCATCTTAATCTCTTTGTAGGGTAGTAATGGCTTAGAAAACAGGGGTAGGATCTGTCACCTAAGACTTTTCAACTTTATGAGCCGTGAGGGTCTCATAAAGAATTTTCTCCCTACGGATCGAGAGGATCTCGTAGGTGTATTTTCTCCTTAGTAATCGTGAGGATTCCTAAGTGTGTTTTCTCTTATAGGTCGTAAGGATCCTGTAAGAGAATTTTTCCCTCTTACGAGTCGAGAGGACTCGTAAGCGGTTGTTTCCCTCCTTGTCGAAACTCGACTTCGGAGAGTGAGACCCGTGAATAGTATGCAAGAGACCGGTTTAGATCGACTTGCAGGGTCCCATTGTTCAGGAAGCAAGTTTTTTAGTCCCTGCTGCCTGAGGCTTCATCTTGCAAGTTGAGACGAATCGGGAATTTCCCGCGGAGGCACTGGTTGCCCTGCGAGCCGACGCGAATCAGGAGGCTCTCATCAAGGATTGTTTGTATCCGTGAGTCGAGGAATTTGCTAGGGATTATTTGTTTCCCTAGCGCCAAGGATTATTTGTTTCCTTGGGGTTGAAACGAGTCGAGAATTTCCCACGGAGGCACTGATTGCTCTGCGAGTCGACGCGGATCAGGAGGCTCTCGTCAAGGAGTGTTTGTATCCGTGAGTCGAGGAATTTGCTAAGGATTATTTGTTTCCCTAGCGCCAAGGATTATTTGTTTCCTTGGGGTTTGAAACGAGTCCAGAATTTCCCACGGAGGCACTGGTGGCTCTGCGAGTCGACGCGGATAAGGAGGCTCTCGTCAAGGAGTGTTTGTATCCGTGAGTCGAGGAATTTGCTAAGGATTATTTATTTCCCTAGCGCCAAGGATTATTTGTTTCCTTGGGGTTTGAAACGAGTCGAGAATTTCCCACGGAGGCACTGGTTGCTCTGCGAGTCGACGCGGATCAGGAGGCTCTCGTCAAGGAGTGTTTGTATCCGTAAGTCGAGGAATTTGCTAAGGATTATTTGTTTCCCTAGCGCCAAGGATTATTTGTTTCCTTGGGGTTTGAAACGAGTCGAGAATTTCCCACGGAGGCACTGGTGGCTCTGCGAGTCGACGCGGATCAGGAAGCTCTCGTCAAGGAGTGTTTGTATCCGTGAGTCGAGGAATTTGCTAAGGATTATTTGTTTCCCTAGCGCCAAGGATTATTTGTTTCCTTGGGGTTTGAAACGAGTCGAGAATTTCCCACGGAGGCACTGGTGGCTCTGCGAGTCGACGCGGATCAGGAGGCTCTCGTCAAGGAGCGTTTGTATCCGTGAGTCGAGGAATTTGCTAGGGATTATTTGTTTCCCTAGCGCCAAGGATTATTTGTTTCCTTGGGGTTTGAAACGAGTCGAGAATTTCCCACGGAGGCACTGGTTGCTCTGCGAGTCGACGCGGATCAGGAGGCTCTCGTCAAGGAGTGTTTGTATCCGTGAGTCGAGGAATTTACTAGGGATTATTTGTTTCCCTAGCGCCAAGGATTATTTGTTTCCTTGGGGTTTGAAACGAGTCGAGAATTTCCCACGGAGGCACTGGTGGCTCTGCGAGTCGACGCGGATCAGGAGGCTCTCATCAAGGAGCGTTTGTATCCGTGAGTCGAGGAATTTGCTAGGGATTATTTGTTTCCCTAGCGCCAAGGATTATTTGTTTCCTTGGGGTTTGAAACGAGTCGAGAATTTCCCACGGAGGCACTGGTTGCTCTGCGAGTCGACGCGGATCAGGAGGCTCTCGTCAAGGAGTGTTTGTATCCGTGAGTCGAGGAATCTGCTGAAGACACTGGTTTCTTCGGAGTTGGACTGAACCATCGAGATTTGGCTTCGTCTTCTGGCGGAGCCTGTTGGGAAAGTATGGTTCCCTCTTTGTTTACGCCCTTGGATTGTATACAGGGATCGATGTGATCTTAACTGTAGGGCCAAAGTTTTATCATCATTTTTTTATTTTATCTCCGCGATGCTCTATCATTTCAGCTTTTATATCGCGAAGGTCGCGACTGCCCAATCATTTCGGCTATTTTTCGCGGTGCCCAATCATTTCGGCTATTTATTTTATTTTCACTCGCTGCTTTTTATTGCGAGTTGCCCAATCATTTCGGCTATTTTGCATGCATACATTTTTACTTGCTGCTTTTTATTGCAAGTTGCCCCATCATTTCGGCTATTTCATATGCATGTGCGGCCGATTGGCTTTTCGCCGTAAGCCTGGAATTAGACACCGATTTCGGCATCAGCACCGCTACAACTGGGCTATTGCCAGGAGCGAATCATCATTTGCCTCCGTCGATGTCAAACAAAGGTGGCTTAGGGACCAGGGTTAAGGTCCTGTCGACTAAGGCTTTTGACTTCATGAGCCGTAAGGGTCTCACAAAGGTATTTCTTTCTACAAGTCGTGAGGATCTTGTAGGTGTATTTTTTCCTTAAGAATCGTGAGGATTCCTAAGTGTTCGTTTCTTCTATAAGTCGTAAGGATCCTACAGGAGGGTTTTCTCCTCATAAATCAAGAGGATTTACAAGGGTTGTTCACCATGCAAACATATCCCCAGTCACGGATGAGACTTGGTTAGGGAAATGTTTACTCGCGCCCATGGATTGTATACAAGGGTTGGACCACTTGTAGGGCAATCTCAGAAGTTGTGAGTATTGGACCACTTGTAGGGCAATCTCAGAAGTTGTGGGGGTTGCTTAAGCACAGGTTTAGGTCTCTGTAACTTAAGACTTTCAAATCTTATGAGCCGTGAGGGTCCCATAAGAGAGTTCTCCTTACGGGTTGTGAGAATCTCGCAAGTGTATTTTCTCCTTAGGAATCGTGTGGATCCCTAAGTGTGCTGCTCCCTTGTGAGTCGTAAGGATCTCACGCGGTTGGTTTCTCCTTACAAGGCCGAAGGGACCCTGTAAGTGTCCTTTAACGAGGTTGCGCCATTTCAGGTTTTCACAAATACTCGCCGGTAGTCCTGCTGTTTTTACTCATAGAGCACTTTCGGGTTTTCATCAATGCCCATTTTGCTTATGGACATACCGTTTTTATTTTATATATATATATTTTTTTATTTTTTTATTTTCTTCTTCTTTTTTTTTTACGAGGCCGCGCCTTTTCGGGTTTTCACGAACACTCTCCGAAAGGTTTTCACGAACACTCTCCGGTAGCCCTGCTGTTTTTACTCACGGAGCCCTTTCGGGTTTTCATCCGTGCCCTTTTTGCTTATGGACATACCGTTTTTATATATATTTTTTTTATTTTTTATTTTTTATTCATCTCGTCAGCCTACGGATGCTGCGACAGTAGTTTAAAGACGTTTCGGTCCGCTATTAGTTTAAGGACATTTCGGTCCGACTTTGAGAAGGCTGGTTACTGCTGATAGAGTTTGAGCTTAGGAAGATAGCGAGTGGACATAGTCGTCGTCATCTATCATTGACCTAGGCCGTGGCTCATTAAGCGTAGTATCTCTTTAGGAAGCGACCGTTTATCGGCCTGAAAGGCCTTTCACCATGCATATCCATGAGTAGATAGGCCCCACCCTGGTAAACCTTATCTATGATGTACGGGCCTTCATAGTTTGGCTCGAATTTTCCCCGCTTGGCGCGATTGGGGATCATAGGCCTTTTGACCACTAGCACGAGTTCGCCTTGGCGGAATGTCCTCGGTCGGGTCAATCTTTCATATGAGCGCGTCATCTTTGCGATATCTGTGATGTGATCATGTGATGTTCTGTGATAGATACAGTATACAGTATATATGATATATTATATAGACGTTACTTATGTTTTACACCCGCGCTAGCCCTGCCCCGCTCTGCCGTTAGTTACCTAACCTAACGGTGCACGAGGGGACATCGAGGCGAATGCGGATGGCATAAGTGTACGTCGTATTTATCTGTGATGTTTAGGTACTTAATGATGGGACTTCATTAATGTGATTAATGAAATAAAAGAAACCTAAGATGTTGTAGAATCGAATTTCAAAATAAAACAGGTAGCTACAGTTCTTGCTTTGCACAGCGGTATTTGTGATATATCCTGCACCTTATTCGATAAGGAAAGGACCGAGATCCCTTCACCGGGAGTGACTCCTTTAGCAATAACTGGCAGATGCTACACACTCGGTTTATCTTTTGATTGCTTTTAAGAGTTCTGCTTTGCACAGTGATATATATGATATATCCTGCACCTCATTCGACGAGGAAAGGACCGACGATCCCTTCACCGGGAGTGACTCCTTTAGCAAAACTAGAAAAGCCTCAAAAACACTCCATTTTAAAATTCATTCGATCCTACAACGATATCAAGTTCATTACGCAATAGGTTTTCAGAAAAACCTGTCGTAGCCCTCCGTCATTTCAGATAAGTTGTATATAGTATTCGTGCTGCATTTGTTGGCTTTCGTCAAGGTGCAGTGTGCGGTAGCTATATGCTGCTTATCTGCTAGCATACGATGCAATTGGATTAGGGTAGTCGTGCGGCTTTGTTGGCTTTCGTCAAGGGTCGTGCGGGTGGGTTTAATTCAATCAAGAAATGTACGGGTTAAACTTGACTAACGGGCTATGGTTTGTTAGCTTTCGTCAAGGTCATAGCACGTTAGGGGCAAAATATTATCGGGAATTTCAAGTGTTGAAATTTGCAATGAGATTGCATACCTTCTATGAGATAGTTGGATCCCGATACCCGCTGCGAGTAATTGTTACTCCTGCGAGAGTTTTACACATTACAATTAGCCGATCAAGTAGGTGTCTAGAAAGGTGTTAACGGGGTTACGCCTCTGGGAAAACGAGGTTTACATTAATTAGGTCCGTGCGAAAGCACGGGGCACCTCCCTCAAAGTACCGACACTGGCCTGGCTGAAAGATTGGCGAACTTGTAGTGTGTAATTAATCCCGGCTAGTCTATCCTTTTAGGGTTTGAAGAAAGATTTGATAAAAAGCAGTGGGAGCCATCCTGATTAGATAAAATAATAACCAATCTATTCTTGCAAGAGCGCACGCTGAGTGTTTTCTTCTCTCTCTCTCCTGGTAGCGACCATGTCATGCCTTAATCAAGAAAATAAAACGGATTATTGACCGAACCCGCTTGTTATACTGAGCTGGGGAACGTTGGTCCCGCTCCAACTTATAATTGTTATAAGACAGAGCAGGTAATTGGTGAATACCAGATTTCCCGTGCCGCCCAAACGAAGAAAGTGCATATGATGCATCATCTTCGGGTGTGTTCATTATAAAGAACTGTTTCTCAGTATCCTCCGTATCCTGGGTATTTGATACCGGATCAGGATCCCAGATATGTAAGATGTTACATAGGGCTACAAAATGGTAGAAAAACTGAGAACGGGTGATAAGTTTCATGAGGCAGAAAACGGGGCAAATGTTGCAGCCAAGTCTGTCGGTCACTGTCACCCTGTATTGTAATACATTGATTCTGAACGAATGTTATTAGATACCGAACCTGATATACAAAATCATATCACTCTCTTTATTAGTAAAGAAATGATAAAATTTTGTATTGTTGGATAATGTTTTGAACATTTCCTATATCAAAAGTTGATCGGTTCAGGCACGTTATCTAAAAGCATTGATGTTCTAAATCAAACTACAGTTCTTAGTATATGGAACACACACAAGAGGAAGAGTTCAGAAATGAACGGATCCTTCTTTTGGTATTGTAGACTAGGTCATATCAATGCGACCCGACTAGCTGAAGTTACATCTAGATGCATATTTAAATCAGTTTGAATTTACATCTTGTGAAACTTGCCAGTCATGTCACAAAGATAAGATGACCACAGCTCTGTTTATTGGAAACAGAGAAAGAGTTAGTGAACTCTTGGGATGATACATGTTGATGTATGTAAGGTTCCCTGTCTACACATGCCAGGAATGGTTCTTTATACTTCATTACGTTCTCTGATGATCTCTCAAGATTTAGACATATGTTCATGTTGAAACACAAGTCCGAATCTTTTGAGATATTCACAGAATATAAGTTAGAAGTAGAGAACCAAAATACGGGTATAAGTATTATGTCCTATGATGAGATCAGGGAGGAGAATACTTGTGCATGGAATTCCTGGACTATTCTAAAGGAGAATGAGATTCTCTCTCAGCATTACTCCTCCGTATACACCATAGCACGATGGTATATCGGGGAGGAGCAATCACACCCTATATGATAAGGTGTGCTCTATGATGAGTACTACTGAGTTACCTATTTCCTTTTGGGAGTTATGCACTTGAGAAGCAGCATACCTATTGAATAGGGTTCCAATCAAATCAGTTGCCTACCATCTCATATGTGATATGGAAAGGGAAGAGCCCATGTCTTAAGTTAGTTAAGATTTGGGGTTGTCCGGCTAATGTCTAAAAGCAAAATCCAGACAAGCTCGAGGCAAGGTCAGTTATGTACAACTGGAAAGGTTCCAGCTATACAAACTACAGCAGATGATTTGGTAGAACCAAAGGATTCAGTAGATTCCAACGAACCTCAGCCTCTCCGCCGATCTAGTAGGGTTCCTCACCCACCTGAGAGATACTTCAGTTTCTCTATGACAGTGGGAGCGAGGATTGCATCATGAGATGATGACCCAACTAGCTTCGAGCTGGCCATCAGGAGTAAGACTCTGTAAGAATGGCTGGATGCTTAGTGATCTGAGATGGAATCCATGTACACCAACAAAGTATAGACTTTGGTTGCTATATCTGAAGGGTTAAATCCCCATCAGGAGCAAGTATATATTGAGAAGATTACTTGGTGTAGACGGAAAAGTTGAGACTTTAAAAGCTAGACTTGTTAAAGGTTTTCGTCATCGACCAGGCTTGGATAGTGATGAAACCTTTTCAAGTAGCTATGCTTAAGTCCATCCAGATCCTACTTGTCACGGCTACATACCATGACTACGATATCTGGTGGTTGGGTGTCATGACTGCTTTTCTAGATGGTGTTTTAGAAGAGTGCGTCTGTAAGTACACAGCCAGAGGGCTTCGTAGACAGTGGGAGCAGCGGAAACGAGTGCAAGATGTTTTATGTGATAAAACAGGCATCGCGGAGTTGGAACGTCTGTTTTGATGTAGTAGTCAAAGAGTTTGACATCATCAAAATAGTAGATGAACCTTGTATAAACAAAAACGTAGTAGGGAGTATGGTGGTGATCCTCGTAGAGTACGTGGATGACATACTCTTGATAGGGAAGGAGTTTCCTATGCTACGCTCGATAAATCTCCGCTTATCACAAGGATTCTCCATATAGGATCAAAATGATACCTCCTAAATCCTGAGTTTTGGATCTATGAGATAGATTTAATTGGATGTTAGGATTCTCACTAGTTGTAGTGAGATGGTATCAATCGATCCTGGGAAGAATCACTGGAAGTGTTCCAGGGTGATAAAGACGACTGAATGTCAGTCGCAGGCATTGTCTTTACCCTCAGTAAAGGGACGGTATGTTGGAAGAGTTCCAAGCTAGATACCGTGACATACTAGACGATAAAGGCAGGATACATCGCTACTAAAGATGCTACCAAAGAAGCTGTTTGGGTGTATATTGGTTCATGAGATGAACTATGTTCCTCCCATTGTGTGACAATGGAGTTGTGGCTTATGCCAAGGAACGCAGGTCCCATCAGTGATCCAGACATATTCTAAGGCAGTATCACCTGATCATGGAGATGGTTGATCTCTAAGGGATCGAGGTTAGGAGAGTAGACTCAGAGGACAACACGGCGGATCCATTCACGAAGGCCTATTCCCAGAGAGAGACTTTTATGGGATGGTTGAGTATGAGATACTACAACCACTGCTACAGATGGCCCTAGTGCAAGTGAGAGATTGTTAGTTATATGTATGCCCTAGAGGCCATTACTGTACATAGGATGTATATTGTAGTGGATGCTGGGACATATATAGGGAGGACTTTCTTGCTCGACATGATAGTATGCTATCTGGTTACTCTTTACCTTAACGTGTACTCAGATTGTCTCTCTATTACATGTTAGTAAAGCCCTTAGGATGTGTACTTGACTACCTGGACTATGATGCGGATCATACTAGTGGGGACATGGTAGTCCATAAGTACATCCTTCAAAGTCCCTAGTCGTGGGTATATCGAGACGGGGCATCGATATACCAGAGTAGACTAGCGTGTACCTTCTCGACCCATACAGATGGGCGATGGATGATCCCATATCCATCGGTGTTTGACATCAGAGATGATATACGGGTGCTCAGTAGAGACTGGGTACACTGGACGGACTCGCCGAGAACTCCCAGATGGTATTATACCTTACGTCAGATGGCAGTTCTCTGGTGACACTGGTACAGAGTAGTCTGTTGACCCGAGATCGTCATAGAGTCTTGTGTGGTTCCCACTGTGCTTTGATTTCCATCTTCCCACGTCCAAGAGGGCGTGCAAAACGGTGGTTTTTGGGTACAGTCCCGAGTCACATGGAGGCAATGAGCGATAGGAGGGGATTCGTCTCTCCCGGTATAGGGAGTTGATGTTGCGCTGTGTTCGATTGGCTATAACAGGAAATCCCTGGCCAGGGTTGCTGAGATTTACTGGTAAGTGTTACCAGTAGTTTCTCGAATTGTTATAGACCTCATATCGACACGACTTATCGAGCTATTGGGGTCTGACGTTTACCACCCCTAGGCAAGATATACGACATATCAGACGATCAGACCGGACTGTACGGTAGTGTTACTGGTTGGATTCACAGGAGGGTGAGCGGGCTTGCTCGTCGATCTTCTCATCGCTCAATACCCGGGTGGCCGTTACGTTTAGCAGACCGCTTGCGGCTTGTGGGTGTTTGATATGATCATCATCTGCTGCCGGCGTATTGACGAGTCTTTAGAGTCCTACACAGAGGTTTCCTGGCTCAAGTGAAACGAAATAGGAGCACATATGAGATATGTGCGGAAACGAGAATAATGCGTGTATGTGATACCGTATTTCATTCTCGCGATCAATGTGTCGAATGGTTGTATGCGATATAACCTAGTTATCGATTCAAGCGTTGATTTGATAAGCCGATACATTGTATACTAGTCGGTTGTGTGCGACATGACCGGATTATTGAATCAAGTGTTGATTTAATGCATAATTATATATTTGATATATTACTTTGCATTAACTAGTATTGGTTCACTTTAAATGGATTTTCTCACTTGTTTGTGCACATTGTATATATGATATATTTTTTGTGCACAAGATTGTATCATGTTTGATGATACATGATAGTTTGGTTTTGTGTAAAGAATTAAACCATGGTTACTTAAGTGGTTAGGGTTTCATTTCCTTTTCTCATTTATTTATCTATTTATTTCATTTAGAAAAGATAAAGAGAAAAAGAATGGTTGCTAGTTTTGTTTTATTTGAAGCTTCTTGAAGCTTTGAACAAGTCCACCATTCTTGTCTCTTCTCTAACCCTAACCACTCATCTAACCTTAGTTAAATCTCTACACTAAACCATGGTTGAGATTATGATAAGTATCATATTGTTTTTATTTTTAATAACAACTTATCATATATTCTTCTTCTTCTTCATCTTCTTCTTCAATGATGAAACCTTCACTTCATCAATGGTGATTGATGAAAATGAGTGAGAAATCCAATTCTAAAGTCTACCCACTTCCTATTTCTTCATCCTCTACCTCTTTTCAAGTAGTAGAGTGTGTTTTTCTTCACAAGTTTCTTGACTTGGTGAAGTTGGAGCTTGATCTAGTGATGCCTCGACGTAGATCATCTTCGGCATCGACGTCGACGACCTAGCCCGTCCATTCTCCGATGAAGCCGACGCTAGAGCCCGGGGTTCGACTTGGACAGCGAGGAGACTTCATTGCGGAGGTATGGAGGTGGAGGACCGGATCTACAAAGGTTGTATATCCGTTCTTTTAGTTTAGCTGTAAACTAGTTTCATTTTATCGCCTAAACATCTAGCCAACGATCTAGTCTAGGGTTTCTCGGCACCGTATTTTTTGAAATTGGCATGGTTGATGCCTTGTGAGACCTCTTGGGAGTGCCCAGGAACCCTACAGTGGTATCAGAGCCTAGCTAGAGCCTTAGGCGAAGTCTAGACAGAGTTTGAAACCCGAACGAACCCGAAACCCTAACGCAAACATGCTCTCTGGACTTTTTCTAAAAACTGGGATTTTTCCAGATTAAAAATGCTTAAAAAATTCAGCAGGGAATTATAAGAATTACGGCGCAAAAATATTTTCATGATCCCTCTAATATGCGGCGGAACCGCGGCATAAGCCTAGCTTATGCGGCGGTTCCGCGGCAAGTCAATGACATCATCATTTACTATTTGCACAGTAATTCCTATTTAACTGTGCTGAGTTTTCTGGGAATTTTTAATATTTATTCAAGAGTTGAATTTTCTGGGGTTGTTTTGGGGATTCGGTGTTTCGATCGGAGTATCAGATTTTGTCTATGTGGCTTTCCGGATAAATTTTAGAATATGTTAAAAAGTTCGACCGGATATAAATACCCAATTTTTCCCCTGTCGGGAAATTCCAAGTGTTGGATTTTTCCGTAGTTTAAAGACGTTCTAGCTAGTGCAAGTAACTCAATGGACCCTCTAGAAGACAACAAACCTTAACTCGATTATGTGACCGTCTTGAACTGCCCTTTGAACCTTCGGGTTTGGGGCAGTACGGCGTGCCACATGTGAGGCGTTGGCTTGATCCTTCTACGGCTGGACCGTTGGTACTGAGGCACGAACTGAATGTTTTTAGACTTGTTTCATGTGTTGATCTGTATCGGGAAAACTTGGGTGTTCGATTGTTCGATCGGAAAGTTTGACATTTTCTATTTATCCGGAAAAGGATACAATAATTGGAATTCACAATAAGTTATGAGATAACTGAATGAATGTTATAAACATAGCAGTTTAGTCTCACTTGATCGGTTGCCACGGAATTTTGATGTGATCAAAAGTCCGTCGCAATCACGTAGCGTACGCGGATACTCGCTGGGTAAACTTAATAGACAGCTACACCCCATAGCCCCGACCAAGTGACTGTAGGAGAACCCCGTCGCCGAAAGCATCTGTTCGGGTGCTCGCGGCAGCGGTGTTCCGCCTTGGTGCACTTCGTCGACGGTATTGGGGGTGCGACTGTCTACTGAAGTTTGCGACGAGCATTCGATCAGTTTTTCGGGAATCCTGTTGAATTGCCCGACTTGATATTGAAAAGTGTTTTCGATAATGAGACTAAAATGCGGGGTTTATAACTGTTAGGCATGTAAGTAATTCATTTGATTAGGCATGCGATGTCTATGCATATTGCGGATTCCAACTGTTGTAGTTTTACACTTTTTTTTCTGTGACCGTAAGTGTAATATGTGATATCGCCGGTTTCGTTGCTATATGTCAACGACAATTGGGATACGCATGTTTACTTACGTTGATGACATGTGATGTTATGTGTTGCTGGATATGTTATATTGGATCGTCGTGTATGAATAGCCGGGGGGTTTTATGTGAGATGAGTGTTTTTCATTTTCATTCATGTAAAAACTGTATGTAATATTCTTTTATTGGGGCACTTCCAGGTTGCGGAAGTTGTCACCCTTTGTATATTATTTACTTTTCCGCACTAGGATAGACCCAAGGAGGAGGGCACAAGTAACCGGGTTCTGGAGTCCAGTGGGAGACCAACTCGAGGAGTCGAGTCCGGGTATCCTAACTCCAGAATTGGTAGGGTTGCTTGCCGCTCTCGTAAGGGTCTAGGGGTGTGGGTTTGGCTATTCATCGCGGCCGTGGAATCCGTGTTGTATACTGGCTCGTATTAAAAACACGGACGTCCTAGTATTTCCAATATTTCATATGTTTCTTCTGCTGCGATATCTGTGATGTGATCATGTGATGTTCTGTGATAGATACAGTATACAGTATATATGATATATTATATAGATGTTACTTATGTTTTACACCCGCGCTAGCCCTGCCCCGCTATGCCGTTAGTTACCTAACCTAACGGTGCACGAGGGGACATCGAGGCGAATGCGGATGGCATAAGTGTACGTCGTATTTATCTGTGATGTTTAGGTACTTAATGATGGGACTTCATTAATGTGATTAATGAAATAAAAGAAACCTAAGATGTTGTAGAATCGAATTTCAAAATAAAACAGGTAGCTACAGTTCTTGCTTTGCACAGCGGTATTTGTGATATATCCTGCACCTTATTCGATAAGGAAAGGACCGAGATCCCTTCACCGGGAGTGACTCCTTTAGCAATAACTGGCAGATGCTACACACTCGGTTTGTCTTTTGATTGCTTTTAAGAGTTCTGCTTTGCACAGTGATATATATGATATATCCTGCACCTCATTCGACGAGGAAAGGACCGACGATCCCTTCACCGGGAGTGACTCCTTTAGCAAAACTAGAAAAGCCTCAAAAACACTCCATTTTAAAATTCATTCGATCCTACAACGATATCAAGTTCATTACGCAATAGGTTTTCAGAAAAACCTGTCGTAGCCCTCCGTCATTTCAGATAAGTTGTATATAGTATTCGTGCTGCATTTGTTGGCTTTCGTCAAGGTGCAGTGTGCGGTAGCTATATGCTGCTTATCTGCTAGCATACGATGAGATTGGATTAGGGTAGTCGTGCGGCTTTGTTGGCTTTCGTCAAGGGTCGTGCGGGTGGGTTTAATTCAATCAAGAAATGTACGGGTTGAACTTAACTAACGGGCTATGGTTTGTTGGCTTTCGTCAAGGTCATAGCACGTTAGGGGCAAAATATTATCGGGAATTTCAAGTGTTGAAATTTGCAATGAGATTGCATACCTTCTATGAGATAGTTGGATCCCGATACCCGCTGCGAGTAATTGTTACTCATGCGAGAGTTTTACACATTACAATTAGCCGATCAAGTAGGTGTCTAGAAAGGTGTTAACGGGGTTACGCCTCTGGGAAAACGAGGTTTACATTAATTAGGTCCGAGCGAAAGCACGGGGCACCTCCCTCAAAGTACCGACACTGGCCTGGCTGAAAGATTGGCGAACTTGTAGTGTGTAATTAATCCCGGCTAGTCTATCCTTTTAGGGTTTGAAGAAAGATTTGATAAAAAGCAGTGGGAGCCATCCTGATTAGATAAAATAATAACCAATCTATTCTTGCAAGAGCGCACGCTGAGTGTTTTCTTCTCCCTCTCTCCTGGTAGCGACCATGTCACGCCTTAATCAAGAAAATAAAACGGATTATCGACCGAACCCGCTTGTTATACTGAGCTGGGGAACGTTGGTCCCGCTCCAACTTATAATTGTTATAAGACAGAGCAGGTAATTGGGGAATACCAGATTTCCCGTGCCGCCCAAACGAAGAAAGTGCATATGATGCATCATTTTCGGGTGTGTTCATTACAAAGACTGTTTCTCAGTATCCTCCGTATCCTGGGTATTTGATACCGGATCAGGATCCCAGATATGTAAGATGTTACATAGGGCTACAAAAGGGTAGAAAAACTGAGAACGGGTGATAAGTTTCATGAGGCAGAAAACGGGGCAAATGTTGCAGCCAAGTCTGTCGGTCACTGTCACCCTGTATTGTAATACATTGATTCTGAACGAATGTTATTAGATACCGAACCTGATATACAAAATCATATCACTCTCTTTATTAGTAAAGAAATGATAAAATTTTGTATTGTTGGATAATGTTTTGAACATTTCCTATATCAAAAGTTGATCGGTTCAGGCACGTTATCTAAAAGCATTGATGTTCTAAATCAAACTACAGTTCTTAGTATATGGAACACACACAAGAGGAAGAGTTCAGAAATGAACGGATCCTTCTTTTGGTATTGTAGACTAGGTCATATCAATGCGACCCGACTAGCTGAAGTTACATCTAGATGCATATTTAAATCAGTTTGAATTTACATCTTGTGAAACTTGCCAGTCATGTCACAAAGATAAGATGACCACAGCTCTGTTTATTGGAAACAGAGAAAGAGTTAGTGAACTCTTGGGATGATACATGTTGATGTATGTAAGGTCCCCTGTCTACACATGCCAGGAATGGTTCTTTATACTTCATTACGTTCTCTGATGATCTCTCAAGATTTAGACATATGTTCATGTTGAAACACAAGTCCGAATCTTTTGAGATATTCACAGAATATAAGTTAGAAGTAGAGAACCAAAATACGGGTATAAGTATTATGTCCTATGATGAGATCAGGGAGGAGAATACTTGTGCATGGAATTCCTGGACTATTCTAAAGGAGAATGAGATTCTCTCTCAGCATTACTCCTCCGTATACACCATAGCACGATTGTATATCGGGGCGGAGCAATCACACCCTATATGATAAGGTGTGCTCTATGATGAGTACTACTGAGTTACCTATTTCCTTTTGGGAGTTATGCACTTGAGAAGCTGCATACCTATTGAATAGGGTTCCAATCAAATCAGTTGCCTACCATCTCATATGTGATATGGAAAGGGAAGAGCCCATGTCTTAAGTTAGTTAAGATTTGGGGTTGTCCGGCTAATGTCTAAAAGCAAAATCCAGACAAGCTCGAGGCAAGGTCGGTTATGTACAACTGGAAAGGTTCCAGCTATACAAACTACAGCAGATGATTTGGTAGAACCAAAGGATTCAGTAGATTCCAACGAACCTCAGCCTCTCCGCCGATCTAGTAGGGTTCCTCACCCACCTGAGAGATACTTCAGTTTCTCTATGACAGTGGGAGCGAGGATTGCATCATGAGATGATGACCCAACTAGCTTCGAGCTGGCCATCAGGAGTAAGACTCTGTAAGAATGGCTGGATGCTTAGTGATCTGAGATGGAATCCATGTACACCAACAAAGTATGGACTTTGGTTGCTATATCTGAAGGGTTAAATCCCCATCAGGAGCAAGTATATATTGAGAAGATTACTTGGTGTAGATGGAAAAGTTGAGACTTTCAAAAATAGACTTGTTAAAGGTTTTCGTCATCGACCCGGCTTGGATAGTGATGAAACCTTTTCAAGTAGCTATGCTTAAGTCCATCCAGATCCTACTTGTCACGGCTACATACCATGACTACGATATCTGGTGGTTGTTTGTCATGACTGCTTTTCTAGATGGTGTTTTAGAAGAGTGCGTCTGTAAGTACACAGCCAGAGGGCTTCGTAGACAGTGGGAGCAGCGGAAACGTGTGCAAGATGTTTTATGTGATAAAACAGGCATCGCGGAGTTGGAACGTCTGTTTTGATGTAGTAGTCAAAGAGTTTGACATCATCAAAATGGTAGATGAACCTTGTATAAACAAAAAGGTAGTAGGAAGTATGGTGGTGATCCTCGTAGAGTACATGGATGACATACTCTTGATAGGGAAGGAGTTTCCTATGCTACGCTCGATAAATCTCCGCTTATCACAAGGATTCTCCATATAGGATCAAAATGATACCTCCTAAATCCTGAGTTTTGGATCTATGAGATAGATTTAATTGGATGTTAGGATTCTCACTAGTTGTAGTGAGATGGTATCAATCGATCCTGGGAAGAATCACTGGAAGTTTTCCAGGGTGATAAAGACGACTGAATGTCAGTCGCAGGCATTGTCTTTACCCTCAGTAAAGGGACGGTATGTTGGAAGAGTTCCAAGCTAGATACCGTGACATACTAGACGATAAAAGCAGGATACATCGCTACTAAAGATGCTACCAAAGAAGCTGTTTGGGTGTATATTGGTTCATGAGATGAACTATGTTCCTCCCATTGTGTGACAATGGAGTTGTGGCTTATGCCAAGGAACGCAGGTCCCATCAGTGATCCAGACATATTCTAAGACAGTATCACCTGATCATGGAGATGGTTGATCTCTAAGGGATCGAGGTTAGGAGAGTAGACTCAGAGGACAACACGGCGGATCCACTCACGAAGGCCTATTCCCAGAGAGAGACTTTTATGGGATGGTTGAGTATGAGATACTACAACCACTGCTACAGATGGCCCTAGTGCAAGTGGGAGATTGTTAGTTATATGTATGCCCTAGAGGCCATTACTGTACATAGGATGTATATTGTAGTGGATGCTGGGACATATATAGGGAGGACTTTCTTGCTCGACATGATAGTATGCTATCTGGTTACTCTTTACCTTAACGTGTACTCAGATTGTCTCTCTATTACATGTTGGTAAAGCCCTTAGGATGTGTACTTGACTACCTGGACTATGATGCGGATCATACTAGTGGGGACATGGTAGTCCATAAGTACATCCTTCAAAGTCCCTAGTCGTGGGTATATCGAGACGGGGCATCGATATACCAGAGTAGACTAGCGTGTACCTTCTCGACCCATACAGATGGGCGATGGATGATCCCATATCCATCGGTGTTTGACATCAGAGATGATATACGGGTGCTCAGTAGAGACTGGGTACACTGGACGGACTCGCCGAGAACTCCCAGATGGTATTATACCTTACGACAGATGGCAGTTCTCTGGTGACACTGGTACAGAGTAGTCTGTTGACCCGAGATCGTCATAGAGTCTTGTGTGGTTCCCACTGTGCTTTGATTTCCATCTTCCCACGTCCAAAAGGGCGTGCAAAACGGTGGTTTTTGGGTACAGTCCCGAGTCACATGGAGGCAATGAGCGATAGGAGGGGATTCGTCTCTCCCGGTATAGGGAGTTGATGTTGCGCTGTGTTCGATTGGCTATAACAGGAAATCCCTGGCCAGGGTTGCTGAGATTTACTGGTAAGTGTTACCAGTAGTTTCTCGAAT
Source organism: Agapanthus africanus (assembly GCA_030015575.1). Lineage (NCBI taxonomy): Eukaryota > Viridiplantae > Streptophyta > Magnoliopsida > Asparagales > Amaryllidaceae > Agapanthus > Agapanthus africanus. Next base: position 971,573,339 of record CM057337.1, read on the forward strand.
TGTTATAGACCTCATATCGACACGACTTATCGAGCTATTGGGGTCTGACGTTTACCACCCCTAGGCAAGATATACGACATATCAGACGATCAGACCGGACTGTACGGTAGTGTTACTGGTTAGATTCACAGGAGGGTGAGCGGGCTTGCTCGTCGATCTTCTCATCGCTCAATACCCGGGTGGCCGTTACGTTTAGCAGACCGCTTGCGGCTTGTGGGTGTTTGATATGATCATCATCTGCTGCCGGCGTATTGACGAGTCTTTAGAGTCCTACACAGAGGTTTCCTGGCTCAAGCGAAACGAAATAGGAGCGCATATGAGATATGTGCAGGACCGAGAATAATGCGTGTATGTGATACCGTATTTCATTCTCGCGATCAATGTGTCGAATGGTTGTATGCGATATAACCTAGTTATCGATTCAAGCGTTGATTCGATAAGCCGATACATTGTATACTAGTCGGTTGTGTGCGACATGACCGGATCATTGAATCAAGTGTTGATTTAATGATTTAATGCATAATTATATATTTGATATATTACTTTGCATTAACTAGTATTGGTTCACTTTAAATGGATTTTCTCACTTGTTTGTGCACATTGTATATATGATATATTTTTTGTGCACAAGATTGTATCATGTTTGATGATACATGATAGTTTGGTTTTGTGTAAAGAATTAAACCATGGTTACTTAAATGGTTAGGGTTTCATTTCCTTTTCTCATTTATTTATCTATTTATTTCATTTAGAAAAGATAAAGAGAAAAAGAATGGTTGCTAGTTTTGTTTTATTTGAAGCTTTTTGAAGCTTTGAACAAGTCCACCATTCTTGTCTCTTCTCTAACCCTAACCACTCATCTAACCTTAGTTAAATCTCTACACTAAACCATGGTTGAGATTATGATAAGTATCATATTGTTTTTATTTTTAATAACAACTTATCATATATTCTTCTTCTTCATCATCTTCTTCTTCAATGAAGAAACCTTCACTTCATCAATGGTGATTGATGAAAATGAGTGAGAAATCCAATTCTAAAGTCTACCCACTTCCTATTTCTTCATCCTCTACCTCTTTCCAAGTAGTAGAGTGTGTTTTTCTTCACAAGTTTCTTGACTTGGTGAAGTTGGAGCTTGATCTAGTGATGCCTCGACGTAGATCATCTTCGGCATCGACGTCGACGACCTAGCCCGTCCATTCTCCGATGAAGCCGACGCTAGAGCCCGGGGTTCGACTTGGACAGCGAGGAGACTTCATTGCGAAGGTATGGAGGTGGAGGACCGGATCTACAAAGGTTGTATATCCGTTCTTTTAGTTTAGCTGTAAACTAGTTTCATTTTATCGCCTAAACATCTCGCCAAATATCTAGTCTAGGGTTTCTCGGCACCGTATTTTTTGAAATTGGCATGGTTGATGCCTTGTGAGACCTCTTGGGAGTGCCCAAGAACCCTACAGTGGTATCAGAGCCTAGCTAGAGCCTTAGGCGAAGTTTAGACAGAGTTTGAAACCCGAACGAACCCGAAACCCTAACGCAAACATGCTCTCTGGACTTGTTCTAAAAACTGGGATTTTTCCAGATTAAAAATGCTTAAAAAATTCAGCAGGGAATTATAAGAATTACGGCGCAAAAATATTTTCATGATCCCTCTAATGTGCGGCGGAACCGCGGCATAAGCCTAGCTTATGCGGCGGTTCCGCGGCAAGTCAATGACATCATCATTTACTATTTGCACAGTAATTCCTATTTAACTGTGCTGAGTTTTCTGGGAATTTTTAATATTTATTCAAGAGTTGAATTTTCTGGGGTTGTTTTGGGGATTCGGTGTTTCGATCAGAGTATCAGATTTTGTCTATGTGACTTTCCGGATAAATTTTAGAATATGTTAAAAAGTTCGACCGGATATAAATACCCAATTTTTCCCCTGTCGGGAAATTTCCAAGTGTTGGATTTTTCCGTAGTTTAAAGACGTTCTAAGTAGTGCAAGTAACTCAATGGACCCTCTAGAAGACAACAAACCTTAACTCGATTATGTGACCGTCTTGAACTGCCCTTTGAACCTTCGGGTTTGGGGCAGTACGGCGTGCCACATGTGAGGCGTTGGCTTGATCCTTCTACGGCTGGACCGTTGGTACTGAGGCACGAACTGAATGTTTTTAGACTTGTTTCATGTGTTGATCTGTATCGGGAAAACTTGGGTGTTCGATTGTTCGATCGGAAAGTTTGACATTTTCTATTTATCCGGAAAAGGATACAATAATTGGAATTCACAATAAGTTATGAGATAACTGAATGAATGTTATAAACATAGCAGTTTAGTCTCACTTGATCGGTTGCCACGGAATTTTGATGTGATCAAAAGTCCGTCGCAATCACGTAGCGTACGCGGATACTCGCCGGGTAAACTTAATAGACAGCTATACCCCATAGCCCCGACCAAGTGACTGTAGGAGAACCCCGTCGCCGAAAGCATCCGTTCGGGTGCTCGCGGCAGCGGTGTTCCGCCTTGGTGCACTTCGTCGACGGTATTGGGGGTGCGACTGTCTACTGAAGTTTGCGACGAGCATTCGATCAGTTTTTCGGGAATCCTGTTGAATTGCCCGACTTGATATTGAAAAGTGTTTTCGATAATGAGATTTAAATGTGGGGTTTATAACTGTTAGGCATGTAAGTAATTCATTTGATTAGGCATGCGATGTCTATGCATATTGCGGATTCCAACTGTTGTAGTTTTACACTTTTTTTTTCTGTGACCGTAAGTGTAATATGTGATATCGCCGGTTTCGTTGCTATATGTCAACGACAATTGGGATACGCATGTTTACTTACGTTGATGACATGTGATGTTATGTGTTGCTGGATATGTTATATTGGATCGTCGTGTATGAATAGCCGGGGGTTTTTATGTGAGATGAGTGTTTTTCATTTTCATTCATGTAAAAACTGTATGTAATATTCTTTTATTGGGGCACTTCCAGGTTGCGGAAGTTGTCACCCTTTGTATATTATTTACTTTTCCGCACTAGGATAGACCCAAGGAGGAGGGCACAAGTAACCGGGTTCTGGAGTCCAGTGGGAGACCAACTCGAGGAGTCGAGTCCGGGTCTCCTAACTCCAGAATTGGTAGGGTTGCTTGCCGCTCTCGTAGAGGTCTAGGGGTGTGGGTTTGGCTATTCATCGCGGCCGTGGAATCCGTGTTGTATACTGGCTCGTATTAAAAACACGGACGTCCTAATATTTCCAATATTTCATATGTTTCTTCTGCTGCGATATCTGTGATGTGATCATGTGATGTTCTGTGAAAGATACAGTATACAGTATATATGATATATTATATAGACGTTACTTATGTTTTACACCCGCGCTAGCCCTGCCCCGCTCTGCCGTTAGTTACCTAACCTAACGGTGCACGAGGGGACATCGAGGCGAATGCGGATGGCATAAGTGTAAGTCGTATTTATCTGTGATGTTTAGGTACTTAATGATGGGACTTCATTAATGTGATTAATGAAATAAAAGAAACCTAAGATGTTGTAGAATCGAATTTCAAAATAAAACAGGTAGCTACAGTTCTTGCTTTGCACAGCGGTATTTGTGATATATCCTGCACCTTATTCGATAAGGAAAGGACCGAGATCCCTTCACCGGGAGTGACTCCTTTAGCAATAACTGGCAGATGCTACACACTCGGTTTGTCTTTTGATTGCTTTTAAGAGTTCTGCTTTGCACAGTGATATATATGATATATCCTGCACCTCATTCGACGAGGAAAGGACCGACGATCCCTTCACCGGGAGTGACTCCTTTAGCAAAACTAGAAAAGCCTCAAAAACACTCCATTTTAAAATTCATTCGATCCTACAACGATATCAAGTTCATTACGCAATAGGTTTTCAGAAAAACCTGTCGTAGCCCTCCGTCATTTCAGATAAGTTGTATATAGTAGTCGTGCTGCATTTGTTGGCTTTCGTCAAGGTGCAGTGTGCAGTAGCTATATGCTGCTTATCTGCTACCATACGATGCGATTGGATTAGGGTAGTCGTGCGGCTTTGTTGGCTTTCGTCAAGGGTCGTGCGGGTGGGTTTAATTCAATCAAGAAATGTACGGGTTGAACTTGACTAACGGGCTATGGTTTGTTGGCTTTCGTCAAGGTCATAGCACGTTAGGGGCAAAATATTATCGGGAATTTCAAGTGTTGAAATTTGCAATGAGATTGCATACCTTCTATGAGATAGTTGGATCCCGATACCCGCTGCGAGTAATTGTTACTCCTGCGAGAGTTTTACACATTACAATTAGCCGATCAAGTAGGTGTCTAGAAAGGTGTTAACGGGGTTACGCCTCTGGGAAAACGAGGTTTACATTAATTAGGTCCGTGCGAAAGCACGGGGCACCTCCCTCAAAGTACCGACACTGGCCTGGCTGAAAGATTGGCGAACTTGTAGTGTGCAATTAATCCCGGCTAGTCTATCCTTTTAGGGTTTGAAGAAAGATTTGATAAAAAGCAGTGGGAGCCATCCCGATTAGATAAAATAATAACCAATCTATTCTTGCAAGAGCGCACGCTGAGTGTTTTCTTCTCCCTCTCTCCTGGTAGCGACCCTGTCACGCCTTAATCAAGAAAATAAAACGGATTATCGACCGAACCCGCTTGTTATACTGAGCTGGGGAACGTTGGTCCCGCTCCAACTTATAATTGTTATAAGACAGAGCAGGTAATTGGGGAATACCAGATTTCCCGTGCCGTCCAAACGAAGAAAGTGCATATGATGCATCATCTTCAGGTGTGTTCATTACAAAGACTGTTTCTCAGTATCCTCCGTATCCTGGGTATTTGATACCGGATGAGGATCCCAGATATGTAAGATGTTACATAGGGCTACAAAAGGGTAGAAAAACTGAGAACGGGTGATAAGTTTCATGAGGCAGAAAACGGGGCAAATGTTGCAGCCAAGTCTGTCGGTCACTGTCACCCTGTATTGTAATACATTGATTCTGAACGAATGTTATTAGATACCGAACCTGATATACAAAATCATATCACTCTCTTTATTAGTAAAGAAATGATAAAATTTTGTATTGTTGGATAATGTTTTGAACATTTCCTATATCAAAAGTTGATCGGTTCATGCACGTTATCTAAAAGCATTGATGTTCTAAATCAAACTACAGTTCTTAGTATATGGAACACACACAAGAGGAAGAGTTCAGAAATGAACGGATCCTTCTTTTGGTATTGTAGACTAGGTCATATCAATGCGACCCGACTAGCTGAAGTTACATCTAGATGCATATTTAAATCAGTTTGAATTTACATCTTGTGAAACTTGCCAGTCATGTCACAAAGATAAGATGACCACAGCTCTGTTTATTGGAAACAGAGAAAGAGTTAGTGAACTCTTGGGATGATACATGTTGATGTATGTAAGGTCCCCTGTCTACACATGCCAGGAATGGTTCTTTATACTTCATTACGTTCTCTGATGATCTCTCAAGATTTAGACATATGTTCATGTTGAAACACAAGTCCGAATCTTTTGAGATATTCACAGAATATAAGTTAGAAGTAGAGAACCAAAATACGGGTATAAGTATTATGTCCTATGATGAGATCAGGGAGGAGAATACTTGTGCATGGAATTCCTGGACTATTCTAAAGGAGAATGAGATTCTCTCTCAGCATTACTCCTCCGTATACACCATAGCACGATGGTATATCGGGGAGGAGCAATCACACCCTATATGATAAGGTGTGCTCTATGATGAGTACTACTGAGTTACCTATTTCCTTTTGGGAGTTATGCACTTGAGAAGCAGCATACCTATTGAATAGGGTTCCAATCAAATCAGTTGCCTACCATCTCATATGTGATATGGAAAGGGAAGAGCCCATGTCTTAAGTTAGTTAAGATTTGGGGTTGTCCGGCTAATGTCTAAAAGCAAAATCCAGACAAGCTCGAGGCAAGGTCAGTTATGTACAACTGGAAAGGTTCCAGCTATACAAACTACAGCAGATGATTTGGTAGAACCAAAGGATTCAGTAGATTCCAACGAACCTCAGCCTCTCCGCCGATCTAGTAGGGTTCCTCACCCACCTGAGAGATACTTCAGTTTCTCTATGACAGTGGGAGCGAGGATTGCATCATGAGATGATGACCCAACTAGCTTCGAGCTGGCCATCAGGAGTAAGACTCTGTAAGAATGGCTGGATGCTTAGTGATCTGAGATGGAATCCATGTACACCAACAAAGTATGGACTTTGGTTGCTATATCTGAAGGGTTAAATCCCCATCAGGAGCAAGTATATATTGAGAAGATTACTTGGTGTAGACGGAAAAGTTGAGACTTTCAAAGCTAGACTTTTAAAGGTTTTCGTCATCGACCAGGCTTGGATAGTGATGAAACCTTTTCAAGTAGCTATGCTTAAGTCCATCCAGATCCTACTTGTCACGGCTACATACCATGACTACGATATCTGGTGGTTGGGTGTCATGACTGCTTTTCTAGATGGTGTTTTAGAAGAGTGCGTCTGTAAGTACACAGCCAGAGGGCTTCGTAGACAGTGGGAGCAGCGGAAACGTGTGCAAGATGTTTTATGTGATAAAACAGGCATCGCGGAGTTGGAACGTCTGTTTTGATGTAGTAGTCAAAGAGTTTGACATCATCAAAATGGTAGATGAACCTTGTATAAACAAAAAGGTAGTAGGGAGTATGGTGGTGATCCCCGTAGAGTACGTGGATGACATACTCTTGATAGGGAAGGAGTTTCCTATGCTACGCTCGATAAATCTCCGCTTATCATAAGGATTCTCCATATAGGATCAAAATGATACCTCCTAAATCCTGAGTTTTGGATCTATGAGATAGATTTAATTGGATGTTAGGATTCTCACTAGTTGTAGTGAGATGGTATCAATCGATCCTGGGAAGAATCACTGGAAGTGTTCCAGGGTGATAAAGACGACTGAATGTCAGTCGCAGGCATTGTCTTTACCCTCAGTAAAGGGACGGTATGTTGGAAGAGTTCCAAGCTAGATACCGTGACGTACTAGACGATAAAGGCAGGATACATCGCTACTAAAGATGCTACCAAAGAAGCTGTTTGGGTGTATATTGGTTCATGAGATGAACTATGTTCCTCCCATTGTGTGACAATAGAGTTGTGGCTTATGCCAAGGAACGCAGGTCCCATCAGTGATCCAGACATATTCTAAGGCAGTATCACCTGATCATGGAGATGGTTGATCTCTAAGGGATCGAGGTTAGGAGAGTAGACTCAGAGGACAACACGGCGGATCCACTCACGAAGGCCTATTCCCAGAGAGAGACTTTTATGGGATGGTTGAGTATGAGATACTACAACCACTGCTACAGATGGCCCTAGTGCAAATGGGAGATTGTTAGTTATATGTATGCCCTAGAGGCCATTACTGTACATAGGATGTATATTGTAGTGGATGCTGGGACATATATAGGGAGGACTTTCTTGCTCGACATGATAGTATGCTATCTGGTTACTCTTTACCTTAACGTGTACTCAGATTGTCTCTCTATTACATGTTGGTAAAGCCCTTAGGATGTGTACTTGACTACCTGGACTATGATGCGGATCATACTAGTGGGGACATGGTAGTCCATAAGTACATCCTTCAAAGTCCCTAGTCGTGGGTATATCGAGACGGGGCATCGATATACCAGAGTAGACTAGCGTGTACCTTCTCGACCCATACAGATGGGCGATGGATGATCCCATATCCATCGGTGTTTGACATCAGAGATGATATACGGGTGCTCAGTAGAGAATGGGTACACTGGACGGACTCGCCGAGAACTCCCAGATGGTATTATACCTTACGTCAGATGGCAGTTCTCTGGTGACACTGGTACAGAGTAGTCTGTTGACCCGAGATCGTCATAGAGTCTTGTGTGGTTCCCACTTTGCTTTGATTTCCATCTTCCCACGTCCAAGAGGGCGTGCAAAACGGTGGTTTTTGGGTACAGTCCCGAGTCACATGGAGGCAATGAGCGATAGGAGGGGATTCGTCTCTCCCGGTATAGGGAGTTGATGTTGCGCTGTGTTCGATTGGCTATAACAGAAAATCCCTGGCCAGGGTTGCTGAGATTTACTGGTAAGTGTTACCGGTAGTTTCTCGAATTGTTATAGACCTCATATCGACACGACTTATCGAGCTATTGGGGTCTGACGTTTACCACTCCTAGGCAAGATTTACGACATATCAGACGATCAGACCGGACTGTACGGTAGTGTTACTGGTTGGATTCACAGGAGGGTGAGCGGGCTTGCTCGTCGATCTTCTCATCGCTCAATACCCGGGTGGCCGTTACGTTTAGCAGACCGCTTGCGGCTTGTGGGTGTTTGATATGATCATCATCTGCTGCCGGCGTATTGACGAGTCTTTAGAGTCCTACACAGAGGTTTCCTGGCTCAAGCGAAACGAAATAGGAGCGCATATGAGATATGTGCGGGACCGAGAATAATGCGTGTATGTGATACCGTATTTCATTCTCGCGATCAATGTGTCGAATGGTTGTATGCGATATAACCTAGTTATCGATTCAAGCGTTGATTCGATAAGCCGATACATTGTATACTAGTCGGTTGTGTGCGACATGACCGGATCATTGAATCAAGTGTTGATTTAATGATTTAATGCATAATTATATATTTGATATATTACTTTGCATTAACTAGTATTGGTTCACTTTAAATGGATTTTCTCACTTGTTTGTGCACATTGTATATATGATATATTTTTTGTGCACAAGATTGTATCATGTTTGATGATACATGATAGTTTGGTTTTGTGTAAAGAATTAAACCATGGTTACTTAAGTGGTTAGGGTTTCATTTCCTTTTCTCATTTATTTATCTATTTATTTCATTTAGAAAAGATAAAGAGAAAAAGAATGGTTGCTAGGTTTGTTTTATTTGAAGCTTCTTGAAGCTTTGAACAAGTCCACCATTCTTGTCTCTTCTCTAACCCTAACCACTCATCTAATCTTAGTTAAATCTCTACACTAAACCATGGTTGAGATTATGATAAGTATCATATTGTTTTTATTTTTAATAACAACTTATCATATATTCTTCTTCTTCTTCATCTTCTTCTTCAATGAAGAAACCTTCACTTCATCAATGGTGATTAATGAAAATGAGTGAGAAATCCAATTCTAAAGTATACCCACTTTCTATTTCTTCATCCTCTACCTCTTGCCAAGTAGTAGAGTGTGTTTTTCTTCACAAGTTTCCTGACTTGGTGAAGTTGGAGCTTGATCTAGTGATGCCTCGACGTAGATCATCTTCGGCATCGACGTCGACGACCTAGCCCGTCCATTCTCCGATGAAGCCGACGCTAGAGCCCGGGGTTCGACTTGGACAGCGAGGAGACTTCATTGCGGAGGTATGGAGGTGGAGGACCGGATCGACAAAGGTTGTATATCCGTTCTTTTAGTTTAGCTGTAAACTAGTTTCATTTTATCGCCTAATCATCTAGCCAACGATCTAGTCTAGGGTTTCTCGGCACCGTATTTTTTGAAATTGGCATGGTTGATGCCTTGTGAGACCTCTTGGGAGTGCCCAGGAACCCTACAGTTCCCCACATCTCGAACGGCCAGCTAGCCACCGTTGGATGTAATGGATTTGGATGCTGGTGGATGAAATCCCCATGAATTTGACATGAGTGACACTGCTTCGCATATTCGAGGCAGTCCTGAATCATCGTGGGCCAGTAGTAGCCCATCCGTTTTATCTTCAACTTAATTTTTGGCCCCGCTTGGTGAGAACCGCAGAGTCCGTCATGAACTTCGTGGACGACCCTTTTCGCTTCGTCAGGTCCTAAGCATCTCAGCCACAGAGAATCAAATGACCTCTTGTACAGGGTATCATTGACGAAGGCGAAAGACAGAGCTCGTTTCTTGAGCTGATGTCTTGCGGACGCTTCTTCAGGCATTCGGTGGGACTTGAAGTAATCTATGAAGACTTCTCTCCAATACTCGGTATTTTCCCAATCTTTTACTTGCAGGGTTGTCTGCTCGCTCGCTCCCTTTTCTTCGGATAATTCCGGAGATATTTCTGCTGGGGTAAGCACTCGACGGCTTTGTACCACAATTCTAACGTCATCGAGGTTCTCGTCAGCCAGTTCTTTAGCAAGTTTGGCCAGTGCGTCCGCTTTGCTATTTTCCGCACGCGGTATGTTCTCCAAAGTATAGGAGGGAATTTGGGTCAACAGTTGTTGCACCCTTTCACCGTATTTCACCAACTCCGGTTTGCACGTTTGGTAGTCGCCGTTTACTTGACTGACGACCAGTTGAGAATCCCCGTATATGAGGAGGTTTTCAATTCCCATGTCCATGGCGATCTCGAGGCCTGCTATCAGAGCTTCGTATTCGGCTTCGTTGTTTGTCCTCGGCTCCGTCAGGGAGAAAGCAAAGCGCATTATCCCTCCTTGTGGAGTTACAAAGACGAGTCCTACCCCCGATTTGATTATAGGGGAACTTTGTTTGCGCTTCTTCATGGAAGATGCTCCGTCGAAATAAAGCTCCCATCGGGTATTATCACCGTCGATCGCATCAAACGCATGTTCGTCTGGAAGATCGCAGTTCAAAGGAGAGTCGGCAGGTATCGGGTGCTCGGCGAGGAAGTCGGCGATGGCCTGGCCTTTCACTTCCTTGAGAGGTTGATATGTTATCGAGAACTCCATCAAGAGCAGGGCCCATTTAGCGAGTCGTCCCGTCAATATGGCCTTTGACATTAGATATTTGAGAGGGTCCACCTTCGAAATAAGACGGACTTCATGCGCCCAGCTCGAATAACCTTCTCAATGGGGGAGTAGTTGCTTTCTGCCCCCAGCAGAACTCGACTTAAGTAGTAGAGTGCCCTTTCTTTCCCTTGGTCGTTCTCTTGCGCCCATAATGCGCCTAAGGAACCTTCGAGGGCGGTCGTGTAAAGAATGAGAGGCTTTTCCTTAACTGGAGCAGCCAATACTGGAGGGTTCTGCAGGTACTGCTTGATCTCGTCTAGTGCACCTTGGCATCTGTGATCCCAGACAAATAGGGTTCCCTTCTTCATCAGGTGGCTATAGGGACGGCACTTTCCTGAAAGGTTGGCTATAAATCGCCGTATGTATGCGAGCTTCCCTTGGAGAGATCGCAACTGTTTGAGAGTTCTCGGCGGAGGCATTTCCATGATCGCTTTGATCTATGACGGATCTATTTCAATACCTCGGTGTCGAACAATGAATCCCAGGAATTTGCCTGAGGAAACTCCGAATGCACACTTGAGCGGGTTCATCTTCAAGTTGTATTGCCGAAGGCGTTGAAATACGGTCTTCAAATGCCCGAGATGTTCCTCGTATGATCTGCTTTTAACCACGAGATCGTCGATATAGCATTCGACGATTTCGTGTATAAGGTCATCGAAGATCTTCGTCATGGCCCTTTGGTAGGTGGCACCGGCGTTCTTTAAACCGAATGGCATCACCTTGTAACAAAATATTCCTAGAGGGGTCCTGAAGGCTGTGTGCTTCTGGTCTTCTGGATGCATCTTTATCTGATTATATCCTGACGAGCCGTCCATGAAGGAGAAAATCTCATGAGTGGACGTATTGTCTATCATCAGTTCGGTGACTGGCACTAGAAAATCGTCCTTCGGGCAAGCTTTATCAAGATCCCGGAAGTCTACGCATATGCGCACAGTCCCATTTTTCTTCATCACTGGGACGATGTTGGCGATCCATTCAGGGTATTGAACTTCTTGGATGAAGCCAGAGTCGATTAACTTTTTGACCTCGGTATTGATGCTTATCTCAAGCTCGAGTCGCATTCTTCTCGGCGCATGTTTGACTGGCTTGATGTTCGAGGATATCGCCAATTTGTGTACAGCAATTTCTGGATCTAGTCCCGGCATTTCGGAATAGTTCCACGCGAAGCAATCTCTATGCTGCAGAAGCACATCCTTTAACGCAGCTACCCTTTCTTCAGATAGTAACTCGCTGATGAATGTCGGTCGTGGATCGTTTGCCGTCCCCAACTCAATCTTCATGAGGTTATCTGCAGTGGTATGGATTCTATCTTCCAGCTCTTTTGGCGCTGGTGGGAATTCTGAGATTATCTCGTCGCTGCTGTTTTCGAAGCACCAAGGAAGGCTGTCCATGTTCTCTGGCTCTTCTTTTAATATCGTTATCACGTGACAAGTACGAATTCGCTTCCAATCCCAATGCGGAACTGGTTCTTCTTTCGTGGCCTTGGGCTCGTGCTTTTGTGGTGGCGTTACCCTCCAGTTGTCGGACAGAGCGAACTTGCCAAGCTGATACTGATCTTCGACCCAATTCTTGAAGGTGAAGCAATCTTCGAGAGGATGCCCTATTACTCGGTGATAAGAGCAATAGTCTGGGTGTGAGACTCCGCCTGCTTGTTCGGGGTGTTTGGACTCCGGCAGTGTAAGCATCTGATGTTTTAGAGCGAGGTCAAATATCTTCTTCGTCTTGTCCCGAGGAAACGAGTACGCTCGACCCATTTTCTTCATAAGGGATAGATCAATAGCGCTCGACTCCCGTTTGCGTGGCTTCTTAGCCCTGCTTTGTTGTTGTTGAGCGCCTTTTTGGCCTTTCGACTTATTTCTGCTTTTGCGCTGAGCCTTCTTTATAACAGGTTGACAGGGAGCAGCCTTTTCATCTTTCACGGCTCGTTGGAGAAGGCGCTGCGTTCTGGCTTTCTCATAGATGACCATTTCGCGGTTATGGTCGTCTCGGACTTTTTGACCCGCTTCCCTTATAAGCTTGTCCATTTGTTCTTCGAACGACGGACTGGGTTCCTTTGCATCTGGCACTTTTATTGGCTCAGGATTAGCGTCCTCCCATTGAGCATCTGCTTCTTCATCGAAGTCATATATGACATAGCAGCAGTTTAATAGCTCTCGTTTCTTTGACCGGATGTATCCGAGCCCGATCGTCTCCATCCTCCCATTAGGTAGCTTGTGTTGAGTTCCGGGGACGTTCCAAACCCTGTCATAGAATTTGGCCTTCCTAACAGTATGTTCGAAGGGTATCCCTTGGCGCTTTAACAGTCGTTTCAAGCCTTCTGTATAATATCTGGGTAGACGAATGGGTTGAAGCCTGTCCAGCGTTGGATCTGCTCTATACCAGATCTTTTTCTCCACTTTATTTTCTTCAGAGCGGTAAAGCAGAATTGCTTTCTCTCTCTTTCTCCTGGGAGGGATATAGAATGTCCGCAACTCTTCTACACTGTAGATATTAAGTGCATCCAGTTCTTTATAGTGTCTAAGTGGCACCATGGCTATCTGCAGACTTCGCTCTTCATCAGCAGAAGCTCGTATTGACAGCCGAGCAGGGAATACAGCATGAACTTCATCCTCCGAATCACTACCGAAGATCAATAAAGGAACGGATGGTCCCAACTTGGTGTATTGGGGCGGACCCGAATAAGTTATACCCTCTTCCTCCTCGGTATCGCTGCCGAAGACAGGGATGGTGGTGTTAGTTTTGTTCTCAGGCTTGTGACACCTTTCCGTGTCTTCGAAACTCGGCAAGAAGTATTTGGCATCTTCATACTTACGAACTTCATTCACGGAAAACGGATTCAATTCTCCTGCCACAGTGTACTCGAGACCATCCTTGCAATATTTCATACACTGATGCTGTGTAGAAGGGATGATATTGTACTCGTGTAACCATGGTCGACCGAGCAGAGCATTGTAGCATGACTTAGCATCTATGACATAGAATTTAATATCTATGACGAGCAACCCGAAGCGTAACGTCAATATCACAGATCCAAGAGTCTTTGACGATTGGGAGTCGAACCCGGAGATGGTGATCTTGTCCCGTGCAAGGTGCTGGACGCTCATGCAGATTTCCTTCAACACTCGCACGTTGAGGAGATTAACAGACGATCCATTATCGATCAGGATTTTGCCTATCTTTATATCATGGCAGTATCCTGAGACATAGAGAGGGCGATTGTGTTCGCACGTCCCAAAGAGAAGGTCTTCATCGCCAAAAGCAACGTCGGCCGTGTGCACCTCTTCCAACTCATTCTTCATCTTTTCTTCGGTCAGGAAGGCTTGGAACTGGTCCGGATCTTGTAGCGCTTTAATCAAAGAATCTCTCGCCTCTTTTGATAGTAACAGGGCATCAAGAATGCTGAGTTGTGAGGGCAGCTTCCTCAGATGCGCCAAGACATTGTAATCCACCTTATTTCTCTTCGGCGGATTCTTGGCGGTTAACTCTTCCGCAACTTGGTCATCTAGAGTAATATCCTCAGAGACCTTTTCTTTCCCTTTATCTTTCTTATTTAAGGGTCCGAGATTCTTTTCAGGTAACGTCCGATTGCGTAGCTGGATATTTTCGCAAACCTTTGGCTCTTCTTCTTTTCCTGAAGTTGACTCTTTAAAGAGAGGGGCGAGTTCCAGCTCTTCATCAGAATCGCTCCCGAATGTAGGCACTTGTGACCCGGCAGTGTTAACCATGCGACAATCGCCGGTAGTTCTTTTAAGCTCTTCGGTCGTATTTCTTTGCTCTCGACGAGTTTTACGCTTTTCCCGCTTGAAGCGTTGTTGACGAGCAACATATCCTTGCCACCATTTATCGAAAGCTTTGCATTCTTGAGTGAGGTGCGAAACCTTCTGATGATATAAGCAAAAGGAGAGGTGCGTTTCTATTTCACCAGTAATTTTTCCTTCAGAGGATGGTAGCGTCATGCCCATTGATGTGGCCTTAGCAAACCTTTTCTTTATCTTGAATTGGCTTTTGTCGGTAGCGAAGGTGTTTTGCTCCAGCGGGATCGCCTCAGCTCTTTCATCAAGTCGCTGGCGCTTGGCCCTTTCAAATATAGCCATTTCGCGTTCTCGATCAGCTTTACTTTTCAGTCGAGCTTCGCTAAAGAACGCGTCAATCATTTCGACTGATAGCTCCGGAATTCTTGATTCGATATCTGGCCCCAGCGTTTCAGTGCCAGGAGTCTCCTCATCGTTCGCTATAGAATGGGAGATCACATGACAGCTCGCTACATTTTCCTCGGATTCATCCGATGAACTTTCTCCCTCATCTTCCTCTTGAAAGACGTGATTGAGGAACTCTTGGAGCGTAATGGGAGTCCGCGCCTTTTGGTTGTATTCATCTAGCGCGTCAATTTGCTTTTGTAAGTCCGTGCGCTTGTCGCCAGGCTTCACGGGTTTCTTAGATTTCTTCTTCTTCTTTTTCGAAGATTTTGACGGCTGGTTGCGAGTGTTTGAGCCTTCACCATCAGTCTTTGGAGTTGTACGCGGTTTCAACATCCCTTCAATGACCTGCGGTTCCAACGGGTTCTTCCACTTGATTGCTGGACATGCCTGAAGATCGTTTAGCATTCTCTTTGTCTTGGCTGATAATACAACCTCCCAAGGAGCTTCTTCAATGACGGAGCATGTTGCCCCTGGCGTATTCGTCCCCTTAGAGGTGTGGGGCTGCGGGGGATTCACCTTCCATTTGTCAGATAACGCGAACTTGCCCTGTCGGTACTGGTTTTCAAGCCAATTCTTAAAAACGTAGCAATCTTCGATCGGATGGCCTAGTACTCGATGATAAGGACAGTAGTTGGGCTCGTTGACGTCACTTGGTTGCAACGGACGTTTTGGATCCGGCAAATTTATGAGTCTGTTGCGCAACGCCAGCTCGAATAACCTTCTCGTTTTATCGCGGGGAAAGGAATAAGGATGTCCCATCCTATCCTCAAGGGGTACGTACGGGCGCATATTATTTTGACGAGCCACTGGCTTCAGGTCGCTTGGTTGTTATTGAGCATTAGCGACGACGATCGCTTTTCCCTTCCCTTTGTCATTTCGGGAGTCCGGCCTTGGAAGAGGGGGTTTATGGCCCATTTGATCCATTTGCGCTAGTTTGTCAATCAACGCCTGGAAGGTAGTTGGCTTGAAAAACATCATAAATTGTGAGATGGTTTCTTGTGGATCGAGGGTTCCCAAAAACATACCAACTGCGGGAGCTTCTTCAATGCGCTGCTCACACTTTGACCATAAATTCCGCCATCGTATAGCGTACTGAACCCACGTCTCGCCGGGTTTTACCCTGGCGTTAATCAGTGCCGTCATCGGGGTACGTTCACTGGCACTTGCAAAACGTTGAGTAAACAGCAGCTCCATCTCCGCGAAGGTTTTAATAGAGTCGTTTGGGAGTTCAGAATACCACTCGAACGCCGTATCTGATAAGCTTCCAACAAACTGGCGAAGCAACAGCTTGTCGTCACCGCCGGTGTTGCCGCAGAGTGCCCTGAACTGGGCAACATGCTGATGAGGATTGCCCGTCCCCTTGTAGACATGGAACTTAGGAATTATATAACCTGGCGGGTACTTAATCTGATCGTACCAACCCGGATATGGCCGCCCCGTTTTTACGACCTGACCGGCTGCTTCAGTTGCCTGATGCACCCGTATTTGCTGGGCGATGTATTCATCCAAATCAGCTTTTGAGATGGTATCCTCTTTAGCTGTGGATAGAGCCGGTGGAGGATTCGACGTCTCTCCCCTATCGTCTTCAAGAATGATCGAGGGATCTTCAGCAGGTGGATCTTGTTGAATCATCATACCCACCATATCCTGGAACTGGAGGGCTATTTTCTTTATGTTGGCTGCCTGCTCCGCAGCTTCTTTGTCTTTCTTCTCAAGTACGCGCCGAAGGAATTCGGCGTCCGTTTCTTGTTCTTGACGCTCGTCTGAGGATGTTTCTGGGGTTTCTTTTGGCCCTGTAAGTGCGGCCATAGCGTTCATCATTTCTTGGAGCTTCTGCTGCTGCTCCTGAGCCTTGGTCACTGACCTCGTGTGCGATCTATGACCTGTTGAAATGCGGCTATCTTCTTTTCCCGATGCCATGTAAACTGTATGAACTGTTATGCCCCCTGACTTGGGGCGTTTAAGTTCATCACCTCTGGTGTTTGTCGCCGGTGCGGGGGTTTTCTCCGGCCTTCTTCTTTTGTGGGCCATTGAAGTAGAAGGGGCCATTGCAGTGGGCACCCTAGCGATCGTTATCCTCTGCTGTTTAATTGGACGGTCTTTTTCTTTCTGCACCTTCATCTTCTTTCATTGACGGGAGTGATCCGTGTCGATCACGGAGTCTTGAACCCTCCTCCAAACTTTATAAATTGTTGAGGACAGCCGTTGAGGGGGTTGTTCTTGCTTTGTTTCTGGGACTCTCTCCGCAGGCGGAGGAGATCTTTTCAATGTAGCGGTTGGAGAGTTCTTTCGTACCCTCCTCAGCAATTCAAAGCTGTTCCCAGTTAGAACAGCAGCGTTGACCTCCACCATTGGAGCCGGTGGAGTTAGCCCTGAGGGAGAGTTGCCCCCTGCCTTCCTCACTCGTCGCCAATGGCGACGTCGAGCACGACGAGCCGTTGGGACTGGCTCAGAGATAGAGATAGCTTCTTTTTTCCCCCTGTCTAAATGAGGCACCGCCGGTGTTAACCTTTTAAAAACTTAGGTCGTTCCTTGCGGGGTAATATCCAATCTGTCAAAGACAGATTTTCATGTAGGGGCAGGAACAGGAATCGTTAGTCTTGAAAAGACTGACTCTTTGACGGGAGAAGCCGCCTCAACGTCTTCCGGAGCAGCGGCCGTTGCCCTCCTTGGGACAGCCATTTTAGAGTTCCTGGGCTTCTTAGCGGGCCCTTCAGAGTTTTGATCCAGCCTCGCAAAGACAGAGGCTGTTGGCTCGGTGGTGGGCGACCAGTTGACAGGGGCCGTGGTAGTAGTGAGCCGGTCGAACACCGACTTCTTGTTCACTTCCGGTGCAGGTATCGGCACAGAGAAGCTTGTAGGTGGGACCATGGTCCCGAAAAACAGGCCGGTGGTGGCTTGGGTCACCTGTTCTACCGGTAGAGCGAGGAAAGAGGCCGCTTGGGGTCCATATGCTACACCTCTAGGTGAGGTGGAGCGTCCGTTGCAGTGGCACTTCGCGCAGTTGGTGCAGTTAGAAGCCATGGATGCTTGAGTTCTGCGCCAGACAAAAGACCAAATCTTAGTAACTTGGAAATCCAAAGGCAACCGCTAACAAACCGCGATTGGTTCGCGAAGACGACACACGAAGTGTGGAGTGGAAAGAGGAAAAGGTCCCACCGGGCGTGCCAGAATCTGTTCCCCTCCGAATGGCGGCCGACGCATTAGGACGTCTGTGCCTGAGATTCGGGGCAGATGCTATTTGGTTTTATCCGTCTACCTCTCCAAAGATGCCAAGTTGATTTATGACACCGTGTATCGAAGGTTTAGACGGATGCGGCCGATGTAGCAGACTTTGTCAGATTCCCCCTCGCTTGAGGGGTTTTTGATTGTGGGGACGCTCTTCCCTGCAGGCGCAAGCCCCTGCAGTTAATTACGCTACCGCATCGCGGTAGCCACTTTGTCCTTCTCCAGAATTTCACTTCGTGTCGTGTGTGTTTGTTTTGTTTGTGGTTGCCCGTGGATTGTATACGGAGACTGAGTAATGCCGTCACCCGTAGGACGTGGATTAGTCCAAATCCGTATTTACTTAGATTTGGGTTTGGTATTTTGGTTTAAGGATATGTTAGTCGTATTTGAGACTAAGATCGACTTAAACGTCCGTCAAGGATACGTTAGTCCTGTTTTGGACTAAGATCAACTTGACGTGGTGATCCATTTAATATATGGCCGTCGGGACTCATCACCTCTCTGACGTCGTTGAAGGATTACAACGATGATGTCAGAGGAGTTCAGAGATGTACCCTTAAACCAAAGTTGATTTGGAATTTTATCATTCATTTAAATGTCTAAGGATACGTTAGCCGTATTTGGGGCTAAGATCAACTTAAACGGGTTCGTTTAGATCCGGTAAAAGAGCATTTGGAGGCTCTATTGTTCCAGTTTAGGGACATAGTGGTCCATAGGTAATTTAGGGACGTTGCGGTCCATGCTCCAGTTTAGGGACGTTGCGGTCCATGCTCCAGTTTAGGGACGTGGTGGTCCATATTCCAGTTTAAGGACGTGGTGGTCCATATTCCAATTTTAGGGACGTGGTGGTCCATCACCAGTTTAAGGACGTTTCGGTCCAGTATTAGTTTTAAGGACGTTTCGGTCCAATATTAGTTTTAAGGACGTTTCGGTCCAATATGAGTTTGAGGACGTTTCGGTCCATCATTAGTTTAAGCATGTTTCGGTCCAATATTAGTTTAAGGACGTTTCGGTCCAATATTAGTTTAAGGACGTTTCGGTCCATCATTAGTTTAAGGACGTTTCGGTCCAATATTAGTTTAAGGACGTTTCGGTCCATATTGATGTATGTGGTCATCGGGACCCGTCACCTCTCTGACGTCGTTGAAGGATTACAACGATAAGTGTCAGAGGAGCTCGGAGATGTACCCTCGAACCGGATATAAATTAATTTAAGAGAGAGTTAGGCTCAGTCAATTTTATTTAAGGACTTACGGCCAGAATTGGGCTAAGTCCAGAAAATGTTCACATTTTGTTTGCATTTGGCCTGTTAGGCCACTGTTTGGGCTTTCCCCTTTTTAGAATGATGCATAGCATTACTTCAGGCTATTTATGCCTATTTTGACCGGGCTTTGCCCTTTTTATTATAATGCAGAGCATTTGTTTTGGTCCATTGGACCTCTCAATTGGGCTCTGCCCCTTTAAATAATGCATAGCATTATTTTTGGTCTGTTTAGACTTTTTAATTAGGCTCTGCCTTTTTTAAAATAATGTGCAGCACTTTTATTTGGTCTCTTGGACCTTTGATTGGGCCCTACCCTTTAATAATGCATTGCATTAGATACCCTGACAGTGTCCCACATGGCTTGTCAGGTACTTTGCGCAATTAATGAGCACAAGCGCTCGTGGAGGTGACACGTATCACGTTCTGGTGAGCGCAAGCGCAACAGCGCAGTGCGCTGCGTTAGTGCGCTGCGCTGCTGCACTGCTGACACGTGGCGCTTCCTGGCGGCTTGTGCAATAGCGCAGTTTTGGCAAGTGTTGGGCACTGTTCTTATTCTTTTGGATCAATTTCAGATCAGAGGAAACAGTTTTTTTCTTGTTTTCTAAAGAACCAGTGGTTCATATAAGGTGCAAGGCACTGTTATCTTGAGAATCTTTTAGATTCAGAACCAATGGTTCATAAAAAAAGTGCAAGGCACTGTTTTTTATTTGTTTATTTTCCTTTTCCTTAGAGGTCCTTGATCTTGTTCTCAGATCAATGATCTGTTCAGAAGAAATTCTTCTTTTCAAAGGTTTACCTTCTTTTCTTTCTGATTTCTTCTCAAACTTTCTTTTTAGGAGTTCTCTGAATTCTTTCTCTGTTTCTCTGTCAATGTTCTCTCTTCTTCTTCTTCTTTTATTTTAGAAAGAAGGATCATTGGTCGTTGGGACCCACCACCTCTCCGACGACACTGAGAGATTACAGTGCCATATATCGAAGGTGTGAAGAGATGTACCCTTTGAACCATGTCTCACTCATTAGGGGGAAGAACAGGCTGGAGCTTAAGCTTCTCGCTGCTGAAAAAGGCTTCTTTGTGTTCGCGCACGTGCGTCGCACGTGTTGGACGCACGTGCGTCGCACGTGTTGGGCGCTCATATTTGCACGTAGCGCACATGGATCTTGCGCATATGCGCATTATGGGGGGGAGCAAGCTCCTATGGAGAACGAATCTCCTTTTAATTGAATATTCTCATGTGGTGTGCACGTGCGTTGCACGTGGTGCGCGCGTGGCGGGCACACGTGCGTTGCACGTGGCGCACATGCACATTATGAGGAGAAGCAGAGCTTCTATATATGGAGAACAGGCTCCTTTTAATATTATTAAATGTTCTCATGTGGTGCGCACGTGCGTTGCACGTGGTGCGCGCGTGGCGAGCACGCGTGCGTTGCACGTAGCGCACATGCGCATCATGAGGAGAAGCAGGGCTTCTATATATGGAGAACAGGCACCTTTTAATATTATTAAATATTCTCATGTGGTGCGCGCGTGGCGAGCACACATGCGTTGCACGTAGCGCACACGCGCATTATGAGGAGAAGCAGGGCTTCTATATATGGAAAACAGGCTCCTTTTAATATTATTAAATGTTCTCATGTGGTGCGCACGTGCGTTGCACGTAGTGCCGCATGGCGGGCACACGTGCGTTGCACGTAGCGCACATGGCGCTTGCGCATATGCGCATTATGGAGGAGCATGCTCCTATCTTGGAGAACTAAGCTCCTTTGAGTATTGAATCCTTTGAGGATTTAACTCTACCTTTCTAAGAGGTATCCCCTCTTATTTATATGGGAGTGGTAGAGAAGCCATCTCTCCTTTTCCCGATGTGGGACTAAAAAATGCGTTTCTCATGTAGTAGAGCATTACTTTAGATTACACGTGTATAACACATTTGCTCATAACTTTTGATCTCGGATGAATTATGAGGCCCATAATATATCAACTCGAAGGTTTTTTCGAGTTGCTTTCAATATCATCAGAATTTAGCTGTTTTTCGTTCCAGAGTTTATCAAAATACAGCTCGGAAAATACTGGTTCGCATCTTCTTCCTTAGATCACATGTGCATAGACATTTGCTCATAACTTTTGATCCCGGATGAATTATGAGGCCCATAATATATCAAATCGAAGGTCTTTTTAAGATGCTTTCAATACCATCAGAATTTAGCTGTTTCTCATTCCGGAGTTTGTCAAAATAAAGCTCGGAAAATACTGGTTCGCATCTTCTTTCTTAGATCACATGTGCATAACACATTTGCTCATAACTTTTGATCCCGGATGAATTATGAGGCCCATAATATATCAAATCGAAGGTTTTTTCGAGATGCTTTCAACACTATCATAATTTAACAGTTTCTCATTGGGGAGTTTATCAAAATACAGGCCGGAAGATACTGGTTTGCATTTTCTTAAGCGTATCGCTGCCATTTCATACCTTGGACTCTTTTGCGCAGAAATTTTTGGCGGGAACAACGGTCTCTACATCTTGCGCCTGAACGAGGGAACCCTATGTGTGGGACTCTAAAGACTCGTCAGTACGCTGGCAATGGGTTTAACCACAAGCACGTCAGCAGCACTAGCTGTGCGTAACGGCTACCCAGGTACATGACGAAAAGGTGGCCGACGAACGAACTCGTCACAACCCTTACGAACCTGTAAGCAACGCTTACCGTACAGTCCGGTCTCTTCGTCTGATACGTCGCATATGAAGTCCAAGGGTGGTAAATGTCAGACCCCGGTAACTTTATAAGTCATGTTGATTTACGGCTCATAACAGGTCGAGGAACTACTGATAACACTTATCAGTAAACCTCGAGAACCCTGGCCAGGGATTTAGGTGTTATAGCCGATCAAACATAGCGCGACATCAACTCCCTATACCGGGAGAGACGAAACCCCTCCTATCGCTCACTGTCTCCGTATGATTCGGGACTGTACCCAAAATCCACCTGTTTGCACGACTCAATAGAGCCGTGGTAGGGAGGAAATCAAAGTACAGTGGGAATCACACAAGACTCTATGACGATCTCGGGTCTACAGACTAACCTGTACAAGTGTCACCAGAGAACTGCTATCTGACAATAGGTAAATATACCATCTAGGAGTTCTCGGCGAGTCCGTCAAGTGTACCCAGTCTCCACTGAGCACCCGTACACCATCCTTGATGTCAAACACCGATGGATATGGGATCATCCATCGCCCATCATATGGGTCAAGATGCGTATACGCTAGTCTACTCTGGTGTATCGATGCCCTATCTCGACACACCCTCGACTAGGAACAGTTATAGGATGTACTCATAGACTACCGTAGCCCCACTAGTATGATCTCATCATAGTCCCAGTAGTCGAGTACAAATCCTAAGGGCTTTATCAATATGTAATAAAAGAGACAATCAGAGTACATGTTAAGATAAAGTACAACCAGATAGCGTACTATCATGTCGAGCAAGAAAGTCCTCCCTATATATGTCCAAGCATCCACTACAATATACATCGTATGTACAGTAATGGCCTCTAGGGCACACATATAACTAACAGATAGCAGGTCTCGAGATTGTTGTCAACATGGGGATCGAAAACCTCATCATATATGGAGACTCCCAGCTGGTCGTCAGCCAAGTAAATGGCGACTATTAGACATGTAAACCCGAGTTGGTAAAATATGGCGAGAGAGTGCAGCAATTGCTGATGCAAATCCCCTCCAACATCCTGGAAAGAATACCGCGTGCGGAAAATAGCAAAGCGGATGCGTTAACCAAGCTCGCTAAAGAACTGTCCAACAAAAACCTCGATGACGTAAGGATCATTGTGCAAAGCCGCCGGGTTCTCACACCGGCAGAGATATCTCCGAAGACGTCTAAAGGAGAGGAAGCAACCGAACAAGAGGCCTTCCAACTAGAGGATGAAGAAAAGGCGAAGGATTGAAGAGAAGTCTTCATAGAATACTTCAAGCATCATCAAGACATCAGCTCATGAAGCAAGCTCTGTCTTTCGCCTTCGTCAATGATACTCTATATAAGAGATCGTTCGATTGTTTGTAGTTAAGGTGTCTAGGGCCAGAAGAAGCAAGGAGAGTCATCCAAGAAGCTCATGACGGATTCTGCGGTTCTCATCAAGTCGGCCCAAAGATGAAACTGAAGATCAAAAGAATAGGTTGCTATTGGCCCACGATGATTCAGAACTGCCTCGAATATGCGAAGCAATGTCACTCATGCCAAATTCATGGGGACTTCATCCACCAGCATCCGAATCCGTTACACCCAACATTGGCCGGCTGGCCATTCGAAATGTGGGGAACCGATATAATCGGGCCCATCGAGCCAGCATCATCCAAGTGACATCGGTTCATACTAGCAACAACCGATTACTTCTCTAAGTGGGTAGAAGCAATACCGTTAAGAGAGGTGAATACGGAGAACATCCTCCATTTCTTCAAGACACATATCATCTACCGGTTCGACACTCCGCGACGGATCATCTCGGATAATGGGCCGGCCTACAGAAGCCATAAGATCAGCCGCTTCGTACAGCAGCATAAAATAGATTGGAGATACTCTTCGGTCTATAATCCCCGAGCTAATGGTCTAGCTGAGGCTTTCAACAAGACCTTGACAAAGATCATAAAGAAAACGGGGTCAAGAAATAAAAAGGACTGGCACGAGAGATTGCATGAAGCTCTTTGGGCTTATCGGACTACGTTCAAGATGGCCACGAATACAACGCCATTCGCGTTGGTATTTGTCACGGAAGCAGTACTTCCCTTGGAGATAGAGCTACCCTCTCTATGAGTAGCGGTTCGATACGAGCTGACGGATGAAGAAAATGCCCATCTTCAACTTGAGGAGCTCGATGCCCTCGATGAAACTCGTCTCATGGCGCAGCAAAACCTAGAAGCTTACAAAGCAAGGATGACGCGCTCATACGAAAGATTGACTAGGCCGAGAATATTCCGCCAAGGCAAACTCAGCTATTCGTAAAAAGACCTATGATCCTCAATCGTGCTAAACGGAGGAAATTCAAGTTGAACTATGAAAGCCCGTATATCATAGACAAAGTCTACCAAGGTGGGGTCTACTTGCTCATGGATATGCATGGCGAAAGACCCTTCCGGCCAATAAACGGCCGGTTCCTTAAGAAATACTACGCTTGACAAGTCACGGCTTAGGTTAATGATGGATGACGACGCTCGTGTCCGCTCGCTGTCTTCCTGAGTCCAAACTCTATAAGTAGTATCCAGTGAAACCTCGCCTTAAAATCCCGACGGACCGCAACGTCCATAAACTAGCTATAGACCGAGATGTCCTTAAACTAACGATAGACCGGGATGTCCCTGAACTAACGATCGATCGTGATGTCCTTAAACTAAATACACCGCCTCAAAACTTGGCGACAGTGGAATCCAGGTCCACAAGTCCTAACAGCGAGGATTGCAACTTAAGTCCCTCTGGCTCCACAGCTACCCCGGTTAGCGAAATCCCACCGTAAAAAAAATAGCCGAAATGATTGGGCAACTCGCAATAAAAAGCAGCGAGTAAGGAAAAAAACAGCCGAAATGATTGAGCACCGCGAAAAAATAGCCGAAATGATTGGGCAATCGCGAATTCGTAATATAAAAAGCCGAAATGATAGAGCATCGCGGAAAGAAAAGAAAATGAAATGAAACTTTTGCCCTGCAAGCGAGATCACATTGACCCATGTATACAATCCATGGGCACAAATGAAAAGGGGACCATATTGTCCCACCAGGCTTCGTCAAAGGGAAGCCAGATCTCGATGGCTATATCTACAGCCTAGAAATCAACAACGGCGTTCCTTCTCGTTCCAACCAGAAGCAGATACGACGTCAACAAAACGGAGCCACGGCAAAGTCCCCTAATTCTAAATCTCAACGGTTCACAGATAGCCTATAGACTATCTCAGAGCCACGGCAAAGTCCCCTAGTTCCAAATCTCGACGGTTTATAGACAGCCTAGAGACTACCTTGGAGCCATGGCAAAATCCCCTAGTTCCAAATCTCAACGGTTCACAAATAGCTTAGAGACTACCTCGGAGCCACGACAAAGTCCCCTAGTTCCAAATCTCAACGGTTTATGGACAACCTAAAGACTACCTCGGAGACGTGGTAGAGTCCCTAATTCCATGTATCGACGGCAGCATCCACAGCCTAGAGATCAACAACAGCGTTCTTCGTCCCTCCAGCAGGATGCAGACGCGACATCAACAAATGGAGCCATGGCAAAGTCCCCTAGTTCCAAATCTCGACGGTTCACAGACAACCCAAAGATAACCTCGACATTCATCACAATATTGCAGATACAATGTCAACAAACGAAGCAAAGGAAGATCCCTAACTTCAGGGTCTTGATGGCAACTCAAATGAGACCTGAAAGACTATCAGGGATCATCGCACTCGAGCGCGGAGTGGTCATAACTTATCGGGGCTCCCAAACTGAGCTTAACCTCAAATAAAAAGCGGCATGGAATATCCCTAACGCTTGCTCTTTCGACGGTAATATCACCTGGAAGATTACTTGAAGACGTCTTGTCCAGCCCCCGAAGGAATCAGAGACACAACATTCGCCGGGCTACTCGAACAGCAAGATTTCGTATCGAGGAATACACCAGCCAACGCGATGGTACGACGGGTAAAAAACCCTAGTGCCACAGACCCTAACGGACTTCTATTAGCAGAAGTTAACTGTGACATTAGGACATCCTTGCGAGAACTTCTCGATTCATCTCGACTCGTGGGGAAATAATGTTCCTGCGAGAACTTCTCGACTCGTCTCGACTCGTCTCGACTCGTAGGGAAAAGCCTTAGGCAATGGGGATAAGGACATGTTTCCTAAGCACTGGGGCCCTGCAAGTCGGTCCAAGATGGACTATTGCATACTATTCACGGGCCACACTCTCCAAAGTCAAATATCGACAAGGAGGGAAACAACCACCTACGAGTCCTCTCGACTTGTAAAGGAAAAATTCTCTTGTGAGATCTCTACGACTCTCAAGAGAAAACGCACTTAGAAGTCCTCATGACTCCTAAAAAGAAAACACACCTGCGGAATCCTCACGACTCGTAGGGAGAAAAATCTTTATGAGACCCTCACGGCTCATAAAGTTGAAAAGTCTTAGGCGGCAGATTTGAACCTGTTTCCTGAGCCATCGCTGTTCTGCAAGGAGATCAAGATAGACTATTTACGGGCCACATTTGCCAAAGGGACATGCCGGTATGAAATAAAATATGTCTTTTATTCATTAATGCAAGTGAATACAAGATACATTTCACAAAGGAATCAAAATGAATGCATGTTATTCATAAATCGCAAGATTACAGTCAATAAAAAAAAGAGGGGTACAAAGACGGCTATTGAGGAGAAGGAGTCTTTATCAAATCAGCAAGCCGCTCACGCGCTCCTCTCAATCCTTTCTCATGATCAGCCACCGCGGCCAACTCCACTTCAAATTGAGACCGTTGCCGTAAACAGGACGAAAGCTTCCCATCGGCTTCTAGCATGGCAGCTTCATAGTCTTGCATGACCCGCTCGGCGAAGTCAAGCATCCACCTCAGCGTCAACCCATCTGAAATACATCTCTGTATATTGTCAAAAACAGCTTTTCGTTGTGCAGCGTTCGCTTCAATCTGGGCGCGCAGTCGGACGGGTTCGCTGGAAGCCACCTCATATTCCTTTCGTCTCAGGGTCGCCTCTTGTTCAAAATGGCGAATGAAAGGAACACAATGCTCGATCCAAGCAGCCCGCTGAGAGTTCGAAGTTAATACTTCAGGAGCTGGACGATGGAGCTCAATCTCGTGCAGGCAAGCCTCGATCTTTCTGCAGTAATCAACCCAAGAGCCGACGATAGCTTCATCATGGAAATTCACGAGTGTTGCCAGCATTGGATTGACTTCCATGGCAAAATCCGTAGCAGAAGTGAGGGTCTCGGCATTGAGATCCTCAATGAATTCGCTCAACGTTCGCCAGCTATTTGCGGCGCCCCTGGAAGACATGCGTTTAGCAAAAGGCCCTGCGGGCATTGGAATGTGAGACTCGAAAGGAGCTGGAGCTGGAGCAATTGCTGCAAAATGAATTAGGGTCAAAAGGTCGACTCGGGGAATAAAGAAAATACATCAGCATTGAAGTCTATTATACCGGCTGTGAAAGGCGGCAGGATGGGGAGTACCGGAGGCACGGCTATTCTCTCGTCTCCTCCTCTGACCCGTGATGCTAAGATCAACATGAAGAAGCTTAGCAAAAATACGTCTATTCGTAAAATAAAGGAAGATACGTCAGTTGAAGAATATACTAACCAATACCAAGAGGTGGAACGACTTCCGACTGAAAGGAGAAATGCGGGTTCAACACCTGGTATAGATGGTCGAAAAGGACTCCCGCAGAGTTGCGACAATATACTGTCAATACAAGGAGGATGGTACCCATAGTAAAACAAATAAGTCGCAAACTCATACCTTCCAATATTTGAGAGGGCACAGAAGAAAGCGAGAGGACAGCGACCGTTAGAGCGACGACCGGAGACACTTCTTCAGACGGCACAGCCTTAGGGTTCACCGCACCTATACTCAAGACAAACAAAATATCATTAGAATGGCTGAACAGGATTGAAAAGCTCGAAAATAGCGACCCAGCGACAACCTGATAAATCATGGACTGAAACCATGATGGAGGCGTCACCGGGTGTAACGTGTTCTTCGCTCTCTCTCGGAGGAGTATATTTCGTGCCCATAGCTTCATCCCCAGACTCAACGAGGGCCGTCGTGATGCTTGTGACTCCCGCCGATACCAAGGATCCACAAAGAGAAAGGGAAGCGGTCTGGACAGTCCCAGATTCCTGAGAAAGAGTAGCAACTTCGGGCACTGTAACCGCCAGAGTTTCACCCGTCATCCCATCGCCAAGATTCCCTGCAGAAAATGCATATGTCAAAATTCGAAGATCAAGTTCTAGTAAAAGAATGGGCGTTACGTTACCTTGGAGAAGCTTTTCAGTTTCTTCCTGAGCTGGGTGTGCAACCTATCTACGGGCGGTAGACAAGGCAGAGGGACATCCACCGAAGGAGTATCAGCAAGAAAAAAAATGCTGCTTGAGCCTGCACCTACGGCCAAACCGGCATCATGTTCCCTCGCCGCATGCTTCCTACGCTTCCTTTCGGTCTGAGCAGTAAGGAATGATCTCCTCAAGACCTCTGACAAGGGGACGTCATCGTCCGAACCGAGCTCTGCCTCCGGAGCCGTTACGGCATCCGTCATCGGCTGCTTCAGCAAAGCCTCCTGCGGTGACGTTGGGAGAGCTGGGGCCACAGTAGTTGGCTCTGGAATTTTTACCGCATCGCTACTTGGGATCGCCACTACACTTGGAATAATCAGAGTCAAGGTAGTCCCTGCAATAAAGTAAAGGAGAGGGTCAGAGCGTGAATAAAAAGAATAAGGGTGTAATGAAACGACTCATACCAAGACCCAAAGAAGCGTGGAGCCTCTCTTCCTCCTCGAATGTCCTGGGGAAGCCGCGAGAGCCACTTCGGCAGAAATACCTATTGAAGAAGAAAGCGTCAATAAAATCATAACAAAGAGAAAAGAGATAGCCGCGGAAGAACATAACTGAAAGTATACCTGATTTCGCGATTGTAATCAGCGCCGCTTCCTTGCGAGCTAGTCGCTCGAAAGCCACAAGGGCAGCCTGGAGATCAGTATCATCCGCAGGTGCGATGAATAAACCCCTATTGGTCTCGTACTCGCACAAACCCTCGCTATAGGGAGCATATGGCTCCTTGCAAAATATGACGTCGACAGAGAATAACGACTTCTTCTTTCTCCTCAAGCGGACGCCGGGGGCCGATGACAAGAGCTTGCGCTTGACGGGCATTTTCAGGCGACGGGTCCCAATTTCTGCACCAATGCTGGATTCCGGGGACGCTGCAGCTGCCGTTTCTACAGGAACACGGGGTGGAGGCTTCTCAGGGAAGGCGCGCGGGACCACAACCGCAGCAACTTCTCTTAAGGAGGGACGAACGACGGTCCGTCGCTTTAAAGAAATTGCCGGATTACCACCTGGGACAACATCCTTATGATCAAGTAATAGACGCCTCTCTTGAAGGGTTACCTAAGACGGTAGCAAGGTTTCGGGAGGTATCGTCCATGCCAAATTCAAAAATTTGCCGTTTTGGCTAACCCTAACAAGAATCGTAAACTAGAAATATACGGAATCAAATGCAAACACTTTGCAATAAGTAAAGAGAGCATGGAATACAACCTTTGTAGACCGGTCCATCACTTCAATAGCTCCGTGTAGAAGTCCCCTTCGCTGCGATCGTAAACTCTGGACTCTAGAGAGGCTCCACAAAGAAACGAACATGCTTGCTTCGATGACTTTGAGGCCGAAGATGATCTACGTCGGGGAGACACTAACCCAAGTTGTTTATTCACTAGGTCAAGAACTTTGTGAAGAGAACACCCTCTACTAAATGGCAAGTAGTAGAGGATGATGAATTAGGAAGTTTGCTCACATTAGAAATGACTTTCTCACATTTTATCTCATACCTCCATTAGAGCTAGAAAGCTTTTGAAGTGGAAGAAGAAGAAGAACTAACTCATCAAAATGAATTATTAGTGAGGTTAATAATGCAACCAAGGGTTAAGAATGTCATGCTTAACCCTTGTAGTGAGGTAACCATGTGCTATGGTTAAAGGTTAGGTCAAAAATATCTTAAGCAAGACAAAGAGAGAGAACAAAGTCAAAGATGCCTTGAAGCTTCTACAAGCTTTCAACAAATATCAACCATGAATAATTCCTCAATTTTGAATTACTTAATGATAAATTTAAACCCTAATATTAACCCTAGCATGGTTTAACCCTCATTAACCCTAGTTGCATTTGTAACCTAACTTGATACATTTAACAAATATCACATATACATCAATGTACCCAATGTGAGAAAAGAAATCATAAGTAAGATAATACTAGTTAATGTATGTAATATATCAAATATATAATTATACATTAAATTATTAAATCAACACTTGATTTAATAATCCGGCTATATCACATATAACCGACTAATATCATAATGTAAGATCTTATTGAATCAACACTTGATCCGATAACCCGGCTATATCACATATAACCTTTCATGTCACACATCGCGAGAATATAGTGTGGTATCACATATCGCATTAATCTCGGTCCCGTACATATCACATATATGCTCCTACTCCGTTTCGCTTGAGCCAGGAAACCCCTGTGTAGGACTTTAAAGACTCGTCAATACGCCGGCAGTATGTGATGATCATATCAAACACCCACAAGCCGCAAACGGTCTGCTAAACGTAACGGCCACCCGGGTGTTGAGCGATCAGAAGATCAACAAGCAAACCTGCTCACACTCCTGCAAATCCAATCAGTAACACTACCGTACAGTACGGACTCTTCGTCTGATATGTCGCATATCTCGTCTAGGGGTGGTAAACGTCAGACCCCAGTAACTCAATAAGTCGTGTCGATATGAGGCTCATAACGGGTCGAGAAACTACTGATAACACTTACCAGTATATCTCTGAAGCAGCCTTGGCCAAGGACTTCCTGTTATAGCCAATCGAGCACAGCGCAACATCAACTCCCAATACCGGGAGAGACGAAACCCCTCCTATCGCTCATTGCCTCCATGTAACTCGGGACTGTACCCAAAAGCCACCGTTTTGCACGTTCTCTTGAACGTGGTAAGGTGGAAATCAAAGCACAGTGGGAATCACACAAGACTCTATGACGATCTCGGGTCTACAAACTAACCTGTACCAGTGTCACCAGAGAACTGCCATCTGACGTGAGGTATAATACCATCTGGGAGTTCTCGACGAGTCCGTTCAGTGTACCCAGTCTCCACTGAGCACCCGTATACTGTCTCTGATGTCAAACACCAACGGATATGGGATCATCCATCGCCCATCTACATGGGTCAAAAAGCTATACGCTAGTCTACTCTGGTATATCGATGCCCTGTCTCGATACACCTGCGACTAGGAACATTTGAAGGATGTACTTAACGGCTACTATGTCCCCACTAGTATGATCTGCATCACAATCCTGGTACTCAAGTACTCATCCTAAGGGCTTTATCAACATGTAACATAGAGACAATCAGAGTACATGTTAAGATAAAGTGCAACCAGATAGCATACTATCATATCGAGCAAGAAAGTCCTCCTTATATATGTCCAAGTATCCACTACAATATACATCGTATGTATAGTAATGGCCTCTAGGGCATATATATAACTAACAATCTCCCACTTGCACTAGAGCCATCTGTTGTAGTATCTCATACCCAACAATCAGCAGTGGTTGAAGTATCTCATACTCAACCATCCCATAAAAGTCTCTACTGGGAAATAGGCCTTTGAGAGTGGATCCGCGTTGTTGTCCTCTGTGTCAACTCTCCTATTCTCGATCTCGTCTAGTATGCCACGGTATCTAGCATGGAACTCTTCCAATATACCGTCCCTCCACTGAGAGTAAAGACAATGCCTATGACTGACATTCGGTCGACCTTACCACCCTGGAAGCTATCCAGTGATTCTCCCCAGGATCGATGGATACCATCTCACTACACCTAGTGAAAATGCTAACTTCCACTTAGATCTATCTCATAGATCCATAAACCAGGATTTAGGAGGTATCACCTTGATCCTATATGGAGAATCCTTGTGATAAGAGGAGATTGACCGAGCGTAGCATAGGAAACCACTTTCCTATCAAGAGCATGTCATCCACGTACAATACGAGGATCATCACCAAACTCCCTACTACCTTTTTCTATATACAAGGTTCATCTACCATTTTGATGAAGTCAAACGGTTTGACTACCACATCAAAACAGACGTTCCAACTCCGCGATGCCTGCTTTAACTCATAAAGCAACTTGCACACGTTTCCACTGCTCCCTCTGTCTACGAAGCCCTCTGGCTGTGTACTTATAGACGCTCTCTTCTAAATAATTATTTAGAAAAGCAGTCATGACACCTAACCGCCAGACAACATAGTCATGGTATGTAGCAATGGCAAGTAAGATCCGGATGGACTTAAGCATAGGCACTAGAAAAGGTTTCATCATTATCCACACCTGGTCAATGACGAGAGTCATTTACAACTATTCTTAGCTTTGAAAGTCTCAACTTTTCCATGTACACCAAGTAATCTTCTCAAGATATACTTGCTCCTGATGGTGATTTAACCCTTCAGATAAAGCAATCAAAGTCCATACTTTGTTAGTGTATATGGATTCCATCTCAAATCGCTTAGCATCCAGCCATTCTAACAGAGTACCCACTCTTGATGGCCTGCTCGAAACTAGTTGGGTCATCATCTCATGATGCAATCCTCGCTCCCACTGTCATAGAGAAAACCGAAGTATCTCTCAGGTGGGTGAGGAACCCTACTAGATCGGCGGAGAGACTGAGATTCGTTGGGAACTATTGAATCCTCCGGTTCCATCAAATCGTCAGCTGTAGTTTGTATAGCTAGAACTCCTTCCAGTTCTACCTCATGACTACTAATTTCTTCACAAGAAATTCCTTTTCCCAAAGGTGGCATGCTGAGAAACAAAACACCTCTTGCTGCTCAGTGTGGTAGAAGATATTCCCTTGTGAATACTTGGGATATCCAACAAACTTCCACAGAACCGACCTTGCCTTGAACTTGTCCGGATTTTGCTTTTAGACATCGGCCGGACAACCCTAAATCTTAACATCCTTAAGAGATGGGCTCTTCCCATAGCATATCACATATGGAGTGGTAGTGTAACATTTTGAAAATTAGAAATAAATAAAATTAATTAATTTAATAACAATATGATAGATCACAAAGTTATTAAAAGCAATTAAGTCATTTTCATGAGTTCTATGTAAAACAAATTAAATAAAAATTTTAGTATGCAACATAAATAAGTTATAAGGTTTTTAGTGATAATTTTAGCTTCATTTTAAGAAAATAAGTGTTTTATAATAAACTAAGTTGTGAGGGGTTTTTAGGTAAAGTTTAGGATTTTTGTGTAAATGGAAAATTGTTAGGGGTGTAAATGAAAAAGTGATAGAAAACATTTAGCTCAGAATTTTATTGTGAATTAAAACAAATTAAGAAGATAAGGCATGAACACCTCTTGCTTGCATGCACAACACTCACCTCACACCTCCTACTTGCATGAAACCATTACCTCTAGCTTGATGGCACCTCCTCCTTCACTTTATCCCTTTCTTTTGCCATATATAAACCTGATTCAGATCTATAGTTATTTAAAATTCTGAAAATTTCTGAAAGAAAAACAACATTAAAGAGAAAAAGAAAGAACAAGAGGAAGAAGAAGAAGAAGGAAGCTAGGTTCTAGGTTTTCATCACCATCAAGCTAGGACAAGGAACTTAGCATCTTGGAGGGGTTATTCCAACAACTTATTGTGGGTAAATTCTTAATCACAGTATGAAATTTAGGTTATGTACTTAGTTAATTTGAAATGAACAAGTTCCATAATATCGTATTTTAGTTAATTATAGGCTCTTTTGAAATCTGCTATTGTTTGGAAGATAATTAACTCAACTAAACAAGACCTAAATAATGTATGTAATACCTAGAGCAAACCATAGGATCACGAACCAGAGGGCTCGGATTAGGGCCGGCGACTAAAAGGGGAATTCCGGCGTCGCCGGTTTTGTGGGATGCTATGTAGTTTTGGATGGTTGGTTGTATTTCGGTGTATAATTTTGGTCATTTTGGTGTTATTTAAACAAATTAGTTTCACTGCAGATAGAATCTGGAATCGTATATCAGAAAAGATATCTAAAAACATAAAATACGACATGGTTAAAACGCATCGCAATTTAAATTCTGTAGCGATGCAGGTTAGGGTTAAAATCCAGTAAGGTTAAGTGTTTAATAGCTCGATATAGTCGTATACAATATAACTAGTACGTGGGAACGTGTGTTTTTCATTTCCGTCATGTCGGAGTAGCCGTTTCCTTATATAAGTTAAATTGTGATGTTAGATTCGAATACGGGATTTTCGGAGGCAGCGAGAAAAGGGAAAGGATTGGCAATTCCTGAATAGATTCGACGTTTTTCGGTGAGTAGACTAAATATCTACCGGGGAATTTTGTAAAAATGGCTTGTTACGCCCGTGGTTTTATTTAACTTAATGCTTTATTTTGTTGTGCTAAATTGAAAATATGCATTCACAATTCATATATTTTTTGCTTAGTTGCTAGTACACCGCACAAGTATCGACGAGTTATGCCACATGCATATCTTACATGTTACACACACATCGTCGATATTGCCATGTCACTTTTACACTTAGTAAATTTCTTGTTAAAAATGATTCATATCATATCTTAAATACCAATAACAGTAGTAAATTGAATCATTAATATCATGTTTAGTATTTGAGTATTTTATGTTGATATAAGAGGTAGATGTATTATTGAGGATTATGGTTTTGAGTTTTGGATACTATTACATAAAACCAGTGATTTCATGATTGATGTGTCATGTCCACCATGAGATATTTTATGATTTGGTTTTATTCCGGAACGAGTGGGGGAGATATACGGTCGCGGATTTTACGTTATCCATACTGAGTGGGGGAGATATACAATTGGATACATGGTGGACCTGGTTGAGACCGAGGGGCAGGATAGCCGTATTGAGGCGGGGGAGCCTAGCCAGGTTACTCGATACCGGATAGAGTGGTAAAAAATACGGCCTATATCTAGATGATAACGACCGGTATTGTTGATTTCAGGATCATTCGAGAAATGATGCCTGTGAGAAATGAAAGTTTTGTGGCGATGATGGACACGGGGAAATGAGTTTTTATTGGAAGGA
Source organism: Agapanthus africanus (assembly GCA_030015575.1). Taxonomy (NCBI): domain Eukaryota; kingdom Viridiplantae; phylum Streptophyta; class Magnoliopsida; order Asparagales; family Amaryllidaceae; genus Agapanthus; species Agapanthus africanus. The sequence continues at coordinate 971,608,724 of CM057337.1, forward strand.
TCAAAGAGCATCTTCCAAATGAAATGATGATGGTCAAAGTGTCAACCAAGGTCAACAAGTCAATAAGATCAAATGGTCAACAACCATAACCATGCACAATTATTAAACTAATATCAATTAACTATAATACACACATAAGTATTAGGGTTAATAAAATGACAATAGCCATTAACCCTAATCAAAGTCCTCTTCCTCTGTCTCAAGCAATTGTGCATACGCACCCGCATTCGTGATCCGAGGAACACGAATACAATGAGAAAAACCAATTCCAAATCATATACTAGGATCCGGCTTAAACCAAAACCCGCTAGTATAAACTGTCCGGACAGCAAACGTGCACAAGTGCGCGGATGTGACCGAACCCTGTCGCAAAACCATGCGACCTCTACTCATTTTGCCTAAAGGCGAATAGCTCTCTGTGTGGGACTCTAAAGACTCGACACTACGCTGGCAGTGGGTTTAACCACAGACCGCAAGCGGCACTAGCTGTACGTAACGGTCCCCATGTAGATGTCAATAAGAAGACTGACGAGGTGAACCCCATCTGAACTCCTACTGGGCCTGTATGTGGCAATCTCCGTACAGTCTGGTCTGTTCGTCTGATACATCGCATGGCGGGCCTAGGGGGGCGGTGAACGTCAGTCCCCTAATAGCGGTACAAGTCGTATCGGAGTGTAGCCCAGAACACCCTGAGATAACACTGGAAACCTACCAGTATATATCGCTTGCCCTGGCCAGGGACTACTCGTGTAATGGCTCTCCTGGACACAGCGCGATGTCAACCCCCAATACCGGGAGAGACGAATCCTGTCTAACCGTCACTGCCTCCAAGTGCTTCGGGACTGCACCCAAAAACTACCTGTTTGCACGACTCCTTTGAGCCGTGGTAGGGTAGTAATCAAAGTGCAGTGGGAACACACTCGAGGCGAAGTGACAGTGTCAAGTCAGCGGACTAAGCTGTACTCATGTCACCTGGGAACTGATAACTGACGATAGGTATAATACCAACCAACAGTTCCCGATGAGTCCTGTCCAGTGTACTCGTAACCTAACGAGCACCCGTATACTATCTCAAGTACGACGTACTGACGGCTGTGGGACAGACCGTCTCCCACACTGGGATGAGAAGCGCATACGCTAGTCTACTCCGGAGTATCGATGCCCTGTCTCGATAGTCCAACAACTAGGGACCTGTATAAGGATGTGCTTATAGATCACCCAGCTCCCACGAGTGTGAGCGCCATCACCACGCTGGTAATCAAGCAAAGATCCTAAGGGCTCTACTAATATGTATATCAGCAATATGCTAAAAAAACACATGCACATATTAAAGCAGAGACAAACCAAGTAGCATACTACCATTTCGAGCAAGATTGTATATACAACTGTGAATATCCCAAGCTTCCATTAAGTAATATACAAACTAGTATGATACAGTAATGGCCTCTAGGGCATATACACTAACAATCTCCCACTTGCACTAAGGCCATATACTGGCGTATCGAAGACCTATCATCTCGATCAGCTGCTCGAACTGAGTCTGGGGCAAGGCTTTGGTGAATGGATCTGCTGTGTTATCTTCTGAAGCAACCCTCCGAACCTCGATCTCCTGGCGATCTACGATCTCCCTGATCAGGTGATACCACCTTAAGATGTGTCTGGATTTCTGATGGGACCTGGGTTCCTTCGCTAAAGCTATAGCCCCGTTGTTGTCGCAATACAGAGGTATTGGGTCAACAATGGACGGAACCACCTGAAGTTCTCTCAAGAACTTCCTCATCCAGACAGCTTCTTTTGCGGCATCAGATGCAGCGATGTATTCCGCTTCCATCGTCGAGTCGGCAACGGTTTCCTGTTTGGAGCTCTTCCAACAAACCGCCCCTCCATTGAGGGTAAAGACAAAACCCGACATGGACTTGGAATCATCCTTGTCACTCTGGAAGCTGGAGTCAGCAAAGGCCTCAATCTGGAGGTCTTTTCCGCCATACACCAAGAACATCTCCTTAGTCCTTCTCAGGTACTTGAGAATGTTCTTTACTGCTATCCAATATTTCTCCCCAGGGTTTGACTGATACCTGCTTACCACACTCAGTGCATAAGCCACATCCGGTCTGGTACACTACATCGCATACATTATAGAGCCTACCGCAGAAGCGTAGGGTATAATAGACATGTGATCCCTCTCCAAATCATTCTTGGGAGACATCTCTTTGGAGAGGGTGATCCCGTGACAAGCCGGTAGATTACCGCGCTTGGAATCTTCCATACTGAATCTCTTCAGTATGGCGTCGATGTACCTGGACTGCGAAAGTCCTAATATCCTCTTGGATTTGTCACGGTAGATCCGGATACCCAGAATGTATGAGGCATCACCCAGGTCTTTCATGGAGAACCTGTGTGACAAGAACCCCTTGACAGATTGTAGCATAGGAATGTCATTTCCTATTAAGAGAATGTCATCCACGTATAAAACGAGGAATACTACAGTTCTCGCTACAAATCTACAATAGATGCATGGTTCATCTGGATTTTTGATAAAGCCAAATTCCTTGACCGTCTCATCAAAACAGATGTTCCAACTCCGCGATGCCTGCTTTAGTCCATAAATGGACTTAAGCAACTTGCACACCTTTCCGCTGCTCCCACTCTGAATGAAACCCTCTGGCTGGTCCATATAGACACACTCCTCTAAATGACCATTTAGAAAAGCTGTCTTTACGTCCATCTGTCAAATCTCATAATCGTGGAAGGCAGCAATGGAAAGAAGGATCCGAATGGATTTCAGCATAGCTACTGGAGAAAAGGTTTCGTCATAGTCCAAACCAGGTCGCTGACGAAAACCCTTTGCTACCAGTCTAGCTTTATAGGTCTCAACCTGTCCATCTACACCAATCTTCCTTTTGAAGATCCACTTGCATCCTACGGTTTTTACCCCATCTGGAGCAATGTCCAACGTCCATACTTTGTTGGTGTACATGGACTCCATCTCGGTCCGCATTGCATCCAGCCATTTTACCGAGTCGACGCTCTGAATGGCTTGCTGGAAGCTAGTAGGCTCATCACAGTCTATGATGCAATCCTCTCTATCCCCGTCAATGAGAAAACCGTAGTATCTCTCGGGCGGATGAGACTGTCTACTACTCCTGCGGAGTGGCGTGGGAATGTCCTGATCTTTCGAACCCTCTGGTTCAACCAAGCTTTCAGTAAAAGCTCGTGGTTCTGGAATTTCTTCCAGTTCTATTGTGCTCCCACTTAATTCTTTTTCTATGAACTGGTGTTCTAGAAAGTGGGCATGGCGAGAAACAAGGACTTTTTGTTCCTCTTCGCAATAGAAGTAAAATCCCTTGGAGCTCTTTGGATATCCCACAAACTTGCACTGTACTAAGCGTGCCTCGAGCTTGTCCGCATGCTGCTTTTTTACAAAAGCTGGACACCCCCATGTCTTAATGTGATTAAGATAGGGTCTCTTCCCACACTACATCTGATATGGTGTAGTAGGCACAGTCTTAGTTGGAACTCGGTTCAAAAGGTATGCAGCTGATTCTAGCGCATATCCCCAGAACGATCGCGGCAACTCAGCGTTACTCATCATGGACCGTACCATATCCAATAGGGTTCGGTTCCGTCTCTCCGATACACCATTATGTTGCGGAGTGTATGGAGGAGTAAGCTGAGAGAGAATTCCATTCTCTTTTAAGTAACCCAGGAACTCGGCACTCAAGTATTCACCACCTCGATCAGATCTCAGTGTCTTTATACTTTTGCCTGTTTGTTTTTCTACTTCATTCTTATATTCCTGGAATTTTTCAAAAGCCTCGGATTTATGTTTCATTAAGAAGACATAACCGTACCTTGAAAAGTCATCCGTAAAAGTAATGAAGTAAGAATAACCGCTTCGCGCATGTGTAGACATTGGACCGCACACGTCGCTGTGTACGAGTCCCAAGAGCTCGCTCACTCTTTCTCCGTGTCCAATAAACGGAGTCTTTGTCATCTTTCCTTTGAGACAGGATTGACAAGTTGCATACGATTGATATTCGAACGGATCCAAATATCCTTCTGTGTGTAACTTAGTCAACCTTCTCTCATTGATGTGACCCAGTCTACAATGCCATAAGAAAGTTTTATTGATTTCTGGAGACTTTCTTTTGTGTGTATTCTGGACATTGAAAATCTGTGGTTGGTTTAATACGTATATACCGTTGTTCAATGTACCTGACCCAATCAAAGCTTGATTAAGGTGAATGTTCACTACATTACTTACAAATGCAAATTCATAACCTTCTTTAGATAATAAAGATACAGAAATGATATTACAGGTTGCATTTGGTACATAATAACAACTACGTAAAACCAAAAAATGTCCATCCGACAATCCCAAGTGATAGTCTCCCACGGCCTCAGCATCCATGCTAGCACCGTTTGCAACTCTGAGGGTCATGTCACCTGCCTTCAAAACTCTACGCTTTCTCAACGCCTGCAAAGAATTACAGATATGAGATCCTGATCCGGTATCCAATACCCAGGAAGTAGAGTTTATTGATAGACAGTTTTCAATAACATACACACCTGAAGCTGAAGCTGCAACTCGCTTCAAATCCTGTGTTCTGGCTTTCCAAGCCTTGCAATCCTGTTTCCAGTGACCACTTTTGTGACAATAGAAGCATTCTTCCTTCCCCACCAGCTTTCCCGCTATCTTTGTTGCTTTTCCTTTTCCCTTCGTATCCACTTTACCGACACCGCCTCTTGGTTTGGCGGGGGCTTTCTTCTTCTTACCCTTGGCTTTCGCCCTGGATCTAGAAGAGGAAGATCCTCCTACAAACAAAGTGGATGTCTCCCTACCTTTCTGTAGGGTGCCCTCAGCACTCCTCAACATGTTCAGAAGTTCGGAAAGTTCTACCTCCTTTCCTTGCATGTTGAAGTTAAGAATAAACTGGGCGTAAGTGGAAGGAAGGGACTGGAGAATCAAATCAGTATAGAGTTCATTCTCCAACGTGGTCCCAAGGTCCGCGAGCTCCTCAATGTAGCCAATCATCTTAAGCACGTGTTCCGCTACCGATGATCCGACGGCCAACCTTGCCGAAAACAACTTCTTCGACACTTCGTATCTTGCGATACGAGACTGCTCTCCATACAGTTCTTTTGTATGAAGAAATATGAACTCTAGGTCCATATTCTCGTTCCTCTTCTAATGTTCGTTGTCCATCGAGGCTAGTACGAGGCATTTGGCCTTCGCGCAATCTATCCCCCATGTCTTACGGATTTCCTTATCCGCGACGCTGGAGGTGGGACCTGGGACAGGGGGAGCTTTGGTGGTAAGGACATACCCCAACTTGTCGTAAGTGATTGCCATCTTGACATTCCTGAGCCAATCTTTGTAGTTTGGCCCTGTCAATATGTTTTTATCTAGTAATAACTTAAGTCCGGTCATGTTGAATGGTCGCTGCAATTAGGAGAGAGAAAAGAAACACTTTAGCATGATGCTCTTGCAAGTTTAGAGTGGTTTTTAATTTGTCTAAACTGGATGGCTCCCACTATCTCTCGAATCCCTTCTCAAACCGTAAAGAAAGGATTAGTCAGGATCAATCCCACCGTACAATACTTGCTTAACCGTTCAGCCAGGCCAGTGTCGGTACTTCGAGGGAGGTTTTCCAACGCTTTCGCGAAGTTCCTTAATTAAGTAACCTCTTTTCCCTGTGGGCGTAGCCCCGCTAACACCTTTCTAGACACCTACTAAGTTTATAGCATTGATCGTTAAGTGAGAGTTTTCCCGAGGAGTAGCATATACTCACAGTAGGATCGGGATCCAAATATCTTCGCGTGATAAGACCGAAAGAATCCTACCAGAATTATCACACTCCAAATGGTATGCAGCGCTAGCAAGTTTCAGTACTTATGAAACTCCCGATGTGGATTTTTGCCCCATGCTCTTATGACCTTGACTTTGGCCAAAATATCATAAGTCACATGTCAAGTTCTACCCGTCATTCTCCTGGTTAATTTGGACCCGCCCGTACCTACCCTTGACTTTGGCCAAAATGGCAGCATGACTGTCCCAAACCAACGCATCTATCTATGCCGCACATGAATACCCAATAGCTACCAATCACTATGCCTTGACTTTGGCCAAAATACATAGCTTGAATACTTTTTGACCATTCATGTGGAATGACGGAGGGCTACGAATGGTTTTGGCGAAACCGTGAACGTAGTGAACTTGATCTAATCGATGGAACGAGATAGCTTTTAAAAGGAGTGGTTCAAGCTCCGCGTTTAAAAGTTTAGTTTTGAAAAGAACCGAGTGGTTTTCAAAGTGTTCCAATCGACTTTTACTTGGTTTATTTTCTTGCATTAGTTCTTTTAATGCGTCCCATCATTTAATCCTACCATTGCAGAAAACAACCAAAATATGACGTACGCTTATGCCATTCGCATTCGCCACAGGGCCCCGTCATCACCCGTTAGGTTACTTAACTAACGACAGAGCGGGGGCTGGGCTAGCGCGGCTGTAAAACATAAGCAACGCCTAAATAGTTATCATATATAAATATATAGCAATGATAGACATTACAGATCACAGATAAATACATTGGATATACTAGGAATCCGCAATCCGTTCGAGCCTGCAACGAAAAGCGGATTACACGGTCGCGGTGAATAGCCAATACCCCACCCAAGACCCCTACGGGTGCGGCAAACTACCCGCCAAGTACCCGAAGCGAAGCAACCTCCCTCAACAACGTGAGTAGGCCACTCGGCACTTCGAGATACCCGGTAGTTTGTGCACCCCCTCCATGGGTCTATCCTAGGAGCAAAAACAGTAAAAAGAATTATACAATGACAGCTACAACCCCGACCCGGTTGTACGGCCAAACAAATAATAATATTACATCAATTTACATATTACAAATGAATGAAAGAGAAACAACACTCATCTCACATCCACCCCGGCTATTCATCCGCGACAATCCAACCCATTCATATACACATACCATCATCAATCACAGATCACAGATATGTATAACCCCGACTAATCGACATATAGCGATTAGCCGACGTTCAATACATATAAACATCACAGATATAACCTTTTAGTCAAAGTGTATTGAAGTTCGAAAAAAAAATACGGATTTATAGGCCCCTAAAAATAAATTTCTATTCTGGAAAATCTGGGCACATATAAACTATCTCAAAAATCCCAAAACCAAGCCATAAGAAAACTGCACCAAACTCGACTCAGTGAAGAGTCAAAACGGCGGCGGTTCCGCGGCAATAGCTTGCTATTGCCGCTGAACCGCGGCGGTTTAGACGGCTCACTGGACCGGGTTTGCTGTGTTTCTTAAGAAAACCCTGAGATGATTTTTAGAGTATAACAAATTTTTTTTTGACCAGAAAAAATTTTAACAGAAACTTAGGGTTTCGAAAACTTGGTTTTTCGATTTTTTCGATTCGAACTTCGATATACTCTACTACCTAGCTAGTTTATGTTTAGTTAGGCTCTGATACCACTGTAAGTCCACGTTGCCCACCACGGTGCTTGCGGGGAGGCGGAAAACGGAATAAAAATCGGATTTTTATGAGCTTAGGCAACATGGACTAGACTTTGAAGGATCTTTGCTAAACAAAAACTTGCTAAAGCTAACTAGAAACTAGCTAAGTGCTAGAAAGGTTATACCTTGGGCTTTATGTCCTTCTCTCCTTGCTCCTTGGAGTGGTGGAAGGAGGTCACCTTGGTCGTCTTCTCACGTCGAAGAAAGATCCACCCGAAAGCCTCAACCTTTGGCTTCAACTCCAAGCTAGAAGTAACTAGGGTGCAAGAAGTGCTAGTCCTTGAACCCTAGATGAGAGTAGAGATGATCAAGAGAGAGTTTTTCTCAAGCTCAAGTGTTTCTCAACACATGAGAGGGGAGAGCTTGAGGGAGAGGAAGAACAAGAGAGAGAAAGTATATGATAGAATGAGAATAGAATAAACCATTCTCACAAATATATGTGTATTATTTTAATTAGATAATTGTCATGGCTTAATCAAGACATGACCATTATCATTTCATTTTTAATGCAAATTGCAAGGATAAAAGAGTATCTTCCAAATGAAATGATGATGGTCAAAGTGTCAACCAAGGTCAACAAGTCAATAAGGTCAAATGGTCAACAACCATAACCATGCACAATTATTAAACTAATATCAATTAACTATAATACACACATAAGCATTAGGGTTAATAAAATGACAATAGCCATTAACCCTAATCAAAGTCCTCTCCCTCTGTCTCAAGCAACTGTGCATACGCACCCGCATTCGTGATCCGAGGAACACGAATACAATGAGAAAAACCAATCCCAAATCATATACTAGGATCCGGTTTAAACCAAAGCCCGCTAGTATAAACTGTCCGGACAGCAAACGTGCACAAGTGCGCGGATGTGACCGAACCCTGTCGCAAAACCATGCGACCTCTACTCATTTTGCCTAAAGGCGAATAGCTCTCTGTGTGGGACTCTAAAGACTCGACACTACGCTGGCAGTGGGTTTAACCACAGACCGCAAGCGGCACTAGCTGTACGTAACGGTCCCCAGGTAGATGTCGATAAGAAGACTGACGAGGTGAACCCTATCTGAACTCTTACTGAGCCTGTATGTGACAATCTCCGTACAGTCCGGTCTGTTCGTCTGATACATCGCATGGCGGGCCTAGGGGGCGGTGAACGTCAGTCCCCTAATAGCGGTACAAGTCGTGTCGGAGTGTAGCCCAGAACACCCTGAGATAACACTGGAAACCTACCAGTATATCTCGCTTGCCCTGGCCAGGGACTACTCGTGTAATGGCTCTCCTGGACACAGCGCGATGTCAATCCCCAATACCGGGAGAGACGAATCCTGTCTAACCGTCACTGCCTCCAAGTGCTTCGGGACTGCACCCAAAAACTACCTGTTTGCACGACTCCTTTGAGCCGTGATAGGGTAGTAATCAAAGTGCAGTGGGAACACACTCGAGGCGAAGTGACAGTATCAAGTCAGCGGACTAAGCTGTACTCATGTCACCTGGGAACTGATAACTGACGATAGGTATAATACCAACCAATAGTTCCCGACGAGTCCTGTCCAGTGTACTCGTAACCTAACGAGCACCCGTATACTATCTCAAGTACGACGTACTGACGGCTGTGGGACAGACCGTCTCCCACACTGGGATGAGAAGCGCATACGCTAGTCTACTCCGGAGTATCGATGCCCTGTCTCGATAGTCCAACGACTAGGGACCTATATAAGGATGTGCTTATAGATCACCCAGCTCCCACGAGTGTGAGCGCCATCACCACGCTGGTAATCAAGCAAAGATCCTAAGGGCTCTACTAATATGTATATCTGCAATATGCTAAAAGAAACACATGCACATATTAAAGCAGAGACAAACCAAGTAGCATACTACCATTTCGAGCAAGATTGTATATACAACTGTGAATATCCCAAGCTTCCATTAAGTAATATACAAACTAGTATGATACAGTAATGGCCTCTAGGGCATATACACTAACACATAGCCGAGTCCGAGGTACAGCCTACGCAGACAGCAGCACTTATAGATACGAGAGTGATGGAGGTATCACTTGCAGAGTTTATGAGATTGAGACCTCCGGTATTTATGGGGACCGATGTAGCGGAAGATCCTCAGTCCTTTCTTGATAGGATGGCGAGGATTGGCACATCATTGCGATGTTCTGATGCGAGGTCAGTTGAGCTGACTAGCTTTCGTTTGGAGGGACTCGCACAGGAGTGGTGTGAATCGATGGAGAGAGTGCGAGCTACGGGACTTCTTCCGATGTCGTGGACCGAGTTTTCCGAGGTCTTTCTTGCCAGATTTCTTCCACAGAGTGTAAGAGACGCTAGAGCTAGAAGTTTTGAAGCGTTGCGGAAATCGGCAAGTATGTCGGTGGCAGATTATGATTTACGATTAACCCAGCTGTCGCGCTATGCCCCATACTTAGTACCTACGGAGGAGCTTCGGGTGAAGAGGTTCCTAAGGAGTCTGGACAAGCGGTTATATCTGGCTATAGGCTCCCAGCATTTTGATACGTATGCGTAGGCCATGGATGCAGCGATACGAGTGGAGGAGCGTTTGAGTGAGACAGTGGTTGTTCCAGAGCCAAAGAGGAGTAGACCGATCGGGTCAATAACTAGACAGTTTGGCAGAGGTAGAGGTAGATATACTCCAGGCCGCAATTTCGGACGAGGATGGGCCCAGGGCCAGATGTTCAATTCTTATCCCAATGATCAGAGGCCCCCATCTACATGTTTTAGTTGTGGACTTCCCGGACACTTTGCGCGGGATTGTAGATCCCAGGGAGGGACCATTGTTCCACAGGCTGCTTTACCCCTTCCATCTTCTACGCCGATGGCTTTACTTCCTTCTCCAGTTGGTGCTACATGCCAGGCAGTTGCACCACGAGGTCGAGGCTTTGCGGGACGTTCTCAGAGAGGTCGAGGAGATAGAGGTAGAAGACGACAGGATGCAGGCAGGGGCCAGGCACGGGTATTTGCGCCGACTCCACAGGATGCTCAGGCATCAAATGCAGTCGTGACAGGTACTCTTACAGTATGCTCGTTAGAGGCACATGTTTTATTTGATCCCGGTTCTACACATTCTTATGTATCTTCACGATTTGCACTTTCTTTAGGGAAAGAGTCGTCGTTGTTAGAGTTACCATTAGTGGTGATTACCCCGGTGGGAGATTCTTTTATAGCTCGGCACGTATTCAGGTCATGTTCTGTGCGTATTGGTGATAGAGATTCACTAGTTGATTTGATTCTCCTGGATATGTTAGATTTTGATATACTTCTTGGTATGGATTGGTTGGCCACCTGTCATGCCTATGTAGATTGCAGGGGGAAGGCGGTTAGATTTTGTTTTCCAGGTGAACCGGTGTTTGTTGTGCATGGGGATTGTAAAATAACTCCTGCCAACATGATTTCTGCTCTTTGTGCAGGGCAACTCTTGAAGAAGGGTTGTCGTGGGTTCTTGGCTTTTGTTCAGGACTTAGGGATCGCTGAGATTCCATTAGATCAGGTTCCGATCGCACGAGAATTTCCTGAGGTGTTTCCTGCTGAGTTACCAGGATTGCCACCCGGTCGTGACATTGAATTTTGCATTGACTTGATTCCGGGTGCGGGGCCTATTTCTATACCACTCTATCGAACGGCACCGACGGAATTGAAGGAACTCAAAAGCCAGTTGCAAGAGTTGTTAGATAGAGGGCTTGTTCGTCCCAGTGTATCACCGTGGGGAGCTCCTGTTTTATTTGTAAAGAAGAAGGACAGTAGAATGAGACTGTGCATCGACTACCGACAGCTGAATCGCGTCACTGTGCGAAACAGGTATCCACTACCACGTATAGATGACTTATTCGATCAGTTGCAGGGAGCTGGTTACTTCTCAAAGATCGATTTACGGTCAGGGTATCACCAGTTGAAGGTTAGGAAAGACGATATTCCGAAGACTGCGTTTCGCACGAGATATGGGCACTACGAATTTCTGATGATGTCGTTCGGACTCACCAACGCTCCAGCAGCTTTTATGGATATGATGAACCGTATCTTCAGGCTCTTTATTGATCAATTTATTATATTGTTCATAGATGGCATTCTTGTTTATTCTTGGAGTCGGACGGAGCACGAGCAGCATTTGCGTATTACGTTGCAGACCTTGAAAGAGCATCAGCTGTTTGCAAAATTCTCTAAGTGTGCTTTTTGGCTCGATAGTGTGGAGTTCTTGGGTCACGTGGTTACGAGAGAGGGTATATGTATAGACACAAAGAAGATTGAAGCAGTACAACACTGGCCTAGACCTGTATCAGTTACAGAGGTTCGGAGTTTCTTAGGTCTGGCAGGTTATTACCGACGCTTCGTGCAAGATTTTTCACGGATAGCTGCATCTTTGACAGGTTTGACTGGGAAGGAAGTTCAATTTCAGTGGACAGATGCATGTGAGCAGAGTTTCCAGCAGTTGAAGACGCGCTTAACGACTACACCTATCTTATCTTTACCTTCCGGGACAGGTGGTTTTGTTGTGTATTGTGATGCTTCTAGAGTGGATTTAGGCTGTGTGTTGATGCAGCACGGCAGGGTTGTAGCTTATGCTTCTCGACAGTTGAAGAGGTACGAACAAAACTACCCCACTCATGATCTAGATATGGCTGCTGTTGTAAGTCTACGGTAGTGCCCCGGCCGTCTAACAGACGCCAAATGCGGAACAAAAACTTTTATACAACTGGCGCTATCGCATACTATAACCCGGATCTGCCATTAAAGCTAAACTAACAAACTACAAAGTGGGTAGAAATGTTATACCGAACGATCCGAGTAATTCGGTCTTCAACCATCATCCCACGCTTTGTTGTGGCGGCTTCGATCTTCTGAAACTCCAGTCTCGTCGTCCAGGTGGCACCACGTCGACGAATCTTTAAACGGGCTCACGCCTTTGAACCGAGGCAACTCGGTCGTCAAGTTTGCTAAAAGAGATGACCAAGATGATGTAGAGAATGAGTAGAATACTTTGTCTCGTTACGTCCAAAGTCACGGACGAACGGTTAATGAAGTTGCCTTTTGTATCGGGGAAATGAGAAATGGGCATATGAAATTTCCATGAATTTAATTCCTAATCTTTTTCCCAAAAGAACAACCATGATCCTCAAGAGAGAGGGCCGGCCAAATATATGGAGCAAGGGAGGTGAGTGTAGGAGCTAGGAGGTGACCACAAGAATAAATGAGATGAATGATTCACCTTAACACCTTGTATGAACACATTAATGAACAAATGAATCATCATGATCTAGTCATCAAAGCATTAATTGAAAACCAATGAGTCATAAGCCAAGTCATTATCCATTAATGCAAATGAGTGACTCACAAATCCTAGTCACCAAATCTAGAACCTTCCACACTCATCTCAAGAAAAGATAAATCCGCATTTAACCGAATGTTAAATACGGATGATAGAAAACTGGAAACTGGCAACTTCCAAAAGTGATCCTGAAACGAATTTCAGGATAACCCCGTAACAGTATAAACATACCCGCATTTGTATTACGACCGAATACAAATGCAACTGAGACAAAGATATTATATCTACACAGTATAATACTGGGATCCGGCTTAAACCAAAGCCTACCAGTATTATCTGCCCGAAAAATGACACGTGCGAAAACGCACGTGCATTTTCCGAACCCTGCCATAAAACCATACGGCATCTACAACGTTTCGCCCGAACTTGGGAAAGTGTCTATGGGGGACTCTAATGACTCATCAATACACTGGCACTGGGTATAACCACTAGCACGTCAGAAGTACAAGCTGTACGTAACGGTTGCCTATGTATCGATTGGAAGGGGAGCTGACGAGCGAACTCATCCAGAAAGCCTACTGAGTCTGACAGTGACAATATCCGTACAGTCCGGTCCATTCGTCTATGAGTATCGCATATAGGGCCTAGGGGCCCGGTAAACGTCAGACCCCCAATAGCAGTATAAGTCGTGTCAGAGAGCAGCCCAGAACACCCTGAGATACTACCGGAATACCATCCAGTAAATCTCGATTACCCTGGCCAGGGATTTCGTGTAATGGCTCTCCTAAACACCGCGCGATCTTACCCCCAATACCGGGAGAGACGAATCCCCGACGATCTGCTCACTGCCTCCATGTGGCTCGGGACTGTACCCAAAATATACATGTTTGCACGAATCCTTTGACCCGTGGTAGGGTATAAATCAAAGTACAGTGGGAACTCACACGAGACAAATGACGACCTCAGGTCGATGAACTAACCTGTACACATGTCACCAGGGAACTGCTATCTGACGATATGTATAATACCAACTAGCATATTCCCGGCGAGTCCTGTCCGGTGTACTCATAACCCAATGAGCACATGTATACATCTTAGGTGATCCAACTAACACCAATGGCTTGTGAGACCGGCCACCGCCCCTCGTCGGGGTCTCGAATGTATACACTAGTCTACTATGGAGTATCGATGCCCTGTCTCGAAACTCCCACGACTAGGGACACTTTAAGGATGTGCTTATAGACCCCAGCTCCCACATATATGATCACCATCATACTGCTGGCAGTCAAGCAAGAATCCTATGGGCTTTATCAACATATACATGATGATAAAGACAAACCAGATAGCATACTATCATCTCGAGTAAGATTGTTCTATCGGTATAGGTCCTCCCTCAATCATTGCAATCACGTACCTGCGATCCAATAATTGACTTATAGGGCACTATATCCAACAATCTCCAACTTGCGCTTAAGGCTAATTATTGTGATGTCGCGTACTCACATCTCGTGTGATACCGAACATCCAACTCCTCTATTAGTCAGTTTCACAAAGCTCGTTTGCAAAACTATTGTATTCGAGAAATAGCCTCAGTGAGTGGATCCATCCTGATGTTTCTTTCTATGTCTCTCTTAATCTCAAACTCGCGGAGAAAGCCATCTCCCGAATTGAGTAATACATGTCTTAGAATATGTCTGGATATCTGATGGGACCTAGTTCATAAATGAACTCCAAATCCAAACTTCTTAGACTGTATCGATCACTGAAACTAATCAGTGTCCAGCACTATGCCTCCCACAGTATCCTCTTGGACCACCTGTCCATAATATTGTCCCTCGTCGGAGGGGAAAACTATAACTCTGACAATCACTCTGTCATCTATGTCACCTTTGAATCCTTGAATGATAACCGTATCCCGAAGGAGGCTGCTGTCATCAAATCCGTAAAACTGCTTCCTTATGTTTCTTCAGGATTGGATTAATATAAACTTATCGCATCTAGTGCAAAAACAATATCTGGTGCGGTACTTGACATCTCACGATTGACTCAATTGCCTAAGCAAGCGATATGCCAATCATGCACGTCCCTCTACTCTTTAGTCTGTAAGACACCTTTAGAGAGGGTGACTCCATCACCCGCAGGTACACCACCTTACCAGGAGTCATCTATTCTAAAATACTATTAGAATATTGTCAAAGTACCCATATTGGGAAACTACCCAAATCTAGATCTAAAACCATAGATCTAGTAACCAGAATGTCAGATATTATATCCATATCCTTTGTGGAGAAACAACTGTGTGACGACCAAAGTACAACCGACCGTAGTATAGGAATTTTACTTCCTACTCTGTGTATGTCATCCAAATACCAGGACATTACACCCTACTACCTTCTTAACAGATCCATCCCCTATTCTGATGAAGTCAAACCCATGACTTGTCACATCAAAAATTAGATGATCTTATCTCCACTATATTTGCTCAAGCTTATAAATAGACATAAGCTACCTGCCCACTATGCTTCCGCTGCTCCCACTGACTATGACAACCCTCTGGCAGAATAATATATACGTACACTTCTAAAGCTAGTTTAGAACGACGCTATACTTATCCTCGTGCCGGGTCTCATTGTCTGGAACAACAGTAGTGTCAAGTCTGGGTAAACAAGAACCTCCCTGTCACCGTCCTTGAGAGTACCGAAGTACCTCTCGGGTGTCTGAGGTTACCCACCATATCTGCGGAGTGGCTATGGAATGTCAAACCTGATTGAATATATAGGTCCTATTAAATTTTCCATAATCGTTTGCGGTTCTGGAATCACTTCCAGTTCTACCATACTCCCACTTATTTGTTTTCTGAAAAATGCATTTTACTAAAACTGTGGCGAGTCAAGAACAATATCATTATTGATCTTCCAGATGGTAGAAAATCAACCCACATCGAAGCCAGGGTCAACCCACAAACAGCCATTACAGAAACGTGCCTTGAGTTATCCAGTGTCTGGTTTTAAGCATAAGCTGGGCAACTCCCCTTACCTTAACATCGTTAAGATATGAAGTATTCTATATCCAATATAGAAACATTGGCACTTATTTAATTGGAACCAGATTCTAATCATGCAGCTGTCTCCAGTGCATATCAACTTAATGGAGAGAGGCTAATCAGCATTACTCAACTTAGGAATACATCCAATTGTGAGTAACCTGAAAGAGAAACAAGTTTCTCAAAACCATCACTATCATATGAATACCAATCACAAGAATCTACATCTTCGATCTTTGAAGAATCCCTATACTTGTGACACCTGGTTCTCTACTTTATTCTTATACCCACAACTTCTCAAAACTTAGACCTTGTATTTCTACGAAATACTTGTCGAAAATCTAGAGAAGTCATAAGTAAACAGAACATAGTACGAGGACCAACCCCTTTGTTCTGATGGACACTGGACAACATACAATACTCTGTATAAGTCCGCCGATTTGAATAACTCAAAACATGTGTATTGTAGGTTGAAAACTGTACCCAGGCGATTTCCTCAAATATCACTAATTACAACGAATTCCGATATAATGAGGATAATCACCTTATTCCCAATAACTTACTCCCTCTCAACATCTGTAAAACCATACAGATGTGAGAATCTTACTTGGTAAATACATACCCTGGAGTAAGTATCTAATCGGGAAATCAGTTTTCCATTAACAATGCACTGAAACAATAAAATGTTTCGTAGGGGTATCCTGGTATTCTTTAGTAATGCCTCTTCCATAATCCAAATCATGACTTTAACCGTATATTTCCCTGCCATCTTTCCAATTCCCTTTATTTGTCTTTAGTCGTTACCTTCTGTACACCATCATTAGGCTAAATGGTTTTCTTCCTTCCCTACCGTTCGGCACCAGCCTATGGTTTGGAAGAAGACTATCCAGTAAGCATAATAGGTGTACTCTCCTAATCCTAGGAGTACTCGCAACTTGAGAGAAGGTGATGATAAAAGACAACTAAATAAACCTTATTCCTTTTTCTCCTGAACCAGAATCCATCCTCGAAAAATATCCTTCGAGTTCGTATATAACCATACGATGGATTTATCCAATGGAATTGGATGTTCGTAGTGATACGGGTTGTTCTGGAGAAATTAAAGGTGAAGTAGGAGTGGCGATGAAATACGTGGTTTGGTCGTGAATGTGAATAGTCGCAATTTACTTTACCCTCTTTCTAATTCCTTTATCTTGTCTTTACATATTACCTTCTGCACACCCTACTTAGGCTAATTGGTTTTCTTCATTCCCTACCTTTCGGCACCTGCCTATGGTTTAGAAGAAGACTATCCAATAAGCGTAATAGGTGTACTCTCCTAAACCAAGGAACCCTCGCAATCTGAGAGAAGGTGATAATAAAAGACAACAGAATAAACCGATTCTATTTCTCCTGAACCTGGATCCATCCTCGAAAAAGTCCCTTCGAGTTCGTATATAACCATACGATGGATCTATCCAATGGAAGTGGATGTCCGTAATAATACGGGGTGTTCTGAGAAATACAAAGGGTAAAAGAAGGAGCGGCAATGACTTATGCAACTATAGACAATCCAAAAGCCAGTATATTAAGAAGGTTCGGTCAACTTGGTCACTGGGTTATAGTCTAGGGTCGGTCAAAGGTCGCTGCCAAAGAGAGAGAGAAAAGAAACACTCTGCGTGCACTCTGACCTAGATCATAATGGTTATCACTTTATCTAATTAGGAAACCTCCCACTGTAATCTCAAATTCTTCTCCAAACCTAAAAGAAGAATCAATCGGGATCACCCGAAGAGTAAACCAACTCATCAGTGGGAATCGGGATCCAACTCTCATCGCATGATAACGTGAAGGAATCCACTCATGTTATCATACTCCAGAAGGTATGCTCAAGTTTTGCAAGTTTCCTGTATATTTGAAACTCCCGATATAATTTTTATCTCATGCTCTTATGACCTTGACGTAGGCCAACAAATCATAAGCCACATGTCAAGTTCTACCCGTCGTTGTCCTGATTAATTTAGGTCATCGTACATGCCCTTGACGTAGGCCAACAAGGTTGTACGTCTGTCCTAAACTAATGAATCTATCTATGCAATAAATGAATACCCTGCAGCTACTAAACACAATGCCTTGACGTAGGCCAACAAACATAGCTTGAATACTACTGACCATCCATAAGAAATGACGGAGGATTACGGCTGGTTTTTGGCGAAAAACCTTTAACGTAATGAACTTGATCTCGTTGAAGGAACCTGATAGCTTTTTATAAAAAAATAGTGACGAAAATCTTTTGCTAAAGAGGTCACTCCCGGTGAAGGGATCTCGGCTCTTTCCTCGTGGAATGAGGTGCAGGATATTCTAACTGAATACCGCGATGCAAAACAACTTGTAATCGACTATATTGAAATTATTACCTTGACGCAAAACTTCTGCCCAAGGGGTCACTCCCGGTGAAGGGATCTCGGCCCTTGCCTCGTCGAATGAGGTGCAAGATATTCTAACTGAATACCGCTATGAAAAACAAAAGGAAACGTCTTTGTAATAACCCTTTTTAAAAAAAAATCCAAAAACATCAAATATAGGTTTTTTTTATCCTTGTATTGATAAGAATCAATGCAGTCCCATCAGTCAATCACACCAGAAAAGAACGAAAATAAAATGTACGTATATGCCATCCGCATTCGTCACTGGATCCCGTCATCACCCGTTAGGTTACTTAACTAACGACAGAGCGGGGACAGGGCTAGCGCGGGTGCAAAACATATACAACATCTACTAGTATATATACCAATATATAATAATCGCTCCAGGTATGATAAATGCAACATTACAGAAAAGTAATAAGCATCACAGAACAATACAGATAATCTGGGATCCCCGGGTTTCACTGAGCCGCTACTGAAACCCGACGTTCCCCTGGTCGTGTGGATAGCATGTGCAATGAAACCTAGACCCCTACGGGTGCAGCAAGTTACCCGCCAAAACCTGAAGCGAGGTAGGTCCCACAACATAGTGAATGGAACACCCGGCACTTCACGGAATCCGGTAACTTGAGCACCCCTCCTTGGGTCAACCTGTACCCCCTACGAGTGCGACGAATAGTCTGCCAATTCTAGAGTAAGGCCCCTCTGCCTCTCAAAGCCATGAGATACGGACCCGTTGCCCTCCAGAACCCGGCTATCCGTGCACTCCGTCGCGGGATAAACCTAGTACAGAAATGAAAAATATATACAACGGGTACATCGACCTCAACCCGGTCGTGCCCCAAAAGAATATTATACAAACAGGCAGTGACGGCAGTCCACATGTTGGACTCTCGCCCCGCAATATCAAATGTACAAATAAATTCAAACAGCACTACCATTGCACACTGCTATCCACCACGACATATCCGCAACATCACAGCACAACACAGAACATCAACGCGAATGTCACGTTCGCAAACCCGTCTAAAAGAACTATAGCAATTAGACGCAATTTACCGCTCGAATGACATTCCCGGTCGGAGATATAATATAAGTACTGTAAACTAACATGTTTAAATTTCGATCGACAAAATTTCCCGAACTGGGCCCCACGTACATCTGCTGTACAGTAATAAAAACTAGGCCCAAAAGAATACTACCAAAAACCACAATTTACTGTGTTGAATCCCCTGTACAATTTTGGAGCACTGTTCCCACTAAACAGCCGCGGATCCGCGGTGGTTATGTGGGATCACATGACCAAATTTGTACGGATAGCTTAAAAAAGCCTGCTTGTTTTTCTGTGATATGCAAAATAATTTTTAGACCTGATTTAAAATCAACAGAAACTTTTTGTACAGAAAAATGTAGTTTCGGAAATTCCGTTCGATCGATCTTTTAAACGCATTAGCACAAATTAGTATAGCTTAATGGTGAGGCTCTGATACCACTGTAAGTCTACGGTACCGCCACCGCCGTCTAACAGACGCCAAATGCGGAAAAAAAAACTTTTATACAACTGGCGGTATCGCATACTATAACCCGGATCTGCCATTAAAGCTAAACTAACAAACTACAAAGTGGGTAGAAATGTTATACCGAACGATCCGAGTCCTTCGGTCTTCAACCATCATCCCACGCTTTGTTGCGGCGGCTTCGATCTTCTGAAACTCCAGTCTCGTCGTCCAGGTGGCACCATGTTGACGGATCTTTAAACGGGCTCCCGCCTCTGAACCGAGGCAACTCGGTCGTCAAGTTTGCTAAAAGAGATGACCAAGATGATATAGAGAATGAGTAGAATACTTTGTCTCGTTACGTCCAAAGTCACAGACGAACGGTTAATGAAGTTGCCTTTTGGATCGGGGAAATGAGAAATGGGCATATGAAATTTCCATGAATCTAATTCCTAATCTTTTTCCCAAAAGAACAACCATGATCCTCAAGAGAGGGGGCCGGCCAAATATATGGAGCAAGGGAGGTGAGTGTAGGAGCTAGGAGGTGACCACAAGAATAAATGAGATGAATGATTCACCTTAACACCTTGTATGAACACATTAATGAACAAATGAATCATCATGATCTAGTCATCAAAGCATTAATTGAAAACCAATGAGTCATAAGCTAAGTCATTATCCATTAATGCAAATGAGTGACTCACAAATCCTAGTCACCAAATCTAGAACCTTCCACACTCATCTCAAAAAAAGATAAATCCGCATTTAACCGAATGTTAAATACGGATGATAAAAAACTGGAAACTGGCAACTTCCAAAAGTGATCCTGAAACGAATTTCAGGATAACCCCGTAACAGTATAAACATACCCGCATTTGTTACGACCGAATACAAATGCAACTGAGACAAAGATATTATATCTACACAGTATAATACTGGGATCCGGCTTAAACCAAAGCCTACCAGTATTATCTGCCCGAAAAATGACACGTGCGAAAACGCACGTGCATTTTCCGAACCTTGCCATAAAACCATACGGCATCTACAACGTTTCGCCCAAACTTGGGAAAGTGTCTGTGGGGGACTCTAATGACTCATCAATACACTGGCACTGGGTATAACCACTAGCACGTCATAGGTACTGTTAGTGTTTATGCCCTAGAAGGCCATTACTGTATCATACTAGCTTGTATATTACTTAATGGAAGCTTGGGATATTCACATGTATATAACAGTCTTGCTAAACATGGTAGTGTGCTACTTGGTTTTTCTATCTTAATATGTGAGTGTACGTATTGATAGAGCTCTTAGGATCTTGCTTGTCTACCAGCATTGTGATGGCAGTCACACTAGTGGGGGCTGGGTAGTCTACAAGCACATCCTTATTCAGGTCCCTGGTCGTTGGATTATCGAGACAGAGCATCGATACTCCGGAGTAGACTGGTGTGTACGCTTCTCATCCCAGTTGGGGAGATGGTCTGTCCCACAGCCGTCAGTACGTCGTACTGGAGATAGTATACAGGTGCTCGTTAGGTTACGGGTACACCGGACAGGACTCACAGGGAACTGTTGGTTGGTTTGATACCAGTCGTCAGTAAACAGTTCCCAGGTGACATGAGTACAGCGTAGTCCGCAGACTTGACACTGCTACTTCGCCTCAAGTGTGTCCCACTGTTCTTAGATTGCTACCCTACCACGGCTCAAAGGAGTCGTGCAAACAGGTAGCAGTTGGGTGCAGTCCCGAGCACTTGGAGGCAGTGGCGGTTAGACAGGATTCGTCCCTCCCGGTATTGGGAGTAGATATCGTGCTGTGTCAGAGAGCCATTACGCAAAGTCCCTGGCCAGGGCAAGCGAGATTTGCTGGTAGGTTCCAGTAGTTTCTCAGGGTGTAATGGGCTTCCCTCCGACACGACTTATACCGCTATTAGGGGACTGACGCTTGCCGCCCCCCTAGGCCCGATATGCGATAGTCTTGGACGAACGGACTGGACTGTATGGAGATTGTCACATCAGACTCAGTAGGAGTTCGGATGGGTTTTCTCATCGGCCTTCTTATCGACAACTACCTGGGGACCGTTACGTACAGCTAGTGCCGCTTGCGGTCTGTGGTTAAACCCACTGCCAGCGTAGTAGTCGAGTCTCTAGAGTCCCACACAGAGAGTTTCCTACTCCAGGCGAAACGATATAGAGGTTGCATGGTTTTGCGACAAAGGGTTCGGACGCATACGTGCGTTTACGCACGTACGACTTTCGGACAGTTTTTACCAGTCGGCTTTGGTTTAAGCCAGTTACTGGTATCCGGTTATTGGATTTTTACAGTCTAAAGTTTTTCCGTATTTTTGCGGATTGGAGGGGCGTTCTCGTAATTATACGAGAAGCTTCTAGAAGATGTGACTAAGGAGGTTACTTTGGATGAGGTTGTGAGTCATGGTGGTGATTCATTCATTTCATTAATGCACATTTATTGCTTAATGACTCATGCTAATGAATCACCACTAGATATTTTATGAAGCATGCTTATTCATTTCTTTTATTCATTATTCTTAAATAAGAATGCTTCATAATATATTATGATACACTCTCTCTCTTCTCTCATTATCTTATCTCATATTCTCTCTCCTCAAGCTCTCATCTTCAAGATACTAATCCTTAATCCTCATGTGTTGAGATCAAAGGTTTAGTTAGACTTAAGCATCCATTACCTTCACTCTATATCATCCTTTCATCTTTGATTAGCAATCAAAGTTGATTAGTTACCTCAAGTTAGAGGTGTAGCTTGGTGTCTTGCTCTCGGGTGGATCGTCTACTACCTAGAGAAGGTCGAGGAGAACAAAGGAGGACACAAAGACGAAGGACCGTTTTCATTAGGTATAATCCCTTAACACTATAGTTTAGTATAGCTATGTGTTCGGTTATTATTTGTTTAGCTTCGATTCAAGCGGTTAGTCGATGTTCGTTCTTTAAACTTGATCGTTTTTGAAAATTCCGCCTCCCCATAAGTACTGGGGTGTACTACATCGACTTACAGGTACAAGCTGTACGTAACGGTTGCCTATGTATCGATTGGAAGGGGAGCTGACAAGCGAACTCATCCAGAAAGTCTACTGAGTCTGATAGTGACAATATCCGTACAGTCCGGTCCATTCGTCTATGAGTATCGCATATAGGGCCTAGGGGGCCGGTAAACGTCAGACCCCCAATAGCAGTATAAGTCGTGTCAGAGAGCAGCCCAGAACACCCTGAGATACTACTGGAATACCATCCAGTAAATCTCGATTACCCTGACCAGGGATTTCGTGTAATGGCTCTCCTAAACATAGCGCGATCTCACCCCCAATACCGGGAGAGATGAATCCCCGACGATCTGCTCACTGCCTCCATGTGGCTCGGGACTGTACCCAAAATATACATGTTTGCACGAATCCTTTGACCCGTGGTAGGGTATAAATCAAAGTACAGTGGGAACTCACACGAGACAAATGACGACCTCAGGTCGATGAACTAACCTGTACACATGTCACCAGGGAACTGCTATCTGACGATATGTATAATACCAACTAGCATATTCCCGGCGAGTCCTGTCTGGTGTACTCATAACCCAATGAGCATCTGTATACATCTTAAGTGATCCAACTAACACCAATGGCTTGTAAGACCGGCCACTGCCCCTCGTCGGGGTCTCGAATGTATACACTAGTCTACTCTGGAGTATCGATACCATGTCTCGAAACTCCCATGACTAAGGACACTTTAAGGATGTGCTTATTGACCCCAGCTCCCACATATATGATCGCCATCATACTGCTGGCAGTCAAGCAAGAATCCTATGGGCTTTATCAACATATACATGATGATAAAGACAAACCAGATAGCATACTATCATCTCGAGTAAAACTGTTCTATCGGTATAGGTCCTCCCTCAATCATTGCAATCACGTACCTGCGATCCAATAATTGACTTAGAGGGCACTATATCCAACAGCTGTGGTATTCGCATTGAAGATTTGGAGACATTACTTGTATGGAGAGTCGTGTCAAATCTTCACAGATCATAAGAGCTTAAAGTATATTTTCCAGCAGAAGGATCTGAACCTAAGGCAGCGTAGATTGATGGAACTGGTGAAGGATTACGATTGTGAGATCTTGTATCATCCAAGCAAAGCGAATGTTGTAGCAGATGCTTTGAGTCGAAGACCTGAAGGTAGCTTATCTCATTTGCGCATCTTGTAGAGGCAGTCTTCTACAGACTGGCAGATCTTGTGTGATAGTCGTATATAGTTTGAGTTCGCATCGACAAGAGGACAGCTAGCACATGTTCGTACCCGACCTCAGTTATTGGATCGCATTCGAGAGGCACAGCCCTTACCCATTCCAGAGTGTGTAATTGATGATCATGGAGTATTACGTTTTAGGACTCGTCTCTGTGTACGAGATTCAGATGGGTTGAGGCGTGAGATTTTAGAGGAGGCTCATAGATCAGCATACAGTATTCATCCTAGTTCCACCAAGATGTATCATGATCTGAAGGATGTTTACTGGTGGGAAGGAATGTAGAAGGATGTTGCGGAATATGTTTCGAGATGCTTGACTTGTCAGCAAGTCAAAGCAGAACACTAGAGGCAGCCGGAGAGTTGCAGCCCTTACCCATTCCAGAGTTGAAATGGGAACAGATTTCCATGGATTTCATGGTGGGTCTACCCAGGACTAGCAGAGGATATGATTCCATTTGGGTGATTGTTGATAGGTTGATAAAGGCAGCTCATTTTCTCCCAGTGAAGACGACGTATGGTTTTACACAGTATGCTCGGATTTATATCGATGAGATTGTACGTCTGCATGGAGTTCCGACGTGCATAATTTCAGATAGGGGTACCCAGTTTACTAGCAGGCTATGGCAGAAACTTCAAGAAGCTATGGGTACACGGTTGAGTTTTAGTACAGCTTTCCACCCACAGACAGATGGTCCGTCGGAGCGGACCATTCAGACACTAGAGGATATGCTTCGGGCTTGTAGCCTTGATTTCAATGGTAGTTGGGATCGTCACCTACCTTTGATAGAATTCTCGTACAACAACAGTTTTCAGGAGACGATCCAGATGGCACCCTTTGAAGCTTTGTATGGGAGGAAATGTCGATCACCCGTTTGCTGGACGGAACTGAGCGAGAGTTGCATATTGGGACCGCAGATAGTACAGGAGACTACAGAGAAGATTCTATTGATACGGGATAGAATGAAGGCGGTCCAGTGCAGACAGAAATCGTATGCAGATCGACGACGTCGTAGACTTGAATTTCAGGTGGTAGATCATGTGTTCCTTCGAGTATCTCCAATGAAAAGTGTGATGCGTTTCGGGAAGAAGGGGAAGCTCAGCCCCAGATATGTCGGACCTTACGAGATTCTGGAGAGAGTGGGTGCTGTAGCTTATCGTTTAGCACTTCCACCGAGTTTTCCCGACGTGCATCTGGTGTTCCACGTGTCGATGCTTCGCAAGTATCTTCATGATCCTTCTCACGCGATCCAGCATCAGACCTTACAGCTTGAGCCGGATTTATCCTACACAGTGCAGCCAGTTGCTATTCTTGACAGGCAGGAAAAGAAACTACGATTGAGGGTACTTCCGTCTGTAAAGGTTCTTTGGCAAGGAAAGAATCGCGAGGAGATTACTTGGGAGACCGAGGATGCGATGCGGGAGAAATTTCCACATCTTTTTGAAGGTATGTCTAGTTAATTATTTTTAAATTTAGGGACCGAATTTTTCTTAAGGGGGGAATATTGTAACATTTAAAAATTAGAAATAAATAAAATTAATTAATTTAACCATAATATGATAGATCACAAAGTTATTAAAAGCAATTAAGTCATTTTCATGAGTTCTATGTAAAACAAATTAAATAAAAATTTTAGTATGCAACATAAATAAGTTATAAGGGTTTTAGTGATAATTTTAGCTTCATTTTAAGAAAATAAGTGTTTTATAATAAACTAAGTTGTGAGGGGTTCTTAGGTAAAGTTTAGGATTTTTGTGTAAATGGAAAATTGTTAGGGGTGTAAATGAAAAAGTGATAGAAAACATTTAGCTCAGAATTTTATTGTGAATTAAAACAAATTAAGAAGATAAGGTATGAACACCTCTTGCTTGCATGCACAACACTCACCTCACACCTCCTACTTGCATGAAACCATTACCTCTAGCTTGATGGCACCTCCTCCTTCACTTTATCCCTTTCTTTTGCCATATATAAACCTGATTCGGATCTATAGTTATTTAAAATTCTGAAAATTTCTGAAAGAAAAACAACATTAAAGAGAGAAAAAAAGAACAAGATGAGGAAGAAGAAGAAGGAAGCTAGGTTTTAGGTTTTCATTACCATCAAGCTAGGACAAGGGACTTAGCATCTTGGAGGGGTTATTCCAACAACTTATTGTGGGTAAATTCTTAATCACAGTAGGAAATTTAGGTTCTGTACTTAATTAATTTGAAATGAACAAGTTCCATAATATCGTATTTTAGTTAATTATAGGCTTTGTTGAAATCTGCTATTGTTTGGAAGATAATTAACTCAACTAAACAAGACCTAAATAATGTATGTAACACCTAGAGCAAACCATAGGATCATGAACCAGAGGGCTCGGATTAGGGCCGGCGACCAAAAGGGGAATTCCGGCGTCGCCGGTTTTGTGAGATGCTAGGTAGTTTTGGATGGTTGGGTGTATTTCGGTGTATAATTTTGGTCATTTTGGTGTTATTTAAACAAGTTAGTTTCACTGCAGATAGAATCTGGAATCGTATATCGCAAAAGATATCTAAAAACACAAAATACGACACGGTTAAAACGCATCGCGATTTAAATTCTGTAGCGATGCAGGTTAGGGTTAAAATCCAGTAAGGTTAAGTGTTTAATACCTCGATATAGTCGTATACAATATAACTAGTACGTGGGAACGGGTGTTTTTCATTTCCGTCATGTCGGAGTAGCCGTTTCCTTATATAAGTTAAATTATGATGTTAGATTCGAATACGGGATTTTCGGAGGCAGCGAGGAAAGGGAAAAGATTGGCAATTCCTGAATAGATTCGACGTTTTCCGGTGAGTAGACTAAACATCTACCGGGGAATTTTGTAAAAATGGCGTGTTACACCCGTGGTTTTATTTAACTTAATGCTTTATTTTGTTATGCTAAATTGAAAATATGCATTCACAATTCATATATATTTTGCTTAGTTTCTAGTACATCGCACAAGTATCGACGAATTATGCCACGTGCACATCTTACATGTTACACACACATCGTCGATATTACCATGTCACTTTTACACTTAGTAAATTTCTTGTTAAAAATTATTCATATCATATCTTAAATACCAATAACAGTAGTAAATTGCATCATTAATATCATGTTTAGTATTTGAGTATTTTATGTTGATATAAGAGGTAGATGTATTATTGAGGATTATGGTTTTGAGTTTTGGATACTATTACATAAATCCAGTGATTTCATGATTGATGTGTCATGTCCACCATGAGATATTTTATGATTTGGTTTTATTCCGGACCGAGTGGGGGAGATATACGATCGCGGATTTTACGTTATCCATACTGAGTGGGAGAGATATACAGTTGGATACATGGTGGACCCGGTCGAGACCGAGGGGCAGGATAGCCGCATTGAGGCGGGGGAGCCTAGCGAGGTTACTCGATACCGGATAGAGCGGTAAAAAATACGGCGTATATCTAGATGATAACGACCGGTATTGTTGATTTCAGGATCATTCGAGGAATGATGCCTGTGAGAAATGAAAGTTTTGTGGCGATGATGGACACGGGGAAATGAGTTTTTATTGGAAATAAATGATGAGATTTCAGTTTTGATTATGAGATTCGTATTATAGATTCATGATTTCCACAGATAATCATACATCATAATTATTCACATTTCAGTTAGTATGATCGTCATATTTACATTATTAACTGTTATATGTTAGTTATATTCACTGAGTTGGCAAGTCACCCCCGTTGTGCCACCGTTCCTTGCAGGGGTAGAGTGGATGGTTAGCAGCGGCGCAGATCTACTTTTTGCAGTTTTATCATATCTTTTGATAGGTAGGTTACATATGTAGCAACATTCTCTTTTGGTATTGTATTTTGTATCTAGAAAATCTCCATCAGACCTGTATTTTGACTTAGAGTGAGAAATGGTTATATGTAAATTATTGACAGTTGAGATCGTTTAGTTCTATAAATTGTGGTTTCTTTTCTTTATGTTTGGGATTAGTATTGATGTCCTATATACTGAGATTTACTTTCCGCTGTTGATATTGTTGATCCCAACTAGGGATGCAACCAAACTTAACACCTTATACTCGCTTAATACTTAACTTCATAAACTGTGATTTTTACTAAAACTAAATTTTCCATATAAAGAATTCCGCAAAAAGGATTTTGATCTTGGTTTTCGAATTACTTGGACTGTGTGCATATCTTTAGATATGATACAATCTAAGTGTCGGTCACATCCAAACTTGGGTCGTAACAGGTAGGCACCTCATTTAATTGGAACCCAATTCAATAGGTATGCAGCTTCACAAGTGCATAACCCCCAAAAGAAATAGGCGACTCAGTAGTACTCATCATAGAGCGCACCATATCTCATAGGGTGCAATTGCTCCGCCCCGATATACCAACGTGCTGTGGTGTATACGGAGGAGTAATTCTGAGAGAGAATCTCATTCTCCTTTAGAATAGTCCAGGAATTTCGTGCTCAAGTATTCTCCTCCCTGATCTCATTATAGGACATAATAATTATACCCGTTTTGGTTCTCTACTTCTAACTTATATTCTTTGAATATCTCAAAAGGTTCAGACTCGTGTTTCAACAGGAACATATATCCAAATTTTGAGAGATCATCAGTGAATGTAATGAAGTACAAAGAACCGTCCCTGGCATGTGTAGATAGGGGACCTACATACATCATCATGTATCAATCCCAAGAATTCATCTAACTCTTTCTCTGTTTCCATTAAACAGAGTTATAGTCATCTTATCTTTGTGACATGACTGGCAAGTTTCAAAAGATGTAAATTCAAACTGATTTAAATATACATCTAGATGTAACTTAGCTTGTCGGGTCGTATTGATATGACCTAGTCTACAATGCCTCAAGAAGAATTCGTTCATTTCTAAACTCTTCCTCTTGTGTGTGTTCTGTACGTTAAGAACTGTAGTTTGATTTAGAATGTATATACTTTTAGATAACGTGCTTGAACCGATCAACTTTTGATATAGCAAATGTTCAAAACATTATCCAACAATACAAAATTATATCCTTCTTTACTAAATAAAGAGATTGATATGATGTTGTATATCAGGTTCGGTATCTAATAACATTCATTCAGAATCCATGTATTTGGTAATACATGGTGATAACTACTGACAACTTGGCTGCAACACTTGCACCGTTTCCAACTCTTGAAACATATCACCCGTTCTCAGTTCTCTACCTATCTGTAGCCCATGTAACAGACTACATATGTGGGATCCTGATCCGGTATCACATACCCAGGACGTAAAGGATACTGAGAAACAATTTTCTGTAATGAACACACCTGAAGAAGATGCATCATCATGTACTTTCTTCGTTTGGGCGGCACGGGAATTCTGGTAATCCCTTATTTCCTGCTCGGTCTTATAACAATTATAAGTTGGAGCGGGACCAACGTTCCCCAGCTTAGTATAACAAGCGGGTTTGGTCAATACATCCATATTATTATCTTGATTAAGGCGTGACATAGTCACTATCTGGAGAGAGAGAGAGAGAGAGAAGAAAACACTCAGCGTATGCTCTTGCAAGATTAGATTGGTTATTAATATATCTAATCAGGATGGCTCCCACTGTTTTAGTCAAATCTTTCTTCAAACCCGAAAAGGAAAGATTAGCCGGGATTAATTACACCCTACAAGTTCGCCAATTTTTCAGCCAGGCCAGTACTGGTACTTTGAGGGAGGTTTCCCGTGCTTTCGCACGGACCTAATTAAAATAAATCTCGTTTTCCCAGAGGCATAACCCCGTTGTAATGACCCCAAAATCTTTATACATTTGTATTATCTCTCTTCAATAATATACCGTATTTATTTGTACTTGGTATTTTCATTTTTCAATTAAATTTATTATTATTTTATTCCTCAATCAATTATGTATTTTTCTGTGTACAATTTCTTTTTCTTATATTTAAGTTTTTAACTTCTCATTCTTATTTTTTCTTTCATAAATATTTAACCCAAATCCATTATTCTTATTCTCTACAGTCCATCTGGAAAGCCCACTTTCTTTTTAAGCAACAACATATATTTAATTCTAATTAAATATAGGCATGAACAACCTTGTAGCTCATTGGTTAAGTTCTTGCATTGTTATTCTATAAGTCACATGTTCAAATCCTCATTCTTGCAATTATTTTTTATCATTTTTTTTATTCTTCTCATAACCTACAAATGAGACCTTTCATTTCCAAAATGCATAGTGGCCTTTCATTTCTCTTTTCATTCTCATGTTAAATGCATATATTATTATTCACCATTACACCATCTTTATTTGTCCTCCTCTATCTTTTCCTTCCTCACATTTTTTATCTCCCACTTCTCCCTCTTCACCTAGAGTCCAAGAAGAAGAACATGAAGAAGTCTTCAAGAAGGTCTCGCTAGTAACGCGAGGCTATCGGCGGATAGACAAGCCCGGTGATAATACCGGCTTGTGTATGTAAGTCCCTTCTCTCTTTCCTTCCCTCCATCTCTTTCTTTTTCTCTTTATATTTCTCTTGTTTTATATTGCCATGAAAAAACTTCCCTTGACATAACATAGTTCCTAAATAATTAATTAAATGGATACATATATAAATAATGAACACACAAACATACACACATATATAGTTTGTAAAGTCTTTTTTATTACTCTCAATTCACATTTTAAGGTTTCATAGTGACCAATTAGGATTGCATGTTTGTTGTTTTATTTTAAATCACTTTATTTAAAGTTTGTAAAACAAAAATGAAGTTACGAATAAATACCATGGTTTTCTCATTTCTCACATATGACATATCAATACCTTCACTTTTATAATAATTTTTAGAAATTAATTTTTACTTCTGAAAATTTCAGAAAATTTAAATATGATAGATTATATTATTTTGTACACGCTTTAAAAAATTTAGATCAAACCGCATAACGGTTTAGGAATTACATCGTTTTTATTCACTGATCATAAAATAGAAAACTGCAGTTATCGGTCAACTTTTAGGACACATAACTTGGTATATCGGTATCCAAATTGAGAAAACTCAGGTGTTTTTGATATCTACATTGAATGATCTAGATTTTCTTAGTTTTATAGTTTTACTGAAAACCCATCTAAGATAAAGAAAACTGCGTTACAATATTAAGTAACGGATCTGGACAGAATCTGTTCCGATTCGCACACTATTTTTAAATTGGACATAACTCGAACACCCGATGTCCGTTTGTGACAAAATTTAGATGTGTAGATGCACAATTGATAGAACTATAATTTTTTGTTACTTAGTAATGCATGAAACAACCCGATATATGCTTTGCAATATAATATATAGTTGCTGTCCAGAAATCTGAATTTCTGTTTTAAATGCTGATATTAAAATGATCATAACTAGAGGTTCAGAAATCCAAATCATGTGAATCTTGGTGTTTTGGATAAGTACATCGAAATACCTACAATTTTCTAATAATCTTCGTAACCTGAAACCCGATAGAAATTAATTCAAACTGCGTTTTAAAAATATGTGACGGTGCCGAATAGATTCTGATCTGTTTTGCGCGACGATACGAAAACATATATATCTCTCAAACCGATAGTCGTATTTAGGTGAAACTGGAACTCACGCATGAAAAACACTTAGAGACATATTTTTGTTTACGTTCCGCATTCGTTCGACTTGATTAATTAGTCGTACATAACATTTCTTTATAGCATTGTTTTTGGTAGTTACTCATATAATATACTTGACTCATTTCATGCTATTCGAACATGTATACATATTTATCTTGATCATTAAATTGTTGTATGTATATAAATACGATAATCAAATATTTGAGTTGTATTTTGAAAACCATACAAAATTATTTTTACATAAAACCCCCTCAAGTTATATAAATTACAATAAGGACTCTAGTAAATATAGGTTTAAGCGGAACCAGTCTCTTGAGCCTCAGGGAGCCGGAGATATGGGTGCTTGCCTATCTAAGGTAGACAATCTAACAAACGGTGTTATCAACACGGTAATCGTCTTTGAAAAAGACACAAGTCCTGCCGCCCATGTGCAGCGGTTACCGATAACACCAAAACCTAATTCAGAATTTCAATTTCTTTTCTAATTGTTCTGACTCAGACTGAGTCTCATTTTAAATAATCTGACTTGAATATGATTCAAGTACAATCTACAATCTACAATTCAACATGAATCCATGAATCCATATATTCAAACTATTCAATCTATATTGACTTAACCGAACCATGGATATACATTCCATTTACATGATTCTCCAGTTACATCCATGATTCTCCAGTTACATACATGATTCTCTGGTTACATCTGTTTAATGATATCATGGTTTCGGTCAGTCATCCAATTATACAATCAATACAATTTACAATACAATACAATACAAACAAGACATTACGGGGTTTAAGGGGTAGATTGGTACGGAAGGTTTTAAAAGTGGCACGAGGCGGTAAGATTAAGACACCTAACCTATATTCCGTTGCTGTTGTACCGTGGCTTAACGGTTCCTTGTACATTCCGTTTGCCCTGGTCTCTAGCATATAGAGACCCCTCTCGTATACACTGGCATCCTTCTGTACCAAGCTACAAACAACAGCGTTAACACAACATTACAACAATATTATACAACTTTAAAAGATACTCTCTTATTCTGTCTATTCTACTTTCCTCTTATCTTTGGGACTTACCGAGCGACCTGTTCGCTAACGACATTCTATTTCTTCTTCTTTGAATGTCGTCAGGTGGTTTGGACCCGGCAGAGATCGAGCCATCTGCAGAAGACTTGAAGCAGTTTGCTGAAGAACCAGAGATCTAGTTTCATTGTACATTTCCAATCAGTACTTTTCATTTCCTGTTATGCCATTGTTTAGGCATCTTTTTATTTCAGTTGTATTTCCTTTTCATGCATTATACAAAAGAATGTTAATAAATAAAAGTTGTTGTTTTTATTATATCTTGTCTCTTGTGCATTATTTTTATATTGCTTAGATACGCTTAGCGTATATACTTCTGAGTATATACGTAGCGGACCAGTCGCGTCCCTTTCGCCGTATACTGGGAAGCGGGGAGTGACACCCGTTGACACCTTTCTTGACACCTACTTGATCGGTTAATTGTAATGTGTAAAACTCTCCCAGAAGTAACTCTTACTCGCAGTGGGTATCGGGATCCAACTATCTCATAGGAGGTATGCAATCTCATTGCAAATTTCAACACTTGAAATTCCCAATAGTATTTTACCCCTAGCGTGTTATGACCTTGACGCATGCCAAACAACCCATAGTCCGCTAGTCAAGTTCAACCCGTGCATTTCCTGATTGAATTAAACCCACCCGTACGACCCTTGACGCATGCCAAACAACGCCGTACGAATACCCTAATCCAATCGCATCGTATGCTAGCAGATAAGCACTAGTTAGCTACCGTACACTGCGCCTTGACGCATGCCAAACTATTGCATCACGAATACTAAGTAGTACTTATCTGAAATAACAGAGGGCAACGACAGGTTTTTAAGAAAACCTTTCGCGTGATGAACTTGATCTCGTTGTAGAATCGAGTGATTTTTGAAAAGGAGTGTTTTTGAGGCTTTTACTAGTTTTGCTAAAGAGGTCACTCCCGGTGAAGGGATCTCGGCTCTTTCCTTATCGAATAAGGCGCGGGATATTTCACAAATACCACTATGCAAAGCAAAAACTATAAAAGCAATCAAAAGACAAACCGAGTTTGTAGCATCTGCTAGTTTCGCTAAAGAGGTCACTCCCGGTGAAGGGATCTCGGCTCTTTCCTTATTGAATAAGGTGCTGGATATTCTATAAGGAATACCGCTATGCAAAGCAAGAACTAGAGCTATCAGTTTTCGAGACAAATTTCTACAACATCTTTTAGATTTCTTTTATTTCATTAATCTCATTAATGAAGTCCCATTTATTATGCTTCCCAAGCATCACATATGAAACGAAAGCAACAATATATCATATATAATATATATATATAATATAAGCATTTGTCTCAGGCAGTAATATGATCTCATCACAGAACATTGCAGCAGAAGAACATATATGAAATATTGGATATACTAGGATTTCCGGGTTTTATTTTAAGCCTGTATAAAACACGGATTCCACGGTCGTGATGAATAGCCAATCCCACACCCCTAGACCCCTACGAGAGCGGCAAGCAACCCTGCCAATTCTAGAGTTAGGAGACCCGGTCTTGACTCCTCGAGATGGTCTCCCACTAAACCCTAGAACCCGGTTACTTGTGCTCCCCGCCTTGGGTCTATCCTAATGCGGAAAAGTAAACAATATACAATGGTGACATCATCCTCAACTCGGAAGTGCCCCAATAAAAGAATATTAAATACAATGAATTTTACATGAATAAAAATGAAAAACTCTCATCTCACATAAAAGCCCCGGCTATTCAAAACACGACGATCCAATATAACATACCACAGCAACACATAACATCACATGTCATCAACGTAAGTAAATATGCGTATCCCAATTGTCGTTGACGTATAGCAATGAAACCGGCGATACACCACATATTACACTTACGGTCGCAGAAAAGAAAGTGAAAAACTACAACAGTTGGAATCCTCAACCACCTTAAACATCACATTCCTAACCAAATGAATTCCTTAGACATCACATGCCTAACAATTATAGACACCGCATTTTAGTCTCGATCTCGAAAACACTTTTAAATACCAAGTCGGGCAATTCAACAAGATTCCCGACATCCAGATCGAATGCTCGTCGGAAACTTTAGTAGACGGCCGCACCCCCGATGCCGTCGACGGAGTGCACTAAGACGGAACACCGCTGCCGCGAGCAACCGAACGGATGCTTTTGGCGATGGGGTTCTCCTACAGTCACTTAGTCGGGGCTATCGAGCGCGGCTATCTATTAAGTTTACCCGGCGAGTATCCGCGTACACTACGTGATTGCGACGGACTTTTGATCACATCAAAATCCCGTGGCAACCGATCAAATGAGACTAAAGTGCTAGATTTATAACATTCAAACTAGTTATCTCATAACTACATGTGGATTCCAAATATTGTATCCCATCACATAATATCCGGACGACGATAAACTCTTCGATTGATTCATCAAAGTCACACAATTTCCCGACAGCTCAACACTTGAGCACAGTTTTAGTAATACCCAGAAGATGCCACAGTTCCTATGAACCAGTCGTAGAAGGGTCAAACCAACGCCTCACATGTGAAAACGCTAAACTATCCCAAACTCTAGGGTTCAAGTGGTGGTTTTGACGGCCACATAATCGAGTTAAGATTTACGTTCTTCTAGAGGGTCCACATAATCACTTGCATGTTTTTCCGAATACGTTAAACTTAGAAAAATGGGTTTTTGACATTCGATCGAACTTTTTAACTTCGCCTAGACAATACGTGAATGACTCGAAACAATGTTAAAACTACTAATACGAAACACTCCGACTTGCTTATAGTGTAAGATTACATCACATGTACAATTAGTAAACATAAACAACACCTGAAACACCAAAACCCAAAGACCAATGCATGGAAAAAATTGGGACCAAAATACCCCTACAGGGCCGGCCTCCTCGGAAATTGTGGCCATATGCTCGGCCAAAATCCGAGCACATGGTCCCAATTATCTCCCATGTTCATCTCTCTGCCCAAATGTGCTTCTGCACTTGTTTTTAAAATTTTTGGAGCTTATTTTAAAATCAACAGAAACATGGTTTTAGGGTTTCAAGTTTCGGAGTTCGTTTCGTTTTCATAATCTAACAAAATCTGTATTAATTTCTAGCATGGCTCTGATACCACTGAAGGGTTACCTAAGACGGTAGCAAGGTTTCGGGAGGCATCGTCCATGCCAAATTCAAAAATTTATCGTTTTAGCTAACCCTAACAAGAATCGTAAACTAGAAATATACGAAATCAAATGCAAACACTTTGCAATAAGTAAAGAGAGCATGGAATACAACCTTTGTAGACCGGTCCTTCATTTCAATAGCTCCGTGTAGAAGTCCCCTTCGCTGCGATCGTAAACTCCGGACTCTAGAGAGGCTCCACGAAGAAACGAACATGCTTGCTTCGATGACTTCGAGGCCGAAGATGATCTATGTCGGGGAGACACTAACCCAAGCTATTTCTTCACTAGGTCAAGAACTTTGTGAAGAGAACACCCTCTACTAAATGGCAAGTAGTAGAGAATGATGAAGTAGGAATTTTGCTCACATTAGAAATGATTTTCTGACATTTTATCCCATACCTCCATTAGAGCTAGAAAGCTTTTGAGGAGGAGGAAGAAGAAGAAGAACTAACTCATCTAAATGAATTATTGGTGAGGTTAATAATGCAACCAAGGGTTAAGCATTTCATACTTAACCCATGTAGAGAGTTAACCATGTGCTATGGTAAAAGGTTGGGTCAAAAATATCTTAAGCAAGACAAAGAGAGAGAACAAAGTCAAAGATGCCTTGAAGCTTCTTCAAGCTTTCAACAAATATCAACCATGACTAATTCCTCAATTTTTAATTACTTAATGATAAATTTAAACCCTAATCTTAACCCTAGTATAGTTTAACCCTCATTAACCCTAGTTGCATTTGTAACCTAACTTGATACATTTAACATATATCACATATGCATCAATGTACCCACTGTGAGAAAAGAAATCATAAGTGAGCTAATACTAGTTAATGTAATGTAATATATCAAATATGTAATTATACATTAAATTATTAAATCAACACTTGATTTAATAATCCGGCTATATCACATATAACAGACTAATATCATAATGTAACATCTTATCGAATCAACACTTGATCCGATAACCCGGCTATATCACATATAACCTTTCATGTCACACATCGCGAGAATATAGTGTGGTATCACATATCACATTAATCTCGGTCCCTCACATATCACATATATGCTCCTACTCCATTTCGCTTGAGCCAGGAAACCCCTATGTAGGACTCTAAAGACTCGTCAATATGCCGGCAGTAGGTGATGATCATATCAAACACCCACAAGCCGTAAGCGGTCTGCTAAACGTAACGGCCACCCGGGTATTGAGCGATCAGAAGATCAACAAGCAAGCCTTCTCACACTCCTGCGAATCCAATCAGTAACACTACCGTACAGTCCGGTCTCTTCGTCTGATATGTCGCATATCTCATCTAAGAGTGGTAAATGTCAGACCCCAGTAACTCGATAAGTCGTGTCGATATGAGGCTCATAACGGATCGAGAAACTATTGATAACACTTACCAGTATATCTCTGAAGCGGCCTTGGCCAAAGACTTCCTGTTATAGCCAATCGAGCACAGCGCAACATCAACTCCCAATACCGGGAAAGAAAAAACCCCTCCTGTCGCTCATTGCCTCCATGTGACTCGGGACTGTACCCAAAAGCCACCGTTTTGCACGTTCTCTTGAACGTGGTAAGGTGGAAATCAAAGCACAGTGGGAATCAACACAAGACTCTATGACGATCTCCGGTCTATAGACTAACCTGTACCAGTGTCACCAGAGAACTGTCATCTGAGGTGAGGTATAATACCATCTGGGAGTTCTCAGCGAGTCCGTTCAGTGTACCCAGTCTCCACTGAGCACCCGTATACTGTCTCTGGTGTCAAACACCAACGGATATGGGATCATCCATCGCCCATCTACATGGGTTGAGAAGCTATATGCTAGTCTACTCTGGTATATCGATGCCCTGTCTTGATACACCTGCGACTAGGAACATTTGAAGGATGTACTTAACGACTACTCTGTCCCCACTAGTATGATCTGCATCACAATCCTGGTAGTCAAGTACTCATCCTAAGGGCTTTATCAACATGTAACATAGAGACAATCAGAGTACATGTTAAGATAAAGTGCAACCAGATAGCATATTATCATGTCGAGCAAGAAAGTCCTCCCTGTATATGTCCAAGCATCCACTACAATATACATCGTATGTACAGTAATGGCCTCTAGGGCATACATATAACTAACATCTCTTTCCTGATAACAGCACATGTCGCATGCCGATACCACGCCTCGTAGGCATTCGAAGCTTTCGGCACGTAGCTTGGCTCGCTGATGAGAAAGTTAGACCCCGTATTTAGCCGCATAAAGTGGTGCACCACACTGCGGATACCCTCTTCCGTAGCAACCGTCACGGCTAAGAAAGCCTCGAGCAGGACACCCTGATCGTAACCCGACTGTTGAGCGAAACGGTGCGGGTTATACCTCATGAACAATGCCGATGCGTCTTGCCTGAATACTAGAAAGCCTGGCCTAATCGAATATAAGTGCAGGATCTCCCGAGCCTTCAACGTAGGAGCCCCATCTTTGAAAGTATCACGCAGCGGTTGCACTGCCTTGGTAGATTCCTTGCCGATAGTAAAGACTCTATCGACAAAAGTCATACTATCCCCGACCATACGTGGGCGAAGAACCAGACATCGAGCCTCTCACTGCGACGGATCTAATGCGGAAGCGTCAACTAGAAACAAGACCCGGGGAAAGTTGTAGCTGTCGTAGAAGCGGGGCCGTTTGTGGACTTCGAAAGCACCAAGCATGTGCATCTCGACCCAGGACGTGAAGTAGTGCAACGGGAGATGTACGGGCTTTATCCTCGGCTGAGCAGTGTCTGCCGCTAAGCTCAGGCCATGGTATAGATGAGTCAGCCCTGCTATCCCAACGGCCACACGAGTCCCTGCAACCATGCGGTGGGCAGGATAACAGACAGACGGCCTCATGTAGCGAAGGTGCATCGGAAGCACAAACTAGCTCAACCACAGGCCGATAAACCCCAAGAAGAACGTCTCTTCATCGATATCTGAAGCAGAAAGCTTTGCGAAAAGAACAACCGGGGTGTCCGGAATGAAGAAGCTTCTTAAATCTGCTTCCACCATTGGCTGGTTATCTAAACCGAAACCAAACGGGTCGTCAAGCTTGGCGAATTTCGCGGCTTGTTTTGACAAGACTTCTGGGCGAAGAAAGTGAGCGATGAAGTCTGTGAAGCTGACTCCATGCTCCCAGACTCTAGAAATAGACTCTCGTAAATGTTCAACACCTTTATTAGGCTCGGGAATCGATGTTGAACGGCACTCTCCGGGATAAGGCCCATCACTACTGATTTGGTGGCGAAGATGTACTCGTCAGGGGGAAGTATCTCCTCGTAATGTTTCCCTCTGACGGGTAAGCCCGAAATTTCCGCGAACTCCTCTAAGGAAATCGAA
The DNA here is from genome assembly GCA_030015575.1 of Agapanthus africanus. Lineage (NCBI taxonomy): Eukaryota > Viridiplantae > Streptophyta > Magnoliopsida > Asparagales > Amaryllidaceae > Agapanthus > Agapanthus africanus. The sequence goes on from CM057337.1 coordinate 971,648,064, forward strand.
ACTTCCAGGTCCAATAGAAGAAAAGTGTGAGTCGGGATGTTCCATTGCTCCAGGAAAGCCTTTACCCACCATACATGAGGCGCGGGATACAGGAAAAGAGACGCATAAATTGCGGGGTACTACCCGAGCTTCAACAACAGCGACTTCTTGGCCGACAGGATGTATCGAGCCCACTACAGGTATCCGGCTGAATGGCGAGGAGTCAAACCAATCATATATACTTGTCCCCAAGGGCGTAACTCACCTTGACATATGCGTCGCCCAAGATATCCAAAGCCATCGGCGGCTGTATGGGTATTGAAGCCATAGAAAGCTGAAGGCGGTCCTCCGAGGTCCAGTTAATCTCCTCTACAGCGTAATTCACTTGAGACAAGTCGGCGTAATGAATTGCTGAAATTGGCTCTGAGGGCGCCGCACAAGAAAAACTACGCCGACCCCGAATGATCTGATTATACCATGACCCCCATAAATGAAGATACTTCTGCTCTGGGTCGTGATCTTCGATAAGCACGAAGACTACCCGATTCATAGGTGCGTCGGCGAAAGTGCTCTCTGAACGAACAAAAGGGAAGGAAGAATCGAAAGCCATAGTACCTTCACGAAAAGAGGCGAGGGTTAGTTGCCAGCGCTATAATCCGAATTCTACCACTTGATACTTTAAAATTGTACCGTACTGCAATACAGGAGAAAGGGACCAAGGGAGACCCACAAAATCAAGATGGAGTCCCATCATTGATGGGGCAGTCACTCATTAAGGATGGAATACTAAAAGGATTCTCATTTAATAAGAAACTCACTGGGCTAAAGATTTGAACTCCCTCGAGAGCAGTGCTCTGCAGACAGAAATCATATCTGCCAAATGTAATTAAGAAGGGAATAAAATTCCCCAAATTTTTTTTAAAAGAGCTAAGCTCTAAAAAAACAATGGTATAATCTACCAGAACCCTTAAAAGCAAAACTTTTTACAGAGTAAAATCCTAAGATCTTTAAGATCTGCAAAATAAAGTCTAAGAGTTCTTCATGGAAGATGAACAGTGTTCTAATTAATGGGTTATATAACCCTAAAAATACAACTTAAAGATATGTGATCTAAGAAGAGCAAAGCTCTGTTTAATGGGTTCGATTATGATCCTTACCAAAAATTTTGGGCAGAGTTATAACTCTAGAAAAGATTTCTGTAGGCGGAGATCTATGCTCTGAAAGGAGAATTAAATTCTCAGGAGAAGAAAAAAGAGAAGAAGATGAACAGCAGTCAACTCAAGGGCCAAAGGCCCTACTTATAGGCAGGGGAAGCCGATTCAACTTCCAAGAAGATCCAACGGTGAAAAAGCTTTGACCGCTGCACTCATGTGTAAACCACGTGAGCGCAACGGTGGGGGGCATTTGTTTCCCCCCAATAATAAAATAGCAAGGCTCTGTTCAAAATTTGAAAAGAGGCAGCGCCTCACGTGCCTTGCACGAGGGCGCCAGCGCCGAGAGTTAAAAACTCTAAGGCAGAGCCTTACGTGCCTCGCACGAAGGCTTCCGCGCCAGAACTAAAAGTTCTCTACCATTGGATCAAAGATCCAACGGAGATGATAAATTATCAAAATACAGAATTCAATTCTGTTAAGGAAATATTCTTCAAATCTTTCTAAACGAGAAAGATTATTCTCTGTAAAACAGAGTACCGTTAGATTAAAAATCCAATGGTGATTAAAAATCACCAAGCTACAGAATATGCTCTGTATGGGAAAATATTTCCCCGATATTGTTAAAAACAATAAAAATATCTTCTGTAAAACAGAAATTCTTGGATCAAAGATCCAACGGTGGATAAAATCCTCAAATCAATTAAGGATCTCTCAATGAGAGATTTCTTTAACTAAATCAATAAACTTGCATCCACTATATAAAGGCCCCAAGACTTCAAGTCTGGCAGAGAGGAACCCCCCCCCCTAAACTTCAAGTTCAAAAAGAAGAGCAAGAAAAAAAGAAATTTTTAAGAGAGAAGAAGGAAGAAGATCTTTCTTCAAGGTAAATAAAGATAATACAGATCATAGTATCTTATCTGCATATCCAAGAATTTAGCCATCATAAAGAACAAGTTCTTTCCCCTGGATCCGAGACCCATGAGACAAGTCTCCCACAAATGAGAATTTAATTCTCGTGGGGACGAATTTGTTCTTGGGGATCGAAGATCCAGGAGAGAACAGAGAATTGAATATCTTCAGAAAAATGCATAAAGAAAGAAACAGCGCCAAGCGCCTCACGTGCTCATCACGTAGGCGCTGCTCAAATAAAGAGTGTTTAGCACTCAATAGTTGGCGCTCAGCGCCAAGCGCCTAAAGTGCCCCTCACGTGGGCGCTGCTCAAAAAAAAGTACTTAGCACTCAATAGTTGGCGCTCAGCGCCAAGCGCCTCACGTGCCAATCACGTGGGCGCTGCTTAACATGAAGTGCTCTGCACTCATCAAACAGCGTCTCACCTAGCGCCAGGCGCCTTACGTGCTTCATACGCGGGAACCATAAAGAGTATTTAACACTCCATAAAAAACAAAAAAGGGGCGTTAAAGTAAAGGGTGAGCGTCAGAACCCATATCAATGCCCAGCACTGTTTGCACAGAAAAGGGACTAAGCCCAAATAAGTGTTTTACACTTTATTCAAAGATTAAATGGGTTAAGTCCAAGTTGACAAAATACTCAACTCAGATCAACCGAGCTCATGTGCTCATCATGTTCCAAATTGGTTTTAGTTCCAAACACAACTACAGATCTTCTCACACCTCTGATACATGTCGTTGTAATTCTTCAGCGTCTTCAGAGAGGTGGCGGGTCCCGACAACCAACAACTCCATGGACCGCGACATCTTTAAACTAGCTATGGACCGCAACGTCCTTAAACTAAAACAATATAGAGTCCAAATGCTCTTCTGTTGGGTCTGAATGATCCCAAAAATCCTGTTGAGTAGATCTTAGTCTAAAATTAGACTAACGTATCCTCGACAAACATTTAAGTCGATCTTAATCCCGAACGAGATTAACGATCCTTAAATCAAACCAAACCCAAATCTAAGAAAATACGGATTTGGACTAATCCACGTCCTACGGGCGACAACATAAATTAGTATCCGTATACAATCTACGGACAACCAAAAATAAAACAAACACACAGGACATGAAGTGACTTTCTGGAGCAGGAGAAAGTGGTTATTGCTATGCGATAACGTAATTAACTGCGGGGCCTTGCGCCTGCAGGGAAGAACGTCCCCACAATCAAAAACCCCTCGCGAACGAGGGGGAATCTGACGAAGTCTGCAACAACGGCCGCATCTGTCCAAACCTCCGATGCGCGGTGCCATAAATCAATTTGGCATGTTCGGAGAGGTGGACGGATAAACCCAAATAGCATCTGTCCCCAAATTCAGGCAAGATGTTCGTCTTCCCGGCTTTCGGCGGTGAACAGATTCTGGCACGCCCGGTAGGACCTTTTCCTCTTTCCACTCCACACTTTGTGTGTCGTGTTTGCGAACGAATCGCGGTTTAATATGGTTTCCCCTGGATTCGAGGTACTAAGATTTGGTGTCTTGCTCCATACAGAAAAGAAGATATCGATGGCTTTCAACTGCACCAATTGCAACAGCAACTACCACTCCGCCCTGCTGGAGGAGTGACTTATGGGCCTCAAGCGGCCTCCATCTTTGCGATGCCGGTGCAACAGGTGACTCAGGCCACCACTGGACTGTTTTATGGGACCATACTCCCACCAATAAGCTTTAATGCCTCAATACCATCACAAAAGGCTTCAAAGAAGTCGGTCTTTGATCGGCTCGCAGTGATTTGGCATCACCGTGCTACTCCAAGCAAAAATGGAAAAATGAGTCATCCAAGAGATTCACCGGTATGGAAGGATTTCGATGGGAGGCACCAAACAATCAGTAGTGATTCTCGCAATGTCATGCTCGGACTGACTAGTGATGACTTCTAGCCATTCAACTATATGGCTGGAAGCCACAGCGTATGGCCCGTTGTAATGATAGATTATAATCGGTCACCTTGGTAGGCTATGGATCAGTTCTACTTTATGATGCATCTTCTTATTGACGGACCAAACTCACCGGGAAACAATATCGACGTCAATCTCCGACTTCTGATCGATGAGTTAAAATCTTTATTCATTGATGGTGTAGAGACTTACGATGCAAATACGGATACAACCTTCACGATACGTGCAGTTTAATGTGGACAATTAATGACTTTCCTGTGTATAGAATGCTATCAGGTTGGTCTGTACATAGTCACGAAATATGCCCTTACTGCCACCAAGATACAATATCGAAATAGTTGAATTTTAGCAGGGAAGTTTGCTATTGCAGTTATCGGCGTTTCCTACAACTATACCATCCCTACAGGTTAGACGATACTCACTTTAATGGTCATCAGGAGTTTCTTGGGCCTCCAGCCTCATTATCCGAAGAGGACGTGATTGCTCAGTGGGATGGTTATAATAACGTGACTTTCGGGATAGATCCGGCAAAACAAGATAAAACACCCTACTGGAACAAATTAAGCATTTTCTACGAGCTTCCGTACTGGTCAACAAATTTAGTGTGTCATTGTCTAAACGTCATGCACATAGAGAAGGGAGTATCCGAGCACGTACTTAACTTACTTCTTTGTAAAGACGGAAAATCGAAAGACAGCCTCCGTGCTCGGATGAATCTTCAGAACTAGGAAATTAGAAGTGAATTGCATCCTAAACCGATAGCGGGTAAACCAGGCAAGTTTGTACTTCCTAATGCCGCGTATCATATGTTACTGTTCCCGCCAATTTTTTTGGCTAAAAGCTACTTATTCTCTTATAAAAAAGGAAGAGAAGAAAGAGGAAAAGAATCCACACAGTTTGGCATCACGTGTTAAACATGTGGGCGCTTATATGCAAAGTATATAAGCGCTGAAAAAAATAATAAGGGCCAAACTGGCCTCACGTGTTAAACACGTGGGCGTTCATATGCAAAGCATATGAGCGCTGAATAAAATGAACCTAAAGGCCAAACTGGCCTCACGTGTTAAACACGTGAGCGCTCATATGCAAAACATATGAGTGCTGAATATAAATAACCAAAGGCCAAACATACCTCACGTGTTAAACACGTGAGCGCGGATATGCAAAGTATATGAGCACAGAAAATAAACAGGCTAAAACCCACGCTAAGGATCACGTGTTAAACACATGAGTTCTCTTGCCACATAAATTGGCAACACTCACATGCAAACTATGTGAGCACCCCAATTTTAAAATACTCACATCTGATTCTATGTAATAGAATTAAATTCTATTTGGGAAATATTTTCACTGATCTTTCTAATATGGAAAGATTTCTTTCTAACAAAGAATCTTGGATTTAAAATCCAAATGATAAAATATCACCAAATGAACCATCTGATAAATTAAATTCTATGTGGAAATATTTCTTTGATCTTTCTCAAACTAGAAATATCTTCTTTGTTAAACAAAGGACCCTTGGATCAAGGATTCAACGGTGATTATAAAATCACACACCGATCATCTGATAGAATAAGATTCTATCTTAGGAAAAATATTTCCTAATCTTATTAAAATAAACAAAAAAACTTCTCTGTTAAACAGAGAGCTTTTGGATTAAAAATCCAATGGTGAATAAAATGCACCAAGTGATCTAAAAGATCATTTTGGATTGATTATGAAAACAATCATGATCTCTCAATCGGAGATTTTCTTAACAAGTTGATCTTTTCTCTTCTCTTATAAATAGATAGAGAAGAAGAAAAAAGGAGAGAGAGAAGAGAGAACTTTCCACTCTTGAGAAAAGAGAGAATTTAATTCTCAAAGGAGAAGACTTTCTTTGTTGAAACCCTAAGTAAAGAAATAAAAAGATCATATCATCTCTCCTTTGTCTATCTAAGGGTTTAAATTTTCATATAAGAACTTGGTTCTTCATCTACTTAAGATTTGCAAAAGCAAATCTCCCCACAAGTTGAGAATTTAATTCTCATCAGGAGAATTTTGCTCTGCAGATTCAAAACTTAGGGAAAAAAGACTAAGTTAAAAAGAAAAATGGGAGAAAGAACGGGATCATATGGGAATTTAATTCCTCCGAGAATTAAGGTTTAACCCTACAAAAATAACTTAGTTCTTCAATACAAACAATAATAATGATACGAGATGATCATCAATGACTAAAATTGTCATTAACGGAGATCAAATATCTCTAAAAATAAACGACAAGAATAACTTGGCATCTCAACACTGTTATGGAGCCTCACATTTTTCCCACATGAGTGCTCAAAATAAGCAAAAGCAAAGCTAAAACTGCCTCACATGTTTCCCACGTGAGTGCTCAAAATAAGCAAAAGCAAAACTAAAACCGCTTCACGTGTTTCCCACGTGAGTGCTCAAAATAAGTAAAAGCAAAGCTAAAACTACCTCACGTTGTTCCCACGTGAGTGCTCAAAATAAGCAAAAGCAAAGCTAAAATTGGGCAGCCACCAAATAAGAAAGCAGCCACGTGAAATGCACGTGAAACACTTCTGGAAACCGAAAATTTGGCGTCTCATGTGCTTCACGCGTGAGCCAAACCCAAGTGCTTTGAACAAATAAAATCCAACACTCAGCACTCACGTACTTCCCACGTGAGTATCATGTAAAGTTCTCAGCACTGTAAGATTAACCAAAATGACTAAAGTGCTTCGCACTGATTGGGGGCAACGCTCATATCTGAGCGCCTCACATGTTTCACATGTGAGCGCCATGGGACTCTAGTGCTTAGCACTAAACCAGCGCCTCACGTATTTCACACGTGAGCGTTGTATGCCCCAGTGCTTTGCACTTTTGGGTAATTATGAAAAATCAATCTCAGCCCAAAATTGGCTAAGTTTCCTGAGCTCAAATCTCTTTGTTTTTAAATCAGTCGAGCCCATATGCTCTTGATTTCCAAGGTGTTAAATATGACCAAAAATTCATAAGTCCACAACAACCCCTTTTCCCTCAAATACGGGATTTGGTTTAAGGGTACATCTCTTCACACCTCTGATACATGTCATTGTAATTTCTCAACGTTTTGAGAGAGGTGGCGGGTCCCGACGACCAATAACTTTTTTCGTTGATACACTTCCAAATTGACGTGCACGTCTCAAATCGGATCGTGCCCCAAATTGGGCACATTCCATATCAACATTGTTCACTTCGTCACGTAACAAATACGCGTGCACACAAGATGAATGTCGGACCGAGATATCCTTAAACTAAAAATTCGCCCCAAACACGGCGATGATGGACCGAAAAGTTCTTAAACTAATTATTCGCCTCAAACATGGCGATAATGGACCAAAATGACCATAAACTAACATTCGTCTCCAAAATGGGAATGTTGGACCGAAATGTCCCTAAACTAACATTCATCCCCAAAATGGGATTGTCGGACCGAAATGTCCCTAAACTAATATTCGCCTCAAACATGGCAATAATGGACCTTGATGTCCTTAAACTAAAATAATTGGGCCCAAATGCTCATATGTTTAAGTCGACCTTAATCTCAAATCAGATTAACGGTCCTTAAATAAACCAAACCCAAATCTAAAAATATACAGATTTGGAATAATCCACGCCCTACGGGCAACGACATAAACTAGTCACCGTATACAATCCACGGGCAACCAAAACAAACAGAAACACACACGACATGAAGTGAACTTCCGGAGCAGGAGAAAGTGGTTATCGCAATGCGGTAACGTAATTAACTGCAGGGGCTTGCGCCTTCAGGGAAAAGCGTCCCCACAATCAAAAACCCCTCATAAACGAGGGGGGTCTGATAAAGTCTGCTACAACGATCTCATCCGTCCAAACCTCCGATATACGGTGCCATAAATCAACTTGGTATTTTCGGAGAGGTGGACGGATAAATCCAAATAGTATTTACCCCCAGAATTCAGGCCAGACGTCCCAACGTCCAGGTCCATCTTCTGGTGGTGAACAGTTACAACCGGAGATAAAAAGGTTTCTGTAGGTGTTGTATGATTTGAATGTTCCCACAGGTTTCTCAGGATCATTTAGTAAGAAGATAAAGATTGTGAAAGGTAAGATCGATGGGCTAAAAAGTCATGATCACCATATTATTATGGAGCACCTTCTCCCATTAACCCTCAGGACTTCTCTTCCCGAATTGGTTGGTCTAGTAATCAATAACCTTTGTTGATTTTTTAGGGTTTGCATATATCTTTATTTTCATAAAGCAAATGATTTAAGCTCTCAATCAGTTTGACCTTTTTGGTGAATGTGGTCAGCCTTTATTTTTATGAAAATTAGTTTTTTCATTTTATATATCCTCTAAGAATAACCGTGAACTTCATGTAATTTTATCGTCAATATTTTTTTTCTAGTTGGAGTGGATGCATCCACATCCGAGACACCGGCTATTCCTTATCGGAGAAACTATCGTCCCGCTAATGCTGCTGTCGCTGGAGATATATATCGCACTTCAATTTTCGTTAATTCTTGAATTCTAAATACCGTTTTGTCTTGATATTGCCTGTATATCTATTATCTTGTAGATACAGGGCAGCCACACCCCGAGAAGGGAACTCGAGGGCCGAATCAGCCCCACAGGCTGAGGCCTGATAGAGTTAGGGGAGACAGCATGCCCCCTCTTCTTTACCTCCGATTATCGCTACACCAGTGATTATACGGAGAGTTTCGGTCAATATTGTTGGGGTCAAAATTTGTACCCCGGTTGACCGAGTCAAAGTCAAGGTCAACCCCAAGCCAGTTGGGCCCAAGCCCAGGTCAAGCGGGCCCATGCCCAAGTCGAGCCCGCGGCTAGCCTTCTCCATGCCAAAATATAGATCATGTAATAAATAATTTTTATGTAATTTTTTTTATGCATGAATGTATGCAAAATAGGTATAAAGTTAAATTTTTTGTAAAGCCCATAGCTTATGTGCGAAAAGAAATGGCATATGAGCCATGAGATGGGCAAAATGCCATTTTGAAAAGCCCAAGGGGCTATATGTAAATATGTAAGCCTATATAAGGCAACATGATGATGAATAAAGCATACACTATTTTATTCCCCTCAAAATCTAGGGTTTGTGCCTCTTTCCCCTTTCTGAAGGTTCTAAACCTTATTCTTCCTTTTGAATTAAATCAAGAGTTTTACTCTTCCTTTACCAAAACTAAATAGTTTTTCACCATAAAACCCACAAAGGGGAACTCAGATCTGTCATCAGATCTCAAAAAGAAGAGATTTTTAAAATCCCATACTCCTTGATCTTCAAGATCCGGCCAACAAAGGAAGAAGAAGGAGACTCATCTCCAGGAACCCCACTTTGGGGAAGCTCCAGGGCTCGAAGGGAGAAGCCCCACTTTCATCAGCTTCAAAATAGCCTAGGAGTTTAACTCCTCATATATATACCTATACATACAAAATAATAAGTGTTCGTTTCTGGGAGCACAACTCCCATTGCAGAGAACAAGTCCTTTTTGCCTCCCTTGCGCTCAGAGCGCTAGCGCCCACGTGCCCGATACGTGGGGCGCTAGTGCTCTTGAGCTAGCGCCGGAGCGCCCACGTGTCCGACACGTGGGGAGCTAGCGCTCTTGCGCTAGCGCCCAAAGCGCTTGCGCTCTTACGCTAGCGCCCAAAACGCTAGCGCCTGAGCGCCCACGTGTCTGACACGTGGGGCGCTAGCGCTCTGGCGCACTTGCGCTAGCGCCCAAAGAGCTAGCGCCCAAGCGTCCACGTGCATGGCACGTGTGGCGCTAGCGCCCAAAGCGCTAGCGCCCCAGTGCTCAAAACGCTAGCATCCGAGCGCTTTCTCCCACGCATCCTTTGGATGCCTTTTTCCCTTATACACACACACACACACACACACTACAACACTATCCCTCTCAAAAAAAATTTGGGCCAGGGGGCTGCTGACCCCCAGCCCGCTATCCGGATAGCAGGACTCCCGTAAAAACTCTGCGGGGCCCCCGATATATCCAAAACCCCTCCAGAACACAACACTGCACATTGAGTTCGCATGACCAATTTAACCCGTTAATCGGAGGTTCTATCGCCCCAAAGGCGAGGGGTAATTAACGGTAGCTTAGTCCGCGGCTGCCGGAGATTCGAATCCCCATAATCAATAAACCCCCGCCTACCCTAGGTAGGGGGAATCTGTAGTACGCCTGACAAGCGTGCATGCATTCCCATCTCAATGGGGTGACGAAAAACACCCTACAGGTATATGGGGGATGAGAGTTGCATCCAAAAGAAGTATTCTCTTCTTGCTGAGTGGGGCGATCAGCACCGGTGCTCCGTTACCTTCTTCTGGAATCAAGCTCGGATATTAATATGTATTTTCATTTGACTTATCGAATAAATTTACTATTATTTAACACTTATAATTTAAAGACATTATTTTCTTGTATTTACAGTTGAATTACGACTTGCAGCCTGTACCTGACCCTGATCATCCTGACAAAGTGCTCGACCCTCACGCTATTTACCTGGGCCTCATGAAGAACATGCAATCTAAGTCCGATATAATAAGAACGAGCTGAAGGTCGATTGCTACATGCTATGGCAAGCGACCCCCGAGACGGAGAGAGCGGTTCTCCTACCGTCTCCACCCTTTGCTAGAGTCGATATAGATACATGGCCTCTCTTGTGCCGGTATTATGAGTCTAAGCGCAAACAGGTTTGTAATTTAAAAGTAATTCATTATTTAATATATAATTTATTTTTTATATTGCTTAATTAGAATCTGATTGTGTTGTGCAGAAACAGGCCGATCAAAACAAGAAAAATAGAAAGTCTGTGAAGAGAGATCATCCTACTTACACAGGTGGCTCGAGTAACATTACTCGTACCATGGAGGAATCGGTAAATTACAATATATCTATTTTTATATAGTGCAATATTAAAAGTTATTTTATAATATATTTAAATTTTTTGCGAATTGTAGAGAGCTCGGACTCTGGCGCAGGGTGGTACACCGAGCGTGTTGACCGCGTATCTATACGTCCAAGGCACCTCAACAGATCCACCACGAGCGAGCTTCGATTCCCCGACACACCTACCTATGAGTTTTGCATAAGTGTTAATATTTATTCTAATTAGAATGAAAATATTTTTTTGATAAGTTCAAATTTAAATGATATACTTATATTTTAATACTTAACGTGGGTGTAGGAGTGGATGGTGGAGCAGGCGGAGGTATCGAGAAATGATTTCAGTAGACAGACCAATCCAATCATACCGACCTTTGTCCTAGACGCCGCACACGGAGGTCACCACGGTGGTTAGGAGAGAGGCCAGAGACTTGGTCCTAGCAGGGCCCATATGAAGTTTGTCTGCACTCCGGCGGTTACTTCCCCTACTTCTGTGAGCGACGTCTAGAGTATGATGTTGCCGCATTGAAGACCGTCGTCGAGGAGTTGAATGAGATATTGATACGTATATTACTTATTAGAAAAATATTATATCACATTATAAATAGTAACATACGCAATATTAGTAGCCTGATCTAATTTGGTTTTAGACTTAACTTTGATTAATCAGACTTAAATAAAACTATCTAAACTGAACTTTATAATCATGACCATACCACATCTTTCTTCATTTTGGAGTTTAAAAAGTTATGATTATCCAAACTCAAAACTTGAGAAGAAAACATTGCTTTGTAAATTAGATAACTCCGAAATCAAGTATCCCATCAAAGCTAAACAATTAAGGTGAGATACGGATTTAGAAGTTAGAGTAAGTACCATTTCTATCTCCACTTAAAATAAACTAGGGTTTTCCAAACTAGATATCCAAACTAGGCCTAAGTCCCTAAGTATTCTTAGATTGGAGGAAAAAGTGTATCCGTAAATGTGCGGAATTTCATCATGTATAAATTCTCATACATAACATATGAATTTCAGCAGAACGTGTGGAATCTCAACAAAGCATATATAAATTCGCGGTTCCGCAATAATCCGATATTGATACGAATTCGACTAAAATTCAGTACACCGTTCTTACTCGTTTATTACATAAACACAAAATCTTACAGATTCGGCAGACTATTTCAGCTGCGGCTCCACATGTCTTTCTTTCGGCTATGGCTCCGCAAGCCACTATCTCGGCTGCGCGGGCCACTCCTATGTCTCCACAGTCCACTCAGACTCATGCACAGACCATTCCTTCATTAGTCGAGTTTTTGTCAACCCAGGACTGCATCGCAGATGCACCGGATTACGGCGTTTATTAGAGATGAAGGAGATAGACCAAGATAGAATATGTTTATTTATAATTTTGAGAATGAATGTACTTATTTGATACATATTGTATGTTTTGGACGATATCAGTGGTTGTTTGGATGTTTAAGATGATTTTATATTGATTTCATAATCCGTTTGTTTATTTCTTTATATATTATGCGTGTGATATTGGTTATGAATATTTCTGTATCTGGTTATATAATATATATATTATTGTGCACAGAGTGGGAAAAAACTGAAAACTTTTTTTTTAAAACCTGATATATTGTCCCTACGGATTAATCCGTATGGGCAAAATATCAAAATATCTGCTATTTTGTCCCTATGGACTTAGTAATAGGGGCAAAACTTGCCCCTACGGATTATCCCGTAAGGGCATTTGTAATCCCCTACGTATAACTCCGTAGATACAATTGTTTTATTTTATCTACAGAAAAATTAAAAAATGATTATGTCCTTACGGATTCATCCGTAGGAATAAATGCCCCTGCCATTTAAGCCGTAGGAACAATTTTTACACCGTACATGCATGTTTAGGGCAAAGGGTGATATATATGTTAAAATCATTATTTCAAACATGAACATATAATATCTTTTGAGTTATGGCACCCCTTGCTTATGGAATTATGATAAAAGTTAAAAGATATAATTTTATGTTCCGAAGTATATGCACGTCTATGCAGTACAGTGCATCTAGATGGTGGAGAGAAGAAGATGGCGATTTTTGTGCACTCTTTTTGAGAGATTTATGTGGTCCATGATCCTATCTTGTTTCTTTCATGATCAGGTACATGCAGCATACAAATAGAATGTGTTTTTTAAACTTAGGGCTCATGTTTTCGTCAACAGCACGGCTCTTGACAATAACATGTGTGCCATTGTGAATTGCTTTAAAAACTTGTTTGTTATATTGGGAGTGATCTTGGCGAACGCTTGAAGCTGTTGACGGTGTTCTCGAGTTGTTTACTAAATACAATGTTGTATAGGATTCGTAGGTACCGGATTATGCCGAAAAATCTTTAACAAAGGCCTGGTTTGCAAGTGATCGTACAAAATTAGTATTACATATGATCAAGATAAAAACAGAGATAAATAAAAAATACAAAACTAGAGAAAACAATCAACAAAATGGAGACACACAGATTTTACGAGGAAAACCCAAACCGGGAAAAACCACAGGCAACAGTGGAAATTGTTTCACCTTTTTAATGGAGAAATTACAGATTTTTCAGATGGCAGCTTTAAGCCTCTCTAAATCCTTAAATAACACTTAGGGTTTATTGACGGATATAATTCCCAAAATACACCTCAACAAGTTCGAGTACTTATGGAGGCCTTTTGATCTCCTTCAGATGCTGTCCTCCATCAATCGATCGCGAGCGTTACTGGACGATTGAGATTGGATTCGTAGGTTGCCTTCTTGAGTGTATGGATATCAATGGGTTGAGTTTGGGCTGGAAGCCGAGCCACCTGCAAAGAAGTCCCGGGATGGGTGACCACCGTAGGACCCTCCGACGATCAAGTTAGCCGAGGAATTTGAGCAGAATAGCAGCTTATTGGGTTCAAGTTGCCTTATCCGAGTCGTCTGAGAGAGGGATTTTATAGTGCTCGTATGGGACGAGCAGGCGCGAGACATTCGCCTTCGGTTACACCCCTGACGTTACGCGAGGCCGAGGAAGCTCGGCTCGGCGTGCTTGGAGCTCGGAGACGAGCGGGAGGCCGAGAAAGCTCGGTGTGTTTGGAGCTCAGAGACGAGCGGGAGGCCGAGGAAGCTTGGCACGAGAGAAGGCTCGGAGGCGAGCTGAGGAAGCCCGGAGACGATCTATTGGTAGTCTCCTAGATGAGGTGGAATGTCTTTCAAGGGGTCTCCCGAAAAGTCGGGGACCTCCCCTGAGAAGGGGCCCCGGGAAATATCCCCAATGCGGCTCACTTATTCCGCCCGCCCGCCGTGGAATCCGGGACACGTCATCTGCCACGTGTCGTAATCTAGGAGGACACCACTTGTGAGCATCATCAGGTACAAATACAAATAACACTAAATAATATATTCGTGTAGTGGTATAAGTACAAAAAAATAACGATCGGTAGAGGCCCCGAACAATTGGTAAACCTAACCAGCTTGAGAAACATTACAAGGTTAGGATTCAATACATACTAACTATCTTCTGCAGCCATGAAGAATGCCTGGCATTTGTTGGCTTGTTTGGTTCTTTAATTTTGGAAACGGTTTCCATTCAGGAGAGCTGGCCCCTCATTCTTGCCTTGTTGAGGTTGAGAATTATGGCCTATTAATGATATTATTTTCCAAGTTTGGATTTGGATCGTTTAGTAGTGCTGCTTGGATCAAGAAAGGTTCTCGTTCTCTAGCCCTTTCATCATTGCTTTGTGTACATGTCTCTTCATATGTTTTTTTAATAGAAATTTACCGTTTTAACCTTATGCAGGGTTAAGACGGAGAATCTGAAAGGAAATCATTTACTTGATCCCGTCTTTCTATTTCTTGATCTCTCGTGACCGGAATCACGTGACCTGCTGAATTTGGCATTATTTATAAATGATTTGTCTTTCTCATTATATCGGAATAAATGGACAAATTGTTTATGGAGATTGTGTTTTACATTCATCTTGCTCTTCCAAAAAAATAGATTTGTTGGTGTAACATGTAATTTAAACACTAAGTAGTTTTAGAATATAAATAAATTTTATATAAGATAAGATGGTCTCGATGGCATAGGAGGTTATTTCCTCCTTGGGGAACTAAGAAAGCCAACTTTACAACCTTTCCTTTGACCAGGGACATTATATATATATTGATTTGCTAGGGGCATGTTTGGGAAATTGAGTACCAAAAATTTGATTGTATTTTGCGTGGAAGTCAAGAATTTCTTGTTCCCTTAATATGAAATCTAATGTTTGTTTTATTGTTTTTGTTTTCATGCGTAGCAAATTTGAGAAAGGTTTTTTGTTTATTCGGAGATTGAGTTGTTTTTTGGAGTTGAAATAATGGTAGAATATGGACATCTACGGAACAACCAACGTCAACCCAAGCACAATTAATATGTTTATATTAATAATGGTTAAAAGAACCATATCTGTGGAAGTTAACCCTATCTTTTTTTTATTTTATTATTAAAAAAAGTGAGATGTCAATAGTAAAGTCAGGAGTTGGAGAAATTATTCCATGTGCCCGGACAGGGAGGAAGAGGGGGTGGGAAATTTTGGGCAGCAATTTACAGGGCCCACACTTCAATTTCTTCTCGCTTGTCCCGATATATACGGCCAGTATAGAGAATAATTTTTCCAAGAGTTGACCACAACTCTTGACTTTTGATGATGCGGGATGATGCTTTGACTGGCATGGCAATAATTAAAAGTCAAACAAACAAACACAATACTTAAAACAGAAAGAGACAAGAAAAATTGCTCTCCCTTGACACCCAAGCCCCAAATCCCTGAAGCCCACAGCCCCTAGGTCAAATGCCTAGGTATACACCCAAGAAAGATTTTATTTATTATATTTTTTGGTTGCACGCCCAAAAAGACATTTCTTCGGATTTAGCCCAATAATTTCATTCACTTATCTCCACCTGAAATTCAATTGTTGTGGCAGCACACTTTAGGGCATGTTTGGTTATTGAGTCCAAAAATACCGAATCTCAAAAATGTCAGAAATTAAAAAAAAAAGTTTTGTCACCTAACTCTTAAGTTTTGTGTCCGTTTGCAAAAACCCGGACTCTTAATTTAGAGAACAAAATCTAAAGTTTTAAATCGTTTGTTTGTTTTGCTTTGGAGTAGCTTGAATTCAATAACCCTGTATGAGTTACATTCAAGATCCCTTCAATGAAAAATAAACAGTCTTCTTAGTGATGAAAAAGATAGACGTATGAGCAAGTAATCATAAACAACCAAGGATGAGATGGCAAACGCCGAAGATGGAACAATTAGAACGAGCTTTCATTATTAGGTTTTTTTCACGTATGCTGATATCCCAGCACGCTAACTCATGTTTCCAATCCAACAAAACAACACCGACATAATCAATCAATTCTTATCCCCTCTAAACCCCCAAATCAAGCACCAATCAAACCAAACAAACATCCTCTCAACCGCACCAACAAGATTCACTAAATCAAAGAGATGGGTTATTTTTTATATATATTTTTTCCCTTTTTAATGAGTTTCCGCCGGTTGTTGAATAATGAATGTGATGGGAATGAACTTTGTTCAAATTTCAAGGTATTTTAATGGGAGGACAAAACGAGGAATTTTGATGTGAGGCCATGAAATGAGTGTACGGCAACATGTTTTCCCTGTCTCTACAAGGTACGAAATTTTTGTAAACAATTCAATTCTTCAACAACTTGCATATGTCATTCCAAGTTATTGCCCATTTTTTTCTTATGCGATTCTTTTAGTGATACTTTTCCCACTTTCTGAGCCCCAAATGATTTTTGTTATCCATAATTCGCTTTTGGTAATTTACTTTGTCTAAACTTATTTTATGAAACCCGAAAATAGGATGAGGTTTGTCATGGTCTTGAAAAGGATTGCAATTCTTGAGATAGGAGAGAAGTCGTCTTGGCCGGTCGATTTGTTCTGAGAATGCATCAAGTGTCCGTAGATGGCCTAAACCTCTTTGATGCTTAAGGTTTTTGGTGACTAAAAAAGTGCCAGTATTGAATGCTTGGAGGTAGGATTTAGTGTGCGAAAATATTTTTCTCGGCCGTTTAACCACTCAAGTACTAGATCGTGATAATGTACGGCTCACGCAAATAGCTTGATCGTTTTTTGGACCTGTTTTGTCGATCACAAACCTTTTGCAGTATTGCCTTAGCCTTAGGAGGGGAATATCTAAGACACTTATACATCACCGTGCTGATAAAATACATGTAATGATCTATCATGTCCAAACGAATCAAGGCACACATGTTTCGCCCTCATTCGAGCTAGAGAACTTGGCTTCCCTAAACTACATACCAAGTGAGCATGTACTCGGATTTTATCGAGTTGGATGGCCGGATTTTCTCAAAGGTCGCCGGTGTGCACGTACGTACGTCCCTTTTTTCCCTCTTTCTATATTTTTCTTCAGTTTGGGCCGACATACTGGGCCGTATTGCCCAGTTAAAAAATGGACAAGGAAAAGTCCTAGTTATATTTTTGGTAAATTTATGTCGGTGTCCTCATGTTTGTTAACTCATTTTTCAAAACCCAAGACTGGGCCTCAAACCTAGGCCCAAGCAACTAATAGGCTTCCATGCCCTTTCTCATTTTTCCAAAGGCCCAATTAGCATCCACACAGCCCACACATCTACATCCAGTGTCAAACTTCATGAAAAACTTAAAAAGTAGTCCTTGATACCGTTGTAATAGTAAATTGCATAAAGTAATAGAGAGATGGACTTTTTAGAAGACTTGATGGTACAAATCATATAATAAATAACATAAAGCAAGGATTAACATAGAAATTGAATGTTTAGAGTGTTGATGAAAGAACACCAAAAATATTCAACTAGCATGCTAAACCTAGGAATTTTACTTGTTTAAAGGAAATTGACATGGGTTATATAACCGTAGAAAACCCATATCAAGCCCATGTTTCTTTTTTTAAAAAATCCTTTTCCTCCCCTTTTGCCATTACAACTGATAAATTTTATAAATCGCATTCGAATTTCCAGGGATTTTGAAGCTTTAAAAATATTATTTGCACTTGTTGAAAAGTTATCTTTGTTAAGGCACTTTCGTCAAAGAATGGCATATTCAGTTCATTTTGGGACTACTCAGTCCACACACAAGGTCAATGAAGTTATTTACTCTATCGCTGTCTTAAACAAGTTAAAGAAACTAACGTCTGAATACAATATTACCGCTTCAAAGAAATTCAATTCAGGACGCTTTTCAAGCCTGACCAAGCCCGGGAAAAACTTCCTCAAGATTCGTCGGTGTTTTATAAAATCCACCTCAAATGAAATATATGGTAAACAAAAAGGAAAATGTGAGGACCCCTTGTCTCTTTGTGATGATGAAGAATCTCTTGAATGCATGTTGTTTACAAGTGGATGAGCATGTGGATTCTAACACCACCTTTTCTCTTTAAAATGAAATGGTGAGGTGTCAATGCCCCCCCCCCCTCCCCTCCCCTCCCCTAACTGTCTTATTTTTGTGGCTGTTCTGCTCCTGTTTGAACCATCAAAGATGGCATCCCATCATTGATGGGGCAGTCACTCATTAAGGATGGAATTCTAAAAGGATTCTCATTTAATGAGAAACTTGTTGGGCTAAGGAGTTGAACTCCCTCGAGAGCAGTGCTCTGCAGACAGAAATCATATCTGCCAAATGTAATTAATAAGGGAATAAAATTCCCCAAATTTTTTTTAAAAGAGCTACGCTCTAAAAAAACAATGGTATAATCTACCAGACCCCTTAAAAGTAAAGCTTTTTACAGAGTAAAATCCCAAGATCTTTAAGATCTGCAAAACAAACTCTAAGAGTTCTTCATGGAAGATGAACAGTATTCTAATTAATGGGTTAAATAACCCTAAAAATACATCTTAAAGATATGTGATCTAAGAAGAGCAAAGCTTTGTTTAATGGGTTCGATTATGATCCTTACCAATAATTTTAGGCAAAGTTATAACTCTAGAAAAGATTTCTGTGGGCAGAGATCTATGCTCTGATAGGAGAATTAAATTCTCAGGAGAAGAAAGAAGAGAAGAAGATGAATAACAGTCATCTCAAGATCCAAAGGCCCTACTTATAGGCAGGGGAAGCCGATTCAACTTCCAAGAAGATCCAACGGTAAAAAAGCTGCCACCGTTGCACTCACGTGTAAGCCACGTAAGTGCAACGGTGGGAGGGCATTTGTTTCCCCCCAATAATAAAAGAGCAAGGCACTATTCAAAATTTGAAAAGAGACAGCGCCTCACGTACCTTGCATGAGGGCGTCAGCGCCGAGAGTTAAAAACTCTGAGGCAGCGCCTCACGTGCCTCGCACGAGGGCTCCCGCGCCAGAACTAAAAATTCTCTGCCATTGAATCAAAGATCCAACGGAGATGATAAATCATCAAAATACAGAATTAAATTCTGTTGAGAAAATATTCCTCAAAACTTTCTAAACGAGAAAGATTATTCTCTGTAAAATAGAGTACCGTTGGATTAAAATTCCAATGGTGATTAAAAATCACCAAGCTACAGAATAAGCTCTGTATGGGAAAATATTTTCCCAATCTTGTTAAAAACAAGAAAAATATCTTCTGTAAAACAGAAATTCTTGGATCAAAGATCCAATGGTGGATAAAATCCCCAAATCAATTAAGGATCTCTCGATGAGAGATTTCTTTAACTAAATCAATAAACTTGCATCCACTATATAAAGGCCCCAAGACTTCATGTCTGGCAGAGAGGAACCCCCCCTCCCATAAATTTCAAGTTCAAAAAGAAGAGCAAGAAAAAAAGAAAGTTTTAAGAGAGAAGAAGGAAGAAGATCTTTCTTCAAGATAAATAAAGATAATAGAGATCATAGTATCTTATCTGCATATCCAAGAATTTAACCCTCATAAAGAATATAGTTCTTTCCCCTGGATCCGAGACCCATGAGACAAGTCTCCCACAAATGAGAATTTAATTCTCATGGGGACGAATTTGTTCTTGGGGATCGAAGATCCGGGAGAGAACAGAGAATTGAACATTTTCAGAAAAATGCATAAAGAAAGAAATAGCGCCAAGCGCCTCACGTGCCCCTCACGTAGACGCTGCTCAAATAAAGAGTGCTTAGCACTCAATAGTTGGCGCTCAGCGCCAAGCGCCTCACGTGCCCCTCATGTGGGCGCTACTCAAAAAAGAGTGCTTAGCACTCAATAGTTGGCGCTCAGCGCGAAGCGCCTCACGTGCCAATCACGTGGGCGCTGCTTAACATGAAGTGCTCTGCACTCATCAAACAGCGTCTCGCACCTAGCGCCAGGTGCCTCACGTGCTCCACACGCGGGCGCCATAAAGACTATTTAACACTCCATAAAAAACAAAATATAGGGGGTTAAAGTAAAGGGTGAGCGTCAGAACCCATATCAATGCCCAGCACTGTTTGCACAGAAAAGGGATTAAGCCCAAATAAGTGTTTAACACTTTATTCAAAGATTAAATGGGCTGAGCCCAAGTTGACCAAATCCTCAACTCAGATCAACCGAGCCCATGTGCTCATCATGTTCCAAATTGGTCTTAGTCCCAAACACAACTACAAATGTCCCAACTGACATTGGTTTAAAAGTACATCTTCCCACACCTCTGATACATGTCGTTGTAATTCTTCAGCGTCTTCAGAGATGTGGCGGGTCCCGACAACCAACAACTCCATGGACCGCAACGTCATTAAACTAGCTATGGACCGCAACGTCCTTAAACTAAAACAATATAGAGTCCAAATGCTCTTCTGTTGGGTCTGAATGATCCCAAAAATCCTGTTGAGTAGATCTTAGTCTAAAATTAGACTAACGTATTCTCGACAAACATTTAAGTCGATCTTAATCCCAAACGAGATTAACGATCCTTAAATCAAACCAAAGCCAAATCTAAGAAAATACGGATTTGGACTAATCCACGCCCTACGGGCAACAACATAAATTACTCTCCGTATACAATCTGCGGGCAACCAAAAATAAAACAAACACACACGACATAAAGTGATCTTCTGGAGCAGGAGAAAGTGGTTATCGCTATGCGATAACATAATTAACAGCAGGGCCTTGCGCCTGCAGGGAAGAACGTCCCACAATCAAAAAACCCTCGCAAACGAAGGGGAATCTGACGAAGTCTGCAACAACGGCCGCATCCGTCCAAACCTCCGATACGCGGTGCCATAAATCAATTTAGCATCTTCGGAGAGGTGGACGGATAAACCCAAATAGCATCTGCCCCCAAATTCAGGCAAGACGTTCGTCTTTCCGGCTTTCGGCGGTGAACAGATTCTGGCACGCCCGGTGGGACCTTTTCCTCTTTCCACTCCACACTTCGTGTGTCGTGCTTGCGAACGAATCGCGGTTTAATATGATTGCCCCTGAATTCGAGGTACTAAGATTTGGTGTCTTGCTCCATGCAGAAAAGGAGATATCGATGGCTTCCAACTGCAACAATTACAACAGCAACTACCACTCCGCCCTGCTAGAGAAGTGACTTATGGGCTCCAAGCGGCCTCAATCTTTGCAATGCCGGTGGAACAAGTGACTCAGGCCACCATTGGACTGTTTTTTGAGAGCGTGCTCCCGCCAATAAGCTTCAATGCCTCAATGCCATAACAAGAGGCTCCAAAGAAGTCGGTCTTTGATCGGCTCGCAGTGATTTAGCATCACCGTGCTACTCCAAGAAAAAAATGGAAAAATGAGTCATCCAAGAGATTCACTGGTATGGAAGGATTTCGATAGGAGGCACCAAACAATCAGTAGTGATTCTCGCAATGTCACGCTCGGACTGACTAGTGATGACTTCTGGCCATTCAACTATATGGCTGGAAGCCACAGCGCATGGCCCGTTGTAATGATAGTTTATAATCGGTCACCTTGATAGGCTATGAATCGGTTCTACTTTATGATGCCTCTTCTTATTAACGGACCAAACTCACCGGGAAACAATATCGACGTCAATCTTCGACCTCTGATCAATGAGTTAAAATCTTTATTCATTGATGGTGTAGAGACTTACGATGCAAACACGGATACAACCTTCACGATACGTGCGGTTTAATGTGGACAATTAATGACTTTCCTGTGTATAGAATCCTATCAGGTTGGTCCGTACAGTCACAAAATATGCCCTTACTGCCACCAAGATACAATATCGAAATAGTTGAATTTTAGCAGGGAAGTTTATTATTGCGGTTATCGGCGTTTCCTACAACTAGACTGTTTACCTCAATCAGAGCAAAGCTCTGTTTAAATTCCAAGGTGGGAAAAGAAGTAATACTTCTGTTTTTCTCCAATCAGAGCAAAGCTCTGTCTTGAAAATTAAAAAGAAAATTAAAATTAAAATAAATGAAGTAACGTACTCTATAAGAGCAAAGCTCAGGGAGACCAAAAAAAAAAAAGTGCGCAACTGCGCAAGTGCGCAGTTGCGCGACACGTGTCACGCAGCTGCGCAACTGCGCAAGTGCGCAGCTGCGCGACACGTGTCACGCAGCTGCGCAGTGCGCAACTGCACAAGTGCGCAGTGCGCGACACGTGTCAACGCGCAGTTGCGCAAGCAAAAAATAAAAAAATAAAAAAAAATAAAAAATAAAAAAATAAAAAAAAATAATAAATAAAATCCTTTATTGCAAAAACAGAATAAAGATTTGAGAAAATCTTTTCTGTTTTTGTTAAAACAATAAGATTTCTTCTGTAAAACAGAGACCTTTGGATTAAAGATCCGACGGCGGGAAAAATTCCCCAAATCACTTAGAGAATAATCTCTTTAACAAACTTTAACTAATTTATGGGCACTATAAAAAGGACCCTAGACCTCAATTCAAAGGCATCAACATCTTGTTAAAAAAAAAGAGAAGAGAACTCTTGAAGAATAAAGAAAAAAGGTAAAAACCTTTTAAAGAAGAGAAAATTCTCTTATGAACAAGATCATAGATCTTTAACGATAAATAAATAAATAAATAAATAAGTAAAAATAGTGCCTTGCACTTGTTTTATGAACCATCGGTTCTTGAACCTAAAAGGTTATTAAATTAATAGTGCCTTGCACTTGCTATGAACCTTTGGTTCTCTGATATAAGAAAAACTTGTTTTTTCTTAGATCTAAATTAAATAGTGCCTTGCACTTGTTTTATGAACCATCGATTCTTAAATCTAAAACATTCTCAAATTAACAGTATTTTGCACAAATGCAATGCATTAATTAAAGGGCCAGGCCCAAATCAAAATGACCTGACAGGCCAAAATAATTTGCAAGGCAATAAATGGGCAGAGCCGAAATAAATTGATGCTTTGCATCCTTTATACAAGGGCAGAGCCCAAATAAAATTGATGCCTTGCATCATTCCTAAAAGGGCAGAGCCCAAAACAAATTGATGCTCTGCATCCTTTCTGGGTAAGGCCCAAATAAAAATAAAAAAAAGAAATGTAATGCAAAAGCAAATAAAATGTTGAACATTTCAACTGGACTTAGCCCAATTTTGGCCATAAGTCCTTAAATTAAATTGACTGAGCAAAATTGCTCTTCTAAATCAATTTATATCCGGTTCGAGGGTACATCTCCGAACTCCTTTGACATCCGTCGTTGTAATTCCTCAACGACGTCAAAGAGATGACGGGTCCCAACGACCACACATCGATATGGACTGCGGGGTCCTTAAACTCGTGGACCGAAACGTCCCTAAACTAATATCGGACCGAAACGTCCCTAAACTAATGATGGACCGAAACGTCCCTAAACTAATATCGGACCGAAACGTCCCTAAACTAATATCGGACCACCACGTCCCTAAACTGGAATATGGACCACCACGTCCCTAAACTGACACAATAGAGCCCAAATGCTCTTTTGTCGGATCTAAACGGTCCCGTTAAGTTGATCTTAGTCTCAAACTGGACTAACGTATCCTTAACAAACGTTTGAGTCGATCTTAGCCTCAAAAATGGCTAACGTATCCTCCAAACAGACTTTAGTCCCAAATTGGACTATGAATCTCCCAAACTGGAACAATAGAGTCCAAACGCTCTTTTGTCGGATCTAAACGATCACGTTAAGTTGATCTTAGTCTCAAACAGGACTAACGTATCTTTAACGAATGTTTAAGTTGATCTTAGCCGCAACGCGACTAACGTATCCTTAAACTAAAAATACCAAACCCAAATCTAAGTAAATACGGATTTGGACTAATCCACGTCCTACGGGCGACGGCATTACTCAGTCTCCGTATACAATCCACGGGCAACCACAAACAAAACAAACACACACGACACGAAGTGAAATTCTGGAGAAGGAGAAAGTTGTTACCGCGATGCGGTAGCGTAATTAACTGCAGGGGCTTGCGCCTGCAGGGAAGAGCGTCCCCACAATCAAAAAACCCCTCACCCTGAGGGGGAATTTGACGAAGTCTGCTACATCGGCCGCATCCGTCTAAACCTCCGATACACGGTGCCATAAATCAACTTGGCATCTTCGGAGAGATAGACGGATAAAACCAAATAGCATCTGCCCCGAACCTCAGGCACGTGACGTCCTAACGTCCCGACCGCCGTTCGGAGGGGAACAGATTCTGGCACGCCCGGTGGGACCTCTTCCTCTTTCCACTCCACACTTCGTGTGTCGTGTTCGCGAACAAATCGCGGTTTGCTGTGATTGCCTGTGGATTCAAGGTACTAAGATTTGGTGTCTTGCTCCGTGCAGAAAACAGAAGATCAATGGCTTCGAACTGCATCGCCTACAGCAACAGCTCTCGCTCCGTCATTACTGGAGGAGTGAGTTATGGGCCCCAAGCGGCCTCCCTTTTCAAAATGCCGGTGGAGCAGGTGGCTCAAACCACCACTGGACTATTTTTTGGGACCATGCTCCCACCAATGAGCTTCAACGCCCCAATGACATTGCAAGAAGCTCCAAAGAAGTCGGTCTTCGATCGACTTACCACTGCGGCGACCCCTTTCAATAGGCCGTCCAACTCCACTGCTTCAGGTTTTAATGGATTAGGCCAGTGCTCCATCGGGCCCATGAAGAAGCCTGCCATACCAGAAAGCGTTATCCCGAAGCAGATAGCCATTCCAACTCACGTTCCTGGAAAAATCACCAAGGTTGCTTCCCATGTTCAGATGTCCGCTTCTGACAAGTTGGCCGTCCCCGTTCAACGGACGTCGATCTTTAAAAAGCTGGTACCAGTATATTCTGACCAACACAGGGGGCATGAGGAGGTCACCCCTATAGCTGAAACAACTCCATCAGCACGACATGCCCGACGTCGTTACTGGCGTCGAGTGAGGAAGGCTGGGGGCAACTCCCCCTCTGGACTTACTCCTCCAACTCCGATGGTGAGGATCGATGCTGCTGTTCCAACCAAGAACAGCTTTGAACTGCTCAACAAGGTGCGCAGAAACTCTCCTACTGCGATGTTGAAACGAACTCCTTCACCTGTGGAGAATACTCCAGAGAAGAAGTTAGAGCAGCCCCCTCAACGACTGTCCTCTAAAATTTACAAAGTCTGGCGACAGGTCCAAGAGTCGGTGATCGATCGAGACTGCCTCCGACGACAGAAAAAGATGAAGGTTCGGCAGGGGAAGGATTACTCTGTCAAACCACAAGAAGCAAAAGCTACTCGGGTGCCCACTACAACGGTTCCCTTAACTCCAATCACTCAAAAAAGGAGGCCGCAAAAAGCCCCTGTGTCTTCGGCAAATCGCAAAGACACCGAACACAAACGCCCCAAGTCTGGGGGCATGGTGGTGCATACTGTTTATATGGCTTCTGGAAAGGAGGAAAGCCGCACTTCTACGGGCCACCGACCGCTCACCCGATCCGTGACGAAAGCCCAGGAGCAACAACAAAAGCTTCAGGAAATGATGACTATAATGGCTGCACTCACTGAGCCAAAAGAAAGCTCTGAAAGGTCTTCGGATGAGCGTCAAGAACAAGAAACTGACGCTGACTTTTTACGCAGAGTCCTCGAAAAGAGGGACAAAGAAGCTGCAGAGCAGGCGGCTAACATAAAGCAGATGGCGCTCCTCTTCAAAGATATGGTAGGGATGATGTTACAGCCGGACCCTCCTGCTGAAGATCCTCCGATCGTCCTTGAAGACGACAGGGGAGAAACGTCAAATCCTCCGCCGGCTCTATCAACAGCCAAGGAGGAGGCAATCTCCAAAGTCGACCTAGACGAATATATAGCCCAGCAGATCCGGGTTCATCAGGCGAATGAAGCGGCTGGGCAAATTGTTAGGACCGGACGACCGTATCCGAGCTGGTATGACCAAATCAGTTACCCGCCAGGATATACGATCCCTAAATTCCACGTATATAAAGGGACAGGGAATCCGCATCAGCATGTCGCTCAATTCAGGGCCTTATGCGGCAATACTGGAGGCGATGACAAATTGTTGCTACGTCAATTCGTCGGCAGCTTAGCAGAAACAGCCTTTGAATGGTATTCGGAGATGCCTAACGACTCTATCAAAACATTTGCAGAGATGGAGCTGCTGTTTACACAAAGATTCGCAAGTGCTAGTGAACGCACCCCGATTACAGCACTGATAAATGCCAGGATAAGGCCCGGCGAAACGTGGGTCCAATACGCAACACGATGGCGAAACCTATGGTCGAAATGCGAACAACGCATAGAAGAGGCACCTGCGGTAGGCATGTTTGTGGGCACTCTCGATCCGCAGGCGACCATCTCGCAATTCATGATGTTCTTCAGGCCGACCACCTTCCAGGCCTTGATCGACAAATTAGCCCAAATGGACCAGATGGGCCATAGACCGTCTCCTCCAAGACCCGATCCCCGAAATGAGAAAGGAAAAGCGATCATCGTCGCCAACGCTCAGCAACAGTCGAGCAACTCAAAGCCGGTCGCTCGCCAAAACAACGTGCGTCCACGCCCATCCCTCGAAGAGAGGCTAGGACGTCATTACTCGTTTCCTCAGAATAAAACGAGAAGACTGTTCGAGCTTGCAGTGCGCAACAGACTCATTAATCTGCCGAATCCAAAACGTCCATTGCAGCCAGGCGATCTTAATAATCCCAATTATTGCCCTTACTACCAAACGGTAAGTCACCCGATTGAGGATTGTTTCGTCTTTAAGGGATGGATCGAGGATCAATACCTGCAAGGCAAGTTCACGCTATCTGAAAGCTGGAAGGTAAACCCCCCACAACCGCACTCTCCAAAGAAGACGGACACGCCGGGGGCAACTTGTTCTTTCGTCGAGGATGAAAACGATGGAGAAAACTTATCGGATGAGTCCGAAGACTACGTAGCGACTTGTCATGTGATTTCTCATTCATTGACAGATAATAAAGAGGCTCCTTGCGCCGAGAAAACGAGGGCGGACCCTGAAACAGAAATTCCGCGGCCGTCAGACAAGTTGATCGATGCCTTCCTAAATGAAATTCGTCTGAAAGCAAAAGCCAATCAAGAGCATGAAATGGCCATACTGGAAAAAGCCAAGGCATTCCCGTCAAATCAAAAGCCATCCACTGCGGATAAAAACAAATTCAAGACGAGCAAAAGGTTCGCCAAAGCTATGTCAGTAGGAATGAAGCTACCGCCCTCTGAAGAAAATACTCTCGCTGAGGCAGAGATGCACCCTAACTTCTGTTTATATCATCAGAAGATCATACATCCTACCGAAGACTGCGAATCCTTTAACTGTTGGTGGCAAGGGTATGTCGCTCAAAAGCGACACTTCGACAGGACAAAGTGTGAAGCTTGTGGACATCGAAAAAATACGATAGATGAGCGCAAAAGAGCCACCGCCGACTGTCATATAGCCGACTTCATGGGATCACAAATTATCACCTTTGGAAGCGACTCTGACGAAGAAGCTACCCCCAACTCTTCCCTCGGGAAATCTATTTCAAAAATAAAGGAATTGAGAAGCTGCGAGAACGTTCAGCCGTGCAATCACATGCTACTCGGAAAAAATCTCGGCCCCGTAAACAAGGGACCGAGCAAAAAGAATAAAGGAAAAGGAAAAAAGGCCCTCGTCGCCAGCGCTCAACAACAATCAGGTGACCCTAGACCGGTTGCTTGCCAAAGCAACAAGCGGCAATCCCTCCAGGAAAAGTTGAAACGTCCTTACTCGTTTCCGCAAGATAAAACAAGGGGACTGTTCGAGCTGGCAGTGTGCAACAGACTCATCAATCTGCCGAGTCCAAAACGTCCATTGCGGCCAGGCAATATTAATAATCCTAATTATTGCCCTTACCACCAAACGGTAGGTCATCTGATCGAGGATTGCTACATCTTCAAGAACTGGGTTGAAGACCAATACCAACAGGGCAAGTTCGCGTTGTCCGAAATTTGGAAGGTGAACCCGCCACAACCGCATGCTCTGAAAAATATGGACACGCCGGGGGCATCATGCTCATTCATGGGGAAAGCCTAACGGACCACTACGTCCTAAAACTGGATAACGGACCGAAACGTCCTTAAACTAACAACGGACCGAGATGTCCTTAAACTAACGACGGACCGCAATGTCCTAAAACTTGCAAATGACCGAAATGTCGTTAAACTACTCCCAACCCGCAGCATCTTCAGGCTGACGTGTAAAAAAAAAAACAAAAACAAAAACAAAAAAAACGGTACGTCCACAAGCAAAATGGGCACGGATGAAAACCCGAAGGGGCTCTGTGAGTAAAAACAGCAGGGCTACCGGCGAGTGTTTGTGAAAACCCGAAAGAGCGCGATCTTGTAAAAAAAAGGAAAGAAAAAAAAAACAAAAAAAAAACAAAAAAAAACGGTATGTCCATAAGCAAAATGGGCACGGATGAAAACCCGAAAGGGCTCCGTGAGTAAAAACAGCAGGACTACCGGCGAGTGTTTGTGAAAACCCGAAAGGGCGCAACCTCGTTGAGAAACACTTATAGGGTCCTCTCGACCCTGTAAGGAGAAACCACCTGCGTGAGATCCTTACGACTCACAAAGGAACAACACACTTAGGGATCCCCACGATTCCTAAGGAGAAAATACACTTGCGAGATCCTCACGACTCGTAAGGAGAACTCTCTTGTGGGACCCTTACGGCTCATAAGATTTGAAAGTCTTAAGTTGCAGAAACCTTAACCTGTTCTTAAGCAACCCCCACAACCTTCGATATTGCCCTACAAGCGGCTCATAATGACCCTTGTATACAATCCACGGACACGAATAAATATTTCCCTTACAAAGTCCCATCCGTGACTAGGGATATGCTTGTACAGCAAACAACACTTGTAAGTCCTCTCGACTTATAAGGAGAAAACCCTTTTGTAAGATCCTTACGACTTACAAGAGAACATGCACTTAGGAATTCTCACGATTCCCAAGGAGAAAACACACCTACAAGATCCTCACGGCTTGTAGGGAGAAATACCTTTGTGAGACCCTTACGGCTCATGAAGTCAAAAGCCTTAGCCGACAGGACCCTTAATCCTGTTTACTAAGCCACCTTTGTTCGGGATCGACAGAGGCAAATGATGATTCGCTCCTGGCAATATCCCAGTTGCAGCGATGCTGATGCCTAAATCGGTATCAAATTCCAAGTCCTTTCACGGCAAATGATGATTCGCTCCTGGCAATATCCCAGTTGCAGCGATGCTGATGCCTAAATCGGTATCAAATTCCAAGTCCTTTCACGGCAAATGATGATTCGCTCCTGGCAATATCCCAGTTGCAGCGATGCCGATGCCTAAACCGGTATCAAATTCCAAGTCCTTTCACGGCAAATGATGATTCGCTCCTGGCAATATTCCAGTCGCAGCGATGCTGATGCCAAGATTGGGATCAGATCCCAAATCCCCTACTCACGAAAAAAAAAATCAGCGAGCAAAAAAAATGCATACGAAATAGCCGAAATGATGGGGCAACTTGCAAACAAAATCAGCAAGTAAAAATGTATGCATATGAAATAGCCGAAATGATTGGGCAACTCGCAATAAAAAAAACAGCGAGTAAAAATAAAATAAACAGCCGAAATGATTGGGCAACTCGCAATAAAAAGGAGCGAGTAAAAATAAAGTAAACAGCCGAAATGATTGGGCACCGCGAAAAATAGCCGAAATGATTGGGCAATCGCGACTTTCGCGATATAAAAGCTGAAATGATAAAGCATCGCGGAAAGAATAAAAAAAATGAAAGAATGAAATTTTTTGCCCTACAGGTGAAATCACATTGATCCCTGTATACAATTCAGGGGCACAGATAAAGAGGGAACCATACCTTCCTAACAGGCTCCACCAGAAAGCGAAGCCAAATCTCGACGGTTCATAGATAACCTAGAGACCATCTCGATATTTGTCGCAATATCCCAGACATAATGTCAACAGACAAAGCAAAAAGAAGATCCCGAGCTTCAGGGTCTCAATGGCTACATCTACAGCCTGGAGACCAACAACGGCGTGCCTCCTCATTCCAGCAGGACACAGATGTTACACCATCAAGCGGAGCGATGGCAAAATCCCAGCTCCACCTCAGCGTTCGTCTCGTTACAGCAGACGCAATGTCAACAACGACGTTCCTTCGCAGTCCAGCAGGATGTAGATGCAACGTCAACCAAAGACCCCATGATCAGCAAAGCGGAGTGACGGTAAAATCCCAGCTCCACCTCAACATCCGTCTCGATACAGTAGACGAGATGTCAACAATGGCGTTCCTTCGCAGTCCAACGGGATGCAGAAGCAACATCAACAAAAGACCTCATGGTCGAAACAAAGCGGAGTGATGGCAAAATCCCAGCTCCACCTCAGCATTCGTCTCGATACAGCAGACACAGTCAAAGCAAACGAAGCGAAGGCCACATTCCTAGCTTCAATGTCTTTACGGTAACTCACATAAAACCGGAAAAACAATCGGAGATCATCTCGCACCAGCACAGAGTGGTCACCACCTTGACGTTCGTCTCGATACAGCAAACGAAATGTCAACCCTAGCATTCTTCCTCCAACAGGGATTCGGACGTGACAAAGCAAACGAAGCGAAGGCCACATTCCTAGCTTCAACGTCTTAACGGTAACTCACATAAAACCGGAAAGACAATCGGAGACCATCTCACATGAAGTGGTCACCTCCATGACGTTCGTCTCGATACAGTAGACGAAATGTCAACCTCAGCGTTCTTCCTCCAGCAGGGATTCAGACATGACAAAGAAAATGAAGCGAAGGACACATTCCTAGCTTCAACGTCTTTACGGTAACTCACATAAAACCGGAAAGACAATCGGAGATCATCTCGCATCAGCACAGAGTGATCACCACCTTGACGTTCGTCTCGATACAGCAGACGAGATGTCACCCCAACGTTCGTCTCGACACAGCAGACGCAACGTCATCAAACAAACGGAGCCACGGCAAAATCCCTAGTTCCCACCATGACATTCGTCTCGATACAGAGGACGCAATGCCAGCAAACGAAGCAAAGGCCAAATTCCTAGCTTCAGGGTCTTAACGGCAAGTCATATAAAGCCTGAAAGACTATCGGAGATCATCCCACACCAGCGCGGAGTGGTTATGACTCATCGGGGCTCTCCAAAATGAGCCTAACCTCAAGTAAAAAGCGGCATGGCAAATTCCTAGCGCTTGCTCTTCCGACGGTCAAACTGCCAAGGAGGATTGCTTGAAGACGTCTTGTCCAGCCCCCGAAGGGATCAGAGACACGACAGTCGCAGGGCTACTCGAACAGCACGATTGCCTATCGAGGACTATATCAACTTATGCGACGGTACGATGGCCAAAACCCTAAGTACCACCAACCTTAACGGGCTTCTGTCGTAAAGAGCAGAGGTTAAATGTGACGTTAAGATGTTCTTGCGAGAAACGTTCGATTCGTCTCGACTTGTGAAAAATTGTCGAGGCGGCTCGACTCGTGAGATAAAGCCTTAGGCAGTGGGCATAAAAGAAGTCTGTTTCCTAAGCACTGGGACCCTGCAAGTTGGCCCAAAACGGTCTCTTGCATACCATCCACGGGTCTCACTCTCCAACATCGAACTTCGACAAGGAGGGAAACAACCGCTTACAAGTCCTCTCGACTCGTAAGAGGGAAAAATTCTCTTGTAGGATCCTTACGACTTACAAGAGAAAACCACACTTAGGAATCCTCACGATTCTTAAGGAGAAAAAACCCGCCTACGAGATCCTCTCGATCCGTAGGGAGAAAAGTCTCTATGAGACCCTCACGGCTCATAGAGTTGAAAAGTCTTAGGCAGCAGATCTGAACCTGCGGCCTAAGCCCTCGCTATCTCATGAAGAAATCAAGAAGCTTACTCTATTACCTGCTAATTGTGACGGCATGCTGAGAAAGAGGAAAAGCAACAGAAAGAACACCCGATTTACGTTTGATCAAGCGTTCAGGACGTATTCATTCATGCATGGGCAAAAAGACTCAGGACAAAAGATATATAATAAAGACAAGCTGGGGTATAAAAAAAATTTCCATTAATATTGCCCGAAGTTCTTACAGTCATAAGAATAATAAACGAAAGTTACAATGGAATAACCTCAGATCCAGGGCATGGATTGAGGAATTCAAAAGCGATCCTATCTATGACTTTCCAAGCCTCGCAGACCATCCTAGTGTGCTTCCTCTCGCGAGCACAAACGTCAGGGTCCCTTCCGATGTCTTCCACCCTCCGATAAGCAGCGAGTATGTCAGACTGCTGAAAGACCTTGTGCAAGAGGTCGATAAGACTGTCTCGCCGTCTCTTCGAGATAAGGTTCAATAGGTACACGGAGTACGCCTTGTCCTCAGCGGCATCCAACGCCCTAAGCGGCACGCCGGAACAGAATAGGGGAAACGCTTTCCAGATAGCTCCCACGATAAATTTAAGAAGAAAGGAACGTCGGGGATGCAGTGGACCGTTGTATGCGTCGAAACGACTCATTATTTCAGCACACTCCTCGTTTGTGAACTCCCGATTTTGAGAGCGGCCAAGTCGGCGGATGCCCTCATGAGAGATGATCTCGTAAGAGTATACATGTGGGCGTTCATTGTTCCTATGAAAGAGGATCAACAAAATTATCAGAAAGACTGATTAAGCAAAACGATATAATGCACTGAGGAATAGAATGCCATATTTAACTTCCAAGATCCATGAAGAATTCTTAAGAGTTCTTCTATATGATTTGGGAGGAGCAAAGCTCCATTAATGAAATGAGAAAATACAGGGAAAATCTTTTAGAGAGCAAAGCTCTATTAATGGAACTCTAATAGGGCTCTCCTTAGTTTTCTGTAGACCCCCTTAGAGCAAAGCTCTACTAAGTGAAACCCAAAATGGGTCTTCTTTAGATCTGGGATCTATTGAGAGCAATGCTCTTAAAATTGATTTAATTTAATTAAAATTAATATTTTTACCTAAAATTCTCTAAAAGTTTGAACTTTTAAAAGTGTTTAAATAAGAGAGCAGGGCTCTGAGTTCTGAAAGTAAAATTTTAGAGATGAGAATCATATAAGGGACCAAAAGTCCTATTTATAGGCATCAAGTGCCCTTTCAGCTTCAAAGAGATGGCGCGACGGTTCGGAGTCTACCACCGCTGCGCTCACGTTAGGAGGCCACGTAAGCACAACGGTGGGGGGGCATTTGTTTACCTCAATCAGAGCAAAGCTCTGTTTAAATTCCAAGGTGGGAAAAGAAGTAATACTTCTGTTTTTCTCCAATCAGAGCAAAGCTCTGTCTTGAAAATTAAAAAGAAAATTAAAATTAAAATAAATGAAGTAACGTACTCAATAAGAGCAAAGCTCAGGGAGACCAAAAAAAAAAAAAGTGCGCAACTGCGCAAGTGCGCAGTTGCGTGACACGTGTCACGCAGCTGCGCAACTGCGCAAGTGCGCAGCTGCGCGACACGTGTCACGCAGCTGCGCAGTGCGCAACTGCGCAAGTGCGCAGTGCGCGACACGTGTCAACGTGCAGTTACGCAAGCAAAAAATAAAAAAAAAATAAAAAAATAAAAAAATAAAAAAAAATAATAAATAAAATCCTTTATTGCAAAAACAGAATAAAGATTTGAGAAAATCTTTTCTGTTTTTGTTAAAACAATAAGATTTCTTCTGTAAAACAGAGACCTTTGGATTAAAGATCCGACGGTGGGGAAAATTCCCCAAATCACTTAGAGAATAATCTCTTTAACAAACTTTAACTAATTTATGGGTACTATAAAAAGGACCCTAGACCTCAATTCAAAGGCATCAACATCTTGCTAAAAAAAAAGAGAAGAGAACTCTTGAAGAATAAAGAAAAAAGGTAAAAATCTTTTAAAGAAGAGAAAATTCTCTTATGAACAAGATCATAGATCTTTAACGATAAATAAATAAATAAATAAGTAAAAATAGTGCCTTGCACTTGTTTTATGAACCATCGGTTCTTGAACCTAAAAGGTTATTAAATTAATAGTGCCTTGCACTTGCTATGAACCTTTGGTTCTCTGATATAAGAAAAACTTGTTTTTTCTTAGATCTAAATTAAATAGTGCCTTGCACTTGTTTTATGAACCATCGGTTCTTGAATCTAAAACATTCTCAAATTAACAGTATTTTGCACAAATGCAATGCATTAATTAAAGGGCCAGGCCCAAATCAAAATGACCTGACAGGCCAAAATAATTTGCAAGGCAATAAATGGGCAGAGCCCAAATAAATTGATGCTTTGCATCCTTTATACAAGGGCAGAGCCCAAATAAAATTGATGCCTTGCATCATTCCTAAAAGGGCAGAGCCCAAAACAAATTGATGCTCTGCATCCTTTCTGGGTAAGGCCCAAATAAAAATAAAAAAAAGAAATGTAATGCAAAAGCAAATAAAATGTTGAACATTTCAACTGGACTTAGCCCAATTTTGGCCATAAGTCCTTAAATTAAATTGACTGAGCAAAATTGCTCTTCTAAATCAATTTATATCCGGTTCGAGGGTACATCTCCGAACTCCTTTGACATCCGTCGTTGTAATTCCTCAACGACGTCAAAGAGGTGACGGGTCCCAACGACCACACATCGATATGGACTGCGGGGTCCTTAAACTCGTGGACCGAAACGTCCCTAAACTAATATCGGACCGAAACGTCCCTAAACTAATGATGGACCGAAACGTCCCTAAACTAATATCGGACCGAAACGTCCCTAAACTAATGATGGACCGAAACGTCCCTAAACTAATATCGGACCACCACGTCCCTAAACTGGAATATGGACCACCACGTCCCTAAACTGGCACAATAGAGCCCAAATGCTCTTTTGTCGGATCTAAATGGTCCCGTTAAGTTGATCTTAGTCTCAAACTGGACTAACGTATGCTTAACAAACGTTTGAGTCGATCTTAGCCTCAAAAATGGCTAACGTATCCTCCAAACAGACTTTAGTCCCAAATTGGACTATGAA
This sequence comes from Agapanthus africanus, assembly GCA_030015575.1. Classification (NCBI taxonomy): domain Eukaryota; kingdom Viridiplantae; phylum Streptophyta; class Magnoliopsida; order Asparagales; family Amaryllidaceae; genus Agapanthus; species Agapanthus africanus. The sequence goes on from CM057337.1 coordinate 971,683,348, forward strand.
TCTCCCAAACTGGAACAATAGAGTCCAAACGCTCTTTTGTCGGATCTAAACGATCACGTTAAGTTGATCTTAGTCTCAAACAGGACTAACGTATCCTTAACGAATGTTTAAGTTGATCTTAGCCGCAACGCGACTAACGTATCCTTAAACTAAAACTACCAAACCCAAATCTAAGTAAATACGGATTTGGACTAATCCACGTCCTACGGGCGACGGCATTACTCAGTCTCCGTATACAATCCACGGGCAACCACAAACAAAACAAACACACACGACACGAAGTGAAATTCTGGAGAAGGAGAAAGTTGTTACCGCGATGCGGTAGCGTAATTAACTGCAGGGGCTTGCGCCTGCAGGGAAGAGCGTCCCCACAATCAAAAAAACCCTCACCCTGAGGGGGAATCTGACGAAGTCTGCTACATCGGCCGCATCCGTCTAAACCTCCGATACACGGTGCCATAAATCAACTTGGCATCTTCGGAGAGATAGACGGATAAAACCAAATAGCATCTGCCCCGAACCTCAGGCACGTGACGTCCTAACGTCCCGGCCGCCGTTCGGAGGGGAACATAGACCATCCCTACAAGTTAGACGACACTCACTTTAATGTTCATCAGGAGCTTCTTGGGCCTCCAGCCTCATTGTCCGGAGAGGATGTGATTGCTCAGTGGGATGGTTATAATAACATGACTTTCGGGATAGATCCGGCAAAACAGGACAAAGCACCCTACTGGAACAAATTAAGCATTTTCTACGAGCTTCCATACTGGTCAATAAATTTAGTGTGTCATTGTCTAAACGTCATGCACATAGAGAAGAGAGTATCCGAGCACGTACTTAACTTACTTCTTTGTAAAGACGGAAAATCGAAAGACAGCCTCTGTGCTCGGATGAATCTTCAGGACTGGGAAATTAGAAATGAATTGCATCCTAAACCGATAGCAGGTAAATCAGGCAAGTTTGTATTTCCTAATGCCGCGTATCATATGTTACTGTTCCCGCCAAATTTTTTTGCTAAAAGCTACTTATTCTCTTATAAAAAAAGGAAGAGAAGAAAGAGGAAAAGAATCCACACAGTTTGGCATCATGTGTTAAACATGTGAGCGCTTATATGCAAAGTATATAAGCGCTCAAAACAAATAATAAGGGCCAAACTGGCCTCACATGTTAAACACGTGGGCGCTCATATGCAAAGCATATGAGCGCTGAATAAAATGAACCTAAAGGCCAAACTGGCCAAACACGTGAGCACTCATATGCAAAGCATATGAGTGCTGAACATAAATAACCAAAGGCCATACAGACCTCACGTGTTAAACACGTGAGCGCGCATATGCAAAGCATATGAGTACTGAAAATAAACAGGCTAAAACCCACGCTAAGGATCACGTGTTAAACACATGAGTTCTCCTGCCACATAAATTGGCAGCGCTCACATGCAAAGTATGTGAGCACCCCAATTTTAAAATACTCACATCTGATTCTATGTGATAGAATTAAATTCTATTTGGGAAATATTTTCTCTGATCTTTCTAATATGAAAAGATTTCTCTCTAACAGAGAATCTTAGATTTAAAATCCAATTGTGATAAAATATCACCAAATGAACCATCTGATAAATTAAATTCTATGTGGGAAATATTTCTTTGATTTTTTTCAAACTAGAAAGATCTTCTCTGTTAAAGAAAGGACCCTTGGATCAAGAATCCAACGGTGATTATAAAATCACCCACCGATCATCTGATAGAACAAGATTCTATCTTAGGAAAAATAATTCCTAATCTTATTAAAATAAACAAAAAAACTTCTATGTTAAACAGAGAGCCTTTGGATTAAAAATCCAATGGTGAATAAAATTCACCAAGTGATCTAAAAGATCATTTTGGATTGATTATGAAATCAATCATGATCTCTCAATCAGAGATTTTCTTAACAAGTTGATATTTTATCTTCTCTTATAAATAGATAGAGAAGAAAAAAAGGGGAGAAAGAACTTTCCATTCTTGAGAAAAGAGAGAATTTAATTCTCAAAAGAGAAGACTTTCTTCATTGAAACCCTAAGTAAAGAAATACAAAGATCATATCATCTCTCCTTTGTCTATCTAAGTGTTTAACTTTTCACATAAGAACTTAGTTCTTCCTCTACTTAAGATTTGCAAAAGCAAATCTCCCCACAAGTTGAGAATTTAATTCTCATCAGGGGGATTTTGCTCTGCAGATTCAAAACTTAGGGAAAAATGACTAGGTTAAAAAGGAAAAAAAAGGGAAGAACAGAATCATATGGGAATTTAATTCCTCCGAGAATTAGGGTTTAACCCAACAAAAATAACTCAGTTCTTCAATAAAAACAATAATAATGATACGAGATGATCATCAATGACTAAAATTGTCATTAACAGAGATCAAATATCTCTAAAAATAAACGACAAGAATAACTTGGCATCACAACACTATTATGGAGCTTCACGTTTTTCCCACGTGAGTGCTCAAAATAAGCAAAAGCAAAGCTAAAACTGCCTCACATGTTTCCCATGTGAGTGCTCAAAATAAGCAAAAGCAAAACTAAAACTTCCTCATGTGTTTCCCACATGAGTGCTCAAAATAAGCAAAAGCAAAGCTAAAACTACCTCACGTTTTTCCTACGTGAATGCTCAAAACAAGCAAAAGCAAAGCTAAATTTGGGCAGCCACCAAATAAGAAAGCAGCCACGTGAAACACTTCTGGAAACCGAAAATTTGGCGTCTCATGTGCTTCACACGTGAGCCAAACCCAAGTGCTTTGAACAAATAAAACCCAACACTCAGCACTCACGTGCTTCCCACATGAGTATCATGTAAAGTGCTCGGCACTGTATGATTAACCAAAATGACTAAAGTGCTTCGCACTGATTGGGGGCAACGCTCATATCTGAGCGCCTCACGTGTTTCGCACGTGAGCGCCATGGGACTCTAGTGCTTAGCACTAAACCAGTGCCTCACGTATTTCACACGTGAGCGTTGTATACCCCAGTGCCTAGCACTTTTGGGTAATTATGGAAAACCAATCTCAGCCCAAAATTGGCTAAGTTTCCCGAACTCAAATCTCCCCATATGCTCTTAATTTCCAAGGTCTCAAATATGACCAAAAATTCATAAGTCCACAACAACCCCTTTTCCCCCAAATACGGGATTTGGTTTAAAGGTATATCTCTTCACACCTCTGATACATGTCATTGTAATTTCTCAACGTCTTAAAAGAGATGGCGGGTCCCGACGACCAACAATTTCTTTCGTTGATGCACTTCCAAATTGACGTGCACGCCTCAAAGCGGATCGTGCCCCAAATTAGACACATTCCATATCAACATTGTTCACTTCGTCACGTAACAAATACGCGTGCACACAAGATGAATGTCGGACCGAGATGTCCTTAAACTAAAAATTCGCCCCAAACACGGCGATGATGGACCGAAAAGTTCTTAAACTAATTATTCGCCTCAAACATAGCGATAATGGACCAAAATGACCCTAAACTAACATTCGTCCCCAAAATGAGAACGTTGGACCGAAATGTCCCTAAACTAACATTCATCCCTAAAATGGGATTGTCGGACCGAAATGTCCCTAAGCTAATATTCGCCTCAAACATGGCAATAATGGACCTTGATGTCCTTAAACTAAAATAATTGGTCCCAAATGCTCATATGTTTAAGTCGACCTTAATCTCAAATCAGATTAACGATCCTTAAATAAACCAAACCCAAATCTAAAAATATACGGATTTGGAATAATCCACACCCTACGGGCAACGACATAAACTAGTCACCGTATACAATCCACGGGCAACCAAAACAAACAGAAACACACACGATATGAAGTGAACTTCCGGAGCATGAGAAAGTGGTTATCGCAATGCGGTAACGTAATTAACTGCAGGGTCTTGCGCCTCCAGGGAAAAGCGTCCCCACAATCAAAAACCTCTCATAAACGAGCGGGGTCTGATAAAGTCTGCTACAACGGCCTCATCCGTCCAAACCTCCGATATACGGTGTCATAAATCAACTTGGCATCTTCGGAGAGGTGGACAAATAAATCCAAATAGTATCTACCCCCAAAATTCAGGCCAGACGCCCCAACATCCAAGTCCGTCTTCCGGCGATGAACAGTTACAACCGGAGATAAAAAGGTTTCTGCAGGTGTTGTATGATTCGAATGTTCCCACAGGTTTCTCAGGATCATTTAGTAAGAAGATAAAGATTATGAAAGGCAAGATCGATAGGCTAAAAAGTCATGATCACCGTATTATTATGAAGCACCTTCTCCCATTAACCATCATGACTTCTCTTCTCGAATTGGTTGGTCTAGTAATCAATAACCTTTGTTGATTTTTTAGGGTTTGCATATATCTTTATTTTCATAAAGCAAATGATTTAAGCCCTCAATCAGTTTTACCTTTTTGGTGAATGTAGTCGGCCTTTATTTTTATGAAAATTAGTTTTTTCATTTTATATATCCTCTAAGAATAACCATGAACTTCATGTAATTTTATCGTCAATATTTATTTTCTAGTTAGAGTGGATGCGTCCACGTCCGGGTCACTGGCTGTTCCTCATCGGAGATCGTCTCGCTCATACTGCTGTCGCCGGAGATATATATCGCACTTCAATTTTCGTTAATTCTTGAATTCTAAATACCGTTTTGTCTTGATATTTCATGTATATCTATTTATCTTGTAGATACAGGGCAGCCACACCCCGAGAAGGGAACTCGAGGGCCGGATCAGCCCACAGGCTGAGGCCTGATAGAGTTAGGGGAGACAGCATGCCCTCTCTTCTTTACCCCCGATTATCGCTACACCGGCAATTATGCGGAGAATTTCGGCCGGTATATGGAGAATGAGAGCTGCATCCAAAAGAAGTATTCTCTTCTTGTAGAGTGGGGCGATCAGCACCGGCGCTCCTTTGCCTTCTTCTGGAATCAAGCTCGAATATTAATATATATTTTCATTTGACTTATCGAATAAATTTACTATTATTTAACACTTATAATTTAAAGACATTATTTTCTTGTATTTGCAGTTATATTACGACTTTCAGCCTGTACCCGATCCTGATCATCCTGACAAAGTGCTCGACCCTCACGCTATTTACCTGGGCCTCATGAAGAACATGCAATCTAAGTTCCGATATAATAGGAACGAGCTGAAGGTCGATTGCTACATGCTATGGCAGGCGACCCCCGAGGCGGAGAGAGCGGTTCTCCTACCGTCTCCAGCCTTTGCCAGAGTCGATATAAATACATGGCCTCTCTTGTGTCGGTATTATGAGTCTAAGTGCAAACATATTTGTAATTTAAAAGTAATTCATTATTTAATATATAATTTATTTTTTGTGTTGCTTAATTAGAATCTGATTGTGTTTTGCAGAAACAGACCGATCAAAACAAAAAAAATAGAAAGTCTGTGAAGAGAGATCGTCCTACTTACACAGGTGGCTCGAGTAACATTACTCGTACCATGGAGGTATCGGTAAATTACAATATATCTATTTTTATATAGTGCAATATTTAAAGTTATTTTATAATATATGTAAATTTTTTGCGAATTGTACAGAGCTCAGACTCTGGCGCAGGGTGGTACACCGAGCGTGTTGACCGCGTATCTAGACGTCCACGGCATCTCAACAGATCCACCACGAGCGAGCTTCGATTCCCCGACACTGCTACCCATGAGTTTTGCATAAGTGTTAATATTTATTCTAATTCGAATGAAAATATTGTTTTGATAAGTTCAAATTTAAATGATATACTTATATTTTAATACTTAACGTGGGTGTAGAAGCGGGTGGTGGAGTAGACGGAGGTATCGAGGATTGATTTCAGTGGACAGACCAATCCAATCATACTGACCTCAGTCCTAGACGCAGCATACGGTGGTTAGGAGAGAGGCCAGAGACTTGGTCCTAACAGGGTCCATATGAAGTTGGTCTGCACTCCGGCGGTTACTTCCCTTACTTCCATGAGCGACGTCTAGAGTATGATGTTGCCGCATTGAAGACCGCCATTGAGGAGTTGAAGGAGATATTGATTCGTATATGAAAAATATTATATCATATATAGTAGCATACGCAATATTAGTAGCCTGATCTAATTTGGTTTTAGACTTAATTTTGATTAATCAGACTTAAATAAAACTATCTAAACTGAACTTTATAATCATAACCATACCATATCTTTCTTCATTTTGGAGTTTAAAAAGTTATGATTATCCAAACTCAAAACTTGAAAAGAAAATATTGCTTTGTAAATTAGATAACTCCGAAACCAAGTATTCCATCAAAACTAAACAATTAAGGTGAGATACGGATTTACAAGTTATAATAAGTATCATTTCTATCTCCACTTAAAATAAGCTAGGGTTTTCCAAACTAGATATCCAAACTAGGCCTAAGTCCCTAAATATTCTTAGATTGGAGGAAAAAAGTGTATCCGTAAATGGGCGGAATTTCATCATGTATGAATTCTCAGACATAACATATGAATTTCAGCAGAACGTGTGGAATCTCAACAAAGCATATGTAAATTCGCGGTTCCGCAATAATACGATATTGATACGAATTCGACTAAAATCCAGTACACCGTTCGTACTCGTTTATTACATAAACACAAAATTTTACGGATTCGGCAGACTATTTCAGCTGCGGCTCCACATGTCTCTCTTTCGGCTATGGCTCCGCTAGCCACTATCTCGGCTGCGCGGGCCACTCCTATGACTCCACAGTCCACTCAGACTCCTGCACAGACCACTCCTTCATTAGTCGAGTTTTTGTCAACCCAGGGCTGCACCGCAGATGCGCCGGATTACGGCGTTTATTAGAGGTGAAGGAGATAGACCGAGATAGAATATGTTTATTTATAATTTTGAGAATGGATGTACTTATTTGATACATATTATATGTTTTGGACGATATCGATGGTTGTTTGGATGTTTACGATAATTTTATATTGATTTCGTAATCCGTTTATTTATTTCTTTATATATTATGCGTGCGATATTGGTTATGAATATTTAAGTATTTGGTTATACGATATATATATTATTGTGCACAGAGCGGGAAAAAACTGAAAACTTTTTTTTTAAAACTTGGTATATTGTCCCTACGGATTAATCCGTATGGGCAAAATATCAAAATATCTGTTATTTTGTCCCCATGGACTTAGTAATAGGGGCAAAACTTGCCCCTACGGATTATCCTGTAAGGGCATTTGTAATCCGATCCCCTGCGTATAACTCCGTGGATACAATTGTTTTATTTTATCTACAGAAAAATTAAAAAATGATTACGTCCTTACGGATTCATCCGTAGGAATAAATGCCCCTGCCATTTAAGCCGTATGAACAATTATTACACCGTACATGCATGTTTAGGGAAAAGGGTGATATATATGTTAAAATCAATATTTCAAACATGAACATATAATATCTTTTGAGTCATGGCACCCGTTGCTTATGGAATTATGATAAAAGTTAAAAGATATGATTTTATGTTCCGAAGTATATGCACGTCTATGCAGTACAGTGCATCTAGACGGTGGAGAGAAGAAGATGGCGATTTTTGTGCACTCTTTTTGAGAGATTTATGTGGTCCATGATCCTGTCTTGTTTCTTTCATGATCAGGTACATGCAGCATACAAATAGAATGTGTTTTTTAAACTAAGGGCTCATGTTTTCGTCAACAGCACGGCTCTTGACAATAACATGTGTGCCATTGTGAATTGCTTTAAAAACTTGTTTGTTATATTGGGAGTGATCTTGGCGAACGCTTGAAGCTGTTGGCGGTGTTCTCGAGTCGTTTACTAAATACAATGTTGTATAGGATTCGTAGGTACCGGATTATGCGGAAAAATCTTTAACAAAGGCCTGGTTTGCAAGTGATCGTATAAAATTAGTATTAAATATGATCAAGATAAAACAGAGATAAATAAAAAATACAAAACTAGAGAAAACGATACACGCAGATTTTACAAGGAAAACCCAAACCAGGAAAAACCACTGGCAACAGTGGAAATTGTTTCACCTTTTTAAGGGAGAAATTACAGATTTTTCAGATGGCACCTTTAGGCCTCCCTAAATCCTTAAATAACACTTAGGGTTTATTGACAGATATAATTCCCAAAATACACCTCAACAAGTTCGAGTACTTATGGAGGCCTTGATCTCCTTGAGATGCTGTCCTCCGTCAATCGGTCGCGAGCGTTACTGGACGGTTGAGATTGGATTCATAGGTTGCCTTCTTGAGTGTATGGATCTCAATGGGTTGAGTTTGAGCTGGAAGCCGAGCTACCTACAAAGAAGTCCTAGGATGGGTGACCACCGTAGGACCCTCCAACGATCAAGTTAGCCGAGGAATTTGAGCAAAATAGCAGCTTATTGAATTCAAGTTGCCTTATCTGAGTCGTCTGAGAGAGTGATTTTATAGTGCTCGCATGGAGCGAGCAGGCGCAAGACATTCGCCTTTGGTTACGTCCCTGACGTTACGCGAGCGTGGATGGCGGGATCCCATCATTAATTGCGGGATACGTTCATTAATAGGGTCGACGCGCCAGCGCGGGACGCGGGACGGCGGTTATATCGCTTTGGCGAGATACGCGGAGCCGTTGCGGAAGCGCTAGGGATCGGCGTTCTCGTTTGACCGGAAGAGCTGAAGAGGCTTAGCTCAGCGGATGGCTCAGAGACGGGCCAGGAAGCCGAGGAAGCTCGATATGCTTGGAGCTCGGAGACGAGCGGGAGGCCGAGGAAGCTTGGCACGAGAGAAGGCTCGGAGGCGAGCAGACTGAGGAAGCCCGGAGACGATCTATTGGTAGTCTCCTAGATGAGGTGAAATGTCTTTCAGGGGGTCTCCCGAAAAGTCGGGGACCTCCCCTGAGAAGGGGCCCCGGGAAATGTCCCCGATGCGGCTCACTTATTCCGCCCGCCCCCCTGGGAATCCGGGACACGTCATCTGCCACGTGTCGTAATCTAGAGGGACACCATTTGTGAGCATCATCGGGTACAAATACAAATAACACTAAATAATATATTCGGGTAGTGGTATAAGTACAAAAAAATATGGATCGGTAGAGGCCCCGAACAATTGGTAAACCTAACCAGCTTGAGAATAGGATTCAATACATACTAACTATCTTCTGCAGCCATGAAGAATGCCTGGCATTTGTTGGCTTGTTTGGTTCTTTAATTTTGGAAACGGTTTCCATTCAAGAGAGTTGGCCCCCCATTCTTGCCTTGTTGAGGTTGGGAATTATGGCCTATTAATGATATTATTTTCCAAGTTTGGATTTGGATCGTTTAGTAGTGCTGCTTGGATCAAGAAAGGTTCTCGTTCTCTAGCCCTTTCATCATTGCTTTGTGTACATGCCTCTTCATATGTTTTTTTAATAGAAATTTACCGTTTTAACCTTATGCAGCAGGGTTAAGACGGAGAATCTGAAAGGAAATCATTTACTTGATCCCGTCTTTCTATTTCTTGATCTCTCGTGACCGGAATCACGTGACCTGCTGAATTTGGCATTATTTATAAATGATTTGTCTTTCTCATTATATCGGAATAAGTGGACAAATTGTTTATGGAGATTGTGTTTAACATTCATCTTGCTCTTTAAAAAAAAATAGATTTGTCGGTGTAACATGTAATTTAAACACTAATTAGCTTTAGAATATAAATAAATTTTATATAAGATAAGATAGTCTCGATGGCATAGGAGGTTATTTCCTCATTGGGGAACTAAGAAAGCCAACTTTACAACCTTTCCTTTGACCAGGGATATTATATATATATATTGATTTGCTAGGGGCATGTTTGGAAAATTGAGTCCCAAAAATTTGATTGTATTTTGAGTTCGGAAGTCAAGAATTTCTTGTTCCCTTGAATATGAAATCTAATGTTTGTTTTATTGTTTTTGTTTTCGTGAGTAGCAAATTTGAAAAAGTTTTTTGTTTTTTGGGAGATTGAATTGTTTTTTGGAGTTGAAATAATGGTGGATTATGGACACCTACCATGAGAACAACCAACGTCAACCCAAGCACAATTAATATGTTTATATTAATAATGGTTAAAAGAACCATATCTGTGGAAGTTAACCCTATCTTTTTTTTATTTTATTATTAAAAAAAGTGAGATGTCAATAGTAAAGTCAGGAGTTGGAGAAATTATTCCATGTGCCCGGACAGGGAGGAAGAGGGGGTGGGAAATTTTGGGCAGCAATTTACAGGGCCCACACTTCAATTTCTTCTCGCTTGTCCCGATATATACGGCCAGTATAGAGAATAATTTTTCCAAGAGTTGACCACAACTCTTGACTTTTGATGATGCGGGATGATGCTTTGACTCGCATGGCAATAATTAAAAGTCAAACAAACAAACACAATACTTAAAACAGAAAGAGACAAGAAAAATTGCTCTCCCTTGACACCCAAGCCCCAAATCCCTGAAGCCCACAGCCCCTAGGTCAAATGCCTAGGTATACACCCAAGAAAGATTTTATTTATTATATTTTTTGGTTGCACGCCCAAAAAGACATTTCTTCGGATTTAGCCCAATAATTTCATTCACTTATCTCCACCTGAAATTCAATTGTTGTGGCAGCACACTTTAGGGCATGTTTGGTTATTGAGTCCAAAAATACCGAATCTCAAAAATGTCAGAAATTAAAAAAAAAAGTTTTGTCACCTAACTTTTAAGTTTTGTGTCCGTTTGCAAAAACCCGGACTCTTAATTTAGAGAACAAAATCTAAAGTTTTAATTCGTTTGTTTGTTTTGCTTTGGAGTAGCTGGAATTCAATAACCCTGTATGAGTTACATTCAAGATCCCTTCAATGAAAAATAAACAGACTTCTTAGTGATGAAAAAGATAGACGTATGAGCAAGTAATCATAAACAAGCAAGGATGAGATGGCAGACGCCGAAGATGGAACTATGAGAACGAGCTTTCATTATTGTTTTTTTTTTTCACGTATGCTGATATCACAGCACCCTAACTCATGTTTCCAATCCAACAAAACAAACAATAAGCTGCCAACTCAATCCGGCAACACCGACATAATCAATCAATTCTTATCCCCTCTAAACCCCCAAATCAAGCACCAATCAAACCAAACAAACATCCCCTCAACCGCAACAACAAGATTCACTAAATCAAAGAGATGGGTTATTTTTTATATATATATTTTTCCTTTTTAATGAGTTTTCGAACGGTTGTTGAATAATGAATGTGATGGGAAAGAACTTTGTTCAAATTTCAAGGTATTTTAATGGGACGACAAAACGAGGTATTTTGATGTGAGGCCATGAAATGAGTGTACGGCAACATGTCTACAAGGTACGAAATTTTTGTAAGCAATTCAATTCATGACACAGGCCTTTGACTTCAACAACTTCCATATGTCATTCCAAGTGCCGCTATTGAATGCTTGGAGGTAGGATTTAGTGTGCGAAAATATTTTTCTCGGCCGTTTAACCACTCAAGTACTAGATCGTGATAATGTACGGCTCACGCAAATAGCTTGATCGTTTTTTGGACCTGTTTTGTCGATCACAAACCTTTTGCAGCATTGCCTTAGCCTTAGGAGGGGAATATCTAAGACACTTATACATCACCGTGCTAATAAAATACATGTAATGATCTATCATGTCCAAACGAATCAAGGCACACATGTTTCGCCCTCATTCGTGCTAGAGAACTTGGCTTCCCTAAACTACATACCAAGTGAGCATGTACTCGGATTTTATCGAGTTGGATGGCCGGATTTTCTCAAAGGTCGCCGGTGTGCACGTACGTGCGTCCCTTTTCTTCCCTCTTTCTATATTTTTCTTCAGTTTGGGCCGATATACTCGGCCGTCTTGCCCAATCGACAAGGAAAAGTCCTTGATATATTTTTGGTAAATTTATGTGGGTGTCCTAATGTTTGTTAACTCATTTTTCAAACCCCAAGACTGGGCCTCAAACCTAGGCCCAATCAACTAATAGGCCTCCATGCCCTTTATAATTTTTCCAAAGGCCAGAGTGTAGGAAACTCTCTTCACCTTCGTCCAATTAGCATCCACACAGCCCACACATCTGCATCCAGTGTCAAACTTCATGAAAAACTTAAAAAGTAAATTGCGGAAAGTAACAGAGAGATGGAATTTTTAGAAGACTTGATGGTACAAATCATATAATAAATAACTTGAAGCAAGGATTAACATAGAAATTGAATGTTTAGAGTGTTGATGAAAGAACACCAAAAGTATTCGACTTGCTAAACCTAGGAATTTTACTTGTTTAAAGGAAATTGACATGGCTTATATAACCGTAGAAAACCCATATCAAGCCCCTGTTTCTTTTTTTAAAAAATCCTTTTCCTCTCATTTGGCCATTATAACTGATAAATTTTATAAATCGCATTCGAATTTCCAGAGATTTTGAAGCTTTAAAAATATTATTTGCACTTGTTGAAAAGTTATCTTTGTTAAGGCATTTTCGTCAAAGAATGGCATATTCAGTTCATTTTGGGACTACTCGATCCACACACAAGATCAATGAAGTTATTTACTTTATCACTGTCTTAAACAAGTTAAAGAAACTAACGTCTTAATACAATATTACCGCTTCAAAGAAATTCAATTCAGGACGCTTTTCAAGCCTGACCAAGCCCGGGAAAAACTTCCTCAAGATTCGTCGGTGTTTTATAAAATCCACCTCAAATGAAATATATGGTAAACAAAAAGGAAAATGTGAGGACCCCTTGTCTCTTTGTGATGATGAAGAATCTCTTGAAATGCATGTTGTTTACAAGTGGATGATCATGTGGATTCTAACACCTTTTCTCTTTAAAATGAAATGGTGATGTCTCTATGCCCCCCCCGGCCCCCACCCCACCCCACCTCCCACCGTTATTTCATTTCATATATATGGTCCCAGCAACTAGCTCTCCAACTGTCTTATTTTTGTGGCTGTTCTGCTCCTGTTTGAACCATCTTATCTTATCCAGTTTCTTTATATATATATATATAATTTATGAGTTATACACAATAACAAAGATATGAGGGGCTTATGTATAAATTTATAAGGCATATCTTTTTTTAATTTTTTGAGCATGAAAGAGAATTTTAATGAATGAGGGAGAAATGGTTATGCACTTTTCATTTTTCTATTTTTGTCTTTTGATGGATGAGATGGACATTTTCAATACTCAATTTTGGCTATTATGGTTTTGTCATTTTTTCTATTTATTCTCTTTTTCATTAATGACGTCACCTAAACACTTCTGGTTATAATAATAGTTATTTATTATTAATATTTGATGAGTGTTGTGCTTTATATATGAGTGCACACAGGTTTTCGATATATATTTGAGAACTTATCCAACGAAAAGGCTAAGCAAATGGTGGAGGATGGTGAAAGTCGACTTGACCCTGCTTAGTTTGATATTCCCGGGTATTTTTAAGCAAGTTTTGGCGCGTTTCAAATCCAAATTTGATGTACGATTTTGAATTTGGTTTCTATTTTATTTTCAGTGTATTTTGTCTATGAATATGATGTTTTCTCTTGGGTTTTGTATATCCATAATTCTCTAATTAACCTAGAATTTTATTAAAGTGGGAAAGACGACAAGTGCAGTCGTGGATAGAGAGAGGTTTTGTGAGGGTATTTTTTGTAAAAGGAGTGAGAAGTCGGTGCAGGTTGCAAGAACAAATGCAAGGTTGAGCCGAACCTAGATAAATTTTTGTGTTTATCGTGTTAGTGTGCTTTTCATGTGATTTGGTATCCGTTGGTAGTCCTTTTCATCATACCTTAAACTAGTGGTCTTGGATTTCCGTTGTGCTTCGATACGTAATCCTTACAGCATGTACTGACTAGCTTCTCCTCTAGGCATGTATTTTTTGGTACCAGCGAGGTCCTACTTAAAAGATAATAAACGTTGTTGAAACCGGTTCGATCAAGACCTCCAGTTTTCGAAATGTATTATTGCTTTTAGTAAATCTTTGCCTCTCGTATATGATTAAATCCGATACTTAGCTTGACTATTTGCCTGACCATGAATATTTTACTGGTATCTCTACCATAAGAACCGGAGGTGGTTTATGTCAAAGACATAAAAATAAAAACCGCTGATGGTAGATGTCAGAATTTAGATTTTGGGATGTTGGGCTTAAGTGATCACGCTTATGTGATCATGAATGTTCATGGGCTTTCAATATATTTGGGGTCGGTCGAAAAAGCCGAAGTCAATAGATGAGGTTTCCATTTATATCTTATACACATGTGCATCTCTTGTAATTTTCAATACAGAAGTATTCATTTGATTCTCATCATTTCTTTAGCTTCGAGCAGCTTCCAAGAGCAGATCGTCTCCAAATTGATATTCTAGAGCAAAATATATTGTTCTTGTAGATTCTAGTTAGCCAATTATGATGACATGCACATTACCATTTACTAATGGGTAATCAGCAGCTAAAATTAGAATTAAAAACTCACTGTTCGTGATGCATGTGTATATATTAGATGCCGTGAGCAGAGCAATGAAAAATTAAGAAAATGAAAAAAAATATATTTGAAGGATGATCTATAAATTGTTCAAACTCATGATGCATGTTTTTTGTTTTCTATTTTATCCTTTTATAAGTATAAAGATGTGTGTGAGAGAAAGATGAGAAAGTGGGTCCATGGTAATAATTGATCTCTTTTAGCATTTCAATGAAAAAAGTAAAAGGGTAATAATATTTATTTGAAAGCATAAGATTTGGATTTAGAGTTTGCTAAATGAATTTTCTTTAGGAATAAAGAGAAGCTTTTTGGTCCATCCCTTTGTATTCTGGTTCTAACAGTAGAGATCTAAGATAGACCGAACCATAAACTTCATTAAATTAACAGATTGGATTGTTACAGGATGTGGTTCCCATTCATTAATTGCTCAAGGATATTGGAGAAGTACATTATTTTGTGAGCGCTATAACTTAATATTATAACTTAATATAGAAAACCCTCCATGCTATGCCTAGTAGGGGTACGTAAATATTAGATTCCCACCAAATATCTCCGTATTTGATATAAACAAAACATATACGGTGATATGTGATTTTCTTAGGCATATTCGATGGATTATGTAACGGCCCTAAAAATTTTATACATTTTTATTGATCCAATATTAATAAAAGATTTCTCAATCTCTCACAAAAACTCACTATGACTCACAAGCATTTGTGTTTGCTTGATTGTCCATCTCAAATGATCCCTACGGTATTTATAGGGGTCCAATGAATGATTCTATAAAGCTTCTAGAATATCTTTAGAACTTCTAGACTATTTCAAGAAGAAATCTAAAGTTATTCCAAAACAATTCTAGAAAATATCTAGAACCATTCCAAATCAATTTCTGGAGTTTCTAAACTACTTCTAGAAAAGCTCTAGAAAATATTTAAAACCATTCCAAATCAATTTCTAGAGTTTCTAGACTACTTTTAGAAGAGCTCTAGAAATTGGACTTGGCTTCGAGAACTTGGACTTAGGCTTATATAATTTTGCATCACAAATAGACATTCTTCTCCTTATTGCAAAATCGCTAAATCTCTAATACTTTCTCTCTCTTTCTGTCCCTGACAATCTCCATACCAAGGATCTTTTTCGCAGCTCCGAGATTCTTCATCTTGAACTCCCGACTCAGTTGTTGCTTTAATTTGTCGACTTCTGATTTACTTTTGAAGACCCACTTGCGTCCTACAGCGCGTTTTCCTTCTGGCAACGGTATTAGATCTCATATACCGTTCCTTTGAGGAGATTCCATCTCCTCCTCTATAAAGAGTCTCCATTTTTCAAAGTCTCGTGACTGGATAGCCACTTTGTAAGAGAGCGATTCTTGATTTTCAATAGTCGAGACATATACTGTCATGTCTTCAAAACCATAAGTCGACCAATCTCCATACCGATCTAGTGGCCACTTATCTCGATGCGGCCTTTGCTGCACCTGTTGAACTGGTGAATACCAATCCTGTTGTGACTCTGGCTCCACCTACTGAATCGGCTCCTCCTGAATCTGACTTCTCGGTACCTCATCTCTAACACCCTGGACCGGAACCTTCATCACAGCCCGATTAAATGATTTCGCCGTCCTTTCACCATCTTCGCTTTGAACCTTCTTGTTGAGTATCGCAGATTCAATGAAGGTCACGTGTTTGCTGATTACGACGTTTCATGACACCACAACATGTAACCCTTAACTCCATCTCCATAACCAAGGAAGATATACCTCCTTGCTCTCGGATTATTGTTCTTCTCATTAATGTAAGCTGGGCACCCAAATACTCGGAGTGTCGAGTAATCAGCAGCCTTTCCAGTCCATACTTCCTCCGGAGTCTTTGATTCTATCGTCGATGATGCTGACATGTTGCTGAGGTAAACGGAGGTATTCAGAGCCTTCGCCCAAAACTCCTTCGGAAGTCCAGCGATAATCCTCAAGCATCGTGTCTTTTCCAGCAGCATCCGATTCATGCGTTCTACAAATCCATTTGACTGTGGATCTCTGAGTGTGGTGTAGTGGTGTACGATCCCTTCTTCTTTGCAGAACTCCTTGAATGCATTTGAAATGTATTCACCGTCATTATCAGACCATTATCGGACCTTACAACCTTCACGGATTTTCCCGTCTGCTTTTCTACCATGGCTTTCCAAGTCCTGAACTTCTCGATTATATCAGACTTGTGCTTCAAGAAATATACTCATAGCTTTCTTGAGAAGTCATCGATGAAGGAAACAAAATACCTGGCTCCTCCACAATAAGGAATCGACACCGGTCCCCACACGTCGGTGTGAATATAATCCAAGATACCTCTAGTATCATGCACACATGTGCCGAACTTCACCTGATGTTGCTTTCCCAATACACACTCTTCACAGAAGTTCAGCTTCTCAAAATTTACACCCCCAATCAAACGTCGCTTGTGGAGCACCTCTAGATTTCGTTCACTCATGTAGCCAAGTCGCAGATGCCACAATCGTGACAAATCTAGATCTTGTATCGGAAGGGATAAATGCGGACTCACCTGTGATAGTGTGTCCTTGAAGCAAATATAAATTACCGGCCTTCCTTCCTTTCATGACGACCATAGATCCTCGTAGCGCCACCCTCGATTACTGTCTTGCAACCGAGCGAATCCAAAGCAGCCAAGAAGATGAGACACTTCTTCGGATCTGGTACATACCGGACGTCTGTTAACGCCCTCTCGATCCCATCATGCATCTTGATCCGAATTGTTCCTATCCCAGCTATTTTGCATACCATATTATTTCCCATGAGTACTAATTCACCATCAAGGAATGATACGATGCAAAGTAATTTCGATTTGGGGTCATATAATAGGAACAACTAGAATATAGAATCCATGAATTTTGTACATCGGCTAATGCACATACCGTAAGAACTGAGCTATTGCTATCTGAAGCCTCCTCCACAACGCTCACCGTGTCGGAAAATTTCTTTTTCTCCTTCTCCTTAATGTGAGGGCGGTCCTTCTTCCAATACCCTTTCTTTTTACAATAGTGGCACATGTCATCCTTGGGGTTCCTTGATTTTGATATTGATATGCCTTTAGAGCCTTTCCCTTCACGCTTCTGTAAATGGTCCCTAGCGAATAGTCCATCGTCCTGACCTTCCGTGCGATCCGATAACACCTTTCCTCCTAATTCTTCAGAATGCAATCCTGCTTTTACATCTTTTAGGGAGAGTGTGTCTTGGCCATATACCATGTTGATGACGAATCGGCCATAAGATGGAGTTAAAGAGCACAAGAGAATCATTGCTTGACCCTAGTCTTTGATCTTGATGTCTATATTCTTCAAATCCATAACGATTCGATTCAGCTCGTCTAAATGGTCTTTGATAGACCTACCTTTCTTCATCATAAAGGTATAGAGACGCTGCTTCAGGTACAGTCGATTGGTGAGAGAATTCTGCGAATAGAGCAGCTCCAATTTCTTCCATAGTTTCGCTGCAGTCTCCTCTTCGGCGACCTCACGAAGCACTTTGTCGGCAAAGGACAATTGGATCGCGCTATGAGTTTTCATCTCCATTTCTTCTTTCGCGTCCACCGACATATTTTTCGGAAATTTCTCTGGCTCGAACACGATCTTGCACACATCTTGTTATTTCAGCAGAGCGGTCATCTTGATCCTCCATAGGCTGAAGCTGTTTCGCACATCGAATTTCTCTACCTTGAAGTTGGTTGAAGCCATATTCTGAGACCAAATCCAAAACCCGAACCGTTGCTCTGATACCGGTTGTTAGAGTTAAGGCTTGCAGAAACGTCGATTTTCGATGCTAAGAGGAGAAAACTAAACAAGGAACTCGAGAAATCTCCGGCGAAAAAAATAATTTCACTATAGAGAGAAAGCAATTACAAAAGAATTTGAGAACTGCAAAATTTTACAAGAGCTCTCAAACTCTCAATCTCTCACAAAAGCTCACTATGACCTACAAGCGTTGTATTTGCTTGATTGCACCTCTTAAATGACCCATAAGGTATTTATAGAGGTCTAATGAATTGTTCAAGAAAGCTTTTAGAATATATTTAGAACTTCTAGTCTATTTTTAGAAGAAATCTAGAGTTATTACAAAACAATTCTAGAAAATATCTAAAACCATTCCAAATCGATCTGTAGAGTTTCTAAACTACTTCTAGAAGAGCTCTAGGAAATATCTAGAACTATTCCAAATCAATTTCTAGACTACTTTTAGAAGAGCTCTAGTAATTGAACATGGAACTTGGACTTATGCTTATGTGATTTTGCATCACAAATCAACACCATTATCGTCATCACTCGCCACAGTCCTTGCTCTTTACTGCCATTGACTCCCGTCATGAGCCTTATTAGGCGGTTGTCCCCATCGTCGACTGCCTCACACCGCTACCGCCTCCATTTCCGTCACCGCAGCCATTTTAGCCTCCACCGACTCTATCGCCACCGCCGTCCATCACTGTCACCGTTGTTTCCACCGTGCACAACAATTATTATCGTCATCGCCACAATCAATGCTTCCTTACCATCATCCTTGCGCATATTGCATTATAGTCAATGGTCAAATTATACCGAACACGGTAATTATAAAACATTCTATGTAATCACATGCGTTTAAAAGTCAAGGGTTAATTGTTAAATAATACTCAAATGTTTCACCAACTTTGCATTTATATACCTTATTGATTTTTTCCCCTCACTTATATACCCTAAAGTATAAACCGTTGATGCTCTGTCCCTTTAGTTGACCATCAAATCCATCACTATTTAAAAAAAGTTTATACGTTTTATAATTTAGGGTATTTAAGTGCAGCAAAAAAAACAATAAGTGATAGTGCTCGATATTGGCGATCCCTAAGGTCATGACACGTGGCAGGTGACGTGCCCTAGAACTCAGAAGAAGGGGCCCACGGGGGCCAACCAAGCCACCCTGTACCCAACCTGCAAGCACAAGTTGGTCCTCCTCAGGGCCCCCTGCAGATGGGCATCCTCGGCCCCGTGGTTCGCGCCGAGCTGTCACAGGACCAGGACTCCTTGGCCTCCTCGCTCGTCCCGAGCTCCGGTCCGAGGCCGCCTTCCTCGACCCTCCGACCAAAGTCGTCGCTCACAGGCGTAACCGCCGCTCCGCGAATCTCGCCATGCGTTGATTCTACGCCAGCAACATCCCATGTTCCACGCTATCAATCCCCATTAATGGGCGATCCGCTTTCTACGCGGGCGTGACGTCGGGGGGCGTAACCGCCGGCAAGATTTTCACGTCCGCCGCTGCGTGCTCCATCGCTATATGAACCCCCATCACAGAGAGGTCAAGTAAGCCATTTTTTACTCTTTTAAGTTGTTACTCTGCTCGGATCTCACCACTAACTTGAGTGTTAGAGGGTCCTTGGTGGTACCAAACCACCCCGGGACTTCTTTGTATGTACTCAGCACCAACTTCCTCACTTCACTTCTTCCTCCAAAAACCCATTGCGACCCACACGCAACGGAGGATAATCAACTAAGTCCATCGCGGGATCAACGGAAGACAACATCTGACGGAGGCCTGAAAAGGAGCTCCATCAGTTGGCGCCGTCTGTGGGAATCACAAAAACAAAAGTTGGTCTTCCGATCTCCGCCCACATGACAACCGATTCCCCTAAAGATCCAAACGCCCGCTGCCGCCTCCCTCGCAACGGAAACGCGGGCGAACCCTCGCCTAAGGTCGTCGTTCCCCCCGCTGGCTATCGTCTCACAGGCTCCGGTGGCCGCCCGAGCAAAAGGGTTAAGGGCCGAGAGCTCATCACCTTTGGCGACGAGGATCTCCACGGCATATCTGTGCCCCATAGCGACCCGCTGGTGATCGTAGCACAAATTCACCGATACGAGGTCCACCAAATACTCATCGATTCGGGCAGCTCAGCGGACATCCTCATCCACGACTGCTTTTTGCGTATGGGGCTCGCCCCAGCAGACTTGAGACCGACCTCCCACGTCCTCTCGGGGTTCACCAACCACTCCATCCCGGCACAAGGGGTGGTCACCCTGCAGTTCACGATTGGGGAGCCCAGCCGCACGCACACACTGCCTGTGGACTTCATCGTGGTGAGGGTCCCATCGGCCTACAACGTCCTTCTCGGCCGGCCGTCGCTGAACTCCCTCCAGGCCCAAATCTCGACATACCACCTGGCGATAAAATTCCCCCTCGATCAGGGTGGAGTAGGTCGGGCATACGGGAGCCAGCAGGTCACGGAGATAGGCCTGACAGAGGCACCTTCCCCCGAGCAGCACGCTGATAGCGCCGACGCATGCGGCGATATTAAAGGGTCCCTGGACAGCCGAGACGAGCGGAAGGAGGTCCGTGGAGCACCGGTCGAACCTCTGACCGAGGTGCCCTTAGCAGAAGGAGACCAAGGAAAGACCCTCCAAGTCGGGTCACTCCTGACGAGAATTCAGCGGGATGACCTGATCGAGTTCCTCAGAAGCAACTCCGACGTCTTCTCTTGGGCACAGGCTGACATGCCTGGGATCGACCCCGAAATCATCTCCCACAAGCTCGGAGTTGATCCTACGGCCCGGCCCGTCAGGCATAAGAAAAGAAGCTTCGCCCCGGTCAAACAAAAGGCTATCGAAGAGGAAGTTGACCGGCTCCTCGCCGCCAAGTTCATCAAGAATGTGCCCTACTCGGAGTGGCTGACAAACGTGGTTCTGGTCAAGAAGTCGAGTGGGAAGTGGCGTATGTGTGTCGACTTCACCGACCTCAACAAGGCCTGCCCCAAGGACAACTTCCTGCTCCCCCGCATAGACCAGCTCGTCGACAGCTCGGCCGGGCGCGAGCTTCTGAGCTTCATGGACGCTTTCTCCGGCTATAACCAAATCCGCATGAACCCTGACGACGAAGATATGACCGCATTCACAACGGACCGAGGAGTGTACTGCTACAGGGTGATGCCCTTCGGCCTCAAGAATGCCGGGGCTACATACCAGAGGCTGGTCAATCGCATGTTCAAGCCACAGATCGGCAGGAACATGGAAGTCTACGTCGACGACATGCTCGTCAAGTCCGTCTCGTCGGCTGACCATGCCAAGGACCTGGGCGAGGCATTTGGAGTGCTCCACAAATTCAACATGAAGCTGAACCCCGCCAAGTGCGCATTCGGAGTCACCGGAGGGAAATTCCTCGGGTTCATGGTCACTCACCGCGGAATCGAAGCTAACCCAGAGAAGATCGACGCCATCCTGAGCATGGCCGCACCTAAGACCAACGTCGAGATCATGCGGCTCACAGGGCGGGTCGCCGCTCTGAGCCGTTTCATGTCCAGGTCAGGGGAGAAGTGCCTCCCGTTCTTCAAAGCGCTGAGGAAAATTCCAAGGTTTGAGTGGTCGGAGGATTGCCAAGCCGCCTTCGACCAATTGAAGAAGCACCTTACAACACCGCCCCTACTCACCCGGCCAGTGGAAGGGGACGAGCTGTCTCTGTACCTGGCAGTATCCGACCAAGCAGTAGGCTCGGTGCTCGTCCGAGAGGCCAAAGGAGCACAGAAGCCGGTGTACTATGTGAGCCATGTGTTCAAGGACGCGGAGACGAGGTACCCCGCCATAGAGACGATTGTCCTAGCCCTCGCGGTAACCTTGTGGAAACTGCGGCACTACTTCCAAGCACACACTATCATCGTCCTCACTGAGCGCCCATTGGGGGCTATCCTGGCATCACCGGAATCCTCAGGCCGTCTAGAGAAATGGAGATGGGAGCTATCTCAATTCGACATAAGGTATCGCCCGAGGCAAGCCATCAAGGCGCGGGCCCTGGCCGATTTCATCGTTGAATGCACCATCCCTAGCAGGAAGCCGGATTCCACGCCGCCCCTCACAGCCCGGCATCCCGTCCAGGAAGGCCCTAGCTCAACTCCGGAGTGGATCATCTACGTCGATGGGTCTTCTACCGAGGAAGGCTGCAGTGCCGGCCTTATCATCCGAGGCCCAAACGAAGCTGAGATGGAGTATTCCTTGAGGCTCGGTTTCAAAGCGTCGAACAACGCGGCGGAATAAGAGGCCCTCCTGGCCGGACTGCGCATGGCCGTCGGGCTGGGGCTGAAGATTATTCGAATCCGCAGCGACTCGGCCTTAGTTGTCGGCCAAGTGACTGGCCGCTTCGAGGCTCGAGAGCCTCTAATGATGAAATACCTGGATGAAGTGAGGAAGCTCCGAAAAAACTTCGACGAAGTCCAGGTAGAACAAATACCCAGGAAACTAAATGCTTAAGCAGACGCCCTGAGCAAGCTGGCTTCGTCGTACTCGGCCAACAATAGACGGTCAATACTCTTCGAAACCTTGACCCGACCCAGCGTGGGAGACGAGGCGACGACACTCCACGTGTACACGGCGCAGGAGAACAACCAGGATTGGAGGAAGCCCCTCGTGGAATTCCTGAAGGACGGCATACTCCCGGAGGACAGGGCGGCCGCCCGCCGGCTCCGGGCCAAAGCCATCCACTTCGTCTGGAGCAACGGGAACCTCTACAAGAAGGCCTTCACCCAGCCCCTGCTCCGGTGCGCTAACTCCCATGAAGCAGACTACGTCCTGCGGGAAATCAATGAAGGGGTGGGCGGCGCACACCAGGGGGCTCGAACCTTGATCCAAAAGGCATTACTTCAAGGGTACTATTGACCCACCATGCACGAGGATGCCCTGAAGTTGGTCAGGAGGTGCAAGAGCTGCCAACTCCACGGCAGTATTCCCCGCCTCCCGGCTACTGAGCTAACTGCCCTGACGTCCCCGTGGCCATTCGCCCAGTGGGGATTGGATATGATCGGCCAGTTCCCTACCGGAACTGGCGGGCATAAATACGTCCTCGTCGCGGTGGACTACTTCACCAAATGGGTCGAGGCCGTCCCCATCAGGAAACCGGACGCCACAACAACCATCAAGTTCCTGCAAAACAACCTGATACTCCGGTTCGGAATCCCGAGGTGCATCATCACCGACCACGGGACGAACTTTGAGAACGAGAAAGTAAGGGACTTCTGCAAAGAATACCATATCCTCATGAAGTTCGCCACGGTCGCGCATCCCCAATGTAACGGGCAGGCCAAGGTCGCTAACCGAGACGTCCTCTGGGGTCTCCGAAACCGCCTGGAAGGGAGACAAGGCAGTTGGGTCGAAGAGCTACCCCGGGTCTTATGGGCCCTGCACACGTCAAAAAAGACCCCACCGGGGAGACCCCTTTCAGCCTCTGCTACGGGACTGAAGTGATGGTCCCAATGGAGATCGGGCTACCCAGTCACCGGGTCGAGCATTTCGACGATAACGCAAACAACATGGCACTATGAACCAACCTCAACATACTGTTGGAGAAATGGGATCGAGCCCAGATCAGAGCAGCCGCCTATCAACAGCAGACGGCCCGATACTACAACGCTCGGGTGAAACACCGCTCCTTCAAGACCAGGGACCTGGTCCTGCGGCGCAACGAATTCATCGACCAAGGCAGGCTTCACAAGTTATCCCCAAAGTGGGAAGGTCCTTTTCTCGTCTCTGAGGCGCTCCCCGGCGGAGCCTACCGCCTACAGGACGCGGACGGATGGAAGCTCCCGCGGCCTTACAACACCGAAAAGCTCAAGCTATAATAATGAGGTCAAAGCTAGCGAAGTGTCACACCCCAGCCACCCCTCGAGATTTCCCTTTAATAAGATGGTGTAAAGCGTTGTCTAAAATTCCTACCCATACGAATAAAGAAACGGCGAATCTTTTTCCCCCGGTAGAGTTCCTCCTTTACAACGAAAAAGCCCTCCCAAAGGCGGTCGAACCCGAGGATCCCTCGCTTGGCTATCCCCTGTGGGCAGCTTCCCTGCCGCAACGTCGGGGATCAAAAATCCCTCCCAGAGGCAGTCGAGCCTGAGGACCCCTCGCTCGGCTATCCCCAGCGGGCAGCTTTCTTGCCGCAACGCCGGGGATCAAAAGTCCTCCCAGAGGCAGTCGGGTACTTGCTTGGCTATCCCCGGCTGGTAGCTTCCTGCCACAACGGACAGGGATCAAAGTCCTTGCCAAGAGGCACTGGGAAGTAACCCTGCTCGGTCCCCGTCCTGAAGGATCAAAGCCCTCACAAGAGGCAACCGAGCAGCTACCCTGCTCGGTCAAACTCCGGCTGGTAGCTCCCTACCCGCGACGCCAGGGACCAAAACCCCTCACAAGAGGCGCCAGAGCGGCTGCCCCGCTCATTCATCCCAGGCTGGTAGTTGCCTACCCACGATGCCAGAGGTCGAAGCCCTCGCCAAGAGGCAACCGCTCAGCTTCACTGCCCGGTCTTTCTTAATGGCCTTCCGCAGCCCTTCCCGCGCTAAGGCCCAAAGTCCTCCCAGAGGCGGTCGAGCCCTTGCTCGGCTATCCCCGGCTGGTAGCCTCCTACCACAACCGACAGGGATCAAAACCTTCGCAAGAGGCAACCAAACAGCCACCCTGCTCGGTCAAGCCCGGCTGGTAGCACCCTACCCCAACGCCAGCGATCGAGGATCCAAGACACCCGGGAGGAACATCAGGTTCATTCAAGTCTGAACGATCTCCCATCGACCTCAGGGGCCATGAGGATACCTCCGCGGCAGCGCTTGACACACTCGCCGGCGAGTGATTGAAGTCAACTCGACAGGAGATCGCCAGAAAAATGGCCAACCTGACACGAAAACACGACAATACAAGCAAAGATATCCTGCGAACATCCTTCACACATAGAAGATGAAATGCAAACCAACGAAACAAAAAAAATTCTCTTATCACCAAAGCAAAGTTGTTACAAAGGGTAGTCCGGGCCTCCCTTGCCCTACAAACTGCCCGGAGGCTTACTCCGGTCTCTTCATCGCTGGCATCTCGGCCCACCGGGGGCTCTACCGCCGGAGATCTTGCTGCCCGGGGCGCGCCCTGCTCCCCTCGCCATCTCCCACTGGAGGCCTTGCCACTGGAAGCGGAGCCCGAGCGCGGAGCTCACCATCATCGAACTCAGGAAGCCGTTCCTTCACGGCGTCCAGGGCATTGTTCCATGCGACTGCAGAATACTCCCCGAGCTCGGCATAAAACTGCTCCGACGTCTTATAATCGGCCACAGCTTTCTTAGCTCGAATCTCGGCAATCCGGGCCACCATTAGGACCGCCTCGGCATCTCTTCTGCTGGCGTCCCTTTCTTTTCCAGGGCCGCGAAGCGTTCGGCCATGTCTGCCAGTTTCTTATCAGCAACCCGGAGAGACGCATTCAGACAATGGAGGGCACCCCGAGTCGCCGAGTTTGCAAGTTCCGCAGCCTCCGCCCGACCCGCCACAACGTCAGCCCTTGCCCTCTCCTGGCGCAGGCCGCGTTGCAAAATCTCGACCTCCGAAGGGAACGCCTCCACTGGCCTCGGAGCGTGGAACGCCCCCTCGGCCTCTATGCGAGTGGCAAGGGCGCAGTGTTGAAGAACCTGACGGAAAGCCGATGAGAAACCGGGAGGCCCCCAAGCCAAAGGAAGGTGTACCAAGACAAATACATGTGAAGGGATTCATACCTGGACCGCCCCCTGGGCCATGGCCTCCAATTGGTCCCTCAAGGAGCCGTACGGGAGCTTTCCCCCAGCCGACTCCTCCATCCCGGCGAGCAGGCCAGCAGCGACAGAAAGTCCAGACGGAACCGTGAAGATGGCACCCCCCTCCCGCACGGGAATTCCCTCAGGGATCCTCGACGACGGCGCGCGAGAAACCGTTCTCTTCCTCTTGAGAAGGGGGCCGCCCTCGCCCTTCCTTCTATCCCCCGTCTGGGACTCGGGTAACTGTGGACGACTCTGGCCGCTGCCGAAGAAGCCGCCCGATGTCGTCGACGAAGCGGATGGCCCTACCGTCGGCAGAGAATCCGGCGGGGGGCACGAACTAGCCGGGGGTCAGCCACGCCGCTAGCTTCCTTCTGGCGTGAGCCGCCCGAAGAGTAGGAGCGAACCATGTATTCCAAAGGAAGAAGAACACCGAATGACGGCGACGCAAGGAAGAAGGAAAATGAAA
Organism: Agapanthus africanus; assembly: GCA_030015575.1. NCBI lineage: Eukaryota > Viridiplantae > Streptophyta > Magnoliopsida > Asparagales > Amaryllidaceae > Agapanthus > Agapanthus africanus. The sequence goes on from CM057337.1 coordinate 971,709,861, forward strand.
GATTGGGGGGCCCTGAGGCGGACCCCGCCCCCGTTTTATCACTGCGTACGACCGCATCCAACGACGCCCGTCGAAACGACTCCTCGGGCCTAGCGGCTCCGATCGCTCCATGTGTCGGTCCTGCGCTGAAACGCGTCCCATCGGACGCCACAGGCCCGCATACGTCCTGCCGGCCAATCGTCACTTGACACGTGGACCATTTCTTCAGTTACAGAGTGCACGAACCGGCACACCCTCTTTAAGATGAGGAGATCTCGCCTTGATTCGTTAACGGGAGAGACAACCGACAGCCCGAAGACTCATCCCGACGAAACCCCAGAAGGGATCTCACCTCGGGAGGCCCAGCAGTCCACTCCTGACCCGACCCGCTAGCTGGCCGGGACAAGAGTGGGGGGCTAATGATAGTGCTCGATATTGGCGATCCCCAAGGTCATGACACGTGGCAGGTGACGTGTCCTAGAACTCAGAAGAAGGGGTCCACGGGGGCCAACCAAGCCACCCTGTACCTGACCTGCAGGCACAAGCTGGCCCTCCTCAGGGCCCCCTGCAGATGGGCCTCCTCGGCCCCATGGTTCGCGCCGAGCTGTCACAGGACCAGGACTCCTCGGCCTCCTCGCTTGTCCCGAGCTCCTCTCCGAGGCCGCCTTCATCGACCTTCCGACCGAGGTCGTTGCTCACAGGCGTAACCGCCGCTCCGTGAATCTCGCCATGCGCTGATTCTACGCCAGCAACATCCCACGTTCCACGCCATCAATCCCCATTAATGGGTGATCCGCTTTCTACGCGGGCGTGACGTCGGAGGGCGTAACTGCCGGCGAGATTTTCGCGCCCGCTGCTGCGTGCTCCACCGCTATATGAACCCCCATCACAGAGGGGTCAAGTAAGCCATTTTTTTACTCTTTTAAGCCGTTACTCTGCTCGGATCTCACCACTAACTTGAGCGTCGGAGGGTCCTTGGTGGTACCAAACCATCCCGGGACTTCTTTGCGAGTACTCGGCACCAACTCCCTCACTTCACTTCTTCCTCCAAAAATCCATTGAGACCCACACGCAACGGAGGACAATCAATTAAGTCCATCGCGGGATCAACGGAAGACAACATCTGACGGAGGCCTGAAAAGGAGCTCCATCAATAAGATACGAAAATGCAAACTAGATAAACATTGATGTATTATTTTGCAATTAATGAATATTAGGCCGGATTCAAATTTTAATCACGCTGTACCAATATTGGGTCAGTGCTGACGATTGGAAGCCAGCAAATTTAAACAGAAATCTAGAAATAGAAATTAAATTAACTAGACGTTGATTTTGGATAAGATCCAGCGTGCTTAAATTAAGCCAAAAAATTAAAAAGAGTTTTGGTACCAAAAATTGACTTCTCAACTTACTTGCGTCGACCCATCTCCGCGTCCAACGTGAATGCGCAGCTGGCGCTGCATGATCATGTTTTGTTTTTTCTAATTTTGTCTTTTTGCTGCCTTTTGGATGCAGCCAAAGGCCGAATTTATCCAAAGGCCCGATGGAGCCACGTGGGATCCACGTCATCGTACCAGGGTTCAGATCAGATCCCAAAGACCATGGAATATCGATGTGGCCGCATGTGCACTGTTCAGGATAATTTTCTTTATCCTTATTAAATTATAATATATATATATATATATATATTTCTATCTCTGTTATGATTTGGAGCTGATGTCATGGCCATGGAAACATTGTTTGTCGTATCATGAAAGAATATATTTTTAAAAATAGATTTTATTTTATTTTTAAAAAAATATTTATTCCTGAATTAATCTCTACACCTTACATATCTTGCTCATTCCGGATTCATGAGACTTCAGCTTCCTCATAGAACGAAATGTTTTTGAATTTCAGGATAGGCATGCAATTAAAGATCAAAAATTTAAATTAACACGCTAATGATTCTGAGGTTTGGAGGTTTATTAGCTGTTTCGTGTTTACTTACATTACTCGTGTACATTAATTTGCATTCCAGGATTATTAGCTAGGTTCGTCTTTTTTCTAACGATATTAGGATTGTTTGATATAGATTTATTCCCTTCATGTCCAACAAAAAGATTTGTTCTCGTATTTTCGCCGCGCAACCTGGTATTGGAGCAATTTTTGTAGGCATACCTTATGTCCAACAAAAATACATTTTGTTCTCGTATTTCAATGAGCAAGTTGGTATTGGAGCAATATTTCTTGACATATTTAAAGATGTAGTGTTGGAAATTACATGGAGAAGTGCGGTGTTTATGAGTGTGCTAAGGACTTTCACAGAAGTACCAGATTCTGCACATCTCTATCGATACTTATCAAACGAGCATCTTATATATGAAGACATCCATGGATTGACATATATTACAATTGATCTCCCGTGGAGCCACATTGAAATTGTATTCCATGATTTGAAGTTACTCGACATGTGTATCTTCATAATTTCTTTAAACTTTTTCCTTAAAAAAGATCTCCTTAACTCGAGATATTTTATCTTGCATTCAAAATATTATTGACCTAAGGATTGCCACCTAGGGTCTTGATACAGTTCGTTAGTTATGACTTGGCATATTCGAATGCATATACTTATACTAATATAACTGATGATGCTCGATATCGGCGATCTTCTAGATCACGACACGTGGCAGACGGCGTGTCCCAGAGCATGCAAGAAAGGGCCTACAGCAGCCGACCAAACCATCCCTATGCTCGTCCTACCGAGCAGACGTTGGTCGCCTCCGAGCCCCAGCACGATGGGTCTCATCGGCCTCACAGCTCGTTCCCGAGTTACCGCGGAAACTAGATACCTCGGCTCTTTCGCTCGTCCGCGAGCTCTCCCGCCGAGGTCATCTTCCTCGGTCTCATCGACCGACCAATTGCACCGCTTGCAGGCGTAACTGCCATCTCGCGAATCTCGCCATGCGCGAGATCTCCGCCGGCCACATCCCACGTTCCACGCCACCGCGATCCCCCATTAACGAGCCTATCTCGCCACTTCACGCGGGCGTGACGTCGGGACGTAACGGCCGGCATGATTCTCACGCCTGCTGCACCTGCTGCCACCACTACTTAAACCCCTCTTTCAGACGGTCAAGGTAAGCCAATTCTACTCCACTAAGCCGTTACTTCGCTCGGATCTCTAGACTAACTTGATCGTCAGAGGGTCCTCGGTGGTACAACCACCTCGGGACTTCCTTGCAGGCAGCTCGGCAAACACAACCTCAACCCATTGAGATCCACACGCTTCAGGTGCAATAGTCTCCAAATCCAATCCCGGCCACACATCGCAGCCATCAGCAGATCAACGGGAAGCAACATGTAACGTCTTCAAAATAATAAAATATGATTTTTGGGAAATTTTATAATTTAATATTATTTTAATGAATATTTTAATATTCTGGTATAATTAAATACAGATAAATGGGGAAAAATTATGGAAAATTCTAAAATAAGGTATTTTAAGGAATTGCCTCGTTTTCTGTGCATGCCCCCATTTCCTCTAGTTTTGACCCTGAGTATGTCTAGTTTTGACTGATTCCATCTAGGGTGAAATCTGGGTTGATTTTCCTATGTTGGTGTATAATTTGGGACTTGTTTTAGTATGGATTTTGGTATTTGGTGATTCATTCCTGTCGGGTGGTGTTTGGACGTCAACGACAAGTGGATTTTGATTGTGTTTACATGCGAGTCGATAGGTTTTTACCTATGCAGGTAGCGTGTGCTATTTTGGTTTCCGATGTGATTTTCATGTGCTTTAGCATTGTGATATATTTGTAGGTACCCCGCGTGATGTTGAGGCAAAGGAGGTGAAGATAGCGACATCGGCTTTGGCACACGAGAAGCAATGTGAGTAGATTTATAGCTACGGGGAGAAGTCGGGTGGATGGCGTATAGCACCCCCGCAGTCCGTGGTGATGTATACGAATACGTATACACACGAATATTTATTATGTGTTGTTTAGGGTTATTGATGGTAATAATGATATTTTGATGATAAGAATATATTGGTTTAGTATAGTGCGAACCCTAGAGTAGTGGTTGCACTCACACATACATTTACACACATACTTGCATTCATTCTTTCATTTATTAGAGTGCATATGATGGTGCGTATATCTACACATGGGTATGGGACTATATGTTTATATACGGGATTTGAGGATGATACGTGGTTTGAGATGATACTTGATGTGAGGCCGTGAGATCGGCGATGTGACATAGCTTGTCTTCGAGGTGCGATATGATAGTTTTAGCGGGCCTTTGGACATGTGCTTTACCCGCATTCATATTTTTATAGATGGTATCGATTTGTACTAGACTTAGAGTAGTACCCCAGATTATGCGATCTGATGATAGTGATACCTGATATGTGATGAGGTACTGTGACATTGACCCCTACCCAGCTATTGGGATGTCGTACGACGATCTACCGTACGAGCCGATATTGATGATAGATCCGAACTCATGACTCGAGGATATCTTACGATATGTTATTGAGGCGGGATCACCGACTATCATATCTATATATATTGACTCAGATTAGGTGGTTTCTTACCCCTCCTGTCTAGATTACTTAGTAGACATTAGACTGGACCGAGTCATACCTATTTCAAACTAACGAATCGGGGATATTTTAAAGATAGGCAGAAGGGTCATACGGATATTTTCAAATGATGTATCTTTTCTTAAAACACCGTAGCCCTTGTTTTTCCAAAAGCCCTGATTCGTCTTATTTCAAATGGCACCCCTGCATGACTTGTACAGATTGGTGTAGATTCTTTACTTCTGCGTTGATTATTTTCGATTCCGCATATTCATGCTATTTGCATTGCATCGCTTGTACTGTGGTTATATTTCAGTCATGCTGCTAGGACACCAGCACCATTATCGATGATGCATATGTTCCACGTACACTTGTTCCCGGCTCACACACTCATCATCGATAATTGCCATGTCACTACACTGTAGTACTATTGCATTCAGTATATGATCCTTGCATGACATGATGATATGCATACCTTCCTTTACATGTCGCATACTTCATGCTTTTGATTACACGCATTGAGATATGTTGTTTCTATGATATTTCTGGATTTGGGAACCGAGAGTGTTTCAAAAGAGAATATGTCATTGCTTTAAAAACCCAGTTACCCTTGATATGATATTTCAGTGCGTCCACCATGTGTTTTCTCGGTGCTGAGAGCGACATGTGAAACCCGAATCGAGGAGTGGATGAGCCGATTGCGGGTACATGGTGGACCCGGTATGGTTCCCCTCGGCAAGATGATCGATGAGCTTTGCCGATTGAGCCTGGAGGCGGGCGAGTACCTACCGGTGATTGGTTGGACCTGGCGGTTATCCGGAGGATACTGACCAGAGTCGATGGATAGATTTGGGCGTCCTGCCGGGGCCGAGGGCCGATACCGCAGACAGAGCCCGCGGGCCGATCCGGACTGACGGAGCCCGATATATGAGGATTTATGTGCCGATGCTGGGCACAGTTTTCATGATGTTTTCGAGTGCCGATGCTGGGCACTCCGGTTCCATGATTTTGACGTGTCGCGAGGGACACGGGTGGGTTATATCCTCATATTTCCATGCACAGGTTTCATGATATTTACTTGCATGATGGTTATTGTCATTGGGTGACGAGTGGACGGGATCCACGTGTGTGCAGATTTGATTACATTGATCATACCTCATATTCATGACATGCTATTACCTGAGGCACTAGCACGAGCACTTGGCATTACACTCATGTAGAGATTACATTGCCAGTTTAGCATGCTTCAGTTTTATTCATATTGAGGTTTATTTATATCTGATCGTATTGACCTAGGATGGGTCATGCATTCGATCTCTGCTTGTAGATATTTTCTATTCACGAGTTGGCAACTCACCCCCGTTGTGCCCCAGTCCTTGCAGGTTTTTGCCGTACAGATTCCATAGTGGCATTTCTGGCACACTGCTTCCTTATGGGTGACTTGCTTGGATAGGTGGGTTCTTTTGTATCAGAACCGCCATTGTTCATGTATCATTTATTGTATCTAGAATTTCCATCAACCAAAACTTGTTTATTGTTTCAGACTTAGAAAACAGTGTTGTTTTATTTCGACCTTAGAGTCGCGCTAGTAGTATTACGGTTTTCTGGCTGTTTTGAGTTTCTTTTTTTTTGGGTTTTGATCCTCGCCCTTTGGCGTTGTATATTATTATTGCTTGCGTGGTTGTGACCGTCGATGGACGAAGAGCTAGCTCCCGCTTGGGGATGCCTTTTATCATTTCATATATATTATTCTTGTTGTACCCCGTTCGGGGCCAGTTTTTACAAAGGAAACTCTGCCGAAATTTTCAGGAAAGGTTACACATTTTTAAAAAATGCATATTCGGCTTAGTTATTTAAAAACTTTGATTTCCAAACATGATTTCCTTACTTTTCAAAAACAGTTTTCCTTATTTACTCTTTAAATGGTTTTAGATTGCTGGGCTTTTGGCTTACTTGGATCAGATGGGGTCCTATAGACTTCATATGGTTCAAGGGCCAGTCACGTGCTCTTTCGGGTCGTGACACAACATCTGAAGGAGATTCCACACTCCATCAGCCGGCGCCGTCTGTGGGAAAGTAGATTCCACAAAAAAAAAGTTCGCCTCCCGATCTCACTCCAATGGCGAGCGATCATCAAGAAGATCCAAGCGTCAACCGCCGCTTCCCTCTCAACGGTGGCACAGACGAGCCTCCTCCGCCGAATACCATCAACGCCCTCGCCGGCCGGATAGACCGACTCGCATCCTTCGTGGAGGTGCTCATCCGCGTCCAAACGGCGGGGCAAAATCCCCAGGTCGCCGCTCCCCCGCCTCGAGACCAGGACCCCTACGGGGGAAGAGAAGACTCAGCCCGCGTCGGCACGGCCGACCACCGCCTCATCATTTCCGACAACCGCGGCTTTCTCGAGCCGACGTACTCGAAAACCCGGTAGGGACCACTAAGTTTGGCTCCGAGGTTCTACGCTAGAGAGTTTCGCCCCGAGTCTCGTCGCACCCCTGTCCCCTCCGAGGCGGTGGCGGTCAGCTCGCCTGTTCGCAGGCACGACCGGCACCCCCTCCCTCGACGGGGTCACGCACGCGAGACTCCTCACAGCAGCTCAAAAACAGCCTCACCAGGGAATGTAAGGGACCCCACCGAAAGGAGCCGTTGCTCGTCCAAAATCATGGTCGCGACGGCGAAGGTCACATCGAGTGCCTGCGATACTCGGCATCCCACGCCAGCCGCGGAGGTCGGACAGAGCCTCGCCAAGAGGCAACCGAGCAGCTTCACTGCTCGGTCCTTCCTTATGGATCAAAAGCCCTCACGAAAAGGCAGCCCTGCAGCTATCCTGCTCGGTTATCCCTGGCTGGTAGCTTCCCTACCTACAACGCCAGGAATCAAAGCCCTCAACAAGAGGCAGCCGAGCGGCTACCCTGCTCGGCTATCACCGGCCGGTAGCTTCCCTACCCCACGACGCCAGGGATCAAAGCCCTCACAAGGAGGCAGCCCTGCAGCTACCCTATTCGGCTATCCCTGGCTGGTAGCTTCCCTACCCCATGACGCCATGGATCAAAGCCCTCACTAAGAGGCGGCCCTACAGCTACCCTGCTCGGCTATCCCTGGCCGGTAGCTTCCCTACCCCACGACGCAAGGGATCAAAGCCCTCGCCAAGAGGCACCGAGCAGCTACCCTGCTCGGCCATCCTCAGCAGGCCTCTTACGGCCCCACTCACGCTGAGGATCAAAGCCCTCGCCAATAGGCACCGAGCAGCTACCCTGGTCGACCATCCTCAGTAGGCCTCTCACGACCCCTCTCACGCTAAGGATCAAAGCCCTTACCAAGAGGAACCGAGCAGCTACCCTGCTCGGCAATCCTCAACAGGCCTCTCACAGCCCCTCCAGCGTTGAGGATCAAAACCCTCGCCAAGAGGCACCGAGCAGCTACCCTGCTCGGCCATCCTCAGCAGGCCTCTCACGGACCCTCTCACGCTGAGGATCAAAGCCCTCACTAAGAGCACCGAGCAGCTACCCCCATCGGCAATCCTCAACAGGCCTCTCACGGCCCCTCTCACGCTGAGGATCAAAGCCCTCACCAAGAGGCACCGAGCAGCTACCCCCCTCGGCAATCCTCAGCAGGCCTCTCACGGCCACTCCAGCGCTGAGGATCAAAGCCCTCACCAAGAGGCACCGCGCAGCTACCCTGCTCGTCCATCCTCAGCAGGCCTCTCACGACCCCTCTCACGCTGAAGATCAAAGCCCTCACCAAGAGGTACCGAGCAGCTACCCTGCTCGGCAATCTTCAGCAGGCCTCTCACGGCCCCTCCGGCGCTGAGGATCAAAGCTCTCGCCAAGAGGCACCGAGCAGCTACCCTGCTCGGCCATCCTTAGCAGGCCTGTAACGCTTTGAATTTTCGTTTAGGTAGTTTTTCAATAATCGGTAAAATAAACAGTATTTTCCGTAAAATGTCAAAATAATTATTTTTAAATATAGGCCTAATTATACAAAATTTAGATAAGAAATTGCTAAGAATTGGTTAATTAATTGTCACCTAAAAATTTCTAGTCGCTTAAATTTTTTTCCTTAATTAATTATTTTTAATATTATTTTAAGCTTTTAAATATACATTAAATTAGTGATAAATACAAATTTAAATGGGTAAATTACATACTTAGGAACCATTACAAACTAAAATCTAGTGTTAACAAAAATTTTATCAACACTTTCCAAGAGTTGTTGTTTTATGGTTTAAAAATGAATTAAAATGGGATTTTTTTTTGTAAAGAATGATGTTGTATGCATTTATTACCCTTAAGAGATACTTTCTTCATGGAATTCTCTACACACTGACACACACACTCCCCTCTCTACCTCTGGCCGAGATCAGCACCAGCAGCTCCCCATTTTCCCCATCATTTTTGTGGTTCAAAATTCATTCAAAAATCCACAAATTCTTCAAAAAATTCAACACAAATCCTTATTCTATCTCTCCTCAAACCCAAATTAGTTTAAAACATGGAGAAAGGAGGTGTCTTTGGAGGCTAGTGCTAGCTAGGGTTCAAACTTGAGAGATATAATTCTAATCTAATTGTTAAATTGTAGTTTAAATATGCTAAATTAGAAATTTAAAGTGTGAAATTTGATTAAAATTGCTTGCTTATGAAATTCAAGAAAAGGTTTGAAATTTTAATTAGGGTTTGAAGCTTTGTAAGTGGGTTAAAATTAGGGTAGTGGCTATCTAGTGGGTTAGTTTGGATATTTGTGTTAGATTGTGATCACTTTATCGCAAATCCGCGATATTTGCACCAAATTTTCAATGTTGGCGCTTACTGGGTTTTTCATAAAATTAAGTGGTTAATTAATTGTGCTATCTTGACGATAATTATTGCATCTCCTACGACATTTAGGGTATGCGAATGCGGAATTTGGTTTAATCGGGTTTTAGTTTTGACGGTTGCTCCGAAACGACGATTTTAGTTAAGGTTTTAGTGGTTTTCGTGTGTGTTCCGCGCACCTAACTTGTGGACGTTGATCTTTTCATATTGTGACTTGCGTCGTTTCATGATGTGTAATCCTTATGTTATGTGTTATGCAATTTTAGGATCGGTTGCGGAAATATCGGACGCAGCGCGCAAAGGCAAAGCGGTGGTTGGATCAGATTAGCAAAGCGTCCGGGTGAGTAGATGTATACATCTATGGGGAAATCGTCTGGATGGCGCGAGGCGCCCCATAGTTAGGATCACTTTATTACTTGCAAACTATATGCATAGTTAGTTAGTTAGTTAACCATCTCATTCATATGCATATCTTTCTAGTTATTCGTCTGCTGGCAGTGCATGGTTATCTATATACCTATGTGTGATATCACCTCTTACGACACTTACACCATTACCATTGGCTCATGTTGCATGCGCACTATTCATGTGACACACACGCCTTTGGTAATTGTCATGCCATGAGCACCGTAGAACCTGCTTAGTTCAGTATCAAACACTTGAATCATACATGATACATTGAATTGCATAGCATGTATATACCTCACTTCATCATCATGCTTATATAGTTTCCTAGCCACAAATCACATTGCATACCTTTGATATCATAAGCATTTATCATATACAACATGTTGGGTATTATGATTTTCTTGAGGATTTCAGTATTGATGAGATTTCTGGATTTTGGGGAAAACCGCAAGAATTTAACAAAAGTTTATTATCATCATTTTTAAAATAAAGTTGCGGTTTTCTCGTGATATATGTGTCGTCCACTATGAGTTTTCATGTTTTCTGTTAGATTTCGAGACCCGATTCGAGGAGTGGATGAACCGTCTCGGGTACATGGTGGGCCCGGTATGGTACCCCGGGGCAAGAAGATCGAGTTGTAGACGATGAGCCTGGCAGGGGAAGACTACCTACCGGTGATGTCTGGCGCGGTGGATATCCGGAGGATACCGACCGTTGTCGTGAGATTTGATGATATGGGCTGATCCGGACTGACGGAGCCCAATGTATTGAGATATTGACATAGTGAGACATTGAGACAGATATACTTCCATATTTGGTGTCGATGCTTGACACGGTTTTCGGATGATCTCATTGATGGTACCTTAGCTATTGTACAAATATTTTATTTAAGTTAAGAATGCAGAGATTATCGTATTTAAACACTTAAAGATTTCGTTTTGATTTTGCATCCATGTGCATATATATTAGTAGCATCGCATCATACTTAGATGTGCAGATTGTAACGCATTGCGTGCATTCTTACGATAGCCTTATTAGATATTACTTGCTATCCACGAGCTGGCAACCCACCCCCGTTGTTCCACAGTGTCTTGCAGGTCGGACCCGTCAGCCTTGCAGCGGCGGGTGTATCTTTTCATTGGCTTCTTTTGTTCGGACTCGCGACATTGCTCGTGGGTGGGTTGCGAGGACACTTTTGTCTCTTTTTGTACTACAATTATATCTAGTATTCTCCGTCTACCACTTCTTATTTTGTATATGCGACCTAGTGATGAGACTGAGAGATTTGTGTATATGTGGTTCCTCTGGGGTCGAGCTCACTTGAGCCGATGTGGTGTTTTTTCTTATTTTTGTGCTTCTTTATGCTTATTTGCTTGATATTGTATATTTATTGCGTGTGGTTGTGATCCGCCTTGGGCGAAGAGCTAGCTCCCGCTTGGGGATGTCATTATATCATTACAGGTTTATATATCTTGTTGTACCCATTTTGGGGGCCAGTATTTACAAAGGAGGCTCTGCCGAAATTTTCGGAAAATTTTGATGTTTTTAAAAAGGGATTAATATAACTTAATTGGTTTAAAATCGTTTTCATAAAAGGTTTTCCTTCACTCTTGTTGATTTTGGTTTAGATTTTCTGGGTTTTGGCTTACTTAGGTTACGCTACGCCTTGAGACGTCTCGTAATCTAAGTGCCAGTCACGTTCCGTACCTTCGGGTCGTGACAAGACCTCTCACGGCCCCTCTCACGCTGAGGATCAAAGCCTTCACCAAGAGGCACCGAGCAGCTACCCCCCTCGGCAATCCTCAGCAGGCCTCTCACGGTCCCTCCAGCGCAGAGGATCAAAGCCCTCGCCAAGAGGCACCGAGCAGCTACCCTGCTCGGCCATCCTCAGCGGGCCTCTCACGCTGAGGATCAAATCCCTCACCAAGAGGCACCGAGCAGCTACCCTGCTCAGCCATCCTCAGCATGCCTCTCACGGCCCTTCTAGCACTGAGGATCAAAGCTGTCATGACCCAAATGTGGCACGTGACCGGCACTTAAATCACGTGACATCTAAAGACGTCTACGCGGTTCAAGTAAGCCGAAACCCGGAATCTAAACCCTTTTTGAAAATTATTGGAGGTGAGGTTTAAATAGTTATCCGATAAAATCAATCTTAAAAATAACATCTAATTTTAACTAAGTATGTTGAAAAACATTTATGACGTTTTGAAACTTGACATCACCTCCTTTGCATTTTTATAAAAACCTGATACAATATAATAATAAAATAGCATCCCAACGGAAGCTAGTCTCTACGTCCAAACGATGGAGCAACCAACAATCTAAATCAGAAATCGACTCCAAAGAGTGCGACATCACCACACATAAACTCTAAGTCTTGCTTCTAAGTCCATAATATACCACTTCTAAATTGATGGAGTTTCCACTAGATTCAAGAATATATGAATAATCAAGAGTGAATATGATACAATAATAACCCACTTACCAATCAATCCCCGAAAAGAATGTGTGCCCAAGCCGTTGATAATCCAAGCAGTAATACCTGCAAGAAACTGTGTCACAACGGGGATGAGTTACCAACTCAGTGAATAAAAGTACATCTAAAAGTATAAATCGAAATGCATGACGATATCTAGGTCATAAATATAGTCATATCATAATCTGTACCAATATACTATATGATATGCATATGTGCAATATTAACTATCATGCAATCCCAAGTATAATATCTCAATGTCATATGAGTCAAAATCACGAATCTATAGTTCGTGTTCGAATCCCTTTTTGTATATGAATGTTTGTACAAATATATGCAGGTACTGTCCCCCAGATCAGTCCTGGTTGAATCCACTAAATAATATCTAACTGTGTACCTCATGATAATGATCATATCAATATATATATAGATGTCCAGTATCGACATCGAAATCCGAAACCTCTCGTGTTCATCATCGACACGTAAATGCGGATACCGTTGACACCATCTCAACAGATGATCGCCACCCGATATCCTGGCTACGATCAGTATCCCATGGATATCCGTCGTGCCCAATCAAACCCCGGTCAGTATTCCCTGGATATCTGCCGTGCTCATCTCAATCTCCGGTATCGAGTATTCTCGTTAGGCTCCCCGCCTATAATGCGGCTATCCTGTCCCTCGGCCCCGATCGGGTCCACCATGTATCCAACTATATGCCCCCCGACTCAGTCTGGATAACATACAAATCCACAACCGTATGACCCCCGACTCGGTTCGGATATCAAAATCAGAAAACCCAAAACTCATGGTGGACGTTTACTCATCATATCAAAATATCAAGTGAGGAATAAGAAACTTGCATAGATTGTATTGATGATATATTATATATATACATATATAACAGTGTCCCATACCACCGATATATATCATCAGGAGTAAAATACCCAGAAAATCCAAAGAATCAAATACATCGTTTATAGTAGTAATATTCGTAATTTACAACAGAAATAAAGAAGACTACGTAATTATATCACATAAACATAGATTTCAATTCTACTGTGCCAGCTCTAAGAGTCAAAGACTCTGAGGCTGCGCCTCACGTACAAAGCACGAGAGCGCTCGCGCTAAAAGCGCCAGCGCTAAGAGTCAAAAGACTCTGAGGTAGCGCCTCACGTGCAAAGCACGAGAGCACCAGCACTAGAACTAAATGTTCTCCACCCTTGGATCAAAAATCCAACGAAGATGATAAATCATCAGAACACTGAATCAAATTCTGACCGGGGAAATACTCTTCAAATCTTTCTAAATAAGAAAGAGTGTGCTCTGTAAATCAGAGCACCGTTGGATCAATGATCCAATGGTGATTAAACATCACCAAGATACAGAATAAGTTTTGTATGGGAAAATATTTTCCCAATCTTGCTAAAAACAAGAAAAATCTCTTCTGTAAAACAGAAGCACTTGGAACAAAGATCCAATGGTGGGAAACATCTCCAAATCAATTAGAGATCACTCAATGAGAAATTTTCTTAACTGATTCAATAAATCAGCCTCCCTTATATAAAAGACGCAAGACTTCAAGTCTTGCACAGAAGAACCCCCCCCCCCCATAAACTTCAAGTTCTCAAAGAAAAAAGGAAAAAAAAGAAAAGAGCAAGCTCGAAGAAGAAGAATTTTCTTCAAGGTAAAATAACAATAAGTGAGATCATAGTATCTCCTCTATATTTGAGAGTTTAACTCTCACATCAGAAGAACTTAGTTTTTTTTCCAGATCATAAATCTATAAGACAAAGTCTTTCATAAAAAGAAAAGATATCATAGAATCTCCTCCGCATCTAAGAGTTAACTCTCACATCAGAAGAACGTAGTTCTCTTTCCAGATCTCATATTAAACCTATGTTTACTAGGGTCCTTATTGTAATTAGTATAACTTGAGGGGGTTTTATGTAAAAATAGTTTTGGTATAATTTCAAAATACACCTCAAGTGTTTAATTATCGTTTTTAAGGTTTTCATAGATGTTTATTTTATAAATGTGAATTTCTAGTGAATAGAATCTAGTTTCATAGTATGTGGTATTTGCTTGAAATATTGTACTTATGTTGTATTTGGATGTTATTTTTATGTAATAGTGATTCCTTTGATTTGAAAAACTTGGAATATTTATATAATTAAAATAGATATTTTGATAATATATATATATATATATTTAATAAAAATAATTTATTTATTTTCTTGTAAAAATCGCATTTTCTAAAGAAAAAATGTATAAAAATTACACCAAGATAGAATGCTCCTTGCGGAGGTCTGTATCTCGCTCTACTAAGCCCGAAAATGTGCGATAACCCGCACCATCCTGAACGGGGTCCCCAAAATGGGTTGTAGAGGCGCAATTGCATGGAAATATTTAATACACCTTTTATAGAAACCGGTTTTGTAAGTTTAGGGTATTTATTTGTAAGGTCGTATTTTTCGTATTCTATTGTCCCAAAATCAATTGTGCCATGATAGAGATGTGTGTTGTGATGAGTTAGGTCATTACCTCGTGAACTATCTAAAGGTATAGCAAAGAATAAAGGTTATAATGTCGAAATGAATAGTTTGTGGTATTTTTATGTAAAAATACGATAAATGTCACAAAAATGATTATTTGATGAGAAACTTGTTTTGCTCAGTTTGTTAATTTTTATTAATCAACATACGAGAATATGGTTTTATCTTGTTAATGAAAAGTGTAGTTTTTAAAGAAAACCGAATCGGAAGTCAGACTAACTCCGCTTCCGTCGGGATTTTAGAAATGGAACTTTTTAAAGAAAAAGATGAGAGGGGGAGATGGGACTTACTAGCTTGTTGGACTAGAGGAGAGAGAGGGGGTCCTAAATAAAGCTTCGGGGCGTCGATTCGTCGCCGGAATCTTCTCGGAAGTTCGTCGGAGTTTTGCCCTTCTCTAACTCCACTTGTACACTGAAAGACTTGGGAATTTGGTATAGTTTTTGCAAGAGAATTCTGAGTTAGAGGGGTGTAAAATGGAGTTGGTATTTATAGGAGAAATTAGAGTTTAGGGGTGATGAATTTGAGAATTAAGATACATTTAAAAGGAATTAAATGGGTGATTTAAGTTCTCTGTGTGAATGCAGATAAAACAAGCAGTGTGAAAGGAGTGGGGTGGCTGAAAGGTTGCAGGGGTTTAAATATGGGAGCAATAGGGATGGGGCAGACCCGCGGTGTCGGGATTTTTGCCAATGTCGTTGGTTTTGTATCGACGGATGTGGGTTGGGTTTGGTGCAAAGTGATGAGGTTGTTTGGTATTCTTCAGTGTATGCGTTTGTTTAAAGCTTGACTCTTCAGTTTACGTATAGTGCACGTGCAAACTCTTGGTCTTCTAAAAAGATTAAAAGAATAAAACAAAAAGATAATATGGCTGATGGGATTCGAACTCGGGTGCTGCATCACAGCAGTGCAGGTTTTTACCAATGTGCTATAAGTACTTTCTTGCCGTTCTAAATTAAAACAAATACTTATAGTATACACATGATTTGCAAATACCCCAATTGTATATTAACTTTTAAACAATTTTATGTACACAGAATTTGGAGTTGTTACAGTCTACCCTCCTTACAAAAATTTTGTCATCGAAATTTACAATTTATTTTAAGGACCGGTTTACAAATAGATGAGGATATCTTGCACACATCTCATCTTTCCTTTCCCATGTTGATTTTCCTGGAGTGTCTTTTCTCCACATCACTCGAACCAAGTTGACTTCTTTATTCCGAAGTGACTTCACTTTTCTATACAGGATCTCAACAGGTTGTTGCTCACAAGATAAGTCTGGCTGTATAGAGAGCTCAGAATGATCAAGAATATGGCTGGGGTCACTCACATACCTTCTGAGTAGGGATATGTGGAACACATTGTGCATTACTTCCAATGGATGTGGAAGTGCCAAGCGATAAGCCACTTCACCCACTCGTTCGAGTATGTCTAGCGGTCCAATGTACCTTGGACTTAGCTTACCCCGTCTTCTAAAACATATCACTTCGCGGTTTGGGAATATCTTCAGAAATACGTGATCTCCCGGCTGGAACTCCAAATGACCGCGCTTTGCATCAGCCCAGTGCTTCTGTCGATCTTGGGCTATGCGCATTATTTCCCTGATAATACGAATTGCGTCGACGATTGCTACTATCATCTCAGGTCCAAAGAGCTATCTATCTCCGATGTTGTCCCAACTTAATGGAGATAGACACTTCCTTCCATATAGTGCTGCAAAAGGTGTCATTCGGATGCTTGCTTGGTAGTTGTTGTTGTATGAAAACTCCACAAGATGTAGGTGATCTTCCCACGATCCTCCGAAGTCTAGCATACACACTCTGAGCATATCTTTCAAGATCTGAATAGTTCGCTCAGACTGACCATCTGTATATGGATGATAAGCTGTGCTGAAATTCAGACTTGTTCCCAAACTCGCTTGCAGAGTTTGCCAAAATTGCGATCGAAATCTAGTGTCACGATCAGAGACAATGCAAACCGGTATTCCATGAAATCTCACGATTTCCTGTATGAGTTCATGAGTATCAGAGATAGTACATTTATGAAGAGTTTAAATTTTATTTAGATTCTTACCTCCATGTACTTCTTTGCTAATGTCTCAGTAGATTAGCCAACTTGAAATGGGATGAAGTGAGCCGACTTTGTGAGTCGATCCATAATAACCTATACCGCATCGTTACCTTTCGTGCTGCGAGGAAGAGCGGTCACAAAATCCATTGTGATGTGTTGCCACTTCCATTCTGAGATAGGTAACGGTTGAAGTAATCCAGCAATTCTAAGATATTCAACCTTTACTTGATGACACACCGAGTATTTAGTGATGCTTCAGGCTACTTCACGCTTCATTCCATACTACCAGTAATTTTAACACAGATCCTTGTACATCTTTGTACCTTCAGGGTGTACTGAGTAGGGAGAGCTGTGGGCTTCTTTCATTAACTCATCCCGAATAGAACCTTTTGGTACACACAGTCTGCTGCCGTATCTCAAAGATCTGTTTTCATGGATGATGAAGTCTATTCGAAGTCCATTCTCTACTTGTTCTCTGATCTTTTGCAACTTTGCATCACTTGTTTGAGTTGCTTTGATCTGATTGACAATGATAGATTGAACTTGTAATTTCATCAAACTTGAAGCATTACCTGGCACGACCATTTCAATCTCCATCTGATGTAAGTCTTGTTGAAACTTCTACTGAACGGTGAGATTCATTGCTAATGGTTGGCGATTAAGGGCATCAGGTACCACATTCACCTTCCTTGGGTAATATTGCAGGTTGATGTCGAAGTCCGCCATGAGTTCTAACCATCGTCTATGTCGAATATTAAGCTCCTTCTAAGTAAACACATATTTCAGACTCTTGTGATCTGTGTATATGTTCACTCGTTCACCAAGAAGAAAATGGTGCCAAATCTTAAGAGTAAAGATTACGGCCGCTAACTCCAAATCATGCGTCAAGTAATTGCGCTCATGAATTTTCTGCTGTCTTGAAGCATAAGTCACAACCTTACCGTGCTGATGTAGAACACATCCTAATACCTTACCGGATGTATCGTAATGCACTTCGAAACCTCCAGATTGGTCCAGTATAACGAGAATAGGCGCTGATGGCAATCTTGTCTTGAGTTCTACGAAAGCTTGTTCGCATGTTTCTGACCACACAAATTCTTCATCTTTATGTGTGAGTTTGGTCAGGGGTGTTTCTATCTTGAAAATCCTTCAATGAATCTTCTGTAATATCCTGCTAGACCCAAGAAACTTCGAATGTCCTTCACCGACTTCGGTGTCGGCCATTCGCTTACTGCTGGAACTTTTGCTGGATCTACAGATATTCCTTCGCCCGATACAATATGTCTGAGAAAACCAACTTGATTTAGCCAAAATTCGCATTTGCTATACTTGGGATAGAGTTGATGTTGTCGTAGGGTTTCCAGGACAATTCTCAAGTGTTCGGCATGTTCCTTCCGATTCTTAGAATATATCAGGATGTCATCGATGAAGATGACAACAAACCTGTCTAGCTGGTGGTCAAAATTACTGAGTTCATCTTTGTACATCTTTGTACCTTCCAATTCTCAAGTGTTCGGAAAACTTGATTTATCAGGTTCATGAATATAGCTGGTGCGTTGGTCACTCCAAATGGCATCACAAGAAATTCGTAATGACCATAGCGAGATCTGAATGCCGTTTTATGTATATCAGATTCTTTAACCTTCACCTGATGATAACCCGAACGAAGATCTAATTTGGAGAAAACACAAAGTCCACTTAGCTGATCGAACAGATCGTCGATGCGCGGTGGTGGATACTTGTTCTTTATCGTTACTTCGTTTAAGACTCTATAATCGATGCACTTTCTGTATGATCCTTCCTTCTTCTTTATGAGCAAAACTAGAGATCCCCAGCTTGAAGTGCTGGGAAGAATCTATCATTTCAACAATAATTCGTCCAACTGAGTTCGGACCTCCTTTAAACCTTCCGGACTTAGTCGATACGGTGGTTTAATCACCGGTTGTACTCCTGGTATTAAACCAATGCTGAGTTCAAGAGCTTGATCGGGAGGCAAACCTGATATATCGTCAGGAAGCACATCGTCGAACTCTCGAACCACTTCTGGTTTTGATCTTTCCTCTGCTTGAATTGCCGCAATCACCGCCTTCTTCGGTTTCGCCTTGTAAGTACTTGGCTCCAGGGTACGGTCTCCACTTTTGAAAAAGAAGACCGGATGTTCTGGAATATTGAACACTACTCTCCTTTGACGACAGTTGATGGTAGCGTAGAAGGTTCCTAACCAATCCATACCTAGAACCACATCGAAGTTCGGTATGTCCAGCACCTTAAATTCGGCATAGAATTCTCTGCCACAAACGACCACTGGACACGGGTTGTATCCCATTGTTGCCTTAAAAATGCCGTTCCCTGAACTGACATTCCAGCCGGATACAAGCGGTGTGATTGGAATCGCATGAGTTCGGACAAACCGTTGCGACATAAAGCAATGAGATGCTCCAGTATCAAAGAGTGTGAGTGCAGGAAGTGATGCTACTAAGATTGTACCAGTGATGACTTGGCCAATTGCTTCAGCTTCTTCCACGGTCATTGTGAAAGCCTGTTGCCTCGGCACATTCCTCCTTGCTGGAGGAGCATTCCTCTGTCCGTTCCTTGGTCCTTGAGGTGGGTTTCGTTGAGCTTGGTGGAACTGACGAGGAGGAGGTGTGGTCGGTCCACGAGGAGGTGGAGCAGGTAGTGCAAGTCTCGGAGCAGGTGCATGGATGGCTTGGCGCTGCGGGTATGTGATTGCTGGCCTGGGTGCAGCATATGGGTTGTGTCTACGCGGACAAGACCCAATGTCATGAGCAGCTGTGCCGCAGACTAAGCAAAGGCGATTTGCACGCCGACAGTCTTTCATCAGATGCCCATCCCTCCTGCAATAGGTGCAAAAGGCTGGGCTAGGCCAGTTGTTTGGTACTCCCGGTCTCCTTGGCACAAAAGATGGCCCTGAAGAGGCTCCTCCTGCCATCTGGTTGGCAGGGCGCTTCATCTCGGCAGACTGAGGTCTGCCCCTCATCTTTACCACTGCCTCATATCGGCGGGCAGTTTTCAAAGCCAATTCATGAGTCGGGAAATCCCCTGTGGCTAATGCAGCCTGGATCTCCGAATCTAACCCTTGTTGAAATCGTCGGGCTCTGATCTCATCCGTCGGTATCAGGTGTCCCGTAAATCTGTTAAGGTATTGTGTTGGCTGTGTAGTATGTGATATTTTAAAATCAAATTATTGAGACGTATCTTACCGACTGTGTAAGGTAAACTCAGTATCATACTCATCCACTGATTTGGTCCACATTGAACCCTGTTGTAGGTGGATGAACTATTGTTCCATGTCGAATCTAGCAGTCTCGGGGAAGTACTTTGCGTCGAACATATCGCGGAAAGTTCTCCATTCGATCGGCTGGGTGAGACGACTTTCTTCCTCCTTCCACCGGACCCATGCATTGTCAGTGAGCTGCAGCTTTGCAACTTGTACCCAAGCGACTTCTGGCACTTGCGCTGCTGCCAGATCATCTTCAATACTTTGAGCCCATTTCTCAGCTTCTAGAGGGCTCTCTTTCCCTGAGAACTGCTTGGGGTGCAAAGCCCTGAATTGCTTTACTCCAGGTGCTTCTGCCTCGGGATGGTTCATCAAGATAGCAGTCTGCTGCTGCCGTCCTTCCAGGAGGCTATGAATCGCCTCAAGCAGTACCGTCTGCTTATTGATCAGAGCAGCTACAGCCGGTGTAATTGGTAGGGGTGGTGGAGTGTTGTTAAAGTTGGTGCTGGTGTTATTTGGGGAATCTATAACCTTGAAAGAAAAATTTGGGTTAGGACATATTCAAAATATAAGAAATTGGAAGATTCAAGGAATATGAATTGTAAAGAATGTTTTCAGTTGCTGGTTCTTGTGTTATATTGCTTAGGTTGTCCATGCAGAACTGACCTGCATGGACCACCAACAAAACCTGTCACGCCCCACTTCCCAGTGTACGGGCAGAGGACGCGATGGGTCACGCGACGTATTTGCTCAGAAGTAAACACGCTAAGCATATCTAAGCAATATAAAATAAAATGTACACAAGAGATAAGATGTAAATGAACAACAACTTTATTTATTAACATTCTTTTTACAATACAACTGAAATAAAAATACTTGTACTGAAAACAATGCATAAACAATGACATAACAAAAATGAAAATGATATGTACAAGTAAACTAGAGCTCCGGGTCAAAGGGTAGCTGATTCAAGTCCTCGCTGGTGGGCTCTGTCTCCAGAAGGTCCTATCCACCTAACAACATTCCAAAGAAAGAAGGAAAGGAATGTCGTCAGCGAACAATCGCTCGGTAAGTCCCAAAAGCAAGAAGAGATAGAATAGAAAGAAGGAGAATGTAACTTTTAAAGTTGTATTATATTCTTAACGCTATTGTTTGTAGCTTGGTACAGAAAGTGCCAGTGTATACGAGAGGAGTCCCACTATCCTGGAGACAAAGGTATACGGTGTACAAGGAACCGTTCAACCACGGTACAACGACAATGGAGATTCAGATTAGGTGTATTATGGTTGCAGTCTCGTGCCACTTTTAATACCTTCCGTACCAATCTACCCCTTATAAACCCCGCGATGTCTTGATTGTGTTGTTTGTATTGTATTGTCTTGTATTATAAATAGTATAGATGGATGGCTTGCCGAAACCATGATATCAGTAATGGAACGGATATAATGGATGGACATATAAATGGAGTATATCCATAGTTCGGTTCGGTCAAGATAGATTGAATAGATGGATTCATATTAATTTATCGTTTTATACTAGAATCACTTTCAAGTCGGATTGATTATCTTTAGACTCAGTCTGAGTCAGACAATTAGAAAAGAAATTGAAATCCTGAATTAGGTTTTGATGTTATCGGTAACTGCTGCACATGGACGACACAATTTGTCCTTTTCCAAGACAATTATCGTATTGATAACACCTTTTGTTAGGTTGTTTACCTTAAATAGGCAAACACCCATATCTCCGGCTCCCTGTGGCTTAAGAGACTGGTCCTGCTTAAACCTATATTTACCAGGGTTCTTATTGTAATTTAGTATAATTTGAGGGGGTTTATGTAAAATATAGTTTTGGCATAATTTCAAAATACACCTCAAGTGTTTAATTATCGTATTTAGGATTTTCATAGATATATATTTTATAATGTGAATTTCTAGTGAATAGAACCTAGTTTCATAGTATGTGGTATTTGCTTGAAATATTGTACTTGTGTTGTATTTGGATGGTATTTTCGTGTAATAGTGATTCCTTTGATTTGGAAAACTTGGAATATTTATATAGTTAAAATAGATATTTTGATAATAGATATATATATATATATATATATTTAATGAAAATTATTTATTTATTTTCTTGTAGAAATCTCATTTTCTAAAGAAAAAATGTATAAAAATTCCATCGAGATCGAATGCTCCTTGCGGAGGTCTGCCTCTCACTCTACTAAGTCCAAGAATGTGCGATAACCCGCACCATCCCGAACGGGGTCCCCAAAATGGGTTGTAGAGGCGCAATTGCATGGAAATATTTAATACACCTTTTATAGAAAACGGTTTTGTAAGTTTAAGGTATTTATTTGTAAAGTCGTATTTCCCACATTCTATTGTCCTAAAATCAATCGTGCTATGATAGAGATGCGTGTTGTGATGAGCTAGGTCATTACCTCATGAACTATCTAAATGTATAGCAAGGAATAAAGGTTATAATGGCGAAATGAATAGTTTGTGGTATTTTTATGTAAAAATGCGATAAATGTCACAAAAATGATTATTTTGATGTGAAACTTGTTTTGTTGAGTTTGTTAATATTTATTAATCAACATACGAGAATATGGTTTTATCTTGTTAAAGAAAAATGTAGTTTGTAAAGAAAACCGAATTAGAAGTCGGACTAACTCCGCTTCCGTCGGGTTTTTAGAAATGGAACTTTTTAAAGAAAAAGATGAGAGGGGGAGATGGGATTTACTGGCTTGTTGGAATAGAGGAGAGAGAGGGGTTCCTAAAGAAGGCTTCAGGGCGTCGATTCGTTGCCGGAATCTTCTCGGAAGTTCTTCGGAGCTTCGCCCT
Source organism: Agapanthus africanus (assembly GCA_030015575.1). Taxonomy (NCBI): domain Eukaryota; kingdom Viridiplantae; phylum Streptophyta; class Magnoliopsida; order Asparagales; family Amaryllidaceae; genus Agapanthus; species Agapanthus africanus. The sequence goes on from CM057337.1 coordinate 971,732,808, forward strand.
TCTCTAACTCCACTTGTACACTAAAAGACTTGAGAATTTGGTATAGTTTTTGCAAGAGAATTCTGAGTGAGAGGGGTGTAAAATGGAGTGGGTATTTATAGGGGAAATTGGAGTTTAGGGGGTGATGGATACGAGAATTAAAATGCATTTAAAAGGAATTAAATGGGTGATTTAAGTTCTCTGTGTAAATGCAGATAAAACTAGCAGTGTGAAAGGAGTGGGGTAACTGAAAGGTTGCAGGGGTTTAAATATGGGAGCAATAGGGACGGAGGAGACTGGCGGTGCCGGACTTTTTGCCAATGTCACCGGTTTTGCAAGAGAATTTGGTATAGTTTTTGTAATAGAATTCTGAGTGAGAGGGGTGTAAAATGGAGTGAGTATTTATAGGAGAAATTGGAGTTTAGGGGGTGATGGATACGAGAATCAAATTGCATTTAAAAGGAATTAAATGAGTGATTTAAGTTCTCTGTGTGAATGCAGATAAAACAAGCAGTGTGAAAGGAGTGGGGTAGCTAAAAGGTTGCAGGGGTTTAAATATGGGAGCAATAGAGACGGGGGAAACTGGTGGTGCCGGGCTTTTTGCCAATGTCACCGGTTTTGTACCGACGGATGTGGGTTGGGTTTGGTGCAAAGTGTTAGGGTCTTTTTGTATTCTTCAGTGTATGTGTTTGTTTAAAGTGTGACTCTTCAGTTTACGTGTAGTGCACGTGCAAACTCTTGAGCTTCTAAAAAAATTAAAAGAAAATAAAACAAAAAGATAATGTGGCTGATGTGATTCGAACTCGGGTGCTGCGTCACAGCAGTGCATGGTTTTACCAATGTGCTATAAATACTTTCTTACTGTTCTAAATTAAAACAAATACTTACAGTATACACAGGATCTGCAAATACCCCAATTGTACATTAACTTTTAAATAATTTTATGTACACAGAATTTGGAGTTTTTACAAACGATAAAGTAATGCCGTATGTAAACTTAATGGTATTTTACCGTAAAAATAAAATAAAAGTTGCAATACATATTATTTTGAATTGAAAATTGTTGTAAATGTTGTTTTATATTTATTAAACAAGATATAAAGAGATGGTTATTATGTGGTTAAGAAAAATTGAGTTTTTAAAGAAATTAGAATCGGAAGTCGGATTAACTCCGTTTCTGACGAGTTTTGAAAAGAGAAGTCTTTTTAATAGAAATAGAGGAGGGGAGAGAGGACTTACTGATTGATTATAGAGGGGGGAGATAGAGGAAGATTTCGAAGATGTCGTAGAGTCGCGTTGTCGTCGGATTTGTCCCGAAATGTCGCCGGAACTTTGACCAAGGCTAACTCCTCTTGTACAACTTTTGGGACTTAGAAAGTTTTAGAGAGTTTTGGCAAAAGAATTCTGAATGAGGAGGGCTAAAGTGTAAGAGATATTTATAGGAGAAATTAAGGTATAGTGTAATGAAGAATGGAATTGAAATATGTATTAAAATTTGTTTTTAAGGCTCATTTTAGTTCTCTGAAAATGTGCAGGGAAATCAAACTGACTAGGATTAGTGGGGGAGGCCAAAGGGTAGGGGAAAAACTTTTGAAGTATTTCTTACGGAGAGGGGGGGGGGGACCGGCGGCACCGGTCCCAAAGATGATCTTGCCGGTTCATTAGTTAGGGTTTGTGCTTGGATTTATACCACGTGTTCTCGGCTGATGGGATTCGAGCACAGAAGGTATGTCACGGCAGTGTAAGACTTTACCAATAAGTTACAAGTTGTTTCTTATTGTTCAAAAACAATTTAAATTTATAACTTGTTCTCAGACTAAGGCGTTTCTTTCTGTACTTTACAAAAAAATTCTGTACAGAAATTTAGGGTTGTTACAGTTTTGATATTCTGAAAGTTCATGGTATCAATCTATCATTTTGAAAGTTCATGGTATCATTTAGGAAAAGCGTATATAGTACATGGTAGCAAGTTGAAATTTAGATTTTTTTAATAAAAATTGTCTTTAATGTAAAGTTTTAACTCGTAATATTATTTGTACACCGAATGCTAGGAATGTAAAAGATTAGTTTATATCTATATATATGCACACTGGAACTCCGGAATCCATGTGAGACGGGGGTGTAACCTCGCCGCTTAAGGATCTGCCCTTGAATGCCCATGCTACTTTTGAGTCCTATCATATAGCTGTTATTGTGCGCGCAAATGGTCATATAAGCAATTGTTGTCGATTATTTCTCTTGGTTTAGTAGGGTGATATAAATGAAACACCCTTAATCTACCACACGTTGTCGGGTAGATTATTGACCGAAAAGACAAGACAAATGTGCATGATTTAAAGTTGTAGCCAATCATCAATCCGGTAGCTTATATGGAATTGACCAAACTGGTAGATGATTTTTTTAATGGGATATAGGTATATAATAATGGACTGTGAGAGACAAACATGTCGACATAATCGAATGTGCACATGACTCATAAACCTCATTCTTTATTACCTGCCTCTATTTAATTAATCAATTAACTAATCGCCTCAAGGATCCAATGGATCTCATTGGGTGACAAGGGAGGTGGCTTTGAGATCAAGCTAAGATTAACTTTCTTAATTATCAATTTCTAGATTAATTATATTTTATATGGAAACCTATTTTATAAAAAGAGCACACATGGTAAGTTCCCATTCCCTGTTTGTTCTTGGAAACAAATATGATTAACAGATATAAGATTTTCTTTTTATTCTTAATGTCGGCTCTTTATTCTTTTAATAAGCAGAAATAAATTAGGGTGTAAATAAATTAAATTAGGGGTGAGAAAAAAGACGGGAGAAAATTTGTTCTTTTTTAGTAGTGTTATAAATAGATGTAGATTCTCATCTGATGAAACATATATTTTATTTCTTATGACTTTTGACTCGAAAATACAATGAGGGTTGACATATCCGTGTTTATAGTTTAACACGCCACAGAAGTTGAGCATTTTTTTTATATGGACTTTTATGCGGCATCTTTTAATTAGCTATTTAACTACGGTTTTTTTAACTAGCACATAAGTCTAACCCACGCACACAGCACACACAAGTATACAACAGGCACACAGGGAGCCGCGAGTTTGCCCCGCAAGAGTTAAATTGTGTATTAACAATTTATATATATATATATATATATATATATATATATATATAAAGTAACTGACTAATGAATTAAACGAGCAGCAGGTGGCAAAACCTAGCTTCGGGACGAGTCTCATCACAATCGAACACTACGGGTCTCATCACAAAGGGTAGTGGGATCCACGTTTTCACCACTACCCTTTGTAATGCTCCCCTCCATGACAAATGCATAGAACCTTCATCCTAATCCAAATCAAATCTCTCACCTTGTTATATTTATGTCACCTAATATAAAAAATGTTCAAAGTGATCCTATATATTTGTCAATATAGTATTTCATATATCGCTTTTCCTAACAATAATGAAAAATATTTTTATGAAAAACACGAACGCTTCAAGTTACAAAGATAGTCTATGAAAAAATTCAACTGACTGAATAGGAAACACTCAACGAAATTATCCTAACCGTTATTACTCTCAAGATACCCTCTTAACATGCATTGTTTATAACTGTCGCATCTTTCTCTTGCTTAGGATTGTGTACAGGACGGGTTGAAACATACCCGGCAGCACCCACTCATTAATTAACAGGTAAGAATATGGTTTAAATTTCGTTTGGTATGATGCTTGATGATTTTGGAAAAACATATTAAAATCGGCAGCGCATTTAAATTTTTTCCAAATCCATCCGTAATCTGGATATAGACCCGTCCACCCATAACCCGCTTGATCAAGCTTAGCCGGTAATGCCAATGGCCGAATACTTATGTTGATCATAAAACAAATCCTAAATTATTTAATGTTGACAGCGCTTTTTCCAATCCTTCCCAGGCTATGCATTCAGCTCTCTTCTTTAAGCGCCTTCTTCCAAGCATAGTCATAAATTTGTGATTCGGCAATAATTCGTCGAGGTCAAAAATTCGGATTTGGAGAACTATTCGGGAAAAATCGGCAGGTATTCGGGAAAGATTCGGTAAGTGTTCGGGAAATATTCGGGAAGGATTTCGAGCAAAAAATTAATATGCAAAAAATTAATATATGAGACTCTAGATTTTGATTTTTTGAATTATTTGCTGTTTTTTGAATAATTCGCTGTTTTTTTTTTTGAATTATTCGGGAATAATTCACGAATAGCTCGCTGTGTTCGGCGACGACGAATAATTCACAGATTTAATCGGTATATCAATAATTCACGAATTCGCCGAATAATTCACGAATTATGTGACTATGCTTCCAAGCTCTCCAACCTCTTCTTTTCTTCCACTATGAAAAAACCTAAATCCTGCTTTTTTTCCTACTCCTCTTTGCACCAATATAATTTATAAGAAATTATCTGTTGCTTCTTACTTTCAAAATACAGTGTCAGAAAAGGTTACCTCAACCCATTTATTGTCTATTCGCCGATAAAAAATCCAATCATCATAACAGGTGTATCAGATCAACTCAGTGCAATAAATCTCCAAAACCCGCCTCAGCTTTTCCGCTTTCGGTACATTCCCTTTTTCTTTTCCATTTCCAAGTTTCCAAATATATATAAAACAAAGTCTTGATGCTTTGCATGCCGCTGTTTTCCTTAATAGAATAATTGAGAAAAGGTGGCATGGAAAGGAATTTTCTTCTAGGGCGTCGAAAAAATACCCTCTAATATTTTTTCCGACGATCGACATCCATCCCCTCCATCTTTATCATCCAAGATGTAGATACACTAAATTTCATGCGATTCCACCACCTTTTCACCGTTGATTTAGTGTGCAAAAAGAATTTTTTACATTGGTAATTTAACGGTGAAAGAGTAATAGAATCACATGAAATTTGGTGTATTCGCATCTTAGATGATAAATATGGAGATGTGTTCGCATCTTAGAAGATAAATATGGAGATGATGGAAGCCGATCATCGGGAAAAAAAAGCCGGAGTTTGTATTTTTCCAATGGCACAGGAGGAAAACACCCTTCTAGCCAAAAATTGTGGGAAAGCATGGAAAAGAAGGATTTAGGATTTTAAAGGGTAGTTTAGGAAAACAATACAAAAATTCAGGGGATAATTAACCCTCCCTCTCCTCTTTCTCCCTCGTCTCTCTCTTTCTCTCTCAACCTTTCCTCCTCTGCTTTCCTCTCCATACACTTCTGTTTCTCCTCTTCCGTTACTTTTCCATTTCCGTTTTCTGCCCCTTTTCCCTCTCACGTGGTTCTTGCTACCCAAGCCACTTCCCTTTTAAAGAGAGAAAAGCAAAAGAAGCCCTAAATTAAAAATCTCATTTTTAATCGAGAGATTGAATTGATGATCAATGGCGATGGAGGACTCCACCGACAGCTGCAGCAGCAGGGCTGCGGACTCGTCTTCGTCGCCGGCGAACACCAACAACCTCCGGCACCAGAACCGACACAAGCTCGACGTCTTCAACGAGGTATTCCGGCGGCTGAAGGAGTCCGGCCATGTCGAGGCGCAGTCGCCGTCCTTTGACGATGAGCTCTGGGCTCATTTCAATCGGCTCCCTGCGAGGTATTGTTGTAATTGGAATTCATGATTGTTGACTGATTGGGACTTTGTTTGTTTGTGGATTGATTTTGTTGTTGTTGTTGTTTTTTTTTTTTGAAAAGGTATGCTATGGATGTGAATGCGGAGAGAGCTGAGGATGTTTTGACTCATAAGAGGTTGTTGGAGTTGGCGCGTGATCCAGCCAATAGGCCAGCGCTCGCCGTTCGATTGGTTCAGGTTTGATTTTTTTTTCTCTCCTTGAAAAGATTTGTACAGGGTTATTATTGATTCGATGAGTGGTGATGACATTGATTTATTAATTCAGGAGGGCTAATTCACTTTTGAATATAAAAGTTCTTGGCATTATTATTATTATTAAAAATGAAAAATATGGTCTTGTGTACTTTAAATTTCACTTTTAGGGTAATGTATTCTTGGGAGGTATTAATCTTTCAGGATAGTTTTTATTTGATTCTACATATGCTTATAAGTTATAAGGGTTTGAATAAGTTTTAATCCAACAGTATGCCCTTTCTTGTTTTTTCTCCTCCTAAACCTTCATTGGTTCGTATTAGCGAAATGTCATTATTTTATTGAATTAGAAGGGTTTAGTTGGAGGATGTTCCCAGCAGACAACCTAATGGAAATTTTGAAACCTATTATATTGTTGGTTTGATGGAACTGGTTAAATATTTTATTCCAATTGGAGATATTTGTGACTAAACCAGCTTAAGCTTTAAGGAGCACAAGGTGTTCTTGTTTGCTTTGTATTTGCATTTTGTATAGCTGACTTGTTATACTTGAATGTCTATGTCTTCTAGAAGGTTTTAGGATGAGGAAGTTCTGTTTCGCTTCTATTGAATTCATGTGCCTAGCTATTTTTGTTGGGGTTTTTAAGTAAGTTTACTCCAATAGTATGCCCGTTCTTCCCTCTTTCAATTTTGAATCTATGACTGGAGAAAGGTTGTGTGTTTAAAGAACGAGAGAAGACCCTGCCGCGCGCGTGCATATATCTCTGTGTGTGTGTGAGAGAGAGAGAGAGAGAGAGAGAGAGAGAGAGAGAGTCCCCCATGTGTGTGTGTGTGTGAGAGAGAGAAAATCCCCCCAATACTGATTTACGTTTTATTTTACCTATGATGTATAATGTTGTTTTAAAAGTGAAAGATGGGAAAACCACCCAACTTCAGTAATGAGGAATTATGAAACAAGTCAAATTAGCTAAAGGCAAGACAACTCATAAACATCAAAAAGGAAGAAATATACCCATTCAAATAACATTTATGACACCCAGTTTATGAAGGTAACCACACTTATTTATCATCCTGAATTATCCTACTTGTTGAATTTCTTTACTTCCCTGTCGAACTGCTTCTGGGAAAACGGTTGGGAATATGATCAAGCTGTATTTATGGCTTGTCAGAAATCAATTCTATTTCTATAGTAAAAATCTAATTAATCATACTCTTCATATACACTCTTTTTAGCATATGGGATGCTGTGGAAGATCACCTTTAAGTGTTTACTAAAAGCAGTAATCTTGTGCATAAATTAGGACTTTGGCATTGTTTCATTAAAGGTTTTATATCAGATATACGACAGTTTGTGAAAGTTGCTCAGCTATTTTCTCCCATCTCTCAACTTTTGAGCCATGCTTCAAATCTGTCCTCATTTTGATGACCAACATTAGAGGATGTTCACGGCTAAAAAGCTGGCTCGAGAACTTAAGTTCAAAACCTTGCTTCTTGGCGCAAGCAGCCCCATATGCTTCTTCGCGCTGCATTACGTGCAAGACACGTGGCCCCAATACTTCTTGGCAGAAGCCGCGCCAAACTTTGAATCCTTCGCTTCAGATAGAGCTTAAGCTTTGTTTTGGAAAATATTTTCCCTCATCTTTGTTAAAACAGAAAGATTTTTCTTGTTAACAAAAGATAATTTTAATAGTTTTCTAAAACAAGAAAAATATTAACCCTGTTAACAAAGGGTCTTCAGAAAAATGATCCAACGGTGCTTAAGAACCCGGATTGATCTTAAGATCAATTAGAGAGATCTCAAAAGAGAGAACTTCTCTACTTGCCCAACAATTTCATCCCCTATATAAAGAACCCTTGAGATAAATCCCAATATAGAGAGACCCCCATAAACTTGAGAAAAATCTTAAAAAAAGGGCCTAAAATCTCCTCCGCAAATTTTCCTTATTCCTCCCAAAACTTGAGGCAGGAGATTAATCTCCATCAAAAGAGAATGTTAGCTTTCAATAAGAACTTAAGTTCTTTCTCTGGATAATAGATCCTTAAGTCAAATCTTCTTGATGAGAACTCAAGCTCTAATAAAGGGATTTTCAATCTTATGATCTAGAGTTTGAAGGAGGATTAAAGAAAACTTCTCCACAAAACCATGCGAAAACATCAAAATCCTAAAGATTGACATGGAAAAATTGAAGTTTAAGCTTCAGGAGGCCCAAAGTTCATATCTTGAAAATCTAAGATTATTGTGAGTTGATTTTGAAGGTTTTAATGACCAAACAGACCATTAAAACAGAAGCTTCGTGAAACTTACGTTTCTAAAATATAGAGATTAATCTCTGGAAAAACCCTAAGTGTTGTGCTTCACATGCCTTGTATATGGCACCGTGTCAGAAAGAGAATATGCCATGTGGGCATGTGCCAAGCCGCGCTAAATATGCCAGCGCCAGAAACCCATGCGCCATATGGGCATGCGCCATGTGATATACACGTGGGCATGCGCCAAACATCTACAAATCCCTCCATGCATCACGTGATATACACATGAGCATGCGCCAAAGATCATATATTCCAAGTCGGCTTAAGCCGAGCCGATGCGACAATCTTATGTGCGCCAAACGTATTCTTGGATGTCAAACAGACCCACCCTTATCCCCAAATCGACTAAGTTTTGAAGCTTAAGCTTCACTGATCTTATGATCGCTTGAGCCCATATGCTCAAAACTTCTAAGTTGATCTTAGTCTAAAACAAAACTAACAATTCTTAGATAAAATACAAGTATTCCTTTGAATTGACGGATCTCATCGATATCAGAAATGCGACCTAAGTTCATTCCTAAATCTGATATATATGGAACTGGACTAATCTTAGCCCTACAGACGACGATAAAATTAGTTTCCGTATACAATCCAAGGGCAACCCAAAAGAAACAAAACTAAAACCCAACACATGAAGGAATAACCCTGAAGTGCAGAAAATTGTTATCATTTCACGATAACGTAATTAACTGTAAGAGTTTGCGTATACAGGAAAAAGCGTCCTCACAATCAATAAATCTCTCATCCGTGGGAAGGAATCTGAAGTCATTTACATCGGTCGCATCCTTCCAAACCTCCGATATACGATACCATAAATCAACTTGGTATCTTCGGAGAGATGGATGGATCATACCTATGTATCTGTCCCAAATTTAGGCTATACGTCCTTACAACGTCTCAGATCGGTCTTCGACGGCAAACAGATTCTGGTACGCCCGGTGGGATCTTTTTTCTTTCCACTCCACATTTCGTGTGTCGTGTTTTCGTGAACAAAATCGCGGTATACTATATTTATGGTTGCTCTTGGTTTTAGGATATAAAGCTGGTGTTTCATCTTTGTCAAGATCATTGGCATCATTTTGCAGCAACTGAAGCTCAAGCCCTATCCCATCCGGCGGGGTTATGGGCCACTCGCAGCCCCAATGCTTTGCATTCTAGCTGCCCAAGTTATGCAAGGAATGAATGGACTTTTCTTTGGGTCGATGCTCCCACCCCTATCTTCGGTGCCTCAACGCCGAAGAAAGAAACCAAAAAGAAGTCGGTCTTCGATCGGCTAACAATTACCTCGGCTGGCCCTTCCGAGAAACCTGCAAAGTCTCCAGGATTAGTCCTCATAAGGCTGAATACAAGTTTCGTGGGGCCCTCCAAGAAGCCCATGATCCCCAAGAAGTCTGTCTTCAACAGGCTAGTCTTCTCAGCTCCTATTGCCCCCGAGGCATCGAAGAGCGCTTCACCTCCACGACAGTCTGTCTTCAATAGGCTGGCACCTCAAACTCCTGCTCCCGCTCAGCCGAAAGCGTCGGTCTTCTACCGGTTGACCTTTAATGAAGTTCTCATGCAATACAGGGGGCATACTGAAGAAGCTCCCAAAACCAAAGAAGTTCCTGCCTCAAGAGGTGCTCGACGTCATTACTGGCATCGACAAAGACAAGCTGGGGCAGCTCACCATCCAGGCTGACTCCACCACCTCTAATGCCAGTTGTCCATGCTGCTGTCCTAACTTAGGAACGGCTTTGAAATGTTAAGGAAGGTGAAACACAACTCTTCTACTGCGGTGCTAAAAAAATCTCCACATCCTGCAGAGATACCAAACGAGCCAAAGCTAGCACGTTCACCCAAGCGACTTTCCTCGACGATTCATAAAATTTGAAACGAAGTTCAAGGTTCTGTCATTAATGATAGTTACCCTCACTAACCAAAGAAGACGAAGAGTTAGCCGAACCAATTCCTCTCCTAAATCCGAGATGGTTTCTCACAAAAGACAGAAGCCGGAAAAGACTCCAGCACCGAAAGAAAACCTCAAGCGGCGAGATTCCAAGCGCCTTGAGCATGGAGATATGATAGTCTACACCGTGTACATGATGAATTCTTTAGGCGAAAGCAATGCTCCCGTGAGTCATAGGTCCCATACTTGATCTCTGACGAAAGCGTAACAGTAATAGGAAAAGCTGCAAGAAATGCTTGTTCAAGCAGCTGCCCTTGCTAGTCCTCCGCCAAAAGCAAACCCGGAGAAAGAATCAGAAGAACCGATAAGGCAAGAGTCTGATGTGGACTTCTTGAAGCATGCCCTTGCTAAGAAAGACGAAAAAGAGGCAGAAATGGCCGTGAAAATGAGCAAGATGGCCCTTTTGATACAAAACACGATCGGGATAATGGTTCAATCAGAACCATAAGCAGATGAACCGTCAGTGGTCATTGCCGACGACAAAGGAGATGCTTCAAGCCCCTTCAGCTGCAAAAGAGGAGATGATCTCAAAAGCAAAGCTGGATGAATATATCACCCAGCAGATCAAAGCATACCAGGCCAGCGAGTCGACAAATAATCTGGTCAAGACTGGTCGTCCATACCCATCGTGGTACGACCAAATGCACTACCCTCCGGGATATGTGATCCCGAAGTTCAATATCTATAAGGGAACTGGGAATCCCCATCAGTATGTCGCACAATTTAAAGCTATATGCGGTAATACATGAGGTGATGACAAGCTGCTCCTACGCCAATTCGTCAACATCTGGCAGACACCGCTTTTAAATGGTATTCGGAGCTCCCTAATAACTCTGTTAAGACCTTTGCGGATATGGAATTTCTCTTCACGCAGAGATTCGCTAGTGCAAGTGAACACATTATGATCACTGCGTTAATAAATGAATGGATAAGATCGAGCGAGACGCTGGTGCAGTACGCCATCCGATGGAGAAATCTTTAGTCCAAGTGTGAGCAACGCATCGCTGAAGCTCTGGCTGTAGGAATGTTCATAGGTATCCTTGATACATAGTCAAAAGTGTACCCGTTTCTAGCTTTCCACAAGCCTACCATCTTTCAAGAGCTCATCAATAAGCTATCCCAACTGGAGCAGATTGGTCAAAACCCTTCTTTTTGGGGTGGAAACTCGTGAAATAACAGAAGCAAAGGCAAAGACAGAGTTTGTCGCCAACACTCAACAACCACCTAGCGGCCCTAAAACAATCGGCCGCCAAAATAACAACCGTATATGTCCCATCCTAGAAGAAAGATTGGAACGTGAATACTCATTTCCGTGTGACAAGACAAAGAAGTTCGATCTTGCCATAAGAACCGTATGCTGTCGTTGCTCGAGCAATGTCGATTATCACACGCTAGTCAACGTTCCTCCTCAGCTTTCCACAAGCCGGTGCAGTCAACGATCCAAACTATTGTCCCTACTATCGAGTGATAACTTATCCGATCGAGGATTGTTATGTATTCAAGAACTGGGTCGAAGACCAGTATAAACAGGACAAGTTCATGTTGTCAGACAACTGGAAAATGGACCCGCCGCAAAAACCCCCCAAGAGGGCCAATACGCAGGGGGAATCTCGCTCAATGATAGCGGAAGCTCCATGGGAGATGGTTCTCTCACCAAAAACGAAGAGAATGTTAAAGGACCTACAAGCATGTCCACGATCAAGTGGAAGAGCTCGCTAAAGCCAGAAATTATTGAAGGAATTTTGAAGCCGCGTCCCACGACGGAGATTGCCAACGAGGGGAAAAACTCCCAAATTAAGTCTTCTAAGAAAAAGAAGAAGACGAAGAAGCCCGTGCAGCCTGTCGAATATGTAGATAGCTGTACGGATTTACAGAAATATATCGACGCGTTGGAGAAATATAGTCAGAAGGCGCGCTCGTCAATCACTCTCGAAGAATTTCTTGCATCTCTTTGAAAATAAGGATGCTAAGGAGGAGGAAGACTCGGTGGAAGAAGTGGAAGAGCATGTGGAAAGCTGTCGCATGGTCACACATTCCTTCGTGTATGACGAAGATGCTCCATTAGCGCCAGGAAGCGACACCGATGAGGAGGGGGCAAAATCAACACCAAACACTTCAAGTCCCTCACAAGAAGATCCGATTGATAGGTTACTGAAGGAAGTCTTTCAAGTAAGTAAGGATAACCAAAGACGTGAAATGAATTTATATGAAAAGGTCAAGCAACTACGTCTTAGCAAGCAGGCTGCGGAAGGCATGAGTTATGTAACTCCTCCTCCAAAGCAAAATCTATCTAAAAAGGAGAGAAGCAACACTAAAGCCAAGAAACTGTTCGCTAAAGCCCTGTCAATGGGAATGAAGCTACCGCCCCTTATGATGTACACCCCGGGAGCCGTATTTTGACAGTGGAAAAGAACATCCAAAATATTGTTTATATCACCGGGGGATCTTTTACCCCATAGAAGAATGTAACGCGTTCAAGAAGTGGTGACAAGGACGTCTCCCATAAGAGACATCTGAAGAAAGAGAAACAAAGAGCCAAGACCGATATATTTAAAGATGATTCCAAAACAGATAACAAGACATAGTCAGTAGCGGAAAGCTATCATATGACCAAAAACCAGTCTTCAGAAGAAGGATCCTCTAAAATTCCCACATTCGAAAGCGATTCTCAAGAAGAAGTCTTCTTCAATCCGCTTTTCACAAACGCCGACTTAGCAGAAGAAGTGACGAAAGTGTGATAATATTCACTTGCGAAATTGCACTCTACCCGAGAAAAACCTTGGACCAACAAACAAAATTTCAAAGAAGCGGGATAAAGGGAAAGAAAGAGTACCCGAAGAGATCGAGGTAGATGAATTAGTCGCCAAAGATCTCACTGTCAAGGATCTGCCCAAGAAAATCAAGATGGACTACAATGTGTTAGCCCATCCGAAGAAGTTGGTTTCGCAGTTAAGCATATACGATGCTATGCTCTTGTCAAAAGAACTCTGAGAATCTTTCATTAAAGCCTTGAAAAAGCCTGACCTGTTCCAAGTTTTCTTCGCCGAAAAAGAGATGAAAGATGAATTGGCAGAAGTCCACACCGCCGATATTACCTTTAGTGAGGAAGATCTTCTCTTAGGGGCATGCGGGCATAGCCGGCCGCTATACGTAGCCGGCTACTGCAAAGATAAAAGGATAAATAAGATCCTCATCGACAACGGAACTTTGGTCAACATGCTCAATGTGAGGGTATTGAAGGAACTATGCATGGAAGTGTAGGTAGACGCCCGTGCTCATGCCGCAAACTTGCGGCCAATGCAGAATACAAAATGAAAATTTTCTAAATAAGAGCACGGACTCTACGATTTAGAATCGAATCCGAACACTAAACTTGAAAACACAAGGAGTTTAACTACTCGGATGATAATTACAATCTTTGTAGTCGCGTCATTCGTCTTCTATGCCATTTCTTTAGCTCTTAGGTCGTTGGGAACGAGCTTGGAAGTCAGTCTTTCTCGTCAAAGATGATCCACCAGGAACCCAAACCTAGGCTCTAACTTCACACAAAATACAAAGTGAAGCAACTAGTGATCAAAACTTGGTAAGAATTGATCGCTAGAATATAGTAGTGGCTAATTTCTAAGTGTTCTCTATTTTTCTTTTTCCATACTCAACTTTCAAAAATCAAGAGAGAAGGAAGAACCAGAGGGTGATGTATGAAGAAAACAAGTAGGGCTACCTATTCTCATTTTCATTCTCAGTCTCTCTTTTTCTTCTGTTCTCTTTTTAGAATAATGAGTGGATTTGTGACTCATCATGGTGAGTCACAAGTCCACTACATTCTAAAGAACTTGAAGAAAAGAGAAGAGAAGAGAATGCCACCTCATGGGTACACATATACAAATGTGTATATAAAGAGAAGAGAATGCCACCTCATGAGTACACATATACAAATGTGTATATACACACATACACTATAAAAGTATATGCTACAAATACATACATCCGTGTTCATATCAAAATACGAACACCGTATTCGTATAAAATATGAATACTCGTATTTGTATTAAAACACGAATACACATATTTATACAAATACCCGTATTCATATAAATACCGTATTCTGTCAAAATACGAACACCGAAAAGAGAGATACGAAAAGAGACATATAATATTAGCTCACATTTTATCCAAAATGTGATAATGTGGTTATCTTTCAAACCGGCCAGTATTAACAAAATGTCCGATTAAAAGTACATGTACAATAACACGTGTTTTAATTGAACTTAAGTACGTATCAAAATACGTACACTATATCGTTTTTCCTGAGCTGGGAAACCCTCTGTGTGGGGCTCTAAAGACTCGACAATACGCTTGCAGTGAGTTTAATCACAAGCACGTTAGCGGCACTAGCTGTATGTAACGGCTACTCAGATATTGAACGAAAGGAAGGTCGACAAGTAAACCCGTATGTATCCCCACTGAGTCTGAAAGCGACAGTCTCTGTACAGTCCGGTGTGTTCGTCTAAGAGTATCGCATATTGGGTCTAGGAGTGGATAAAGTCAAATCCCTAATAACGTGATAAGTCGTGTCGGTGTGAATCCCAACATCCACTGAGAAACTACTGATCCAAATCAGTAATTATCGTCCATCTTGGCCAATGATTTCTGGTGATGGCTACCCATGCACCGCGTGACATCTACCCCCAATGCAGGGAGAGACGAATCCCTGACGAACCGCTCATTGCCTCCATGTGGCTCGTGACTATATCCAACTAAATATGTTTGCACGACTCAGTAGAGCCGTGGTAGGGTAGTAATCAAAGCACGAACTCACACGAGACAAATGACGATCTCAGGTCAATAGACTAAGCTGTACTCATGTTACCAGAGAGCGGCTATCTGACAATAGGTGTAATACCATCTAACATATTCCCGGCGAGTCCATCCAGTGTTTCTCATAACCCAATAAGCACATAATACTATCTTTGGTGACTAACTAACAGCAATGGCTGTGAGATCGGCCATCGCCCCTCGTTGGGGTCAAGAAATGTATACACTAGTCTAGTTTAGAATATCGATGCTCAGTCTCAATATTCCCATGACTAGAGACATTTAAGAATATGCTTATAGACTATCCATTTCTCAGAAATATGATCGCTATGATAACCCTGATAGTCAAGCATGAATCCTATAGGCTCTATCAACATGTAATAGTGATCCGTAATACCACATAATACATGTACATGATGATAGAGATGAACCATATATTATACTATCATCTCGAGTAAGACCGTTCTATCCGTATAGGTCCTCCATCAATTATCATGATCGCCCTCCTGCGATTAAAATAATTGCCTTGAGGGCACTATATTCAACAATCTCCCCTTGCACTTAAGCCTAATTATTGTGGTGTCACATGCTCACAGCCCGTTTACTACCGAACACCCAACTTCTCTACTAACCAGTCTCGCAAATCATGTTTGCGAAACATTTGTATTCGAGAAATAGCCTCCATGAGTGAATCTCCTCCAATACTTCTATCTTTATCTCCCTATATCTCAATTTCGCGGTGAACAGCTTTGTTCCGAAATGAGCGATACCTATTTAGAACTTGTCTGGATATCTGATGGGATCAAGTTCATAAATGAACTTCAAATCCAACAAACTTCTTAGACTGTATCTTCCATTGAATTTAATCAGTATCCTGTGTCATGCCTACCTTAGTATCCACTTGGTCACTGTCCAACATACTGCCCCTTAGTAGAGAGTAAACTTTAACTCTGACAGTCACTTTGTCATCCAGGTCACCTTGTAAGCCTTAAATGATAACCGCCTTCTAAAAGAAACTGCCGTTACCATATACCAAGAACATTCTTTCATGTTCATAACTGCTTTTCAATGTTTCTCCAGAATTGGATTAATATCTGCTTATTGCAATTAGTGCAAAAACAATATCTGGTGTGGTACTTGACATCTCAGGATTGACTCAATTGCCTAAATAAATGACATGTCAATCAATGAAATCCCTTTCATCAGTCCAGAAGACATCTCTTCAGAGAGGGTGACTCCATCACATGCGGGTACACCATCACGTCAGGAGTCGTCCATTTTAAAACACTTTAAAATAGTGTCAAAGTACTCAAATTGGGGCACTTCCTAAATCTAGAACTAAAACCATAAATCTGGTCATTAGAATATCTGATATTTTATCCAATTTCTATGTGAAGAAATATCTGTGACGACCACAGTTTAACCGATCATAGTATAGGAACATCACTTCATATTAAGAGTATGTCATCCAAAAATCAGGACAATACTCTCTACTCAACCTTCTTATCAGGTCGATTTGTTATTCTTGATGAAGTTAAATGCTATGACTTTCATATCTAGAATAGATGATCCATCCCCGTTCTCCTTTCTTTAGTCTATAAATAGACATAAGCAACTTGCCCACCATGCTTCCGCTGCTCCCACTGACTACAAAAACCCTCTAGCATAGTCATATACATGTGCATTTCTAAATTCAATTTAGAATGACGTTATAGTCATCCACCTGCCAGATCTCATAGTCGAGGACAGCAGTAATGATAAACTTGGGTCATCAAAACCTTGCTGTCACCGTCTTCGAGAAAATCGAAATACCTCTCGGGTGGCTGAGGTTACCCACTAAATATGTGGAGTGGCTAATAGATTGTCGAATCCAATTGAATTCTTAGGTTCTACTAAATATTAAGTAACCGTTTGTTGTTCTTGAATCACTTTTAATTCTACCGTACTCCTACAAATGTTTTTTTGAAAAGAATTCATTTTATTAAAAAAATGGCGAGTCAAGAACAATATAACTATTGATCCTGCAAATGGTTGAATATTAACAATCGTCAAAGCTCGGGATAACCCACAAACTACCATTACTGAAAACGTGCTTCGAGTTTATTCGGATTCCGGTTTTAAGTATAAGCCGGATAACTCCATATACCTTAATGCCTTTAAGATATGAATCCATTCTATATGTAATATAGAAACAACACTAATTTAATTTGAATCAGATTCAAATATTATGCAGCTGTTTCCAGTGCACATTCAAAAAGGAAAAGGCCATACAACATTACTTATCAAGGAGCGCGCCCCACAAATGAGTAACATGAGAGAGAAACAAGTTCTCAAAATTACTATGACGGAATATCTAGCATAAGTATCCAATCTTCGATCGTCTTGAAGAATTCTGATATTACCAACGTATGGTTCTCTACTTTATTTTTATACCTATAGCTTCTCAAAATTTAGACCTTATATTTCAACGAAATGCATGTCTAAAACCATAGAAGTCATAAATAAATTGAATATAGTACAAGTATTAACCCCTTGTCTTAATGGACATCAGACACATACAATACTTTGTATAAGTCCTCAGAGTTTAATAACTCAAATCATGTGTCGTAGGTTGAAAACTATATCATGGTTAAGAATTAAACCATTATTGAATGCATCTTACCTAATCATTAACTGAAAAAGATAAATGTTATAAATATAATTTCAAAAAGTTATCTCACTTTATAAAATAAACGTACAGATATATCGGTTTGAAATTGGTGCATAACAACGGATATTCAAAACCAAATATTTGTCGTTGGCAAAACCCATGTGATTTCCTCAAAAATCACCAATTACAAAGAATTCTGATTTTGAGGATCTAATCACCCATTTCGCAATATTGTACTCCCACTCAGCATCTGTAATGTCATACAGATATGGGAATCAATTCTGGTAAATACATACGCTGGAGTCAGAATCTATTCGGGAAATCAGTTTTCAATTAACACCACACAGTAAAAATGAAAGATAAAAATGTTTCGAGAGAGTCGCCGGGTATTCATAGTAATATCTCTTCCAATACCAGACTCATGACATTAGCTACGATTTTCATTGCTCTTACTCCAATCCCTTTATATGTCTTTACGAAACCTTCTGTACATCATATTCAGGCTAATTGGTTTTCTTCTTTTTCTACCATTCGACACCAGCGTAAGTTTTGGAAGACTATCACATAAGCGTAATAGGTGTACTCTCCCAATACCAGGAACCCTCACAACCTGAGAGAAGGTAAATAGAGAAGGCAACCGAATAATCCTATTTTATTTCCCTCGAACCGGAATCCATCCTCGAACTGAAATAAATTTCTTCGAGTTCGTATATAACTATACGAGACGTTTTATCCATTCTATATGGATCTTCACAGTGATACAGAATGTTCTGAAGAAAGCAAAGGGTAAAACAGGAGTGGCATGTGACTTTGTCGTGAATCGTGATAAAACAAATCCAGGTTTGTAAAAAGATTCGGTCAACTTGGTTTATGAGTTTTAGTTTAAGGTCAGGTCATGGTCGCTGTCAAAGAGAGAGAAAACAAACACTCAGCGTGTACTCTAATTTAGATTGGATTGGTTAATCACTTTGTCCAATCATGATGACTCCTACTGTTTTCTCGAATTCTTCTCCAAACCCTAAAAGGAAAATTAGTCGGGATCATTAACACCTTACAATTTCGCTAACCGTTTAGTCAGGCCAGTGTTGGTACTTCGATGGAGGCTCCCCGTGCTTTCGCACAGACCCAATTAAATAACCCCGTTTCCGCAGAGGTGTAATCTCATCAATACTTTCTAGACACCTAATGGATTAGCTAGTTGTGAAGTGAAAATCTCCAAAAGAGTAATACCCACTCACAGTGAGAATCGGGACCCAACTATCATCGCGTGCTAACTTGATAGAAGCCACTCAAGTCACCACACTCCAGAAGGTATGCACATACTTGGCATGTTTCCTTTATGTTCGAAACTCCCGATATAGATTTTTACCACCGAGCCAAGTGATCTTGACACAGTCAACAAATTAAAAAGTCATAGTCAAGTTCAACCTGTCATTATCTTGATTGCATTAAACCCACTCGCACGAGCCTTTGACACAGTTAACAAGGCCGCACGATTGTCCTAACCAATCACATCGTTTGATATAAACAAGCACCACTTAGCTACCGCACACTACGTCTTGACACAATCAACAAACGCAACACAAATATTAAATACTACTCGTAGGAAATGACGGAGGTTTACGGATGGTTTTTGGCGAGAAACCTTTAATGTAATGAATTTAATATCGTTGAAGGAACCGAATAGTTTTGAAAGGGAGGGGTTTTGTAAAAAGCTGACTGGTCTTGAAGAAAACCGAGTTGTTTTAAAAATTGGTCCGATAACATCAACTAGGTTTGTTTTCCTTGCATTGAACCTATAATGTGATCCCATCAATTAAATTCCTATGCATCACAGAAACAACCAAAATAGAATGTATGTATATACGACTCGTATTCGCCACGGGGTCCAGGGACTTCAACGTAATGTTACTTAACTTACGGCAGTGCATGGACAGGGCTAGTGCGGGTGCAAAACATATACAATATTTATATATATTTTCACAGTCAGGTAATAAATATCACATGCATGCGATAAACAAGATGGAATATCGGATAAATTTGGATCCCCGTATTTCGTTTGAGCCGCACACGAAAACCAACGTTTGCCGGTCGTGCGGATAGCTCGCACATCACCAAAAACAAAGACCCTTAAGAGCGCAACAAGCTACCCTTTAATTTTATAAGAGAGGCAACCATCACTCAATGACATGAGTGGGTCACCGGCCGCTTCATGGAATCCGGTAACTTGAGCACTCCTCCACGGGTCTATCATAAATCCCTACAAGTGCGGCGAATAGCTCGCCAACTCTAGAGCGAGGCGACTCAAACTCATCACCATGAGACGACCACTTAACACACTCTAGAATCCGGCTGCTCGAGCACTTCTCTGTGGGTTATCCTAATATAAGAATGAATGAATATACAATGGTAATATCGACTTCAACCTGGTCGTGTTCTAATAAAACAATATATATCAAGCGGTAACGACGACCACAATCCGGCCGCTCGTCCCGAATAAACGAATATACAAATATTCTAAGATGAGGGGCTATCCATAACGACTATCCGATAAACCATCGCAAGATATACATCATCACAACAGAAGAAAAGTATTTGTAACCCCGTCTAATCGACCTATAGCAATTAGACGACGTATACAAACACAAATACAAAACACAAAGATATAAACGATGCAAAAGTTTCAATTTAAAACTTTCCGTGTTGCCCGAATACAAAGATAATATTAAATGAAATCTGGGCCAAATCAAACATAACCAAAAACCAAGTTTTAATGAGATTAACCACCTGGAAAAAATTGGGGACCAGAGGCTATTGAAAAACCGACCAAAGCGGGGAATTGGGAATTTTGGGTGGTTTTTCTTGGGATTTAGGTCCGTGTTTTTACCCCAAGTTATTATATCTCATAACAAGATCCTTGCACTTGTTTAAAATTTTTTCAGAGATTAAAAACATTTCGACAGAAACTTGATTTTTTAGTTTTGAAAAAACGAAAATTTTTAGTTTCAAAATGTAAATATCGTCTAATACTAGTTCTAGTGTTTGTGCAGCTCTGATACCATGTAGGTAGACGCTCGTGCTCGTGCCGCAAATTTGCGGCCAAGACGGAATACAAAACAAAAAATTTCTAAACAAGAGCACGAACTCTACGACTTAGAATCGAATTCAAACACTAAACTAGAAAACATAAGAAGAAGTTTAACTACTCGGATAGTAATTACAATTTTTGTAGTCGCGTCCTTCGTTTTCTATGCCACTTCTTTAGTTCCTAGGTCGTCGGGAATGAGCTTGTAAATCGGTCTTTCTTATCGAAGATGATCCACCGGAATCCAAACCTAGGCTCTAATTTCACACAAAATATAAAGTGAAGCAACTGGTGATCAATACTTGCTAAGAATTGATCACTAGAATGTAGCAGCGGCTATTCTCTAAGTGTTCTTTCCTTTTCTTTTTCCATACCCAACTTTCAAAAATCAAGAGAGGACGAAGAAGCAAAGGGTGGTGTATGAAGAAAACAAGCATGGTCATTAATTCTCACTCTCCTTTTCTTCTATTCTCATTTAGAATAATGAGTGGATTTGTGACTCGTCATAGTGAGTCACAAGTCTCTACATTCTAAAGAGAATTTGAAGAAAAGAGAAGAGAATAGAATGCTACCTCATGAGTACACATATACATATGTGTGTGTATATAAATATACACACACACACACTAATACAAGTATATACTACAAATACATACACCGTATTCGTATCAAAATACGAATACCGTATTTATACAAATACTCGTATTCGTATAAATACTGTATTCTGTTAAAATACGAATACCGAAAAGAGAGATAGTAAAAGAGATATATAATACTAAAATCACATTTTATCCAAATGTGATAATGTGGTTATCTTTCAAACCGGCTAGTATTAACAAAATGTCTTGTTCCCCGCCGAAAACACGGCGCAAGACTGGGCGTCTTGGCACTGAGATTCGGGGTAGATGCTATTTGGTGTTATCCGTCCACCTCTCCGAGGATGCTAAGTTGATTTATGGCACCATGTATCGGAGGTTTAGACGGATGTGTCCGATGTAGCAGACTTCGTCAGATTACCCCTCGTTCGAGGGGTTTTTGATTGTGGGGACGTTCTTCTCTGCAGGCGCAAGCCCCTGCAGTTAATTACGCTACCGCATTGCGGTAACAACTTTCTCCTTCTCCAGATGGTCACTTCGTGTCGTGGGTGTTTGTTTTGTTTGTGGTTGCCCGTGGATTGTATACGGAGACTAAGTTATACCGTCGCCCGTAGAACGTGGATTAGTCCAAATCCGTATTTTCTTAGATTTGGGTTTTGGAGTTTTGGTTTAAGGATACGTTAGCTTTATTTGATGTTAAGATCAACTTAAACGTTTGTTAAGGACACGTTAGTCTAATCTGAGACTAAGATCGCCTTAACGAGATCGTTTAGATCCAACAAGAGAGCATTTGTGGCTCTATTGTTTAGTTTAGAGACATTTCGGTGGATTGCCAGTTTAAGGACATAGTGGTCCATCATCCATGAGTTTAAGGACCCTATAGTCCGTAGCAATGTATGGTTGTCGGGACCCGTTACCTCTCTAACGACGTTGAAGGATTACAACGACAAATATCAGAGGAGTTCAGAGATGTACCCTTGAACCGGGTGTAAATTGATTTGGGAGAGCAGTTGCGCTCAGTTTAATTTAATTTGAGGACTTATGGCCAGAATTGGGTTAAGTCCATTTGAAAATGTTTAACATTTTGTTCATGATTGGCTTGTTTAGGCCTTTGCTTGACCTCTGCCCTTTTTAAAATAATGCACAGCATTGGGCTTTTTTAATTAAATGCACAGCATTTAGATTAGGCCTGTTAGGCTTTTTAATTGGGCTCTGTCCCTTTTTTAATAATGCGCAGCATTTGTTTTGGTCTGTTAGATCTTTTAATTGGGCTCTGCCCCTTTTTAATAATGTAGAGTATTTAATGGTCCGACAGTGCGCCACGTGGCCTGTCAGGCGTTCTGCGCCAATTAATGAGCGCAAGGCGCCAGCGCATGTGGAGGTGACACGTGTCACGCTCTGGTGAGCGCAAGTCTGTTGGCGCAGTGCGCTGCTGACACGTGGCGCGCTCTGGTGCAGTAAATCCAAGAGCGCGGTGCTCTGTTTTTAGGAGCGCAAGGCGCAGATTGACACGGCGCTCTCTGGTGACTTGCGCCAGCCCAGGGAGCGCAACAGAGTAAATTAAGAGTGCAGGGAACTGTTCAATAGGGCAGAGCGCATCTTGATCAAATTTAGGTCAAAGAAAAGAATCTTTTCAGTTCTAAAGATATTCTACCTCAAGATTCAAGAACCAATGGTTCATCAAAAGGCTGTGCCTTTATATAGATCAAAAGATCTAATAATAAAGTAAATTACTTCTTTTTTATGATTGGATCTTTTTTTTTCTTTTTTATTGAAGATCTTGATCTTGTTCTTAGATCATTGATCTTTTTAGAAGAAATTCTTCTTTTTTTTCTCAAAAGTTTACATTTTTTTCTCTTTGAGTTTTTTCTCAAAGTTTTTGGAGGAGCTCTGTTTATCTGAGACTTGGAGTCTAGGGGCCTTTATATAGGGCTAATTAGTTTGTTAGGTTAGTTACAGAGATCTTTCTCTGTTTGATCTGGGGATATTTCACAACCGTTGGATCTTTGATCCTAAGGCCTCTGTTTTACAGAAGATAATCTTCTTGTTTTAATAAGATTAAAAAGATCTTTCTAGAATTTTAATTCTAATTAATTAAATAATTCATTATTTAAGTTTTAGTGCTGGCACAGTTGGCGCAAGTGCAGCTGCGCTTGACACGTGTCGCGCAGCGTAGAGCGCAGCGCAACTGCTGACACGTGTCGCGCAGCGCAGAGAGCAAGTTATCTGAAGCGTTGCTTCCTTTATTATTTGAATTTTTTTAGAACAGAGCTTTACTCTGATTGGGGGAAACAGAAGCGTTGCTTCATTTCCCGCCTTGGAATTTGAACAGAGCTTTGCTCTGATTGGGGGAAACATGTCCGATTAGAAGTACGTGTACAAAAATACGTGTTTTAATCGAAGCTAACTACGTATCAAAATACGTAGACTATATCGTTTCGTGTGAGCTAGGAAACCCTATGTGGGGGACTCTAAAGACTCGACAATACGCTGGCAGTGGGTTTAACCACAAGCATGTCTGCGGCACTAGCTGTACGTAACGGCTATCCAGATATTGAACGAAAGGAAGGTCGACAAGCAAACCCGTCTGTATCCCTACTGAGCCTGAAAGCGACGGTCTCCGTACAGTCCGGTGTGTTCGTCTAAGAGCATCACATATCGGGTCTAGAGGTGGATAAAGTCAGATTCCTAATAATGCGATAAGTCGTCTTAGTGTGAAGCCAATCACCTACTGAGAAACTACTGATCCAAATCAGTAATTATCGTCCACCTTGGCCAAGAATTTCTGGTTATGGCGACTCATGCACTGCCTGACATCTACCCCCAGTACCGGGAGAGACGAATCCTTGACGATCCGCTCAATGTCTCTATGTGGATCGGGACTGTACCCAACTAAAATCTGTTTGCACGACTCAGTAGAGCTGTGGTAGGGTAGTAATCAAAGCACAACGGGAACTCACACAAGACAAATGACGATCTCAGGCCAACGGATTAAGTTATACTTATATCACCAGAGAACTGCTATCTGACAATAGGTATAATACCATCTAGCATGTTCTCAGCGAGTCCGTTCAGTTAACTCACAACCCAATGAGTACATGCATACTATCTTTAGTAACTAACACCAACAGCTGTGAGACCGGACATTGCCCCTCGTCGGGATCAAGAAACATATATACTAGTCTATTCTAGAATATCGACGTCCATTTTTGATATTCCCACGACTATGAACATTTAAGGATATGCTTATAGACTACATAGTTCTTACAAGTGTGATCGCCATAATAACCCTGGTAGTCATGCATGGATATTATACGCTCTATCACATGTAATAGTGATCCATAATACCACATAATACATGTACATGATGATAGAGATGAATCAGATAGCATACTATCATCTTGAGTAAGATTGTTTTACCCGTATAGGTTCTCCCTCAATCATCATAATCGACTGCATGTGATTAAAATAATTGACTTGAGAGCACTATAGCCAACAGGAAGTTCAGTACTAGCATGAGAGAAAATTACCTTCTCGGGATTCGACTCACAATCCTTATGGACACTTGGTTTTGTGATATTGACGCTTCGTTTCAGACAGCTGGTAACGGACGTCAAGTTCCATATGATTGATGCTAAGACGTGTTATAAAGCTCTGTTCGGTAGGCCATTGTTGCACGAGTATAATATCATCCCTTCTATACGATATCAGTGTATGAAATATTACAAGAATGATAAAGAGCACGTCATCACAGACGAGCTCAATCCTTTTTTGGTCAATGAAGTACGAAAATATGAAGATGCCAAGAACTTTCTGTCAGATTTCGAGAATACTGAGAAAGCCGGCGAACCGGAAAGCAAGCAAAAGCAGGTGGCCACTATCCCAATTTTCGGAAGCGATACGAAAGAAGATGAGGAAATAGTGTTCTCCGGTCAACCCAAGTCAAAGAATGATGAGGAAAAGCTGACACCCATCATTCCTGTCTTCGGAAGTGATTTAGAGAAGGAGGTTGAACTGATATTCTCCACCCATCCTTTGGTGAAAACCCTTAACGAAACTAATTGGACTTTGCATGTCACGATGGTTCCGCCTCGGCACTTTAAAGAGGTCGACACCGTCAGCACCGACAATGTGGAAGAGCTGATAACATTCTATGTACCTTCCAAACGTAAAGGTGAAAATGCAATTCTCTTCTACAAATTGAAAGATGCCAAAATGGAGAAAGAGATCTGGCATGGACTCAACTTGAACCTCGACAAGTTGTAGCCCATCCGCATGCCGAGATACTTCATGAAAAGATTAAAGGAGTTCTTGAAACGTCAAAGGGTACTGTTTGAGCAAACCGTTCGAGAAGCCTAATTCTACAAAAGGATCTGAGAAGTGCCTGGGACTCATGAAATTAAGCCCAACGAGAAGCTTGATACTACTGGATTGGGATATATCTGGTCCAAGAAGCGGGAGCGAACTCATAGCTGTCATACTATAAACGAAGAAGAAGAGGCTTTGCCGATAAACAGCACAACCAAGAAGGGGGCAAGGCCCATACAAAGAACTTCGAGCCCGTCACTAGAAGACCAGATTGATAGGATGATAAGAAAAGCTTTTCAAGCAAGCAAAGAAAACCAAAGCCAGATGGCCGTATATGAAATGGCCAGACGACAGCGTCCAAACAAGCAATCTGTGGAAGGGGTAAAACATGATACTCCTCAACCACAGCTGCCTTCATCCTCCTATGAAGAAAGAGAATCTCAAAGCGACAAGGACAAGAATAAGGTGATGATCGCAGATAATACCCAAAAACAATAAAGCAGTCCCAAGATGCCTATCCATCAGAATAAGTTCGGTTGGAGTCCATCACTTATAAAGAAGATGGGGTAGGAATACTCTTTCTCTCGAGATAAGACAGAAGATATTTGGCCCTGTCATGAAGTACCAGATGCTGTCACTTCAAGAATCCCGATGACCCGAGCAAGCAAATGCGGTTGACCACACTGATTATTGCTTATACCATCCGCCAAATCGAAGATTTCTTTGTGTTCAAGAACTAGGTTGAAGAACAATACCAACAGGGCAGGTTCATACCGACCGACAGTTGGAGGGTAAACCTGCCACGGAAGCACAAGCCAAAGAAAGTCTATGCCATCAGATTGGGACCTGTTCGATCCATAAAGCGGAAGCAAACTCATACATGCTGCGCAATAAGCCTCTCAAATAAGGGAGAAGATGAAGATATGTCTGAGCTTTTCAGATGCTTCGCAAATGAAGACGGGAAAATTTCAGAACGGCCGCCAACACCAAAAGAGATGGAAGATATGATACACACTACGGTAGACAACTTAAAGAAGATCGACTTGGGATCGGAAAATGATCCGATACCAACATTTGTTAGCGAGTTGCTATCCGAAGAACATGTAGCTGCTTTGAAGACGGTACTCATGGAGTACCGAGATTGCTTCGCCTGGAATTATTCCAAGATGCCGGGTCTTGATCCAAACATAACCGTGCACAAACTGGCCATAACGCCAGGGATAAAGCCCGAGAAACACGCACCAAAAAGGATACGGCTTGAACTCGAGATAAGCATCAACGCCGAAGTCAAAAAGCTTATAGACTCCGGCTTCATCCGTGAAGTACACTATCCGACTGGATCGTCAATATTGTTCCCGTGATGAAAAAGAACGGAATAGTTCGGATCTGCGTGGACTTCCGGGACCTAAACAAGACGTGCCCGAAAGATGATTTCCCCGTACGAGTTGCCGAGCTAATGATCACAACACCTCCACTCACGAGGTCTTCTCATTTATGGATGGATCTTAAGGATACAATCAGTTAAAAATGGATCCCGAAGACCAAAAACACACAGCCTTCCGCACACCATTGGGTGTATTCTGCTACAAGTGACGCCATTCGGCTTAAAGAACGTAAGGGCGACATATAAAAGAGCAATGGCGAAGATCTTTGATGACATTAATCATGAGATCGTCGAATGCTACATCAATGATCTTGTGGTCTAAAGTAAGTCCCACGAAGAGCACCAGAAGCATCTCAAGATCGTCTTCGAGCATCTTCGAAAGTATAACCTAAAAATGAACTCGCCGAAATGCGCATTTGGAGTCTCCTTTGGCAAATTTCTAGGGTTTATCATCCACCACTAAGGGATCGAAATCGATCCTTCCAAAATCAGGGCCATTATAGAAATGCCCCTACCAAGAAGCCTCAAGTAGCTGCGATCGCTTTAAGGAAAGTTCGTGTATATCTGACGGTTTATCACCAATCTCTCTGGCAAATGTCATCCGTTCAGCCACCTTATGAAGGGAACTCCCTTTATATGGGACCAAAAATGCCAAAAAGTATTGGATGAAATCAAGCAATATCTGCAAAATCCACCGGTATTAGCTGCCCTAGTGAAGGGAAAACCCCTCATCCTGTATACAACCACACTTGATGGTTCTCTAGGCGCACCATGGGCACAGGAGAATGACCAAGGAAAAGAAAGGGCTTTGTACTTCTTAAGTCGAGTCCTGCTAGGAGTAGAAAGCAATTACTCTCTTATCGAGAAGCACTGCCTGGCGTTGATATTCTCAACTACGAAGCTCAGACATTACGTCTTGGCGCATGAAATCCATCTTATATCGAAAGTAGATCCCCTCAAATACTTTATGATAGAGCTATACTAACAGGGAGCCTCGCCAAATGGGCCCTTCTGCTAATGGAGTTTTCAATAAATTATCGCCCTCTCAAAACGGTAAAAGGACGGGTCATCGCCGACTTTCTCGCTGAACATCCTGTCCCAGCCGACTTTCCTTTAAACTGCGAGCTGTCGGATGAATATGCATTCAACGCAGTTGTGGAGAAAGAAGAAGAAGAAGAAAAGCGCCAATGGGAACTCTATTTCGATAGAGCATCTTCAATAAACGTGCGAAAGAGGAACCTTCCAATAGTCAGGGCCGGAATGGGCCTCATTTTTGTCACTCCACAACGCTATGTGATCTCGTTGACGAAACCTAGGAACAACAACAAAGCAGAATATGAAGCCCTCATAGCCGATCTCGAAATCGTGATCGAGATGGGAATCAAGGGTCTCCATATATACGGGGTTTCTTAGCTAATCATCAGTCAAGTCAATGGCGATTACAAAACATGCAAGTCAGAGCTGATAAAGTATGGCGAAAAGGTGCAACAACTACTAACACATATCCCATCATATACACTGGAAAACGTCCTGCGAGCGGAAAATAGTAAAGCGGATATGGTAGCCAAGTTGGCCAAAGAATTGGCAGATGAAAACCTTGACGATGTAAGGATTATTGTCCAAAGCGGCAAGGTCCTAGCATCGGCAGAAATAACTTCGGAACCTCCAATTGAAGCACTGAAGAAAATGTCTTTCAAACAGAAGAAGAAAAGGAAGATTGGCGGGAAGTCTTCGTAGACTACTTTAAGTCCCAACAAGTGCCTGAAGATACATTACAAAGACAGTAGCTCATGAAACGAGCTCTGTCTTTCCCTTTCATCGATGACACATTATACAAAAGATCCTTTGATTTTGTATGGCTAAAATGCCTAGGACCGAAAGAAGCCAAAAAGGCCGTCTAAGAAATTCAGACGGGCTTTGCGGGTCTCATCAAGCAGGTCCGAAGATGATGCTAAAGATAAAAAAAGAATGAGCTATTATTGGCCCACGATGATTCGAGATTGCATCGAATATGCAAAACGGTGCCACTTATGCAAAATACATGGAGATTTTATCCATCAACACCCCAATCCATTACATCCGACGGTAGCCAGCTGGTATTTTGAGATGTGGGGGACCGATATAGTGGGTCCTACTAGGCCGGTATCGTCCAGAGGACATCGGTTTATATTGGCCATAACCGACTACTTCTCCAAATAAGCAGAGGCGGTGCCGCTAAAATAAGCGAAGACGGGGAATATGCTGCACTTCTTCAAAACTCATGTTCTCTATCGGTTCGGAGTTCCACGGCAGATAGGTTCAGACAACATACCAGCATTCAAAAGCCATAAAATAAGTCGCTTCACACAACATAAGATAAACTGGAGATATTCCTCTGTATATAATAACTGAACCAACAGTCTAGCGGAAGCTTTTAACATAACGCTAACCAAGCTCATAAAGAATAGCTTGGGATAAAAGGAGTGAATGGAGTGAGTGGAGGCGGAGGATTCATGTGCTGGACCCGGCGTGATTCTCATGTTGGTTCATGTAGCCTATCGCATATGCTTGGGATAAAAGGCTCAGTTGTTGTTGTAAGCTCATAAAGAAGATGGTGTCCAAGAACAAGAAGAATTGGCACGGAAGGCTACATGATGCTCTTGGGCCTATTGAACCACATTCAAGACGGCCACAAAAATGGCACTTTCTACATTGGTGTTCGGCATTGAGGCGGTGCTTCCGCTGGGGATCGAACTGTCGTCACTACGGATGGCAATTTAGTATGAGCTCATAAATGAAGAAAATGCCCATCTCCGGCTCGAAGAACTCGATGCTCTTGACTAAACCCGTCTTGCAGCACTACAGAGCCTAGAAGCCCATCGGGCAAGGATGACCCAGGCATATGATAGGCTGACCAGGCCGAGAACATTCCGCCAAGGTGAACCCGTACTGGCTGTCAGAAGACCGATGATCCCTGACCGCGCAAAACGTGGAAAGTTCGAGCCAAATTACGAAGGCCCGTACGTTATAGAAAAAGTCTACCAAGGTGGAGTGTACATGCTAATGAGCATGCGTGGAGAAAGCCTTTTCGGCTGACAAACGGTCGTTTCCTTAAGAAGTGCTATGCTTGAAGAGTCGCGACTTGGGTCAATGATAGATGATGACGCCCATATCCGCTCCCTATCTTTCCTAAGTAAAGACCCTAAAAGCCGTACAGCCCCCACCGGGAAACTATACTCCCTAAATATTCTCTGCCCTGCTGTTGGTTTCCAAATTGGCCACCGCACACAATTCGCGGGGACCGCTATGTTCTTAAACTCCCTAAATATAATCCATGGGCAATTCGCAACAAAGGTTGCACCTTCAAAGTTTCGCGGGGACCGCTATGTTCTTAAACTGGCATCCGGCGTTATGGCAGGCCTCCAAATTGACTTCCGTATACAATCTACGGGCACAAACAATGTGAATCCTTACTATGTTCCCCAAATATATGTTGCCCAGCAGTTGGTCTCCAAATTGGCCATTGTACATGATCCATGGCAATTCGCAACAAAGGTTGTACCTTCAAAGTCCCCCGATGGACCGCTATGTCCTTAAATTGGCATTCTGCTCTACGGTTGGTCTCCAAATCGACCACTATATAAAATCCACAGGTACAAACGAGCTATATCATCCCCAAGTCCCACCAACAAGCGATGTTGGGTCACCTGCAGTGAAACTACATCGGGGGGTTCTACCGACTGTGCAAGGCGTAAAAAAAATCCGGTACGTCCATAAGCAAAAAGGGCACAGATGAAAACCCGAAAAAGTTTCGTAAGTAAAAACAACAGGACTACCTGCCAGTTTGTGAAAACTCGAAAGAGCGCAAATTCGTGAAAAAAACTCTTGTGAGATTACGACTCACGAGAGAAAATACACTTAGGATTCCTCACGACTTCTAAGGAAAAATACACCTATGGGATCCTTTCAACTCGTAAGGAGAAAATATCTTTATAAGACTCTTACGGCTCATAAAGTCAAAAGCCTTAGTTGACAGGGATCTAAACCTGTCTTCTAAACCACCATTGTCCAACGGGCAACGACAAATGATGAGTCGCTCCTGGCACTATATTTTAGTGTTGCAGTGCTGATGCCGATCTAAAATCCAAATCCCAAGTTTCCTCAAAAGGTACATGATGATTCGCTCCTGGTACTATTCTAGCACAGCGATGCTGATGCCAAAAAAACCAACTCACAACAAAATCATCGAGTAAAAAAGCCGAAATGATTTTGCAACTCGCAATAAAAATCAACGAGTAAAATAAAAATAAATAGCCGAAATGATTGGGCGATCGCGAATAAATAGCCGAAATGATTGGGCGATCGCGAATAAATAGCCGAAATGATTGGGCAATCGCGATTTTCGCAATAAGAAAAGCTGAAATGATAGAGCAATTGCGGATATATATAAAAAAAAAGAATTTTTTTCTGTCCTACAAGTAGTGTGATCCCCGACTATTGTATACAATCCACGGGCACAAACAAATGAAAAATGAGCAATGCGTTCCGTCATGTTCGACCAAACAAAGAATGGAATCTTAACGGCAATACATACAGCTTGGAGACTATCTCGATGTCCAATATACTCCAGCAGAGTACAGACGCGACGTTGACAAGGACCAAAGGATCAAAATGAAAATGGGTGATGACATATTCTTAGTTCCAGATCTCGATGGCAGCACATACATGTATAAAGACCATTTACCTCACTTAGAAGGGTACAGTTATGACTTTTCTGGGACTGATAACAGTCTGACCTCAAAGTAAAGCGCCATGGCGATGTTTAACGCTAAATCCTCTGACGACAATATGGAGATACCAGCTTATAAAGATTACTTAAGACATATCACCACCTCAGAAGGGATTGGAGATACGGCAAGTGCGTGGCTACTCGAACCGTTACCGGTGGGACACAAATCAAGAAGAAGTTAACTAATGCAAGGGTGCGACGGACTAAACCTAGTACCACGAACCTGACAGCCTCTTATACTAGTAGGGGTATGTTAACGTCAGTCTGAGTTTATCTACACCTATGGGTAAGGTAAACCGAACATATCGGGGCGAGTAAATAAACTAAGCTAAGTCATTTCAGCACAATCAGAAAAAGAGAAGTACGAACCGAAATAGTATCTTTATACCAAAATTGAAGAAGAGACACATGCCGTACAAACAGAAAAGGGTGCGATGAAAGACGGACTACACCCCGCACCACAAACCCGACGGTCTCTTATGCTAACGAGGGTATGTTAACATCAGGTCGAGTTTATTTATACCTGAAAATAGAATAAACTGAGCAATCCGAGACAAGTATACACAAACCCAGTGAAAGTCTCACAAGCACCGATAAAAAGGAAAGCAAAGACAAACATTTAAAACAAGTTCATTTCATTTCATCATTCAAAGTTTACAACGGCAAGATAATAGCGTTGGTATAAGGATTGATGAATTCAAAGATAAAACCAAGCAAGGTTTTTATCAGTATCGTCTACCATCTTCTTGTGCGTCCGTTCACGAAAACAAGCTTCGGGGTCACCACTTATATTCTCCGTCTTCTCGTATGAGGATATTATCGTTTTCTGCTAATAAATTTGGTGCACCAGAGTAGTCATACGGTCTCTTCGGTTCTTGGAAAATAAGCCCATCAAATAGACCGAGTGTACTTTGTCCTCAGCCTGATCAAGTACTTGGAGCGACCACGTCTCAGAAAGCCAAGACGTAGCATTTCAGATCGCTTTAAAAATCATCTAGAACATGAAAGAGCGGCGAGGGAGCAATCGTCCACAATAATCTCGAAGCGATGCAACACGGCTTCATATTGGGCGTCAGTATAGCGCGGCCCATAAGAGCAAATGTCAGCATAAAAGATGTCCCTGATGGAATACAAATGACCGTCCATAGCATCTGTGAAGAAAAGCAAAAGGAACATCATCTCAAAAATACTGAAAGCACTGTAAGTTCAGCAACGTGGAGTCTCTAGCTTCAAAGTTAAGAGACCCCATTGGGTCAAAAGTTTAAACTCGGCCCCATTCAAAAGTTGGCGCAATAACATGTGCTCTGTATAAATTAGAATATTTTCTATAGAACTTAAGTCCTAAAGTCCTAAAACAGGGAACGCTCAAAGCACCAGAGCCTAAGCTATGAAAACCCCAAAATGGGTACTTAAATATAACAAAATAAAGTTCTTAAGCTTAACCTTAGAAAAGCCCAAAATGGGTATTTAAAAATAAATGAATAAACCGTACTTAAATTTCCAAAATATAGAGAGCTTAAGCTTCATGAAACTTAAGTTTCCAAAATATAGAGATTAATCTCTGGGAAAATCCTAAGCGTTCTGCCTCATGTGCCCTACACGTGGCGCCAGCTCCAGAAATAGTATGCCATGTAGGCATGCGCTACATAATATGCAATGGGTATTTGCCAAGCCGACAAGCCGCGTCAAATTGCCAGCGCCAGAATCCC
This sequence comes from Agapanthus africanus, assembly GCA_030015575.1. Lineage (NCBI taxonomy): Eukaryota > Viridiplantae > Streptophyta > Magnoliopsida > Asparagales > Amaryllidaceae > Agapanthus > Agapanthus africanus. Next base: position 971,766,193 of record CM057337.1, read on the forward strand.
ATGCATCATATGGGCATGCGCCACATGATATACACATAGACATACGACAAACATCCACAAATCTTTTCATATGTCACGTGATATACATGTGAGCATGCGTCAAAGACCATATATTCCAAGTCGGCTTAAGCTGATGCGACAATCCTATGTGCACCAGACGTATTCTTGGGTGTCAAACATACCCATCCTTAACCCCAAATCGGCTAAGTCTTGAAACTTAAGTTTCACCGATCTTATGATCACTTGAGCCTATATACTCAAAACTTCTAAGTTGATTTTAATCTAAAACAAAACTAACGATATAGATAAAACACAAGTATTCCCTTGAACCGACGGACCTCATCGATATAAGAAATGTGACCTATGTTCATTCCCAAATCTAATTTTTACGGATTTGGACTAAGCCGCGTCCCATGGACGACAATAAAATTAGTCTCCATATACAATTTAAGGGCAATCCAAAATAAACAAAACTAAAACCCGACACATGAAGGAATAAATCTGGAGTGCAGAAAGTTATCGTTTCGCGACAACGTAATTAACTGCAGGGGTTTGCGCCTGTAGAAAAAAACGTCCCCACAAGCAATAAAACTCTCATCCGTGAGAGAGAATCTGAAGTCATTTATATCAGTCGTATCCTTCTAAACCTCCGATATACGGTACCATAAATCAACTTGGTATTTTCGGAGAGATGGATGGTTCATACCTATGCATCTGCCCTCAAATTCAGGCTAGATGTCTTTTCAAAGTCTCAGACCGATCTTCGGCGGTAAACAAGTTCATCATATTTTAATGAAAATTTAATGGTATTTTATCTATAAAACATTGAAAGGTCATGGTTTTTAGGGAAAGCCTATTGGGATTTTGAATTGATACCATCCGTGTAATTATTGAATTTTTTTGAACTAATGGCACATTTGTAAATAGTAAGAAGTTGAGATGATGGCAAAGTTGTAAATAATGAGAAGTTAGCAAAATTTTTCCATGAACTACCTAAAATACCCCGACTAAAACATTAGAATTTACAAATAAACCAGATTTTTTGCAAACAAATATAAAGGAATATTCTATTATTTTGGGCATTTTGGGGATATCACCAAATTTCCACTTCTCATATAGCTTTCTATTAGTATAATGATAGGTTAGTCCTATGCAATTTCTCCTTTCTTGTGAATTATGCATATTATGTAGTCTCAAGATTAATTTTTATTTTTCCTTTCAACCAGTTATTGCCTATATTCCATTCACCATCATTGTGGTGTTGGTGGCATTTACCTCTTAAGACTTGTATCATTTATCTTGGCATGTATCATGAAAATGGATTCAAGATCGCGTGCTTTGAAATGTTTCTATGTTGCCATAAGCATATACTAAGACACATTTTGTATTCAAGCAATCACATGTGAGCACAATTATGGAATGCCGCCAGCCTTTACTGTATAATCAGCTCTTTTTTCCTGTGCTTCTATGTGCTTTCTAGCGAGTGAATATCGTGTATTTTAGGTACTTGCTGCTATTATGAATTATCAGCTAATGTGAGGGTTGAATTTTAGGTACCACCATTGAACGATGGGAATCATGGTGATTCTTCTGACAGTTTACCCGGGGATGATGATGCTCATTGTTCCTCAAATTATGTTAGTAAACAAAGGTGGTTTACTTCTTCCTTGCTATCCATCTCTTGTTTCAGATTTCACTAGGACTTCTTAAAGTTTTTCTCTCCATGTTTTCTTAGCAAACAAGGAGGTTTTGCTTCCCAGCTCTCATCATTTTCCTGACGTATTTATTTATTTGGTTTTTTTTATAACAATTGTCAGTATCCATCCCCCTCCTGCCTTTGGTTCATCCCCAAATCTAGAGGCTCTTGCCCTCGAAGCTAGCAAGCAACATGTTCAAGATGGAGATAGTGCTGCAGATGCCATCTCTCACTCCCACAGGTTATTATGCGCCATATTTTGAAATTTATATTCTGGTGGTAAAATGGACAGCTGCTTTGTTCTGCATATTCATTGATGAGTAACTGGTGATAAAAGTAATTGATGTAAGTGTAACTACGACCTGACAAAGCATAGTTCAAGTGTACTTTTGAAATTAAAACCACGTTTCAATTGAGTTTTGAGTTTCTGAGTTTGAAAGCTCTTTTCTTTTATCGCATACGTGATAGGGACTGAGCCACTTAACCGTTTTTATCGTATTATTTCGAGACGTGACTTGTTGAGACACAAGCGCATGCACTAGCCTGGCTTGACAGGTGGCATGCTAGCAACTCGACATCTGGGTTTAAAACAAAATCAGATTTTAAACAGAAATCACATGTGTTTGTATTATTCGTATTATTGAGCAAGATTAATCAGAAAACCATAAGTTAAGCAGGCCTTAAAACTAGCTGCAACTGTTTGGTTATTTCAGTTTTATTATATATTTTATGGTATGTAAGAATATATAGGGAATGATTTATCTTCAGGATCCGCTTCTTCATTTTTGAGCTTGCTAGCCTCTTACTTTCATATATTGACTTTTTTAAATGAGCTAAAATATTTTTGCAGACCGATGCACGAAATCACCTTTTCCACTGATGACAAGCCTAAGCTTCTCAGTCAGGTAAACATGCTCATTGAACCCCATGTCAGCCTTACGTGTTTGAATGAAAAAATAGAGATATTGATTGGAGTTGTTATAACGGAGATATTACCACAGCATATCTTTAGATCATCTAGTTTCCTTGTAACATTGGCGCAAGTTTATTCAACTGTATGTGGATTGTGGACTTCTCTATATCATGTAAAATCATAGCTGTCATAAGGTACAAAATTATATTGTGGATTTATCTTAACATATTAGTGTGGCTCAGCAGTTCTGTTATATTCAATATCCATATTCCCCAGAATGGTTGCAACATGTAAGGTTTTTGGTATACCAGCTAAATTTAGTTTGTAGCATTGGTATAGGAACATTTGTGGAAGACAATTGGTATCTGATTCTGTTGCCTAATAATTATGAAATAAATATGGTCCACTTTTTAAATTGCAATTTCAAAAGATTATTAGATTAAATCGAGAAGACTTTAAGGCCTATAGAAAAATCCTTTCAGTCCGTGGTGTATTAACTGTGTATGTTATGTTCATGGGAACTTTGAAATTCGCTTTTAAGTCTCATATTGTTTACGTACACCCCTTATTTTATCAGGAACTATTCGTTATTTCTTTGTTTCATCATTATTTTATATCCATGTTACCGCTCTTTATAACAACAACTGAGCCTTTATCCCAAGCATATGGGGTAAGGTTACATCCTACATGAACCAACATGAGAATCACGCCGGGTCGAGCACATAGATCCTCCGCCTCCACTCACTCCTATCGAACAATATACTTTCATTAAGGTCTTTGGCATCATTTGTGTTACTGCTCTTTACTTCCATTAAATCATTAATTGTTTCGGTAGGGTCTAGTGACATTCAGTAGCATTTGCTTGATTAGGTATGCACATTGGCCTGCAGATAAAATTAATACCTATTTTCTGGAGACAGTTGTAACCTTATGTTTTAATGAACTTGTCCTCTCTAAACAAGTTTGTAAAAGTTAGTTGCTTTATGGTTCCAGCTGACATCTTTGCTTGCTGAGGTTGGACTTAATATCCAAGAAGCACATGCATTTTCCACAAATGATGGCTACTCACTTGATGTCTTTGTTGTCGATGGATGGCCATACGAGGTAAGTGTACCTTTTTAGAAATTCACTCTAGAAGTTGATCAGTCTTTTTAATTCCTTCAGACATTTTCTTCGGAAACTCTCATGATGCAGTGGCATTGTAATATTGCTGTTTTATTACTTTACTACTGAACTATTTGGGAAAACTTATCTTGGCTATATAATGCTTTGTGCATTGAGACAATAGCAATATCAAGTTCTATAGTTCAAATATAAAGGTTTCATATCAGTATATTTAGAGTAATACTTTTCCTACCCGTGTGGTAGAATCCACATAGGCTACTAAGCCTTTCATTGGATATGAAGTAGGGTTTAGGGTGCAAGTACCTAGGTAGTGGATAACATGGCCCATTTTGTATCCGATGAAATACTTGGTAGCCTACATGGTTTCTACCGGATCGGTTGAAAAAGAATTTTCCATATATTTATGCTCTATTATTTGATAGGATTGGACACAAAAGAACTTACTTTCCTATGGAACTATTCCTATAATGCTTACTTCCAGTACAATTGTGAACTATTCCTATAATGCTTACCGCCAGTACAATTGTGATCGGCCAAGGTTGAGAGGCAAACAGGAAAATCATTATTAGATTTCAAAAGAAAACTCAAATAATGACGGTGGGTTGAGCTACCCCCAAATATTGCTAATCCATAAAGGGTGAAATGGAGTGCATGCTTCCTTTTTTCTGCAGAGTCTTCGGTAAGCTACTTATAGGGGTGAGAATAATTGTGGTAACTTGAGACCATATACGTATTGAGAGTGTTGTCTAAATATAGTGTTTGAGTGGTGTAGAGTTAACTCCTATGAAATATGTTCAATAATACATATATAAATTCACCTGTGAGCGTCTGCACACCCCATATATTTCAATTAGGTTGTGATTTTCTTGGCAGGCATAAAATACCCTTTCTCCCACCTTCCTTTTTAGGCCCTTATTTAATTGTTGTAAGGTTTCTTCTAAAGACATTCTTATGAACCTTTCTTATGTATGGATTAGTTGCATAAATTTCTAAAAGCATGTTGTAATTCTCAGGAGTGTATTTATATCTTCTTTTCCGTAACTGCAAGTTTTTGGAATTTTGATAATAAAGGCAGTTGGCATTTTTAGTCAATAGTTGATGCAGGACAAATTTTTTTTAATATTCATTGCTTGTTTATTGTACTCTGTGCTATAATGTTGAATCTCCAAAATCTTCTAGGAAACTGAGCGGTTAAGAAGCGTACTGCAGAAGGAACTCCAGAAGATTGAGGTAATGTAAATTTAACTCTCAATCCTTGGATACTCTTCATGTCTGCAGCGTAGAATATTAATACATGACCATCAGACTGTTTGCGGCTATCTTACTAAACAAGATCATCATAAGATTCATAACCCTTTATCAATAGTAAGAATGATGAACATATATGGGTTTTAGAATTAACATTAGATTTGCCTATTGTTTATAGTTTCGAAAATCGGTTTTGAAAAGAATACCTGAGGAGGTGGTGGTTATTTTTTCTATGAACTATATCCCTTCCTCTTAATTTAATTTCCTTGTAGATAAGTTTTGTTTCACCACATTTTAACGTTCTTTCCACCTGCCACTGCTATCCAACATACTGCATTGCCATTGACTAATTGAAATCTTGTTTAATTTGATTCGCTGGATGTATGATTGCTGGAAAGTTTTTTTTAATCATCAGCAATGCACAATACTGCAATTCTGATTTCAAGTTTTATGCAGAAGCAAGCATCATCAAAGCCTCTTCCATGGTCTCCTAAATTAGAAAATGAAGAAGCTGCTCCACCTATCCATGTTCAGATACCTACCGATGGGACTGACGTATGGGAAATTAATTTCGATCTACTGAAGTTTGAAAGTAAAATTGCTTCCGGTTCATATGGTGACCTGTAAGTTTAAATGCTACTAACATAAGATCCCTTTTAATTTCTAGATAATAACTGGTAAATAGCATGCTTGGATTATGATAATAATTTTTACCGTTTCTTTCTTAGCTACAAGGGAACCTACTGTACTCAGGAGGTAGCAATTAAAGTACTCAAGCCTGAGCGTGTAAATGTGGACATGCAGCGTGAATTTGCACAGGAGGTTTATATTATGAGGTTGGTTTCAAGAAACTCTTCCATTTGTCAGTATGTTCATTCATTGTATCCAATATACTGACCAGCTAAATTTCAGCTCAGTTAATCATTTATATGTTTCAATTTTTAATTTAATAACCTGTATGCACATACATTCTAAAATACCTGCAATACATATGTACATATTGTCATCCTCATTTTGTTACATGTGCTATGTGGATTTCATGGGGGTAATGTTGGTGTAATGCTGTAATAAACCGGTCGAATCGAGTGTGATAACTGATAAGTGCTAGAAGAGGTATAGATGAGGGTGTTGTATGCAATTAACCCCTTTTATTATTGATGCGTAGAACCTTTGAAGCTTAGCTTTACTAGAAGAGGCGAATGGACAAAGAACAAAACATGTAAGATTTTTATTTTAAATTTTTTTGTAGATTCTCATGTGACCTTTTTGACAAGCATATACATTTGAATTAATTGGGAGCAATAAGAAATAACAGTATTTGGTGTAGTGTAATCCTTGGCTTGGTGGAATTGTTTTTGCTGTAGAAGTGTTTGTCATAACTCCTAGGACCAGCCTCATCATGTGAAAGTAACATATGATGAAATAATTTGGATTCTGATAAATTAATGGTTTATGAGCATGCGAATTATCAATCAGAAGGCATGCCATTTCTAGCTGTTTGAATAGTGCTAGTTTATATAACCAATACCTTTTCACCTGCGATGTTCAAATTTTTGCATATTCAGAAGCATTGCCATCTTTCTAGTTGAATTTGCATGTGTTGTGATAGTTGCTTTTAGATATGTATGGCACTATGCGGAGGAATTCCTAGGATGAGTTTTAATTGCTTTTGTAGCAGAACTAGATAATATTTGTCTGGTTAGATATTTGGCACTAATTAGAGGGTTGTGTCGGGTCGACAGTCATAAATCCTTGTCAAATCTTTCACGGGGCCTCTATTAATAGCTGACCCCATATCGATGATAGAAGGTTTAGATGAGGATGGTTTTCGTATAGTTAGATTTTCATTCTGATATATGGATGCTATAGCAGCTTATCCGCAACACCCTGAAACACCATGTTAAAACATTTTATTAGCGCAACTTCCTTTTGGCAATCTAGTAAGTCAAAAACTAGACTCTGGCCACCGTTAATTAAAAAATGATTGTCTATAATTGCATTACTGGAGTTTTTTTTTTCTCACCCCTTCATGTCTTTTCTTTCTTGTTCATGCAGAAAGGTTCGCCACAAGAACGTTGTGCAATTTATTGGTGCTTGTACCAGACCTCCTGGCTTATGCATTGTAACAGGTACTAAATTTTACAAATCTAGACCTTGGTTCCCTGTTGTAGTTTTCCAGATTTTGTTATCACTTCAAGGAGGATTGCATTTGTAATCAATGATCAAATTGAGGATCTATTCGTTATTGTTTTAAATCTCAGAATTCATGTCGGGCGGAAGTGTGTATGATTTTCTCCATAAGCAGAAAGGTGTTTTCAAGCTTCCAGCTTTACTCAGAGTAGCAATTGATATTTCCAAGGGTATGAACTACCTGCACCAAAATAATATTATCCATCGGGACCTCAAGGCTGCAAATCTTCTGATGGATGAAAATGAGGCAAGTAATTTCAGTTAACGTTTGACTTAGAACAAGAATGTTATTAAAAACGTCCATGTTTGATCTTATGACATTTTTACGTACTGTTTTTACATCTACATGCTTTAAATTTCACAAATAGTTAAGTCTGCACACCCACATGGTACTGACTGGGAAAGTGTTCAAGGGTGTTTATACCTAAAATTAAAAAATAAATTCTTTGAACTTAATATATTGAATTAAATGTAGATAGCTAACAAAATAAGCAAAGAAAGAAAGATGTATGCTATTTTGGATGACAAGCACGTAAAAGTTTAAATTGCTTTAAATATGCTATTTATTCTTTTCGGTGAAACCTTTAGTTGATAAACCTTTGAGTTTTGACGAAATACAAGATAGAAAATGATGTATCCATTACCTGTAATGTATATTGGTCAGTATATCTGGGAACCGTTAGTCATGTAATGAAACATATGCATTCTACCAAATTTATTTATGTAGATCTGTGTACCATTTGTATGATTTCATGTTACACATTAACTAGTAGCTAGCACTTTCATTTCTTTTAGATATTTCAAACCGGTTCCAAAATAATATTAAATATATAGTATCAAATTATGTGTTCATATTCTAGTCCTTTGCCGATTATTTATATTTGTTGTAACAAAATCTTAATTAATGAACAGGTGTGCATAATTATGTTGCATGGATAGTTTGATATATGAGATATATCTATGGCAATCATATTCAATACATGGATACTTATCTTCTACTCCTTTTGTTGTATCCCAAAATTTATAATATATCCAAAATGTAAAAATTCATAGTGTATCTAAGTCCTATGTAGCATGGGTTCAAATACGAATATGCATACCGGATACGATACAATACAGATTCACGGATTCGTATTTTTCCAAAAACCTTGGATACAAGATACGATTTAATTTTGATTTTTAATTAAATAAATATAAATATATTAAATATAAATATATAATAATATAAATAATAATGGCATTATATTAGATATTCAATGCACTTTCAAATCAATATGTAAATTGAATGATTGAAATAGATACAAACACACTATTAGTTTTCTACTGGTCGCTAGTGAACAAATGATATTGGCAGAGAAAAAACTATGATTTGATAACCAATAATAGACTAAACACATTGAAGGAGCATATTCAAAATGTGTTGTAAAAAAATAATCTGAGAAGTTAGTATATTTATGATTTCTTTATGAAGGCCATGATATATGTTAAAGTTTATTTAAAATTAAGGGAGTGGTGGGTTTTTTATAAGTACACATGGGTCTTTGATATAAGTGAGTTTCAACAATAATATTTAAGCCTTGTTGAGATGTGACCAATTTTAAATTTTATACCCATGTGTTTCTTTTGTTGTTTTCAACGGAGACTATCTTTAAAATCCTATCATTTGATTTTTACTTTCAGCACTTTCCCTCACGTGCAACCATCACTTTTTCTTTGTGTTAGGTGGAAAGTACGAGTAGAGTTACATGTAACCATCACTTTTTCTTGGTGTTGTCATGTGGAGGATCGAGCCATTGGTTCTGATACCATGTTAAATTTTATTTAAAATTGAGCGAGTGATTGGCTTTTTATAAATACACATAGGCCTTTGATATAGGTGGGTTCCAACAATAAGACTCAAGCCATATTGAGGTGTGACCCATTTTATATTTTATACCCATGTGTTTCTTTTGTTGTTTCTAATGTGGGACTATCTTTAAAGTTCTATCATTTGGATTTTACTTCCAACAATATATTTAAGGAGTTGATCCTATGAGGTTTGGCCTCATTTTTTATTTTGAGGCCGGTTTTTCAAACACCCAACCCTTTGTATTTTTCACCGATCCGTACCGGTCACCGTGATCTATATGTGTAAGATAAATTACATGTTAAATTTTACAAGATTTGGAGACATCTTACACATCAATCAAGCGATCTTGTTTTTCATGCACTGTAAAACCGTTGATTTTTTTAGTCTATTTGATGGATTAGTTAGAAGTCTCCAAATCTTATAAAATTTGATACATGACTTATCTAACATGTGTAGATCATGATGATCGATCCGGATCGGTGAAAAACACAATGTATTATGTGTTTGAATAGTGGACCTCAAAATAAGAAACGAAGCCGGAACAATACTCGCGATAACACAATCACGCAATCAACACAACCACGCAATTAATCAACGAAAGATAAAATCAATAACGATGCGAGAATAAATAAGAAATCAAACAAAAACAAGAGAGGATTTGTCAATGAGATTCACCTACCGTATAACTAGTTCTCGACAGAGCAGAATCTGCAAACGTTCAGTAGAAACCTTGAATCAATTACAAGTATGAGCAATCTTAGGAGATTTCTTTCAAATCTCTCTAGACCTCACAAACCCTAGCCGCCATGCTCTCAATACAATGATCTTTCTCTTTATTGATTTAGGCAACATCAAATACATATATGAGAGGCCCCCTTGTATAGCCAGACGTCTGCACAAAGAAAACGAAAAGATATAGATTGGAGATAGACGTCTGACCAAGTGGGTTAGAAGTCTGCCGATGACAAATTTGCGGCGAATCTAATTAGGTAAAATTTGCCCATATAGAGAGGGGGGAGAATAATGGAAGAAAGGTGCCACTGGAGGGAATTTCCTCCTATGTTGTTGAAAAAATACACCCTTCATGATTTTTATCGACGATCGGCATTCATCATTTTTATCACCTAAGATGTGGATATACCAAATTTCATGTGATTCAACCGCTTTTTCACCGTTGATTTATTGGGTGCAAAATTAACGGTTTATAGACAATAGACCTTTTTACATTGCTAATTCAATGATGAAAAAGTGGTAGAATCACATGAAATTTAGTGTATCCACATCTTATGGCTTGTTTGGTTGGATTATTTTTGGTTAACAAGTGATTAAAAATCACATCAAGATGGGTCCCAAGTAGATAGTGCGTTTGGATCTCTTTTTTACTATTCAATAAGTGATTATCTTACCATGGGTCCCACCATGACTAGCTTAAAAATGGTATCTTTTCCCACTTAAAAATAAGTTAGGAATTCCTAGCTTATTCCATAAGTGATTATGGAATAGTAGAGTTGACCAAGTAATATATCATAGTACTCCTTGTCTTTTCATTCAAATTTTAAGATGGTATTAATGATACGTCCCTTTGGTCATTTGACACTCAATAATCCCTTATCTATCTTTTCATCCAAACACAATGTTTACTTATAATTATTTTTCATACGAAATCATCCAAATACTAAACAACTTATTTGTCATAAGTACTTATAAGTGATTTTTTCACTTTTTTTAAGAAATAATCACTTATAAGTGATTATGGCAAATAATCACTTAAAAATATGCTCATCCAAACAGGCCCTTCGATGATAAAGATTATGATGGATGCCGATTATCGAATAAAATGGTTGAGGATATAGAATTTTGACGCCACCTAACAAAAAACCTCCTAGGGCCTCTTTTCTTCATTATTCTTATATGTATATATAAGTGATCTATTGCAAATCGGTCCGCTTTTTTTTAAAACGGAACTCTCCATCCATGACATATTTGAATGATCCGAACCGTTCTAATTGATAGCCCTACCTTCAAGTCTGTGTGTATGAAAAATCAAATGATTTGAAGACTTTTAACCCATGCATCGAATGAGTGCAAAATGAATGTCTTTCAATATAGCAACATAAACTTCATTTGATACATGGGTTAGAGGTCTTCAAATCCTTTGATTTTTTATACACACAGACTCGAACGTAGGGTGATCAACTTGAACGGTTCAGATCATTCAAATATGTCGTGGATCGAGAGTTCCTGTTTTGAAAAAACGCGGATCAGTTTGCAATAGAGCACTCATATATATATATATATATATATATATATATATATATATATATATATAGAGAGAGAGAGAGAGAGAGAGAGAGAGAGAGAGAGAGGCGTCACCGGCGATGATGAGGAAAGAGGGTTGGCAAGGCAGCGTAGAGAGGAAAAAGCCTAGATTTCTTGATGTTTACAAACAGTCAATTGGGCAAATCAATGGTTAGTGGGTGGATTTCGAATCTCAATCCGATCCGAGCAATGTCAACTATTTTATTGTTAGGTCTAAAACATCTTGGGGCGTACATCAAAATGACTTTCTACTAGCGTCTTCTATTCTCTGGGTCTGATGCAAAGAAACTAAAAATCATCTCATTTTTTATAAAAAATTTAGGCACTTTATATGCTGTAAATCGTACTGGCAATTAGTATATGTGTAATATAAATAGCTAAGTAGGATATGATTAATTGGGATACACTAATTTTTTATTGTTTTAATATATGTGCATAATAGCAGAAATTATTTTAGGGAATCTAAACTCTGAATACAAAGAATTTCAATCATTTAAGAACACAAAAATAATAGATTGTTGGTGTCCATGTTATTGATGCATGTTAGATACATCTAGAATGGAATATAAATATAAGGATGTGTCAAAAAGGGCCCATCAAGTATGCTTGATGAATCCGAGCGACACTGATAGGAATAATCATATAAGGATTCGTCATCTTGATGATGAATCCATGGAACATAGCGTCAGTGTGTGCGTTCTTGTTGCATTATATGTTTATTCCTTTTTTTTAACACATTCATTATGTAGGTTGTCAAAGTTGCGGATTTTGGTGTTGCGCGTGTTAAAGCTCAAACTGGGGTTATGACTGCAGAAACCGGAACATACCGTTGGATGGCTCCAGAGGTAATTTATGTCAATTTATTATCTTTCGAGAAATGTCCTTTCTATATTTCTTGTGTGATGTGAGAGCATATTGATTTTTACTCTTGAATGCACCCCTATATTTGAATATTATTTGGGTTTATACCATACCATCTCGATGCTTGTTATGGGCATCGCATCTTGTACATCATATAAATCTCTAAAACCAATCGTTGTTGATTTTCCGAATGCTGATCAAGTTACACTACAATTAGATTCTTGGTTTTGAATGTATGTTGTTTCAGTGTTGACACTACTTTGGTATATCAGAGATTGTCATTACTAGTTAATGGCATGTGTGTCATGCTAAAATACTCTTTGCATATTTGGCATAAGGGATCTAATTAAGCCTGGTATATACTTGAGGGAAATCATATAATTGAGTATAAGATGAATGTTGTTATCATTGTTTTGGAATTGAGGTCTGTTGTATCCGCATACTTCAAACATTATAGAAAGGTGTAACTGTTGTTGTACTGTGACTTTTTATCTGGTTTTTTCTATGAATGACCTAGAATGATTGACATCTGCTGTCTGAGGATACTTGTTAGCTAAGGATGAAAGCAACATCTAATTACTGAAGCGTCGACAAGTTTGAGATGATTAGATTACAACGATAGGAAACACATGTGCTATTTATTGATAAGCTTAAGTTCACATTAAAAGTGATGTTGCCTCAAAACAAGAGACCTTCCTTGAGTTCTTATAGACTGAAAAAAGATTTGGAAATATAGATGACTGTCTTTCTAGTTGAAGTTATATGGGAATTGCAGGTTATTCTGTTGCTATGTTTTGAATAGATCATAAAAGATCCTTTGCTGATTTTTCAAAATTTATTTGGTAGGACAAGTTCAGTCGCTTCTCTGTTTACTATGGCCTTTGTTCTTCATGTTTGACCTTTAAAATAAGTTAGCAGCGATTTTACTGGACCTCTAAGTTGGAGATCGCAAGGACTTGATGCTTTGGGAGTCTTCTGGCTCCTCTAGCTGATATCCTTGGTTGGTCAGAGCTTAAAAGCTCAACTAATTATGTTATTCACTATATTATTAAAGTGGTTTTTCTCACCATTATCAGGCATGATTTTTGTGATGATAATCATCCTATGAAGCATCTTATAATTTTTTGGGTTTTTTATAGACCACCCAAAAAAATATGGTATTTCTAAAAATCACCCCCAAAAGTTTGAAATTCTATATATAACTCCAAAAGTTCGTCGTTACCCAAAGAAAAAAACCTCAGTTACCTTTTTTAACCTGGGTGGGTTAGGCTTAACCAGGGTTAAGATTGGGTTAGAAGACTCTTGTTCCCTCAATCTCTTTCAAGTCTTTCTTCAGTACTTTCTTATCTTAATTTTGCTGACCTCTACTCTTTATTGTTCTCTAAAAGAACCCCTAAAACTCCTTTTATTTTTTTATTTCGAACGTCAAGGAAGGGCTCAGACATGTGAAGGAAGCATCTTCCTCGTCAAGGAAGCCCTAACTTGTTTGCTTATATATTTTTTTCTTGGATGCTTGGAGTTGTTATAATTGGTGCAATAAACCAATGTTATTTTACCCACATGAAAGAATATGAATTTGATTAAGAGAAAAACCTTTGATTTTTTATGTAAAGAAAAGCCCTAATTTTTAATTATAGGAAAATTCAAAACCCTAATCCTTTATATGACATTCAAAGGAAGAAGATTTCTGTTGAGGATAAAATAGTCTTTTACTAACCATCCCAAACCACTCATAACCAAGTTAAAGGAATATTCTGAGTGATTCTGGGTAAACTAACCAAGTTAAAGGAATTTTTGGGGTGATTTTGGAAATACCATATTTTTTGGGTGGTATATAAAAAAAACCTTTTTATGCGTCGAGTAGTAATTCTAACTTCATATTTATTTCATTATATCTTTGTTTCATTTCCAAGTGTCATCCATTGCCACTTTGTTTCATTCCCAAAAGTATTAGATGTTTGTATAACCTTTTTTGCCATTTAGGGGAAAATCTTTTTCCTTTCAATTTTCGTGCATTGCAGTGGTTGGCATTTTTTTTATCAAACAGTTCTAACATATGGAAAAGTTGTAACCAATGTATATTCACACTGTAGATCATTGAACACAAGCCTTATGACCACAAGGCTGATGTCTTCAGTTTCGGTGTCGTTTTATGGGAACTGCTTACTGCAAAGGTAATCTCATTGTTTTATTGGGATTATAACAGTGTGTAAAGGCTGTACTTCTCTATGTTGCTGAAATGCAAGTTTTCTTCCATTTCTACTCAGCTCCCTTATGAATACCTAACACCATTACAAGCGGCAGTGGGCGTTGTGCAAAAGGTATTCATAATTCCCCAACTGAACTATATCTATTATTGAATGGTTTGAACATTGGACCTGTTAACACTTACCTCAAATGCATATTTATCAATCATTTTTTATCTTCACTTTTAAGCTGTAGAAACAATAAATGATTAGCAAAAGAGAAAAAAGAAACTAATCTGTTATACATTGGCTGAAGTAGTTTATTTGCAGCAACTTTTTAATGCATCTTTTGCTGCCTGGTATTAGAAACAGGTTTAAGTTTGCTTGGAGATATTCAAAGAATTTTTTTTTTATAAAAAATATAAAACTCTAACAATCAATTTATCTTCTTAAGCTTCAGTACTTTTCTAGTAGGGCCTTGCATTGGCAATGGGTGAGACCTGGTTGGATTCCGGGGTGGGTAAAGCTAATAAATTTAAATGTTAAAACTTATTAAATTCATGGGTCTGGTCAAATTTGGATAATTAAATTCATGAGGTTACCCAAAACGTAATCGACCCACTTGCAACTAATGTTGCTTGATCAATACTCTTGACCCAGTCTTCGACTTCCCTGTCTCTTTGAATATTAGTAACCATTTAAACCTCAATATTAGCCTTCCCTATCTCTTTGCATCTTAACATTATTAACCAATTGAAATCATTATTTTAGCTTCAATTTTTGTTGTACAAAGAAGTCTTTGAGACATCAATTTATCATGCCTACAAACTATATCAATATTCTATTTATAGTTGATAATAGACTTTGCCACAGTAGTAGTGACTAACATGTCGAAGGTGGTCACAGGTCATTACTGAAGAGGATATATCCATTGAATATGCTCAAAATTCAAATCTAATATGTTTGAGACATTTTGCCTCCTATGTTTTCTTGATTTGCATCAAGCCGACTCTTTATAGTTGTAGAATTAAAAGCAAATACTTGGTTTGCGATTTTTACATTATTTTTTATTCTCGATTAATCAAATGTTGGATTTGAGTGCTAGGACAAGACTTGCACCTGGTAATAACTGTATCTCATTCACATTGGGTACCCTGTCAGATTGTAGATCTTTCTCTCACTAAGATCTGCCTACACATCATCATGACATCATTAGCCTCATTTATATTGCTAAAAAATCAAAATATAATTTGTCTAATTGCCATTATGAAATTCCTTTTGAGTGTGTTGCTATTTTTTTGCTCTTTGTTCAGGGTCTAAGACCAACCATTCCGAAGAACACCCATCCTAAGCTCTGTGAACTTCTTGAAAGGTGCTGGCAGCAAGACCCTGCTCAAAGGCCAGACTTCTCGGAAATTTTACAAATCCTCCAACTTATTGCCAAGGAGGTACAATGATGCCTATTTCTTTAATTTTTTTATTGCAACATTCTCAATATGCCCACTTATTATGAGGGATAATTGCACTTAATCCCCTGTATTTTACCCCTTGCAGCACTTATACCTCAGGTAATTTGTCAATCCAAATACTCAAAACCATCCAATTCACATCTCTGCTATTTTAATTCAAAGGAAGAGGGGGCCTCAAATTAAATTTGTGATTTGATTCTCACCATGAAATGTGTGTAATATTCTCATAATTTCGAGGAGAAAATAAAATTTAAAGTAGTCATTTCTAACCTAACACAAATCTTTTCAAATCCATAAAATCTCTCTACCAAAAATAGTTTTAAAAATTCTAACATTATTAGTAATTATCTTTAAAGACCTTCGCAAATCTTTCTCCATAATGTCTAGCATATGTAGTGCCCAAAAAAAACTAGTTTAAATAACTCAAATGATTGTCTAATTAAACTCTAGAACTTGTCGGTGTTGTTTACAAGGGTTTTTTTGTCAATCAACTGATTGTAGGATTATAGAAACCTGGATTACATTTTTACACCGGATTAGAGCAATTTGGCGGAATCGCTTGTTTGGATAGGTATTCTGAGTAATTCCATAGGAAGAATTTTCTAGTTCTCGGAATTTTTGAGCATGTCATCATCTCTTCCCTTTTATATCTTCCATCTGTTTACGTACTATAACAGGGTAAACTACAGGGAGTTTTGTGTAATTAACCCTTATTATCATTACTAACAAATATTTTTAAGCAGGTAGGAGATGAGCCGGATGTGCATCGCAAGGACAAGACATCAGGTGGATTCCTTTCGGTTCTAAGACGAGGGCATTGAAAATAAAATACTGTACTTAAGCTCTTTATCACGGGAAGAACTCATCCTTTGTCTTTGAGGTTCAATCTTGCACTGTACAGTTAAATTCGTTCGATGACCTAGTTTCAAAATTTTTGATGTGTGATTCTTTCCCCCCCATGTATTTCCATGTTTTAAGTTCCGCCCGGATATCTTGACAATGCAATGGTTCGTTAGTCTATGAGGCACTGACCGTTTAATTTGGCCAAGTTTGTTGTTAGTAGTTAATGTATTCTCAAGGCTTTCTCTCTCTTTTAAATTTCCCCCTCTTACTCATTTCTTTTTGACCTTAAACTAGCTTTCTGTAGTTTGTGGGTTTAATTTGCAACTTTTCTTTCTTCCTTCACCCCCCCCCCCCCCACCCCCAAAACAAAAGTTAATCTGCGATGGAAGCAAGTTGCATAGAAAAAGTACACTCGACATGCCAGTAGTAAAGATAAAATAGCATGCTTGGATTCTCTAACATATAATGTACTTGTTTGTGTGCTAATTGCAAGGATGGTTTGACTTGTTGGTTAGCAAATATCATGCATCTGAATCTAAGAAGTTATTGAAATATTTGTAGCTCCCTAAATTTTATTCGTGAGCTGATAGCATGTTTACATTTGAGATATCAAAGTGATGGAAGTTAAACATGTATCTGAAGTTGAATTTTATTCATATTGGGCATCTTTTTGGGATCATGATCCCGTGATCTGTTTTTTTCCCTCCCTTGCTATGCAAATCCGATCATCCGTGTAAAACAAGAGCGTCCATAATTGTGTGGGGTTAGAAGGGGAATCCAAAGGCTAGGCTTTGCAGAACAGGGGATCCTAGCCCGGCTTTCTGATGCTGGACGGTTTCTACCCCATTATTTATTATATCTAAGCTTTTCCTGTGGAGGTTGAGTAGATTGATTTCTTCTTGCAGTATGGTAGCTGGCGTTTGTAGATGCTGGTTCCATGTCTTTTCCACCAAGATCGATGGGTATATTGCATCATCCATGATCAAAAGCTTTAATTGCTCATCAAAGCAATCAAGCCACAGGAAAGTCGGACTAGGATTAGCGAGCATGCTCCATGAACTTGCTTTTCGAAATTTGCATGGAATAATAAAGGGAGGATGGCATAAGAGATTTTTTCGCATGACAAACAGCGCTCTCAGATAACATGAAGGCCTCACTGATCAATCTTCAATCTTGCACACTGCTTCTCAAGGGACCAATATTTCTTTAGACCATGAACATTGCTACTGAAAGCCAGTTGGTGTTGCATGCATTGCATACGATAATCTATTTCGGTCATTTGGCCTCCGACAATGACCAGGAAACCAGGAGATTTCGCAAACATACCATGGATTAAATCAAGACATCGTAGGAGCATTGAATTCATTTTTGCACACGCTAGCATGCACACAAAGTACTAAAATGATGTGAATGGCAGGCATCAAGATATTGAGGACACGGTGCAGAACAACAAAAGACCAAACTGAAGCAACCTGTGAAGCCTCTAGAGTGCATCAAACCAAATAGGGAAGCAAAGGTTGTATTGAAGTGTATAAATAGGAAGCCAACAACGACGACATGGGAAACAAAATCCAATTGAAAGCATCACCAAAATAGTTCAGATTTCAAATTCACTGATTCGATCGTCCACGTTCCTGCATTCTTCTTTTCTTTCTTTTCAAAATTTAAAATAAATAAATAATTAATCTTCAATGCAACCAAAAAACCATTTGCCTATCTGCCTCAACATGCCCACAGAAATTTTCAACAACAAACAATTGCGCTCCAAGACTCAATTCGACATCAGTACCTTATGCTGAAGGAAAGACAATACATACAAAACTACAAGGCTCAGGGCAAGGACAAATACATACAGAAAAACAAAACCTATAATAAAATTATTTTCTTACACCGTCTTTGCACAAATTTGTAAAAATTAACAAATCTACATGGTGAGGGTATCAGGAAGAGAAGTAGGCGATCCGAGTATTTTACCACCAACATCGGGGAAACACTCTTGACCAGGGATGGGACCCACTTTGCCGTTAGCTTCGACCTTTACAGGGTATTTGAGAAGGTGACCCATTAAGGGCCTCACTTCCTCTGAGGTGAAATTTATCCAATTCTCATCCGCTAACTTGTTCACAAACCTAACACATTCTAAATTGTTTGGCTCTTTGAAGCGGTCATCGACTAAACCTAGGTGCTCTGCCCATAGAGACATCCTGTATCCATACACCTGCAATGAAATAATCCAAGAAGCATTAGATGCTTGGAACCTTTAAATCGCCAAATATTAAAAATGAAAAAGAATACCATTCTAAAGTTTGCTCATTATTTTTACAGTTATGATCAACTCAAGATCTTACTGTTTGTATTATATGTGTGATCTGATACAAGAAATGAAGAATGATTAAGAGACATCTGGATCCATACACGTACTCGAAAACGATTGAAGGAGCATTATAGATACTCGCAATCGTAAAATCACCAAATATAAAAAGATGTAATTCCATTTTCCAACTTCTCTCTTGTTTTTTCTAGGTGTGATCAACTCGATGTCACATGGAATGCGTAACGAAAACGGAAACGCGGATCGCCACTTGTTATGGAACCCGATTTGACAAGGGTAGTCTTTCTCTATATGCTTATATAAGACCGAAAGTATACCTCTGGAAAGTGAAGTATTTATAGATCGTTTGTATGTTTGTGTATATATCGATCTATAATCTACAATATATATTCAACTTTTTTTCTAAAACATACATATTTTTTAGTATAATCTAACAAACCCAATTTTATGTTTAATTTAACATAAGTTTTTAATAGGTTCGATCGGAACGGCGATTCCTCCGATCTGGAGTGCTAGTGTTCCCGAATTGGGAACGATAGTTCCAATTCGCTAGTGGTATAGAGATTTATGGTAACATAAATAATCTTATTATCTCTACTACTATTATAACGCAAAGGCTAAATTTCTACTTGTTACCATGAACTATAGGCACTTTCCTAAAATGGGACTAGGAGCTTTCAAAATGATGGATCGATACCATGAACTTTCCGAGCATCAAAACACCCCCTGACGGCTTTAACGGAAAATTACAAAATGACCATAATACCCCTCTCATATAATAAAAAAGATCATATTTGCAAAAAATGAGGAAAAATATTATGGTCATTTTGTAATTTTCCGTTAACGCCGTAAGGGGGGTGTTTTGATACACTGAAAGTTCATGGCATCGATTCATCATTTTGAAAGTCCATGGTACCATTTAGAAAAAAAAAGCCTATAGTTCATGCCTTCATGATGGCAAGTAGAAATTTAGCCTAATGGAAACTCCAAAGGTGCAGCTAATATCTTATATTGATGGCCTATCTTTTCTAGAAAAGGTTATAAAATTTGAGGGAAATTCTTCTAGTAATTACGTCATTTCAATATAGCCACACCATCAACCTTTTATAATTTGAAATCTCCCTCCCTTTTTTACTCACTTTCCAAAGCTATCTTTATCATTAAATGCTTTTATTTAGAATTTTAATTCGGCCTTTTTTTATGCAATCATCCTATTCCCTATCCCCCTTTCTCACACACAGTAGTGTATTAAAATAATTATTTCCTACACGTGCAAAAACAGTATATAATATATGCAAAAGCCATTTGAGTTGGCTGCCACGCCTCCTTAGAACAAAAGGAACTTCTTAACATATGAGGAACACCGTCCTCATGTTTGTGTTAGGTATGTGCTTTTTGTGTGCAAATTTATATTAAGCTGCATACGTGGTGTAACCGTGTTGCAGCAATATGTCCAACTTCCAAAATTTATTCATGCAGATGAATTAGATGTAACTAATAATTTGTGCCATGTAATCAAAAGTGCCAAGACAAATTAAAGTTAATGGATCAAAAGCTATATACTCTAACCTTGTCAGTTATATGTACTTTCCCTACCTGTAGATGGTATGCATAGAAGTTTTGGAGACAAAGGTTCAACTTGAAAAGGAAAGGCCGCTAACCTGTCCATGTGGATGTGTCGTCTTCTCAGCCCATGTGTGATGAGGTTGATATCCACCCATTGCAATTTCAGTATCTCTATTACCTGCTAAAGATCTTTGGTTGATATTGGCAGAACCAATAATAACATATTCATCATCCACTACCATTCCCTTAGCATGAACATAAATCATAAATCGCCGAAATTTCTGGGATAAAGCCTGCAATTGTTAAACTTCCAAATTTTAGATATGTCATTGATATTCTTGTATTCCTAACTGAGAGCATGCATAAATATCAGAACCG
Source organism: Agapanthus africanus (assembly GCA_030015575.1). NCBI lineage: Eukaryota > Viridiplantae > Streptophyta > Magnoliopsida > Asparagales > Amaryllidaceae > Agapanthus > Agapanthus africanus. The sequence continues at coordinate 971,787,168 of CM057337.1, forward strand.
TTTACTAGCATAATAGAAAATAGAAATGGCCAAGCAGATTGTTAGTTACTGAGTTTCCATGAAATAATACTCTGACCAGCTAGACTACTAAAGTAGTGGAAAGGTGAACACTCCAAGAGTGAACTAGAAAGATTTTGACAAAGATATTAGTGCAGAGGGAGGACGAAATTTGCAGAACTTGCTACCACATAGGACAGGAACTTAACAAATACATATTGGATTTATATATTATCTGATAAAAAGTTAATTTAGTATCTGAAGAAAAGAAGCATAAGTTGCTAATGCAAGGCATTAGAATAAGTAGCACCTTCGAATGTAATTCGAATTGCCTTTTGGTTTATATTATTGACTGAAGAGGTTACCTCCTAAAGCAAATTACATCATCTTCCCACTTCACCAGGTGTCTTTCTTGGGCCAAGAGAATTTAGTGGATTGCTCCGTAATAGCATTAGCATGAGCCTTAATAAAACTTAGAACCAGAAAACAATCGTTCTCTTATCCACAACCGATTCTCGAGGTTTAATGTGCGGCCCTCTCTTTTCACACTCGTCTTATAAAGGAGTTTAACAACAAACAAATCAAAAGCAGAAGCACCACAATGACGTCAGATTGGCACCTAATTTAAATGGCTAGTTAATTTGTTACCTTGATTCAAAAATTTTGAGTCGATAGCCACATAAGACCAATATTATCGGAAAAGACTTAAATGATGACGATGATGTCTGATTGTTCTTCTTTTTGAAAAAAGGATAGCCCAAAAGACCATCCAGATGGGGTAAGCATGAGCCCAAGTGTTGTACCCCGTGCATCTTACTAGCAACAAGGATATACCTGTGTTACAGCGCACACACGCATACATTTTTATTGGATCAAACCGGCGACCACTCACATTGGAGAGGAAATTATAGAAATATATAAGGCTTAATTCCAAAAAAACCACCAAATTCTTTGCCTCGGTTATGAGAAACTACTATATTCTTTCAAAATTACGAGAACTACCATGCTTTGAAAATTGTGGTAGTTTCTTGTAATTATTGTTAATGTGGCACATAATTTATGGTAGTTTTTCGTAGTTTTTGAAAGTTTTGCGGTAGTTCCATGTAGTTTTTGAAAGTTTTGTGGTAGTTTCTTTTGTAACAAGAATTTGATAGTTTCTTGTAATTAGGCCAAAGTATTTGGTAATTTTTTTTAATTAAAACAATAAATAATCATTGCACAGAATTGTATTATCATGTAAAGTACCGCTGCACTTTTCTCTGATGGTTGATCTGTCGGTTGTGAGTTATCCTTGGGCGGTTCTTCACGATTTCCAAGGCAGTAGAAGTTAAGATAATCTTGCGGATGTGCGTCCTCCATATTCATAGTTGCAAGCTCCTGTGCAATAATTTCATACATCATCTGCATGGTTTGAGCCTGCAAATGGAAGTCATACAAAAGTCAAAATATAGACAAAGCTTTGAATTATTTGGTAGTTGCAAAGCTGAATCAATGTGATTCAGATAACAAATCTTAGTATAAAATTTTGCATATTATTTTAGACTACCAGCACAAGTACTTCATCAAAATATTTCCATATAGAAAGAATAAAGTCTCTGTATCTAATGTCATAGTTAAGCAGAACCCGAGTGAATTTGATATCACTAGGAATCTGTAGAGAAGGTCTTCTTGCAGCTATTAATTATCTCAGCATTTCCCCATCAAAATTAGGTTTGTCTGGTGCACAAGGATTCAGCAATAGATTGAACAAATATGACGACTGACGAGCTAGGCAACAAATCGTAGGCTCTCCAAGTACAAAAGACTAAACAAAAAGGTAAGAAAACCACAAAGGAACAACATTCGGCTGACCGCTCACATAAAAGGATCAAGAAATGCATGTTAAGAAGAACAGTTTTGGCCTTAATACAGACGCCCAACTTGGTGGGAGGTACTAGAGTACAAAAGAGGCTGTGATATGCTTTTTTTGAAGGATAAGAGGCTGTGATATGTTGGCAACCACTATACCTAAAAGCTCAACCTGCTGAATGGTGAGACAACAATTGTTCTTTACCATTCAACATGGTAAAAAGGTAAAAAGTAGCAAACTATTGATATCACATAAGCTTACAATAAAAATCCTAGAAAGCAAACCATTATATAAGGTCTCATAGCTCATTGGTTTCGTTGTTAGTGTGTACAGCAAAGCAAAAAATCAAGAAAAATCTCCTAGATTATAAGATACTCTAAAAGAAAAATGGCATATTCCCTAGGGGGATTATGTTCAGCTGTAAAGAACCACATAAAGCCAATGAGTTTCATGGAGAAACTATTGGCCAGCGAAGGTCCTAAAGTAAATCTTAAGGTAATTAAGCAAAGAGGGGATTATGAAAATCGGCAAAAGGGTATAGAGATGAAAAAAATTAGATTAATAAAATAGCAAAACAGGACGATGTGTGGTTAGTGAAGCTAATCCAATGCTTAGGAAGAATCTAAAAATCAAAAGGCGGAGAGGAATAAGCTTGCTGAGATGAAAAAAGTAAAAAGGTAAATAAATGAACTTTTAAAGAGTGAAGATCACAAAGTACAAATAATTGAAACTGAAACTAAAGATATGTCTAGGCATTTTTTTCAATAAGGATGTATCCTATTCATTAAACAAATAGTTGATATTATAGAAGACAATGCTTAAGTGAATAATGCTTTAAAGAGAATGAGAACTAGAAGAATTGTGATACTCAATGATATTTCTATTATACTTTGGAAGTGTTTAGATTCAGGCTTTGTGGGTAAGTTATTAAACAAAATTATAGATGCTTAGAAAATGCTTGATGAATGGATACACATATGTTAAAAAAACTACTGGGGAATAAAGCTTGTAAGCCACATAATAGAACTATGAGAGAGAATAATTGAGCAAAGATATATATATATATATATATATATATATATATATATATATATATATATATATATATATATATATATAAGAGGTATCTATCAAATATATATATATAATAATGATGATGATGATGATGATAAGAGGTATCTATCAAAAAAAACCTATGATTTGATCAACTTGGGAGAAACCACCATATGGTTTAGCAGAAAACCACCTTAGGGTTACTGCATTAGCTAGAAACCACTTATCTGTCATTCAATCAATTATTCTATGAGACTCCTGGAATATTATCTTCATTGACCTCACAGACTGGAACATTTTTATCCCCATCATCTTTGCACTTAGAACTCACTCTCTTCTCGCATTCCCTTTTACTTTGTTTTTAATATAGGTTAGGGTTTTTGAACCAAGATGTGTATTCTTTAAGAAATATAGTAAAGAATACTTCCATATAGAAAAAAATCCCTTAAAAGGCATTTAAATTTTAACAAATAACTAAGCTAATTTGGGAGAATAGCTTCATAGGTGCTACAAGGGTTTGTTTCATCCGCCACTAGTTAGGAGAATATTTCATTGATATTAGAGTTTTGAAGGACATTCTCGATACGGGAATATTCTCTCAAATGACCTCTCACATTGCAACATGTTTATGCCCATCATTTTCTTACTTAGAACTGAACTCTCTTTCCACACTCCTTTTTCTTTGTTTTTTTATATAGGGCTAGGGTTTTTGAAACAAGATGTGTCTTATTTAAGAAACATTACAATGAATACATACAGCCATATAGAAGGAGTCCTTGAAAGAATTTCGAATTTTTGGCAAATAAGTAAGCTAAATGAGGAGAATAGCTTCATGGGTGCTACAACGGTTTCATCCACCGCCAATTAAAAGAGAATTCCATTGATATTAGAGTTGTGAAGGAGATTCTAATACAAAGATCTAAAGATCATGGGGAGGATACCTGCATTTACAGTTAGAGACGATTTAGGTTGGGTTTGGAATTTTTTCTGGATTTATTTTTAAGTATCGGAAAATAGGTTATTGATACAAAAAATGACAACGGGGTTTTTTGCGAACAAATTAAATTATGTGGTGGTTTTTGTGTAGCAGAAAAAGTATAGGTTTATATTTTCACATGTCATCTGTTTAGAGTATTTACAGTGTTGGGCTTTTATGAATGGACATGGGTTTTCAATACAACTGAGGTTCCATCCGAAAGACTTGAGCCTTTTGGTGGGATACCCATCGATATCTTATACCCATGTACACTTCTTATATTTTCCAATGCGGGACTATTCCAACACTCTTAGTTGTTTCCTTTTTAGGATTGTTCCAGCACCCCCCCCCCTTCTCCCATGTGCAACCATGATCTTTGTTATATATTTTGTCGTGGGTGTCACGTGGATCCGCAATACTTGTAGAACTAATCTCTCAGAAGCTAGCACTCTTTTTGGTGTTAGCTTAGATTACTCTCTCAGAGATACTACTCGATCTTGGCTATAATACCATGTTAGAATTTTGAAATCTATAGTATTGGGCTTTATGAGTGCACACTAGCACATGGGCTTTCAATATAGATTAGGTTCCATCCAAAAAACTCATGCCACTTGGTGGGGTGCCTACTTGGTAAGTTCCATAAAAATTCTAACATCAAAAAACCACGGGGTGGTTTTTGGTAAACATCCCTCCCTAGGTAGCAAATCAATTTGGTATGTGACAATAAGGTCGGGCCTGAAACCTACTTATTTACTAAAATATTGATGGAAAATATAAGAATAAAAAGAAGAGATTCATATATGGATTTATTAAATTTAGAAGAAAAAAGCCCAATAGTGATTCTTAGTCCCTAGAATAGTAATATTTTTGGTTAAAAAAAAGTGTATTAAAGATGATTCCAGTAACATATGTATTATTAGAGTAAGAACAATTGGAGGAGAGACAAACCCAATTCTTTCTACATGCCTTATCACCCAGGGTCAAAATTAATTCGTATTTCTTTGTACTTTGGATTAGGTATCGACATACTTAGGAAGCACATTTTAGTGGTGAATGTTGTTAGCTAATGGTATTGTTATATCAGATGAATCCAAAGAATGAACAGCCTTTAAAATATAAATAACGAAAGAAGTTTTAGAATCTAAACAATTTAGAAATAATATTTAAAAATACTATATGGAACCTAAAATTTCAAAAGTAAGATATCAGGAGATGAAAAAAAAAGTTGATCATAAAATAGAAGGTGGGTTGAATGAAGGGGACACGTGCTTTTGGAGTATTATATTATATGATCGTAGATTACCCATGAAATCAAATTGGCAAATTCTATAGGAAAGATGAAGACCTCCTCCCGGTCCAAAATGAGAGCAACTAGAACAAGAATATTGTTGATATGGATTAGTGAAAATACGAGACAAGAGATATAATTAGTGCAATAGTAAATTGTTAAGAGGTAGCTCACAAAGAGGATAATATGAGGGAGAACCGCTTGACATGGTTTGGGCAAGCACAATGAGAACTAAAAGTGTGTCATTTGAAACAAGGAGTAAATGCAATATTGAGGGTATGTGGAATGAGGGAGAACTGTTTGAGAATTTAAGATAGTTTGGGCATATGGAATTAAAGCTGGATGTTTGTCATATAAGGGTGACAAAATTATAGTTCAAGAGTTTGTACACATACTACAATAGGAGCACTTTACTCACAAAGTTGACCAACATGTGCCTCAGAACACTAGGCAACATCAAGCAAATTTGAAAGAGTCTCCTAAACTTCAAGCAATTACAGTTAATCTTAGATACAGTGAAAGCCTCGAAACAAGGACTGTAATTGTAAATTAAAAACAAGGACTCTATTATAGCTTTGCCCAGTAGCGCAATACTTGTCCAAGAATTCATCTTCACCCATTTTCCTTTCATACTCCTCCATTAACCCGACAACACAACATGTATAATAGTGATTCTCAGTCATAGCCGATGATGTCACTTAACACTCTAACAGGTCCATGAAGAAATTTCTCGATTACCTATCAAACAGATGCATGTTTCACTCCATGGCAATAACTGTGGACACACTGTAAACCCACCTCAAGAAGCGTAGAGAATAATCTCATAATTTACAAATTTAGCAGATGAATATATATGATATTCAGCGTAGTTATGGAAGAGATCGATTTAGAGAGAAGAGGTATATCATCACAGAGAAAGAACAAATCTTAATTTGATGAGTTTAAACAAATAAGTGAATAACTAGATAGGAGGATCGTCATTATATCATATGGATTTCCTTGTTCAGATTTCAGAGAGCTCATAACATAGGTTAGGTCCTGTTGAGCATGAGCTAAGAAACGGAATGTACATGATTGGTTTAGTAAACTAAGAAATGACATTCACTTCAACAACTACCCCCTGTCAAACATATTAATCTTTATACTTCTAGTCATCAACTGAAGATAGAACTAGGCATGCTAAATTAATGAAATAATAAATTACCTGCCAAAAGAGAATTTCTTGCACAGCTGAAGCAGTTGGGATGCCCTCAGGCCACATTGGTATTACTATGTACACTGCAAATGGCTCCTGGGCTCTGATTTTGCTGGCTACCTTCAAGGCCAATTCCATTGGAATCAAATTATCAGCACCTATAAAAAACCAATAACCTATGAAGACCTTAATACGTAATGGAATTAGAGAATATATTGGTTACTCATAAAATTTACAGGGGCAAAAGGGCCAAACTCAGTACTCCATAAATAAATAAAAAGGAACGCCAACCATATAGTTACACTTTCCTTATGATGTCATGATTGCCATCATGCTAGAAAAGGGGGGAAAACTCAATAACCAGGAAATCTCATCAAGGTATATGTAACTCTTGTTCTCATACTGGGTCCAGTCATACGTTACCCGGCACACAGAACATTACTGTCCGCTAAACAAAAACAGGAACGCGGAACGCTGCTTGTCATGGAACATGGTACGATAAGGCTACATTTCTTCGATACACTTATAGGGAACAAAAGACATAGCTATAGAACGTGGACTGTTTTTTCGATCGGTTGTATATGTGTAAATGTATGCATGAATAATATACATATGTATTAATTTAATTTCTTTGCTTTCTATTTAAGTTCTTGAAAAGAATTAAATATATTTTTAGTTTAATCTAACATAAGGCCGACTTTATGCCTCTTTAACTTAAATTATTAATAGGTTAGATCGGAATGATGATTCTTCTAATTTGGAACACTAGTGTGTTCCCCAATTGGGAACGAGCGTTCCAAATCGCAAATCGCTAATGGTTTAGCGATTTATGGTAACACAAGTCCGGTCCAATATAAGGTTATCTGGAAACCATCTAGAACCAAGAACTAGTAAGACTCATGGTGCTAGCGTTCGAAGTTTCGGGTTGCAAAGGCGAACCTAGGACCTAGATTTCCAATAATTTCTGAACAATGGACCCCTATATGCCACATAGAACAGTTTCTTTTCAGAAAAATAGAAACTAATGGTTTGCTAAAGAGTAAACACTACAAAATGCACAACACATTTATTATGCTGTGATCCTAAATGATCCACTGGTTAATAACCAAATTACAATTTTCTAGTTGATTGGCATCTAAACATCTTTAGAGCAAACAAGTTATTATTTAACCTATACAGTTAATTTTCAATAATTCCGGAATTTTTTTAAAGGAACTAGATTTTGTGGTAAATAATGGTTTCGACTAGTTTCTTCTTGCCAACCACAGTCCAAGATGTAAAGCTGAAAATACTTCTTAAACAAATTAAACTGATCTAGCATATGATCAGCTAGGTTATATTGGTGAAGCTTATTGGCATTACTTACTCAAGGCTAGCAAGGCCACAGCGTAAGCCATTCCGCGGATGACAAATTTGTAATTTTGTATATGGAAACAATCAACAGGGGTTTAAGGTATGTTAACTGCTACAGGTCAATGCCTTTTAAGTATTCAATAACTATATACCTAATTGTTTTATTTGTCACATATTCAACTTTTGCAGACACAGTAGTATTCTAAATTTTAATTTGCATCGACTAACTAGACAAACAACGATTATCATATATGTCAGGAAGGCCTAATCTTTTAGGTAACAGAAAAAACAGAGGTACAATGTTAATAGTCACACAATAAGATGCATTTCAGTATAAAATGGAAGTTATCGAATACAGAATATTCGAAACCTGAATTTCTGTAGTCTGGCCAATTGTAAGAAGAACCAAGAAAATACTGATTTTCAATATAAATGAAGTGTTGTGCAGATCTGATTGCCTTTATATATGCTGTCTGGATGCTTTTATCAACCACCAGATTCTTTTGGCAAATAAGATTCTGCAATATGAAATGAAAAATATAAAAATTAGAACTCAAATTAAAGAGGTTATTAGTACCTGCATCATAGAAAATGATTGAAATGAAATAGAACAAGTAAAGGACATGGAACAAAAAATATATATGTTGAATATAGGCATACCCTTTTATGGGCTTCTTCAACCATCCGGGCAAGTTTTTTTGCTTTCCTTAATCGTGAACGTTTCTCAGCTTCAGAAAGCATTTTGGAAAAGCCTTCACCTTTTGCCGACCCCGAATCAATAGAACGAAAAATCTGAAAAGGTTTTGGAAATCAGATACAAATTGAAGCAACTACAAGGAAAATTCCAAAAGAAAGTTACTGACAAGTCCTACATTATATAACCTGCACATGCCAGTTTTCTGGATGCCCTTCATCGCTCACTAACAAGCTTGGATGATCTGCAGGGATACCAGGTTTAGGACTAATTATCCATGAGATGCGCTCTAACTTTAGTAAGGCGTCATCTCTCCAGTGAGTTACTTTTTTGAACCATCCCATTTCCCTCAATTTAGTTGCTTTATGCCATCGCTGCTCAAAATTTGTAAGTACATCATATGCAGCAGGGCCTTCAATTTTGCAGTGTAAATCATGCCAGGGTTGTCTCGGGCCTTTGGTTTCTGTCTACACACAACCAAGAAGAAAAAAAATATTGCATAAGAAAAAGAAGACATCGGATGGCCGGCGTACTATAACAGCCAATCTCCATGCAACAGGACATAATAGGCATAAAAAGGTGTTGACCTCATGAAAGTTCCATTTCTCCCTTATCATGTTTCCATTGCGTGTTAAATGCATGCCTATCCATATGAATTACTAGTTAGTACATTCAGTTTATTGATTGGAAAATTATGCCCGAGTTCAGGTTTTCTTGGATTAGATAAGTTGGCGAGAATGCTTATGCATACACAACCATAACACCAACAAAAGGTTTGAACTTCGAGGACATTCAAAATATTACTCTATGGTAAACTACACAATTGATTTAGTTATTGCCAACCCCAAGTCACTTTACAGGAGTGTGTGCATTTTTTCAAAATCAACATAGCATGTAACGCTCAAGTTCTTTATCATTTGAGAAACAGTATATTACTAGTAGGTACAAGGAGTTGATGTGATTATAGCCTAGTCAGGGTTTGCTAATTACATGTAAATTGATTTCAGTAAAGAAAAATCAAGAGTTACATTGTAATATCAACTCCAAGTAAAACTAAACAGTAAAATTGAAGAAAAGAGCAAAAACTTAAGAGCATGGATTAGTAGATAATATACTTACAGCAAAAGTGGGGTTATGAAAATCATTTGCAAATACAGTGTCAAGATCAGAAAAAATTCTATGCTCCGGCGTATCATAGCGGCCATCACAAAGATCAAGGCCCCCAATAAAAGCAGTTATCTTTCTATTATTTCCAGAAGCTTGTGTATCGACTAGTACGCATTTCTGATGATGCGTAAATAGGGTCCCCACAACCTAAAGGAGACACAAGAAGAACTTTATCTACCAGAAACAACGAAAGCAGAAGATGCTCTTTACCTACCAGAAACAATGGATTGCATTACACTTCCCAATCAAACATCTTAAGAACTTTAATGTTCATTATTGTTGATTCTATATAAAAATTACTAATACTAAAAAATAAATTTACACATAGAGTTCAAATAGTAATATGAAAAGCATCAGTGCATGCCCATGGTCAAGGAGCTTTGATGAAAATTACTCACTTATCACTGCACTTACGCGAGGGGAATTATGATAAAGTAGTTCTACAATAATATGTCATGTGGAGATGAGAGATAGAGCAAACGCACGCATGCACGTGCAGAGATCACTGTGTTACAGTCAAATGATACCCAGAAAGGGTCTAAGCGTAGTAGGGCTGGGTAGACTGAAGGGAGTTAGCGTTAGGAATACTGAAGGGAGTATGTGGTCAGAAGAAAATAAACAGGGGGTGTTACCTTTGCCAAAATCAAAATCAAATAATGGGGAATCTGATAACATGGGTTATGCATAGGAGAAAACTTAAAGGAACTATGAAGTTTTTATTTTTAAAATTTTTTTTACTCTATGTTTTTTAGGGTAAAGAATGAAGAGGAGCAATTGAAAATTGAGGCAAGGCTCTATGGTCGTGTTTTAATTAACACTTGTCACTGGAACAGAGAAATTATAGCTTATTAAATGATGAAGAAAATCGTACATGCTGTTAGTTTTAGAATATATACACAAAACTTTGAGTTGAGCAACTATCGCTTTATGGATCAAAGCGTCAGAAAGTAAGAAACGCGTCCAAAAATGTGTGTTAAATGAGAATGGTGAGAAATGGGTGGTGATGCCCTAATATAAGTGCAACCATAAGAATTTAGACGAGGAGGAACCGAATGAGATGATTTAAATAGGTGCAATTGGCTGCCACTGAACCGCCGGTTAGGCATGACAAGAATGTAGTTAATGAAGCAACAAGGGCAAGTGAAAATGATTGAAGACAATTAAAAAATATATATCTTGTTGATTTAATTGAGAAAATACCCCTTGATGAAGTTGAATGTAAGATAATTCAAGAAGTCGACCCAAAACTGTGGGATAATAGATTAATAGCAATGTTCAAAATAGCGATTGTGTGTAGCACAGCGTTCCAGTACTAAATAGCAAAAAGCACAAAAAGCGTTACTCATAGCGTAAGCTACATGAATTATTAATTATTGCTAATTATTTTCATCATCATCTTATTTACAATAAATTATATGTTATAAAGATATAGAACATAAAACAATAAGTAACATTACATTATTTTCTTGATTTTCAATCCTTGAGTTAATATATATATGATTCCTAATTGTATTAAACGTATCGAAAATCAATCAAATAATCTCAATTTGACAAACATGTATACTAAATATGATTTCAAATTGAGAGGAACTTCAATGAGACCGTCTTAATATAATTTAGGATTAGATACTGAAATTTTAAGAACCTCAATAAAAAATCTTATGGAAAAATAGCGTACGCATATCGTAGCGTATACTATTTATTAAAAAGCGTAAGCTATATGAAAAAAACGTAAGCTACTTTATATTTAAGCTATTTTCCAATACTACGTAGCGAAGAGGCTAAGGTACGCTACTTATCGCAAAATGCGAGCCACATAGGAGCTGTTTTAAACATTGATTAATAATTTGTCTTGTTATGTTGAGGAGTTGTTCAAAATAAGACTCACATATTAACTTCAGATGGAAGGATATTTACTATTTAGATAAAGATACTTAAGGCGAAGATCCAGAGAATCATAGAAATATTTTCATGAATTCTTATTTGTAACACTTTTAGGCATCATGTCATATTTGAGGTAGGATATACCCCAAAAGAAAAATAGCCACCATAGGCCCATAGCTAACCTTATTGTCAAATATAAGTGATCTCTCGCAACAGCTTAATAATCTCAATAAAAAAATTAAAATATATAATGCTTGGATATAACTAAGAGTCTAAGACCTAGCAAAAAGTGAGTGTATACAACAGAACTTAGAAGAATTCAAACTACAAACCCTTTGCTTGAAAATGCTGAGCTTATTGCTGGCATAACGAGGTGACAGCACACAGATCACTGAAGAATGCTTAAAAAACTTCCGAGTTTCTTCATCATCAGTTGTCATTACACCTTCCTGCACCCAAAAGGAACACATTCAATTTGAGTAGGCATGTCATGTTTAGTAAAATGAAACTGGCCAAAAGGATTAAAATGTATGAAGAACAAATAATGATTATATAAAGAGAAGTACTACGATAAGTTGACTGATTGTGAATTACTTTAAAGTTTGATGGTTCTAAATTATAACGTGTAACCTGGTAATCCTGGAGACAACATATTTCTGTAACGATTATAATTAAAAAAAAACAAATGATCTGAATAAAGAAACGATCGGTATTTCCCTGGAGGCTTCTTACCACAAACTATTGCCTGGATTCTGGTGGTAAATCACAATATTGATAATTTAACAATCATTTAAGTGTGATGATCTGTAAGTTAGTAACTAAACAGAAAGGAAGTTTTATCACGCATTGGGTGCAACTTCCATAGGTTGAAAGTTATGATTAACACGAAAACCATTGTAGTATAAGATACATAAATGGCTTTATCGTTTATGCTTTCAATATAAAAGGATATCTAAACAACACGAGGAAGTTTTAATCAAATGTAATATATGATAACACCTATAGAATGTGCTCCTCATTTTGGTTGATTGCAGTGCATGCACTCCATGCATGGGCTTGGTTTTAGACCTGTTTGACCTGTTTTAAGTGAGTGGAAGTGAAGCAAAGACAAAGGGCACTGAACTTCACTCTTAGGAATTTCACAAATATACAAAATCTTGCTAGCCAAAAATTAAGAGCAAATAATCATTACAACAAAAGATGTCATAATAATTGTAGAAAAATTGTTACCTTTGATTGGAAGATCTTATATTCCTGATGGTAGTAAAAGGAACAACTGTTTTATGTTCTTGTAAATTAATGAAGCGTAATATGATTGGTAGTTTATTGTTGAAGTTAATAAGGACCAATGGTTTAAGGCATAAAAATTACTACATTTATATATCCTCTAATTGTTCCTTCGTGAAGTTTTTCCAAGTGAAAAGGAAAATCTGAATAGTCATAAAATATGGCAAGCAGTGTTCTTCCTCTTAAATTTTCCTACCAACGGGTTGATAAACATGTTTTTATATTCTAATACGCCCATGCACATTGGTACGAAAGGCCCGAAATTTAAACTTTTGTATAGCGATTTTCTTTTGCTCTGTTAGTTAATTGCACACCCAATAGTATATGAACCAAGGCTTAAATACAATATTAAATGTACCTGACCCTATCATTGCACCAAAATTTCGAAGTTGCAATGAGCGTTGAAGTGTATAATTTTATGAGCTGTATGGGGTCGCCTGCAGTCCCATAGCTGAGCTCTATTAGTGGAAAGGGGGGGGGGGCATGTTTTAATTGAGGAGGGCCCCACCCACATGTGGCTGGATGAGAGCGAGCGCAGCCCCATCCTCTAATTTTATATCCCAAGTTTCCAACAGTTACCAGCTCATTTGCACATCCTCACATTTAAAAGAAAATGCGATTCAACTGTGAGCAAACTTAAGGTGAAGTTGATGGCAAGAGAGAGCTACTCTACATGTTCACATCATTATTATTACATAAACATTTTCCAATCTAAAATGGGATCAAGTACGGAGCAAAGGCTCCATAAAAGATTTGCCAAACTTTTAGGACATCAATCATCTCTTGATGAGTCTCAAACACCTAGCCAAACATAATTATGGACAAGTAAATAAATTTTTAAAATCTAAAATGACCAGTATTTTTTTAACAGACTAACAGATAAAGAAACATAGATGAAGGTGAAAATGGTAGATTTGCTATAGAGTATAAGTGCCAATTCCCTTTTCTCTAGCTCGATTAAATTACCTTTTTTCCCCCTTTAAGAAACTTACAAAAGGCATATCCAAGATTCCAAGTAAATACCATATCAATTCTTACCATTTTCGATTCCTTGCTGAGGTTTTTTTTTCCCCTCTGATGAATATTGTTGTGGATAATTGACATCAAAGGTTTATGCTAACTTTATGGATGGAAATTATGCCTAAAACAGTCCTCCCAATTTGCTAACCTGCATTTCCATGTTAAAAAACCTGATTTTATCAAACAAAGAGCATCAAACTCAACTCACCGTCTTGATCCCCATCCAATCATGCGAAGTCTTGTCATCCCACACCAACAAGCAAACCCTAACCCCTTCCTGCGACTTATACTTCAAAAGCTCCCCCAAAGTCATCTTCCCCGCATCGGGCACCTCCCTCGTCGGCTCCCTCACCAGCCTCACCTGATGGAAAACCGACCACCCCACGATATAAATCAAATGGTGCGCCTCGAGGATCGCATGACAGATATCCTCCCAGCACGTCCCGTTCTCAAAAACCCTCCCTTTCTCCGTCTCAATCTCCAGCAACTCCCCATGTCTAACATGGGCGTCTTGGTACAGCTTCACCCCTCCCCCCTTTCTATCCGGAAAGTACGCATTCGGCACTCCCAATTGGCTGTAGACAGGGTTTTCAGGCACCGGCGTGAACTTGAGGGAGACAAGGAGGTCGCAGTTCGGGTTCGGGGCCGAGATCGGGATCCACTGGCGCTCGATGGGGGAGGCGAAGATGTCGGCGACGGGGATGGAGGCGGTGCCGATGAGCTGGGCGCCGAAGACGTCGTTGTCCTTGAGATGGAAGAAGAGGTAGGTGGCGGCATGGGCGAGGGGGATGAGGAAGCGCTCGGACCAGTTAGGGTTCTGGGAGTTGGGGATGACGCGGGTGCGGGCCACGGTGGCGGAGGCGATGGAGACGGTGACATAGGGGTCGCTGGTGATGAGGCCGCGGCGTCGGTCGGGGAGGCTGCATGAGGAGAAGCAGAGGCGGATGGTGGAGGTGAAGGAGTCCATGTTGGGGAGGTTGCGGGCCTCGTGGACCTGGAGGTCGAGGTCGCCGTGGAGGAGGATGGGCTTCGGATCCGAGGCCGGCGGCGGACGAGTTGGAGGCAGAGTTTCATCTGGGGGTTGAGACATTGGTTTTTTTTTACGGCTAGGGTTAGGGTTTGAGGACGAGGAAGAAGAAGGGGAAATCCGCAGGGATTGTGGGAGAAGTACGTGAGGGGGTTTGATTTTATTCTAATATTTTATTCGCTTCTGGCCGTTACTGACGCTTGCGGCCATGCATGTGAGGTCCTCTGGGATTTTGTGTGAGATTCATGAAAGCAATTGTTTTATCTTTTATGCAAGCGTTTTCCATATTGAGACATTTTCTAGTGATTGGAAATTGATGAGGGAGTATAGTAAATTAAGAAATTAGTAAATATCTCAGTTTCAATAATTCTTATCTCACCGATCCGGAAGGAAAAAATGCTTTTTTAAATGGTTTCCTCTTGATTAGAAAATTTATCTCAAAATTAATTTTTCTAATCCTAAACTTGAATATTTGCTTTTTTCTAGGCATACAGTGTATCTTTCTTTTATTTTTCTTTATCTTCTTTAATTATATCAAACTTAGTCAAATACGCATTTAACATGAAACTTTCTAGTATTTTTTGCGTGAAGTAATGTAGATGCATTTCGGGACATCATTATCCAAAACTCAATCCGTCGGATTTTAATCTTGGAACATTCAAACATGCCTTAAGAGAGAATGTCGGTTTCGATCTTTAAAAAAGGAAGTGGTCACAAACAAACGCTTTTGGGGAAACTTCATGGATCTTGTGTACATATGTGTTGTGTGTGGTGGGATGTGTGTGTGTGTGGTACATGATTGGGTGCGACTTATGGGTCAGATCCAAAAGCAAAACATAACAATAATAATTAAAACTTGGACAGGGCAAAAATGGATGAGAAAAATGTTTTTTTATTGTGTTTTCATGTTTTTTTATAATAGAATTTTTGTGCCGTTCTTAATAAAATCATAGTTTTGCTGGATAAGTTTATGGAATTTTTTTTCCTGGTTTTATAATTGGATGAAATGTGTCTTTATTTTTTTTTTAATATAACCCTTTTCCCCCCTAATTTCGCCGCTGGGCAACATTGATATTTTAGTTCCAGGCACATGGCAAAGCGTGAAAATTTGTACGGGAGTGATCATTTTATCACTACACATGCTCTTCTTGTTTAATTGTGGCGTAAGTTGTATATGAGAATCCGTCCCGTCGTTCGAAAACAGGTGCGTATAAAAAACATGCATTTGCAATGAAATGTTCATTTCATAACCTATTTTCACTGGGCTTAAGCCCCAATCTATGCACACACCGCATACACATATCCCGAGGATCCATGAAGTTTCTCCTAAAGCATTAATTTGTGGCCTTTTCTTTCTTGGGGTTTGAACCTCGCAAATTGTGCATGCCCACTGAGCTGTTGCTCATTAGGTTTCACAGCCAGTTGATACGTGGTGGGTAATTGCTATAACGGTACGGGTTTCTTCCATTCGGTTTTTTTGAGACCATCATCAAGAGCGATAGACACTAATTAGACTTTCGTGGCCCTGGCCCCCACTATTTCAATGCGCCCACCAACTATGGGCATGGGCCCCTCTTGTTTCAATTTTTGCCCAACCACCTTGGGTGACCAGAGACCAATCCTCGTGGTCTGGATGTTTTCACAGAGGTTAGTGGATCATGAAGTATGATCCATTTATGAGATGGGCCTTTTCCTCTTTCTATAGTTAAGTGGGCACATTGGGTCCAGGGCAATGGGAGGGAACGTGTGGTTGTCTGATTCTTGTTGCTATTTTCTCGCCCATCTCGTCAATGGCCATCTAGTGAGCCTATGCCAAGAGAGGTAAGGGGAAACAAGGTCAGGCCACTATTGGGTCAGGTCAATAAAATAGAGCAAAAATTTAACATTTGTAGATGATTGCTCTAGGCGGCCGCTTTATATGATTCAGATACCCTGCTTTGCAGAACCTCCTAAACATGTACCGAAATCCAGACCCAGTCAATTCTTCAACGCACAATTTTTTTTTTCTTTAGTAAACCAAACATAAATAATAATTTAAAAAAAACACTTTTAAAAATAATTACAAGAAGAGACTATATGTGTTTTTCGTCACCCCATTAAGATGAGAAATACGCGTCGTTTGTCAGGCGCATTACAGATTCCCTCTGTCTAGGGTAGACCAGAATTTATTGATTGTGGAGATCCGAATCTCCGGCAGCTGCGGACTAAACTGCCGTTAATTATTCCTCGCCCTTGACGCGAAAAAACCTCCGATTGACGGGTCAACTAGTCATGCAAACTCAATGTGCAGTGTGCCTGTGTTGTGTTTTGGAGAGGACTTGGATGCATCGGGGGGCACACAGAGATTACGGGGGTCAAGGGGGTTAGCGGCTCCCTTGCGGGATGCTGGATAACGTCCCGTTAGAAAATTTTTCTAACGGGGGATATATTTTAAGTGTGGAAAGTGTGTGAAAATGATGGGTGTGGAGCGTCCTAAGGAAGCGTGGACGCTGGGCATCCGCAGGCCACACGCAAAGAGCATGGACGCCGGACTCCGACGCTGGACGCCAGCGTCTCACGGGTCAGACACGTGGAGGCTGGGCGTCTGCGGTAAGAAGGGGATTAGCTCCCGGATTAGGAGTTAAACTTCCGAGGGATTTTGGAAACTCCCAGAAAAAAAGAGGATTTTTATCTTTATGGAGTTAAACTCCCCAAAAATTTTTGAGTGGAGTTAAACTCCCAAAAGGATTTTATTTATAGAGTTAAACTCCAAAATATTTTGATTTGGAGTTAGACTCCTTAAAAATCTGGATTAGGAGTTAAATTTTTTTGAGGATTTGGGTTTTGAAATTGAACTCCCCAAAAATCTTTGGAGATGATCAAAGGGGGCCTCTTTCTTCTCCGTTGAGCCCTAAATCTTCTCTTGAGCTTTGGATTTTTTCCAAAGTGGGATTTTTGGAGACGGGTCGCCTTCTTCCTCTCTCTATTGGCTGGATGTTTGAGAAAAGGGTGTAAGACATAAAAATCTCCACTTTAAGAGATTTGATGGGAGATCTGCATTCCCCTTCAAGGGTTTTATGGTGAAAAACTAATTTTTTTTCGGAAAAAGAGTTAAACTCTTGATTTAATTCAGAATATAAAAGAATGTTTAAAACCTTGAGAAAGGAGGAGGCATAGAAACTCTAATTTTTTAAAGGAACCAATTATTCTCTTCATTTCATTATCACGTTGTCTTATATAGGCTTACAACTTTATACATTGTTACGATCCCCTTCCCAAAAAAACGGTAATGGTGTGTGACAAGCCCACAACGTATGTACTATAAGAATACGTTAAGCGTCTATAAACAACATAAAAATGACATAAGAATAGACAAGTGAAAATAAAATCTAACCACTTTATATATTTACATTCTCAACTTTATAGAGTTTAACTGATACAAGAAATGTGAACATAAAAAGAAAGTGTTTAAACATGTAACTTACTGAAAATGAAAAGCGGGAAAGAAAACTAATGATTCGCTTCAGGTGTGAACTGGTTGTAATTCTCTGCGATCACTTCCATCTCCTTTGATCCTAAGTCACCTGACGAACATTCCAAGAAACAAAAGATACGTGGAATGCCCGTCAACGAATTGCGCTCGGTAAGTCCCCAAGAAAGGCGGGATGCGAATGTATATAAATGAATATGTAAGGTGATATGTGGCATAGTATGAATGGAGATAAAATATGAACAAGTATAACATGGTAATATTAATGGCAACTATATAAGCATGGCAATGTAATATGAGCATAGCAAATAAGTATAGCATGACCGTGGAGTGTAGGTATAGTGAACATGAAGTGAATGTAAGTGTCCTAAAAGGTCTCTAAAGGGTAAAAGCAACTAACGTGAGTTCAAGTGTGAATGTCAACCAATCTCAAAAGTATTCTCGAACCCAAAACTATCGTCCATAGGCAAGGAATCACGGGCCAAAAATAGCGGGACTTCAATTGTTATTGAAGTATTCCAAACCCAACAGGCTATCATCCAGGGGCTTGGAAACACGAACCCTCATTCGTGAATTCGTGATTTGTACCGTTTCAGCCCGGTACCACAACAACATTATTTGTACCGTTTTAGCCCGGTACTACAGAAACATAATTTGTATTAATGGGACTCATGAGATTCCGTTGGATTCATACTCAAACTATCCCAACACCCCGTGTATATTAGTCTACGATTAATGTTACTAGTCTTGATCAAATCCATGAATACAAAAGGTGATGTATGATATCAAGTTTTCATGATTGAGTTTATATAGTCATGTTAAGTGCAAGTCATGCCAATTGTATTCATAGTTCGAGTCAAGTTGGTTCAAATGTACATATTGGGTTCAAGTATTCATGATTGAGTCGTGTCAAGATCAAGTCAATTCTAGAATGTAATAGTTTAATCACAAGTTATATAGATAAAAATAAATAAGCAATCACAAAATATTGTATGAGATAAGTATATAAGTAACGTCCAAAATAATATTGTAAATAAGTGTTTTGTACGACTAATCAATAAAGTCAATCAATTTCGGAATATAAACAGAAATATAGATCTAAGTGTTGTGTACGCGTGAGTTCCAGTATCGCCTAAATACGACTACCGGTTTGGGAGATATACCCGTTTTCGTATCGTCGAGCAAAACAGATCAGAATATGTTCAATACCGTCATTTATTTTTAAAACGCGGTTTGAGTTAATTTTTATTGGGTTTTAGATTACAAAAATTATTAGAAAATTGTAGATATTTCGATGTACTTATCCAAACCACCATAATTGGCGCGACTTGAATTTCTGAAGCTCTAGTTATGATTATTTTAATATCAGCGTACAAAACAGAAATTATGATTTCTGGACAGCAACTATATATTGTATTGCAAAGACTATATCGGATTGTTTCATGCATTTATAAGTAATATAATATACAGAAAATTATATTTCTATCAATTGTGCATTTACACATCTAAAGTTTATCACAAACGGATATCGGGAGTTTGGGTTATGTCCTATTTAAAAACACTGTGCGAATCAGGACAGATTCTGTCTAGATCCGTCACTTAATATTGTAATGCAGTTTTCTATATTTTACGTCAATTTTAAGTAAAAACTTAAAACTAAGAAAATCTAGATATTTCGACGCAGATATTCAAAACATCTGAAAAAACTTAATTTGGATCAATGATTATAGAGTTATGCTCTCTCTCGAAGACCCTTATTGACAGTTTTCCGGTTTTAAAAACAGTGAATAAAAAAAAACCACGTAACACTTAAACCGTTACTTGGTTTGATATGAAATTTTTACTGTATACCTAAAATTCTATCTAATATATAATCCAATTTTCCTAGAATGTGCAGAACTCAAGATTGATTTTCTAAAAATTATTTTGAAGGTAAAGGTATTTCTTCAAAGTGGTATTTGAGATCGACAAGGTCATGGTATTTATTTGAAACCTCGTTTTCTTTTAAAACTAAATATAAATAAATTAAAATAAAAATAGCGAGCAATAAATTATGAAAGGCATACGGACAAGCATACGAATTGGTCATAATATATATACTAAAATCAATATAAAAGATTAATAAACATTCTACACAAAAATTATTAAACACTTTTCTTTTGTTCGGAATAAACGACCGCGTTATGTGATGGTATGTAATATAGGATGATACGATTCATATATTTTCATAACCACTAAAACATGAAACAAGATAACCATTACTAATTAAAAAATTCATTCTATTCATGAAGGTAAATAAGTTTACAAAACAATTAACTATTAGGTTATCTATTTATTTTATCTGTATTTTTTAAATAAGGAGTTTACAGACGAAGTGAGCAAGTATAGAAATCAGTGAAGACATGACAAGATGAGGATGATTCAACAAGAGGAGGAGAAGAAACGAAGGGGACTTACATACATAAGCCGATATTGTCACCGGTTTATCTATCCGCCGATAGCCTCATGTCTCTAGCGAGACCTTCTTGAGACCTTCTTCATGTTTTTCTTCGAGAAATCTAGATGAAGAGGGAGTTGGGAAACGATAGAAATGTGTGATGAAAGAAAAAAAAGAGGAGTGACATAGAAAAAAGGTTTATGGCCACCATAATTCCAATAAATTATAACTCATAACCAATCTAATTATTTTAGGAGTTAAAAGGATGATGAAATGAAGAGTCTTATTTGTAGGTTATGAGAAGAATAAAAATTGATTAAAAAATAATTGCTAGATTGGGGATTTGAACATGTGACCTATGGAATAATAATGTAAGAATTTAACCAATGAGTTACAAGATTGTTCATGCATATATTTAACAAGAATTAAATATATTTCGTACCTTGAAAAGAAAGTGGGCTTAGAAAAAGAAAAAAAATTAAATCAAATGGATTTGTCTTGGTTTAGATTTAGGCTTTTAAAAATTATAAAATGGATAAAATAGATGAAGTGATAAAATAATATATTTATTAGAAAACAAAATTCACCGAAAATAAATAATTGCAATATTTTATTAAAGAAATAATAGGCGAAAGTATAGGAATTTTATAATCGTTGCATACATAGCCCCTTCGGTTTTACAAAATGGCATTTTGCCCATCTCATGTCTCATGTGCCCATTTTTTTGTACATGAGCCATGGGCTTTACAAAAATTTGGCTTTATACCCATTTTCCTTACATTCATTCATAAAAATTATATCAAAATTATTTATTACATAATTTTCATTTTGGCATGGGGGGCAGTCTCTTCATATTTGGGCTCGACTTGAGCATGGGCCCACTTAGCTTGAGCTTGGATCCGCTTATTTGGGGTTGACATTGATTTTGACTTGGTCAACTGGGGTGTAATTTTTGATCCCAACAAAATACCCCCATCAATAAATGTACACCGTGTATATGAGTTGTGTGCATGAAATTAATGGATCTTGTTCCGCAGAAGTTTGACTTTGGGGTGGAGCATCATTCCGGGAGCATGATTCCGGGGGTCGGAGCATCATTCCGATTTGCGGAGCATAATTCCATAGTCAGAGCGTCATTCCGAATTTTGAATTACGGAGCATAATTTTGGGGTCGGAGCATTATTCTGAAGAGCGGAGCATAATTCTGGGGGTCGGAGTATCATTCCGATGTGCGGAGCATAATTCCACGGTTGGATCATCATTCCGATTTATGGAGCATAATTCCAGGGGTTAGAGTATCATTCCGATGTGCGGAGCATAATTCCATGGTCGAAGCATCATTTCGATGTGCGGAGCATAATTCCACGGTCGGAGCATCATTCCAATTTGCGGAGCATAATTCCGGGGGTTGGAGTATCATTCCGAGGTCCGGAGCATAATTCCGGGGTCGGAGCATCATTCCAAAGAGCAGAGCATAATTCCGGGGTTCGGAGCATCATTCCGAAGAGTGGAGCATAATTCCTGGGGTCGGAGCATCATTCTGATTTGCGGACATAATTCCGGGGTTGGAGCATCATTCCGAAGAGTGGAGTATAATTCTGGGGGTCGGAGTATCATTCCGTGGTGCGGAGCATAATTCCGGGATTGGAGCATCATTCCGAAGAGCGGAGCAAAATTCTACGGTCGGAGCATCATTCCGATTTGCGAAGCATAATTCCGGAGTCGGAGCATCATTTCGACGAGCGGAGCATAATTCCGGGGGTCGGAGCATCATTCCGAAGTGCGGAGCATAATTCCGGGATCGGAGCATCATTCCGAAAATCGGAGCATAATTCCGGGGGTTGGGATATATTCTGAGTTGAATCATAGTTTCGACGCAGGGTTCCGGGACGAAGTATAATTTCGACACGGGACATGTGTATCCTGGGACAAAACTTAATTCCGACGCATAAATTGTTGGTTGACTTGATTCTGAGGCGGAGCATAATTCTTACAGGAAAGGCAGATACTCCAAGGCAAAGTATGATTTCAACATGGGGTATATTCTGAGACGAAACGTGATTCCGATGCAGAGATTGTTGGTTGACTTGATTCCGAGACGGAGTATAATTCCGACAGGGAGGTCGTTGGTTGACTTGATTCCAAGACGGAGCATAATTTCGACGGGGAGGTCGTTGGTTGACTTGATTCTGTGGCGGAGCATAATTCCGACGGGGGGAGGGGGTCGTTGGTTGAATTGATTCCGAGCCGGAGCTTAATTCCGACAGGGTGGTCGCTGGTTGACTTGATTCCGAGGTGGAGTATAATTCCGACCGGGAAGGCAGATATTCCGAGGCGAAGAATGATTTCGACACGGGGTACATTCTGAGACCAAACGTGATTCCGATGCAGAGATTGTTGGTTGACTTGATTTGGGAGTTTTTTATCCGTCCAGCGGGGCTTTTGAGCCTGAGACTTGGAATTTGGGTTTTTGTTCGGCGTCAGCATCACTATACTGGAATATGGTACCAGGAGTGAATCATCATTTGCCGTGGAGAACTTGTGATTTGGGTTGACATCAGCATCGCTATATTGTAATATGGTACCAAGAGCGAATCATCATTTTCCATGAGAGGATTTGGGAATTTTGGTTTTGGTTTGGCATCAACACCGCTACACTAGAATATGGTACCAGGAGTGAATCATCATTTGCCTTGAGGGGATTTCCCTCGTTCCCAGTTTAACGACTTAGAGGTCTTATATTCCCATTTTAACGACTTAGGGGTCATTTGTTCCCAGTTTGACGACTTCGAGGTCATCTGTTCCCAGTTTAACGACTTAGGGGTCTATTGGATCGAAAGTTTGGAATTTTGGGGTTGGGGTCGGCATCAACATTGCTAACACTGGCGCACAAGTGCTAGGAGAAATTCATCATTAGCCTTTGCCTGTTGGGGAGCGATGGCGTAGGGGACAGGCTTAAATCCCTATCACCTAAGGCTTTTCAATTTTATGAGCCGTAAGGGTCCCATAAAAGTATTTTCTCCCTACGAGTCGAAAGGATCTTGTAGATGTATTTTCTCTTTAAGAGTCGTGGAGACCCCCAAGTGTGTTTTTCCTTTGTGAGTCGTAAGGATCCTACGAAGGTGTTTTCTTACGAGTCGAGAGGATCTCGTAAGTTTTTTTCTCCTCATGTATCGTGAGGACATATAAGCGGGTCTTCCCAAATGGAGCATAATTCTGACGGCGGAGACCGGCCGCGTGACTGGTGATTGCGGTGGGGTATGGGTGTGATGGGAATTATTTGAGCCCGTGGATTATATACGATGGTCAATTTAGGGACCAACTGTAGGGCTGAGAAAATTTGGGGGATTTTGAATTTTGTTGGCGTCTGCATCGCTGCACTGGAATATGGTACCAGGAGCGACTCATCATTCGCCGTTTGGGAATTTGGTGGTTTGGAATTTGGTTGGCGTCTGCATCGCTGCACTGGAATATGGTACCAGGAGCGACTCATCATTCACCGTTGGGATATTCAGGGATTTGAAATTTTGTCGGCGTCTGCATCACTAACACTGAAGCATGGTTTCAGAAGCGACCCATCGTTCTTCTTTTAAGGGTTTTTTTACAATTTTTTTACACTCCCAGTTTAACGACTTAGGGGTCGATTGTTCCCAGTTTAACAACATGGAGGTCATCTGTTCCCAGTTTAACGAGGTGGTGGTCAACTGTTTCCAGTTTAACGACGTGGTGATCAATTATTGGAGCCTAGGCTCGATTCTGTTGGAACCACGGGCTCCTTTGGCTTAATTGCATAAGCAGGCTCTTCATCATCTATACCGAGCCGGTGTTGGATGGCAACAACCACGTCATTGTCATGGGTATGAGGCATGGGAGGACTTGTTCTTCTTGGCTCCACTATATAGATCGTATGGATTGTGTACCCGTTTACTGCTTCTTCATTGGTAATATTGCTCGTTGGGTTTTGGCTTGTTGCCTTGGCCCGATCCTTTCCAAGAAAGGCAGACAATTGAGAGCAGCAGATTCCCGAAGTGCTTCGGTCTCTGTTTGTATGAAATTGGCAGTCGCAGCTTGATTGTTTGCTAACACGATTTTAGACAGTTCTATCTCTCCTTTCTTGTATTGCTTTTCGACCCAATCTTTGAAGACGAAGCAGTCCTCAATGGTATGATCTATCACTCGGTGATAGGGGCAGTATTTAGGGTCGCCGGTCATATCCGCTTCTCGCGGTCTCTTTGATTCTGGCAATTGTATACCATTCCTTAGGGCGTCCTTGAATATCTTATGGACTTTGTCCCTTCTGAACGAATAAATCTTATCCAGCTTCTTTTTCAGGGAAGATTCTCCTCCTTCTCCCAACACTGACTTCCGAGGCTGGTCGGTATTAAGCCCGCTCATCCCTCGCTTATTTCGGTTAGCCGAAATGTTAAAAGATTCAGTATCGTCGGAATTTCCGCCTTTGCGATTATCGTCCTTTTGGTTTCTCCAGGATTTATTGTCATTTTGGGAATCAGAGGAGGACTCCTGCTTTGAACGCTCCAACATCTGAACTTTCCTGGTCAGCTCTTAGAATGTTTTGAGTCCCGCGGTGCATAGAAACATGGCCATCTAGTTGTTGAGATTTCTGATGAGGAGGCTGACAGATTGGTCCTGCTTTATCAGCGGTTCACATTTGACGGAGAGATTGTGCCATCGGGTTAAATCTGTGCTGCTTTCGTTTTTCTTTGGCTTAGACCTTATGAGGTCGGTGATGGTGATCTTATCGCTGACACTTATGAACCTTTGTCGAAACAGAGATTCTATTTGGACGAAAGTAGTAACGGTGCCATCCGGTATGCTCACGTACCAGTCAAAAGCGACATCGGTTAAGCTATTAACGAACTGGCGGAGGAGAAGCGCATCATTACCCCCAGTATTCCTGCGTGAGTCTTTAAAGTGGGCGATGTGCTAATTTGCATTTCCCATCCCATCAAATCTTTCGAATTTGGGGATGACATAGCCACTAGGAAACTCTACCAGATCATACCAAACAGGATATGGTCTCCCACTACTGCTGACATCCTTTTGCACTTCGGCTTCGGCTACCAATGTTTTGACTTTATTGGCGACCAAATCCATGATTTGATCTTGCGTTAGCGGATTGCTGTCATCGGTAGCCAAGACTTTCACGAGATAGGATGCGGCCGACTTTCATGCGGTCCGCCCACTTTTGGATTTGAGAGAACATGCGTCGGCTGCCTTGGGACACCGTTTCCCGGTTCATGAGCAGAGCCCTACGCTTGATTGGGTGACTGAGAGGCCGTGAGCTGTAAGACGACGTTTGTCAAGTCATCAATCTTTGAGTAGAGTTTGGCCATCTCCTTGTCTTTGTTTCTGAGTTGCTTCTGGAGCTCTTGGAGAAGTTGCTGATCTGCGGTCTTGGGATGGAAGATTGACTCCTTTTCGCTTTCCGAGCCCGACTCCTCATGAACTGAAGGATCTCTTTGCTTATCGCCTCACTAGAAGGGTCTTCATTATCTTCCAGAAGAGACTGGTCTTGGAAAGTGGCAGCCACATTCACACCAGATTGGATTTGAGATGTGCTGGCCCCATCCTTGCTCTTGTTACGTGTGCCCGCCATGTAGATAGTGTGGACCACATATCCATCCATCTCTTTATCTCTGGCGGCTGATTTTTCGGACCGTCGTCATCGCCCTTCCTCTTCGGGAAAGGACAGGCGACTAAAGACGGTTGGCCTGACCGGGTCCTTGGGCGGCGCTGTACGGATCGCAGCTTTCTTCACTCTTGCGCTCATGGCATTCTTCTGAACCAATTTCAGTGGTTCAAAAGAGTTAGCGAGCTTCACAGCCGATTCATCTGTTTTCGAGGGGTAACTCTATTCTCGGAACCTCCTGAAGTTCAGCCTAGCAGGCGTCCTAGCTCTTTTGTTGGCTCTTTATCTGAGCCTTTTCTATCTTAGCTTCTCGATTTTGAGGGCTTGGCGGGCGTCCGTTATCAAGGAAGCCATCGTGAGTCGATGGACGGGGAGCTTAGAGAAAATACCCGATTGAGCAGTTGTTAGGGGCACCGCTGGAGCTTGCTCGAAATTCCTTATTGCTTTATTGGTGTTGATGGCCTTGCCCCTAGCCGGGGCCAAGGAAAGTAGTTCAAACACCAACTTGCGTCTGGGTAGTGGTGCCCTCGAGATCGCCACATTTGGCTTCCTGCCTTTTGAGGCCGGTCTATCTGTTACCAGAGCTTGAGGAGCTGGGATGACGTTAGCTGGCACGAACAGAATAGAGCCAAATTGTAGCAGCGGCTCCTCCCACTGTCGTCTAAGACTGGCCGGGAGGACCGTCCTGGCGTCCATCTTCATCGTGTAGGAGATGAGAGTTGTGTTGAGAGCTGAGCTTATCCTTAGAGGCATTTTGTTGCGTCCGAATATTGTAATTGGAAAATGTTAACCTGCACAAAGAAGTATGATTTCAGTACAGGCAATCGATGTATATGTCGATTGAGCTCGTATGAATATTTAACCCAAAATATGGGAGGAGAGAAAAGGTCCCACCGGGCGTGCCAGAATCTGTAGGATGTTTTTCTTCACCCCATTGAGATGGGAAATAAGCATTGCTAATCAGGCGCATTACAGATTCCCCCTGCCTAGGGTAGGCCGGGGTTTATTGATTATGAGGATTCGAATTTTCGGCAGCCGTGGACTAAGCTGCCGTTAATTATCCCTCACCTTTGACGCGAAGGAACTTTCGATTGACGAGTCAACTAGTTATGCGAACTCAATGTGCTATGTGTTTTGTGTTTTGGAGGGGACTTAGATGTATCGGAGGCCATGCAGAGTTTACGGGGGTCCCGCCATCCCGATAGCGGGCTGGGGTCAAGGGGGCTAGAGTCCCTTTACGGGGTGCGGGGCAGCGCCTCATTAGAATTTTTTTCTAACAGGAGATATATTTTGAGTGTGGATGTTGTGGGAAAAAAAAAGAGTGAGGAGCGTCCTAAGGACGCGTGGGCGTTGGGCGCCGGCGCCTCACACGCCCGGCACATGGGCGCTAGGCACCCGCGGGCCACGTGCAAGGCACATGGGCGCTAGGCACCCATGGGCCATGTGCAAGGCAAAGAAGGGGTTTAGCCCCGGGATTTGGAGTTAAACCCCTAGGGACTTTGGAAACTCTCAGAAAAATAGAGGATTTTTATCTTTATGGAGTTAAACTCCTAAAAGGATTTTGAGTGAAGTTAAACTCCCAAAATGATTTTATTTATGGAGTTAAGCTCCAAAAGATTTGGATTTGGAGTTAAACTCCTGAAAGATCTGGATTAGGAGTTAAAATCCTTTGAGAATTTGGGTTTTAGAGTTGAACTCTCTAAAGATTTTCGGAGATGATTAAAAGGGACCCCTTACTTTTCCTTTGAGCCCTGGATCTTCTCTTGAGCCTTGGATTTTTTCCAAAGTGGGATTTTTGGAGATGTGTCTCTTTCTTCCTCCTCTCTGTTGGCTGGATATTGGAGAAAAGGAGGAGAGACTTAAAAATCTCCCATTTTAGAAATTTGATAGGAGATCTGAGTTCTCCTTCAAGGGTTTTATGGTGAAAAACTATTCCTTTTTGGGAAAAGAAGAGTTCAACTCTTGATTTAATTCAGAAAAGAAAAGAAGGTTTAAAACCTTGAGGAAGGAGATGGTGCACAGAAACCCTAATTTTTGAGGGGGAATCAGTTATTCTCTTCATTTCATTATCATATTGCCTTATATAAGCTTACAAGTTTACACATAGCATCTTGGCCTTTACAAAATGACATTTTACCCATCTCATGCCTCATGTGCCCATTTTTTTGCACAAGAGCCATGAGCTTTACAAAAATTTGGCTTTATGCCCCTTTTCCTTACATTCAATAAAAAAAATTACATCAAAATTATTTATTACATAATTTTCATTTTGGCATGGAGGGCGACCTCTTCATGTTTGGGCTCGAGTTGGTCATGGGCCCGCTTACTTGAGGTTGGGCCCGCTTACTTGGGGTTGACTTTGACTTTTTCAACCGGGGCGTAATTTTTGATTCCAACAGAGACCACTTTTTATCTCGTAGGCGCCACGTCAGCGCCATCTCAGCGCTGGCGCTGGTGTGGAATAAATTTTTTTATGGACGCAATTTCAAACTGCACACATAGCAATTGTATGGGGCGTAGTTCGAAACCGCACCCCATACATTTGCCCTTTACATTTGTGGGGCGCATTTTGAAACTTCGTCAAATGTTATGGGCGCAGTTTGAAACTGTGTCCCATACAAATGTATTGGGCGCAGTTACAAAATGCGCTCATAACAAATGTTATGGGAGCAGTTCCAAACTGCACCCCATACAATTAATAAATGCAAAATAATACGAATCATTGTTTTTGTAAGGACTTTGTTTTTTTTTTCTGGGCGCAGTTGCAAACTGCGTCCCAAAAAGAAACATTCTCATTCACAGGTGCGTATTTTTCTATGGCACGGTTTGAAGGTGCGCCCCATAAGGACACACAATCATTCACGGGTATGACTTTTTTTTGGGTTGCAGATGTAAACTGCGCCTAAAAAAAGAAACATACTCATCCACAAGTTTGTGTTTTTTCTGTTGCGCAGTTTGAAGGTGTGCCCCAAAAGAAACACAATCATTCACGGGTATGTGTTTTTTTAGGACACAGTTGCAAACCGAGCCCTAAAAAAACCCATACCCGTGAATGATTGCGTTCATTATATTAAGAGTTCAATCTCTTCCTTTCTATCTCGAATCTCACTATCTGTGCTGAGCTCTCTCGCACTCTCTCAGATCTCATCGCCATCACATTCTCTGCCTTTCTCCCACTCAGTTCTTAGCCTCGCTCTCTCTCTCTCAATGTCGGGATCTTCATCTGCAGGATTACTATCAATCGATGAAATTATGAGGTGCATCCCTTAGACCGTGTTGAAATCTGTATATACGATGATAGACTACTTTGGTTACAAAGGCATTTTCTATCGATTATGAGGGTGTATGAACTGGCCGATGAAGATCGATCGTGAAATCCTGCGGCTTTTGCACTAGCCGTTTTGGATGCACTCCCGTTTCCCTTTGAAGAAGTAACCCATGACCACTATGGGGAAGCAAATCGTCGTCTCCACTTCTTTCAATCTATGGATCTTCTTTCAGGTCGCAATATCGAGTACTCTGCAAGCTCTCTTTACCGCATCTTTATGCACCGTCGGACTTTGAACCATCTCGAACTCACTTGAGATACTGCGCTAGATTATGAGGCCATTGATTCAATTACAGAGCGGATTAATTCTGTTACTGCGGAGCTAAGTAACGTAGAGGATTTATTTTTGAAATTTTAGTAATGAATTATGCCATTGTTACTGTTCTTTATATCTATTTTGTTTGCGTGATTCTCGTGTATGTTGTGGATGGGTGTACCATGTGTGTGTAATATATCGTGTATGAACACGTGTTTGTGAGAGAGAATCAACGTTTGAATTAAAATGAATTAAAGTGTTATTTTGTAAAGAAATAATCGGGAAAAATCGGACAACGCCTCCTTTGTAAATTTTGAATAAAATTCATGTACAAGCATAGTGAAATAATAGCATCCACAGACGGAGTTAACTCAACGCCCAAATGACGGAGACTCAATGCTCAAACGGCAGAGACACAATCCACGCGCAATATATGACGCCCAAACGGCGAAGAACAATAAGCCAAAAACATTAAACAATGTAAAATAAATAACGAATTCATCCCAACACAATACAACACGAACACTCATGGCAATCTAACGAAGTCGTCGCACCATCCCAGGTGTCCTCCTCTTCGCTACAAGACGTTAAGACTGTGACGGTCCGGCTTCGTTGGCAGCAGGCGGCTGAGACGGCTCTGGCTATGATGGTCTATGCTCGTACTCATCGGGATGCTGAGACGGTGCCGGCTGTCTTCGTCTACGTCGTGCATACATGATAGGAATGGCAGGTACGGATATAGCTGGTGGAGGCACGGATGATGTAGGCACGAGTGGTTGGGGCACGGATGGTGCGGGGACGGGTGGTGTAGGCACGGGTGGCGAGGGCAAGGGTGGTGCACGGACGGGTGGCGGGGGCAAGGGTGGTGCACGGACTGGTGGCGGAAGCACGGGTAGTACAGGCACGACCGGTGGACGTGTGAATCTGTGCGTCATCATCACACTCCTGATCAGGGACTTGATGTTCATAAAGCTGCTCGCTGAGTCCCTGGTGCCACTAATACCCTTATCAGCTATATCCTCCAACACGTAAATGGTATGGACCTATATTGATGGTAAATAAAATAATGAATTTCATAAAAATAAGATTTTAGTTTTAAAAGGTTTGATATAAACTTACCAAATCTCCCCCTATCGGTCCTTAAGGCGTATATAAGGTGGGCGGAGGGACGGCTGTGATGACGAATTTGCGGGTAATCATCCAATACCAGGAAAGGTACCGATCTATCGATATACCTGGCTGTATCTCATCGGCTATGTGGTGTACCCGATCTTACCATCGACCCACCCAAATCTGATACTCCACGAGCCAAAAATCCCCAACCAGCGCTCCACCCTGTCGCGATGTCTGCTCCACCGCGCCTGGTATATGCTATCTTAAATCGACCTGACGGAGAACACGGTCTGGCACGTTCATCTGAATAACATCGTTGCAGACGATCGGCGTTCACGCACGCCAGAAGACGGCGCCTGCCAAACATAATGGATATAGAGTGGCCATCAGGTCACGTGTGTACGGTGTCCACGTAATTGCTGCCTCCTCCATGACATCGAATTCATTGCGGTAGAAACAGAGGCTGCGATCCGGTGTCACATCACATGAACTGGGTACATTCCACCTACATAGAGATTACACACAAGTTAATATTCCAAAAAAAACTTGAAATTTGAAATATGCGTATAGTTTCAAATACTTACTGGCATCCATATGGACTTTGGCCATCTAAAACGAACCGTGTCCTAATGGTCGGACGACCAATAGAGAGATATGTCCATGACCATATCTGAAATACAATATGATAGAATTACATTTTACGTTGAATATCAATTTAATTACGAAAAATTAGTAGAATGCGGTTTTAAGTATTGTATACCTGAAGAAGCGTCAAACAGCCCCCAAAACTCTTTTGCTCCATCAATGCATCCATCTTCAGCCTGCTGTAGAGGAATGACAGAACTGCACCCTCCATGATAAAGTGGCACACTGGTCAGGATCAGCTAAAAGAGGTAGCCAGGCAAGACTAACTCTGCTCTTGCTCCTATTCGGAAACAAGCGAACCCCAATCTGATGTAAAATGTAGGTTCGTGCATGCCGCTCGATCACTACGGGGATAGTATCCAAGGCAGGCTCAGCACTAAACGCCTCCTTCAGCCAACTCAAGTGGATGCTATTGCCTCTCCTCTGGCCAATAGGCGGAATCCTACCCAACAAGCCGGGACACAAGTCTGACCAATCGTTACTGTACTCCACAGCAACCACCTCTCCGTCTATAGGCAGACCAAGCAGCACAGCGACGTCCTGAAGGGTGATAGTCATTTCATCAACTCTAAAATGAAATGTGCAGCTCTCTTGTCTCCATCTATCTACGAAAACCATAATCAAGGCTCTATCCAGACGTATATACTCTAATCTGGATAGAAGGTGAAAGCCTGCCCGTTATAGCTCAGCCTATACACGGGCATCTCCAGCTGGGATCCAACTGCTCTGGACTAAGTGGTCAACGCATGTAATCACCTGATCACTCTTCCAATTACAAAAAGAGGATTTGTATCAGTAATAAATAAATAACATATGTAATTAAAGAAAATAAAATTACAAAGTTTTACCTGTACTACTGCGGCGTTGGCCGACCTGTGGTTAGCTTGCAAGTATAGAACACTCGTATCTATAGGTCAAGAATCCATAGGTATATCTGCACAATGAAAAAGTCGAGTTATATTATCTTTGAAAAAATGAGCATGTATAACAAAGAACGTATGTGTGCGTGTATGTGTGTGTAGATGTATATTTGTTTTTTGTGGTTGGATGTGTGTGTTTATGTGTGTGTGTATGCATGTGTGTGTATTTCAAAATATAGGCAGAGATTGCCAATGGTGACGTGGGGATGGAGGATTTTTGCATTGTGCCTTGTTATGACCATACTCATTGCAGATGCTGCATTTATTTTGCCTACGTATTTCTCGTAAATCATCCATAATACCTTTGATACGAGTAGAACGTGGTCATCCTGCTTGTCTCCTACAGATAGACGATAATATCATTGGACTATTGTATACCTCCCAATATCGGTTATCGGGTACAGGATCGAACAACGAGGTATAAACAGCTTTGTATTTGGGGACAGAATACCACTTTGAAACAAGATCGTGATGTGCAATGTTCCATCCACGCTCTGCTCGTGTGCATGCTGAAATTACATGTGAACAAGGCAACTTTTGCAACTTAGAAATATTGCACGTACAACTGCAGTTCCTATCGTCGATGACTACGTCGTAATTTTTTTCCATCTTTGTCAATCACCTGCTATTCGGACTGGTTGAACCCCACGATCCAAGATGCCTGGCATCAATAGCCCTTTTTGTTATTAATTGTTCGAATTCAGGACATAACTTTGTCGTCAACTCTTGTCCCTCCTGACGTCGTGCAAAGGAGTATTTGTTCGCCCTGTAAAAAGTCCATCCTACTAAGGCTTGAATAGGCAAACATCGAGATCTTTTTAAGACCCCGTTAAAGATTTCTGAAGCATTCGTAGTCATCATGCAAAATCATCTACCATCATCTTTCGAAAGAGCCCATCTTATTTATTAATTTTTTAGACTACTTTCAATCCAAGCATCTTCTCTTGGACATATACGTTTAAGTTCCTCTCTAAGCTCTGTATAGGTCAGGTCATCTGGTGCATATGCAATTTGAGAGAATAAACTCTGCAAGATTTTGCCAGTAAATCTAGCAGTTGAGAAGTTGGCTCTGAAATGACGCATATAATAACGATGACTATGAGGTTCTGGTCATGATCTTCGTAATGTCGTTGGAATCCCTTTCATCCGGTCAGATATGAAGGTAATATGCTTTTCCCGTATGGATGGAATGTAAAGATGAATGCAAGTAATGAACCGGTCCCAACTTTTAGTGGTTTCACCTCTAACTACAGCATATGCCAAAGGATAAAGGCCATCATTTGCATCGGCCCCGGTAACAACGAGCAAAATCCCTTTGTATCTGCCGTGTAAGTGGGTCCCATCAATAATGAGAATGGGGCGACAATAAGCGAAACCATCAATGGCCGGTCCGAATGCCCAAAACGCACTGGTAAAATATCCCATTCTTTCTGACATTGAAGAGTCGGTTATCTTGAAAATAGTCCCAGGATTAGTAGATTTGATGGCGGCAAGATATCATGGCAAATGTTCATACGAATCTTTCCAATCTCCGTATATTTTAGACAATACCTTGTTCAACGCATTCCATACCTTCAAATAATTTATTTCAATGAATAATGTATCTTTTATAAGCATTTGAATTATTTTGGGGGTCAAATCGACATCCGCTTTCACAAAAGGCAATATCTTGTTACATATGAATGTATAAGTGACCTGTTTATGATTTGAATTCACTACAGAATTCACACAAGTATTGTTCCTGCCAAAATTTTTAGCTTAGAGCTTGCTGTTCCCTTATAAAAATAAAGGGAAATCTCCACGTGTTAAACACGTGCGTTCACATGCAAAGCATGTAACTATCATCTCAGACAGGATTAAATCCTATGGTGGCGTCGCACGTGAAGTTCACGTGGGCGTCTATGTGCAAAGCACATGAGTGCCTGTTCCCCTAATATTTAAACATAATAAAAAGTGCCAAGCTCTGTTAAATTTTAATGAGGCAGCGCCTCATGTGCTCCCCACGAGTGCACCAGCACCAGTGCCAACCCCTTAGGATTAAATCCTACGGTGGCGCCGCACATGAAGCCCATATGGGCGCCAATGTGCAAAGCTCAGGAGCGCCTATCATATATAAGAATTAAATTCCTAAGTGGCGCCCACGTACATAACACGTCAGCGCCGGCGCCCAAATTAAAAGCAAATAGAATTAAATTCTATATGGGAATATTTTCCTAAAAATGGGGATACTCTCTGTTAAACAGGGCTGCTGGATCAAAGATCCAATGGTGATGATAAATCATCAAATAATAGAATAAAATTCTATCAAGAGAAAATATTTCCCTAAATTTCCTAAATGAATAGGGAATTGTTGGATCAAAGATCCAATGAGATGGAAATTTTTTCCCTATATCTTTTTAAACAAAAAAGATTGCTCTCTATAAAACAGAGAGCCATTAGATTAAAAATCCAACGGTGATTAATAATCACCATTTTACAGAATAAAATTCTGTATATGGCAGAATATTTCCCCAATCATTTTAAAAACAAGAACAATATATTCTGTAAAACAGAAGTCCTTGGATCAAAGATCCAATGGTAGGTAAAATTCCCCAACTCAATTTTGAGTTTGATTAAATAAATTGGAATCTCTCAATGGGAGATTTTCTCAAAACCAATTAACAACTTGCCTCCACTATATAAAAGACCCGAGAATTAAAGTCTCACATATATACACAGAGAGACACAGATAGAAAGACAAGGAAGAGCGAGAGAAGAACACAATACAGAGAGAGATAGAAGGAGGGAGGAAAAAACCTCGTAAGCTTCTGCAAAATACAGAAAGCTTCCAAAAAGAACAATAGAGAATTCAATTCTCAAAGAAGAAGAGTTTCATTCTCTAAACCCTAGGTAAAGAAACCACAGAGATCAAAACATCTCCTTTACCTGTCATAGCATATCTAAGGGTACAACCTTTCTCGAGAACTTGGTTCTTTCTCCGGATCTGAGATCCACAAGACAAGTCTTCCATAAGTTGAGAACTTAATTCTCATCGAGAAGATCTTGTTCTTAAGAATCAAAGATTCAGGGAAGAACAAATTTAAAGAGAAAGAATATGGAGTCCATAACAATCCAGGAATTTAGTTCCTTCAAATCAAGAACTTAGTTCTTAAAGAACATGATCCCAGATCCTCAAAATAATGATCTTGGTGATCGTTAATGGTCAAAATACCATTAACAGAGATTTAAGTTCTCTAAAAAATATCAAAGAGATTAAATCTCCATATAAAAGAAACTAGCGCCTCACGTGTTTCCCACATGGGCGTCCCTTCTTTAACAGCGCCTAGCACCTCACGTGAAACACACGTGGGCGCCATATAAAAAGTGCTTATCACTTCACATACAGCCAAAATGGCTGAGTGCTTAGCATTGATTGGGCAGCGCCCAGAGCCTTACGTGTTCTTCACGTGGACGCCACCAAAAAAAAGAAGAAGAAAGAAAAATGCTTAACACTCCTCATACAGCCAAAATGGCTGAGTGTTCAGCGCTTATTGGGCGGCGCTCATAATTAAATGCTTCACATGACACCCATGTGAGTGACAGAGCGTCAAATAAGTGCTTAGCACTTTTGCATAAAAAGAAAAGGGACTGAACAGACAGAGCCCAAATAAGTGCTTAGCACTTTTGAATGAAAAGGAAAAGAGTGGGCAGACTAAGCCCAAATTGGCTAAGTCTCTGAAGTTTCTTTCAGCTGAGCCAAAATTCTCTTTTGATAGATCTTTAGTAAAAATGATCCTTAAAAACATTGTTAAACTAATCTTAGTCTCAAACATGACTAATGATTTCTTATTGATGATATCCAAAATGATACTCACCCCATATCTCCTAAGATAATCTTAGTCTCAAATATGACTAACGATTCTTAGGTCCATCACCCCTTTCCTATAAATATGGGATTTAGTTCAAGGGTACATCTTTCCACGCATCTGATATATGTCATTGTAATTCATTAACGTCTTCAGAGTGGCGGCGGGTCCCGACAACCAACAACTCTTTTCATTCTACATTGATGCACTTCCAAATTGATGTGCACACCTCAAATCGGATCACACCCAAAATTGGACGCATTCCATAGCACCATCGTTCACTCTGCCACGTAATAAATACACGTGCGCGCAAGATGGACATTGGACTGAAATGTCCTTAAACTAATATTTGCCCCAAATATGGTGATAATGGACCGAAACGTCCTTAAACTAACATTCGTCCCCAAAACGGGAATGTTGGACCGAAATGTCCTTAAACTAATATTCGCCCTAAATACGGCGATGTTTGATTGAAATGTCCCTAAACTAAAATTTTTCCTCAAACATGGCGATAATGGAATGTGATGTTCTTAAACTAAAATAATTGAGCTTAAATGCTCATATATTTTAAGTCGATCTTAATCTCAAATCAGATTAACGGTCCTTAAATAAACCCAAGCCCAAATCTAAAATATACGGATTTGGACTAATCCGCGTCCTACGGGCGACGACACAAACTAGTCTCCGTATACAATCCACGGGCAACCAAAACAAATAAAAACACACACGACACGAAGTGAACTTCCGGAGCAGAAGAAAGTGGTTATCGCAATGCAGTAACATAATTAACTGCAGGAGCTTGCGCCTGCAGGGAAGAAAGTCCCCACAATAAAAAACCCCTCATAAAATGAGGGAGAATCTGATAAAGTCTGCTAAAACGGTTGAATCTGTCTAAACCTCCGATGTATGGTGCCATAAATCAACTTGGTATCTGTTCCCTTATAAAAATAAAAAAGGGGGGAGAAACAGAAAGAGGAAAAGAGATGAGAAAATTTTTCCTAATGGCGCATCGCGTGCCCACACATGATGCGCCTTGGAGCAAAGATTATAGGCATTGCGTTTAACAATTAAGGCTGCAATTGAGTATATATACAAAGTATATAGGCGCCTTCCTAAAACAAATAACAGGCCAGAGAAGCTCCTGTGTCAGCACGTGATGCCCTTTGTTGGGCTTAATTTCGTGGGGGTCACGTACCACACGTGACATTTCTGAACATCAGCTTACGTGCTAACACGTGATGCCTTTTCTCTGGGGCTGCTGCATGTAAGCAAACCGGTATAATTCTATGGGGGGTCACGTGCTACACATAAGGGTTTATAATCACCTTCCAAGCTAACAGAATTAAATTCTAAATAAAAGGGATCAAAAGCCTCTTTGGAAAATATTTCCTTAAATCTTTCTGAATAAGAAAGATTACGCTCTGTAAAATATAGCACTGTTGGATTAAAAATCACCAAGTTACAGAATAAGCTCTGTATGGGAAAATATTTCCCCAATCTTGTTAAAAACAAGAAAAATATTTTCTCTAAAACATAAGTCCTTGGATCAAAGATCAACGGTGAATAAAATCCCAAATCGATTAAAAAACTCAATGAGAGATTTCCTTAATTGAATCAACAAATCTACCTCTACTATATAAAGGACCCAAGGCTTCAAGTCTTGCAGAGAAGAGACCCCTCATAAGATTGGAGAAAACGAAAAAAAAGAAGAGGAGTTCTCTTTTAAGAAAAGAAAACCTAGGTAAGAAAAAAGACCTAGAGACCATTTTATCTCTTCTTCGCCATTTCAAGAGCTTAACTCTTTCAAAAAAGAACTTAGTTCTTTCTCTGGTTGAGGTCTGCAGAAGCAGATCTCCCCACAAGTTGAGAATTTAATTCTCATCGGGGAGATTCTGTCATGCAGTCCCAAAACTTAGAGGAAAGAACTAAGTTTGAAGAATTTAATTCTTCAAAAAGATATAGGAATTTAATTCCTTTGACAAAACTAGGGTTTAACCCTGCATAAAAAAACAACTGAGATCGAGCCACGTGTTCCCACGTGACCCCTTTAAAACAAGTGCTTAGCACTTATAAAAGAAAAAGGGAATAATCACAAAGACAATCCCCATTTTAGGGCGCCTCATATGTTCCCACATGATCCTCAAACAGTTACCTAACACTTACATGGAAAAGGGGAAAACTCCAAAGACATCTATCACATTTTGAGCACCTCACGTGTTTGCACGTGAGCATTATATGAGCTAAGTGCTTAGCACTTATAAAAGGAAGAGGGAATAATCCAAGGAGGCAGTGCCTAACTCTGGGGCGCCTCACTTGTCCACACGTGATGGCCACAAGACTTAAGTGTTTAATACTTATATATATAGACAAGGATTTGAACCCAAGGGCACCACACCAACTTTCGGGTGCCTCACGTGTCACACGTGAGCGTCTCAAGTTTCAGTGTTTAATGCTGCTTTGGAGACTCACGTGAGAGCACATGAGCACCGAATATATATTAGTGTTTAACACTATAAGAAGCCAACTTCAGCCCCAAATTGGCTAAGTCCTCTTGAGATTAAAACGTCTTGGATCTCCAAATAGACCGAGCCTCTATGCTCATGATTTCCCAATTGACCAGAACGATGTCCATCACACATCTCCTAAGTTGATCTTAGTATTCCAAAAATGATTAATGATTCACAGATGGTCCACCATGATCTCTCCCTTCAATCTGGAGTTTGGTTCAAGGGTACATCTCTCCATATCTCTGATACGTGTCGTTGTAATTCCTCAACGTCTTCAGAGAGATGGAGGGTCCCGACAACCAACAGCTCTTTTGATACATTCCCAAACCTATGAGCACATCCCTTAAACTAGCTATGGACCGAAACGTCCTTAAACTAAACCCTCACCTTAAAAATGGTGATCTGCGGACCGTAATGTCCTTAAAATAACGATGGACCGAAACATCCTTAAACTAAAACAATAGAGCCCAAATGCTATCTTGTTGGGTCTGAATGATCCCAAAATCCTATTGAGTAGATCTTCTAAAAATAGACTAACGTATCCTCAACAAATATTTAAGTTGATCTTAATCTCAAACGAGATTAACGATCCTTAAACCAAACCAAACCCAAATCTAAGAATATACGGATTTGGACTAATCCACGCCCTACGGGCGACAACACAAATTAGTCTTTGTATACAATCCACGGGCAACCAAAAATAAAACAACACACACGATACAAAGTGACCTTCTGAAGAAGGAGAAAGTGGTTATCGCTACGTGGTAATATAATTAACTGCAGGGGCTTGCGCCTGCAGGGAAGAGCGTCCCCATAATCAAAAACCCCTCGCAAACGAGGGGGGATCTGACGAAGTCTGCTACAACGGCCGCATCCGTCCAGACCTCCGATACACGGTGCCATAAATCAACTTGTCTTCTTTCGGAGAAATGGACGGATAAATCCAAATAGCATCTGCCCCCAAATTCAGGCAAGACGTTTGTCTTCCCGGCTTTCGGCGGTAAACAGATTCTGGCACGCCCGATGGGACCTTTTCCTCTTTCCATTCCATACTTCGTGTGTCGTGTTCGCGAACGAATCACGGTTTAATATGGTTGCCCCTGGATTTGAGGTACTAAGATTTGGTGTCTTGCTCCTATGCAGAAGAGAAGATGACATCGATGGCTTCCAACTGCACCAATTGCAATAGCTACTCCCACTCCGTCCCTGCTGGAGGAGTGACCTATGGGCCCCATGCGGCCTCCATCTTTGCAATGCCAATGGAGCAGGTGACTCAGGCCACCACTGGATTATTCTTCGGGACCATTCTCCTGCCAATGAGCTTCAGTGCTTCAGCGCCGTTACAGGAAGCTCCGAAGAAGTCGGTCTTCTATCGACTTGCAACTACCATGGCCCCTCTCAACGGGTCGTCCAATTCCAGCGCTTCAGTCTTCGACAGGCTGAGCCACAGCTCGAGTGGGTCCGCCAAGAGGCTCGCGATACCTGAAGGGGTGATCCCGAAGTGGATAGCCATTCCAGCTCCAGCAGACGAAGTCGTCAAATGGGCTTCTCCTATTAAAGGATCGGTCTTCACAAGACTGGCCGTTCCAACTCCCGCTTCGGGCGAAGTTATCAAGATTGCTTCCCCTACCAATAAATCGGCCTTCGACAGATTGACTGTTCCCTCTCAACGGACGTCAGTCTTCAATAGGTTGGCCCCGGCGCCAACCCCTAACTAGAGTAGAGGGCATGATAAAATTGCTTCCACAACAGAGGTGGTCCCGTCTGCACGATGTGCTCGACGTCGCCACTGGCGCCGAGTGAGGAAAGCTGGGGACAGTTCCCCCTCTGGACTTACCCTACCAGCTCCAACGGTGGAAATCGACGCTACTGTTCCAATTGGGAACAGCTTTGAACTGCTCAGGAGCGTGCGCAAAAACTCTCCAACCGCCATATTGAAGAAGTCTTCTCCGCCCATCAAAAGCATGAAACAGGAAAAGCCAGAACAGCCTTCTCAGCGGCTGTCCTCCAAGATCCATAGAGTCTGGCGGAAAGTCCAAGACTCTGTAATTGACAAAGAATACTCTCGCCGACCGAAGAAAACAAAGGCTCGGCAAGAGGATGACCATCTCGCCATCATACCACGGAAGATATCATCTGCATGGGTGCCTGCTACAACGGCCCTCTTAACTTTGGCCTCCCACAAGAAGAGAAGGCCGGAGAATCAATCAACACCGGCGATAAATTCTGAGCGTGATGGGTCCAAATGCCCTAAGTCTGGGAGATGGTAGTGCACACGGTGTACATGGCTTCCGGCAAAGAGGAAAGCTGTACTTCTGCGGGTCATCGACCACTTACACAGTCCATGACAAAGGCTCAGGAGAAACAACAAAAGCTCCAGGATATGCTGACATAGATGGCTGCACTCACTGGGCAGAAAAAAAGTCCGGAAGCATCGTCTGAGCAGCACCAGGAACAAGAGACCGACACCGAGTTCTTGCGGAGGGTGTTAGAGAGAAAGGATAAGGAGGCCGCGGAACAGGCCACTAATATGAGGCAGATGGCGCTTCTGTTCCAAGACATGGTCGGGATGATGATCCAGCTGGAACCTCCAGCTGAAGACCCTCCGATAATCATCGAAGAAGACAGAGGGGAAACGTCAAACCCTCCTCCGGCTGTCTCAGTAGCCCAAGAAGAGACAATTTCCAAGGGTACCCTTAATAACTACATAGCTCAATAAATACGAGCTCATCAAGCGAGTGAAGCGGCCGGCCAAGTCGTCAGAATTGGGCGACCTTATCCTGGCTGGTACGATCAAATTAAGTACCCGCCGGGATATACGATCCCTAAGTTCTATGTGTATAAGGGGACGGGCAATCCACACCAGCACGTTGCTCAATTCAGAGCTTTGTATGGTAATACCGGGGGCGATGACAAACTGTTGCTTTGCCAATTTGTTGGCAACTTGTCGGAGACAGCATTTGAATGGTATTCCAAGCTCCCGAATGATTCTATCAAAACATTCACGGAGATGGAATTACTATTCACGCAGCGGTTCGTAAGCACAAGCGAGCGTACCCCAATCACGGCATTAATCAATGCCAGAGTGAATCCGGGAGAGACCTGGGTTCAATACGCGATTCGGTGGCGTAACCTATGGTCAAAATGTGAACAACGCATAGAAGAAGCTTCTGCTGTGGGCATGTTCGTGGGGACCCTTGATCCTCAGGCAACTATATCCTAATTTATGATGTTCTTCAAGCCGACCACTTTCCAGGCATTGATTGATAAGCTGGCCTAAATGGACCAGATGGGCCATAGGCCGTCCTCTTCAAAAACGGATCTCCGGAATGAAAAAGGCAAAGGGAAATCGACCTTCGTCGCCAACGATCAACAACAACCGAGTGACCCGAAATCGGTTGCTCACCAAAACAATAAACCAAGATCTCTTGAAGAAAATTTGAGACGTCCTTACTCGTTCCCCCGGGATAAAA
This sequence comes from Agapanthus africanus, assembly GCA_030015575.1. Taxonomy (NCBI): domain Eukaryota; kingdom Viridiplantae; phylum Streptophyta; class Magnoliopsida; order Asparagales; family Amaryllidaceae; genus Agapanthus; species Agapanthus africanus. Next base: position 971,829,601 of record CM057337.1, read on the forward strand.
CGAGGAGACTATTCGAACTAGCAGTGCGCAACAAGCTCATCACTCTGTCGGATCCGAGATGCCCACTGCAGCCTGGCGACGTCAAATATCTCAATTACTGCCCCTACCACAGAATAATGGGCCACCCAATCGAAGATTGCTCTGTCTTCAAAAACTGGGTTGAAGACCAATACCAACAGCAAGTTCGCGCTGTCCGAAAACTGGAAGATAAACCCGCCGCAGTAGTATGCTCCTAAAAAGGTGGATATGTCGGGGGCATCGTGCTCATTTATAGAGGAAGCTCCGTGGAAAGTCTTCCTTTCAGCTAAAACTAAAAGAATGCTGAAGGATCTTCAAGAGTTTCCGGCAATCAGGTGGAAAAACCCGCTAGAGCCTGAGATTATTGACGGGATGCTTAAACCGCGCCCAACACCGAAAGCTGGTAACGATGGGCAAAACCTCCATGCCAAGCCTTCGAAGTCTTCGAAGAAGAAGAAGAAGAAGACCAAGAAGCCTGCGCAGCTCGACGACAATCGTACAGATCTGCAAAGATACATTGACGCGTTGGAGGAATACAACCAAAAAGCGCGAACCCCAGTCACACTGGAAGAATTCCTCAAGCATATTCTTGAGAACAGAGACAGTGACATTGATGAAGTAGACGACTCGTGATTGAATCTTCTTTGTTGTATGGAAAATGTTTAGTGTTCACAATCAAAGAAATTTATACCGCAATCAATTAACGGTGTCGATGTAGCGCGTTAATGAATACAGATCGTCCACTGAGAAAGTGTGATTTGTTCGTTATCGTTTTAGTTGAGTTGAAAATTAAAAGATAAAAGAAATTGCAAGAAAATTGATTCAATATTTGTGAAATTTAGTTTCAAGAATCATCAAGAAATAGATCTAAAATCAAGAAATACTAAAGATCAAGAAAATGTCCAAATCGTTTGAATTATCAAGATTTGTAAAGAGACTTGTAGGAATCGATCCAATTGATAGTGATGATGAATGCTTATGATTACAAATTCTTATCTATTGAAGATTTGTTGCTAGATCGATGACAATCAACGAGGTTTAGGGATCTATTGAAGAAACTAGGGTTTTTTCATCATCATCCCTCATCCTTTCGTTAATTAGCATTCAAATTCTAACTTCTAGGAAATTCAATCATCGATCGTTGATCTCTAATTTGGAGCGAAAACATTCAAGAAAGTATCTCGTTCAAAACTAGGTCATCGTTGATTCAATTTCCTAAAGTTTACAAAACTCATAAGACTTAAGAATCGTTCAAGGATTTAATCATCATCATCTATCTATTTTCTCGATTCCTCCACAAGCGAAGTTTTCACTCAAACAACATGAAAAAGAAAATAATCAAGAATCGATAACTCTTCATAATGCTCAATTGTAAAGAAGAGCAAGATCAAGAATTTTCACCTTTCATTAATCGACGTTTCGTTACAATACACTCAAAGATTACAAGATTTGAGGAGGAACTAAATCGTCGAACTAGCTACGCATTGTCTTCTTGAGTCGCGGACCGTCGTGGATATCTTGCTCGGATGAAGATCGGCGTTGCTTCAAAAGTCTCGTTGAAGGCTTGCTTGAATTGATACTCGATGGATCTTGATTTGGCTTTTTGAAATGGATTTGGGGCCAGGGTTTTGAGTTGCAAGTTGTGTCACTCAACTTATGGAAATTTGGCTCAATATTCAACAACCGAACCCCCACAAATGAAGCCCTAGACCCCTTTTTATAGTTTTCCCCTTTAGCTTCCCCTAAAAGCTTGGTTGTTATGTGGCTTGTATAAGAAGCTAGAGTAGAGAAGTTTCTAGATTAAGGTAGTTAGCTAACTTGCATGAGAAGCCTTGCTGTTGGAGGAAAACTTCTGGAGATTTGAAGCGTCTTGAAGAAGTTTGGACGTTGAAAGGGGGCTTCTGGAAAAGGTTTCTACCGCCGACGAGTCGACTCGGCCGCAGCTCCGCGGCGGATCGGCCTGACTCGGCCGCGGATCCGCGGCCGTTTGATGGACTCAGTGCACGAAATTACCAGTGTTGTTTCATGTTGGCTTTATGGCACTTTCCTGATGTCTGGAATATTTTTATACTTTCTTATTTACTGCCAGATCACAAGTCTTGGACTTGATGCGTTTTATCAGCACTTTTAGCAGTTCCGGCTCTTTACCTGGAGAATTTCCTGCACACAATCTCGAGACAAGGATTGATATATACATATCAATGCAAGTAGTAATAAACACTTAATTTCCCTTTAGAATGTCGATTATAAGTATAATACAGGTTATTTGGTATTTTCCGGATGAATTCGTAATCTGTGTTATAATTACAATAAACACCTATATATGAATGATAAGAGTAGGGAAATTAACGTGGTGAGAATGCACTATTTTCGACTGATCAAATTCTCCCAAACTTAATTTTGGTCGTCTCGAGCAAACGCCATTTATTTTTATTTAAGAGAAGGAGAAAATATAAAAGAAAAAACTAACCAGCACACTTTTGTAGGCAACACGATTGCACTGAGCACGTGCAACAAGCTTTTAAAGCTCTAGGTGTCCCTAGTAGGAGGAGTGTTGTCTCCTGAGGGTTTTCAGCGGATTGCACCCACAAAATCCCATAATAAAAGGAAGACTGTGAAAGTTACATATAAAGATAAGAATTGTAAAAGAAAGACTTTGAAAATTAGAATTTTCAACTAATACTAGCTTTTCGGTTGTCATGAACCCTATCTTAATAGTCATGAAAACATGTTAGAAATCCATCATCCCTCAATAAAATATCGCCTTTATTCTTCATTCCTACCTTTCTTCCAAACATCGATCATATAACCCTACGTGTGTGTAAAGAACATTCTTACACTCGGAGAATTCAATTCAAGCTATCATACTCTTGTCCATTGACCTCAGTACTTTTTAATTGATGAATATTTAGATGGATTTGCTCACACATTTTTCATGCGATCGTTAATACTTCTTGAGGTACTAACCGATCGATTACTCATGTGCTTGCTGATTAGGTGTATTTAATATTTTCCTCATCTTGCACCACTTAAGGCTTAGCAGTGACTCCTAAACCAGTTGGTCTAAGGCACTAGGTGATGAAGCACCCTCGCTATATTTTTTTATTGCTGCCTTGGTGATAACAAAACCAGTGTTCATTTTTCTTTTCACCATTTTATCTTTTATTTTCCATTTATTATTTCCTTTATACTTTGGCTTTTAGACAAGAGCATTTCAAGGTATCCTCTACTATCCTGAGTTTCAAGACGTGTGTAAGTGCATATAGTAGGGTATCAACATTCAAATGTTTGGCTTCCAGAATAGAAACTATTTTTCAGACTTATTTTTATTCTCAGATTAGTGACTTCTTTCATCTTACTAACCCTTTGGACAACGGCTCATAATTACTTATTACTAGTTTCGTTTAAGAAAACTTCTAATTTTCTTGGTTTTCTTAAATTTTTCTAATCTTTTGGATGCAATTTTTCACTATCTAATCTTTTATTATAAAATTAAATATTAAATATTTTTATCTTTTAAATTTTAAAATTTTTATATGTTTTAAGTGTTTTGTGCTTATGCAAAGTATGATGCAAAATGATGCGCAAATAAGCACAAACCTCCCCCAAACTTGTTTTCAACAGTGTCCTCACTGTTGCCATCTGCTGGATCACAAAAACCTGTAAGCTTAGGAGGACATTTATTAACTGGGGCAATACATATGATCATGAAAATCTCTCCCAAACTTATTCTTTTTACTCACCTCCATTCTAAAGATGATACAGTATTTTATAAGACATGGAGGTGAGACGGAGGAATTTTAGTCAAGATAAAGTGGCTCCTGTAAAAACAGGAGCTCCTCCGTGGGGTCAGTGGAAAAATACGGTTTTAGTCTATGTCCATTTACTTTAAAAATTGTACCGTTTTCAATATTTTCAAGCTCAACTGCCCCGTGTGGGTATACATACCGCACAACAAAAGGTCATTTCCATCGAGATTTTAGCTTACCCGCATGAAGATGGAGTCGTGAATCATAAAGAAGGACTTTTTGACCAGGTGTAAAAGTTTTTCTCAAAATTTTTTATCGTGAAATACCTTAGCCCGGTTCTTTACAATTACAGCATTATCGTAAGCTTCATCGCGGAGTTCGCTTAGCTCGTTTAATTGCAGCTTCCGAAAGTTGTAGGCTTGATTTAAATCAAAGTTAAGTTCTCTAATGGCCCACATTGCTTTGTGCTCAATCTCGACCGGAAGGTGACAAGCCTTACCAAGCACTAGTCTGTAAGGAGACATACCTAGATCGATTTTATATGCAGTACGGAATGTCCAAAGAGCATCCGTCAATTTAGTTGACCAATCTTTTCGATTTTTAGAAACTGTTTTCTTCAAAATTTGTTTGATTTGTCTGTTTGAAATCTCAGCTTGCCCGCTCGTTTGAGGATGATAGGGTGTAGAAAGTTTGTAGTTGATTGCATATTTCCGCATCAAAGTCTCGAAAGACCGATTACAGAAATGCATCATGTTATTGCTGTAAGTCGATGTAGTACACCCCAGTACTTATGGGGAGGCGGAATTTACAAAAAACTATCAAGTTCAAACGACGAACATCGACTAACCGCAAGAATCGAAGCTAAACCCTAAAAACCGTATTCTTATGAGTTTCTTTACATAAGTGATTAGGGATTATACCTAATGAACCGGTCCTTCTTCTTTATGTCCTCCTTGGTTCTCCTCGGCCTTCTCTAGGTAGTAGACGATCCACCCGAGAGCGAAACTCCAAGCTAAACCTCTAACTTGAGGTAACTAACCAACTTTGATTGCTAATCAAAGATGATTAGAATGATAAAGAGTGAAGGTTATGGATTGTTTAGTCTAACTAATCCTTTGATCTCAACACATGAGGATTAAGGATTAGGGTTAGAAGATGAGAGCTTGAGGAGAGAGAATGTGTGATATGATAATGAGAGAAGAGAGAGAGTGTATCATAATATTATGAAGCATTCTTATTTTCAATAAATCAATAAAGGAAATGAATAAGCATGCTTCACAAAATATCTTATGATGATTCATTAACATGAGTCATTAAGCAATAAATGAGCATTAATGAAGTGAATGAATCATCACTATGACTCACTCTCTTTCCAAAACAAACCTCCTTAGTCACATCTTCTAGAAGCTTCTCGAGTAATTACGAGAACGCCCCTCCGATCCGTAAAAAATACGGAAAAACTTTAGACTGTATAAATCCAATAACCGGATACCAGTAACTGGCTTAAACCAAAGCCGACTGGTAAAATCTGTCCGAAAGTCGTACGCGCGTAAACGCACGTATGCGTCCGAACCCTTTGTCGCAAAACCATGCAACCTCTATATCGTTTCGCCTGGAGTAGGAAACTCTCTGTGTGGGACTCTAGAGACTCGACTACTACGCTGGCAGTGGGTTTAACCACAGACCGCAAGCGGCACTAGCTGTACGTAACGGTCCCCAGGTAGTTGTCGATAAGAAGGCCGATGAGTAAACCCATCCGAACTCCTACTGAGTCTGATGTGACAATCTCCATACAGTCCGGTCCGTTCGTCCATGACTATCGCATATCGGGCCTAGGGGGGCGGCAAGCGTCAGTCCCCTAATAGCGGTATAAGTCGTGTCGGAGTGAAGCCCATTACACCCTGAGAAACTGCTGGAACCTACCAGCAAATCTCGCTTGCCCTGGCCAGGGACTTTGCGTAATGGCTCTCTGACACAGCACGATATCTACTCCCAATACCGGGAGGGACGAATCCTGTCTAACCGCCACTGCCTCCAAGTGCTCGGGACTGCACCCAACTGCTACCTGTTTGCACGACTCCATAGAGCCGTGGTAGGGTAGCAATCTAAGAACAGTGGGACACACTCGAGGCGAAGTAGCAGTGTCAAGTCTGCGGACTACGCTGTACTCATGTCACCTGGGAACTGTTCACTGACGACTGGTATCAAACCAACCAACAGTTCCCTGTGAGTCCTGTCCGGTGTACCCGTAACCTAACGAGCACCTGTATACTATCTCCAGTACGACGTACTGATGGCTGTGGGACAGACCATCTCCCCAACTGGGATGAGAAGCGTACACACTAGTCTACTCCGGAGTATCGATGCTCTGTCTCGATAATCCAACGACCAGGGACCTGAATAAGGATGTGCTTGTAGACTACCCAGCCCCCACTAGTGTGACTGCCATCACAACGCTGGTAGCCAAGCAAGATCCTAAGAGCTCTATCAATACGTACACTCACATATTAAGATAGAAAAACCAAGTAGCATACTACCATGTTTAGCAAGACTGTTATATACATGTGAATATCCCAAGCTTCCATTAAGTAATATACAAGCTAGTATGATACAGTAATGGCCTTCTAGGGCATAAACACTAACAATCTCCCACTTGCACTAGGGCCATGTACTGGCATATCGTAGACCAATGATCTCGAGTAGCCTCTCGAACTGAATCTGAGGAAGGGCCTTCGTGAATGGATCAGCAATGTTCTCTTCTGAAGCAACTCTCCGAACCTCGATCTCCTGACGATCAATGATCTCCCTGATCAGGTGATACCGCCTCAAGATGTGTCTGGACTTCTGATGGGACCTTGGTTCCTTCGCTAAAGCTATAGCTCCGTTGTTGTCGCAATACAGAGGTATTGGATCAACTATGGTAGGAACCACCTGAAGTTCTGTTAGGAACTTCTTCATCCAGACTGCTTCTTTTGCGGCATCGCAAGCAGCTATATACTCCGCTTCCATCGTCGAGTCAGCAACGGTGTCCTGCTTGGAGCTCTTCCAGCACACCGCCCCTCCATTGAGGGTAAAGACATAACCCGACATGGACTTGGAATCGTCCTTATCACTCTGGAAGCCGGAATCAGCAAAGGCCTCCAACCTGAGGTCTTTTCCGCCGTAAACCAAGAACATCTCCTTAGTCCTCCTCAGGTACTTGAGAATGTTCTTTACTGCTATCCAGTGTTTCTCCCCTGGGTCTGACTGATACCGGCTTACCACGCTCAGTGCGTAAGCTACATCTGGTCTGGTACACAACATCGCATACATTATAGAGCCTACCGCAGAAGCGTAGGGTATAATAGACATGCGTTCCCTTTCCAAATCAGTCTTGGGAGACATCTCTTTGGAGAGGGTGATTCCGTGACAAGCCGGTAGATTACCGCGCTTTGAATCTTCCATACTGAATCTTTTCAGTACAGTGTCGATATACCTGGACTGCGAAAGTCCCAACATCCTCTTGGATCTATCACGATAGATCCGGATCCCCAGAATGTAAGAGGCATCACCCAGGTCTTTCATGGAGAACCTGTGTGACAAGAATCCTTTGACAGATTGTAGCATAGGAATATCATTTCCTATCAATAGAATGTCATCCACGTACAAGACGAGGAATACGACACTTCTGGCCACAACTTTACTATATATGCACGGTTCATCTGGATTTTTGATAAAGTCATATTCTTTGACTGTCTCATCAAAACAGATGTTCCAACTCCGCGATGCCTGCTTTAGTCCGTAAATGGACTTAAGCAGCTTGCATACTTTCCCGCTGCTCCCACTCTGATTGAAACCCTCTGGCTGATCCATATAGACGCTCTCTTCTAAATTTCCATTCAGAAAAGCCGTCTTTACGTCCATCTGCCAGATTTCATAATCATGGAAGGCAGCAATAGCAAGAAGGACCCGAATGGATTTGAGCATAGCCACTGGAGAAAAGGTTTCGTCATAGTCCAAACCAGGTCTTTGACGAAAACCCTTTGCAACAAGTCTAGCCTTATAGGTTTCCACCTGTCCATCTACACCAATCTTTTTCTTGAAGATCCATTTGCATCCTATGGGTTTTACCCCATCTGGAGCAAAGTCCAAAGTCCATACTTTGTTGGTGTACATGGACTCCATTTCGGTCCGCATTGCATCTAGCCATCGTACCGAGTCGCCGCTCTGGATGGCCTGCCTGAAGTCAGTAGGTTCATCATTATCTATGATGCAATCCTCTCTATCCCCATCTATGAGAAAACCGTAGTATCTCTCAGGCGGACGAGACGGCCTACTACTCCTGCGGAGGGGTGCGGGAATGTTCTGTTCTTCTTGAACCTCTGGTTCTACCAAACTTTCAGTAGCAGTTTGTGGTTCTGGAATTTCTTCCAGTTCTATTTCGCTCCCACTTATTTCCTTTTCTAAAAACTGATTTTCCAGAAAATGGGCATTACGAGAAACAAAAACCTTTTGTTCCTCTGCGTAATAGAAATAATATCCCTTGGAGTTCTTTGGATATCCCACAAACATACATTTTACTGATCGTGCCTCGAGCTTGTCCACATGCTGCTTTTTAACAAAAGCTGGACATCCCCAAATCTTCATGTGCTGAAGATGGGGTTTCTTCCCAGTCCACATCTGATATGGAGTGGTAGGCACAGTCTTGGTAGGAGCTCTGTTCAGAAGATATGCCGCTGATTCTAGCGCATAACCCCAGAAAGATCGCGGTAACTCAGCATTACTCATCATGGATCGTACCATATCCAATAGGGTTCGATTCCGTCTCTCCGATACACCGTTATGCTGTGGAGTGTATGGAGGAGTAAGCTGAGAGAGAATTCCTTTCTCTTTTAGGTAACCTAGGAACTCGGCACTCAAGTATTCACCACCTCGATCAGATCTAAGTGTCTTTATACTTTTGCCGGTTTGGTTTTCTACTTCATTCTTATACTCTTGGAATTTCTCAAAAGCCTCGGATTTATGTTTCATCAGATAAATGAATCCGTATCTTGAGTAATCATCCGTGAAAGTAATGAAATAGGAATAACCACCTCTCGCATGTGTAGACATTGGACCGCATACATCACTGTGTATGAGTCCTAAGAGCTCGCTCGCTCTTACTCCTTGTCCAGTAAATGGAGTCTTTGTCATCTTTCCTTTGAGACAAGATTAACAAGTGTCATAGGTTTGATATTCGAACGTGTCCAAATATCCTTCTCTATGTAACTTAGTCAACCTTCTCTCATTGATGTGACCCAGTCTACAATGCCATAAGAAAGCTTTATTTAAATCTGGAAACTTTCTTTTTAGTGTGTTCTGGACATTGAAAATTTGGAGTTGGTTTAACACATATATGCCGTTATTTAGAGTACCGGACCCAATCAAACCATGATTTAGGTGGATGTTGACAACATCTCTTACAAACGTGAAATCATAACCTTTATTTGATAACAAGGAAACAGATATGATATTACACGTTAAGCTGGGTACAAAATAACAGTTATGTAAAACCAAAATGTGTCCACTCGTCAATCCTAGGTGATAATCCCCGACGGACGCAGCTCCCACGCTAGCTCCGTTAGCAACCCTGAGGATCATATCACCTTCCTTCAGCACTCTACGGTTTCTCAGTGCCTGCAATGAATTGCAAATATGAGATCCTGATCCGGTATCCAATACCCAGGAAGTAGAGTTGATCGACAGACAATTCTCAATTACAAACACACCTGAAGTCGAAGCCACAGCTTGCTTCGGTTCCTGGTTCTTGGCGTTCCACGCCTTGCAATCCTTCTTCCAGTGCCCTTTCCTGTGACAATGGAAGCACTCATCCAGGCCAACTACCGGTGCTGTAAACTTTTTCTTTCCCTTCTTTCCCACCTTACTAACACCTCCTCTAGGTCTGGGTGCGGCCTTCTTCTTCCTTCCTTTGGCCCTAGCCTTGGACCCGGAAGAAGATGAACCGCCAACAAACATAGCGGGTGTTTCCCTTGCCTTCTGCAAGGTGCCCTCTGCACTCCTTAACATGTTCAGGAGTTCCGCAAGTTCAACTTCTTTTCCTTGAAGATTGAAGTTGAGGATAAACTGGGCGTAGGTGGGAGGAAGGGACTGGAGAACAAGGTCTGTATAGAGCTCATTATCCAAAGTCGTCCCAAGGTCTGCGAGCTCTTCTATATAGCCAATCATCTGTAGGACATGTTCACCTACCGATGACCCGACAGCCAACCTCGCTCGAAACAATTTCTTTGAGGTCTCGTATCTTGCTATACGAGATTGCTCTCCATAAAGTTCCTTTGTATGGAGAAATATGCCATCTAAGGACATATCCTCGTGCCTCCTCTGATGTTCATTATTCATCGAGGCAAGCACGATGCACTTGGCTCTCGCGCAATCTAAATCCCAGGTTTTACGGATTTCCTTATCCGCATTGCTGGATTTGGGACCAAGGGCAGCAGGTGCTGTAGCGGTGAGGACGTACCCCAGTTTGTCATAGGTCAAAGCCATCTTGACATTCCGCAGCCAATCTTTATAGTTTGGCCCCGTCAGTATATTTTTCTCTAAAAGTAACTTAAGTCCAGTCATTTTCAGGGTCGCTGCAATTAGGAGAGAGAGAAGAAAAACTCTTTAGCATGATGCTCTTGCAAGTTTAGAGTGGTTTTTAGTTTATCTAAACTGGATGGCTCCCACTGTTTCTCGAATCCTTCCTCAAACCATAAAAGAAGAATTAGCCAAGACTATTCTCACCGTACAATACTTGCTTAACCGTTCAGCCAGGCCGGTGTCGATACTTCGAGGGAGGTTTTCCAACGCTTTCGCGAAGTTCCTTAATTAAAGAACCTCTTTTCTCTGGGGGCGTAACCCCGCTGACACTTTTCTGGACACCTACTAGGTTTATAGCATTGATCGTTAAGCGACGAATATCCTGATAAGTATCAAGTACTCACAGTAGGATCGGGATCCAAATATCATCGTCTGATAATGTTGTAGGAATGCTACCAACATTCATCAAACTCAAAATGGTATGCATCTCTTTGCAAATTTCAGTTTCTTTAGAAATTCCCGATATAAGTTTTTGCCCCATGCTCTTATGACCTTGGCTTTGGTCAAAATGTCATAAGTCACATGTCAAGTTCTACCCGTCATTATCTTGTCAATTTGAACCCATCCGTATATACCCCTGACTTTGGTCAAATGGTAATACGACTGTCCCAAACCAACTCATCTATCTTATGCAACAAATGAAAACCCAGTAGCTACCAAACACTATGCCTTGACTTTGGCCAAAATGCATAGCTTGAATACTACTGAATACCCAAATGAAATGACGGAGGGCTACGACTGGTTTTGGCGAAACCGTAAACGTAGTGAACTTGATATAACCGAAGGAACCTGATAGCTTTTAAAAGGAGTGGTTAAAGCTCCGCATTTAAAAATATCTGTTTTAAAAATAACCGAGTGGTTTCTTTTAAATTGTTCCAACGATTTAAACTTTGGTTTGTTTTACTTTGCATTATAGATAATGCGTCCCATCATTAACCTATCATTGCAGAAAACAACGAAAATATAACGTCCTCTTATGCCATCCGCATTCGCCACGGGGTCCCGTCATCACCCGTTAGGTTACTTAACTAACGACAGAGCGGGGGCTGGGCTAGCGCGGGTGTAAAACATAAGTGACGTCTAAATAGCTATAGTAAATATAGATATTTTACATTCGTCTGACGCAATGATATTCATTCCAGAACACAGATAAACAATATTGGATTTGCAAGCAATCTGTATTTCTTTTGAGCCTGCAAGAAAAGACAGATTACACAGTTGTGATGAATAGCCGTTTACCCCACCCTCGACCCCTACGGGTACGGCAAACTACCCACCCGGCAGTCTGTGTACCCCACCTTGGGTCAGTCCTAGGAGCAAAAACAGTAAAATGAAATAATACAACGGTGGCTACAACCGCAACCTGGAAGTGCCCCGCGAAAATAATATTACAGCAAATTACATTTACAACAAATGAATAAATCAATAAACCATTGTTAACCCCGGCTATACACCACAACAGTCCAATACAGTTTATATGCACAAACAGATATAACCATTTCAGAAATGTGCAACCCCCTGCCAACCGACATACTAGCAGTTGGGGGAGGTTTACGAACACATCAAACAATCACAGATATAATCCAATACGCAAATACTGTATTTTTCGATCGAATAAACAACTTCAAAATTGCTCCAAAATCTGCTCTGTTAAACAGTAACCTGAGCAATAATTAAATATTCCAGAAAACCCCAAATATCACAGGGGACCCACCCAAAAAACTTGAGCGCATGACTCGGCAACTCGGCCGCGGAAGCGCGGCGGATCGGTGGTATCCGCGGCGCTTCCGCGGCGCTACAGTCGACTCATGTGCTCGAATTTCTTGGGTGTTCTCCTGTGGTCATGTCAAGCTCTCTGAACACTCCAGAAAAATTTTAGGACTTCATTTTCACTCCGACAGAAACTTAACAGAACTAGGGTTTTCCGGGTTCGTTTTTTCGTTCGAAATTCGTACAAATTTGCGATTAAGTTATTTAGTGTTTAGCGAGGCTCTGATACCACTGTAAGTCGATGTAGTACACCCCAGTACTTATGGGGAGGCGGAATTTACAAAAAACTATCAAGTTCAAACGACGAACATCGACTAACCGCAAGAATCGAAGCTAAACCCTAAAAACCGTATTCTTATGAGTTTCTTTACATAAGTGATTAGGGATTATACCTAATGAACCGGTCCTTCTTCTTTATGTCCTCCTTGGTTCTCCTCGGCCTTCTCTAGGTAGTAGACGATCCACCCGAGAGCGAAACTCCAAGCTAAACCTCTAACTTGAGGTAACTAACCAACTTTGATTGCTAATCAAAGATGATTAGAATGATAAAGAGTGAAGGTTATGGATTGTTTAGTCTAACTAATCCTTTGATCTCAACACATGAGGATTAAGGATTAGGGTTAGAAGATGAGAGCTTGAGGAGAGAGAATGTGTGATATGATAATGAGAGAAGAGAGAGAGTGTATCATAATATTATGAAGCATTCTTATTTTCAATAAATCAATAAAGGAAATGAATAAGCATGCTTCACAAAATATCTTATGATGATTCATTAACATGAGTCATTAAGCAATAAATGAGCATTAATGAAGTGAATGAATCATCACTATGACTCACTCTCTTTCCAAAACAAACCTCCTTAGTCACATCTTCTAGAAGCTTCTCGAGTAATTACGAGAACGCCCCTCCGATCCGTAAAAAATACGGAAAAACTTTAGACTGTATAAATCCAATAACCGGATACCAGTAACTGGCTTAAACCAAAGCCGACTGGTAAAATCTGTCCGAAAGTCGTACGCGCGTAAACGCACGTATGCGTCCGAACCCTTTGTCGCAAAACCATGCAACCTCTATATCGTTTCGCCTGGAGTAGGAAACTCTCTGTGTGGGACTCTAGAGACTCGACTACTACGCTGGCAGTGGGTTTAACCACAGACCGCAAGCGGCACTAGCTGTACGTAACGGTCCCCAGGTAGTTGTCGATAAGAAGGCCGATGAGTAAACCCATCCGAACTCCTACTGAGTCTGATGTGACAATCTCCATACAGTCCGGTCCGTTCGTCCATGACTATCGCATATCGGGCCTAGGGGGGCGGCAAGCGTCAGTCCCCTAATAGCGGTATAAGTCGTGTCGGAGTGAAGCCCATTACACCCTGAGAAACTGCTGGAACCTACCAGCAAATCTCGCTTGCCCTGGCCAGGGACTTTGCGTAATGGCTCTCTGACACAGCACGATATCTACTCCCAATACCGGGAGGGACGAATCCTGTCTAACCGCCACTGCCTCCAAGTGCTCGGGACTGCACCCAACTGCTACCTGTTTGCACGACTCCATAGAGCCGTGGTAGGGTAGCAATCTAAGAACAGTGGGACACACTCGAGGCGAAGTAGCAGTGTCAAGTCTGCGGACTACGCTGTACTCATGTCACCTGGGAACTGTTCACTGACGACTGGTATCAAACCAACCAACAGTTCCCTGTGAGTCCTGTCCGGTGTACCCGTAACCTAACGAGCACCTGTATACTATCTCCAGTACGACGTACTGATGGCTGTGGGACAGACCATCTCCCCAACTGGGATGAGAAGCGTACACACTAGTCTACTCCGGAGTATCGATGCTCTGTCTCGATAATCCAACGACCAGGGACCTGAATAAGGATGTGCTTGTAGACTACCCAGCCCCCACTAGTGTGACTGCCATCACAACGCTGGTAGCCAAGCAAGATCCTAAGAGCTCTATCAATACGTACACTCACATATTAAGATAGAAAAACCAAGTAGCATACTACCATGTTTAGCAAGACTGTTATATACATGTGAATATCCCAAGCTTCCATTAAGTAATATACAAGCTAGTATGATACAGTAATGGCCTTCTAGGGCATAAACACTTTTCGATTTTTAGAAACTGTTTTCTTCAAAATTTGTTTGATTTGTCTGTTTGAAATCTCAGCTTGCCCGCTCGTTTGAGGATGATAGGGTGTAGAAAGTTTGTAGTTGATTGCATATTTCCGTATCAAAGTCTCGAAAGACCGATTACAGAAATGCATCATGTTATTGCTAATGATAGCGCGTGGGTGTCCAAATCGCGAAAAGATGTTTTCTTTTAAGAAGCTAATGACAACCTTTTTTTCATTAGTGCGACAAGGAATAGCTTCCACCCACTTTGAAACGTAATCAACCGCAAGCAATATGTACAAATTCCCGAAAGAGTTGGGAAAAGGACCCATAAAATCTATACCCCAAACGTCAAAAATTTCAACCACCAAGATGGGTTGAAGTGGCATCTCATTTCTCCGGGAAATACTACCCGTGTGTTGACACTGTGCACAGGTTTTGCAATGATCAAATGAATCTTTGAACAAAGTCGGCCAATAAAAACCGCATTGCAAGACCTTCTCCGCCGTCTTTCGAGAACCGAAATGACCCCCACATGCCTGATCATGACAAAAAGATAGAATACTCTTGAATTCATCATTAGGGACACATCGGCGAATGATCTGGTTAGGACAATACTTAAACAGATACGGCTCATCCCAGTAAAAGTGTTTTACTTGGGATAGAAATCGATGTTTGTCCTGTTTTGACCATTCGCGAGGAACAAGTCCTGTAGCAAGATAATTCACAATATCCCTGAACCAAGGTTCAGTGGATATTTTCAAGAGTTGCTCGTCTGGAAAAGAATCATTGATCGGCAGGGTCACAGGTGAAGAAGAAATGCGCGACAGATGGTCAGCTACAACGTTTTCACATCATTTCTTATCTTTAATAACAAGATAAAATTCTTTTAATAGAAGGATCCAACGTATTAGCCTACCTTTAGCATCCTTCTTCGCCAAAAGATGTTTTAAGGCAGAGTGGTCAGTGTACACAACAATAGGTGAGCCGATCAAGTAAGGCCTGAATTTTTTTAATGCAAATACAACCGCCAAAAGTTATTTTTTGGTAGTTGTATAATTAATTTGAGCATCATTCAGGGTCTTACTTGCATAATAGATCAAGTGTGGCATCTTCTCAATGTGTTGTCTTAAGACTGCACCAACTGCAAAATCTGATGCATCACACATAAGCTCAAACGGGTGGTTCCAATCTGGAGAAGATAGAACGGGGGCTGTAGTGAGAGAGTGTTTAAGTGAGTCAAATGCAGCCTCACAATCCGAGTCAAAATGAAAGGTTGTGTCCTTGGCCAAGAGAAGAGTTAAGGGTCTAGCAATTTTGCTAAAATCCTTAATGAATCTCCGATAAAAGCCTACATGGTCAAGAAAAGATCGTATATCCTTGACGCATTTGGGATGGGGAAGGTTTTGAATGACATCTATTTTAGCTCTGTCAACCTCAATGCCTTTCCGTGAAATAACATGTTCAAGCACAATTCCTTCTTGGACCTTGAAATGGCATTTTTCCCAATTCAAGGTTAAGTTCTTCTCTTTACAACGAGTAAGAACTGCGTCAAGATGAGATAGGTAGTCAGCAAAAGAATCTCCAAATATCGAGAAATCGTCCATGAAAATTTCTAAAAAATTCTCGACCATGTCCGAGAATATTCCCATCATACACTGCTGAAATGTCGCGGGAGCATTGCATAACCCAAAGGGCATGCGTCTATAAGCAAAAGTACCAAAAGGACAAGTAAATGTGGTTTTGTCTTGATCCTTTTTGGCAATAAGGACCTGGTTATAGCCAGAGTATCCGTCCATGAATCAGTAATATTCACGTCCAGCTAAGCGTTCTAGCATCTGGTCAATGAAAGGTACAGGAAAGTGGTCTTTCCTCGTTGCGGCATTGAGTTTTCTATAATCAATACATACACGCCACCCAGTTTGAACGCGTGTCTGGATCAACTCATTTGCCCCATTTGTTATGACCGTAATGCCAGATTTCTTAGGGACGACATGAATTGGACTTACCCAGTGGCTATCGGAGATTGGGTAAATGATACCATTGTCAAGGCATTTGACGATTTCTTTTTTCACCGCATCCTTCATTACGGGGTTTAACCGTCTCTGTGGTTCTCGGGTTGGCTTGGCTTCATCCATCAGATGTATATGATATTCTACAATCAAGGGACTAATCCCTTTGATGTCAGCCATAGTCCACCCAAACGCCTGCCTATTAGATCTCAATACCGTCAAAAGATCATTCTCTTGCTCTAGGGCTAGAGAAGCTGATACGATCACAGGTAAAGACTCATTCTCACCTAAATATGCATATTTAAGATGAGAAGGTAAAAGTTTGAGATCTAATGTGCGCGGAGAAACTATAGAAGGTGGGGTCAGTGAATGATATTCAGAGTCACGAAGAAGCTCGTAGCCTGCAAATGATACAGACTCGGAAGGTGATGAGTCAAGAGTGTCAGACTCAGGAGTGGAAAAAGTGTCCTCACTAAGATGTGAAAGATCAAATATTGATTTGCTAGTGTCATCGAGATTATCAAAGAAAAGTTCATCAACTTCACAACTTTCGGGAGCAATCTCGTGGACAGAACATACATCAAGTATGTGAGCAGAGGGTTCAGATGGCTAACTTCCAATTTTATAGATGTTCAGTTCAATTGTCATTTTTCCAAAATATAGGTTCATTGAACCGTTTCGAAAATTAATGACAGCATTGGAAGTGGCAAGGAATGGTCGACCCAGAATCACCGGAATTTGGTTCTTTGGGTTTGCTACAGGTTGTGTATCCAGAACAATAAAGTCCACAGGGAATATGAATTCCCCGACTTTTATCAACACATCCTCCATTTCTCCCCTAGGTTTGGTGATTGAACGGTCTACTATTTGGAGAGTGCAATGAGCTGCTTTCAACTCTCCAATTCCTAACTGCTCATAAACAGAGTATGGAAGCAGGTTAACACTTGCGCCAAGGTCAAGTAAAGCACGGTTAATGTTTTTACCCCCAATAGAAATCGATATCATATGACATCCTGGGTCCTTACGTTTCTTTGGTAACTGTGGGGTAAAAGCAGTGCTAACATTATTAGTCATGAAGACCTTCTTAGGCACTTGAGTCTTCCTCTTCCTAGTGCACAACTCTTTCAGAATTTTCGCATAAGCGGGGACTTGTTGAATAGCATCTAGGAGAGGGATGTTGATGTTAACCTGTTTAAATATTTCCATAATCTTCTCCATATGTGGACTCGATTTTTTACCCCTTAACCGATTCGGATAAGGAGCTTTAGCAATCATAGCTGGGTCCAATATTGGAGAAGGTGGTGTGTGTAGAAGTGATCCCAGAATAGGAGTGGGGATCGTTTTTGGTGGACTAGAAGAGGCATGCTGAGGTGTCGAGCCTTGAGGAAAACGAAGAATAGGCTCGCTAGAAAATGGTGGGGTAGATAAAGTAGGCATAGAAGTAGAAGTGGATGTGGAAGGAAAAGTCTCAGCCGGGGTAATATTGATTAATTCATCATGATTAACAATCTCTTCCCCAACTTGATTGTTCAGCACTCTTCTAGATCTCAACGTTGTAATGGCATTCACATTGTAATGCCTAGGATTTGGTAGGGGTTGAGACGGAAGTTTCCCTTTCTCTCTAGCACTCATCTCGGCTTTTAATTGGGCAATTTGAGCTTCCATCGATTTAATACTTTCACTTTGGGAGTCAGAGTTTTTCTGGATTTTATCGAGGGAAGACTTAAATTCAGCCGACATTTGTTTCATAAACATTTCAAAAGTTCGTTCGAGTGAAGAGGAATTATCAGTACCGGTCAACTGCAAAGGATTATATGGTGCAGGTGTGTTGACTGGATTTTGAAAGTTTTGTGATTGGTAGGGGTGCTGAGTCAGTTGAAATGGCTGTTGTTGTGGTGGAGGAGCCCTTTGAAAATTATTTTGATTAGGAACCGTGTTTTGATTTTGTTGTTGGTTCCAAGCAAAGCTAGGGTGATTCCTCCAACCCTGATTATAAGTGGAAGAATACGGATCGTTTCTAGGTCTCTGTTGGAAAGCAGCATTGATATGCTCTTGACCTTGAAACGGAGAATTTAAAGGACATTCTTCCGTAAGATGAGATGGATCAGAACAGCATCCACAGACAGTTTTGGAAAGTGACATTTGATTTAGGGAGGCTGCTAAAAATTTATGTTCCATAGTTTCGAGTTTCTTTTGCATTGCTGCCATTTCAGCTCTAACTCCTATGGAAACATCAATTTGGTGAATTTCACCCTTAAATGATGACTGGTTTATACTCTCCCACTGTAAAGTTTTCTCAGCGAAATCTTCTAAAAATCTCCAGGCTTCACCATCATCTTTAGTCATGAAGGTGCCTTGACACATGGATTCAAGGGTCTGTTTTGTTGTAGGATTAATGCCCTCATATATGATTCTGCATAGATCCCATCTAGGAATTCCGTGATGAGGACATTGAACTAACAGATCCTTGATGCGTTCAAAACACTTCGAGAATGGTTCATTTGGAAGCTGGCTAAATTGATTTATTTCGCTACGGACTTGAGCTGTTTTATGATTGGGTAGAATATCTTTAGGAAAGCTGTTACGAATTCTCCCCAGTTCGAAATAGAATGTGCGGCTGCGTTATAAAGCCACTTCTCGGCTATATTGCACAAAGTGAATGGGAGAAGACGTAAACGCATAGCATCCACAGAAAGCTGTGAAGTGCCCATCATAGCGCATACATTTTCAAATTTGGTAATAAAGACGTATGCGTCCTCAGACTCGAGACCGTGATATTTTGGTAGAAGATTGATGTATTGTGGTTTGATTTCAAAATTGTCCCTATTGGCTGGTGGAATGGTAAGACAGGTCGAAAGAGGACCTCGCATAGGGTAATATCTCTCTTGGAGAGAGATGCGTGGAGGGGTCTGCGCACCTGCGGACGGTGGCAGAGTAGTATTAAAGAAGTTCGATGGAGAACCGTCCATCGAAGTGGATGCGGTAATGGGTGAAGAAAAAGTAGACGTAGAATTACCGACTTCGGAGTTGATAGAAGGAACGCGGACAAGACGGGCACTAGAATCCCGTGTCCAGCCGAGCATGCACTAAATGGTTTAGCATAAGTGGCATCGTTAAGTGATAATATAATTAAGGAAAAGATGAGTTGGTGTTTGATTTGAAAAAATACGGATTTTTGAAAAATCCACACAAACAATGCACAAGCAACCCTAAATCTAGTGGTCACCTAGGTCAAGTCTCTAGATCGCTCCTAGACTTCCAGAAGACAAGTCACAAGATAGATCCTCTACTGCCTCTTTTCCCCTTCTGTGGCCAGGTAAGTGCCAGGTAAGTGGGAGGTTCTCCACTACGTAAGTAGTGGACCTAATTAAGTAACCACTTTCCTTAGACACACTTTCCTAGACACCACAAAAGAAACGCGGATAAGCAATAGATTACCCACGACCTCCTTCTGTCCTTAATGAGCGCGACGGTCCTTAGAGTCTTGTCTAGATATTTTTTAGTTAATGAGGGTGATGCGGATGCAAGTTTGTGATTTTTGGGGCTTAGGACGGGTAATGAAATCCCCACCTAATCTGAATTTGGTCTTTGCCCCTTAATTTCCGTGTTAAAATATGCAAACAACCAAGATCAAACACGCAACAATTTTTCTTTTTGCGGCGCTGCCAAGTTATTGCACAGAGCAGGGAAGAGATAAGAAAGACAGAAGAGGACCTGAGAATTTTGGTGCACTGAAGCCCTAACTTCACCGCGCTTCCGCCACAATAGTCCCCTAATGCCGTGGATCTGCCGCCGTACAGAGAGTTCCCTGCACAAAAACTTCTGAAATTGCTCCTGTTCACTCACTGAGCTCTCTGAGATGCTCTGAAAATTTTTCCTCTCGATCTAGAGATTCCAGATCTCCTTGCAACAAATCACAACAAATCGTTAAGCGCTTGTTGCCGATTTTGATCTAAAAATTTGATGGAATAATAAATTTTCCAACTCAAATTACAAAAATGAACAAATTAGCACATTATCCCCGGCAACGGCGCCATTTGATTGATCATCTTTGTTGTATGGAAAATGTTTAGTGTTCACAATCAAAGAAATTTATACCGCAATCAATTAACGGTGTCAATGTAGCGCGTTAATGAATACAGATCGTCCACTGAGAAAGTGTGATTTGTTCGTTATCGTTTTAGTTGAGTTGAAAATTAAAAGATAAAAGAAATTGCAAGAAAATTGATTCAATATTTGTGAAATTTAGTTTCAAGAATCATCAAGAAATAGATCTAAAATCAAGAAATACTAAAGATCAAGAAAATTTCTAAATCGTTTGAATTATCAAGATTTGTAAAGAGGCTTGTAGGAATCGATCCAATTGATAGTGATGATGAATGCTTATGATTACAAATTCTTATCTATTGAAAATTTGTTGCTAGATCGATGACAATCAACGAGATTTAGGGATCTATTGAAGAAATTAGGGTTTCTTCATCATCATCCCTTGTCCTTTCGTTAATTAGCATTCAAATTCTAGCCTCTAGGAAATTCAATCATCGATCGTTGATCTCTAATTTGGAGCGAAAACATTCAAGAAAGCATCTCGCTCAAAACTAGGTCATCGTTGATACAATTTCCTAAAGTTTACAAAACTCATAAGACTTAAGAATCGTTCAAGGATTTAATCATCATCATCTATCTATTTTCTCGATTCCTCCACAAGCGGAGTTTTTACTCAAACATCATGAAAAAGAAAACAATCAAGAATCGATAACTCTTCATAATGCTCAATTGTAAAGAAAATCAAGATCAAGAATTTTCACCTTTCATTAATCGACGTTTCGTTACAATACACTCAAAGATTACAAGATTTGAGGAGGAACTAAATCGTCGAACTAGCTTCGCATCGTCTTCTTGAGTCGCGGATCGTCGTGGATCTCTTGCTCGGATGAAGATCGGCGTTGCTTCAAAAGGCTCATTGAAGGCTTGCTTGAATTGATACTCGATGGAACTTGATTTGGCTTTTTGAAATGGATTTGGGGCTAGAGTTTTGAGTTGCAAGTTGTGTCACTCAACTTATGGAAATTTGGCTCAATATTCAACAACCGAACCCCCACAAATGAAGCCCTAGATCCTTTTTTATAGTTTTCCCCTTTAGCTTCCCCTAGAAGTTTGGTTGTTATGAGGCTTTATAAGAAGCTAAAGTAGAAAAGTTTCTAGATTAAGGTAGTTAGTTAACTTGCATGAGAAGCCTTACTGTTGGACGGAAACTTCTGGAGATTTGAAGCGTCTTGAAGAAGTTTGGACGTTGAAAGGGGGCTTCTGGAAAAGGTTTCTGCTGCCGACGAGTCGACTCGGCCGCGGATCCGCGGCGGATCGGCCTGACTCGACCACGGATCCGCGGCCGTTTGATGGACTCAGTGCATGAAATTACCCGTGTTGTTTCATGTTGGCTTTATGGCACTTTCCTGATGTCTGGAATATTTTTATACTTTCTTAGTTACTTCCAGATCAAAAGTCTTGGACTTGATCAGCACTTTTAGCAGTTCCGGCTCTTTTACCTGGAGAATTTCCTGCACACAATCTCGAGACAAGGATTGATATATACAGATCAATGTAAGTAGTAATAAACACTTAATTTCCCTTTAGAATGTCGATTATAACTATAACACATATTATTTTGTATTTTCTAGATAAATTCGTAATCTGTGTTATAATTACAATAAACATCTATATATGAATGATAAGAGTAGGGAAATTAACGTGTTGAGAATGCACTATTTTCGACTGATCAACTCGTCAGAAGAACCCGATGATTATGTGGCGAGTTGCCACGTGATATCTCACTCGTCGGTGAAGGGCTAAGAAGCTCCTGACGTAGAGAAACTGGGGGTAGATCCAGAACCAAAATCCCTGGAACCGTCAGATGACCTGATCGACAGGCTGCTGAACGAAGCCCTCTAAAAAAGCAAAGCTGACCGAGGACGTGAAATGACCATATACGAGAAGGCCAAGCGTCGGCGTCAGGCTGAAAAAGTTCCGCTAATGAGAAGCCATAAAGTACCTCAACCAGATCGAAGCGCCCCAGCCACCAGCAAGAACGGAATCAAGATAGGGAAGCAGTTCGCCAAAGCTCTATCAATTGGAATGAAGCTGCCACCTTTCGAAGGAAATACTCCCGGGAGTACGTGCCTCGACGAAACTGACATACATACGAACTACTGCTTGTACCATCGGAGGGTCACACACCCTACCGAAGAGTGCAATGCCTTTAAGAAGTGGTGGCAGGGATACGTTGCCCACCGACAACACTTTAAGCAGATGAAGCGCGATGCTCATCGGAAACAGAGAAGCACGACAAATGAGCGTGAAGGAGCTGCTGGCAACTGTCATATGGTTGATGCTATTTTGACAAAAGAGAAATCTCAAGTTCTTACCTTCGGGAGCGATTCTGACGAAGAAATAGCCATCGGCCCTCTCTTCAAGGAATCCATCTCTAAAAAAGAAGAAGAGATGAAGAACTATGGGAACATTCAGCTGCGTAACCGTACGTTGCCTGAAAAGAATCTCGGACCCTCAAACAAAGGTTCGGGCAAGAAAGACAAGGGGAAGGAAAAAGTTCCTGAGGAGATTGCCCTCAAGGATAGAGTCGTCGAAGATCTCACAACCAAGGACCCGCCTAAGAAGAACAAGGTGGATTACAATATCCTGGCACACCTGAGGAAGATACCCTCACAATTAAGCATTTTGGATGCCCTTCTCCTGTCTAAAGAGGCATGGGATTCTCTGATCAGGGCGTTACAAGAGCCCGATCAGTTTCAAGCCTTCCTAGAGGAAGAAAATATGAAAGACGAGCTGGAAGAAGTTCACACAACGAACATCACTTTCAGCGATGAAGACCTTCTCCTCGGAACATGAGAGCACAATCGTCCGTTATATGTCACCGGGTACTGCCACGACATTAAGATAAGGAAGATCCTAGTCGATAACGGGTCCTCCGTCAACCTTCTCAATGTGAGAGTGTTGAAGGAAATTTTCATGGACGTTCAGCACCTGGCTCGGGATAAAATTGCTATCTCCGGGTTTGGCTCTCAATCATTACGAACACTCGGGTCTGTAATGCTGACATTATGCTTTGGGCTGCTTACCACTGACATCAAATTTCATGTCATTGACGCCAAGACTTGCTACAACGCTTTGCTCGGCAGGCCTTGGTTACACGAGTACAACGTCATCCCTTCTACACAACATCAGTGTATAAAGTATTTCAAAGACGGCCTCGAGTACACCGTGGCGGGGGAATTAAACCCATTCTCCGTAAGTGAAATCCGCAAATATGAAGACGCAAAGTACTTCCTAGCAGACTTCGAAGACACGGAAAGATGTCGCAAACCGTAGAATAAACAAAAATCCATCACCACTATCCCAATCTTTAGGAGCGATACCGAGGAAGATGAAGAGATGGTCTGCTCGGGACAACCCCAAGGCAACATGCCAGGACCATCTACTCCTATTTTGGTCTTTGGCAGTGACTCTGTGGAAGAGGCCACCGCAGTGTTCTCCGTCCGTCCGCTAATACAGAACTTTGCTAGAGCTGACCAGAGTTTACAAATTACCATGGTTCCACAGCGGCATTACAAAGAACTTGATACACTTGATACGTACAGTGCGTAAGAGCTGTAGACCTTCTACGTACCTCCTAGGAAAAGAAGTGAAAAGACGATCCTTTTCTACCAATCCACCGAGACTAAAATGGAGAAAGAGGTCTGGCACGGTGCCGAACCTGCGCTCAACAAGCTTTAACCAATCCGTCTACCCAGATACTATGCAGAGGGACTGAAAAGGCTATTGAGATGCTAATGCGTACCCTTCAAGCAGACCGCTCGACAAGCCCAGTTTTATAACAATATTTGGGACGTTCCCGGGACTCAGCGAAAGATGCCCAACGGGAGAATGGAGACGACTGGTTTTGGATACGTTCGGTCTAAGAAACGGGAGTGATTCTATGGCTGCTATGTTATAAATGATTCCGGTGGAAAAGAGAATGCCCTTCCAGATAGCGCTGATATTGAAATAGAGCGAAATCCTGCCGTATGAATATCGAGTCCGTCATTCGAAGAGCAGATTGACAAGCTAATAAGAGAAGCAATTCAAAGGGTTCGGGATGACCACAGCCGCGAAATGTCCATTTACGAAAAAGCCAGGACGCAACGTATCATTCAGCAGGCTATGGAGGATGATGATCCCCTTCACCCTTAACCCGCTGTGCGCTCTTGTGGCAAAAAGAAAGCCCGACGTAGAAGCAACAATAAGGTAAAGAACGGGAATGGCGTTAAAAAACAGCGAAGCGGATTCAAGAAGCCACGCGATCGAGAAAAAGTCAGCTGGAATCTGTCTTTTATGAAAAAGATGGGTCGAGAATACTCTTTCCCTTAAGACAAGACAAGGGAAATATTCAACCTTGTCATGAAGCATCAAATGATGACACTCCCGGAGTCTCGGCACCCTGAGCAAGTAAACGAGATCCACCATCCGGCTTATTGCTCCTACCATCGAGCAATATGATATCCTCTTGAAAATTGCTTCACCTTCAAAGACTGGGTCGAAGACCAGTATCAACGAGACAGGTTCGCTCTATCCGACAGTTGGAAGGTAACCCCACCATGAAAGCATGAGCCAAGAACAACCTACGCCACGAAGGAAAGTCCGGATCAATATCGAGCTTGGAAATGGACTCGTACCTGCCACGTGATAACGTTCTCAAAGGAAGGAGAGCATGAGAATATGGATGACCTCTCCCATTGTTTCGCAAATGAAGATGAAGACGAGGTGATCTCAAAATTTCCACCGGCACCAAAAGAGTTGGAAGACATGATACATACCACATCAGACAATCTGAGGAAAAACGACTTGGGGACAACAAACGATCCAAGGCCAACGTTCGTCAGTGAGTTGCTTTCTAAAGAGCAGCTGGCTACATTAAAAGATGTTATTATGCAGTATAAAGACTGTTTCGCATGAAACTATGCCGAGATGCCGGGATTAGATCCAGAGATAGCTGTGCATAAACTGGCGATATCACCGGACGTCAAGCCAGTCAAACAGGCGCTAAGAAGAATGCGGCTCGGACTTGAAATGAACTGTAGGGATGCTATGCACTGCCACAAGGGTCTACGAGGCATCAACCATGCCCGATTTAAATTTTAGCCGTGCCGAACAACCCAAAGCCGGATCTTTAAACTAGAGTTTATGCGAAAACAAACATGTTAAACACTTTAACACTAAGTGAGAGGGATTACAACCTTTGTAGATCCAGTCCTTTACTTCTTAAGCTCCATGTTGAAGTCCCTTCGCTGCGATCATCGTGTTCCGGACTCTCGAGAGGCTCCACGAAGAGAAAGATGCAAACTTGCTTCCGATCTTCGAAAACAAAGATGATCTACCTTGAAGTTTCATTAACACAAGCTAGCACTCACTAAATGAAGTGAACACTCTCATCTAAAGGGCAAGGGTAGATGAGGATGATGAAGTAGGATTTTTGCTCTCTTTTGTTTTCTTATTCTCACTCATTTTCATCACTTGGAAAAAAGCTAGTAAGCTTTTTCCATGAAAAGAAGAAGGAAGAAGAAGATGAATAATTCATAAACCTTTTTGTGATGAATAATGTAAAGTAAGCATAAGGTTAGAAATGCAACCATGGTTCAAATAACCATTGTAGAGCATTAACCAAGGTTAAAGGGTGTGGTTGGGTTAAGGAAATATCATGCAAAAATATCTAAACAAATATCTTTGCACATAACAAAAAGAAAGCTTCTAGAAACTTCTAGAATAGCTTAACCCTAATCAAACCCTAACCATGTTTAATCTCTACTAAACATGTTGCATTAATAATCATATCATGTTACAATATTATATATCACATATATAATATTTATTGTAACAAAATAAAATAATACAATTAACATATATCGCATATATATCAATGTATTACCCGAGTGAGAAAAAGAATCTTTTAGTGAGCTAATATTAGTTAATGTAATTTAATATATCATATATATTATTATACATTAAATTATCGAATCAACACTTGATCCGACAATCCGGCTATATCTCATATTAACCAACTAATACGATGACCCAGCTATATCACATATACCCGGCCGATATCTCATATCGCGAGAATCCAATACGGTATCATATACCGCATTATCCTCGATCTCGCACATATCACATATGTGCTCCTACTCCATTTTTCCTGAGTCAAGAAACCTCTGTGAAGGACTCTAAAGAATCGTCACTACGCCGGCAGTAGGTGATGATCATATCAAACACCCACAAGCTGCAAGCGGTCAGCTAAACGTAACAGCTACCCAGGTATTGAGCGCTCAGAAGATCAACAAGCAAGCCTGTACATTCTCCTATGAATCCAATCAGTAACACTCCCGTACAGTCCGGTCTCGTCGTTTGATATATCGCATATCTCGCTTAAGGGTGGTAAACGTCAGACCCCAGTAGCTCGATAAGTCGTGTCGATTTGAGGTCTATAACAGTTCGAGAAACTACTGATAACACTTACCAGTAAATCTCAGCAACCCTGACCAGGGATTTCCAGTTATAGCCAATCGAGCACAGCACACCATCAACTCCCTATATCGGGAGAGATGAATCCCCTCCTATCGCTCATTGCCTCCATGTGATTCGGGACTGTACCCAAAAGCCACCTTTTTGCACGCCCTCTTGGACGTGGTATGATGGAAATCAAAGCATAGTGGGAATCGCACAAGACTCTATGACGATCTCGGGTCAACAGACTACTCTGTACCAGTGTCACCGGAGAACTGCCATCTGACGTGAGGTATAATACCATCTGGGAGTTCTCGGCGAGCCCGTCCAGTGTACCCAGTCTCTACTGAGCACCCGTACACCATCCTTGATGTCAAACACCGATGGATATGGGATCATCCATCGCCCATCATATGGGTCAAGATGCGTATACGCTAGTCTACTCTGGTGTATCGATGCCCTGTCTCGATACACCCTCGACTAGGAACAGTTATAGGATGTACTCGTCGACTACCGTGGCCCCACTAGTATGATCTCATCATAGTCCCAGTAGTCGAGTACATATCCTAAGGGCTTTATCAACATGTAATATAGAGACAATCAGAGTACATGTTAAGATAAAGTGCAACCAGATAGCATACTATCATGTCGAGCAAGAAAGTCCTCCCTATATATGTCCAAGCATCCATTACAATAAACATTGTATGTACAGTAATGGCCTCTAGGGCATACATATAACTAACAATCTCCCACTTGCACTAGGGCCATCTGTTGTGGTATCACATACCCAACAATTAGCTGTGGTTGAAGTATCTCATACTCAACCATCCTATAAAAGTCTCTACTGGGAAAAAGGCCTTTGTGAGTGGGTCCGCGCTGTTGTCCTCTGTGTCTACTCTCCTAACCTCGATCTCCCTGGAGATCAACCATCTCCATGATCAGGTGATACTGCCTAAGAATTATATCTGGATTTCTGATGGGACGGTGGTTCCTTGGCATAAGCCACAACTCCATTGTCACACAATGGTAGGAACGAAGTTCATCTCATGAACTTATATATATCCAGACTGCCTCTTTGGTAGCATCCTTGGTAACGATGTATCTTGCCTTTAATCGTCTAGTAAGTCACGGTATCTAGCTTGGAACTCTTCCAACATACAGTCCCTCTACCGAGGGTAAAGACAATGCCTGCGGCTGACATTCAGTCGTCCTTATCACCCTGGAACCTTTCCAGTGATTCTCCCCAGAATCGATTGATACCATCTCACTACAAATAGTGAGTATCCTAACATCCAATTAGATCTATCTCATAGATCCAAAACCCAGGATTTAGGAGGTATCACTTTGATCCTTTATGGAGAATCCTTGTGATAAGCGGAGATTGACCGAGCGTAACATAGGAAACTCCTTCCCTATCAAGAGTATGTCATCCACATACTCTACGAGGATCACCACCATACTCCCTACTACCTTTTTGTATATACAAGGTTCATCTACCATTTTGATGAAGTCAAACTCTTTGACTACCACATCAAAACAGATGTTCCAACTCCGCGATGCCTGTTTTATCGCATAAAACATCTTGCATACGTTTCCGCTGCTCCCACTGTCTACGAAGCCCTCTGGCTGTGTACTTATAAACGCTCTCTTCTAAAACATCATTTAGAAAAGCAGTCATGACACCTAACCATCAGATATCGTAGTCATGGTATGTAGCCGTGGCAAGTAGGATCTGGATGGACTTAAGCATAGCTTTGAAAGTCTCAACTTTTCCATGTACACCAAGTAATCTTCTCAAGATATATTTGCTCCTGATGGGGATTTAACCCTTCAGATAAAGCAACCAAAGTCCATACTTTGTTGGTGTATAAGGATTCCATCTCAGATCGCTAAGCATCCAGCCATTCTTACAGAGTCCCACTCCTGATGGCCAGCTCGAAACTAGTTGGGTCATCATCTCATGATGCAATCCTCGCTCCCACTGTCATAGAGAAACCGAAGTATCTCTCAGGTGGGTGAGGAACCCTACTAGATCGGCGGAGAGACCGAGGTTCGTTGGTTACTATTGAATCCTTTGGTTCTACCAAATCATCTGTTATAGTTTGTATAGCTGGAACTCCTTCCAGTTCTACCTCATGACCCTTAATTTTCCACAAGAAATTCCCTTTCACAAAGGTGGCATGCTGAGAAACAAAACATTTTTTGTTCCTCGGTTAGGTAGAAGATATTCCCTTGCGAATGCTTGGGATATTCAACAAACTTCCACAGATCTGACTTTGTCTCGAGCTTGTCCGGATTTTGCTTTTTAGACATAGGCCGGACAACCCCAAATCTTAACAAACTTAAGATATGGGCTCTTCCCTTTCCATATCACATATGAAGTGGTATGCATCTGATTTGATTTGAACCCTATTCAATAGGTATGCAACTTCTCAAGTGCATAACTCCCAAAAGAAAATAGGAAACTCAGTAGTACTCATCATAGAGCACACCATATCACATAGGGTGCTATTGCTCCGCCCCGATATACCATCGTGCTATGGTGTATACGGAGGAGTAATGCTGAGAGAGAATCCCATTCTCCTTTAGAATAGTCCAGGAATTCCGTGCTCAAGTATTCTCCTCCTTGATCTCATCAAAGGACATAATACTTATACCCCTTTTTGGTTCTCTACTTCTAACTTATATTCATTGAATTTCTCAAAAGGTTCAGACTTGTGTTTCAATAGGAACACATGTGCGAATCTTGAAAGACTATCAGCGAATATAATAAAGTACAAAGAACCGGTCTTGGCATGTGTAGACTGGGGACCTTCATACATCAGCATGTATCAATCCCAAGAGTTCACTAACTCTTTCTCTGTTTCCAATAAACAGAGCTGTGGTCATCTTTTCTTTGTGACATGATCGGCAAGTTTCACAAGATGTAAATTCAAATAAATTTAAATATGCATCTTAATGTAACTTCAGTTAGTCGGGTTGCATTGATATGACCTAGTCTACAATGCCTCAAGAAGGATTCGTTCATTTCTGAAATCTTCCTCTTGTGTGTGTTCTGTATACTAAGAACTGTAGTTTGATTTAGAACGTCAATACTTTTAGATAACGTGCCTGAACCGATCAACTCTTGATATAGGAAATGTTCAAAACATTATCCAACAATACAAAATTATATCTTTTCTTTACTAATAAAGAGACTGATATGATGTTGTATATCAGGTTCGGTATCTAATAACATTCGTTCAGAATCAATGTATTCTGGTAATACAGGGTGATGGTGACCAACAGACTTGGCTGCAACACTTGCACCGTTTCTATCTCATGAAACTTATCACCCGTTCTCAGTTCTCTACCTATCTGTAGCCCATGTAACAAATTACATATGTGGGATCCTGATCCGGTATCAAATACCTAGGACGTAAAGGATACTGAGAAACAGTTCTGTGTAATTAACACACCCGAAGAAGATGCATCAACATGTACTTTCTTCGTTTGGGCGGCACAGGAATTCTGGTAATCCCCTATTTCCTGCTCTGTCTTATAACAATTATAAGTTGGAGCGGGACCAACGTTCCCCAGCTCAGTATGACAAGCGGGTTCGGTCAATATATTCGTATTATTATCTTGATTAAGGCGTGATATGGTCGCTACCTGGAGAGAGAGAGAAGAAAACACTCAGCGTATGCTCTTGAAAGATTAAATTGGTTATCTAATATATCTAATCAGGATGTCTCCCACTGTTTTAGTCAAATCTTCCTTCAAACCCTAAAAGGAAAGACTAGCCGGGATTAATTACACGCTACAAGTTCGCCAATCTTTCAGCCATGCCAGTGTCGGTACTTTGAGGGAGGTTCCCCGTGCTTTCGCACAAACCTAATTAAAGTAAACCTCGTTTTCCCAGGGGCTTAACACCATTGACACCTTTCTAGACACCTACTTGATCGGCTAATTGTAATGTGTAAAACTCTCCCAGGAGTAACTCTTACTCGCAGCGGGTATCGGGATCCAATTATCTTATAGAAGGTATGCAATCTCATTGCAAATTTCAACACTTGAAATTCCCAATAATATTTTACCCCTAGCATGCTATGACCTTGACGCATGCCAAACAACCCATAGTCCGCTAGTCAAGTTCAACCCGTACATTTCTTGATTGAATTAAACCCACCCGCCCGACCCTTGACGCATGCCAAACAACGCCGTACGAATACCCTAATCCAATCGCATCGTATGCTAGCAGATAAGCACTAGTTAGCTACCGTACACTACGCCTTGACGCATGCCAAACTACCGCAGCACGAATACTAAGTAGTACTTATCTGAAATGACGGAGGGTTACGCAGGTTTTTAAGAAAACCATGAGCGTAAAGAACTTGATATCGTTGTAGAATCGAGTGATTTTAAATGGAGTGTTTTTGAGGCTTTTCTAGTTTTGCTAAAGAGGTCACTCCCTGTGAAGGGATCGTCGGCTCTTTCCTCATCGAATAAGGTGCAGGATATATCATATATACCGCTGTGCTAAGCAAGAACTATAGAAGCAATCAAAAGACAAACCGAGTTTGTAGCATCTGCTAGTTTCACTAAAGAGGTCATTCCCGGTGAAGGGATCTCGGCTCTTTCCTTATCGAATAAGGTGCTGGATGTTCTACAAGGAACACCGCTATGAAAAGCAAGAACTAGAGCTACCAGTTTTTAAACAAGTTTCTACAACATCTTAGATTTCTTTTTAGTTTCATTAATCTCATTAATGAAGTCCCATTTTATTATTCTTCGCAAGCATCACATTTGAAACGAAATCTGCAATATAACATATATCTCATATATATAATATAAACATTCGTCTCAGGCAATAATATGATCTCATCACAGAACATTGCAGCAGAAGAACATATATGAAATATTGGTTATACTAGGAGGTCCGTGTTTTCAATACAAGCCTGTATAAAACACGGATTCCACGGTCGCGATGAATAGCCAAACCCACATCCCTAGACCCCTACGAGAGCGGTAAGGAACACTGCCAATTCTAGGATTAGGAGACCCGGTCTCGACTCCTCGAGATGGTCTCCCACTGGACCCCAGAACCTGGTTACTTATGCTCCCCGTCTTGGGTCTACCTAATGCGGAAAAATAAATAATATACAATGGTGACATCATCCTCAGCCCGGAAGTGCCCCAATAAAAGAATATTACATACAAATGAATTTTACATGAATGAAAAAGAAAAACTCTCATCTCATATAAAACCCCTGGCTATTCAGAACACGACGATCCAATATAACATATCACAGCAACACATAACATCACATGTCATCAACGTAAGTAAGTATGCATACACTGATTGTTGTCGATGTATAGCAACGAAAACCGGCGATACAACTACATACTACACTTACGGTCACAGAAAAGAAAATGTAAAACTACAACAGTTAGAATCCGCAACCTTCTTAGACATCGCATGCCTAAAAATTATAAACCCCGCATTTTAGTCTCATTATCGAAAACTATTTTCAATATCAAGTCGGGCAATTCAAAAAGATCCCCGACATCCTGATCAAATGCTCGTCGCAAACTTTAGTAGACAACCGCACCCCCGGATGCCGTCGACGAAGTGCACTAAGGCGGAACACCGCTGCCGCGAGCACCCGAACGGATGCTTTTGGCGACGGGGTTCTCCTACAGTCACTTGGTCGGGGCTTTGGGGCGTGGCTGTCTATTAAGTTTACCCGGCGAGTATCCGCGTACGCTACGTGATTGCGACGGACTTTTGATCGCATCGAAATCCCGTGGCAACCGATCATCTGAGACTGAAGTGCTAGATTTATAACATTCAAATTAGTTATCTTATAACCACAAGTGGATTCCAAATATTGTATTACATTCCAGACAAATAGACAATGTTAAACTTTCCGATCGAATAATCAAACACCCAAGATTTTCCAAATAGTTCTCAACACTTGAAATTAGTTTAAAAACATCCATCACATGCCACAGTACCAATAGTCCAGCCGTAGAAGGGTCAAGCCAACGTCTCACATGTGGCACGCCGTACTGTCCCAAACCCTAAGGTTTAGAGGCAGTTCAAGACGGTCACATAATCGAGTTAAGGTTTGTTGTCTTCTAGAGGGTCCACCGCATTACTTGCACGACTTAGAACGTTCTTAAACTACGGAAAAATCCAACGCTTGGAAATTTTCCGGCAGGGGAAAAAGTGAGTTATTGATATCCGGTTGAACTTTTTAACACGATCTAAAAATTACCCGGACAAACTAAACAAAGTTAAATTATCCGATCGAATCAACGAGTCCCAAATACAACCCTAAAAAACTCAACACTTGAGTGAAATTAAAAATTCCCAGAAAAAAAATGACAAGAAAGGACCTAAGAATAAATATATGAAGTATGAGGGACTAAGTCAAAATTTTGGCCGCAGAACCGCCGCCAAATCCTTGGTTTGGCCGCGGTTCCGCGGTCAAATCAGCGCATTACAGGTCCGTACTTCACAGTAATTCTTAGTTTTTCCTGCTTAATTTTCTGAGCATTTTTAATTCATAAAAAATCACATTTTTGAAAAATATCCAGAGAGGGGTTCAAATTAGGGTTTCGGTGTTCGATCGGACTGTAAGCTTCGTCTAGATATCGCCTAAAGCTCTAGCTTGGCTCCGATACCACTGTAGGATTGCTATGCACTGCCACAAGGGTCTACGAGGCATCAACCATGCCCGATTTAAATTTTAGCCGTGCCGAACAACCCAAAGCCTGATCTTTAAACTAGAGTTTATGCGAAAACAAACATGTTAAACACTTTAACACTAAGTGAGAGAGATTACAACCTTTGTAGATCCGGTCCTTCACTTCTTAAGCTCCGTGTTGAAGTCCCTTCATTGCGATCATCGTGTTCCGGACTCTCGAGAGGCTCCACGAAGAGAAAAATGCAAGCTTGCTTCCGATCTTCGATAACAAAGATGATCTACCTTGAAGTTTCATTAACACAAGCTAACACTCACTAAATGAAGTGAACACTTTCATCTAAAAGGCAAGGGTAGATGAAGATGATGAAGTAGGATTTTTGCTCTCTTTTATTTTCTTATTCTCACTCATTTTCATCACTTGGAAAAAAGCTAGTAAGCTTTTTCCATGAAAAGAAGAAGGAAGAAGAAGAATAATTCATAAACCTTTTTGTGATGAATAATGCAAAGTAAGCATAAGGTTAGAAATGCAACCATGGTTCAAGTAACCATTGTAGAGCATTAACCAAGGTTAAAGGGTGTGGTTGGGTTAAGGAAATATCATGCAAAAATATCTAAACAAATATCTTTGCACAAAACAAAAAGAAAGCTTCTAGAAACTTCTAGAATAGCTTAACCCTAATCAAACCCTAACCATGTTTAATCTCCACTAAACATGTTGCATTAATAACCATATCATGTTACAATATTATATATTACATATATAATATTTATTGTAACAAAATAAAATAATACAATTAACATATATCGCATATATATCAATGTATTACCCGAGTGAGAAAAAGAAT
Organism: Agapanthus africanus; assembly: GCA_030015575.1. Classification (NCBI taxonomy): domain Eukaryota; kingdom Viridiplantae; phylum Streptophyta; class Magnoliopsida; order Asparagales; family Amaryllidaceae; genus Agapanthus; species Agapanthus africanus. Next base: position 971,863,971 of record CM057337.1, read on the forward strand.
CTTTTAGTGAGCTAATATTAGTTAATGTAATTTAATATATCATATATATTATTATACATTATATTATCGAATCAACACTAGATCCGACAATCCGGCTATATCTCATATAACCGACTAATACGATGACCCGACTATATCACATATACCCGGCCGATATCTCATATCGCGAGAATCCAATACGGTATCACATACCGCATTATCCTCGGTCTCGCACATATCACATATGTGCTCCTACTCCGTTTTGCCTGAGTCAAGAAACCTCTGTGTAGGACTCTAAAGAATCGTCAATACGTCGGCAGTAGGTGATGATCATATCAAACACCCACAAGCTGCAAGCGGTCAGCTAAACGTAACAGCTACCCAGGTATTGAGCGCTCAGAAGATCAACAAGCAAGCCTGTACATTCTCCTGTGAATCCAATCAGTAACACTCCCGTACAGTCCGGTCTCGTCGTCTGATATGTCGCATATCTCGCCTAAGGGTGGTAAACGTCAGACCCCAGTAGCTCGATAAGTCGTGTCGATTTGAGGTCTATAACAGTTCGAGAAACTACTGATAACACTTACCAGTAAATCTCAGCAACCCTGGCCAGGGATTTCCACTTATAGCCAATCGAGCACAGCACAACATCAACTCTCTATACCGGGAGAGACGAATCCCCTCCTATCGCTCATTACCTCCATATGATTTGGGACTGTACCCAAAAGCCACCTTTTTGCACATCCTCTTGGACGTGGTATGATGGAAATCAAAGCACAGTGGGAATCACACAAGACTCTATGACGATCTCGGGTCAACAGACTACTCTGTACCAGTGTCATCGGAGAACTGCCATCTGACGTGAGGTATAATACCATCTGGGAGTTCTCGGCGAGCCCGTCCAGTGTACCCAGTCTCTACTGAGCACCCGTACACTATCCTTGATGTCAAACACCGATGGATATGGGATCATCCATCGCCCATCATATGGGTCAAGATGTGTATACGCTAGTTTACTCTGGTGTATCGATGCCCTGTCTCGATACACCCTCGATTAGGAACAGTTATAGGATGTACTCGTCGACTACCGTGGCCCCACTAGTATGATCTCATCATAGTCCCAGTAATCGAGTACATATCCTAAGGGCTTTATCAGCATGTAATATAGAGACAATCAGAGTACATGTTAAGATAAAGTGCAACCAGATAGCATACTATCATGTCGAGCAAGAAAGTCCTCCCTATATATGTCCAAGCATCCATTACAATATACATCGTATGTACAGTAATGGCCTCTAGGGCATACATATAACTAACATGAATATCAACGCCGAAGTCAAGAAGCTAAGTGACGGTCTTCATCCAAGAAGTACAATATCCTGACTGGATTGCCAATATTGTCCCTGTGATGAAGAAAAATGGGACAGTGCGCGTCATCGTAGACTTTCGGGACCTCAATAAAGCTTGCCCGAAGGATGATTTTCCAGTATAGGTTACTGAGCTAATGATAGATAACACGTCCACTCATGAGGTCTTCTCTTTCATGGACGGATCCTCAGGATACAACCAAATCAAGATGCATCCCAAAGACCAAAAGCACACTGCTTTCCGGACTCCGCTGGGCATATTCCGCTACAAAGTGATGCCCTTCGGTCTCAAGAACGTTGGCGCCACCTTCCAGAGGGCCACGAAAAAGATCTTTGATGACCTCATACATGAGATTGTTGAATGTTATATCGACGACCTCGTGGTGAAAAGGAAATCGTACGAGGAGCACTGGGAGCATTTGAAAATAGTGTTCTAGCGTCTTAGGAAATATAAACTGAAGATGAACTCCCTGAAATGCGCGTTTGGAGTTTCCTCAGGCAAATTCCTAGGATTCATCATACGACACCGAGACATCGAAATAGACCCATCAAAGATTAAGGCGATTATGGAAATGACCGCGCCAAGAACTCTCAAACAACTGCGGTCTCTTCAAGGAAAACTCACGTATATCCGGCGGTTCATAGCTAACCTCTTTGGCAAATGCCGCCCCTACAGCCATCTAATAAAGAAGGGGACCCCGTTTGTTTGGGATTGTAAATGCCAAAGTGCACTAGACAAAATCAAGCAATATCTACAGAACCCTCCGGTGCTGACCGCTCCGGTCAAGGGAAAGCCCCTCATCCTGTACACAACAGCCCTTGAAGGTTCTCTAGGCGCGCTATGGGCACAGGAGAACGATCAGGGAAAGGAGAGAGCTCTCTACTATTTGAGTCGAGTTCTCCTGGGGGCAGAAAACAACTACTTCCCTATCGAAAAGCATTGTCTGGCATTAATATTCGCGGTAATGAAGCTCTGACATTATGCCTTGGCACATGAGGTCCATCTCATATCAAAGGTGGATCCTCTCAAATATTTGATTTCAAGAGCCATATTAATGGGAAGGCTTGCCAAATAGACCGTCCTCTTGATGGAATTCTCGATAATCTATTGACTTCTCAAGGCAGTGAAAGGCCAGGCCATCACCGACTTTCTCGCGGAGCATTCGATACCCGCCGACTCTCCCTTGAACTACGAGTTGCCAGACGAACACGTGTTTGATGCAATCGACGTGGAGAAAGAAGGGAGTGATACCCGATGGGAACTCTACTTCAATGGAGCATCGTTTATGAAGAGGCGGAAGCAAAGTACCCCCATAATCAAAGCCGGAGTAGGCCTTATCTTTGTGACTCCACAAGGAGGGATAATGCGTTTTGCCCTTTTCTTAACAGAGCCAAGAACGAACAACGAAGCGAAATATGAAGCTTTGATAGCAGGTCTTGAGATCGCTGTCGACATGGGGATCGAGAACCTCCTCATATATCGAGACTCCCAGCCGGTCGTTAACCAAGTAAATGGCGACTATCAGACGTGCAAGCCAAAATTGGTAAAATATGGTGAAAGAGTACAGCAACTGCTGACTCAAATTCCTTCCTACATCATGGAAAGCATACCGCGTGCGGAAAACAGTAAGGCGGATGCGTTAGCCAAGCTCGCTAAAGAACTGGCCGACGAAAACCTCGATGACGTAAGGATCATTGTGCAAAGCTGCCTGATTCTCGCGCCAGCGGAAATATCTTCGGAGTCGTCTAAAGGAGAAGAAGCGACCAAACAAGCGGTCCTCCGGATATAAGACGAAGAAAAGGGCAAGGATTGGAGGGAAGTCCCTGATTGATTCTAAAATTCAAGACTGTGTAGTGTGTATCAACTCAAATGGTCCCCGGCAACGGCGCCATTTGATTGATCGTTTTCTTTGTGTGTTGTTTTAAGAAGATGTATAGAATCACAATCAAAGAATTATTTGACCGCAATCAACTACGGTGTCGGATGTAGATTGTAAATGAGTGTGGATCGTCCACAGGGATTGTGCGATTCGTTTTTATATTTGATTTGTTTGAATCGAAAAGTTAATCGAAAAGAAAAGAAAACATGATCCAAGAATTTATCAATTGATTCAGGTGTCACGATGTTTAATCAAGAATCAAGAAACTGATAAACAATCAAGAATGGGGTTTCGATAATATTTCCAACCAAAATGTCAAGAATCTAAATGAGGCTCGTAGGAATCGATCGGATCTATAGACGTGATGTAATCTAAAGATAACGTGTTCTTGTCCTTCGAAGGATTGATACTAGATCGATGATGATCGACGAGAGTTAGGGCTTTCTTGATGAAACTAGGGTTTCATCTTTTAACCCTTGTTCTTTCGTCGATATCATTCACACTCTAGCCTCTAGCAATTTCAAGAAACGATCGTAATTTCCCAATTTCGAGCGATATCAATCATGAAAGCATCGCAACGAAATGGGTCGTCGGTTCTTGAACTTGCTAGGGGTTACAAAACTCGTAGGATTCAAGAATCGTTTTTAGATATTTTACAACATCATTCTATTGATCGTCTCAACTCCTCGACGAGCGGAGTATTACTCAAACATCATAACAAGAATTATAACTAGAAATTTAGATTGATTCATGATGCAAGAATTTAAAGAAAACAGGATAAAAGTGTAAGTCCATGCTACCTCTCCCGGTACTTTCGGGCATGCGGAATTTGATGAAAAACGATTTTCTTAGAGGTGGTAACATGGACTTGAAACCCGGATCTTTGTTAAACATCTAACTAACAACCTAACTAGGAGTCGTTAACTACTCGGTTAGGGGGTTTATACCTTGCTTGTCTTGAACTCCTTCGTCTTCAAACTCCGATGGTGGTCCGGATCGGCTTCTTCCCGTCGTCTCCTTACGCCGAAGATAGATCCACCTGAAAGCTTCAACCTTTGGCTCCTTCTTCGGTCTTTGAAGAAACTAGTTCACTTGGTTTGCTAAACCTTGTGAACTAGAGTGAGTAGAGAAGAGTTTGTATGGGATTTTATCTATGGTTCTTGGTTCTCAACTCATGAGACAAGTGAACCATAGAGTCAAGAGAGGGAGCAAGAGGAAGAAGGTGAGAGCAAGAGTATGAGAGCTCAAGAACAAGAGAGAGAATGGTCAAGTGAGAAATGAGCCTCTCTTTTTTCTTTCACCCTCTCATAATCCAAAACAATGATAACTCATCATATCAATCAAGTGTTATGTGATGGTTTAAGCAACCATAGCCATATCATTTCATGCACTCATTTTGCACAAAGGAGCAAGCAAGCAAAAGTCTTTGCCATGAAATGATAGCTATGGTTATCATGATGGTCAACTAGTCAATCCTAGTCAACCGGTCAACAAAGTCAACAAGGCAACAAAAGTCAACAAGTCAACAAAGTCAATCCCTCAACAACCATGTCACCATAATACTTAATTAATATAATTGTTAATCACATATCATATTCTCATTAGGGTTGAGCAAAAAGTCAATAGTCAACTGTCAACGGTCAACAACCCTAATGAGAATCCTCCGTCTCTGTCTCTCCGTCAACTGTGCATACACACCCGCATCCGCGTTCCGAGGAACACGAATACAAACTGGATAAATCCAATCCCAATACATACACTAGGATCTGGCTTAAACCAAAGCCCGCTAGTGTTAACTGTCCGGACACTGTACGTGCACAAGTGCACGGATGTGACCGAACCCTGTCGCAAAACCATGCGACCTGTCGCAAAACCATGCGACCTCTACTCTTTTGCCTAAAGGCGAATAACTTTCTGTGTGGGACTCTAAAGACTCGACACTACGCTGGCAGTGGGTTTAACCACAGACCGCAAGCGGCACTAGCTGTGCGTAACGGTCCCCAGGTAGATGTCGACAAGAAGACTGACGAGGTGAAACCCATCTGAACTCCTACTGAGCCTGAATGTGACAATCTCCGTACAGTCCGGTCTGTTCGTCTGATACATCGCATGGCGGGCCTAGGGGGGCGGTAAACGTCAGTCCCCTAATAGCGGTACAAGTCGTGTCGGAGTGAAGCCCAAAACACCCTGAGATAACACTGGAAGCCTACCAGTATATCTCGATTGCCCTGGCCAGGGACTACTCGTGTAATGGCTCTCCTAGACACAGCGCGATGTCAACCCCCAATACCGGGAGAGACGAATCCTGTCTAACCGTCACTGCCTCCAAGTGCTTCGGGACTGCACCCAACTACCACCTGTTTGCACGACTCCTTTGAGCCGTGGTAGGGTAGTAATCAAAGTACAGTGGGAACACACTCGAGGCGAAGTGACAGTGTCAAGTCAGCGGACTAAGATGTACTCATGTCACCTGGGAACTGATAACTGACGATAGGTATAATACCAACCGGTCAGTTCCCGACGAGTCCTGTCCAGTGTACTCGTAACCCAACGAGCACCCGCATACTATCTCCAGTACGACGTACTGACGGCTGTGGGACAGACCGTCTCCCACTCTGGGATGAGAAGCGCATGCGCTAGTCTACTCCGGAGTATCGATGCCCTGTCTCGATAGTCCTGCGACTAGGGACCTGCATAAGGATGTGCTTATAGATTACCCAGCCCCCACTAGTGTGACTGCCATCACAACGCTGGTAATCAAGCAAAGATCCTAAGGGCTCCACTAATGTGTATAGGCGATATACTAAAATAAACACAAGTACACATTGAAGTAGAAACAAACCAAGTAGCATACTACTATTTTTAGCAAGATTGTATATACAAGGTGAATATCCCAAGCTTCCATTAAGTAATATACAAACTAGTATGATACAGTAATGGCCTCTAGGGCATATACACTAACAATCTCCCACTTGCACTAAGGCCATGTACTGGCGTATCGAAAACCTATCATCTCGATCAGCCGCTTGAACTGAGTCTGGGGCAAGGCCTTGGTGAATGGATCTGCAGTGTTATCTTCTGAAGCGACTCTCCGAACCTCGATCTCCTGGCGATCCACGATCTCCCTGATCAGGTGATACCGCCTCAAGATGTGTCTGGATCTCTGATGGGACCTGGGTTCCTTCGCTAAAGCTATAGCCCCATTGTTGTCGCAATACAGAGGTATTGGATCAACAATGGACGGAACCACCTGAAGTTCTTTCAAGAACTTCCTCATCTAGACTGCTTCTTTTGCGGCATCAGATGCAGCGATGTATTCCGCTTCCATTGTCGAGTCTGCAACGGTTTCCTGTTTGGAACTCTTCCAACACACCGCCCCTCCATTGAGGGTAAAGACAAAACCCGACATGGACTTGGAATCATCCTTGTCACTCTGGAAGCTGGAGTCAGCAAAGGCCTCGATCTGGAGGTCTTTTCCGCTATACACCAAGAACATCTCCTTAGTCCTTCTCAGGTACTTGAGAATGTTCTTTACCGCTATCCAGTGTTTCTCCCCAGGGTTTGACTGATACCGGCTTACTACACTCAGTGCATAAGCTACATCCGGTCTGGTACACAACATCGCATACATTATAGAGCCTACCGCAGAAGCGTAGGGTATAATCGACATGCGATCCCTCTCCAAATCAGTCTTGGGAGACATCTCTTTAGAGAGGGTGATCCCGTGACAAGCCGGTAGGTTAACGCGCTTGGAATCTTCCATACTGAATCTCTTCAGTATGGCGTCGATGTACCTGGACTGCGAAAGTCCTAATATCCTCTTGGATCTGTCACGGTAGATCCGGATACCCAGAATGTACGAGGCATCATCCAGGTCTTTCATGGAGAACCTGTGTGACAAGAACCCCTTGACAGATTGTAGCATAGGAATGTCATTTCCTATTAAGAGAATGTCATCCACGTATAAAACGAGGAATACTACAGTTCTCGCTACAAATCTACTATAGATGCATGGTTCATCTGGATTTTTGATAAAACCAAATTCCTTGACTGTCTCATCAAAACAGATGTTCCAACTCCGCGCTGCCTGCTTTAGTCCATAAATGGACTTAAGCAACTTGCACACCTTTCCGCTGCTCCCACTCTGAATGAAACCCTCTGGCTGATCCATATAGACACACTCCTCTAAATTTCCATTTAGAAAAGCTGTCTTTACGTCCATCTGCCAAATCTCATAATCGTGGAAGGCAGCAATGGCAAGAAGGATCCGAATGGATTTCAGCATAGCTACTGGAGAAAAGGTCTCGTCATAGTCCAAACCAGGTCTTTGACGAAAACCCTTTGCAACCAGTCTAGCTTTATAGGTCTCAACCTGTCCATCTACACCAATCTTCCTTTTGAAGATCCACTTGCATCCTATGGGTTTTACCCCGTCTGGAGCAATGTCCAACGTCCATACTTTGTTGGTGTACATGGACTCCATTTCGGTCCGCATTGCATCCAGCCATTTTACCGAGTCGACGCTCTGAACGGCTTGCTGGAAGCTAGTAGGTTCATCATAATCCATGATGCAATCCTCTCTATCCCCGTCTATGAGAAAACCGTAGTATCTCTCGGGCGGATGAGACTGCCTACTACTCCTGCGGAGCGGCGTAGGAATGTCCTGTTCTTTTGAACCCTCTGGTTCCACTAAGCTTTCAGTAATAGTTCGTGGTTCTGGAATTTCTTCCAGTTCTACTGCGCTCCCACTAATTTCCTTTTCTAAGAACTGGTGTTCTAGAAAGTGGGCATGACGAGAAACAAGAACTTTTTGTTCCTCTTCGCAGTAGAAGAAATATCCCTTGGGGTTCTTTGGATATCCCACGAACTTACACTGTACTGAGCGTGCCTCGAGCTTGTCCGCATGCTGCTTTTTAACAAAAGCTGGACATCCCCATGTCTTAATGTGCTTAAGATAGGGTCTCTTCCCACACCACATCTCATATGGTGTAGTAGGCACAGTCTTAGTTGGAACTCGGTTCAAAAGGTATGCAGCTGATTCTAGCGCATATCCCCAGAATGATCGCGGTAACTCAGCGTTACTCATCATGGACCGTACCATATCCAATAGGGTTCGGTTCCGTCTCTCCGATACACCGTTATGTTGCGGAGTGTATGGAGGAGTAACCTGAGAGAGAATTCCGTTCTCTTTTAAATAATCCAGGAACTCGGCACTTAAGTATTCTCCACCTCGATCCGATCTTAGGATCTTGATACTTTTGCCGGTTTGTTTTTCTACTTCATTCTTATACTCCTGGAATTTTCCAAAGGCTTCGGACTTATGTTTCATTAAGAAGACATAACCGTACCTTGAGAAGTCATCCGTAAAAGTAATGAAGTAAGAATAACCGCTTCGCGCATGTGTAGACATTGGACCGCACACGTCGCTGTGTACGAGTCCCAAGAGCTCGCTCGCTCTTACTCCGTGTCCAGTGAACGGAGTCTTTGTCATCTTTCCTTTGAGACAGGATTGACAAGTGGCATGCGATTGATATTCGAACGGATTCAAATATCCTTCTGTATGTAACTTCGTCAACCTTCTCTCATTGATGTGACCCAGTCTACAATGCCACAAGAAAGTCTGATTAATTTCCGGAGACTTTCTTTTGTGTGTATTCTGGACGTTGAAAATCTGTGGTTGGTTTAACACGTATATACCATTACTCAATGTACCTGACCCAATCAAAACTTGATTAAGGTGAATGTTTACAACATTACTTACAAACGCAAATTCATAACCTTCTTTAGAAACTAAAGATACAGAAATGATATTACAAGTTGCGTTGGGTACAAAAAAGCAATTACGCAAAACCAAAACATGTCCATATGACATTCCCAGGTGATAGTCCCCCACGGCCTTAGCATCCATGCTAGCTCCGTTTGCAACTCTGTGGGTCATGTCACCTGCCTTCAAAACCCTACGGTTTCTCAACGCCTGCAAAGAATTACAGATATGAGATCCTGATCCGGTATCCAATACCCAGGAAGTAGAGTTTATTGAAAGACAGTTTTCAATAACATACACACCTGAAGCTGAAGCCGCAACTTGCTTCAATTTCTGTGTCCTGGCTTTCCAAGCCCTGCAATCATTTTTCCAGTGACCTTTCTTATGACAATAGAAGCATTCTTCCTTATCCACAAGCTTCCCCGCTATCTTTGTTGCTTTAGCTTTTCCCTTCGTATCCACTTTACTAACACCGCCTCTTGGTTTGGCGGGGGCTTTCTTCTTCTTTCCCTTGGCTTTCGCCTTGGACCTAGAAGAAGATGATCCTCCTACAAACAAAGTGGATGTTTCCCTACCTTTCTGTAGGGTGCCCTCTGCACTCCTCAGCATGTTGAGGAGTTCTGAAAGTTCAACTTCTTTTTCTTGTAAGTTGAAGTTCAGTATAAACTGGGCGTAAGTTGAAGGAAGGGACTGGAGAATCAAGTCCGTATAGAGCTCATTCTCCAACGTGGTTCCAAGTTCCGCAAGCTCCTCAATGAAGCCAATCATCTTAAGCACGTGTTCCGCTACCGATGATCCGATGGCCAACCTTGCCGAAAATAACTTCTTCGACACTTCGTATCTTGCGATACGAGATTGCTCTCCATACAGTTCTTTTGTATGGAGAAATATGGATTCAAGGTCCATATTCTCGTGCCTCCTCTGATGTTCGTTGTCCATCAAGGCAAGTACGAGGCACTTGTCCTTCGCTCTCTCCCAGGTCTTACGGATTTCCTTATCCGCGACGCTGGAGGTGGGACTTGGGACAGGGGGAGCTTTGGTGGTAAGAAGATACCCCAGCTTGTCGTAAGTGATTGCCATTTTGACATTCCTGAGCCAATCTTTGTAGTTTGGCCCTGTCAGTATGTTTTTATCTAGGAGTAACTTAAGTCCAGTCATGTCGATTGGTCGCTGCAATTAGGAGAGAGAAGAAGAAACACTCAGCATGATGCTCTTGCAAGTTTAGAGTGGTTTTTAGTTTGTCTAAACAGGATGGCTCCCACTGTTTCTCGAATCCCTCCTCAAACCAAAAAGGAAGAATTAGTCAGGATCAATCTCACCGTACAATACTTGCTTAACCGTTCGGCCAGGCTGGTGTCGGTACTTCGAGGGAGGTTTTCCAACGCTTTCGCGAAGTTCCTTAATTTAAGAACTTCTTTTCCCTGGGGGCGTAGCCCCGCTAACACCTTTCTAGACACCTACTAGGTTTATAGCATTGATCGTTAAGTGAGAAATTTCCCGAGGAGTAGCATATACTCACAGTAGGATCGGGATCCAAATATCATCGCGTGACGAAACTGAAGGAATCCTACCAGAATCATCACACTCCAAATGGTATGCAACACTAGCAAGTTTCAGTTCTTTTGAAACTCCCGATGTGGATTTTTGCCCCATGCTCTTATGACCTTGACTTTGGCCAAAATATCATAAGTCACATGTCAAGTTCTTCCCGTCATTATCCAGGTTAATTTGGATCCACCCGTACCTACCCTTGACTTTGGCCAAAATGGCAGTACGACTGTTCCAAACCAACGCATCTATCTATGCTGCACATGAATACCCAATAGCTACCAATCACTATGCCTTGACTTTGGCCAACATACATAGCTTGAATACTATTGACTATTTATGTGAAACGACGGAGGGCTACGAATGGTTTTGGCGAAACCGTGAACGTAGTGAACTTGATATGGTCGATGGAACGAGATAACTTTTAAAAGGAGTGGCTCAAACTCCGCATTTAAAAGTTAGTTTTGAAAAGAACCGAGTGGTTTTTCGAAAGTGTTCCAACGACTTTTACTTGGTTTATTTTCTTGCATTAGTTCTTTTAATGCGTGATATTCTTGCATTAGTTCTTTTAATGCGTCCCATCATTTAATCCTACCATTGCAGAAAACAACCAAAATATGACGTACGCTTATGCCATTCGCATTCGCCACTGGGCCCCGTCATTACCCGTTAGGTTACTTAACTAACGACAGAGCGGGGGCTGGGCTAGCGCATCTGTAAAACATAAGCAACGCCTAAATAATATCATATATAGATATACTGCAATGATAAACATTTCAGATCACAGATTAACACATTGGATATACTAGGAACCTGCAATTCGTACGAGCCTGTAACGAAAAGCAGATTACACGGTCGTGGTGAATAGCCAATACCCCATCCAAGACCCCTACGGGTGCGGCAAACTACCCGCCAAGTACCCGAAGCGAAGCAACCTCCTTCATCCCCGTGAGTAGGCCACTCGGCACTTCGGCATACCCGGTAGTTTGTGCACCCCTCCATGGGTCTATCCTAGGAGCAAAAACAGTAAAAAGAAATTATACAATGACGGCTACAACCCCGACCCGGTTGTGCGGCCATACAAATAATTATTACATCAATTTACAAATTTACATGAATTGAAAGAAAAGAAAAAACTCTCGTCTCACAACCCCCGGCTATTCACCCGCGACAATCCAATGAATTCATATACACATTCCAGCAACATTACAGATCACAGATTTGTATAACCCCCACTAATCGACATATAGCGATTAGCAGACGTTCAATACAAATATCACATTACAGAAAAACCCGTCAGCTAAAGTCTTTTAGAAGTTCGATCAAAAATACGGATTTTCAGGACCCCAAAAATAAAATTTTCGTTCTGGAAAATCTGGGCAGAAAATATATATTCCAAAAATCCCAAAACAACCCCAGTAAAACACTGCACCAAACTTGGACCTCGGCCGAGTCAACTCGGCCGCGGATCCGCGGCGCTTTGACTCGATCGTTGGACCAAATTTGGTGGGTGTTCACACAAAAGCCTGAGCTGATTTTTAAGATGAAAATTATCAACTTTTGAACAGAATAAAAATCGGCAGAAACTTGAAATTCTCGGGTTCGTTTTCGTGACTTTTTCTTTGATCGATCTTCTAGTTACTTGCTAACATGTTAGATAGAGTTTAACTAGGCTCTGATACCACTGTAAGTCCATGCTACCTCTCCCGGTACTTTCGGGCATGCGGAATTTGATGAAAAATGATTTTCTTAGAGGTGGTAACATGGACTTGAAACCCGGATCTTTGTTAAACATCTAACTAACAACCTAACTAGGAGTCGTTAACTACTCGGTTAGGGGGTTTATACCTTGCTTGTCTTGAACTCCTTCGTCTTCAAACTCCGATGGTGGTCCGGATCGGCTTCTTCCCGTCGTCTCCTTACGCCGAAGATAGATCCACCTGAAAGCTTCAACCTTTGGCTCCTTCTTCGGTCTTTGAAGAAACTAGTTCACTTGGTTTGCTAAACCTTGTGAACTAGAGTGAGTAGAGAAGAGTTTGTATGGGATTTTATCTATGGTTCTTGGTTCTCAACTCATGAGACAAGTGAACCATAGAGTCAAGAGAGGGAGCAAGAGGAAGAAGGTGAGAGCAAGAGTATGAGAGCTCAAGAACAAGAGAGAGAATGGTCAAGTGAGAAATGAGCCTCTCTTTTTTCTTTCACCCTCTCATAATCCAAAACAATGATAACTCATCATATCAATCAAGTGTTATGTGATGGTTTAAGCAACCATAGCCATATCATTTCATGCACTCATTTTGCATAAAGGAGCAAGCAAGCAAAAGTCTTTGCCATGAAATGATAGCTATGGTTATCATGATGGTCAACTAGTCAATCCTAGTCAACCGGTCAACAAAGTCAACAAGGCAACAAAAGTCAACAAGTCAACAAAGTCAATCCCTCAACAACCATGTCACCATAATACTTAATTAATATAATTGTTAATCACATATCATATTCTCATTAGGGTTGAGCAAAAAGTCAATAGTCAACTGTCAACGGTCAACAACCCTAATGAGAATCCTCCGCCTCTGTCTCTCTGTCAACTGTGCATACACACCCGCATCCGCGTTCCGAGGAACACGAATACAAACTGGATAAATCCAATCCCAATACATACACTAGGATCTGGCTTAAACCAAAGCCCGCTAGTGTTAACTGTCCGGACACTGTACGTGCATAAGTGCACGGATGTGACCGAACCCTGTCGCAAAACCATGCGACCTGTCGCAAAACCATGCGACCTCTACTCTTTTGCCTAAAGGCGAATAGCTTTCTGTGTGGGACTCTAAAGACTCGACACTACGCTGGCAGTGGGTTTAACCACAGACCGCAAGCGGCAGTCCCCAGGTAGATGTCGACAAGAAGACTGACGAGGTGAAACCCATCTGAACTCCTACTGAGCCTGAATGTGACAATCTCCGTACAGTCCGGTCTGTTCGTCTGATACATCGCATGGCTGGCCTAGTGGGGCGGTAAACGTCAGTCCCCTAATAGCGGTACAAGTCGTGTCGGAGTGAAGCCCAAAACACCCTGAGATAACACTGGAAGCCTACCAGTATATCTCGATTGCCCTGGCCAGGGACTACTCGTGTAATGGCTCTCCTAGACACAGCGCGATGTCAACCCCCAATACCGGGAGAGACGAATCCTGTCTAACCGTCACTGCCTCCAAGTGCTTCGGGACTGCACCCAACTACCACCTGTTTGCACGACTCCTTTGAGCCGTGGTAGGGTAGTAATCAAAGTACAGTGGGAACACACTCAAGGCGAAGTGACAGTGTCAAGTCAGCGGACTAAGCTGTACTCATGTCACCTGGGAACTGATAACTGACGATAGGTATAATACCAACCGGTCAGTTCCCGACGAGTCCTGTCCAGTGTACTCGTAACCCAACGAGCACCCGCATACTATCTCCAGTACGACGTATTGACGGCTGTGGGACAGACCGTCTCCCACTCTGGGATGAGAAGCGCATGCGCTAGTCTACTCCGGAGTATCGATGCTCTGTCTCGATAGTCCTGCGACTAGGGACCTGCATAAGGATGTGCTTATAGATTACCCAGCCCCCACTAGTGTGACTGCCATCACAACGCTGGTAATCAAGCAAAGATCTTAAGGGCTCCACTAATGTGTATAGGCGATATACTAAAATAAACACAAGTACACATTGAAGTAGAAACAAACCAAGTAGCATACTACTATTTTGAGCAAGATTGTATATACAAGGTGAATATCCCAAGCTTTCATTAAGTAATATACAAACTAGTATGATACAGTAATGGCCTCTAGGGCATATACACTAACAAAAAGAATATCACCTTTTATTTATATCAACACTTTGATTACAATCGCTCAAGAACTACAAGAGGAAGAATCTAAATTGTTGAATTGGCGTCGCTCGGCTCCGTGAGTCGCGGATCGGCTTGGACCACTTGCTCTGTTGAAGAACGGCTCGGCTTATAAAAGGTTGCACGGCTTCTTGCTTGATGGGTACTCGGGATCTTGGCTTTTGATTGGGATTTAGGGTTAGGGTTTCACACAAATCCTCTCACTAGACTTGTGGAAGAAGAAGATGAAGAGAGAGAATGAACTAATGGATTGATTCAATAGTATTGAATTCCAAGATTGAATAATTAATTACAATGAGCCTAGGGTCTTATTTATAGAGCACCCAAACCCTAAGCCTTTGAGTTCCCTCCAAAAGTTTGTTGAAAGACTTCTAGAAGTAGTTTGTTAGGCTTAGCTTAGGGTTTAAGCTAGGGTTTAGGGAGAAGGTTCTAGAATATTAGGCTTAGTTTAGTGTAGGAATAAGGGTTTGCTGATGTGGCAGAAGTCTCTGGAGTCTTCTGGAACTTGAAGTATACGAGCTGAATGTGGGCCCTGAGTGAAACATTGTGGTGCAAAGATTGGTGAATGAAGTGGCAAGATGGCCGCGGAACCGCGGCGCAAGCAGGCTACGGCCGCGGTTCCGCGGCCATGTTGGCTCCTTGGGCTTTGATCTTTCTTCTGTGGTCTTGGGATGATAATTGGGGCTTCTTCTGATATGTTTATTTTTGTTTGTCCCTTTGGATTGATGCCAGAACTGAAATCATTAAGTTGGCGTAACGTTTGATCGGTACCCTGTAAATTTTGGCCTTTCTGCTGGATTTTCCTGCACAGATCTCAAAACAAGTGTTGCGCAAATGTAGGGAAGATGTGATGCCATGAAATTCAGTCAATTTCCTTTATAGTGTTGGTTTTAGAGTCTAATACATGTAATCTGATATTTTGCGATAGTTTTGCTAATATGTAAAATATGAATGCCGAACACTTCTATATGAATGCAACTGATGAGGAAATTGCCGGTAAAAATATACAATATTTTCGACTAATCAAATTCCCCCAAACTTAATTTCGATCGTCTCGAGCGAACTGTTTTATTAAAAAGAGAAGGAGAAAATAAAGAAAGAGAAAAACTAACTAGCACACTTTCGTAGGCAACACGATTGCACTGAGCATGTGCAACAAGCCTTTAAACCTCTAGGTGTCCCTAGTAGGAGGAGTGTTGTCTCCTGAGGGTTTTCAGCGGATTACACCCACAAAATCCAATAATAAAAGAAAGATCATGAATATTACATTTAAAGAAAAGAATTGTAAAAGAAAAACTTTGAAAATTAGGGTTTCCAACTAAGCTAGCTTTTCGGTTGTCATGAGCCCTATCTTAATGGTCATGAAAAGATGTTAGAAATCACGTCCTCCCTCAATAAAACATCGTCTTATTCTTCATTCCTATCTTTATTCCAAACATCGATCATATAACCCTGCGTGTGTGTAAAGACATCCCTACACCCGGAGAATTCAATTCAAGCTATCATACTCTTGCCCATCAGCCTCAGTACTTTTTAATTAATGAATATTTAGATGAGATTGCTCACACACTTTCATGCGACCGTTAATACTTCTTGAGGTACTAACCGACCGATTACTCCTGTGCTTGCTTACTTGGTGTATTTTTCTCGTCTTGCACCATCTCAGGCATAGCAGTGACTCCCAGACCAGTTGGCCTTAGGGCACTAGGTGAAGAAGCACCCTCGCTATATATTTTTTTATTGCCCTCGGTGATAACAAAACCAGTGTCCATTTTTTCTCACCACTTTATATTTTTCTTTATTCACTTTTTTTTTTATTTCCTTCATACTTTTGGCTTTAAGACAAGAGCATTTCAAGGTATCCTCTACTATCCCAGGCTTTAAGACGTGTGTAAGTGCGAATAGCAGGGTAGCAACGTTCAAAATGTTTGGCTTCCAGAATAGAAACTATTTTTCAGACTTATTTTTATCCTCAGATTAGTGACGTCTTTCATCTTACTAACCCTTGGGACAACGGCTCATAACTACTTATTACTAGTTCGTATAAGAAAACTTCTAATTTTCTTAGTTTTCTTAAAATTTTCTAATCTCATGGATGTAATTTTTCACTATCTAAACTTTCATTATCTTATTTATATACAAAAAAGTGTAAATATTAAAATTATTTTTTTTATACTTGAAAATTTTTAAATTTTTCATGGGTTTTGAAAATTTTTCAATTTTTATAGATTTTTAAAAGAAATGTTTTGTGCTTATGCAAATGATATGCAAATGATGCAAAAATAAGCACAAACCTCCCCCAAACTTGTTTTCAACAGTGTCCTCACTGTTGTCGACAGCTATATCTACAAAACCTGTAAGTCTGGAAGGAATTATTAGTGGGGGCAAAATATATAAGTGAAGAACTTCCCCCAAACTTATTCTTTTCACTCACCTCCATTTAAAAGATGATGCAATGATATACTGGATATGAAGGTGAGACGGAGGAATTTTAATCCAAATAAACTGGCTCTTGTAAGAACAAGAGCTCTTCCGTGGGGTCAGTGGAAAAATACGGCTTTAGTCTATGTCCATTCACTTTGAAAAAGGTGCTGTTTTTAACATTTTCAACTTCTACTGCCCCGTGCGGGTATACAGACCACACAACAAAAGGTCCCTTCCATCGAGATCGGAGCTTACCCGCATGAAGGTGTAATCGTGAATCATAAAGAAGGACTTGTTGACCAGGTGAAAATGTTTTTCTCAAAATGTTTTTATCATGAAAAACCTTAGTCCTATTCTTTGTGATTACAGCATTATCATAAGCTTCATCGCGGAGTTCGCTTAGCTCGTTAAGTTGCAGCTTCCGAAAGTTGCAAGCAAGGTTTAGATCAAAATTTATTTCTTTAATGGCCCGCAATGCTTTATGTTCTATCTCGACGGGTAAGTGACATGCTTTTCCAAACACTATCCTATATGGAGACATCCCTAGGTCGGTTTTATATGCAGTTCGGAATGCCCAAAGAGCATCCGTCAATTTGGTCGACCAGTCTTTTCTATTTTTAGCAACAGTTTTCTCCAGGATAAGTTTGATTTGTCTGTTTGAGATTTCAGCCTGCCCGCTTGTTTGGGGATGATAGGGTGTAGAAAGTCGGTGGTTGATTGAATATTTCCGCATCAGAGTCTCGAAAGATCTGTTGCAGAAGTGTGTCCCATTATCGCTAATAATAGCGCGTGGGTGTCCAAATCGCGAGAAGATATTCTCTTTCAAGAACTTAATGACAACTTTCTTGTCATTAGTGCGACATGGAATGGCTTCTACCCACTTTGAAACATAATCAACCGCCAGCAGTATGTACAAATTCCCAAAGGAGTTGGGAAAATGACCCATAAAATCTATGCCCCAAACATCAAATATTTCAACAACCAGAATGGGTTGCTGAGGCATTTCATTCCTCTGGGATATTCTACCCGTATACTGAAATTGTGTACAGGTTTTGCAATGCTCAAATGCGTCCTTGAATAAGGTCGGCCAATAAAATCCACATTGCAAAACCTTTTCCGCTGTCTTTCTAGGACCAAAGTGACCCCCACAGGCCTGATCATGACAAAAAGAAAGAACACTCTTGAACTCTTCATTCGGGACACACCGACGAATGATCTGATCAGGACAATATTTAAACAAATATGGCTCGTCCCAGTAAAAGTGTTTTACTTGGGATAGAAAGCGGTATTTGTCCTGTTTTGACCAATCGCTGGGTATCAGTCCCGTGGCATGATAGTTCACAATATCCCTGAACCATGGTTCAGTGGATACGCTCAAGAGTTGTTCGTCAGGGAACGAGTCATTGATCAACAGGGTCACAGGAGGAGAAATGATGCGTGAAAGGTGGTCAGCTACTACGTTTTCACATCCTTT
Source organism: Agapanthus africanus (assembly GCA_030015575.1). Lineage (NCBI taxonomy): Eukaryota > Viridiplantae > Streptophyta > Magnoliopsida > Asparagales > Amaryllidaceae > Agapanthus > Agapanthus africanus. Next base: position 971,882,298 of record CM057337.1, read on the forward strand.
CTTATCTTTGATAACAAGATCGAATTCTTGTAACAGAAGGATCCAACGTATTAGTCGACCTTTTGCATCTTTTTTCGCCAGAAGATGTTTTAAAGCGGAATGGTCAGTATACACAACTATAGGTGAGCCGATTAAGTAAGGCCTGAATTTTTCTAATGCAAATACAACCGCTAAAAGTTCTTTTTCTGTGGTTGTATAATTGATTTGCGCATCATTCAGGGTCTTACTAGCATAGTAAATCACGTGTGGCATCTTTTCGATGTGCTTTCCGAGGACTGCACCTACTGCAAAATCAGATGCGTCACATATCAGCTCAAAGGGGTAGTCCCAATTTGGTGATGATAAAACGGGGGCTGAAGTGAGTGAGTGTTTATGTGAGTCGAAAGCTGTCTCGCAATCCGAGTCAAAATAGAAGGTCGTATCCTTGGCCAGGAGAAGAGTTAAAGGTCTAGCAATTTTGCTAAAGTCCTTAATGAATCTCCTATAAAAGCCCGCATGGCCAAGGAAAGAGCGAATATCTTTGACGCTTTTGGGATGAGGGAGGTTTTGAATGACATCTATCTTAGCTCTGTCAACCTCAATGCCTTTCTGTGAAATGACATGTCCAAGAACAATTCCTTCTTGGACCATAAAATGGCATTTTTCCCAGTTCAAAGTCAAGTTCTTCTCTTTGCAACGAGTAAGAACATCGTCAAGATTTGCTAGGCAATCGGAAAAAGAGTCTCCAAAAATCGAGAAGTCGTCCATAAAGATCTCCAAAAAATTCTCTACCATATCAGAGAATATCCCCATCATACACCGCCGAAAGGTAGAGGGAGCATTGCATAGCCCAAAGGGCATGCGACTGTAAGCAAAGGTACCAAAAGGACAAGTAAAAGTGGTTTTATCTTGATCCTTTTTGGCGATGGGGACCTGATTGTAGCCTGAGTATCCGTCCATAAAACAATAATACTCTCGTCCCGCTAAGCGTTCCAGCATTTGATCAATGAATGGTAGAGGAAAATGGTCTTTCCTCGTGGCAGCGTTGAGTTTTCTATAATCGATACATACACGCCACCCAGTTTGGGCGCGTGTCTGAATCAACTCATTCGCCTCATTGGTTATAACAGTGATGCCGGATTTCTTAGGAATGACATGTATAGGACTCACCCACTGGCTATCGGAGATGGGGTATATAATACCATTATCTAAGCATTTGACGATCTCTTTCATGACCGCTTCCTTCATGACGGAATTCAACCGTCTCTGTGGTTCTCGGGTTGGTCTGGCATCATCCATCATATGTATATGATGTTCAACTATCAAGGGACTAATCCCTTTGATGTCCGCCATACTCCAACCAAACGCCTCTTTGTTAGATCTCAATACCGATAAAAGTGCATTCTCTTGCTCTAATGCTAGAGAAGCTGAAATTATAACCGGTAAAGTCTCCTTCTCACCTAAATAAGCATATTTCAGATGAGACGGTAAAATTTTGAGATCTAATTCAGGCGGAGAAATGATAGAAGGAGGTATCATTGAATGATTTTTGGATTTACAAAGAAGCTCAGAGCCTGTGAAAGATACAGACTCGGGTGGAGAAAAGTCAGAAGTGCAGGACTCAAGTGTAGAAAAAGTGTCCTCACTAAGATCTTGTGCAAAGTCAAACAGAGATGTGGTAATGTCATCAAGATCAGTAAAGCAAAGTTCCTCAGCTCCACAACTATCGGGAGCGATCTCATGGACATAGCACACATCTAAAATATGAGCAGAGGGTTCTGATGGCTGACTTCCAACTTTGTAGATATTTAGTTCAATGGTCATATTTCCAAATGATAAGTTCATTGAACCATTTCTACAGTTTATAACAGCGTTGGAAGTGGCAAGGAAAGGACGACCTAGAATCACCGGAATTTGGCCCCGGGGGTTTGCTACAGGATGTGTGTCGAGTACAATGAAGTCTACAGGGAAAACAAATTCCCCGACCTTTATCAACACATCCTCTAATTCACCCCTTGGTTTGGTGATAGATCGGTCTGCCATCTGGAGAGTGCAGTGAGCAGGTTTCAGCTCTCCAATCCTTAGTTGCTCATAGACAGAATAAGGGAGCAGGTTAACACTTGCGCCAAGGTCTAAAAGAGCACGATTTATGTTTTTACCCCCAATCGAAATCGATATTGTAGGACATCCTGGGTCCTTTTTTTCTTTGGTAGCTGGGGAATAAAAGCAGTGCTGATATTATTAGCCATAAAGACCTTCTTCGGCACTTGGGTCTTCCTCTTCCTAGTGCACAAGTCTTTAAGAATTTTCGCATAAGCGGGGACTTGTTGAATTGCATTTAGGAGAGGGATATTGATGTTAACCTGTTTGAACATTTCCAAATTTTTTTCCATATGAGGACTCGTTCTGTTACCCCTTAACCGGTTCGGGTAAGGAGCTTTCGCAATAAGCGCGGGGTCCATCACAGGAGAAGGAAGAGGGGGTAGACGAGGTCCCAAAAGAGGTGTGGGGACCGTCTGTGGAGAACTATAAGGGTTGGGAGAAGGTGTCGAGCCTAATGGGAAATGGAGAATAGGCTCTCGAGAAGATGGTGTGGTAGAAGAAGAAGGATCAGAAGGAGAAGTGTGTGTGTGTGGAAAGGTCTCAGCCGGGGTGTTGATATGATTTTCAGTATCATCAATACCTTCCCCGACATTATTATTCAGCACTTTTCCCGATCTCAACGTTGTGATGGCATTTACATTGTAATGCCCAGGATTCTGTAGGGGTTGAGAGGGAAGTTTCCCTTTTTCTCTCGCACTCATTTCGGCTTTTAGGCGTGCGATTTCAGCTTCCATCAATCTGATACTCTCAGCTTGGGACGCTGAGTTTTTCTTTATCTCATTGACGGAAGATCTAACCTCAGTCGAAACCTCTATGAAATTTGATAAAAGCGATTTCATGGTTTGAGTGAATTGAGAGAACTCGTCAGAACAGGACTGCATAGGATTAGACTGTGCAGGAGTGTTGCCCTGGTTTTGGAAATTTTGTGACTGGTAGGGGTGCTGAGTGAGTTGAAGGGGTTGCTGTTGTGGTGGAAGAAGAGCCTTTTGAAATTGATTCGTGTTTGGAACCGTGTTTTGAGATTGGTTTTGGTTCCAAGCAAAATTCGGGTGGTTCCTCCAACCCTGATTGTACGTGGAAGAATATGGATCGTTTCGAGGTCTTTGAAATGCGGCATTAGAATGCTCGTGACGTTGAAATGCCGAGTTTAATGGACATTCTTCCGTTAAATGAAACGGATCAGAACAGCACCCACAAACAGTTTTGGGGAGCGACATTGGGTTTAGGGAGGCTGCAGAAAATTTGTGTTCCATAGCGTCGAGCTTCTATTGCATTGCTTCCATCTCAGCTCGAACGCCTATGGACACATCTATTTGGTGTACGCCACCCCTATTCAATGGTTGGGTTCCACTCTCCCACTGTAGTGATTTTTCAGTGAACTCTTCTAAGTACTTCCAAGCTTCCCCATCATCCTTGGTCATAAAAGTACCTTGACACATGTTTTCAAGGCTCTGTTTAGTGCTTGGGTTAATGCCCTCATAAATGATTCGGCAAAGCTCCCATCTCGGGATGCCGTGATGAGGACACTGAACCAATAGATCCTTGAAACGTTCAAAGCATTTTGAAAATGGTTCGGTAGGGAGCTGGGCAAATTGATTCAGTTCGCTACGGATTCGAGCCGTCTTTTGGATTGGGTAAAATTTCTTAAGGAATGCTGCGACGAATTCTTCCCAATTCGTAATAGAATGTGCGGTAGTGTTATATAGCCACTTCTCGGCTATATCGCACAATGTAAATGGAAGAAGTCGTAGACGCATAGCATCCACTGAAAGTTGTGACGTACCCATCATTGTGCATACGTTTTCAAATTTGGTAATGAAAACGTAAGCGTCCTCAGTCTCGAGTCCGTGGAATTTGGGTAAAAGATTGATATACTGGGGCTTAATCTCAAAGTTATCCCCATTGGCTGGTGGTGTGGATAAGCAGGTCGAAAGAGGATCTCTAAGTGGATAGCACCTCTCCTGGAGAGAGATGCGGGGTGGATTCTGCGCACCAACGGACGGCGGCAGATTAGGGTTAAAGAAGTTTGATGGATTCGGTTCCATCGGTGTGGGTATGGTAGTAGGTAAAGAAAAGGTAAATGGAGAAATATCGACTTCGGAGTCGATAAAAGGTACGCGGACTAAACGGGCACTAGAATCCCGTATCCAGCCTATCTTGTACTAAAAAGGGTTAGTACAAGTGGCAGCGTTGGCTTATAATTAGGGGTAAATGAATGAATGCGGAGTTTGCTTTGAAAAAGGGACGTATTTTTGAAAAAATGATGCGACACAACAAATGCAGCACACAAACCCTAGAATCTAGTGGTCACCTAGGTCCGGCTCTAGACCGCTCCTAACTGCTAAAAGACAAGTCGCAGGATAGACTCCTCCACTGCCTCTTTGTTCCCCTGTGGCCGGATGAGTGCCAGGTAAGTGGGAAGGTACTCCACTACGTAAGTAGTGGGCCTAATTAAAAACCACTAGCCTTAGACACACTCGCCGTAGGCACCACAAGAAAACGCGGATAAGGAATGAATTACCCACGGCCTTCTCTTGTCCTAATTGAGCGCGACAGTCCTTAGAGTCATCTCTAGATTTCTTTTAGTTAATGTGGGTCAATGCGGATGCAAGTTTTGTGGTTTTCGGGGCCTAGGAAGGGTAATGAAATCCCCACCTAATTTGGATTTGGCCGTGCCCCTTAATATCCGTATTTAGAATGCAAACAACCAAGAAACAAAATCACGCACAAATTTAATTTTGCAATTTTGCGAGCTGCGATTATTTGCAAAGAATCCTGCAGAGAATTGTCAGTTGGAGCTAAAAAGAGGAGAGAGGAGGAGATAAGAAAGTACCTGAAGCAAAACTTTTTCAGAGAACCCCCTAAGAGGCCGCGGTTCCACCGCAATAGATGGCTAATGCCGCCCTTCCGCGGTTGTTTGAAGAGAACACTGCACAAAATTTTTAGGGAATGTTCCTGTTCACTTCCCCTGTCCTCTGGTATATTCCAAAAAATTTTCCAAATTCCCAGCAAGCTCCAGATCTCCTTGCAATGAAACACAACAAATTGTTTAGGGTTTGCACGAATTTTGATCTCAAAATAACAATGGAATAATTCTTTCAATTCAAACTATAAAATGAAACGAATTAGCGCGCGATCCCCGGCAACGGCGCCATTTGATTGATTCTAAAATTCAAGACTGTGTAGTGTGTATCAACTCAAATGGTCCCCGGCAACGGCGCCATTTGATTGATCGTTTTCTTTGTGCGTTGTTTTAAGAAGATGTATAGAATCACAATCAAAGAATTATTTGACCGCAATCAACTACGGTGTCGGATGTAGATTGTAAGTGAGTGCGGATCGTCCACAGGGATTGTGCGATTCGTTTTTATATTTGATTTGTTTGAATCGAAAAGTTAATCGAAAAGAAAAGAAAATATGATCCAAGAATTTATCAATTGATTCAGGTGTCACGATGTTTAATCAAGAATCAAGAAACTGATAAACAATCAAGAATGGGGTTTCGATAATATTTCCAACCAAAATGTCAAGAATCTAAATGAGGCTCGTAGGAATCGATCGGATCTATAGACGTGATGTAATCTAAAGATAACGTGTTCTTGTCCTTCGAAGGATTGATACTAGATCGATGATGATCGACGAGAGTTAGGGCTTTCTTGATGAAACTAGGGTTTCATCTTTTAACCCTTGTTCTTTCATCGATATCATTCACACTCTAGCCTCTAGCAATTTCAAGAAACGATCGTAATTTCCCAATTTCGAGCGATATCAATCAAGAAAGCATCGCAACGAAATGGGTCGTCGGTTCTTGAACTTGCTAGGGTTTACAAAACTCGTGGGATTCAAGAATCGTTTTTAGATATTTTACAACATCATTCTATTGATCGTCTCAACTCCTCGATGAGCGGAGTATTACTCAAACATCACAACAAGAATTATAACTAGAAATTTAGATTGATTCATGATGCAAGAATTTAAAGAAAACAAGATAAAAGAATATCACATTTTATTTATATCAACACTTTGATTACAATCGCTCAAGAACTACAAGAGCAAGAATCTAAATTGTTGAATTGGCGTCGCTCGGCTCCGTGAGTCGCGGATCGGCTTGGACCACTTGCTCTGTTGAAGAACGGCTCGGCTCGGCTCATAAAAGGTTGCATGGCTTCTTGCTTGATGGGTACTCGGGATCTTGGCTTTTGATTGGGATTTAGGGTTAGGGTTTCACACAAATCCTCTCACTAGACTTGTGGAAGAAGAAGATGAAGAGAGAGAATGAACTAATGGATTGATTCAATAGTATTGAATTCCAAGATTGAATAATTAATTACAATGAACCTAGGGTCTTATTTATAGAGCACCCAAACCCTAAGCCTTTGAGTTCCCTCCAAAAGTTTGTTGAAAGACTTCTAGAAGTAGTTTGTTAGGCTTAGCTTAGGGTTTAAGCTAGGGTTTAGGGAGAAGGTTCTAGAATATTAGGCTTAGTTTAGTGTAGGAACAAGGGTTTGCTGATCTGGCAGAAGTCTCTGGAGTCTTCTGGAACTTGAAGTATATGTGAGTCCACGGTAGCGTCCCGGCCGTCTACAGACGCCAAATGCGGAACAAAAACTTTTTAACTGGCGCTATCGTGTACTTTAACCCGGATCTGCCATTATTGCTAAACTAACAAAATGCAAAGAGTGTAGAAAGGTTATACCGAACGATCCGAGTCCTTCGTTCTTTAACCATCATCCCACGCTCCGTTGCGGCTGCTCTGATCTCGTCGATCTCCGATCTGCTCGTCCAGGTGGCACCACGTCACTGATTCTTTAAACGGGCTCCCGCCTCTGACTCGAGGCAACTCGGTCGTCAAGTTTGCTAAAAGAGACGACCAAGAATGATGTAGAGAATGAGTAGATGACTTTGTCTCACTTCGTCCAAGTCCATGGACGATCGGTAAATGAAGTTGCCGTAGGAATCGGGTGATGGAATGAAATGAGCTGTGAAATTCCATACACCGAAAAATCTATCATAATCTTTTTCTACCAAATGAAATATCTAGTGAGAGAGTGAGAGAGGAGGGGAGGGGGCCGACCATATATAGGAGGTGGGGTGGTGAGTGTAGGAGAGGGGGAGGTAACCACAAGAGAAAAGATCAAGGGAAAATATCCTTCATGCACACAAAACCTCATTAATGCAAATGGTGATTCATTAACCTAGTAACCATTGTATTAATGGCTCCATTAAAGCACTAATGACTCACCATGTCAAGTCACCCTCTCTAGAACCTTCTAGAAGCATGACTCACCCTCATCCAAGAAAAGATAAATCCGTCTTTAACCGAATGTTAAAAGACGGCTGATAGAAAACTGGAAACTGGCAACTTCCAAAAGTGATCCTGAAAAGACTTTCAGGATAACCCCGTAACTGTATAAATATACCCGCATTTGTATTACGACCGAATACAAATGCAACTGAGACAAAGATATTATATCCACTCAATATAATACTCGGATCCGGCTTAAACCAAAGCCGACCAGTATCATCTGCCCGAAAAATAACACGTGCGTTTACGCACGTGCATTTTCCGAACCCTGCCATAAAACCATACGGCCTCTACAATGTTTCGCCCGAACTTGGGAAACTGTCTGTGAGGGACTCTAATGACTCGTCAGTACCCTGGCAGTGGGTTTAACCACAAACCGTCAGCGGCACTAGCAATGCGTAACGGCTGCCCATGGACTGACCTCAAGGGAGGCCGATGAGCGAACTCATCCGGAAACCCTACTGAGCCTAACAGTGACAATGTATATACAGTCCGGTCCGTTCGTCTATGAGTATCGCATATCTGCCTAGGGGGCTAGTAACGTCAGACCCCCAATAGCAGTATAAGTCGTGTCGGAGTGTAGCCCAATAACACCCTGAGATACTACTGGAGTACCTACCAGTAAATCTCCTGCCATGGCCATGGACTTTGTGTAATGGCTCTCCTAGACACAGCACGACCTCGCCCCCAATACCGGGAGAGACGAATCCCCTGCCGATCCGCTCACGTGCCTCCATATGGCTCGGGACTGTACCCAAAAACTACCTGTTTGCACGACTCCTTTGAGCCGTGGTAGGGTAGAAATCAAAGCACAGTGGGAACTCACACGAGACAAATGACGACCTCAGGTCGATGAACTAACCTGTACACATGTCACCAGGGAACTGCTATCTGACGATATGTATAATACCAACTAGTAGGTTCCCGGCGAGTCCTGTCCGGTGTACTCATAACCCAATGAGCACCTGTATACATCTTAGGTGATCCAACTGACACCAGTGGCTTGTGAGACCGGCCACCGCCCCTCGTCGGGGTCTCGACTGTATACACTAGTCTACTCCGGAGTATCGATGCCCTGTCTCGAAACTCCCACGACTAGGGACCACAATTAAGGATATGCATATAAACTACCCAACTCTCACGTATATGATCGCCATCATACTGTTGGTAGTAAAGCAAGATCCTAAGGGCTCTATCAAAGTGTAACATGTAATCAGTCACCTGAACATGTACACGACTGATAAAGGCAAACCAGATAGCATACTATCATCTCGAGTGAGACTGTCCTACCGGTATAGGTCCTTCGCAATCATTGCAATCACGTACCTGCGATCCAATAATTGACTCTGAGGGCAATATCTCCAACAATCTCCCACTTGCACTCAAGGCTAATTATTGCGATGTCGACTACTCACAGCCCGTGTGAAACCGAACATCCAACTTCTCTACTAATCAGTTTCACAAAGCCCGTTTGTAAAACTATTGTGTTCGAGAAATAGCCTCAGTGAGTGGATCCGCCTAGATGTTTCTTTATATATCTCTCTTAATCTCAAGTTCGCGGAGAAAGCCATCTCCCGAATCGAGTAATACATGTCTTAGAATATGTCTGGATATCTGATGGGACCTAGTTCATAAATGAACTCCAAATCCAAACTTCTTAGACTGTATCGATCACTGAACCTAATCTGTATCTAGCACCATGCCACCCACAGTATCCTCTTGGACCACCTGTCCATAATACTGCCCCCGTCGTCAGAGGAAAAATATAACTCTGACAATCACTCTGTCATCCATGTCACCTTTGAAGCCTGGAATGATAATCGTCTCTCGAAGGAGGCTGTCGTCATCAAATCCGTAGAACATGTACTTATGTTCTATAACTGCTTCCTTATGTTTCTCCAGGATTGGATTAATACAAACTTATTGCATTTAGTGCAAAAACAACATTTGGTGTGGTACTTGACATCTCATGATTGACTCAATTGCCTAAGCAAGTGATCTGCTAATCATGCACATCCCTCTCCCCTTTAGTCTGTAAGACACCTTTAGAGAGGGTGACTCCATTACCTGCAAGTACACCACCATGCTAGGAGTCATCTATTCTAAAAACCATTAGAATACTGTCAAAGTACCCACATTGGGAAACTACCCAAATCCAAATCTAAAACCATAGATCCAGAAACCAGAATGTCAAATATTATATCCATATCCTGTCTGGAGAAACAACTGTGTGACGACCACAGTACAACCGATCGTAGTATAAGAATTTTACTTCCCACTCTGTGTATGTCATCCAGATACCATGACATCACACCCTACTACCTTCTTAACAGATCCATCCCCTATTCTGATTGAAGTCAAACCCATGACTGTCACATCAAAATTAGACGATCTATCTCCGCTATAACAGCTCAAGTCTATAAATAGACATAAGTATCTTGCCCACTATGCTTCTGCTGCTCCCACTGACTACGACAACCCCTCCTACCGGGTCTCATAGCCTGGAACAACAGTAGTGTCAAGTCTGGGTAGATAAGAACCTCCCTGTCACCGTCCTTGAGGCTACCGGAGTACCTCTCGGGTGTCTGAGGTTACCCACCATATCTGCGGAGTGGCTATTGGAATGTCAAACCTGATTGAATATATAGGTCCTATTAAATTTTCCGTAATCGTTCGCGGTTCTGGAATCACTTCCAGTTCTACCATACTCCCACTACTGTTTTCTGAAAAAGATCCATTTTACTAAAACTGTGGCGAGTCAAGAACAATATCATTATTGATCTTCCACATGGTAGAATATCAACCCTCGTCATAGCCAGGGTCAACCCACAAACAGCCATTACAGAAACGTGCACTGAGTTATCCAGAGTCTGGTTTTAAGCATAGAAACTTTGGCACTTATTTAATTGGAACCATATTCAAATCATGCAGCTGTCTCCAGTGCATATGAACTTAATGGAAAGAGGCTAATCAACATTACTCAACTTAGGAATCCATCCAATTATGAGTAACCTGAAAGAGAAACACGTTTCTCAAAACCATCACCATCATCTGAATACCAATCACAAGAATCTACATCTTCGATCTCTTTGAAGAATCCCGATACTTGTGATACCTGGTTCTCTACTTTATTCTTATACCCACAACTTCTCAAAACTTAGACTTTGTATTTCTTTGAAACACTTGTCTAAATACTATAGAAGTCATAAGTAAACAGAACATAGTACGAGGACCTACCCCTTTGTCCTGATGGACACTTGGACAATATACAATACTCTGTATAAGTCCGCTGAGTTGAACAACTCAAAACCTGTGCGTCGTAGGTTGAAAACTGTACCCTGGCGATTTCCTCAAATATCACCAATTACAACGAATTCCGATATAATGAGGATGATCGCCTAATTCCCAATAACTTGCTCCCACTCATCATCTGTAAAACCATATAGATATGAGAATGAATCCTGGTGAATACACACCCTGGAGTAAGTATCTAATCGGGAAAACAGTTTTCCATTAACAATGCACTGAAACATGAATATGTTTCGTAGGGGTATCCTGGTATTCATAGTAATGCCTCTTCCATAATCCAATTCATGACTTTAACCGTATATTTCTTTGTCATCTCTCCAAATCCCTTTATTTGTCTTTAGTCGTTACCTTCTGTACACCATCGTTAGGCTAAATGGTTTTCTTCCTTCCCTACCGTTCGGCACCAGCCTATGGTTTGGAAGAAAACTATCCAGTAAGCATAATAGGTGTACCCTCCTAAACCAAGGAGTACTCGTAACTGAGAGAAGGTGATGATAAAAGACAACTGAATAATACCTTATTCTTTTAAAGTTGAAATGGGAGTGGCGATGAAGTACGCGGTTTGGTCGTGAATGATAACAGTCGCAACTTACTTTGCCCTCTTTCTAATCCCTTTATTTTGTCTTTACATATTACCTTATGTACACCCTACTTAGGCTAATTGGTTTTCTTCATTCCCTACCTTTCGACACCTGCCTATGGTTTGGAATAAGACTATCCAATAAGCGTAATAGGTGTACTCTCCTAAACCAAGGATCCCTCGCAACCTGAGAGAAGGTGATAATAAAAGACAACCGAATAAACCAATTCTATTTCTCCTGAACCTTGATCCATCCTCGAAGAAGTCTCTTCGAGTTCGTATATAACCATACGATGGATCTATCCAATGGAAGTGGATGTCCGTAGTAATACGGGTGTTCTGAGAAATACAAAGGGTAAAAGAAGGAGTGGCAATGACTTATGCAACATAGACAATCCAAAAGTCAGTATTTTAAGAAGGTTCGGTCAACCTGGTCACTGAGCCATAGTCTAGGGTCGATCAAAGGTCGCTGCCAAAGAGAGAGAGAAAAGAAACACTCTGCGTGCACTCTAACCTAGATCAGAATGGTTATTACTTTATCTAATCCGGAAACCTCCCACTGTCTTGTCAAATTCTCCTCCAAACCTAAAGAAGAATCAATCGGGATCACCCGAAGAGTAAACCAACTCATCAGTGGGAATCGGGATCCAACTCTCATCGCATGATAACGTGATGGAATGCATCCACGTTACTCATACTCCAGAAGGTATGCGCATACTTGGCAAGTTTCAGTTTCTTTAGGAACTCCCGATATGATTTTTGCCCCATGCTCTTATAACCTTGGCTTTGGTCAAAATGTTATAAGTCACATGCCAAGTTCTACCCGTCACTATCTTGTCAATTTGAACCCACCCGCACATGCCCCTGACTTTGGCCAATCGGCAGAACGACTGTCCCAAACTAACTCATCTATCTATGCAACAAATGAATACCCAGCAGCTACCAAACACTATGCCTTAACTTTGGCTAAAATGCATAGCTTGAATACTACTGAATACCCAAAAGAAGTGACGGAGGGCTACGGCTGGTTTTTGGCGAAAAACCTTTAACGTAGTGAACTTGATATCACTGAAGGAACCTGATAGCTTTTTTAAAATATAGTGGCGAAAACCTTTTGCTAAAGAGGTCACTCCCGGTGAGGGGATCTCGGCTCTTTCCTCGTGGAATGAGGTGCAGGATATTCCACTGAATACCGCTATGCAAAGCAACTTGTAATCGACTATAGTGAAGTTATTACCCTGACGCAAACTTCTGCCCAAGGGGTCAGTCCCGGTGAAGGGATATCGGCCCTTGCCCAGTCGAATGAGGTGCAGGATATTCCACTGAATACCTCTATGCAAAACAAAAGGAAACGTCTTTGCAATAACACTTTTTAAATTTGTTCCAACAACTATAAACAGGTTTGTTTTTACTTTGCATTGATCAGAATCAACGCAGTCCCATCAATCAATCACACCAGAAAAGAACGAAAATAAAATGTACGTATATGCCATCCGCATTCGTCACTGGGTCCCGTCATCACCCGTTAGGTTACTTAACTAACGACAGAGCGGGGACTGGACTAGCGCGGGTGTAAAACATATACAACATCTAATAGTATATAAACCAATATACAATAATCGCTCCTGGCATGATAATATGCAACATTACAGAAAAGTAATAAGCATCACAGAACAATACAGATAATCTGGGATCCCTGGGTTTCACAGAGCCGCTGCTGAAACCCGACGTTCCCCTGTCGTGTGGATAGCCTGTGCAATGAAACCTAGACCCCTACGGGTGCGGCAAGTTACCCGCCAAAACCTGAAGCGAGGCAGCCCCCTACAGCAAAGTGAATGGACCACCCTGCACTTCACGGAATCCGGTAATCTTGGGCACCCCTCCTTGGGTCAACCTGTACCCCCTACGAGTGCGGCGAATAGTCTGCCAATTCTAGAGTGGGGCCCCTCTGCCTCTCAAAGCCATAAGATGCGGACCCGTTGCCCTCCAGAACCCGGCTATCCGTGCACTCCGTCGCGGGGCAAAACCTAGTACAGAAATGGAAAAATAGTACAACAGGTACATCGACCGCAACCTGGTCGTGCCCCAAAAGAATATTATACAACAGGCAGTGACGGCAGTCCACATGTTGGACGCTCGCCCCGCAATATCAAATGTACAAATAAACTCAAACTGCACTACCATTGCACACTGCTATCCACCACGACAAATCCGCAACATCACAGCACAACACAGAACATCAATGCGAATGTCACGTTCGCAAACCCGTCTAAAAGAACTATAGCAATCAGACGCGGTTTACCGATCAAATGACATTCCCGGTCGGAGATATAATGTAAGCACTGTAAACTAACATGTTTAAATTTCGATCAACCAAATATCACAAAGTGGGCCCCACGAACAACTGGTGAACAGTAACAAAATCTGGGCCCAAAAGATATATACCAAAACCCCCAAATTCCAGACAAGAACCCACTGTGCAAATTTGGGGCCACGATCTCACTGAATGGCCGCGGAAGCGCGGTCAAACCATAGGTTTGGCCGCGGAAGCGCGGTCAAACCATAGGTTTGACCGCGATTCCGCGGCAGTCTTGTCGAATCACGTGCCCAAATTTCTACGGTGTTCTTAGAAAAGCCAGCTGAATTTTCTGTGATGTGTAAAATTAATTTTGGAACCCTTTAAAAATCGACAGAAATTGTGAACTTGGATTTTGCAGTTTTTGATTTCCGGTTCGATCGATGTTTTAAACGCGTTAGCACAAGTTAGTATAGCAAAATGGTGAGGCTCTGATACCACTGTGAGTCCACGGTAGCGTCCCGGCCGTCTACAGACGCCAAATGCGGAACAAAAACTTTTTAACTGGCGCTATCGTGTACTTTAACCCGGATCTGCCATTATTGCTAAACTAACAAAATGTAAAGAGTGTAGAAAGGTTATACCGAACGATCCGAGTCCTTCGTTCTTTAACCATCATCCCACGCTCCGTTGCGGCTGCTCTGATCTCGTCGATCTCCGATCTGCTCGTCCAGGTGGCACCACGTCACTGATTCTTTAAACGGGCTCCCGCCTCTGACTCGAGGCAACTCGGTCGTCAAGTTTGCTAAAAGAGACGACCAAGAATGATGTAGAGAATGAGTAGATGACTTTGTCTCACTTCGTCCAAGTCCATGGACGATCGGTAAATGAAGTTGCCGTGGGAATCGGGTGATGGAATGAAATGAGCTGTGAAATTCCATACACCGAAAAATCTATCATAATCTTTTTCTACCAAATGAAACATCAAGTGAGAGAGTGAGAGAGGAGGGGAGGGGGCCAACCATATATAGGAGGTGGGGTGGTGAGTGTAGGAGAGGGGGAGGTAACCACAAGAGAAAAGATCAAGGGAAAATATCCTTCATGCAAACAAAACCTCATTAATGCAAATGGTGATTCATTAACCTAGTCACCATTGCATTAATGGCTCCATTAAAGCACTAATGACTCACCATGTCAAGTCACCCTCTCTAGAACCGTCTAGAAGCATGACTCACCCTCATCCAAGAAAAGATAAATCCGTCTTTAACCGAATATTAAAAGACGGCTGATAGAAAACTGGAAACTGGCAACTTCCAAAAGTGATCCTGAAAAGACTTTCAGGATAACCCCGTAACTGTATAAATATACCCGCATTTGTATTACGACCGAATACAAATGCAACTGAGACAAAGATATTATATCCACTCAATATAATACTCGGATCCGGCTTAAACCAAAGCCGACCAGTATCATCTGCCCGAAAAATAACACGTGCGTTTACGCACGTGCATTTTCCGAACCCTGCCATAAAACCATACGGCCTCGACAATGTTTCGCCCGAACTTGGGAAACTGTCTGTGGGGGACTCTAATGACTCGTCAGTACCCTGGCAGTGGGTTTAACCACAAACCGTCAGCGGCACTAGCAATGCGTAACGGCTGCCCATGGACTGACCTCAAGGGAGGCCGATGAGCGAACTCATCCGGAAACCCTACTGAGCCTAACAGTGACAATGTATATACAGTCCGGTCCGTTCGTCTATGAGTATCGCATATCTGCCTAGGGGGCTAGTAACGTCAGACCCCCAATAGCAGTATAAGTCGTGTCGGAGTGTAGCCCAATAACACCCTGAGATACTACTGGAGTACCTACCAGTAAATCTCCTGCCATGGCCATGGACTTTGTGTAATGGCTCTCCTAGACACAGCACGACCTCGCCCCCAATACCGGGAGAGACGAATCCCCTGCCGATCCGCTCACGTGCCTCCATATGGCTCGGGACTGTACCCAAAAACTACCTGTTTGCACGACTCCTTTGAGCCGTGGTAGGGTAGAAATCAAAGCACAGTGGGAACTCACATGAGACAAATGACGACCTCAGGTCGATGAACTAACCTGTACACATGTCACCAGGGAACTGCTATCTGACGATATGTATAATACCAACTAGCAGGTTCCCGGCGAGTCCTGTCCGGTGTACTCATAACCCAATGAGCACCTGTATACATCTTAGGTGATCCAACTGACACCAGTGGCTTGTGAGACCGGCCACCGCCCCTCGTCGGGGTCTCGACTGTATACACTAATCTACTCCGGAGTATCGATGCCCTGTCTCGAAACTCCCACGACTAGGGACCACAATTAAGGATATGCATATAAACTACCCAAGTCTCACGTATATGATCGCCATCATACTGTTGGTAGTAAAGCAAGATCCTAAGGGCTCTATCAAAGTGTAACATGTAATCAGTCACCTGAACATGTACACGACTGATAAAGGCAAACCAGATAGCATACTATCATCTCGAGTGAGACTGTCCTACCGGTATAGGTCCTTCGCAATCATTGCAATCACGTACCTGCGATCCAATAATTGACTCTGAGGGCACTATCTTCAACAGTATACGAGCTGAATGTGGGCCCTGAGTGAAACATTGTGGTGCAAAGATTGGTGAATGAAGTGGCAAGATGGCCGCGGAACCGCGGCGCAAGCAGGCTATGGCCGCGGTTCCGCGGCCATGTTGGCTCCTTGGGCTTTGATCTTTCTTCTGTGGTCTTGGGATGATAATTGGGGCTTCTTCTGATATGTTTATTTTTGTTTGTCCCTTTGGATTGATGCCAGAACTGAAATCATTAAGTTGGCATAACGTTTGATCGGTACCCTGTAAATTTTGGCCTTTCTGCTGGATTTTCCTACACAGATCTCAAAACAAGTGTTGTGCAAATGTAGGGAAGATGCGATGCCATGAAATGCAGTCAATTTCCTTTATAGTGTTGGTTTTAGAGTCTAATACATGTAATCTGATATTTTGCGATAGTTTTGCTAATATGTAAAATATGAATGCCGAACACTTCTATATGAATGCAACTGATGAGGAAATTGCCCGTAAAAATATACAATATTTTCGACTAATCAGTTCCCATAGACTACTTCAAATCCCACCGAACACCCAAAAACGCATCATCAAGACATCAGCTCATGAAGCAAGCTCTGTCTTTTGCCTTCGTCAATGATATTCTATATAAGAGATCATTCGATTGTTTGTGGATAAGATGTCTGGGACCAGAAGAAGCAAGGAGAGTCATCCAAGAAACTCATGACGGATTCTTCGGTCGTCATCAAGCCGGGCCAAAGATGAAGCTGAAGATCATAAGAATGGGTTACTATTGGCCCATGATGATTCAGGATTGCCTCGAATATGCGAAGCAGTGTCACTCGTGCCAAATTCATAAGGACTCCATCCACCAACATCCGAATCCGCTACACCCAACACGGGCTAGCTGGCCATTCGAAATGTGGGGAATCGATATAATTGGGCCCATCGACCCGGCATCATCCAAGGGACATCGGTTCATACTAGCAACAACTGATTACTTCTCCAAGTGGGCAGAAGCAATACCGCTAAGAGAGGTGAAGACGGAGAAAATCCTCCATTTCTTCAGGACACATGTCATCTACCGGTTCAGCACTCCGCGACGGATTATCTCAGATAACGGGCCAGCCTACAGAAGCCATAAGATCAGCCGCTTCGCACAGCAGCATAAAATAGATTAGAGATACTCCTCAGTCTATAACCCCCGAGCTAACGGTCTAGCTGAGGCTTTCAACAAGACCTTGAAGAAGATCATAAAAAAGACGTTGTCGAGAAATATAAAGGACCAGCACGATAGATTGCATGAAGCTCTTTAGGCTTATCGGACCACATTCAAGACGACCATGAACACAACGCCATTCACGTTAGTATTCGGCACGGAAGCGGTACTTCCCTTGGAGATAGAGCTACCATCTCTACGAGTGGCAGTTCATTATGAGCCGACAGACGAGGAAAATGCCCATCTTCGGCTTGAGGAGCTAGATGCCCTCGATGAAACTCGTCTCATGGCGCAGCAAAACCTAGAAGCTTACAAAGCAAGGATGACGCTCTCATACAAAAGACTAATTAGGCCAAGAGAATTCCGCCAAGACAAACTCGTGCTAGTTATTAAAAGACCTATGATCCCCAACTGTGCTAAACAGGGGAAATTCGAGCTGAACTATGATGGCCCATACATCATAGACAAGGTTTATCAAGGTGGTGCCTACTTGCTCATGTATATGCATGGTGAAAGACCCTTCCGGCCAATAAATGGACGGTTCCTTAAGAAATACTACGCTTGACAAGTCAGGACTCAGGTTAATGATAGATGACGACGCACGTGTCTGCTCGCTGCCTTCCTGAGTCCAAACTCTATAAGTAGTATCTGGCAAAACTTCGCCTCGAAGCTCTGTGGACCGAGATGTCCCCAAACTAACAGTGGACCGAGATGTCCCTAAACTAACAACGGATCGAGATGTCCCTAAACTAACAACTTCGCCTCAAACACGGCGATAGTGGAATGCAAGTCCACGAGTCCCAGCGGTAAGGACTGCAAATCAAATCCTACAGGCAAACAGATGGGTCACATGCGGCGAAACTATTCTCGAGAGTTTCATCGTGCAAAAAAAAAAGAAAAAAATGGTACGTCCACAAGCGAAAAGGGCACGGATGAAAACCCGAAAGGGCTTCGTGAGTAAAAACAGCAGGACTGCCGGCGAGTTTGTGAAAACCCGCAAGGGTGCAGACTCGTAAAAAAACGGTACATCCACAAGCGAAAAAGGCACGGATTAAAACCCGAAAGGGCTCCGTGAGTAAAAACAGTAGGACTGCCGGCGAGTTTGTGAAAACTCGCAAGGGCGCAGACTTGTAAAAAAAAAAGGTACGTTCACAAGAGAAATGGATACAAATGAAAACCCGAAAGGGCTCCGTGAGTAAAAACAGCAGGACTGCCGGTGAGTTCGTGAAAACCCGAAAGGGCGCAGACTCGTAAAAAAATCATGCGCACTTGCAAGGTCCTCTCGACCTTGTGAGAAGAAAACACCCGCGTGAGATCCTTAAGACTCACAAGGGAGCAACACACTTAGGGATCCCCACGATCCTTAAGGAGAAATTGCACTTACGAGATCCTCATGACTCATAAGGAGAATTCCCCCTATGAGACCCTCATGGCTCGTAGGATTCAAAAAGCCTTAAGCTATAGGGATCTGAACCTGTTCTTAAGCCATCACATTCCCCAAGTTACCCTACAAGCAGTCAATATAGATCCTTGTATACAATCCACGGGCACAAATAAACGTTCCCTCACTAAGTCCCACCAATGACGAGGAGTGTCCTCATATGGTGAACGGCACTTGTAAGTCCTCTCGACTTGCAAGGAGAAAATACTCTTGTGAGATCCTTACGACTTACGAGAGAAAATATCACTTAGGAATCCTCACGACTCCTGATCAGTCGAAAATACTGTATATTTTAGCAGGCAATTTCCTTAACATCTGCATACATATAGGAGAGTACGGTATTCATAATTCACATATTAGCTAATTGGTCGCAAAATATCAAATTACATGTATTTGACCTTTAAACCGGAAATTCTAGGGAAATTAACTGCATTGCATTACATAGCATATTTTCTATATCTTGCAACCCCTATTTTGAAGTCTATGCAGGTAAAGAGATGCTTGCTCGATCAATACATTGCTCGACCATTACAATTGCTCGTAAACTCATTGAAAGCAAATCTGGTATCAACATAGAAGGGCAACTGCAATTCTAAACATCAAAGAATAACCCATACAGAAGTACAAGACTACTGAAGAAAGCACAGATCCCAAGGTCTCCAATGTGCGGCGGAAGGGCGGCTAAATCCCACCTCACGCGGCGGTTGCGCGGCGAATCCAGGGAGTCAGCTCCTCGGATTTCACCAAAACTCCTGATTCAGTTCCCACTACTCAAAAATGCACACAAAAGTCCAGAAGAGTCCAGAAACTTTCACCAGATCATCAAGCTCCTAAACTAGCCTAAAACTTCTAGAACTTTCCCAAACCCTTGCTTAAACCCTAAGCTAAACCCCAACAAACTTGGCCAACAAACTTTGGGAGGGAAAGTCTAATTCAAACCTAAACCTAGGTCTATAAATAAGACCCTAGGCTCACTCATTTCTCATCTTGGAAATCTTGGAAAATCTTGATTCAATCTTGGAGAGTGATAGATTCAACCCATTTTTAGTTTAGCCTTTCTCTTTCTCCATCTTCTTCTTCCTCAAGATTAGTGAGAAATCTTGTAGGAAACCCTAACCCTAGATCCAACCACAATTCAAGATCTTGAGTGCAAGCCAAGCAAGATTCCTTCAACCCTTTTATGAGCCGAGCCGATCTTCCATCGGGCAAGAGATCAAAGTAGATCCACGATCCACGGAGACGAGCGAAGCCGAGTCAACGATCGATTTTCTTTCTTCTTGTAGATCTTGAAAGATTGTATTGAAATTGTTGATGAAATAAAAGGTGATATTTTCTTCTATCTTGTTTCTTTTTAAATTCCGCATCATGTTATCTTTACTGTTCTTGAATATTGTCTATGTGGTGATGCGTGAATAAAACTCTGCTCGTTAAGGAGTCGAAACGATCTCTAGTATGATGATGTAGCAAATTTGTAATCAATTCTTGAATCCCACGAGTGTGTAAACCCTAGCAAGTTCAAGAATCGACAACCCAATTTGATGCGATGCTTTCTTGATCAACATCGCTCAAGATTGGGGGTGATCCGATCGTTTCTTGAAATTGTTAGAGGCTAGAATGTGAATGATATCAACAACAGCACAAGGGATAAGATGAAACCCTAGTTTCACGAGAAAACCCTAACTCTTGTTGATGATCATCGATCTAGTATCAATCTTTCGAAGGACAAGAATACGAAATATTGTAGACTACAACACATCTAAAGATCCTATCGATTCCTACGAGCCTCTTTATCATTCTTGATTGTTGTTTGGAAAATACCATTGAAACCCGATTCTTGTTGTTTATAGTTCTTGATTCTTTAGTAAAGATTAGTGACACACGAATACAATTCAATCTTGAATCGAGTTTTCTCTTATTGTTGCTTAACATTTCATTTCGAACAAATAAAATAACAACGAATCTCGAGATCCCTGAGGACGATCCGCACTCATTCATTAACTTCAACTGACACCGTTGTTTGATTGCGGTCAAATATTTTTGGTTGTGATTTCTTTACTATTTGATACTTTTACATCCAAGAAAACAATTCGATCAAAATGGCGCCGTTGCCGGGGATCGCGCGCTAATTCGTTTACATTTTATAGTTTGAAGTGAAAGAATTATTACGTTTCATTTCTTGAAATCAAAATTCGTACAAACTCTTATACGTGTGTTGTGAATTGATTGCAAGGTGATCTGGAGCATCCTGAGCTGTGGAAAAATTATTTGGGATATACCAGAGTGCTGTAGATAGCAACAGTAAGCATCTGAAGAAAATTGATACAGTGAACCCACCAACAAGCCGCGGAAGGGCGGCGGAAACATGCTTTATGCGGCGGAAGCGCCGCAGTATTGAGGGTTCTCTGGAAAATTTTCCAGCAGGTGCTTTCTTGCTCTCTCCCCTCTCCCTTTTTAGCTCCAACTAATCCTTTCTGCAGGATTCTTTGCAAACAATAGCTGTGCCGCAAAAGCAAATTAAAATTGTACGTGATTTTGCTTTTCTTGGTTGTTTTGCATATTAAATACGGAATTTAAGGGGCACGGCCAAATCCAAATTAGGTGGGGATTTCATTACCCTTCCTAGGCCCCGAAAACCACCAAACTTGCATCCACATTTACCCCCATTAACTAAAAGAAATCTAGAGATGACTCTAAGGACTGTCGCGCTCATTTAGGACAAGAGAGGGCCGTGGGTAATTCATTGCTTATCCGCGTTTTCCTGTGGTGCCTAAGGCGAGTGTGTCTAAGGCTAGTGGTTATTAATTAGGTCCACTGTAGTGGTGGTTCCTTCCCACTTACCTGGCACTTATCCGGCCACAGGGGGACAAAGAGGCAGTGGAGGATTGATCCTGCGACTTGTCTTTTGGCAGTTAGGAGCGGTCTAGAGCCGGACCTAGGTGACCATTAGATTCTAGGGTTTGTGTGTTGCATTTGGTTGTCGCATCATTTTTTTTTCAAAATCCGTCCCTTTTCAAAAGCAAACACCGCATTCATTTTTTACCCCTAATTATAAGCCAACGCTGCCACTTGTACTAACCCTTTTTAGTACAAGATAGGCTGGACACGGGATTCTAGTGCCCGTTTAGTCCGCGTACCTTTTATCGACTCCGAAGTCGATAATTCTCCATTTACCTTTTCTTTACCTACTACCACACCCACACCGATGGATCCGAATCCATCAAACTTCTTTAACCCCAATCTGCCACCGTCTGTTGGTGCGCAGAATCCTCCACACATTTCTCTTCAGGAAAGATGCTATCCACTTAGAGGTCCTCTTTCGACCTGCTTATCCACACCACCAGCCAACGGGGATAATTTTGAAATCAAGCCCCAGTATATCAACCTTCTACCTAAGTATCACGGACTCGAGACCGAGGACGCTTACGTTTTCATTACCAAATTTAAAAACGTATGTGCTATGATGGGTACGTCTCAACTTTCTGTGGATGCGATGCGTCTACGACTTCTTCCTTTTACCTTGTGCGATATAGCCGAGAAGTGGCTATATAACACCACCGCACACTCCATCACAAATTGGGAAGAATTCGTCGCTGCATTCCTAAAGAAATTTTACCCAGTCCAGAAGACGGCTCGAATCCGTAGCGAATTAAACCAATTTGCCCAGCTCCCTACCGAACCATTTTCAAAGTACTTTGAACGTTTCAAGGATCTAATGGTTCAATGTCCTCATCACGGCATCCCGAGATGGGAGCTTTGCCGAATCATCTATGAGGGCAGTAACCCTAGCACGAAACAAAGCCTTGAGAATATGTGTCAGGGTACATTTATGACTAAAGACGATGGGGAAGCCTGGCGATACTTAGAAGAGTTCGCTGAAAAATCACTAATTTGGGAGAGTGGAACCCAACCATTGAATAGGGGTGGCGTACACCAAGTAGATGTGTCCATAGGTGTTCGAGCAGAAATGGCAGCAATGCAAAAGAAGCTCGACGCTATGGAACACAAATTTGCAGCAGCCTCCCTAAACCCGGTATCACTCCCCAAAACTGTTTGTGGGTGCTGTTATGATCCGTCTCATTTGACGGAAGAATGTCCGTTTCAGGGTCGTGAGCATACCAATGCCGCATTTCAAAGACCTAGAAATGACCCTTTTTCTTCCACATATAATCAGGGGTGGAGGAATCACCCTAACTTTACTTGGAACCAATCACAATCACAAAACACGGTTCCAAACCAAAACAATTTCCAAAGGGTCCCTCCACCACAACAGCAGCCACAACTTCAACTCACTCAGCACCCCTTTCAAGCACATAATTTTCAAAATCAGGTCAACACACCTGCACTGTCTAGTCCTTTACAGTTGACCGGAACTGATGAATCCTCTTCTTTTGCACAATACATGAATTTGATCTTAACAAATATCATGCAAGTTTCGGCTGAAGTGAAATCTTCCGTCGATGACATGAAGAAAAACTCTGCGTCCCAAAACGAGAGTATTAAATCAATGGAAGAAGAAATTGCACGATTAAAAGCCGAACTGAGTGCAAGAGAGAAAGGGAAACTTCCAGCTCAATCCTTGCCCAATCCTGGTTATTCACATCATGTGAATGCAATCACCACATTGAGATCTGGAAGAGTGCTTGACAATCATGTTGGGGAAGAAGTTGATGATACTGAAAATCATATCAACACCCCGGCTGAGACCTTTCCACACACACACACTTCTGACCCCAGTTCTTCTACCCCACCATTTTCTTCCGAGCCGATTCTCCATTTCCCAAAAGGCTCGCCATTACAGTCCACCTCTTTTACCTCTCCTCGGACGATTCCCACTTCTATTTTGGGATCGGTTCCACACACACTTCCTTCTCCCATGGACCCAGCACTTATTGCTAAAGCACCTTACCCGAATCGGTTAAGGGCTAACACACTAAGTCCACAGATGGAGAAGATCACTGAGATGTTTAAACAGGTTAACATCAATATCCCTCTTCTAGATGCTATCCAACAAGTTCCTGCATATGCGAAAGTTCTTAAAGATTTTTGCACTAGAAAGAGGAAGAAACAAATGCCCAAGAAGATATTCATGGCAAAAACAGTAGAAACGGCTTTCCCCCCAGCAATTACCGAGGAAACGTAAGGATCCTGGATATCCTACGATTTCCATCTCTATTGGGGAGAAACACATTAACCGTGCTCTACTAGATCTTGGGGCAAGTGTTAACCTGCTTCCTTTCTCAGTTTATGAGCAGTTAGGAATCGGAGAGTTGAAACCATCTCCATGCACTTTACAGATGGCTGACCGATCAATCACCAGACCTAGGGGTGAACTAGAGGATGTGTTAATAAAAATCGGGGAATTTATTTTCCCTGTAGACTTTATTGTAATTGATACACAGCCTGTAGCGAACTCACGGAATCAAATTCCGGTGATTTTAGGTCGCCCCTTTTTGGCCACTTCCAATGCTATCATCAATTGTCGTAACGGTTCTATGACCTTATCCTTCGGGAACAGGACAATTGAGATGAACATTTATAAGTTAGGAAGTGTACCCTCTGAACCTACTGCTCAGATCTGTTCTGTCGACTTAATGGATGTCGACAGCAGCGAAGTTGATGATCCTCCTGATACCGATCTTGACTCTTTTCATACGTTGTTGTTTGACCCAATTATGTATCATACGGAATCTTCCACTGAGATGTCCGGGTCAACAACTAACACTGATTATGAACTGCTTTTAGAGTCTGAAGATCACCCCGCACCTTGTGATGACATTATTCTTCGGGGTATAGATGAAACTTTTGAGGAGATCTTCGCTGATGAACTCGCATTTTTAAATAACACGGGTGTTGAGATGAATCATCTCCCAATCAATGAAATTGAACCTCCACCCCTTCTTCTGAAATGTAAAAAGAATGCGAGTAATCCATCACAAACACTGCTTCGTCTCTCCAATATGAGACGCACACACATTCTCTTCCACCACTTACCTTTTCCCCATTTCTTCTTCCACCAACCCGAGCACTGCATTGATAAAATTTTCGAATGGTTGGTGTTAACTTTCGGTCTTTGTAAAGCTTGGCATCGACCACTGATTTTTGACCCCCACTTGTGATTTTAAAAGATTAACATTGCATAACTCAAGTTTGGGGGGTATGTTTTTCTGGCTCTTAAAAAGAAATTTTTACAAAATTTTGAGCCAAAAATAAGTTTGGGGGAGGGTCTTCACTTATATATTTTGCCCCCACTAATAATTCCCCCCAGATTTACAGATTTTTGTAGGTATAACTGTCGGCAACAGTGAGGACACTGTTGAAAACAAGTTTGGGGGAGGTTTGTGCTTATTTTCGCATCATTTGCATATCATCTGCATAAGCACAAAACATTTCTTTTAAAAATCTATAAAAAATTGAAAATTTTTCAAAACCCATGAAAATTTAAAAATTTTCAAATATAAAAATAATTTTAATATTTACACTTTTTGTATATAAATAAGATAATGAAAGTTTAGACAGTGAACAATTACATCCATGAGATTGGAAAAATTTTTAGAAAACTAAGAAAATTAGAAGTTTTCTTATACGAACTAGTAATAAGTAGTTATGAGCCGTTGTCCCAAGGGTTAGTAAGATGAAGGACGTCACTAATCTGAGGATAAAAATAAGTCTGAAAAATAGTTTCTATTCTGGAAGCCAAACATTTTGAACGTTGCTACCCTGCTATTTGCACTTACACACGTCTTGAAGCCTGGGATAGTAGAGGATACCTTGAAATGCTCTTGTCTTAAAGCCAAAAGTATGAAAAGAAAAGTGTGTTTTAAAGTGGTGAGAAAAATGGATACTGGTTTTGTTATCACCAAGGGTAAGAAAAATATATAGCAAAAGGGTGCTTCTTCACCTAGTGCCCCAAGGTCAACTGGTCTGGGTGTCACTGCTATGCCTGAGGTGGTGCAAGACTAGGAAAATACACCAAGTTAGCAAGCACATCAGTAATCGGTCGGTTAGTACCTCAAGAAGTATTAACGGTCGCATGAAAGTGTGTAAGCAATCTCGTTTGCCAAGAAGTACTGAGGTCGACGGGCAAGAGTATGATAGCTTGAATTGAATTCTCCGGGTGTAGGGATGTCTTTACACACACGCAGGGTGATATGATCGATGTTTGGAATAAAGATAGGAATGAAGAATAAGACGATGTTTTATTGAGGGAGGACGTGATTTCTAACATCTGTTCATGACCATTAAGATAGGGCTCATGACAACCGAAAAGCTAGCTTAGTTGGAAACCCTAATTTTCAAAGTCTTTCTTTTACAATTCTTGTCTTTAAATGTAATATTCATGATTTTTGGATTTTGTGGGTGCAATCCGCTGAAAACCCTCAGGAGACAACACTCCTCCTACTAGGGACACCTAGAGGTTTAAAGGCTTGTTGCACGTGCTCAGTGCAATCGTGTTGCCTACGAAAGTGTGCTAGTTAGTTTTTCTCTTTCTTTGTTTTCTCCTTCTCTTTTTAATAAAACATTCTCTCGAGACGATCGAAATTAAGTTTGGGGGTATTTGATCAGTCGAAAATACTGTATATTTTAGCAGGCAATTTCCTTAACATCTGCATACATATAGGAGAGTACGGTATTCATAATTCACATATTAGCTAATTGGTCGCAAAATATCAAATTACATGTATTTGACCTTTAAACCGGAAATTCTAGGGAAATTAACTGCATTGCATTACATAGCATATTTTCTATATCTTGCAACCCCTATTTTGAAGTCTATGCAGGTAAAGAGATGCTTGCTCGATCAATACATTGCTCGACCATTACAATTGCTCGTAAACTCATTGAAAGCAAATCTGGTATCAACATAGAAGGGCAACTGCAATTCTAAACATCAAAGAATAACCCATACAGAAGTACAAGACTACTGAAGAAAGCACAGATCCCAAGGTCTCCAATGTGCGGCGGAAGGGCGGCTAAATCCCACCTCACGCGGCGGTTGCGCGGCGGATCCAGGGAGTCAGCTCCTCGGATTTCACCAAAACTCCTGATTCAGTTCCCACTACTCAAAAATGCACACAAAAGTCCAGAAGAGTCCAGAAACTTTCACCAGATCATCAAGCTCCTAAACTAGCCTAAAACTTCTAGAACTTTCCCAAACCCTTGCTTAAACCCTAAGCTAAACCCCAACAAACTTGGCCAACAAACTTTGGGAGGGAAAGTCTAATTCAAACCTAAACCTAGGTCTATAAATAAGACTCTAGGCTCACTCATTTCTCATCTTGGAAATCTTGGAAAATCTTGATTCAATCTTGGAGAGTGATAGATTCAACCCATTTTTAGTTTAGCCTTTCTCTTTCTCCATCTTCTTCTTCCTCAAGATTAGTGAGAAATCTTGTAGGAAACCCTAACCCTAGATCCAACCACAATTCAAGATCTTGAGTGCAAGCCAAGCAAGATTCCTTCAACCCTTTTATGAGCCGAGCCGATCTTCCATCGGGCAAGAGATCAAAGTAGATCCACGATCCACGGAGACGAGCGAAGCCGAGTCAACGATCGATTTTCTTTCTTCTTGTAGATCTTGAAAGATTGTATTGAAATTGTTGATGAAATAAAAGGTGATATTTTCTTCTATCTTGTTTCTTTTTAAATTCCGCATCATGTTATCTTTACTGTTCTTGAATATTGTCTATGTGGTGATGCGTGAATAAAACTCTGCTCGTTAAGGAGTCGAAACGATCTCTAGTATGATGATGTAGCAAATTTGTAATCAATTCTTGAATCCCACGAGTGTGTAAACCCTAGCAAGTTCAAGAATCGACAACCCAATTTGATGCGATGCTTTCTTGATCAACATCGCTCAAGATTGGGGGTGATCCGATCGTTTCTTGAAATTGTTAGAGGCTAGAATGTGAATGATATCAACAACAGCACAAGGGATAAGATGAAACCCTAGTTTCACGAGAAAACCCTAACTCTTGTTGATGATCATCGATCTAGTATCAATCTTTCGAAGGACAAGAATACGAAATATTGTAGACTACAACACATCTAAAGATCCTATCGATTCCTACGAGCCTCTTTATCATTCTTGATTGTTGTTTGGAAAATACCATTGAAACCCGATTCTTGTTGTTTATAGTTCTTGATTCTTTAGTAAAGATTAGTGACACACGAATACAATTCAATCTTGAATCGAGTTTTCTCTTATTGTTGCTTAACATTTCATTTCGAACAAATAAAATAACAACGAATCTCGAGATCCCTGAGGACGATCCGCACTCATTCATTAACTTCAACTGACACCGTTGTTTGATTGCGGTCAAATATTTTTGGTTGTGATTTCTTTACTATTTGATACTTTTACATCCAAGAAAACAATTCGATCAACTCCTAAGGAGAAAATACACTTATGAGATCCTCACGACTCGTAGGGAGAAATACCTTTATAAGACCCTTACGGATCATGAAGTCAAAAGCCTTAGTCGACAAGATCCTAACCCTGTTTGCTAAGCCACCTTTGTTCAAATCAGCAAAGGCAAATGATGATTCGCTCCTGGCCATATTCCAGTTGCAACGATACTGATGCTAAGATTGATATCAGATCTCAAGTTCCATAATCGCAACAAAAATCAACGAGCCAAAAATGCATATGAAATAGTCGAAATGATGGGGCAAATTGCAATAAAAATCAGCGAGTAAAATATATGCAGATAAAATAGCTGAAATGTTTGGGCAACTCACAATAAAAAGCAGCGAGTAAAATAGAAAAATAGCCGAAATGATTGGGCACCGCGATGAAAAGTCGAAATGATTGGGCAATCGCGACTTTCGCGATATAAAAAGCTGAAATGATAGAGCATTGCGGAAAGAAATAAAAAATGAAATGAAACTTCGCCCTGCAGGTGAGTCCGCATCAACCCCTGTATACGATCCATGGGCACAAACGAAAAGGGAACCATATTTTCCCACCAGGCTCCGTCAGAAGGAGGGCCAGATCTCGACGATAACATCTACAGCCTAAAAATCAGCTCGACGTTCCTTCTCATTCCAACAGAATGCAGACACGATATCAACAAAGCGGAGCAATGGCAGAGTCCCTAGCTCCGAGTCTCGATGGTTCATCGACAGCCTATAGATCAACAACGGCGTTTCTTCTCACTCCAACCGGATGCAGACGCGACGTCAACAAAGCGGAGCCATAGCAAAGTCCCTAGTTCCAAGTCTTGACGGTTCACATGCAACCTAAAGACTACCTGGCGTACTTTCTCATTCCAACAGGATGCAGACCCGACGTCAACAAAGCAGAGCCATGGCAGAGTCCCTAGCTCCGAGTCTCGACGGTTCATCGACAGCCTAGAGATCAACAACGGCGTTTCTTCTCACTCCAACCAGAAGCAGGTATGACGTCAGCAAAACAGAGCCATGGCAATGTCCCATAGTTCCAAATCTTGACGGTTCACAGACAGCCTAGAGACTACCTCGGAGCTACGGCAAAATCCCCTAGTTCCAAATCTCGACGGTTCACAGACAGCCTAGAGACTATCTCGGAGCTACGACAAAGTCTCCTAGTTCCAAATCTAGACGGTTCACAGATAGCCTAGAGACTACCTCGGAGCCACGACAAAGTCCTCTAGTTCAAAATCTCGACGGTTCACAGAAAGCCTAGAGACTACCTCAGAGCCACGGCAAAGTGCCTAGTTCCAAGTCTCGACGGCAACATCCACAGCCTAGAGATCAACAACAGCGTTCTTCCTCCCTCCAGCAGGATACAGACGCGACATCAACAAATGGAGCCATGGCAAAGTACCCTTATTCCAAATCTCGACGGTTCACAGACAACCCAGAGACAACTTCGACACTCGTCACAATATTGCAGACACAATGTCAACAAACGAAGCAAAGGAAGATCCCTAGCTTCAGGTTCTTGACGGCAACTCAAATGAGACCTGAAAGACTATGAAAGATCATCCCACATCAGCGCGGAGTGGTCATGACTCATCGGGGCTCCCAAACTGAGCCCAACCTCAAGTAAAAAGCGACATGGAATATCCCTAACGCTTGCTCTTTTGACGGTAATATCACCTGGAAGATTACTTGAAGACGTATTGTCCAGCCTCGAAGGGATCAGAGACACGATAGTCGCGGGGCTACTCGAACAGCAAGATTGCGTATCGAGGAATACACCGGCCAACACGACGGTACGACGGGTAAAAAACCCTAGTACCACAGACCCTAACGGACTTCTATTAGCAGGAGTTAACTGTGACGTTAGGACATCCTTGCGAGAACTTCTCGATTCGTCTTGACTCGTGGGGAAAATAATGTTCCTGCGAGAACTTCTCGACTCGTCTCGACTCTTAAGGAAAAGCCTTAGGCAACGGGGATAAGGACCTGTTTCCTAAGCTCTGGGGCTCTGCAAGTCGGTCCAACATGGACTATTGTATACTATCCACGGGCCACACTCTCCAAATTCGAATATCGACAAGGAGAGAAACAACCACCTACTAGTCCTCTCGACTTGTAAGGGGGAAAACTCTCTTGTGAGATCCTTACGACTCTCAAAAGAAAAAAAACGCACTTAGGAGTCCTCACGACTCCTAAGGAGAAAACACACCTGCGGGATCCTCTCGACTCATAGGGAGAAAAGTCTTTGTGAGACCCTCATGGCTCATAAAGTTGAAAAGTCTTAGGCGGCAGACCTGAACCTGTTTTTTAAGCCATCGCTGCCCTGCAAGGAGATCAAGATAGGCTGTCTACAAGACGCATTTGCTAAAAGGACACTCCAGTATGAAATAAAATATGTATTTTATTCATGAATCAAAATGAATAGAAGATACATTTCATAAAAGAATTAAAATGAATACAAGATGCTCCCATTTAAGAGTAAATGCAACAAAAAGAGAGAAGGAGAATATAAAAAAAAACTTTAAGCTGGCGGATGGTGCAATAAGCTTGTGAGTTCATCGTTCTTCCACTGGGCCCCGGCTTCAAGCTCCGTTATTGATGCAAGACGGGCCCCCGCCTGAGTCTGCTGAGTCTGATACGAAGCAAACCGACTCTCAAGCTCCTTTTCAGTGACTTTATGGGCTTCAACCATCTCGGGGGTAAAAATAACGGCTTTGTCAAGAGCCACCACCTCTGTAATAGCTTCTTGAAGAACGCGTCAAATTCCATACGCGCGAGTGGTCTTGGCAGTGAGTTGAGCCTGGAGTTCCCCCAAAGCATTCGAAGTTAACTCCCTCTCCGAGAACTTCCGGTTGAGCCTCTTCTCGCACGACTGTAGATTAGCGGTGCACCGCTCGATCCATCCCCGCAAGCTCACTTTTGCAGTTAAAATGTTAGAGGGAAGTCGTGTGCACTCAAGCCCGTGCAGACAAGCCTCCACGCGACGACAATACTCAACCCAAACATGCACCAATGTTTCGTCGTGATAGGTAGCAAGAAAAAGCAAGGAAGTGCTGGCTTCGGCAGCAAATTCTTCGGCCGTGATAGAGCTACCAGCGCGAAGATCTTCAATGAGAGCCAACAAGGAGTGAATGCTTTGTTTCGCCATTCGTTCAGTTGCGCGTCGGGCATAAGGACCCGGTGGCATGAAGATTCGAGATTCCAACGGAGTTAGGGCTGGCAGAGCTGTCAAGATTTGAGAATAGTCAGTGAGATTCACGAACATGGAATAGACAAAGCAATGCTAAAGATAAAACCTTACTTACCCACAATCATGCAAGGGGGGTTTGAAAGATCCCCAGACCCATTGAGGATCTCAACTTCGTCATCAACTTCCAGAACTGCAAGGGGTAGATTAACATCGTTATAAGAAAATGAAAATGATAATAAAACAAAGGGGTCAAAGAATACCAACCTTGCCCAGAAGAAAGGACTATGCTTTACGGAGGTATCGCCTGTGGGGCAGCCATATCAAGAAGACGCTGGAAGGTCTTCCTGGGAGATAGGTCCATGATAGAAGCCGCCATTTCCCGCAATTCTGAAAGAAAGAAGAGTTCAGATAATGAAGAGATCATTAAAGAGAAATGTAGGAGATTACCTTCAATGCTCCGTCCGCCTTGAACTGAGGGGATATCAGCTTCGGCAGCCTCCTCCACACCCTCAGGTACAGCACTAGAGACATTTGCCGGCACGGCGGCTTCCAATTCAGGAACAACAGCCACCCCTTCAGGCCTTGAGGAGACAACAACGGCCTTGGTGGTCTTTCCTACAATCTCCAGGACGCAACCAGAAAGATCCACCGGATCTACGACCGGCAATGTCGCCTTTGTGGAAAGTACAGACGCTGAAGAAGTGGAGGTCATCACTGGGAGCTCAAAGATAGAACTAACGGCTTCGACAATCTCTTCTACACCCTTCGGTGCGTCACTAGAGACATCCATAAGGTCCGCGGCCAATGGGGTCACCTCTGCTGGAAGAAGGGACACCGAAGGAACAAGAGTCACCACCGGAAGTTCCACAACAGGAACGACGGCTGTAGTGATCTCTTCTGCACCTGATGGTGCGTCATGGGAGACATCTATAGAACCCACGATCATGGCACGACCCGGGCTCAAATCCTCTTTCGTTGCTGAAGTCCCTGCAAAGTTTTCGCAAAGATAAGAAGATATAAAAGCAATACAAATTACTTTCCAAAAGAAAGATACGGAAGACACGCATACCGATACGCCAGGGTGCTTCTAGTATGGCTTTTTCGAGCCGTCGTTCCTTCCTGAGGAAATGTGCTCACCGGGTTTCAAATGCAGATTCGTGACCACCGGTGTTCAGCGCCAGCTCATCTTCAGAAGCGGCCGAGATGGGCTGCTTGAAGGCTCTTTCGTTTTCCCTTATCAGAGGACCCATATGTACCCTTCGTAGCGATGGGGGATCTTCGTAGAATATGACAGGAGGGTACGCTTTTTTCGGGGCCCCCACGTTCTCCGTTTCGTCTTGTGAGCGCCTTATAGCCTCAGCCAATTGTGCGGCTTCCTCGGCAGACGAACCCGGAAAGAGAAGACCAGCATCCGGCTCTTGCATGGATATGGGTTTGTCTTGAACAATAGGCTCAGATTCCAGCAAGAGGTCAAGCAATCCAGCAACTGTTTTCTTCCTCCTTTTCGAGCTGGAGCTAACACTAGAAGAGGATCGCTTCCTTCCCCTTGGCGCTTTGGCGCGACGTTGGCCAACCTCGCTTCCGGTATCCCCTTTTGGCGATACCACCGCTGATGACACCGCCATTGATGGTGCCACCACTGATGACACCGCCATTGATGGCACTGCCGCTGGTGCTTCATTGGAACCCTAAGCTTAGGCTCTAGTGCGCAGTGGCATACCAGCAGTGCGGGGAGTCGATTCTGTTTCTGCAGCCTTAGGAATAAGTACCACACCGCTATCCTTTAATAGAGGATGAACCACTGTCCTCGGCCACAACGGAACGCCAGTGGTTTGGGCCGGAGCTGAAGATCGACATTCAAAGAGTACCCGCTTCTCCTCGGCAATGACGGGGCCGACTCGATGACGATACTAACTCGTGAAAGACCCCACACACCTTGGAATATAGTCAACCTCGGGGATCTTGAAACAGAAGCCGGCGTTCAGCCGCATAAAGTGATGGACGACGCCACGCGTGACTTCCAGAGACGGAGTGGGCTCCACTAAGAACGCCTTGAAAGGGACACCCTGGTTATAGCTCAATTGTTGGGCGAAGCGGTGCAAATTGTACCGCATAAAAAGAGCCGCATTATTCTGACGGAACACCAAGTAGCTCGGCCTAATCGAGTACAAGTGCATGATCTCCTTAGGCTTTAAAGATGAAGCTCCACCTTTCGACATATCAAACAGCTGCTGGATGGGCCCGCGGGAGCAGAGAGGACTCGGTCGCTAAAAACTATCCTGCTCTTATTGGAGTACGGTTTAAGCAGCACGAGGAGGGCTCCTAGCTGGGTCGGATCGGGAGCGGAAGCATCCACTAACCTCATAACCCGTGGGAAGGTATAGGAGTCATTGAAATCTGGCCGCCGATGTGTTGCGAACACTCCCAGTACATGCATCTTGATCCACGACGTGAAGTAGTGGAGGGAGGAATTCACGACATCTGTACCCGGGGTCGAAGTGTTGGCCGCAACACCTAATCCATGATAAAGATGTGACAGTCCTGCAATGCCGACGGCTAATCGTGCCCCTTCAGCTGCGCGATGAGCGGGGTAGAAGACGGAGGCTCTCATGAAGCGTTGATGTGTCGGCATGGCGAACCAACTGAGCCAAAGACCGATGAAGCTGACGAAGAAGGTCTCTTCTTCTATTCCAGGGGCCGCAATTGCATCGAAGGGCACGACCGACGAGGCCGGAATATAAAACCGCGTAAAGTCCTCTTCTTTGGCCGGCAGCTTATTCAGCCCAAACCTAAAAGGGTCGTCAATGTTCACAAACCTTAGAGCCTCTTTTGATAAAGCATCTTCACGGAGAAAACATGCGATGAAGCTCTCAAAGGCGACGTCCTGTTCTTCTGACTTCACGAACAGCTTCTCGAAAATACCCAGAGTTTTGATTAGACTGGGGTACTTATGACGGACGGCGTTTTTATTCATCAAGCCATCAAGAGTAGCAGGCACGGTCGTGAACACATACTTATCGGGAGGCAGCAACTCTTCATAATGCTCTCCCCTGATCGGAAATCCGGAGATCTCGCGAAACTCTTCCAGTGAGATCGAGACCTCACGATCCCTTAGCACGAAGGTGTTGGTGGGAATATTCCATTGGTTCAGGAAATCTTTAACCCACCAGACGTGAGGGGCCGGGTAATGCAAAAGAGACACATACACCGCTTGATATAACCCAAACTTCTGCAACCGTGCACGGTGGGCGGAGAGAACATATCGATCCCAGGGAAGATAGCCGAATGGGTGGCGAGGGGTAAGCCCTACCTTATAAACTTGTCCCCGGGGTTGGGCTTCACGTTGACAGATGCGACACCCTAAGATATCTATAGCCGGCAAGGGCTGGTTGGGTATCCTGATTGTTGATGGTTCATGCCGGCCTGTAGGAGTCCAATTAGCCACCTCCACCATATAAGCGGTCTGCGGACGCTCCATCAGCGATATTGGGCGGAGAGGCTCTGTTGACACCTCATAAGTAAAGCTGCGGCGGCCCTGGATGATGTGCCCATACCAAACTCCCCATAAGAGCAAACTAGTACAGTCCCTGTCATGGGACCTGATCATCGCCATAGCCTCCTCATCCGACGGTGATTGCGGGAAAGCGGCATCCGAGCGAGTAAAGGGAAAGTAGGGAAGAGAAGTCATTGTTCCTGAAATAAGGGAAAGAAAAACCGTTAATAAAACCTATATATATATATATATAACAACAGAGGGAAACGACAGAGAGTTTGTTCCATAGGACCACTGATTGCAAAACTAACAGACCCCACAAAATCAATTTGGCGGCTCATCAATGATGAGACAGGACAATCATTGTGAGAATCGAAAAAGGATTCTCATTAAACAGACACGGGAGTGTAAACAACTCTTGACATCCTCATAGAGAAAACAAGTTATGTTAAAGTACCTAACAAATTTAAATTCGTGCAAATAAGGAAAAAACCCTATGAAAATGTTCTCAAGAACACCAGGGAATAAAATTCCTGAAGGGCCCTCTTGATCTTTCAGAGCTAAGCTTATTCGATGAGGAATTAAATTCCTTTTATACGGTGGAATTAAATTCCAGAAACCCCCATGATGAGGAAACGAAAAATAAAAATGCCATGAATCCTTAAAGATCAGAGGAGGAATGCTCAAGAAATTGAGGTTTACTACTCAAAGATCATGTCTTTGGATCTCTAAGAGATGGGTTTCAGAAGAGAGCAAAGCTCTTATGGTGGATTTAAAATCCAGAAATTTTTTTTAAGAAAAGGGTTTCTTTGTTGTTCAAGATCTTTACCTAAAAAAGGTTTCTTTTTCTGACAGAGTTTAACTCTGGAATTGCAATGGGCAGAGAACTAAGTTCTTAAATTCTCAAAGAAGACAAGGAAAGAAGAAGATGAAGGAACAGTGGCTTCCCAAAGACAAGACCCTTGCATTTATAAGACGTGACGAGGGCGGTTCATCTCCCCATTCCCCTAGGTAATCCAACGGCTGTTGATCAGTCGAAAATATTGTATATTTTAGCCGGCAATTTCCCCATCTTTTGCATACATTTAGAAGTGTTCGGTATTCATATTCTACATATTAGCAAATCTGTCGTAAAATACCAGATTGCATGTATTAGACTTTTAAACCGACACTTTAAAGGAAATTAACCGCATTTCATGGCATCGCATCATTTCTGTATTTGCGCAACACTTGTCTTGAGTCTGTGCAGGAAATACGGAAGAAAAGCAAAAGAGCTGATAAAAAAATACACCAACTAAATCATTTCAGATCTGGTAGCAATTCAGAAGGAATTATACAATTATATATATCAAACGAAGGCCCAACAATCATCCCAAGACTGTACCAGAAGAATAGAAGCCCAAAGCCCACATGCAGCCGCGGATCCGCGGCAGGAGCTTGTATGCGCCGCGGATCCGCGCCTCTTCTGCCACGTCTTCGATTCATTTTTACTGCAGAATCTCAATCTCTGGGCCCACATTCCTTTCTGACATGTAAAGTTCCAGAATACCCTGAAAGATACTACCAGATCAGCAAAGAAGATTAAAGCAAGGCTAATCCTAATTAAGCTCCTAACTAACCTCTTCTAGAAGCTCCCTCCTAACTAATCACATCTAGAAGTTTTTCCCCTAACTAACTTTTGGAGGGAAATTTGAATTTCCTCAACAAACTTTAGGAGGGAAACTTAGAATTTGAAATCCTAGATCAAGGGTTAGTTATCTATAAATAGGAACCTAGACCTAGGGTTAAAGGCTAATCATTCTTTAATTGTTCTTCATTAGTTAAATAATCTCTCATTCCCTCTTTCATCATCTTCTTCCACAAGTCTAGTGACAAGGCTTGTGCGAAACCCTAACCCTAATTCCACTCCAAATCCAAGATCTTGAGTACCAAATCAAGTGAGAAGCCTTCAACCTTTTAGGAGCCGAGCCGATCTTTAATCGGGCAAGTGATCCAAGCTGATCCGCGATCCACGGAGACGAGCGAAGCCAAATCGACGATCAAGTTCTTCCTCTTGTAGTTCTTGAGCGAATGTAACTAAATTGTTGATATAAATAAAAGGTGAAATTCTTTAATCTTGCTTTCTTTTAATTCTTGCATCATGATTAGATCTCAATTTGTAATTGTTGTTCTTGTTGTGATGTGTGAGTGAAACTCCGCTAGTTAAGGAGTCGAGACGATTGTAGAATGATGATGTAACAAATCTTTAAACGATTTTTAAGTCCTACGAGTTTTGTAAACCCTAGCAAGTTCAAGAATCGATGACCTAGTTTCGTTGCGATGCTTTCTTGATTGTGATCGCTCGAAATTAGGGATCTACGATCGTTTCTTGAATTTACTAGAGGCTAGAATATGAATGATATCGATGAAAGAACAAGGGATGAGATGAAACCATAGTTTCACAAGAAATCCCTAATTCTTGTCGATCATCATCGATCTAGTATCAATTCATCGAAGGATAAGAATACGTCATCGTAAGATTACATCAGATCTATAGATCCGATCGATTCCTACGAGCCTCATTTCGATTCTTGAGATTTGGTTTGGAAAAATCAACAAACTATCAATTCTTGATTCTATCTTTTAATGCTTTCTTAGATCTAGTATTTTCTCATTCTTGAACTTTAATTTCAAATCATGAATTGTTTTCTTTTCTTTTCATTAATGTTTCGATTCATCTAATTCAAAAGACGAACGATTACACTTTCCCTATGGACGATCCGCACTCACATACTAACTACATCCGACACCGTAGTTGATTGCGGTCAAATAATTTTTGGTTGTGATTTCTTTACAATTTCATACTACACATCAAGAATTCTTTTCAATCAAATGGCGCCGTTGCCGGGGACTATTTGATTCGATACACACAACACGAAATCTATTCAATCAAATGGCGCCGTTGCCGGGGACTATTTGATTCGATACACATCCAAGAAAATCTTTACAATCATTTGATTGATAAGTATTCTTGATGTGCAGTATGAAATTGTATAGAAATCACAACCAAAAATTATTTGACCGCAATCAACTACGGTGTCGGATGTAGTTAGTATGTGAGTGCGGATCGTCCACAGGGAAAGTGTAATCGTTCGTCTTTTGAATTAGATGAGTCGAAACTTTAAAGAAAGAAAACAAAACAATTCATGATTTGAAATTAAAGTTCAAGAATGAGAAAAAAACTAGATCTAAGAAAGCATTAAAAGATAGAATCAAGAATTGATCGTTTGATGATTTTTCCAAACCAAATATCAAGAATCGAAATGAGGCTCGTAGGAATCGATCGGATCTATAGATGTGATGTAATCTTACGATGACGTATTCTTATCCTTCGATGAATTGATACTAGATCGATGATTATCGACAAGAATTAGGGATTTCTTGTGAAACTATGGTTTCATCTCATCCCTTGTTCTTTCATCGATATCATTCATATTCTAGCCTCTAGTAAATTCAAGAAACGATCGTAGATCCCTAATTTCGAGCGATCACAATCAAGAAAGCATCGCAACGAAACTAGGTCATCGATTCTTGAACTTGCTAGGGTTTACAAAACTCGTAGGACTTAAAAAATCGTTTAAAGATTTGTTACATCATCATTCTACAATCGTCTCGACTCCTTAACGAGCGGAGTTTCACTCACACATCACAGCAAGAGCAACAATTACAAATTGAGATCTAATCATGATGCAAGAATTAAAAGAAAGCAAGATTAAAGAATTTCACCTTTTATTTATATCAACAATTTAGTTACATTCGCTCAAGAACTACAAGAGGAAGAACTTGATCGTCGATTTAGCTTCGCTCGTCTCCGTGGATCGCGGATCGGCTTGGATCACTTGCCCGATTGAAGATCGGCTCGGCTCCTAAAAGGTTGAAGGCTTCTCACTTGATTTGGTACTCAAGATCTTGGATTTGGAGTGGAATTAGGGTTAGGGTTTCGCACAAGCCTTGTCACTAGACTTGTGGAAGAAGATGATGAAAGAGGGAATTTTAGGAACTAACTAATGATTAATGAACAACCTTAACCCTTAGATCTAGGCTCTATTTATAGATAACCAAACCCTAGATCTAGGATTTCAAATTCTAAGTTTCCCTCCAAAAATTTGTTGAGGAAATTCAAATTTCCCTCCAAAAGTTAGTTAAGGGAGAAGCTTCTAGATATGATTAGTTAGGAGGGAGCTTCTAGAAGAGGTTAGTTAGGAGCTTAATTAGGATTAGCCTTGCTTAATCTTCTTTGCTGATCTGGTATAATTCTCTGGAGTCTTCTAGAAGTAGGAGTGCATTTCTGAACTGTAGGAGCTGATACAGGAATTGTGGTCTGAAATTTAGGGACTGATTCCATGGGCCCACCGCGGATCCGCGGCCTAAGCACGCCCATGCCGCGGATCCGCGGCCATGTTGGATCCTTGGGCTTGGTGCTTTCAGGTGTGGGCTTTTACAGTAGTGTGGGTCTTCATTTGATATGTTGAATTGCAATTACTCCCTTGTATTGGTACCAGATCTGAATTTAGTGAGTTTATGTATCTTTCGAGCGGTGTAATGATCGAACAAGCTTCTCTTTTCCTGCACAGACTTCGAAACACGGGTTGCAAGATATAGGAAATATGCCATGTAATGAAATGCAGTCAATTTCCCTAGAAATGCCGGTTTTAAGGTCGAATACATGTAATTTGATATTTTGCGACCGAATTGCTAATATGTAGAATATGGATACCGTACACTTCTATATGGATGCAAATGATAAGGAAATTGCCGGTTAAAATATGCAATATTTTCGACTGATCAAATACCCCCAAACTTAATTTCGATCGTCTCGAGCGAATGTTTTATTAAAGAAAAAGAGAAGGAGAAAATAAAGAAAGAGAAAAACTAACTAGCACACTTTCGTAGGCAACACGATTGCACTGAGCACGTGCAACAAGCCTTTAAACCTCTCGGTGTCCCTAGTAGGAGGAGTGTTGTCTCCTGAGGGTTTTCAGCGGATTGCACCCACAAAATCCAATAATAAAAGAAAGATCATGAATATTACATTTAAAGAAAAGAATCGTAAAAGAAAAGCCTTGAAAATTAGGGTTTCCAACTAAGCTAGCTTTTCGGTTGTCATGAGCCCTATCTTAATGGTCATGAAAAAATGTTGGAAATCACATCCTCCCTCAATAAAACATCGTCTTATTCTTCATTCCTATCTTTCTTCCAAACATCGATCATATAACCCTGCGTGTGTGTAAAGACATCCCTACACCCGGAGAATTCAATTCAAGCTATCATACTCTTGCCCATCAGCCTCAGTACTTTTTAATCAATGAATATCTAGATGAGATTGCTCACACACTTTCATGCGACCGTTAATACTTCTTGAGGTACTAACCGACCGATTACTCCTGTGCTTGCATGCTTGGTGTATTTTCCTTGTCTTGCACCACCTCAGGCATAGCAGTGACTCCCAGACCAGTTGGCCTTAGGGCACTAGGTGAAGAAGCACCCTTGCTATATATTTTTTTATTGCCCTCGGTGATAACAAAACCAGTGTCCATTTTTCTCACCACTTTATATTTTTTTATTTCCTTCATACTTTTGGCTTTAAGACAAGAGCATTTCAAGGTATCCTCTACTATCCCAGGCTTTAAGATGTGTGTAAGTGCGAATAGCAGGGTAGCAACGTTCAAAATGTTTGGCTTCCAGAATAGAAACTATTTTTCAGACTTATTTTTATCCTCAGATTAGTGACGTCCTTCATCTTACAAACCCTTGGGACAACGGCTCATAACTACTTATTACTAGTTCGTATAAGAAAACTTCTAATTTTCTTAGTTTTCTTAAATTTTTCTAATCTCATGGATGTAATTGTTCACTATCTAAACTTTTATTATCTTATTTATGTACAAAAATATTTTTATAATTTTGAAATTTTTTAAATTTTTATGGTTTTCAAAAAATTGTTTTGTGCTTATGCAAATGATATGCAAATGATGCGAAAATAAGCACAAACCTCCCCCAAACTTGTTTACAACAGTGTCCTCACTGTTGCCATCCGCTAAATCTCGAAAACCTGTAAGCTTGGGAGGAATTTATTAGTGGGGGCAAAATATTTAAGTGAAGATCCTCCCCCAAACTTATTCTTGGCACATTATTTTGTAAATTTTTTTCTTTTCAAGAGCCAGAAAAAATATACCCCCCCAAACTTGAGTTATGCAATGTTAATCTTTTAAAATCATATGAGGGGGTCAAAAATCAGTGGTCGATGCCAAGTTTTGCAAAGACCAAATGTCAACACCAACCATTCAAAAATTTTATCAATGCAGTGCTCTAGTTGGTGGAAGAAGAAGTGGGGAAAGGTTAAGAGGTGGAATAGAATGTGTGTGCGTCTCATTTTGGAGAGACGATGCAGTGTATGTGATGGATTACTCGCATTCATTTTACAGTTCAAAAGAAGGGGTGGAGGTTTAATTTCATTGATTGGGAGATGATTCATCTCAACACCCGTGTCATTCAAAAATGCGAGTTCATCAGCGAAGATTTCCTCAAAAGTTCCATCAATACCCCGAGAAATAATGCCATCACAAAGTACGGGGTGATCTTCAGACTCTAAAAACAATTCATAATCTGTGTTAATTGTTGACCCGGACATCTCGGTGGAAGAGTCCGTATGTGTATGATACATAGTTGGGTCAAACAACAACATATGAAAAGAGTCAAGATCAGTATCAGGAGGATCATCAAATTCGCTGCTGTCGACATCCATTAAGTCGACAGAATATACCTGAGCAGTAGGTTCGGAGGGTACACTTCCCAACCTGTAAATGTTCAGCTCAATAGACCTATTCCCGAAGGATAGGGTCATAGAACCATTACGACAGTTGATAATAGCATTGGAAGTGGCCAAAAAGGGGCGACCTAAAATCACCGGAATTTGATTCCGTGGGTTCGCTACAGGCTGTGTATCAATTACAATAAAATCTACCGGGAATATAAATTCTCCGATTTTTATTAACACATCCTCCAGTTCACCCCTAGGTTTGGTGATCGATCGATCAGCCATCTGGAGAGTGCAATTGGTTGGCTTCAACTCTCCGATCCCTAGTTGCTCATAAACTGAATATGGAAGCAAGTTAACACTAGCGCCAAGATCTAGTAGAGCACGGTTGATGTGTTTTTCCCCAATAGAAACGGAAATAGTAGGATATCCTGGATCCTTACGTTTCCTCGGTAATTGTTGGGGGAAAGCCGTGTCTATTGTTTTTTCCATAAAAATCTTCTTGGGCACTGGATTCTTCCTCTTCCTAGTGCACAAGTTCTTAAGAGTTTTCGCATAGGAAGGAACTTGTTGGATGGCATCTAGGAGAGGGATGTTGGTGTTTACTTGCTTAGAAATGTTCATAATCTTCTCCATATGTGGACTCGGTGTGTTAGCCCTCAACCGGTTAGGATAAGGTGCTTTAGCAATAAGCGCTGGGTCCATCATAGGAGAAGGAAGTGGGTGTGGAACCGATCCCAGAATAGAAGTGGGGATCGTCCGTGGAGGAGTAAAAGAGGTGGGCTGTAGTGGAGAGCCTTTTGGGAAACGGAGAATAGGCTCGGAAGAAGGTGGTAGGGTAGAAGTG
The DNA here is from genome assembly GCA_030015575.1 of Agapanthus africanus. Lineage (NCBI taxonomy): Eukaryota > Viridiplantae > Streptophyta > Magnoliopsida > Asparagales > Amaryllidaceae > Agapanthus > Agapanthus africanus. The sequence continues at coordinate 971,924,852 of CM057337.1, forward strand.
GAAGGAAAGGTCTCAGCCGGGGTGTTATTGATTGATTTATCAGTATCATCAAACTCTTCCCCAACGTGAGTGTCAAGCACTCTTCCAGATCTCAACGTGATTGCATCCACAGGATGTGAATAGCCAAGATTGGGTAAAGGTTGAGCTGGAAGTTTCCCTTTCTCTCGTGCACTCATTTCGGCTTTTAGTTGTGCAATTTGTTCTTCCATCGATTTGATATTATCATTTTGAGAGATAATGATCTTCATCACATTCTCGACGGAAGATTGCAAACTTGCCGTCCCTTGGATGGATTGTTTCATGAAAGTATCCAAGGTTTGTGCTAGTGCAGAGGTATTATTTGTACCGGTCAATTGCAAAGGACTAGACGGTGCAAAAGTGTTGGCCGGATTTTTGAAATTTTGTGTTTGAAAGGGGTGCTGACTCAATTGAAGTTGTGGGTGCTGTTGTGGTGGAGGGGCCCCTTGGAAATTGTGTTGGGTTGGAACCGTGTTTTGAAATTGGAATTGGTTCCAAGCAAAGTTAGGGTTATTCCTCCAACCCTGATCATATGTGGAGGAAGATGGATCGTTTCTAGGTCTTTGAAATGCGGCATTTGTATGCTCAGGACCTTGAAACGGACATTCTTCCGTCAAGTGAGATGGATCAGAACAACAACCACATACAGTTTTGGAGAGTGATATTTGACTTAGGGCGGCGGCTAAAAATTTATTTTCCATATTCTCGAGTTTCTTATTGATAGCTGCAATGTCAGCTCTAACTTCTATGGAAATATCATTGCCATCCCTAGATGATTGACTCACACCCTCCCACTGTAAAGATTTTTCAGCGAAATTTTCTAGAAAATTCCAGGCTTCCCCATCATCTTTGGTTATAAAGTTGCCTTGACACATGGATTCAAGGGTCTGTCTTGTGTAAGGAGTAATGCCCTCATAAATGATTTGGCACAATTCCCATCTCGGGATGCCGTGATGTGGACATTGGACTAACAGATCCTTGAAGCGTTCAAGACATTTTGAAAATGTTTCATTTGGAAGCTGGGTGAATTGATAGATTTCGCTACGGACTCGAGCTGTTTTGTGATGTGGGTAGAATTTCTTAAGGAATGCTTTGACGAATTTGTCCCAATTTGAAATGGAATGTGCGGTAGTGTTATATAGCCACTTCTCGGCTAAATCGCACAAGGTAAATGGGAGAAGACGAAGACGTAAAGCATCCACAGAAAGCTGTGAAGTACCCATCATTGCGCATACATTTTCAAATTTCGTGATAAACACGTATGCGTCTTCAGACTCGAGACCGTGAAATTTTGGTAGAAGGTTGATGTATTGGGGTTTTATTTGAAAATTTTCCCCGTTGGCTGGTGGGATAGAAAGACAAGTGGAAAGTGGGCCTCGTGTAGGATAGCATCTCTCTTGAAGAGAGATGCGAGATGGATTCTGCGCACCAACGGACGGCGGCAGAGTAGTAGAAAAGAAGTTTGATGGAGGTAGATCCATCGATGTGGGTGTGGTGGGTAAAAGAGAGGTAAATGTAGAAATACCGACTTTTGGGTCGATAAAGGAAACGCGGACTTAACGGGCACTAGAAACTCGTTGTCCAGCCTATCTTGCACTAAAAAGGGTTAGTACAAGTGGCATCGTGAATTTATAATTAGGGGAAAGAATGAATGCGGTGTTTGTTTTGAAAAGATACGGATTTTAAAAAAATTGATGCAACAAAACAAATGCAACACACAAAACCCTAAAATCTAGTGGTCACCTAGGTCAAAGCTCTAGACCGCTCCTAACTGCCAAAAGACAAGTCGCAGGATCAATCCTCCACTGCCTCTTTGTCCCCCTGTGGCCGGATAAGTGCCAGGTAAGTGGGAAGGTACTCCACTACGTAAGTAGTGGGCCTAATTAAAAACCACTAGCCTTAGACACACTCGCCTTAGGCACCATAAGAAAACGCGGATAAGCAATGAATTACCCACGGCCTTCTCTTGTCCTAATTGAGCGCGACGGTCCTTAGTGTCATCTCTAGATTTCTTTTAATTAATGAGGGTAAATGCGGATGCAAGTTTTGCGATTTTCGGGGCCTAGAAAGGGTAATGAACTCCCCACCTAATTTGGATTTGGTCGTGCCCCTTAAATTTCCGTATTAATATGCAAACAACCAAAAGAATCAAAACACGCACAAATTTTATTTTGCTTTTGCGCGCTGCGATTTATTTGCAAAGAAACCTGCACAAAATTGTTATTGGAGCAGACAAGGTAAGAGATAAGAAAGATAGAGACTTACAGAAAAAAATGGTACAGTGAACCTTCCACAGAGGCGCGGAACCGCCGCGGATGAGGCTCTAATGCCGCGGAAGGGTGGCTGTATGTGCTGATCTCTGCACAAAAATTCCTGTCACTGTTCCACTTGAACTGCTTAGCTCTCTGGAATTTTCAGAAAATTTTTATCCAAGCTCCAATGATTCCAGAATTCCTCGCAATCAAATCACAACACATGTATTAGTGTTTGCACGAATTTTGATCACAAAATTTAGATGGAATAAAATTGTTCAACTCAAATTTCAAAATACGAACTATTAGCGCACTATCCCCGGCAACGGCGCCATTTGATTGAAAAGAATTCTTGATGTGTAGTATGAAATTGTAAAGAATTCACAACCAAAAATTATTTGACCGCAATCAACTACGGTGTCGGATGTAGTTAGTATGTGAGTGCGGATCGTCCACAGAGAAAGTGTAATCGTTCGTCTTTTGAATTAGATGAATTGAAACTTTAAAGAAAGAAAACAAAACAATTCAAGATTTATATTTGAAGTTCAAGAATGAGAAAATACTAGATCTAAGAAAGCATTAAAAGATAGAATCAAGAATTGATCGTTTGATGATTTTTCCAAACCAAATATCAAGAATCGAAATGAGGCTCGTAGGAATCGATCTGATCTATAGATGTGATGTAATCTTACGATGACGTATTCTTATCCTTCGATGAATTGATACTAGATCGATGATGATCGACAAGAATTAGGGATCTCTTGTGAAACTAGGGTTTCATCTCATCCCTTGTTCTTTCATCGATATCATTCATATTCTAGCCTCTAGTAAATTCAAGAAACGATTGTAGATCTCTAATTTCGAGCGATCACAATCAAGAAAGCATCGCAACGAAACTAGGTCATCGATTCTTGAACTTGCTAGAGTTTACAAAACTCATAGGACTTAAAAATCGTTTAAAGATTTGTTACATCATCATACTATTTATCGTCTCGACTCCTTAACGAGCGGAGTTTCACTCACACATCACAACAAGAGCAACAATTACAAATTGAGATCTAATCATGATGCAAGAATTTAAAGAAAGCAAGATTAAAGAATTTCACCTTTTATTTATATCAACAATTTAGTTACATTCGCTCAAGAACTACAAGAGGAAGAACTTGATCGTCGATTTGGCTTCGCTCGTCTCCGTGGATCGCGGATCGGCTTGGATCACTTGCCCGATTGAAGATCGGCTCGGCTCCTAAAAGGTTGAAGGCTTCTCACTTGATTTGGTACTCAAGATCTTGGATTTGGAGTGGAATTAGGGTTAGGGTTTCGCACAAGCCTTGTCACTAGACTTGTGGAAGAAGATGATGAAAGAGGGAAAGATTAACTAAAGATTGAACCATTAAAGAATGATTATTGATTATTGATTCTTGATTAGCCTTTAACCCTAGGTCTAGGTTCCTATTTATAGATAACTAACCCTAGATCTAGGATTTCAAATTCTAAGTTTCCCTCCTAAAGTTTGTTGAGGAAATTCAAATTTCCCTCCAAATGTTAGTTAGGGGAGAAGCTTCTAGATGTGATTAGTTAGGAGGGAGTTTCTAGAAGAGGATTAGTTAGGAGCTTAATTAAGATTAGCTTTGCTTAATCTTCTTTGCTGATCTGGCAGTAGCTTCTGGAGAATTATGGAATTTGTCGTGTCACAATGAGGTGTGGGCCCTGGGATGAGAATTCTGCTGTAAAAATGAATCGATGACGTGGCAGAAGAGGCGCGGATTCGCGGCGCATGCAAGCTCCTGCCGCGGATCCGCGGCTGCATGTGGGCTTTGGGCTTCTATTATTCTGGTACAGTCTTGGGATGATTGTTGGGCCTTCGTTTGATATATATAATTGTATAATTCTTTCTGAATTGCTACCAGATCTGAAATGATTTAGTTGGTGTATTTTTTTTGATCAGCTCTTTTGCTTTTCTTCCGTATTTCCTGCACAGACTCAAGACAAGTGTTGCGCAAATACAGAAATGATGCGATGCCATGAAATGCGGTTAATTTCCTTTAAAGTGTCGGTTTAAAAGTCTAATACATGCAATCTGGTATTTTACGACAGATTTGCTAATATGTAGAATATGAATACCGAACACTTCTAAATGTATGCAAAAGATGGGGAAATTGCCGGCTAAAATATACAATATTTTCGACTGATCAAATACCCCCAAACTTAATTTCGATCGTCTCAAGCGAATGTTTTATTAAAAAGAGAAGGAGAAAATAAAGAAAGAGAAAAACTATCTAGCACACTTTCGTAGGCAACACGATTGCACTGAGCACGTGCAACAAGCCTTTAAACCTCTAGGTGTCCCTAGTAGGAGGAGTGTTGTCTCCTGAGGGTTTTCAGCGGATTGCACCCACAAAATCCAATAATAAAAGAAAGATCATGAATATTACATTTAAAGAAAAGAATTATAAAAGAAAAGCCTTGAAAATTAGGGTTTCCAACTAAGCTAGCTTTTCGGTTGTCATGAGCCCTATCTTAATGGTCATGAAAAGATGTCAGAAATCACGTCCTCCCTCAATAAAACATCGTCTTATTCTTCATTCCTATCTGTTTTCCAAACATCGATCATATAACCATGCGTGTGTGTAAAGACATCCCTACACCCGGAGAATTCAATTCAAGCTATCATACTCTTGCCCATCAACCTCAATACTTTTTAATCAATGAATATCTAGATGAGATTGCTCACACACTTTCATGCGACCGTTAATATTTCTTGAGGTACTAACCGACCGATTACTCATGTTCTTGCTTGCTTGGTGTATTTTCCTCGTCTTGCACCACCTCAGGCATAGCAGTGACTCCCAGACCAGTTGGCCTTAGGGCACTAGGTGAAGAAGCACCCTCGCTATACATTTTTCTTGCCCTTGGTGATAACAAAACCAGTGTCCATTTTTCTCACCACTTTATATTTTATTCATTTTTTTTTATTTCCTTCATACATCGGCTTTAAGACAAGAGCATTTCAAGGTATCCTCTACTATCCCAGACTTTAAGACGTGTGTAAGTGCGAATAGCAGGGTATCAACGTTCAAAATGTTTGGCTTCCAGAATAGAAACTATTTTTCAGACTTATTTTTATCCTCAGATTAGAGACGTCTTTCATCTTACTAACCCTTGGGACAACGGCTCATAACTACTTATTACTAGTTCGTATAAGAAAACTTCTAAATCCAAGATCTTGAGTACCAAATCAAGTGAGAAGCCTTCAACCTTTTAGGAGCCGAGCCGATCTTCAATCGGGCAAGTGATCCAAGCCGATCCGCGATCCACGGAGACGAGCGAAGCCAAATCGACGATCAAGTTCTTCCTCTTGTAGTTCTTGAGCGAATGTAACTAAATTGTTGATATAAATAAAAGGTGAAATTCTTTAATCTTGCTTTTAATTCTTGCATCATGATTAGATCTCAATTTGTAATTGTTGCTCTTGTTGTGATGTGTGAGTGAAAATCCGCTCGTTAAGGAGTCGAGACGATTGTAGAATGATGATGTAACAAATCTTTAAACGATTTTTAAGTCCTACGAGTTTTGTAAACCCTAGCAAGTTCAAGAATCGATGACCTAGTTTCGTTGCGATGCTTTCTTGATTGTGATCGCTCGAAATTAGGGATCTACGATCGTTTCTTGAATTTACTAGAGGCTAGAATATGAATGATATCGATGAAAGAACAAGGGATGAGATGAAACCATAGTTTCACAAGAAATCCCTAATTCTTGTCGATCATCATCGATCTAGTATCAATTCATCGAAGGATAAGAATACGTCATCGTAAGATTACATCACATCTATAGATCCGATCGATTCCTACGAGCCTCATTTCGATTCTTGAGATTTGGTTTGGAAAAATCAACAAACTATCAATTCTTGATTCTATCTTTTAATGCTTTCTTAGATCTAGTATTTTCTCATTCTTGAACTTTAATTTCAAATCATGAATTGTTTTCTTTTCTTTTCATTAATGTTTCGATTCATCTAATTCAAAAGACGAACGATTACACTTTCCCTGTGGACGATCCGCACTCACATACTAACTACATCCGACACCGTAGTTGATTACAGTCAAATAATTTTTGGTTGTGATTTCTTTACAATTTCATACTACACATCAAGAATTCTTTTCAATCAAATGGCGCCGTTGCCGGGGACTATTTGATTCGATACACACAACACGAAATCTATTCAATCAAATGGCGCCGTTGCCGGGGACTATTTGATTCGATACACATCCAAGAAAATCTTTACAATGTACATCAATCGAGCTACAGAGTCCACGGCTTAACAAGGACGTCCTTCTCAAACCTTAACAAGGACGTCAGTTTTCAACAGGTTGATGACAACAACAGCCCCTCAACAAAGCCGGGGGCATGAAGAAGCCGCTTCCAAAGCTGAGGCGGTTCCTTTTGCAAGACACGCTCGACGTTATCACTGGCGCCGAGTGAGGAAAGCTGGGGGAAACTCCCTGTCTAGACTCACCCCACCATCTCCAATGGTGGAAGTTGACGCTGCTGTTCCAATCGGGAACAGCTTTGATCTGCTCAGAAGGGTGCACAAGAACTCTCCAACGGCAGTGCTAAAGAAATCTCCCCCACCTACAGAGTCCACGGCACAGGCAAAGCTGGAGCGTCCCCATCAACGGCTCTCCTCCCAAATTCATAGGGTCTGGCGAAAATTCCAAGACTCCGTGATTGATCAAGTCTACTCTCGTCGACCGAAGAAATCGAAGGCTCGGCAAGAGAAATACCATCCCTCCGTCATACGGCGAGGGACTTCTTCTACACAGGTGCCTGTTACAACGGCTCTTTCAACTTCGACCTCCCACAAAAGGATGAGGCAAGAGAAAATCCAACCGCCCGCGGAAAATTCCAAAGGTGATGGGCCCAAACGTTCTGAGTCTGGGGGCATGAGCATACATACGGTCTACATGGCTTCCGGGAAAGAAGAAAGTCGTGCTTCAGTAGGACATCGACCACAAACTCGGTCGCTGACAAAAGCTCAAGAGCAACAACAAAAGCTCCAGGAGATTCTGATCAAAATGGCAGCACTTACCGGGCAGAAAGAAAGCCCAGATACAACAGCTGAATAGCGTCAGGAGCAGGAGACCGATACAGAGTTCCTGCGAAGGGTGCTTGAAAGAAAAGACAAGGAAGCTGCCGAGCAGCCTGCTAACATAAAGCAGATGGCACTCTTGTTCCAAGACATGGTTGGGATGATGATCCATCCAGAACTCCTAGCTGAGGATCCGCCGATAATTATCGAGGATGACAGAGGGGAAACATCGAACCCTCTTCTGGCTTTATCAACAGCCAAAAAGGAAACGATCTCCAAGGCTGCTCTTGATAATTATATCACTCAACAAATACGAGCTCATCAAACTAATGAAGCCGCAGGCCAAATCTTCAGAACTGGGCGACCGTATCCAGGTTGGTATGACTAAATTAAATACCCACCGGGATATACGATCCCCAAGTTACATGTGTACAAGGGGACAAGCAACGCACATCAGCATATCGTGCAGTTTAGTGCTCTGTGCGGCAACACTGGAGGCGACGACAAACTATTGCTTCGCCAGTTCGTTGGTAGCCTGTCAGAGATGGCCTTTGAATGGTACTTGGAGCTCCCAAATGACTCTGTAAGAACATTAACAGAGATGGAACAGCTGTTCATACAGCGGTTCGCCATCGCAAGTGAGCGCACCCCGATCACGACATTAATCAATTCCAGGGTGAAGTCAGGAGAAACCTGGGTCCAATATGCGATCCAGTGGCGGAACCTATGGTCAAAGTGCGAACAACGAATTAAAGAATATCCCGCCGTGGGCTTGTTCATCGGGACTCTTGATCCTCAAATGACCGTGTCCTGATTCATGACATTTTTCAAGCTAACCACATTCAATGCTTTGATCGATAAACTGGCCCAATGGACCAGATGGGTCACGGGACTTCCTCCTCAAATAAGGACCCTTGAAATGCCAAGGGTAAAAGGAAAATGGCCTTCGTTGCTAATGCTCAACAACAACAGAGTGGCCTAAAACTGGCGGCTCGCCAAAACAATGCACGTCCATGGAAGAAAGACTAGGACGCGCTTACTCGTTTTCCCGTGATAAGACGAGGAGACTATTTGAGTTGACAATGCGTAACAAACTCATCACATTGCCAGACCTACATTGTCCACCACAACTCGGCTACGTCAACAACCCCAACTACTGCTTCTGTCACAGAATGGTGAGCCACCCAATTGAAGATTGCTACGTCTTCAAGAAATGGGTCGAGGACCAGTATCAACAGGGGAAATTCGCGCTATCTGATAACTGGAGGGTAAACCCACCACAGAAGCATGCTCCCAAAAAGGTGGATGTGCCGGGGGCATCATGCTCACTCGTGGAAGAAACTCCATGGGAAGTTTTTCTTTCAGCTAAAACCAAAAGAATGCTGAAAGATCTACAGGCATGTTCGGCAGTCAGGTGGAAAAGCCCACTTGAACTTGAAATCATCGAAGGGATGTTGAAACCGCATCCTGTACCGAAGATTGTTGATAAAGGGCAAAATCCCCAAGTCAAGCCTTCAAAGTCTTCGAAGAAAAAGAAGAAGACCAAGAAGCCTGTGCAGCCTGCCGAGTATGACGACAAGCGCACAGACCTACAAAGGTATATTGACATGCTGGAGGAGTATAACCAGAAGACGCGGAAACCAGTCACGCTCGAAGAGTTCCTCAAGCATATTCTTGAGAACGAAAATAGTGACAACGATGAGGAAAATGACTCATCAGAAGAAACTGAAGACTATGTAGCAAGTTGCCACATGGTCTCCCATTCGTTGTTAAATTACGAAGAAACTCCCTCGGCGTCAGAAAATAATGCAGAGGAACTAGGGGTAGAGTCGGCGCTAAAATTCCAGGAACTGCCAGAAGACCTGATTGATAGACTGTTAAATGAAGCCTTTCGAAAAAGCAAAGCTGACCAAGAACGCGAAACATCCATATACGAAAGGTTAAGCGTCAGCGTCAGGATGAAGAAGCCGTAGCAAGGAGGAGTTGTAAAGTACTCCAACCAAACCAAACCATACATGCGACAAATAAGAGCAGAATCAAGGCAGAGAAGCGGTTCGCCAAAGCTCTGTCAATAGGGATGAAGCTGCCACCTCTGGTAGGAAACACTTCCGAGGTCATATGCCTCAACGGAGAGGATTCACATCGAAACTACTGCCTATATCATCGGAGGGTTACCCACCCCACCGAAGAGTGCAATATCTTTAAGAAGTGGTGGCAAGAATACGTTGCCCAGAAAAATACTTCAAGAGGATGAAGCGCGAAGCTCGTCGATGGCAAAAAAGTGTGACAGATGCACGTGAAAAAACGACCAGCAACTGTCATATAGTTGATACCAATTCAGAAGGGGAAAACCCCTAAGTTCTTACTTTCGGGAGCGATTTTGAGAACGAAATACCCCTCAGCCCTCTCTTCAAAGACTCCACCTCCGAAAAAGAAGAGGAGGAGAATAACTGTGAGAATATTCAGCTGCATAACCGCACGTTGCCTGAGAAAAACCTCGGACCTACAAATAAGGGTTTGAGCAAAAATGAAAAAGGGAAAGAGAAAATATCTGAGGAAATTGTCCTCGACGATGGAGTTGTCAAAGAGCTCGTAGCAAGGGACCCGCCTAGGAAAAATAAGGTGGATTATAATGTCCTAGCACATCTGAGGAAAATACCCTTACAGCTAAGCATATTGGATGCTCTCCTCTTGTCCAAAGAGCCACGAGAGTCTCTGATCAAGGCATTACAAGAGCCCGATCAGTTCCAAGCTTTCCTCACGGAAGAGAAGATGAAGGATGAGCTGGCAGAAGTTCACACAGCCGACATTACATTCATCGATGAAGATCTCCTCCTCGGTACAGGCGAACATAACCGCCTGTTATACATCACCGGGTACTGCCACGATATCAAGATAGGGAAAATCCTTGTCGACAATGGATCCTCTGTCAACCTTCTCAATGTGAGAGTGCTGAAGGAGATTTGCATGAACGTTCAACACCTGGCCCGAGACAAAATTACCATCTCCGGGTTCGACTCATAGTCATCACGGAGGCTTGGGTCCGTAATACTGACGCTGCGCTTCGAGTTGCTCATCACCGACATCAAATTTCATGTCATCGACGCCAAGACTTGCTATAACTCTTTGCTCGGCAGGCCTTGCTTACATGAGTACAATGCCATCCCTTCTATACAACATCAGTGTATGAAGTATTTCAAAGATGGCTTGGAATACATCGTCACAGGGGAGCTAAATTCGTTCTCCATAAATGAGGTCCGGAAATATGAAGACGCAAAGTACTTCCTACCAGACTTCGAAAAGACAGAAATGTGTCATAAGCCGGAAGATAAACAGAAGTCCGTCGCCACTATCCCGATCTTTGAGAGCGATTCCGAGGAAGATGAAGAAATAGTCTACTCGGGGCAACCCCAGAAAGAAAACAACAGGCCAGGACCATCTACCCATATTCCGGTCTTTGGCAGTGACTTTGAGGATGAGGCCAACGCAGTGTTCTCCATTCGCCCGTCAGTGCAATCCCTCGTCGGAGCGGATCAGAGTCTGCAAATCACAATGGCTCTGCCTCGACATTACAAGGAACTTGATGCACTTGATACATACAGTGTACAAGAACTACAGACTTTCTACGTCCCTCCCAGGCGAAGAGGTGAAAAGGCGATCCTCTTTGACCAATCGACGGAGACCAAAGTAGAAAAAGAAGTCTGGCATGGTGTCGATTTTGCACTCGACAGGATTTAACCAATCTATCTGCCGAGATACTGTGTGGAGGGATTGAAAAGGCTGTTAAAATACCAAGGTGTACCCCCCGAACAAACTGTTCGACAAGCCCAATTCTACAAAAAGATTTGGGTTATTCCCGGGACTCAGCAAAAGATGCCCAACGAAAATATGGAGACAACCGGGCTCGGATACGTTCGGTCTAAGAAATAGGAGCAGTGCCACAGCTGCCGTGTCATAAACAGCTCCAGCGGGAAGGAAAATGCTTTTCCAAATGGCCGTGACGTTGAAACAGAGCGAAATCCAGCCTTAAGAATGTTAAGTCCGTCGCTCGAAGAACAAATAGACAAGCTAATAAAGGAATCTTGTTAAAGGTGCCGAGACGATCAAGCCGTGAAATGGCCATTTATGAAAAGGCCAGGATGCAGCGCCTCAATCAGCAATCGGCGAAGAAAAAAGACTATAATGCTTTTCATCCCCGGCCTGCTGTATGTCCTTGCAAAAGGAGAAAATCCCGAAATAGAGGTAAAACAGGGCAAAGGACGCAAACAACGTTTGAAAATAATAAAGCGGACCCAAGAAGCCGTGCAATCGAGAAAAGGTCGATTAGAACCCGTCCTTTATAAAGAAGATGGGTCAGGAATACTTGTTCCCTCAAGACAAGACAAGGAAAATATTCAACCTCGTTATGAAGCACCAATTGATGACTCTTCCGGAATATTGGCACCCCGAACAAATAAACAAGGTCCATCATCCGGATTATTGCTCCTATTATCGAGTAATAGGTCATCCCCTTGAAGACTGCTTCACCTTCAAAGACTGGGTAGAAGACTGATATCAGCAAGACAAGTTCGCTTTATCCCATAGCTGGAGGGTAACCCCACCGCAAAAGCATGAGCCAAAGAGGACCTATACCCTGAGGATAGAACCAGCTCAACGTCAAGAAGGGAAGCGAACTTGTACTTGCCATATAATAACACTCTCAAACGAGAGAGGGCATGAGACTATGGATGACCTCCACATGTGCTTCGCAAATGAAGATGATGATGAAGTGATCTCCGAGTTTCCACCGACACCAAAAGAGCTGGAAGATGGGATACACACTATGGCGTATAACCTAAGGAAAATTGACTTAGGAACGGAAAATGATCCGAGGCCAACGTTCGTCAGTGAACTGTTATCTGAAAAACAGGTAGCCACGTTAAAAGACGTGCTTATGCAATATAAAGACTGCTTTGCATGGAACTATTCCGAGATGCCAGGTCTAGATCTAAAAGTGGTGGTACATAAACTGGTCATATCACCAGACATAATGCTTGTCAAATAGGCGCCAAGAAGAATGCGGCTCGAATTTGAGATGAATATCAACGCTGAACTCAAGAAACTAATCGACTCCGGCTTCATCCAAGAAGTTCAATATCCCAACTAGATCGCTAATATCGTTCCAGTGATGAAGAAGAATGGGACAGTGCACATCTGCATAGACTTTCGGGACCTCAACAAAGCTTGTCCGAAGGATGACTTCCCAGTTTCTGTTACCGAGCTGATGATCGATAACACATCTACCCATGAGGTCTTCTCTTTCATGGATGGTTCTTCAGGATACAATCAAATTAAAATGTATCCTGAAGACCAAAAACATACCTCCTTCCGGACCTCGTTAGGCATATTCTGCTATAAGGTGATGCCTTTCGGTTTAAAAAACGCTGGCGCTACCTACCAAAGGGCCATCACAAAGATCTTCGATGACCTCATACACGAGATTGTTGAATGCTACATCAATAACCTAGTGGTAAAGAGCAAATCTCACGAGGAGCATTGGGAACATCTAAAAATAGTTTTTCGACGTCTTCGGGAGTATAATCTGAAGATGAATCCTCTAGAATGAGCGTTTGGAGTCTCCTCAGGCAATTTCTTAGGATTCATTATACAGCACCGGGGTATCGAAATCGATCCCTCAAAAATCAAGGCGATTATGGAAATGCCCACGCCAAGAACTTTCAAACAATTGAGATCTCTTCAAGGAAATCTCGCATATATCCAGCAGTTCATAGTCAACCTCTTCGAAAAATGTCGTCCCTACAGACATTTGATGAAGAAGGGGACCCCGTTCGTCTGGGATCAAAAGTGCTAAAATGCACTAGACGAAATCAAGCAATACCTGCAAAATCCGCCGGTATTGACCGCTCCGGTTAAGGGAAAACCCCTTATTCTATATACGACAGCCTTTGAAGGTTCTTTAGGCGCGCTATGGGCATAAGAGAACGATCAGGAAAATGAGAGAGCTTTATATTATTTGAGTCGAGTTTTTCTAGGGGCAGAAAACAACTACTCCCCCATCGAAAAGTATTTCCTAGTGTTCAACGCCGGATGACGGACTGGGACGTTGGGACGTCTGGTCTGAATTTTGGAGGCAGATGCTATTTGGATTTATCCGTCCACCTTTCCAAAGATACCAAGTTGATTTATAGTACCATATATCGGAGGTTTGGATGGATGCGGCAGTTGTAGCAAACTTTATTAGATTCCCCCTCATTTTATGAGGGGTTTTTGATTGTGGGGACGCTCTTCCCTGCAGACGCAAGCCTTTGCAGTTAATTACGCTACCGCATTGCGATAACCATTTTCTCCTGCTCCGGAAGTTCACTTCGTGTCATGTGTGTTTTTGTTTGTTTTGTTTGCCCGCGGATTGTATACGGAGGCTAATTTATGTCGTCGCCCGTAAGGCGCTGATTAGTCCAAATCCGTATATTTTAGATTTGAGTTTGATTTATTTAAGGACCGTTAATCTAGCTTGAGATTAAGGTCTACTTAAATATATGAGAATTTGGGCTCAATTTATTTTTGCTTAGGATACGTTACTCTAATTTGAGACTCAGATCAACTTAGCAAACAAATGAGCATATCGGCTCAATTATTTTAGTTTAAGGACATCACGGTCCAACATTCCCTATTTGGGACCGATGCTAGTTTAAGGACGTTTCGGTCCATTATCGCCATGTTTGAGGCAAGTATTTGAGGTATGCACGTCAATTTGGAAGTGCATCAATGTATGACGAGAGGAGTTGTTGGTTGTCGGTGAAGGGTTACCCTAGCGCCCTGGCCAACTTCCGTGGCCAAATGCGGAACAAATTTTTTTATAGCGAAACGAAACTTGGAGCTAAAATAAATCTTAACCCGGATCTTTACCATAAACCTAGTTTAGCTATACTAGAGTTCTATCTACTATGAAAGAAGTTATACCAAATGAATCATGTCCTTCGGTCTTCGTTCTTCATCCTTAGCTCCTCGTAGCCACCTTGAACTTGCTTGATCTTCTTTTCCGGCTCCATCGGTCCTCCGGGATCGAGCTTGATCTCCAGCCTTGCTTTGTCGTAGATGATCCACTCGGGGAATATGATCCATGGCTCTATCTCCTAACCAAATAGCTATAAGGAGCAACTAAAGAACTTGGGTTGCTAAACCAAGTAGTCTAGGATGTAGTGAGGATGTCTAAGTGTTAAGCTATCTCTTTCTTGACTCTTCACTTGATTCTCAACACATGAGAAGGTAGTGAAGAGGAAGAAGATGAAGGTGGAGGAAGTTAGAGGGGAAGGAGGAGATGAAGAGCAAAAGAGAGCTCAAGAAAATAATGAATCATGAAAGAGAAAATCACACACCTTGGTTTTGTGTATGAATTCTTTCAATAAACAAATGGCAACCATGCTTCAATAGTAACCACAAATGAATTGAAAATTCATTTGTTGATTATTAAAGCATGGTTATGCCCATTCCTCCCATTCCTCACACTTTACACCTTATTTCCATTTATCAAATAAATGGAAAATGCATAATGATGTGGCCACCTTCTAGAAGGAAATCTGTAATAAATACGGATTTCAGTCTACTGTATATACATACCCGCATTCGGATAAAAATCCGAACGCCCAAAGAGATAGAATAATACGAAGAACGTAATACTAGAATATATATATCGAAATACATATATTAAATCAATGCCTGATTTAATAATCCGGCTCAAACCCGAGCCGGCTAGTATTACCAACTGTC
This sequence comes from Agapanthus africanus, assembly GCA_030015575.1. NCBI lineage: Eukaryota > Viridiplantae > Streptophyta > Magnoliopsida > Asparagales > Amaryllidaceae > Agapanthus > Agapanthus africanus. The sequence goes on from CM057337.1 coordinate 971,939,981, forward strand.
CGATTGAAAATCCGAGTACAATGTACATCAATCGATCGAACCCTGCACTTATCCAATACGGCTACTACATCATTTCGCCTAAATCATGGAAACCCTCTGTGTAGGACTCTAAAGACTCGACAGTACGCCGGCAGTGAGTTACTGGATAAATCCATAACCACAAGCACGTCAGCGGCACTAGCTGTACGTAACGGCTACTCGGGTACCAGTCGAAAGGAAGGCCGATGAGCAAACTCATCCGGATCTCCACTGAGCCTATCCGTGACAATATCCGTATAGTCCGGTCTCTTCGTCTGAGAGTATCGCATACCGGGTCTAGGGGGTGGTGAACGTCAGACCCTAATAACCTGATAAGTCGTGCTGATGTGGCTCAGGACCAATCCGGGAAACTACTGATCAACCTATCAGTAAATCCCAACTGCCTTGGCTAAGGTCTTATGGTCCTAACCAATCAAACACAGTGTGGTATCGACTCCCTATACCGGGAGAGACGAATCCCCGACAATCGCTCACTGCCTCCATATGGCTCGGGACTGTACCCAACCAAAACCTGTTTGCACGACTCAGCAGAGCCGTGGTAGGTAGTGATCAAAGCACAGTGGGAACTCACACGAGACAAATTCCGATCTCAGGTCTAAAGACTAACCTGTACTAATGTCACCTGAGAACTCCCACCTGACCATAGGTATAGTACCATCTGGAAGTTCACGGTGAGTCCGTCCGGTGTACTCACCCCCCAGTGAGCACCTGTATACAATCTTAGGTCTAAAGACCAATGGTTGTGGGAGCAAACCATCGTCCCTCGTCGGGGTCTAGAAACGTATACACTAGTCTACTCCGGGATATCGATACCCAGTCTCGATACTCCCACGACTAGGGACCATTTAAGGATGTGCGTACCGACTACCCAGCACCCACAAGTATGATCGCCATCACAACGCAAGTAGTCTAGCAACGATCCTACGGGCTTTATCAACATGTGACCGCAATATGTAATGACGAGTATGACATATGTCATGTTAAGATAAAGACAAACCATAATAGTATACTACCGTATCGAGTCTTCATCAATATGTGCAAGTTAGATATAACAACAATAAATACACGTATCCTGACAAAGACAAGTCAAATAATATACTATAAAACTGAGCAAGATTATCCTGTACATACATATCCCTTACATCCATATGTATACATATACAATACTGGCCTCTAGGGCATATATATCCAACAATCTCCCATTTGCACTAAAGGCCAGTAATTGGCGAACCGATCGCCCAACGTTTGCACTAAGGCCAGTTGCTGGCGTACCGCATACCCAACATCTCAAAAAGTCGCTGTGCTTTAGGGAGGGCCTTTGTGAATGGATCCGCAGTGTTGTCTTTTGTATCCACTCTCCGGACCTCGATCTCCTAGCGATCTACGATTTCCCTGATCAGGTGATACCGCCTTAAGATGTGCCTGGATTTCTGATGGGACCGTGGTTCCTTCGCTAAAGCTATATCCCCATTGTTATCGCAATACACTGGTATCAGATCAACAATGGATGGAACTACCTGAAGTTCAGCTATGAACTTCTTCATCCAGACCGCCTCTTTTGCGGCATCGCTTGCAGCAATGTATTCAGCCTCCATCGTCGAGTCTGCGATGGTATCCTGTTGGGAACTCTTACAACATACCGCCCCTCCGTTGAGGGTAAACACAAAACCCGAGACAGACTTGCTGTCATCCTTGTCACTCTGGAAGCTTGAGTCGGTAAAGGACTCGACCCTGAGGTCTCCATTACTGTAAACCAGGAACATCTCCTTAGTCCTTCTCAGGTACTTGAAAATGTTCTTTACTGCTGTCCAGTGGTTCTCACCTGGGTCTGACTGATACCGGCTCACCACGCTTAGTGCGTATACTACATCTGGTCTTGTACATAGCATCGCATACATTATAGATCCTACCGCCGAAGCGTAGGGTATAGTGCTCATGCGAACCCTCTCCTCGTCAGTCTTGGGAGACATCTCCTTGGAGAGGGTGATTCCGTACAATGCGGGTATGTTACCGCGCTTGGAATCTTCCATACTAAATCTCTTTAGTACGGTCTCTATGTACCTGGACTGCGAAAGTCCCAGTAGTCTTTTGGATCTATCTCTGTAGATCTTGATCCCCAGAATGTATGAGGCATCACCTAGGTCTTTCATAGAGAACCTTTGTGATAAGAATAGCTTGACCGATTGTAGCATAGGAATGTCATTTCCTATCAAAAGAATGTCGTCCACGTACAAGACTAGGAATACGACAGTTCGTCCTACAATCTTCTTATAAATACAAGGCTCATCCTCGTTCTTGATGAAGTCAAAGTCCTTGACTATCTCATCAAAACAGATGTTCCATCTCCGCGATACTTGCTTCAATCCATAAATGCATTTGAGCAACTTGCACACCTTCCCGCTGCTCCCACTGTCTACAAAACCTTCCGGCTGATCCATATAAACGCACTCTTCCAAACTTCCGTTTAGAAAAGCCGTTTTTACGTCCATCTGCCGGATCTCATAGTCATGGAAGGCAGCAATGGCAAGAAGGATCCGAATGGATTTGAGCATAGCCACTAGAGAAAAAGTTTCGTCATAGTCCACTCCTGGTCTTTGACGAAAACCTTTTGCAACAAGTCTAGCCTTATAGGTTTCCACCTGCCCATCTACACCAAACTTCTTCTTGTAGATCCATTTGCATCCAACGGGTTTTACCCCAGGTGGAGCAATTTTTTGGGTCCACACTTTATTGGTGTACATGGACTCCATTTCAGATTGCATAACATCCAGTCACTTATCAGAGTCCCTACTGATAATGGCCTATCTAAAACTAGTAGGATTATCTTCTTCCAAGATGCAATCCTCTCGATCCCAATCTATGAGAAAACCGTAGTATCTCTTGGGCGGATGAGAAATCCTATTAGATCTGCGGAGTAGCCGAGGTTCGTTCGGGGTTATTGAATCCTGAGGTTCCACCAAATCTTCAGTTACAGTTTGTCCCTCTGGAATTTCTTCCAGTTCTACCGTGTTCCCACTAATTTCTTTTGCAAGAAATTCCTTTTCTAAGAAGACAGCGTGGCGAGCAACAAACACCTTCTGTTCCTCGGTGTGGTTGAACTGATATCCTTGCGAATGCTTAGGATATCCTACAAACTTACAAAAAACTGACCGTGCCTCGAGTTTGTCCGGGTTCTGCTTCTTTGCATAAGCTGGACAACCCCATATCTTAATAAAATTAAGGTATGGTCTCTTCCGCTCCCACAGTTCATATGGGGTGGTAGGCATGGATTTGGTCGGAACCCTATTCAATAGATAGGCTGATGTTTCAAGCGCAAGTCCCCAAAATGAAAGAGGTAACCCAGCAATACTCATCATGGAGCGAACCATATCCAATAGGGTACGATTCCTCCACTCCGATACACCGTTGTGCTGTGGTGTATAAGGAGGAGTAAGCTGAGAGAGAATTCCATTCTCTTTTAAGTATTCTAGAAATTCCGTGCTTAAGTACTCCCCTCCTCTATCAGATCTGAGGATCTTAATACTTTTTCCATTCTGGTTCTCTACTTCGTTTCCGAATTCTTTGAATTTCTCAAAAGCTTCAGATTTGTGTTTCATAAGATTCACATATCCGAACCTAGAGAGATCGTCAGTGAATGTGATGAAGTATGAGAACCCACCCCTTGCATGTATAGACATTGGACCACATACATCGCTGTGTATGATTCCTAAGAGCTCCGATGCTCTTTCTCCATGTCCGGTGAACGAAGATTTGGTCATCTTTCCTTTGAGACAAGACTGAAAAGTTTCATAAGGTGAAAATTCGAACGTATTCAAGAATCTATCTTTATGTAACTTACTTAGTCTTTTCTCTCCGATATGACCAAGTTTACAATGCCACAAGTAGGATTCGTTCGTATCTGAACTCTTCCTCTTGCGTGTGTTTTGTATATTGAGAACTGTGTTCTGATTCAGAACATAGATACCATTACACAGTGTACCTTCTGCAACCAATACCTTATCAAGGTAGATGTTCCTGATATTTCTATCAAGAACAAAGTTATATCCATCTTTATCAAGTAAAGAAACTGATATTATGTTGCAAACCATGGAAGGTACATAGTAGCAATTGTTCAAAATCATAGTATTGCCATTTGGCAACACTAGGTGATATTCACCGACGACCGCATCATTAACTTGTGCTCCGTTCCCTACTCTGAGGGACATATCACCAGGTCCAACTATCCTACTTTTTCTCAGTCCCTGCGATAAATTACAGATATGAGATCCTAATCCGGTATCTAGTACCCAGGAGGTAGGACTGACCGAAAAGTAGTTCTCAACTACAAGAACACCTGAAGAAGATGCAACAATATGTTTCTTCTTCGATAGGGTCATCAAGGAATTCAAACAATTCTCTTTCCCATGCTCATACTCATGACCGTTGTCATAAGTTAGACCGAACCGACGCTCCCCAGCTCCGAATAAGAATTCGGATCGGTCAAGCGATATATTTTATTATCTTGATTAGGGCGCGAAATGGTTGCTACCTGGAGAGAGAGAGGGAAAAAACACTCAGCGTGCGCTCTTGCAAGATTAGATTTGGTTATTAATTTATCTAACCAGGATTGCTCCCACCGTTTCCTCAAATTCTTCTTCAAACCCTAAAAGAAGAACTAGTCAGGATTAATCGCACGTCACAATACTTGCTTAACCTTTTAGCCAGGCTGGTGTTGGTACTTCGAGGGAGGTTTTCCAACGCTTTCGCGAAGTTCCTTAATTACATAACCTCTTTTTCCTGGAGGCGTAGCCCCGCTAACACCGTTCTAGACACCTACTTGGTTTATAGCATTGATTGTTAAGTGAAAAAATCTCCTACGAGTAATCCTACTCATCAGTGGGATCGGGATCCAACTATCATTGTGTGATGCACTAGATGGAATCCTCTCTAGTCACCACACTCCAGAAGGTATGCTAAATCTGAAAGTTTCCTGTCTGTTTGAAACTCCCGATATGGTTTTTGCCCCAAGCGTTCTATGACCTTGACGGATGCCAACAAATCATAAAGCGCAAGTCAAGTTCTACCCGTCATTTTCCTGATTAATTTAGACCCACCCATACATACCCTTGACGGATTCCAACAAGGCTGCATGACTGTCCTAAATTAATGCATATCCATGCAACAAATAAGTATCATTCAGCTACCGCTCACTATGCCTTGACGGATGCCAACAAACACAACACGAATACTAAATGCTACTTATCTGAAATGACGGAAGGCTACGGCTGGGTTTTTGGCGAAAAACCCGTTAACGTAATGAATTTGATATCGTTGAAGGAACCTGAGTAGTTTTATAAATATATAGTGGCGAAAACCTTTGCTAAAGAGGTCACTCCCTGTGAAGGGATCTCGGCTCTTTCCTCGTCGAATGAGGTGCAGGATATTCCAAACTGAATACCACGATGCAAAGCAAAAAATAATCGACTATAGTGAAGTTATTACCCTGACGCAAACTTTTACTCAAGGGGTCACTCCCGGTGAAGGGATCTCGGCCCTTGCCTCGTCGAATGAGGTGCTGGATATTCCAAACTGAATATCATTATGCAAAGAAAAAGAGAACGTCTGTAATGTCAGTTTTTAAAGCTTGGTTCCAACAACATCTTTTAGGTTTATTATCTTGCATTAATCAAAATTAATGTGGTCCCATCAATTTGTAACCTATCACATCAGAAAAGAACGAAAATATGATGTACGTATATGCCATCCGCATTCGCCACTGGGCCCCGTCATCATCCGTTAGGTTACTTAACTAACGACAGAGCGGGGGTTGGACTAGCGCGGGAGCAAAACATATACAACATCTACTAGTATATATATATATATATAAGTATATACAACATTCGTCCCAGGCATGATAATAATGAACATCACAGAATCTCAGCCAACAATACAGAAAGGTGGATAATCTTGGAGCCCCGGGTTTCATTCGAGCCGCAATTAAAACCCGACGTTCCCGGTCGTATGGATAGCACCGCATGCTATCCACTACGACAATCCAACCTCAATCACAGCACAAGCACACAACATCAACTCGAATGTCACGTTCGCAAAACCTGTCTAAAGGAACATATAGCAATCAGACGAGTTTTACCGATCGAGTGACATTCCCGGTCGCAGATAAAAGTTAATGTACTGTAAACTGTTAAATAATGTTAAATTTAACGACTTCAAAACATGCCAAATTTCCCCGTACAGGAAACCACAGAGAATCAAATTTTGGCAAAAAAAACAACACCAGAAACCCAAACTCCAGGAGACAAGACCACAGACCGAAGCACAACACATAGGGACCCCAAAAAACCGAGGATGCCAGAATTTTGGTGGGTTTGGCCGGCTAGGTGGAGGTGAAAAAGTGTCGTTTTTGGTCAGTGTTCATGTTATAGTATAAGGAGCATTCTGCACATGTTTAAACTTTTTTTTTGAAACCTTTTTAAAATCAACAGAAACTGAAGTTTTGGGTTTTGGTTTTGTGGCGTCGTTTCGGTTTCGTTGTTTTAACATTGTTTAAACTGCTAAGCTAGGGTTTATGGGCTGGCTCTGATACCATGAAGGGTTACCCTAGCGCCCCGGCCAACTTCCGTGGCCAAATGCGGAACAAAAATTTTATAGCGAAACGAAACTTGGCGCTAGAATAAATCTTAACCCAGATCTTTACCATAAACCTAGTTTAGCTATATGAGAGTTCTATCTACTAGGAAAGAAGTTATACCAAATTAATCCTGTCCTTCGGTCTTCGTTCTTCATCCTCAGCTCTTCGTAGCCACCTTGAACTTGCTTGATCTTTTTTTCCGGCTCCATCGGTCCTCCGGGATCGAGCTTGTTCTCCGGCCTTGCTTTGTCATAGATGATCCAACCGGGGAATATGATCCATGGCTCTAGCTCCTAACCAAATAGCTATAAGGAGCAACTAGAGAACTTGGGTTACTGAACCAAGTAGTTTAGGATGTAGTGAGGATGTCTAAGTGTTAAGCTATCTCTTTCTTGCCTCTTCACTTGATTCTCAACACATGAGAAGGTAGTGAAGAGGAAGAAGATGAAGGTTGAGGAAGTTAGAGAGGAAGGAGGAGATGAAGAGCAAAAGAGAGCTCAAGAAAATAATGAATCATGAAAGAGAAAATCACACACCTTGGTTTTGTGTATGAATTCTTTCAATAAACAAATGGCAACCATGCTTCAATAGTAACCACAAATGAATTGAAAATTCATTTGTTGATTATTAAAGCATGGTCATGCCCATTCCTCCCATTCCTCACACTTTACACCTCATTTCCATTTATCAAATAAATGGAAAATGCATAATGATGTGGCCACCTTCTAGAAGGAAATCTGTAATAAATACGGATTTCAGTTTACTGTATATACATACCCGCATACGGATAGAAATCCGAACGCCCAATGAGATAGAATAACACGAAGAACATAATACTAGAATATATATATATATATATATATATATATATATATATATATAAATACATATATTAAATCAATACCTGATTTAATAATCCGGCCCAAACCCGAGCCAGCTAGTATTAACAACTGTCCGATTGAAAATCCGAGTATAATGTATATCAATCGATCGAACCCTGCACATATCTAATACGGCTACTACATCATTTCGCCTGAATTAGGGAAACCCTCTGTATGAGACTCTAAAGACTCGACAGTATGCCGGCAGTGAGTTACTGGATAAATCCATAACCATAAGCACGTCAGCGGCACTAGCTGTACGTAACGGCTACCCGGGTACCTGTCGAAAGGAAGGCCGATGAGCAAACTCATCCGGATCTCCACTGAGCCTATCCGTGACAATATCCGTACAGTCCGGTCTCTTTATCTGAGAGTATCGCATACCGGGTCTAGGGGGTGGTGAACGTCAGACCCTAATAACCTGATAAGTCGTGTTGATGTGGCTCAAGACCAATCCGGGAAACTACTGATCAGCCTATCAGTAAATCCCAACTGCCTTGGCCAAGGTCTTATGGTCCTGACCAATCGAACACAGCATGGTATCTACTTCCTATACCGGGAGAGACGAATCCCCGACAATCGCTCACTGCCTCCATGTGACTCGGGACTGTACCCAACCAAAACCTGTTTGCACGAATCAGCAGAGCCGTGGTAGGGTAGTGATCAAAGCACAATGGGAACTCACACGAGACAAATGCCGATCTCAGGTCTAAAGACTAACCTGTACTAATGTCACCTGAGAACTCCCACCTGACCATAGGTATAGTACCATCTGGAAGTTCACGGTGAGTCCGTCCGGTGTACTCACCCCCAGTGAGCACCTGTATACGATCTTAGGTCTAAAGACCAATGGTTGCGGGAGCAAACCATCGCCCCTCGTCGGGGTCTAGAAACGTATACACTAGTCTAATCCGGGATATCGATGCCCAGTCTCGATACTCCTACGACTAGGGACCATTTAAGGATGTGTGTACTGACTACCCAGCTCCCACAAGTATGATCACCATCACAACGCAGGTAGTCTAGCAACGATCCTACGGGCTTTATCAACATGTGACCGCAATATGTAATAACGAGTATGACATATGCCATGTTAAGATAAAGACAAACCATAATAGTATACTACCGTATCGAGTCTTCATCAATATGTGCAAGCTAGATATAACAACAATAAATACACATATCCTGACAAAGACAAGTCAAATAATATACTATAAAACCGAGCAAGATTGTCCTGTACATACAAATCCCTAGCATCCATATGTATACATATACAATACCGGCCTCCAGGGCATATATATCCAACATTCGAGACCTGCCATCTCTCTGAAGACGTTGAGAAATTACAACGAAATATATCAGAGGTGTGTAAAGATTTACCCTCGAACCAAATCCCGTATTTGAGGAAAAAAGGGTTGTGGTGGACTTATGAATCGTTAGTCATATTTGAGACTAAGATTACCTTAGGAGATATAGAATAAATATCAGTTTTGATATCATCAATGGGAGATCATTAATCATGTTTGAGACTAAGATCAGTTTAACAATATTTTGGGACCACTTTTACTTGAGATCCAACAAAAAGAGCATTTGGGCTCAGCTGCAAGAAAATTTTGGAGACTTAGCCAATTTGGGCTTTAGTCTGCCTACTCTTCTTCTTCTTTTTATCCAAAAAGTACTAAGCACTTATTTGGGCTCTGTTTTTTCAGCCCTTTTCTTTTTATGCAAAAGTGATAAGCACTTATTCGACGCTCTGACACTCATATGAGTATCATGTGGAGCATTTAATTATGGGCACCGCCCAATGAGCACTGAGCACTCTGCCACTTTGGCTGTTTATGGAGTGCTAGAAATTTTTCTCTCTTCTTCTCTTTTTTGGTGGTGCCCACATGAGGAGCACGTGAGACACTGGGCGCTGCATAATCAGTGCTAAGCACATAGTCGCTCTTATTATTTTTGTGCCGCCCACATGAGGAGTGCGTGAGGCGCTAGTTTCTTTTATATGGAGATTTAATCTCTGTTGATGTTTCTCTATTAATGGTATTTTGACCATTAACGACCACCAAGATCATTATTTTGAGGATCTGAGATCATGTTCTTTAAGAACTAAGTTCTTGATTTGAAGGAACCGAGTTCCTGGAGTATTATGGACTCCATATTTTTTCTCTTTAAATTTGTTCTTCCCTGAATTTTTGATTCTCAAGAACAAGATGTTCCCGATGAGAATTAAATTCTCAACTTGTGGTAGACTTATCTTGTGGATCTCAGATTCAGAGAAAGAACTAGGTTCTTTTTCAAAAAGGGTTAAACCCTTAGATGTGATGTTGTAGAGATATTTTGATCTCTTTTTTTTACCTAGAGTTTCGAGAATGAAGCTCTTCTTCTTTTCTTGATAAATGAGTTCTCTGTTGCTTTGGAAACTTTCTGTATTTTTTTTAAAAGCTTATGGGGGGTTCCCTCTCTATGAGACTTGATGTTTCGGGTTTTTTTATATAGAAGAGGCAAATGGTTAATTAGTTTTGAGAAAATATCTCATTTAGAGATTCCAATTGATTTAATTGGTCTCAAAATTGAGTTGGGGAATTTTACCTACCATCGAATCTTTGATCCAAGAACTTCTGTTTTACAGAATATGTTGTTCTTGTTTTTAACAAGATCGGGGAAATATTCTCCCATATACAAAATTTATTCTGTCATGTGGTGATTTTTAATCACCATTGGATTTTGAATCCAAGGGTTCTCTGTTTTACAGGGATCAATCTTTTTATTTGGAAAGATTGAGGGAATATATATTCCAAAAATAGAATTTTATTCTATTGTTGGATCATTGATTCAACCGAGAGTATCTTTCTTATTTAGAAAGATTTGGGAGACATTTTCTCCTAATAGAATTTGATTCTTTATTTTTGATAATTTATCATCTCCGTTAAATGTTTGATCCAACGGCTCTGTTTAACAGAGAGTATTGTAGAATTTAATTCTACCTGGGTGCTGGTGCGCACGTGTCGTGTACGTAGGCGCCCCTTAAGAATCTAATTTCTAAGATGGGTATTCCTGTGCTTTGCATACTGGCGCCTGCCTGAGAAGCACGCGTGGCGCCATCTAAGAGTTTAACTCTTATGAAATCTTCTGTGCTTTGCATATTGGTGCCCGCGTGAGGAGCACGTGCGGCGCCATCTAAGAGTTAACTCTTATTTAATAGATTCTTTTGTGCTTTGCACATTGGCTCCCGTGTGAGGAGTACGTGCAGCGCCATCTAAGAGTTAACTCTTATTTAATAGATTCTTTTGTTCTTTGCACATTGGCGCCCACGTGAGGCGTGCATGAGGCGCCACCATAGGATTTAATCCTATAAGATTGTGTTACGCTCCGCTTCCTGGTGTACGGGGAAAAGGACGTGACGAGGCCCGCAACGTATTTACTCAGAAGTAAACACGTTAAGCGTAAGTAAGCAATATAAAAGTAAAGCACAAGTATGACAAGTGATGTAACGAAACAACAACTTTTATTTCTAGTCATTCTTTACATGCAACTGGAAAGTAAAATACAATAATGGAAAGCGATGCCTAAACAATGGCATATGAACTGAAAGTAAAGTAAGTATAAGTAGGATCTAGAACTCTGACTCCTCAGCAAACTGCTCTAAATCTTTCTGGCTGGACTCGATCTTCTGAGAGTCGGGTCCTCCTGACAACATTCCAAAGAAAATAAATTTGAATGTTGTCAGCGAACAATCGCTCGGTAAGTCCTAAAGGAGAGATAAATCAAGTAAAAGTAATAGGTCTGGTAATATATCTGTTTTTGTTATACTAACATGGTTGTTTGTAGCTTGGTACATAATGTATCAGTGTATATGAGAGGAGTCCAACTTGCTCCGTGGACTAAGGCATATGGAGTATAAAGCCCCGTTAAACCCACGGGACAACGGCACGGATATTCAGGTTAGGTGTATTATAGTGACCGTCTCATTCCACTTCTAATACATTCCGTACCAATCTACCCCGTTAAACCCCGTAATGCATATTATATTGATTGTAATGAGTTGTAGTATAAGATTTGCCGAAACCATGGTATAAGTTGTTCATGTAAACGGTTCGGATGTAAACGGATAACCATGTAGTCAAGTTCAAGATATATCCATGGATCGGTCAAGTCAAGTCATGTTGCATGTTCGTATTGTTCGGTATTCATGTTCAAGTGTTCATGTTTGATACATTGGATTCATGTTGAATTAGATATATGGTTGGATTTATGTTTGGATTGTATTCGGATTAGACTGAGACTCAGATTGAGTCAGACACTTAAATAGATTTGAGTCTTGAATTAGGTTTAAGAGTTATCGGTAACTGCTGCACATGGACGGCATGATTTGTGACTTTTTCCAAGCCAATTACCATTGATAACCCCGTTTTAGTTTTTTACCTTAAATAGGAAAGCACCCACTTTCTCCGGCTCCTTAAGGCTCAAGAGGGATTTTTTTGGCCCCGCTTAAATTTATATTTACTAGGGTCCTTATTGTAATTTAATATAACTTGAAGGGGTTTTATGAAAAATATTTTTGGTATACTTTCAAAATAAACCTCAAGTATTTATTTATGTTATTTAGAATTATCATGGATGTGAATTTTATAGAATGAGGTATATCAGTGAATATATATATATATATATATATATATATATATATATATATAGTTTGAATAATTCAAGGTATTTTAGTGTAAACTTAACTTGAATGGATTCTTGATGGTATTTTCATGAAACTTGTAATTCTTTTCTTTTGTTTAGAAAAAAAACATGGAATTTATTATATATTTAAAATAGATAGTTTGATAATATTTATATATAATTATTAAAAATAAAATTTATTTATTAAATAGAAAATCATGTTTTTATTAAAAATTGTATAAAAATTCCATCGAGATCGTATGCTCGATGAGGAGGTATGCATCTCGCTCTACTAGTCCCGAGGATGTGCGATAACCCGCACCATCCCGATCGGGTTCCCCAAAATGGGTTATAGAGGCATAATGCAAGGAATGTAATCACACAATTTAAAGAAATACGGTTTTTTATAATAGTTTATGGTATTTTGATGTAAAAGTCGTATTTGCCACAAAATTGTTATTTAAGGGGATCGTGCTATGTCAAGATGCGTGTTTGTGAGAGCTAGGTCATTACCTAGTGAGATTTTCTAAAGGTATGCTAAGCTAAATACTTAAAATATGTCATATGTAAAGTTTGTGGTATTTAAACGAAAAATGTAATTAAAAGTTATATAACATGGTATTTTAAGATGAAACTTGTTCTCAAGGTTTGTTCATGATTAGTAAGATATCATGATATGGATGTTTGGTTATTAAGAAAGATGGTGTTTATAATGAGTTTAGAAACGGATGTCGGAATAATTCCACTTCCGACGAGTTTTGAAAAGAAAACTTATTAAATTAGGTGAAGAGGAGAAAAGAGGGGACTTACAAGTTAGAACAAGAGAGGGAAGGTAGAGGAAGAAGTAGGTAGCTTCATAGAGTCGCGGGGTCGCCGGAATCATCTCGAATTTTCGCCGGAACTTGACCTAGTGCTAACTCCACTTGTACTCCTCTTTGACTTGGAAAATTTTGAGAATTTTTGATAATAGATTTCAGAATGAGGAGGGCTAGGATATGATGTGGTATTTATAGGATGGAATTAGCGTTTTGAGAATTGAAGAGAGAATTAAAATGTATTAAAAATATAATTTATCAGTGAATTTAAGTTCTCTGTTAATTTACAGAGAAATCAAATAGCACTGGAGTAGTGGGGGTGGGCCAAAAGACTGGGGTGCAGAGAATGGGGGCATTACCGATAGCGGAGCCCGGTGCCGCCGGCCCAATTCATCATCTCGCCGGCCATCAAGTGGAGGTGGGGCTCTGGATCGATGCCACGTGTCCTAGTCTGTATAAATACCCTTTTGCATATGTTCATTTAATCCGACTTTTCATTTTTACGTGTATTGCACGTGTAAACTTTTGGGCTTCAAAAAAGTTTAAAATAAAAATCAATAAAAATAATATGTGGCTGGGGGATTTGAACACAAGGGCTATGTCACAGCAGTGCAAGGCTTTACCAATAAGTTACAAGTGCTTTCTTGTTGTTTTCAAACAAAAATAATACTTAAAGTATGCTCAGGCTTGCAAATACTCCATTCTGTATATTAATTTTAAAATTTTTTGTACATTAAAAATAGAGTCGTTACATTCTACACTCCTTATAAAAATTTTGTCCTCGAAATTTACAATTATATAAGGACTAATTTACAAGTAGGAAAGGATATATTGCACGTATATCGTCTTCACGTTCCCACGTTGATTCTCCTGATGAATCTTTTCTCTACATCACTTATACCAAGTTTACTTCCTTGTTCCGAAGTGACTTTACCTTTCTGTCCAGGATTTCAATGGGTTGCTGCTCACAAGATAGATCTGTCTGTACCGTGAGCTCGGAGTGATCAAGAATGTGGCTGGGGTCGCTCACATATCTTCGAAGCTGGGATATGTGGAATACTTTGTGCACTCCTTCCAATGAGGGTGGAAGTGCCAAACGATATGCCACTTCTCCGACTCATTCGAGTATGTTGAACGGTCCAATGTATCTCGGACCGAGCTTACCCCTCTTGCCAAAGCGAATTACTCCACGGTTTGGAGAGATCTTTAAGAACACATGATCTCCCAGCTGGAACTCCAGGTGTCAGCGCTTTGCATCAGCCCAGTGCTTCTGTCAGTCTTGGGCTATGCTCATTCTTTCCCTGATCGTGCAAAATACATCCACAGTTGCCATGATCTTCTCTGGTCCAAGGAGTTCCCTATTTCCGATGTTGTCCTAACTTAATGGTGATCGACACTTCCTTCCATAAAGAGCTGCAAAGGGTGCCATTCCAATGCTTGCTTGGTAGCTGTTGTTGTATGAGAACTCCACAAGATGTAGGTGATCTTCCCACGATCCTCCGAAGTCTAACATACAAGATCTTAGCATGTCTTCAAGAATCTAAATTGTTCTCTCAGACTGTCCATCTGTTTGTGGATGGTAAGCTGTGCTCAGACCCGTTCCCAAGCTAGCTTGCAGACTGCCAAAACCGCGATCGGAATCTGGTGTCACGATTGGAGACAATGCAAACCGATATTCAATGTAATCTCACTATCTCTTGCATGAGTTCATGGGTATCAGATATAGTACACATTAAAGAGTTAAATCTTACTTAGGTTCAGACTTACTTCCATGTACTTCTTTGCTAGTGTCTCGGTAGATTGGCCAACTTGAAATGGGATGAAGTGAGCCGACTTTGTGAGTCGATCCACAATAACCCATACTGCAGCGTTACCTTTCGTGCTGCGAGGAAGTGCGGTCACGAAGTCCATGGTGATGTGTTGCCACTTCCATTTTGGAATAGGTAACGGTTGAAGTAACCCAGCAATCCTGTGATGTTCATCTTTTACATGCTGACACACCAAGTATTTAGCTACCGTTCCCTCATAAAAAAAGGGAAGAGTAAGAATGGGGAAACTCCCCACTATTCGAGTCTCACGTGTTAAACACGTGAGCACCTATATGCAAAGCATATAGGCACTGCAATTAAACAACAGATAGGCTAAACAAAGCCTCACGTGTTAAACACGTGAGCGCCTATATGCAAAGCATATAGACGCTGCAGTTAAACTACTAATAGGCTAAAAAGCCTCACGTGTTAAACACGTGAGCGCCTATATGCAAAGCATATAGGCGCTGCAATCAAACAACAGATAGGCTAAACAAAGCCTCACGTGTTAAACACGTGAGCGCCTATATGCAAAGCATATAGGCGCTGCAATCAATCAACAGATAGGCTAAACAAAGACTCACGTGTTAAACATGTGAGCGCCTATATGCAAAGCATATAGGCGCTGCAATCAAACAACAGATAGGCTAAACAAAGACTCAAGTGTTAAACACGTGAGCGCCTATATGCAAAGCATATAGGTGCTGCAATCAAACAATAGATAGGCTAAACAAAGCCTCACGTGCTAACACGTGAGCGTCTATATGCAAAACATATAGGCACTACAATCAAAACAGCTAAGGGGCCGAACTAAGTCCCACATGCTAAACACGTGAGGACACATCTTTATGTAGAATTAAATTCTACTTAATGAACCGTTGGATCAAGGATCCAATGGTGATTAAACATAGAATTAAATTCTATTGGGAAGAATATTTTCTATTAAATAGAGAGTTAGTGGATCAAAGATCCAAAATAATTTCTATACTTTCTAAACAGAGAAAGATCATACTCTGTTAAACTGAGCACCTTTGGATTAAAAATCCAATGGTGATTAAAATGTCACCACTTGATAGAATTTTATTCTATATATGGGAGAATATCCCCAATCTTGTTAAAAACAAGAACAATATCTTCTGTAAAAAAATGACAGAAGTCCTTAGATCAAAGATCCAACGGGGGGTAAAATTCCCCAAATCAATTCTGAGAGCAATTAAATCAATTGGGATCTCTCAATGAGAGATTTTCTCAGAATTAAACAAACTTCTCTCCACTATATAAAGAACCCGAGACTTCAAGTCTCAAAAAAAAGAAAAGAAAGAAGAGACAGACGCAGAGAGAGAACTCCCCAGAGGCTTAAAAAAGAATATACAATGAGCTTTTGAGGAACATGAGAATTTAATTCTCAAAGAAAAGATTTGCTTCCTTAAAACACTAGGCAAAAAGAAAACACCTATCCTTTGCCTCTTTAAGGGTTTAACCCTTCATATAAGAACTCAGTTCTTTCCTCTGATTGAGATCTGCAGAAGCAAATCTCCCCACAAATTGAGAATTTAATTCTCATCGGGAAGATTTTGCTCTGCAAGAATCAAAACCAAGAGGAAAAGAACTAAGTTACATAAAAAAAGGGAGAAGAAGAACGGGAACATATAGGAATTTAATTCCTCTAAAGAAAAATTAGGGTTTAACCCTATATAAAGAATTTAGTTCTTCAATAAAAAAAATAGCGATCCAAGATCCCTAAGGCCAAATCGTTGGTGCTTAGCACTTTTTCGAAGCCTCACGTGTTTCCCACGTGAGTGCTTCAAACGAACAGGGAAAATAACCAAACTTCCTCACATGTTTCCTACATGAGAACAAGAGGAAACTACAGCACTCCAGTATCAATAAAGAAAAAGGGGACACCCACCTGTTCTCCACCGGAAGACGCGACCGGCACGTTGGGACGTCGAGGCCTGAATTTCGAGGGCAGATGCTAATTGGTGCTATCCGTCCACCTCTCCGAAGATGCCAAGTTGATATATGGTACTATGTATCGAAGGTTTAAACGGATGCGGCCGATGTAGCAGACTTCGTCAGATTCCCCTTCATTTGAGGGTTTTTTTTATTGTGGGGACGCTCTTCCCTGCAGGCGCAAGCCCCTGCAGTTAATTACGCTACCGCATCGCGGTAACCACTTTCTCCTTCTCTAGATGGTCACTTCGTGTCGTGTGTGTTTGTTTTGTTTTTGGTTGCCCGTGGATTGTATACGGAGACTAATTTATGTTGTCGCCCGTAGGACGTGGATTAGTCCAAATCCGTATTTTCTTAGATTTGGGTTTGGGGGTTGGGTTTAAGGATACATTAGTCTCATTTGAGACTGAAATCAACTTAAACGTTTCTTAAGGATACGTTAGTCTCATTTTAGACTAAGATCAACTTAACGGGACCGTTTAGATCCAACAAAAGAGCATTTGGGCTCTATTGTTTAGTTTAGGGACATTGCGGTCGATTACCAGTTTAAGGACATGGTGGTCCAATACCAGTTTAAGGACATAGTAGTCCATTGTTAGTTTAAATACATCTCGGTCAAGGTTAAGTACATCATAGTCCGTGAGTTTAAAGACCTCACAGTCAAGGTTAAGGACGTCATAGTCCATGGGCTTAAGGACCCCACAGTCCAGTTTAAAGACGTCATAGTCTATGGAGTGTATGGTTGTCGGGACCCGTCACCTCTCTGAAGACGTTGAAGAATTACAACGATAAATATCAAAGGAGTTCAGAGATGTACCCTTGAACCAAAGTTGATTGGGAGATCTGTAGTCTAATTTGGAACTAAGATCAATTAATTAGATTATGAGCACGTGGGCTCAGTTAAATCTGAATCGAGGACTTATGGACAATTTGGGCTAAGTCCAATTAAGTTTAAAATGTTGGCCCTTTGTTGGCTTATTGAACATTTTTCTGGGTTTAGCCTCTCATTATTTAGCAATGCTTAAACTTGGGTTTGGGGTTCTGACCATATTTTATCTCTTGCTGGGCACTGACAATTCATCATGGCTCTGGGATTTTATTTTGAATGTCATATGAAATGATCAAGTTTGGAAGAATGTGGTTGGGGTTCAATTAAAGGAAAGATCTTGTCTCTGGAAAACATAGCTGATCTGGGCTAAGGCTGGTTTGAAAATAGTGTTAAACACTAAAGCATATTTGGCTATCACGTGCTCCCACGTGATGCATAAAATATAGTGTTAAACACTAAGACTGGAGCGCTCACGTGGGGTCACGTGAGGCGCCTAAAGATTGGGCCTTGCCTCTGTTTATTTTATTCCCAGAATATAAGTGTTAAACACTTTAAGTCTTTAGGCCATCACGTGTGGGCACGTGATGGGTACCCATGCACTGATTTATTAAAGTGTTTATTAGGGGTCACGTGGGGTCACGTGAGGGCGCCCAAAATCGATTCTGCCTTTGGCTATATTCTCTTTGTTTTGAAGGTCACGTGGGAGCAAGTGAGGCATTGCCTTTGGGCTAATTCCTTCTTATTTTGAGGGGTCCGTTAACGGGTCACGTGGGGGCACGTGACCTCTTCTTGTTTGCTCTTTTCTGATCTTTGAGGATAGGGGTCACGTGTTACCACGTGACCAAGTTCTTTACATGCATGGAGAGCTTTTAGTCTCTTATTTTAAGAATTAAATTTTCTGTAGGGTTAAACCCTAATTCTGTTTTAGAGGAATTAAATTCCTTTGTATGTGTAAGAATTAAATTCTTATCTGGGAGAATTAAATTCTCATGTAGGGTTAAACCCTAGTTTTATCTTGGAGGAATTAAATTCCTATGAATTTGGGAGAATTAAATTCTCATATAGGGTTAAACCCTAGTTCTGTTTGGGAGGAATTAAATTCCTGTGAATTTAGGAGAATTAAATTCTCATATAGGGGTTAAACCCTAGTTTTACTTTTTAGGAGAATTAAATTCTCTAAACTCAATTCTCCCTCTAAGTTTTGGATCTGCTTGGCAGAATCTCCCGAATAAGAATTAAATTCTCAACCTGTGGGAAGATTTGCTTCTGCAGATCTTCAACCAGAGGAAGAACTAAGTTCTTTTGCAGAAGAGTAAAACTCTTAGATTGAGAATTAAATTCTCTTTTTGTTTTATGAAGCTTAGATCCCTTTCCCCTTTCTCACCTAGGGTTTCTTTTCTTGAGAATTAAATTCTCCTTTCTTTTCTCTCTGTTCTTTTCTTTCAGAAAATTCCAAGATCCAAAATTCTATATCCCCTTCCTCTTCTTGGCTCCTATTTATAGAAGAAAGAAAAGAATCAATTTGTTTAGTAAATCTTTCATTCAAAGATTTTGTTTATTTTTGTAACTAATATGATCTCAGTGAGTTTTATTCACCATTGGATTTTTAATCCAAAAGATATTCTGTTTGTTATTCTTGGTGAATTTTAGGGAAATCTTTCCTTGTATAAATTTTTTTCCATAAATTGGTGATTTTTAATTATCATTGGATTTTTAATCCAACGGTGCTCCACTTTACAGAGCACAATCCTTCTGTTTGGAAAGATCTAGGAAAATATTAAGGTTTTTGATTTCCCTTAATTAGAATTTAATTTTATTAGTTCAATAGAAATAAAAGCCTATCATGTGTTGGCTTGTGATCCTATTGTTCAATCATTGAAATAGAATTTGATTCTATCAATTAAAGAGCTCAGGGACCTGTCACGTGTTGACACGTGACTCTCTTTTATTCAGAATTTGATTCTGCCTTTTAGCAGTACTAAGGAATCATCACGTGTCAGCACGTGACCCTTGGTCACGTGTGAGCACGTGATGCCCCAATGGGGTTTTTCCTTAGTGTTTCATTATATTTTATTAATCATTTTCAGTGGGCTTAAAGGTCCATCACGTGTGGGCACATGACTCCATTAATTGATTGTTTGATTAGAATTTAATTCTATCAATTTAGAGAGCTTAGGATCCCATCACGTGTTGACACGTGACCCCCCCTTAATTAACATTTTAAACAGAATTAAATTCTGCTTCTTTAAAGAGTTAAGGAATCATCACGTGTCAGCACATGACCCTTGGTCACATGCAAACACGTGATGCCTCGTCGGGATCTTTCTTTGCCGTTTTATCATGCCTTTTAATTCCTTCAGTGGTTTCTTTAAAGGCCCATCACATGGGGGCACGTGACTCCACTAATTGCTTGCTTGATTAGAATTTAATTTTATTATAATAGAGTCCCATAAACCATCACGTGTCAGCACGTGACCCTTGGTCACGTATGAGCATTTGATACCCCATTGGGGTATTTTCTGATATTTTATTATACTTTTAATTCTTTTCAGTGGGTTTAAAAGCCCATCACGTGTTGGCACGTGACCCCATTTAACTATTTATTTTATTCAGTGCCTACAGGCTTTGCCTGTAAATGGTCACGTGTGGGCACGTGATGCCCGGTCACGTGTGGGCATGTGATGCCTTATAACTTTTGATCCCAGATGAATTATGAGGCCCATAACATATCAAATCGAAGAGTTTTTCGAGACGCTTTCAATACCATCAGAATTTAGCTGCTTCTATTTTGGGAGTCTATCAAAATACAGCCCGGAAAATACCGGTTTACATTTTCTTAAGCGTATCACTGCCATTTGATACCTTGGGCTCTTTTGCGCAGAAATTTTTGACGGGAACAAATGCCCCCACTACTTTTCCCACGTAAGTATGTACGTGGGTGAAGTTGTGCAGAGTTATGCATGGCGTATGACCTGTTTCGGGTTGGTATATAACTTTCAGAATCTTGATCTGAGAAGATAACGAGCGGACACAAGCGTCGTCATTTATCATTGACTCAAATCTCAACTCTTAAAGGATATAGTTCCAAACCCTCAGCCCCATGAGCCGCACCCTTCCATTTCTTTATGTCTTACTCTGGTGTGAAGGAGTTTATATGCTCATGAGCAACTTCTCCATTTCAGTGACATGTAGCTTTGGCAAGTGTGGCCCATAGATGGTAGATAACAGTTCCTCTTGAACTCTTTATAGGGAAGCGATGGCTTAGGAGACATGGTTAGGATCTGCCACCTAAGACTTTTCAACTTTATGAGCCATGAGGGTCTCATAAAGGCTTTTCTCCCTACAGGTCGAGAGGATCCCATATGTGTATTTTCTCCTTAGGAGTCGTGAGGACTCCTAAGTGCGTTTTCTCTTGAGAGTCGTAAGGATCTCATAAGAGAATTTCCCCCCTTATAAGTCGAGATGACTCGTAAGTGGTTGTTTCCCTCCTTGTCGAGATTCGACTTTGGAGAGTGTGGTCCGTGAATAGTATGCAAGATTCCATTTTGGACTGACTTGCAGGGCCCCAGTGCTTAGGAAACCGGTCCTTATCCCCATTGCCTAAGGCTTTTTCCTACGAGTCAAAACGAATCGAGAAGTTCTCGCAAGGACACTAATTTCCTCACGAGTTGAGATAAATCGAGAAGTTCTCGCAAGAATGTTCTAACGTCACAGTTAACCTCTTCTCTTTACGACAGAGGTTCGTTAGGGTATGTGGTACTAGGGTTTTGCCCGTCGTACCGTCGCGTTGGCTGATGTATTCCTCGATTGGCAATCTTGCTGTTCGAGTAGCCTTGCGACTGTCGTGTCTCTGATCCCTTCGGGGGGTGGACAAGACATCTTCAATCAATCTTCCTAGGCAGTTTGACTGTCGGAAGAGCAAGCGTTAGGAATTTTGCCATGCCGCTTTTTACTTGAGATTAGGCTCATTTTGGAGATCCCCGATGAGTCATAACCACTCCGCGCTGGTGTGGGATGATCTCCGATAGTCTTTCAGGTTTTATATAAGTTGCCGTTAAGACCCTGAAGCTAGGAATTTGGTCTTTGCTTCGTTTGTTGGCATTGCGTCTGCTGTATCGAGACAAATGTCGCAGTTGTCTCTAGGTTGTTGATAAGCCGTCGAGGTTTGGAACTAGGGATTTTGTCGTGGCTCCGTTGTTTGATTGTCGCGTCTGAATCCGGTTGGAGGAAGAACGCTGTAGTGACATCTCATCTGCTGTATCGAGACGAACGTCGAGGTGGTGACCACTCCATGTGGGATAATCTCCAGTAGTCTTTTATGTTTTATATGAGTTACCGTCAAGACCCTGAAGTTAGGAATTTGGCCTTTGCTTCATTTGCTTTGGCGTGTCCGAATCCTGTTGGAGGAAGGACGCTGTAGTGACATTTCGTCTGCTGTATCGAGACGAACATCGAGGTGGTGACCACTCCACGCTGGTGTGAGATGATCTCCAATAGTCTTTCAGGTTTTATATGAGTTGCCGTCAAGACCCTGAAGCTAGGAATTTAGCCTTAGCTTCGTTTGTTTTGGCGTTGCGTCTGCTGTATCGAGACGAACGTCAAGGTGGTGACCACTCCGCGCTGGTGTGAGATGGTCTCCGATAGTCTTTCAGGTTTTATCTGAGTTGCCATCAAGACCCTGAACCTAGGAATTTGGCCTTCGTTTCGTTTGCTTTGTCATTGCGTCTGCTGTATTGAGACGAACGTTGAGGTGGTGAGCACTCCGTGCTGGTGTAAGATGATCTCCGATAGTCTTTCAGGTTTTGTATGAGTTGCCATCAAGACCCTGAAGCTAGAAATTTGGCCTTCGCTTTGTTTGCTTTGGTGTGTCCGAATCCTGTTGGAGGAAGGACGCTGTAGTGACATCTCTTCTGCTGTATCGAGACGAACGCCGAGGTGGTGACCACTCCATGTGGGATGATCTCCGGTAGTCTTTCAGGTTTTATATGAGTTACCGTCAAGACCCTGAAGCTAGGAATTTGGAATTTGCTTCGTTTGCTGGCATTGCGTCTGCTGTATCGATACGAATGTAGCGGTTGTCTCTAGGTTGTTGGTGAACCGTCGAGGTTTGGAACTAGGGATTTTGCCGTGGTTCCGTTGTTTGATTGTCGCGTCTGAATCCTGCTGGGGGAAGAACGCTGTGGTGACGTCTCGTCTGCTGTATCGAGACGAACGTCGAGGCGGTGACCACTCTATGTGGGATGATCTCCGGTAGTCTTTCAGGTTTTATATGAGTTACCGTCAAGACCCTGAAGCTAGGAATTTGGCCTTTGCTTCGTTTGCTGGCATTGCGTCTGCTGTATCGAGACGAATGTCGCGGTTGTCTCTAGGTTTCGTATGAACCGTCGAGGCTTGGAACTAAGGACTTTGCCATAGCTCCGTTGTTTGATTGTTGCGTTTGAATCCTGCTGGGGGAAGAATGCTGGGGTGACATCGCGTCTGCTGTAATGAGACGAATGCTGAAGTGGATTTGGGATTTTGCCGTCACTCCGCTTTGTTTCGACCATGCGGTCTTTTGTTGACGCTGCATCTGCATCCTGCCGGACTGCGAAGGAATGACGTTGTTGACATTGCGTTTGGCGTAATGAGACGAATGCTGAGATGGCCTCTATGTTGTCTGTGAACCGTCGAGATTTGGAACTAGGGACTATGCCGTGGCTCCGTTTGATGGTGTAACATCTGCATCCTGCTGGAATTGAGGAGGCACACCGTTGTTGGTCTCTAGGCTGTAGATGTGGCCATTGAGATTTGGAACTAGGGACTTTGCCATGGCTTCGTTTCGTTGCGACTCTGAGATCGGTTGTTGACGTCACGTCTACATCTGGTTGGAGTGAGGAGAAACGCCGTTGGTGATCTCTAAGTTGTCGATGTTGACGTCGAGACCTTGAAGCTAGGGATCTTCCTTTGGTTCGTTTGTTGACATTGTGTCTGCAATATTGCGACAAATGTCGAGGTTGTCTATGAACCGTCGAGATTTGGCTTCGCTTTCTGATGGAGCCTGGTGGGGAGGTATGGTTCCATCTTTGTTTGTGCCCCTGGATTGTATACAGG
The DNA here is from genome assembly GCA_030015575.1 of Agapanthus africanus. NCBI lineage: Eukaryota > Viridiplantae > Streptophyta > Magnoliopsida > Asparagales > Amaryllidaceae > Agapanthus > Agapanthus africanus. Next base: position 971,963,689 of record CM057337.1, read on the forward strand.
GATCGATGTAATCTCACCTATAGGGCAAAAAGTTTCATTCTTTCATAATTCTTTTTTTTAATTCTTTCCGCGATGCTCTATCATTTCAGCTTTTTATAACACGAAAATTGCGATTGCCCAATCATTTCGGCAATTTCATATGCATTTTTGACTCGCTGATTTTTTATCGCGAGTGTGGAACTTAGAATCCGGTGCCAATCTCAGCATCAGCATCGCTGCGACTGGAATATAGCCAGGAGCGAATCATCATTTACCATGAAAGGACTTGGAATTTGATACCGATTTAGGCATCAACATCGCTACAATTGGGATATTGCCAGGAGCGAATCATCATTTGCCTCTGTCGATGTCGAACAAAGGTGGATTATCAAACAGGGTTAGGATCCCGTCGACTAAGGCTTTTGACTTCATGAGCCGTAAGGGTCTCATAAAGGTGTTTCTCCCTACGAGTCGTGAGGATCTCGTAGGTGCGTTTTCTCCTTAGGAATTGTGAGGATTCCTAAGTGTGTGTTCTCTTATAAGTCGTAAGGATCTCCTTGCAAGTCGAGAGGACCTACAAGTGTTTGTTCACCGTGTGAGCATATCCCTAGTCGCTGGTGGGACTCTGTTAGGAAAATGTTCATTCGTGCCCATGAATTGTATACAAGGGTTAATATTGAACCGCTTGTAGGGCAGCATTGGAGGTTGTGGTGGCTGCTTAAGAACAGGTTCAGATCCCTGTAGCTTAATACTTTCGAATCCTATGAGCCGTGGGGGTCTCAAAGGGGGAATTCTCCCTACGAGTTGTGAGGATCTCGTAAGTGTAATTTCTCCTTAGGAATCGTGGGGATCCCTAAGTGTGTTGTTCCCTTGTGAGTCGTAAGGATCTCACGCAGGTGGTTTCTCCTCACAAGGTCGAGAGGACCTTGCAAGTGTCTTCTAACGAGTTTGCACCCTTTCGGGTTTTCATAAAACTCGCCAGTAGTCCTGCTGTTTTTACTCACGGAGCCCTTTCGGGTTTTCATCCGTGCCCATCTCGCTTGTGGGCGTACCGTTTTTTTTAAACGAGTCTGCGCCCTTTCGGGTTTTCACAAACATCGTCGGTGTTGGCTATAGTGCCTTCAAGGCAATTATCATAGTCGCAGACTTGTGATTATGATGATTGAGTGAGGACCTATACCAATAAAACAGTCTTACTCAAGATGATAGTATGCTATCTGGTTTGTCTTTATCATCATGTTGATAGAGCCCTTAGGATTCTTTCTTGATTGCCAGCATTATGATGGTGATCATATATGTGGGAGCTGGGGTCTATAAGCACATCCTTAAATGTCCCTAGTCGTAGGAGTATCGAGACCGGGCTCGATACTCCAGTGTAGACTAGTGTATACTGATCGAGACCCCGACGAGGGGCGGTGGCCAGGTCTCACAAGCCATTGGTGTTGGTTTGTTCACCTAAGATAGTATACAGGTGCTCATTGGGTTATGAGTACACTGGACGAACTCGCTGGGAACCTGCTAGTTAGTATTATACCTATTGCCAGATAGCAGTTCCCAGGTGACATGTGTGCAGGTTAGTCTGCCGACCTGAGATCGTCATTTGTCTCGTGTGAGTTCCCACTGTGCTTTGATTACTACCCTACCACGGCTCAAAGGAGTCGTGCAAACAGATTTTAGTTGGGTACAGTCCCGAGCCACATGGAGGCAGTGATCGGATCATCGGGGATTCATCTCTCCCGGTATTGGGGGTTGATGTCGCATTGTGTACGGGTGGCCATCACCACAAATCCATGGCCATGGTAGAAGAGGATTACCGATCCAGGATCGATAGTTTCTCAGGAGGTGATGGGTTACATGCCGACACAAAATATCGCGTTGTTAGGGGTCTGACTTTATCCACCCCCAGACTCGATATGCGATACTCTTAGACGAACAGACCGGACTGTACGGATATTGTCACTGACAGGCTCAGTAGGGGTTCAGGACGAGTTTGCTCGTCGGCCTCCCTTTCTCTCAATACCTGGGTAGCCGTTACGTACAGCTAGTGCCGCTGACGTGCTTGTGGTTAAACCCACTGCCAGCGTATTGACGAGTCTTTATAGTCCCACACAGAGGGTTTTCATGGTTCAGGCGATATGGTGTACATGGCGTATGTTGATACATATAGGTGTCCGATTAAATATGTGCACTTGCCGCGCAGACTTTAATCGGACGGTTGATAATACTAGCGGCTTAGGATTAAGCCGGTTTATTAAATCAGGTTTTGATTTAATAATTTATATATGTATTTGTATATACGTATTCTAGTATTATTGTTCACTATTCGTTTTCTCTATCGGCTATTCGTATTTTGGTACGATTACGCGTATATGTATTTCAGTACATGTACCGGGAAGTATTCCATATTTTATACGGAATAGCTTCTAGAAGTTTTGCCACCTCATTATTGATTTTTTTTTAGGAAATTCATTTGTTTTATAATGAGGTAGAGGGTGTGAGGTGGCATGAACAATGACATGGAATGGTGCATGGTATGGGTGCATTTGTTTATTGCTCTTTTGACTTTGGAAAATGATATTTTTTCTTTGGAAAAATGAGAGAGGGGGAAGGGGGCCGGCCACTAAAGAAGTGGGGTGGTGCTCATTTCATTTTGGTTGCATGATTAATTTACATTAGCCCTCTCTCTCATTCTCTCAAGTTCACACCATTCTTTGTTCATGCCAAGTTTTCTATCACCTCCCTCATCTTCTATGTTTGCTCATTAAGAAAAAAGAAAAGAGAGAAAATTATAGTGACACTCTCCTACATCTCGATTCTCCTTCGTTAGCAACTTTGGAGCGTCGGTTGCTTCGTTCGACAAAGCTGGAGCTTGCGCCGTTTCCCTCGGGTGGATCATCGGAGACAAAGGAAGACCGGCAATCAAACCATATCAACGAGCCGCTAGGAGCTTGGAATGAAGACCGAAGGACACGGATCAACTCGGTATAATAATTCTAACTCTTAATTTAATTTGCTAGTTTAGGGTTTAAGGTCGATCCGGGATTCGGGTAGCGGTAGCGCCGGTTTAGAAAATTTTTGTTCCGCATTTTGGCTGCGTTTTGACGGGCGGGGAGCTGCCGGGACCCTTCATGGTATCAGAGCCACCCTTTAAACCCTACTGGCTTGTTTAAACATGCTTAATAGATCGATCGACGGAATTTACGAAATCACGATTCCATTTTTCCACAGTTTCTGTCATTTTTTAAATGTGTCAAAAAATTATTGCACACATCTTAAAAATTTGTGCAGGCAATTTTAAGGTTACTGTAAAAATTTGGGCTTGTGATTCCATAAAAGCGCCGCGGATCCGCCGCACTAAGCCCCTAGTAGCGGCGGTTCCGCGGCGGTTTAGTGGCGACGGGCGACCAAATTTTTTCTGTAGCCCACTTACTTGGAAATGTGATTTTTGTGATATTCTGTTTTGGCCCAGGTTTCAGTGAAGTATTGTTTTGCTATTGGGGCCAATTTGGAACTTAGTCGATCGATATTTTAAGTGTGGGTTTAACAGTACTTACATTATTATCTGCGACCGTGAATGCCATTTGATCGGTAAACTCGTCTAATTGCTATATGTTTTTTAGACGGATTTGCGAATGTGACATTCACGTTGATGTTCTGTGATGTGCTGTGATGTTGGTTGGATTGTCATGGTGGATAGCCAGTGGTGCAATGTTAGTACAGTTTTATTTTATTTGTACATTTGATATTGCGGGGCGAGCGTCCGACATGTGGACTGCCGTCACTGCCAGTTTGTATATTGTTCTTTTGGAGCACGACCGGGCTGAGGTCGATGTCACCCTTGTATATTATTTTATTTTCTGTACTAGGATTACCCCGCGGTGGAGTGCACGAATAGCCGGGTTCTAGAGGGCAACTGGTCCGCATCTCAAGGCATTCAGACGGAGGGGACTTTACTCTAGAATTGGCGGGCTATTCGCTGCACTCGTAGGGGGTATAGGTTGACCCAGGAGGGGTGCTCAAGTTACCGGATTCCGTGAAGTGCTGGGTGGTCCATTCACATTGCTGAAGGGGGCTGCCTCACTTCTGGTTTTGGCGGGTAACTTGCCGCGCTCATAGGGGTCTAGGTTTTATTGTACATGCTATCCACACGACAGGAAACTTCGGGTATCACTTGCGGCTCAAGTGAAACTCGGGGCTCCGGATTATCCACCATTCTGTATTGCTTCTGTGATGTTGCTTTATATCATGCCTGGGACAAATGTTATATATATATATATTTATATATACTAGTAGATGTTGTATATGTTTTGCACCCACGCTAGCCCAGTCCCCGCTCTGTCGTTAGTTAAGTAACCTAACGGGTGATGACGGGACCCAGTGGCGAATGCGGATGGCATATACGTACATTTTATTTTCGTTCTTTTCTGGTGTGATTAATTGATGGGACTGCATAGATTCTTATCAATGCAAGGATAAAACAAACCTATTTATGATGTTGTTGGAACCAAGTTTTTAAAAACTGACATTACAGACGTTCTCTTTTGCTTTGCACTGTGGTATTCATTTGGAATATCCTGCACCTCATTCGACGAGGCAAGGGCCGAGATCCCTTCATCGGGAGTGACCCCTTGGGTAAAAGTTTGCGTCAACGTAATAACTTTACTATAGTCGATTACTTTTTCTTTGCATCGTGGTATTCGGTTTGGGATATCCCGCACCCCATTCGACGGGGAAAGAGCCGAGATCCCTTCACTGGGAGTGACCTCTTTAGCAAACGTTTTCGCCACTATATATTTATAAAAACCACTTGGATTCCTTCAACGATATCAAGTTCATTACGTTAAAGGTTGTTCGCCAAAAACCAGCCGTAGCCCTCCATCATTTCAGATTAGTATTGCTTAGTATTCGTGCTACGTATGTCGTGCATTGCCGAGGCGTAGTGTTCGGTAGCTCTGTAATGCTCTTCTGTCGCATGGATATGTGGATTGGTTAGGACAGTCGTACAGTTATGTTGGCATTGTTAAGGACTCATACGGGTGGGTTTAACGCAATCAAGATAATGACGGGTTGAACTTGACTAGGACTCTTTGATATATTGGCATTGTCAAGATCACTTGGGTCCTAGGGGTAAAAACTCATATCGGGAGTTTCAAACATACAGGAAACTTGCCAGGATTGCGCGTACCTTCTGGAGTGTGGTGACTTGAGTGGCTTCCATCAAGTTATCATGCGATGATAGTTGGATCCCGATTCCCACTGATGAGTAGGATTATTCCTCGGGCGATTCCGACTAATTCTCCTTTTGGGTTTGGAGGAGAATTCGAGGAAACAGTGGGAGCCATTCAGATTAGATAAAATGATTAACCATTCTGATCTAGGTTAGAGTGCACGCTGAGTGTTTCTTCTCTCTCTCTGGCTGCAACTATGACCCGATCTTTGACTAAAACTCATAAACCAAGTTGACCGAACCTTCTTAAAACACTTTGGCTTTTGGAATGTCACGGTATCGCATACATCATTGCCACTTCTATATCACCTTTGCTTTTCTCCAGAACACCCCGTATTATTACGAATATCCACTTCCATTGGATAAATCCATCGTATGGTTATATACGAACTCGAAGGAACTTTTTCAAGGATGGATTCTGGTTCTGGAGAGATTGAATAGGATTATTCGGTTGTCTTTTCTCTTTACCTTCTCTCAGGTTGTGATGGCTCCTAGGATTAGGAGAGGGTACACCTATTGAGCTTATTGGATAGTCTTCTTCCAAACCATAGGCAGGTGTCGAACGGTAGGGAAGGAAGAAAACCAACAAGCTTAACTATGGTGTACAGAAGGTAATAAGTAAAGACATATAAAGGGATTAGAATAATGGCAAAGGAAATTGCGACCACCATCGTTCACGACAAAGACCGTGTATAGCCCTGCCACTCCTACATCCACTTTGCTTTTCTCCAGAACACCCCGTATTATTACGAACATCCACTTCCATTGGATAAATCCATCGTATGGTTATATACGAACTCGAAGGAACTTTTTCGAGGATGGATTCTGGTTCTGGAGAGATTGAATAGGATTATTCAGATGTCTTTTCTCTTTACCTTCTCTCAGGTTGTGAGGGCTCCTAGGATTAGGAGGCTACACCTATTACGCTTATTGGATAGTCTTCTTCCAAATCTTAGGCTGGTGCCGAAGGGTAGGGAATGAAGAAAACCAATTAGCATAAAGGAGGTATACAGAAGGTAATAAGTAAAGACATATTAAAGGAATTGCAGTGAGGGAAGGTAAGCATATGGTTACTGTCATGATTCCGGATAATGGAAAAGGCATTACTAGGAATACCAGTTAACCATTTTGAAACATTTTCATGTTTCAGTTTTACTATGCGATGTTAATTGAAAACTGTTTTCCCAATAAGAATCTAACTCCAGGGTATGTATTTACCAGATCAGTTTCTCACATCTGTATGTTATTACAGATGGTGAGTGGGAGTAAGATATTAGGAATTGTGTGATTAGATCCTCATTATATCGGAATTTGTAGTAATTGGTGATATTTGAGGAAATCATCTGGATTTTGCCGGATGGCAAATATCTGGTTTTGAATATCCGTTGTTATGCACCAATTTCAAACTGATATATCTGTACATTTATTTTATAAAGTGAGATGTAACTTTTTGATATTGTGTCTATGACATTTACCTATATCAGTTGGTGTTTAGGTAAGGTGCATTCAACAGCGGTGTAATTCTTCTTAACCATAGTACAGTCTTTCAACTTACGATGCACAGAGTTTGAGTTATTGAAATCAGGGGACTTGTACAAAGTATTGTATGTCGTCCAATGTCCATTAGGACAATGGGGTTGGTACTCGTACTATATTCTGTTTACTTATGACTTCTCCAGTTCTGGACATGTATTTCGTTGAAATGCAAGGTCCAGACATTCAGAAGTTATATGTATAAGAATAAAGTAGAGAACCATCTGTTGTAACTATCAGGATTCTTCGAGGAAGTCGAAGATGTAGATACTTGTGTTTGGTATTCAGTTAATAGTAATGGTTTTGAGAACTTGCTTCTCTTTCGGCTTACTCATATATGAATGCACTCCTAGATGAGTAATGTTAATTGTCCTCTTTCCATTTGGTTGATATGCACTGGAGACAGATGCATGGATTTTTGAATTTGGTTCAAATTAGATTAGTGCTTTTGTTTCTATATTAGATTAATATAGAATCAATTTATATCTTAACGATGTTAAGGTAAAGGGAGTTGTCCGGCTGATGCTTAAAACCAGAATCTGGATAAACTCAAGGCACGTTTCAGTAATGACTGTTTGTGGGTTATCCCGGGCTTTGACGAGGGTTAACTTTCTACCATCAGGAAGATCAATATTTATATTGTTCTTGACTCGCCACAGTTTTAATAAAATGGATTTTTTCAGAAAACAGAAGTGGGAGTATGGTAGAACTGGAACTTATTCCAGAACCACAAACGATTACTGGAAATTTAATAGAACCTAAGGATTCAATTGGATTTGATGTTCCATTAGCCATTCCGTAGATTTGGTGGGTAACCTCAGTCACCCGAGAGGTACTTCGGTCTTCTCAGAGACGGTGACATGGAGGTTCTTGTTTACCCAGACTTGCCATTGCTGTTGTTCTAGACTATAAGACTCGGCAGGAGGATGAGTATAGCGTCATTCTAAACTAGTTTTAGAAGTGCACGTATATGTGACTCTGCCAGAGGGTTGTTGTAGTCAGTGGGAGCAGCGGAAGCATAGTAGGCAAGTAGCTTGTGTCTATTTATAGACTAAAGCAGGTATAGCGGAAATAGATAATCTATTTTTGATGTGACAGTCATAGGTTTTGACTTCATCAGAATAGGAGATGGATCTGGTAAGAAGGTAGTAGGGTGTGATGTCCGAGGATTCGGGATGACAAGCACTTAATAGGAAGAGATATTCCTATACTACGATCGGTTATACTATGGTTGTCACACATTTGTTTTCTCCACATAGGATATGGATATAATATCAGGTTTTCTGGTTATTAGATCTATGGTTTTAGATCTAGATTTGGGAAGTATCCTAATTTGGGTACTTTGACATTAAATGGACGACTCCTGGCATGGTAGTGTACCTGAAGGTGATGGAGTCACCCTCTCTAAAGGTGTCTTACAGACTAAAGGAGAGAGGGATCTGCATGGTTAGCATATCACTTGCTTAGGCAATTGAGTTAATCATGAAATATCAAGTACCACACCAGATATTGCTTTTGCACTAGATGCAATAAGCAGATATATTAATCCAATCCTGGAGAAACATTAGGAAGCAGTTTACGAACATAAATGGATGTTCTATGGATATGGTAATGGCAGCCTCCTTCAAGAGACGGTTATCATATTAGGCTTCCAAGGTGACCTGGATGACAGAGTGACTGTCAGAGTTGTAGTTTTTTTCCCCCTCTTTTGAGGGACAGTATGTTGGACAGGTGGTCCAAACGGATACTGAGGAAAGGCATGGCGCAGAATACTGATTAAATTCAGTGGACGATACAGTCTAAGTAGTTTGCTGGATTTGGAGTTCATTTGAGAACTGGGTCCCATCAGATATCCAGACAAATTCTAAGACAAGTATTACTCATTTCGGGAGATAGTTTTCTCCGTGAAGTTGAAATCTAGAGAGATACAGAAAGAAACACTGGAGCGGATCCACTCACTGAGGCTATTTCTCGAAGCAATCATTTTCGCAAACGGGCTTTGTGAAACTGATTAGTAGAGAAGTTGGGTGTTCGGTATCACACGGGCTGTGAGTATGCGACATCGCAATAATTGGCCTTAAGTGCAAGTGGGAGATTGTTGGCTATAGTGCCCTCAAGGCAATTATCATAGTCGCAGACTTGTGATTATGATGATTGAGTGAGTACCTATACCGATAAAACAGTCTTACTCAAGATGATAGTATGCTATCTGGTTTGTCTTTATCATCATGTTGATAGAGCCCTTAGGATTCTTGCTTGACTGCCAGCATTATGATGGCGATCATATATGTGGGAGCTGGGGTCTATAAGCACATCCTTAAATGTCCCTAGTCGTAGGAGTATCGAGACCGGGCATCGATACTCCAGTGTAGACTAGCGTATACTGATCGAGACCCCGACGGGGGGTGATGGCCAGGTCTCACAAGCCATTGGTATTAGTTTGTTCACCTAAGATAGTATACAGGTGCTCATTAGGTTATGAGTACACTGGACAGAATTGCCGGGAACCTGCTAGTTGGTATTATACCTATTGTCAGATAGCAGTTCCCAGGTGACATGTGTGCAGGTTAGTCTGCCGACCTGAGATCATCATTTGTCTCGTGTGAGTTCCCATTGTGCTTTGATTACTACCCTACCACTGCTCAAAGGAGTCGTGCAAACAGGTTTTAGTTGGGTACAGTCCCGAGCCACATGGAGGCAGTGATCGGATCGTCGGGGATTCGACTCTCCCGGTATTGGGGGTTGATGTCGCATTGTGTACGGGTGACCATCACCACAAATCCATGGCCATGGTAGACGAGGATTACCGATCCAGGATCGATAGTTTCTCAGGAGGTGATGGATTACATGCCGACACTAAATATCGCGTTGTTAGGGGTCTAACTTTATCCACCCCCTACACTCGATATGCGATACTCTTAGACGAACAGACCGAACTGTACGGATATTGTCACTGACAGGCTCAGTAGGGGTTCAGGATGAGTTTGCTCGTCGGCCCCCCTTTCGCTCAATACCTGGGTAGACGTTACGTACAGCTAGTGCCGCTGACGTGCTTGTGGTTAAACTCACTGCCAGCGTATTGACGAGTCTTTAGAGTCCCACACAGAGGGTTTTCACGGTTCAGGCGATATGGTGTACATGGCGTATGTTGATACATATAGGTGTCCGATTAAATATGTGCACTTGCCGCGCAGACTTTAATCGGACGGTTGATAATACTAGCGGCTTAGGATTAAGCCGGTTTATTAAATCAGGTTTTGATTTAATAATTTATATATGTATTTGTATATACGTATTCTAGTATTATTGTTCACTATTCGTTTTCTCTATCGGCTATTCGTATTTTGGTACGATTACGCGTATATGTATTTCAGTACATGTACCGGGAAGTATTCCATATTTTATACGGAATAGCTTCTAGAAGTTTTGCCACCTCATTATTGATTTTCCTTTTTAGGAAATTCATTTGTTTTATAATGAGGTGGAGGGTGTGAGGTGGCATGAACAATGACATGGAATGGTGCATGGTATGGGTGCATTTGTTTATTTCCATTTTGACTTTGGAAAATGATATTTTTTCTTTGGAAAAATGAGAGAGGGGGAGGGGGGCCGGCCACTAAAGAAGTGGGGTGGTGCTCATTTCATTTTGGTTGGATAATTAATTTACATTAGCCCTTGTTGGGGTAAAAATTTACACCCTGGTTGACCAAGTCAAAATCAAAGTCAACCCCAAGCCAAGTGGGCCCAAGCCCAGATCCAGTGGGCCCATGCCCGGGTCGAGCCCGAACATGAAGCGGCCGGCCTCCCCCCATGCCAAGATAAAAATTTTGTAATAAATAATTTTGTTGTATTTCTTTTATTTTATTTTATGGATAAATGTAAGAAAAATAGGCATAAAGCCAAAATTTTGTAAAGCCCATGGCTTATGTGCAAAAAGAAATGGCACATGAGCCATGGGATAGGCAAAATGCCATTTTGTGAAGCCCAAGGGGCTATGTGTAAAGTGTATAGCCTATAAAGGCAAAGATAATGAAATATCTCAACAACTTTTCTCTCTCCAAAAAAGTTTCAGATCTGAGATTTTTCTTCCTTCTTCAAGGTTCCAAAACCTTCTTCTTTCTTTTGAATTAAATCAAGAGTTTTACCCTTCCTTTTTCAAAACTAAATAGTTTTCCACCACAAAACCCATTAAGGGGAACTCAGATCTGCCATCAGATCTCAAAAAGAAAAGATTTTTAAATCTCACATCTCTTTATCTCCAAGATCCGGCCAGCAAAGGAAGAAGAAGGACCCATTTCCTTAACCCAAAGCATCTTAGGAGTTTAACTCCACCCTATTTTCTCTTTAGAGAATTTCCGGGGCTAAAAACCCCCCTTTTCCTCGCTGGTGCGCTAGCGCTCGAGCGCAAAGCGCCCGCGTGCCGACACGTGGCGCGCTTGCGCTCCAGTGCCTCGCGCTCGAGCGCAAAGCGCCCGCGTGCCGACACGTGGCGCGCTTGCGCTCCAGCGCTCCGCGCTCGAGCGCAAAGCGCCCGCGTGCCGACACGTGGCGCGCTTGCGCTCCAGCGCTCCGCGCTCGAGCGCAAAGCGCCCGCGTGCCGACACGTGGCTCGCTTGCGCTCCAGCGCTCCGCGCTCGAGCGCAAAGCGCCCTCGTGCCGACACGTGGCGCGCTGCGCTCAAGCGCCCAGGCGCTGGTCCCATGCATCCTTTGGATGTCTTTTTCCCTCTTTTTATATATATACGTATGTATACAAATATACACATACACATACTCCATGACACTGTCCCTGTTAGAAAAAATTTCTAACGGGGCGCTGCCCCGCACCCCGCAAGGGGGCTGCTAGCCCCCTTGACCCCCAGCCCGCTATCCGGGTAGCGGGCCCCCCGTACAAACTCTGCGTGGCTCCCGATATATTCAAACCCCCCTCCAAAACAACAACACACGTACACTGCACATTGAGTTCGCATGACCAGTTTGACCCGTCAATCGGAGGTTCCCTCGCCCCAAAGGCGTGGGGTAATTAACGGCAGCTTAGTTCGCGGCTGCCGGAGATTCGGATCCCCATAATCATTAAACCCCGGCCTACCCTAGGCAGGGGGAATCTGTAGTACGCCTGACAAGCGCGCGCGTATTCCCATCTCAATGGGGTGACGAAAAACACCCTACAAATCTCTCCTCCCATATTTCGGGTTAAACGTTCATGCGAACTCAATCAATATACATACCTGTATTTATACTAAAAATAATGCTTTTTCATGCAGATTTTCAAGCAATCAACCTTCGACGACAATGTCTCCCCAGACGAATTCAGCTTCCAACGTGACCCCGATTCCGTACGTGGTCAAGATCAACGCTCGTGTGGTTCTCCCCGCAAGCCTCAGTCGACAGTGGGAGGAACCGCCCCGCCAGTTTGGCTCCGTCATCATCTACCCTGCCGGAAGCGCTCATCTGGCGGAGATACCGGCGGAACAGGTGGCCAAGCCGGTCTCAAGGGGGCAAGAGGCCGAATGTCGTGATCGCCAAGGCACCACAACCGAAACTTAAGACGCTATCTGAACGATTCTCTGGTGCTCCAGCGGGGGGCAAGAACTTCGGTACAAAGGGCAACATCAAATGTTGCGGACGAGCTCAGGCGATAACTCCAACAAATGCACAATCGAGCGTATCTCCAAGGCCCTCCATCGCCCGGTCTGCGGCGTCTTCCCAAAAAGCCGAAGTCTGCCAGGTGCTTAGAACAGAAAAGTTAAGGCAGAAGCGGCTCAGGTATCGAGCCAACAAAAGGGCCAAGGCTTCGGCCAAATGGAATCGTGTGAAGTTCCAAGTGCAGGGTTGCCCCGCGACGACGGCTGAGTCGGACGTAAGAATCAGTAATTCCTTCGAGCCTCTGAAGTGGGTTCAGAAAAATGCCATGACCGCCAGAATCAAGAAGACAGTGGTCCGAACAGTGCCACAAAGAGACGTGTCCCAGCCCCAACAGAAAAAGTATGACACTGTCTCTTCAAGAGTCTATCAAGCACTCTGTGCCGCACGAAAGCAGCGGGGCAAACCCAGGAAAGAAGCGCCAGCACCATTTAAGAACCTGGTTAGGCCAGCCGCCTTCAATCGACTACCAGCTACCGAAACAAGGGGGTCAAGACATCGATCCGTGAAATCAGCTGCCAATGATAGAAAGACGTCCGGATATACCATCCATACAGTCTATATGGCGGGCGGGCGCCCCAGCGACAACCTTCGCAGCAAAAGCAAGGACGGGGCCACCACATCCCAAGCCCAATCTAGCCTGAATGTGGTTGCCGCCGCCCAAGAACAGCCGCCCCCGCTGGATGAAGAAAACCCTCTCGATGAGGATGATAGGCAGATAGACCCCTCGGTCCATGTAGAGTCAAGCTCGGACAGCGAGGAAGAGCCGACTTTCCGCCCAAGGACTGCGGAGCAGGAGCTGCTTCAAGAGCTTCGAAAACAGCTCAGGAGCAAAGATAAAGAGATGGTCAAGCTCTATTCGAAGATTGATGAATTAACGACCGTGGTGATGCAGCTTACGGCTCAAATTGGTCGAGCGCCTCCCAATCAGGCACAAGCCGCTACTAATCAGCCGGGTGATGACAATCCGAGGCAGCCAATGCCTGTTCCTTTGGGACCAAGACTGGTTGAGCCGAATGAAAGCCGACCACATTCCGCTTCTGGGGATGCCTTGGCCCCAGATAGCACTATCCCGCTAACACAGGATCGGATAATGGATTTGGTCACCAGCAAGGTTAAAACATTGGTGGCCGAAGCTGAAGCTCAGAAAGAAATCGGCAGTAGTGGGCGGCCATATCCCGCGCAGTACGATCTGATTGAGTTCCCAAGCGGCTACGTCATTCCTAAGTTCGGAAGATTTGATGGAACGGGGAATGCAAATCATCACGTCGCCCACTTCAAAGCATCGTGCGGAAATACAGGGGGCAATGACGCGTTCCTTCTTCGTCAGTTTTTCAACAGCCTGACCGGCGTCGCCTTCGACTGGTATGCGAGTATACCGGACGGGTCCGTCATTACCTTTGCCCAAATGGAGTCCCTGTTTCGGCAAAGGTTCATGAGTGTCAGTGATAAAATCTCCATTGCCGACCTTGTGAGGACCAAGCTGGGGAAGAATGAAAGCAACACCGACTTTATCGCCCGATGGCGTAATCTTACAGTCAAGTGCGAACCGCCGCTGGAGCAGGACCAGTCCGTCAGCCTTCTCATTGGGAACCTCAGCAATTGGATGGTCCCATTCTTGTGTACAGTGGGCCTCAAGACATTTCAGGAGCTAACCAAGAAAGTCCAAATGCTGGAACGCTCGAAGCAAGAGTCCCCGCCGGATTCTCAGAGAGAGAAAACTTGGAAAAGCAAGCGGGATGACAACCGTAGAAGTGGGAGTTCCAGCAATACCAATGTCTTCAATGCGTCCGACAATGAAGAAAAGCGAAGGGCGGCCGAATCCAAAACTAACCGGTCTCGAAAGCCATTGCTGGGAGGAGATGGGCCTTCCCTAGAGGAGAAAAAGAACAAGGTTTACTCTTTCAGAAGGGACAAGGTCCGCAAGATATTTAAAGATGCCTTGAACAACGGCCTACAATTGCCGGAGTCGAAAAGATCCCAAGAAGCAAAAATGACCGACAATCCTCTGTATTGCCCGTACCATCGAGTAGTGAGACATGCGATCGAGGATTGCTATATCTTCAAAGACTGGGTCGAGAAGTAGTACAAGGCTGGAGAGATCGAGCTGTTCAAAAGCGTGTTGGTGAACAATCAAGTTGCAACCACCAACTTTATACAGACAGAAACTGAAGCCTTCTGGGAGCAGACAGCCGGACCCGCTGCCTTGAGAAATGAAACGGACTCATCGCGGCCTCCGTGGAGTAAGCACATATCTAATAAGACAAAGAAGATGATAAAGCTACTTCGGAAAGAACCCAGGACGGAATGGGAAGGGCAGAAGAAGCCTACCAGTCCAGCTGCCAATGCGGCTCCATCAGGCTCAAAATCCAAGAAGCTCAAGAAGAAGAAAAGTGCAGCTCGGCGCGAAAAAGAGTCTGCAGGGAGATCGACCATTCAAAAATATATCGATTCCCTCGAAGAATATGAACAAAAGGAAAGAACATTGATTCAATTGAAAGAGTTCTTCCCTGTACAAGTGGCTGAAATTCTGGAGGAGTTAGAAGAAGACTCCAATGAAGAGATCCCAGTAGTGACCTGCTACGCCATCCATCTTGGCAGCGACTCCGAGGATGAGCTCTGTTTTTCCGAAGAGGACGAGGAGCTCACCACAAAGGGCAATCGAATCCAGCTCAGAAGCGGCAGGGCTCTACCGCAAAATCAGAGCAACGCCCCAAAAGGGAAGGAAAAACAAGTCGCTAATGAAGAAGTTGGCAGATAACCGGCTGATGAAAACATAAGTCCTTCCTCGGTGGACTATAATGTCTTGGCACATCTCCGGAAGCTTCCGTCTCTCCTGAGCATCTACGACGCCTTGGTCCTATCTAAGGAGCTTAGAGATGTTCTCATTCACGCTCTACAAAACCCCGAGCGGTATCAGGCTCACTTTGCGGAAATTAATATGAAAGAAGCCCAGCACGCTTTGCATGCCGCCGCAGTCACATTTAAGGATGAAGACTTGCTACTGGGAACGGCCGAGCATAATCGGCCGCTTTACGTGACAGGGTACAGCGATGGAGATCGAATTAATCGCATATTGATTGATCCGGGGTCCTCAGTGAACATCATGAACTTGCGAACTCTGAAGAGTTTGTCAATGGACGTCCGACACCTGTCAAGGGAAAGGATTGTCATTCAAGGCTTCAACCAAAATTACCAGCAAGTTCTGGGGTCTATAGCTTTGCCAATCAAATTTGGGGATCTGCAAACTGAAGCTAAGATATACGTGATCGACGCCGACACATCTTATAAGATTCTCTTGGGGCGGCCGTGGCTCCACGATTACGGCATCATTCCGTCAACTCTCCATCAATGCATGAAGTATACTAAAAATGGCGAAGAAATACGCATTGACGGAGATATCCAGCCGTTCGGTGTGCATGAAGTCCGATATGAAGATTCTTGGTACTTTATGAACCACTAAAATGCTAAGCCACAACTGACTGAGGATAGACCGGCCCCAAGACTCAAAAGCAAATTTGCGCCGGCTGTCACTTTCAAAAGCAAAAATACCCAAGTGCGCCCGCATTTCGGCAGCGACACTGATGAGTCCGACGCTGGAAGCCCGTCCTTCCGTAAAACTCGCCCTCATTTCGGCAGCGATATGGACGAATCTGTTACTGAAGGCGCATCTAGCAGCAAAGTCCGCCCTCATCTTGGCAGTGACACTGAAGATTCAGAAGAAGAGGACCTGCCGTGCAACAACTGTGCAGATCGGCCCCCCATGCAGCAAGCGAAACTACGAGAGACCTTCGAAGTCACAGAAGGGTCCCTGGCCATCACAAGGGTGCCGGAATGGATGTGCAAAGAGCTCGACACATTGTCAGTCTTTACCGTGGACCAGCTGAAAACTTTCTACGTGCCCGGGAGGAAAAATGGACAGAAGGGCATCCTGTTTTACAGGTCAAACCCCGTTGTGCACCCGGACGACCTTTCTGTCGTGTGCTTTCCCTATGAGAGAGGCATAAGAGCCGTCCTCAATCCCAGATACTATGCGCCCGAGATGCGGGAATACTTTAAGAAGTGCGGATGCCGGTTATATCAAACGGAGTCCGAAGCAAAGTTTTACGAAGGGCTATGGTATCCGCCCCAGGTCCGAGCACTCATCGATGGACAAATTCCAGATAGACGGGGCATAGGCTACATTCAACCTGATTCCATAGCGTGCTACATGATCCATGTTGGTGAGGCCAGCGAAAGATCAAATGATGACGACGAGATAGCTAAGCCAGAAGAAGCTCCTCAAGAGCTCGAAGATGGCGGACAAGCAACCTTTGACGGGCTAACCGAGATTGACTTAGGAACGCCCGATAATCCAAGGCCGACCTACATCAGCTCGCTCTTGTCAGAGGAAATGAAAGCGCAGATAATTGCCCTGCTGTGTGAGTTCGTCGACTGCTTCGCGTGGACATACAAAGAAATGCCTGGCCTTTCCCCTGAGGTGGCCGTACATAAGTTGGCTATATCTCTCGATGCTAAGCCAGTCAAACAAGCTCCTCGAAGAATGAGAAGGGAGTTGGAAGAAAAGGTCATCGAGGAAACCAAGAAACTCATCGATGCCGGCTTCATCAGGGAAGAGAAATATGCGGACTGGATCGCATGCATAGTCCCAGTGAAGAAGAAAAATGGTCAGATCCGAGTTTGTGTCGATTTCAGGGACCTCAACAAGGCATGTCCAAAGGACGATTTCCCGCTACCGGTCATGGAAATGATGGTCGATGACACCTCAAATTACGAGTTTTTCACCTTTATGGATGGCTCGTCTGGATATAATCAGATCAAGATGTCGCCTGAGGATGAGAAGCACACGGCATTTCGAACCCCGATCGGAATATATTGCTACAAGGTAATGCCATTCGGACTGAAGAACGCAGGTGCTACATATCAAAGGGCAATGAATAATATCTTTGATGACCTAATCTATAAAGTCGTCGAATGCTATGTTGATGATCTGGTCATCAAAACTAAAGCCAAAGCCGATCATATCCAAGATCTCAGGACCTTTCTCACCAGACTAAGGGAATACGATCTGAAGATGAATCCTCTGAAGTGCACTTTTGGCGTGTCATCGGGAAAATTCCTGGGCTTCATAGTCCGACATCAAGGGATCGAAGTTGACCCATCAAAGATAAAGGCCATCATGGAGATGCCCCATCCGAAGAGTCTGACGCAGTTAAGATCTTTTCAAGGCACGCTTGCTTATATACGGAGGTTTATCTCAAATTTATCAGGGAGATGTAGGCCCTTCTCAAAGCTCATGAAGAAAGGAGCTCCTTTTATCTGGGATGCCGAATGTCAAGCAGCGTTCGAAAGCGTGAAACAATACTTGTTGCACCCTCCAGTGCTGGCCGCTCCCATTCCAAATAAACCGCCGATTCTCTACACTGCCGCGCTGGACGAGTCACTCGGTGCGCTCCTTGCCCAGAATAACGAGGAGGGAAAAGAAAATGCCCTCTACTACCTCAGTCGAACTCTAGTTGGGGAGGAACACAACTACTCCCCAATCGAAAAGCAATGCCTGGCTCTAATATTTGCTGTGAAGAAGCTGAGGCACTATTTTCTCGCTCATCGGGTTATGCTGATCTCCAAGGTCGACCCACTCAAACACATGATGACCAAAGCAAGCCTAGCCGGCAGAATGGCAAGATGGGCTGTCATGCTACTTGAGTTTGACATAGTTTATACCCCTCAGAAAGCAGTAAAAGGGCAAGCTCTTGCAGATTTTATCGCTGCTCATCCCATACTAGAATGGTCGCCGCTAAATTGTGAGTTACCCGACGAACAAGTGCTGCACCTCGAGGAAGATGAGCCATGTTGGGAGCTCTACTTCGATGGGGCCTCATCAATAAGGAGCTCCGGCAGATCAAGCGTCCCGGAGGTAAAAGCGGGGATAGGATCGGTGTTCATCACGCCATCAATGGGAACCCTACGGCGTTCTTTTGCTCTCACCGAGCCTCGGACAAATAATGAAGCTGAGTATGAAGCTCTGATAGCTGGTTTGGAACTCGCCATAGAAATGGAAATCCTTCGGCTACGGGTTTACGGTGACTCCCAGCTTATCGTCAACCAAGTAAGCGGTGACTATAAGATATACAAACCCGAGTTAGCTCGGTATAGAGGCCGGGTGGTGGAACTCATGAAACGGTTCACTCATATTGAACTAATGAGAATCCCCAGAGCGTTGAACGGAAAAGCCGACATACTCGCTCGCTTAGCCAAGGAGCTGGTTGATCCTAACATGGACGAAATTCTGATCACAGTCAGGAGCCGGCAAATTCTACCCCCAGTCTCTCTACGAGAAGAGGAAAGCATGGAACAGAAGAGCAGTCCCGCCGAAGAAGCTTCGATCATCCAAGACGAGCCCGATTGGAGAGAACCCTTCATAGAGTACCTCCGATACGATAAGCTTCCCAAAGAAAAATCTGCGAGGATTCAGCTGAAGAAAAGAGCTCTCCGATACGTGTTTGTAAATGACACGTTATACCGCAGGTCATATGACCAACTCTGGCTCAGGTGTCTGTCATTGGCCGAAGCCCAAAAGGTCAAGAAAGATGTTCACTCGGGCGTTTGCGGTGCTCACCAATCTGGCCCCAAGATGCGACTTCAAATCAAACGGCTTGGGTATTACTGGCCCACCATGATACGGGATTGCGGAGAACATGCAAAGAAATGTCAGATCTGCCAAATCCATGGTGATTTCATTCACAAGCATCCCAATCCGTTGCACCCTACGGTGGCGTCGTGGCCCTTCGAAGTCTGGGGCACCGACATTGTTGGCCCAATTGATCCTCCGTCATCTAAAGGCCACCGGTTCATACTGGCCGCGACGGACTACTTCTCCAGATGGGCTGAAGCTGTCCCGCTAAAAGAAGTCAAGACAAAAGATATTCTGACATTCTTCCAGCATAATATTCTATACCGCTTCGGTACACCAAGAAGAATCATTTCTGACAACGGGCCTTCTTTCAAGAGCTTCAATGTCTCAAGGTTCGCTACTCAGCACAACATAGACTGGAGATATTCCTCCATCTATAATCCAAGAGCCAATGGGCTAGCCGAAGCCTTCAATAAGACTCTATGCAAGCTCCTGAGGAAAAATGCTTCAGCCAACAAGAGAGACTGGAATCTCAAGCTTCACGAGGCATTGTGGGCATATCGTACCACGCACCGTACTCCAACACAGTCCACTCCATACTCATTGCTCTTCGGAGTGGAGGCGGTCCTCCCCCTCGATGTCGAAGTTCTAAGCTTAAGAATGGACGTTCAGCATGAGTTGACGGAGGAGGAAAACATACTCCTTCGACTTGAAGAGCTCGATGTCCTCGAAGAAAAAAGGCTCGCGGTACAGCAAAATCTGGAGCTATACCGAGCCCAAATGTCACGGGCCTATGACAAGATGACCCGTCTCCGCGCTTTCAAGAAAGGTGAATTGGTGTTGGTCCTCAAAAGACCGATCATCCCCAATCGACATGCCAAGGGAAAATTCGAGCCGAACTGGGAAGGACCATACGTCATCGAGAAAGTGTTCGACGGAGGATCCTACCAACTAATAAGTGCCGAGGGAGAAAGGCCCATGCCACCCATCAATGGCCGATATCTCAAGAAATACTACACATGAATGCTCTAAGTCACAGGCGAATTGAGCACATCAGCCCTACGGTCTGGATCATACATCCTGCAAAACCGTATACAATCCACGGGCATAAATGACCCCTATCTCTCCCAAATCCTGCCGGTGAGACTACTTTTAAAGTCCCACCAGCGGCAAAAAAAAGAAGAAAAGAAAAAAAAATGGAAAGAAATAAAAAATAAACGGTATGTCCACAAGCAAAATGGGCACGGATGAAAACCCGAGAGGGCTCCGTGAGTAAAAACAGCAGGACTACCGGCGAGTCTGTGAAAACCCGAAAGGGCGCAAACTCATGAAAAGATATGAAATACACTCGCAAAGTCCTCTCGACCTTGTGAGGAAAAAACCCCTGCGTGAGATCCTTACGACTCACAAAGGAGAAACACTCTTAGGAATCCTCACGATTCCTAAGGAGAAAATACACCCGCGGGATCCTTACGACTCGTAGGGAGAAAATGCTTTTATGGGACCCTCACGACCCATAAAATTGAAAAGCCTTAGGTGATAGGGACCCAAACCTGTCTCCTAAGCCATCGTTCCCCAACGGGCAACGGCAAATGATGAGTCGCTCCTGGCATTTCTCTTCAGTGTTAGCGGTGCTGATGCCGACCAAAAACCCAAATCCCAAGTCCTCCCAAGGCAAATGATGAGTTGCTCCTGGCATTATTCCAGTGCAGCAATGCTGATGCCGGATAAAATCCAAATTCCAAGTCCCCAAACGGCGAATGATGAGTCGCTCCTGGTACCACATTCCAGTGCAGCGATGCAGACGCCAACAAAGCCCTGATATTTTTCCGGCCCTACGGTCTGGATCATACATCCTGCAAAACCGTATACAATCCATGGGCGTAAAACAATCTCAATCTCTCCTAAGTCCTATCGGTGAGACCACATTCAAAGTCCCACCCAAAAAAAAATAAAAATAAAATAAGATAAAATAAAAATAATAAAAAAAGGTATGTCCACAAGCAAAATGGGCACGAATGAAAACCCGAAAGGGCTCCGTGAGTAAAAACAGCAGGACTGCCGGCGAGTTTGTGAAAACCTGAAAGGGCGCAAACTCATGAAAAGGAGATGAAATGCGCCCTCAAAGTCCTCTCGACTTTGAGAGGAGAAAATTCCCGCGTGAGATCCTTACGACTCACAAAGGAGCAACACACTTAGGAGTCCCCACGACTCCTAAGGAGAAAATACACCTACGAGATCCTTTCGACTCGTAGGGAGAAAATGCTTTTATGGGACCCTCACGGCCCATAAAATTGAAAAGTCTTAGGTGATAGGGATCTAAACCTGCCCCCTAAGCCTTCAATTCCCAAATCCTCTCGGGGCAATTGATGAGTTGCTCCTGGCATTATTCCAGTGCAGCAATGCAGATGCCAAACAAAAACCAATTCCCAAACCCTGTCATGACAAATGATGATTCGCTCCTGGTACCATATTCCAGCGTAGCGATACTGATGTCAACCCAAATCAAAATCAACAAGTCAACTTCCACTCCGACACCGCAGAAAGCGGAGCAAGTCAGAATCCAATCTCGACACCGCAAGAAGCGGAGCAAGTCAAGTCTATCCCTGACACTGCAAGAAGCAGAGCAAGTCAAATCAAGTACCGACCGTCCAAGTCGCAAAAAGGGCAGAATCGACCGTCCAAGTCGCAAAAAGGGCAGCATCGACCGTCCAAGTCGCTAAAATGGCAGCATCGACCGTCCAAGTCGCAAAAATGGCAGCATCGACCGTCCACGTTGAAAAAGGGCAGCATCAATCGTCCACGTCGCTAAAATGGCAGAACCGACCGTCCAAGTCGCAAAAAGGGCAGAACCGACCGTCCAAGTCGCAAAAAGGGCAGCACCGACCGTCCACGTCGCTAAAATGGCAGAATCGACCATCCACGTCGCTAAAAGGGCAAAATCGACCTTCCACGTCGCTAAAAGGGCAGCGCAGGATTCCTACAAAGCGGGAACCAGATCACTCCGGGCCAGGGAAACGTCTATCACGGACACTCCGTCTCGGAGACATGTCAAGCAACGACCGTCCATGTCGTAAAAAGGGCAGTGCCAGCTTTCCAAAAAGCGGGAACCAGATCACTCCGGGCCAGGGAAACGTCTATCACGGACGCTCCGTCTCAGGAGACATAAGCACCGACCGTCCAAGTCGCAAAAAGGGCAGAATCGACCGTCCAAGTCGCAAAAAGGGCAGCATCGACCGTCCAAGTCGCTAAAATGGCAGCATCGACCGTCCACGTCGCTAAAATGGCAGAACCGACCGTCCAAGTCGCTAAAATGGCAGCACCGACCGTCCAAGTCGCAAAAAGGGCAGAACCGACCGTCCAAGTCGCTAAAATGGCAGCACCGACCGTCCAAGTCGCAAAAAGGGCAGAACCGACCGTCCAAGTCGCTAAAATGGCAGCACCGTCCGTCCAAGTCGCTAAAATGGCAGCACCGACCTTCCAAGTCGCTAAAATGGCAGCACCGACCGTCCAAGTCGCAAAAAGGGCAGCACCGACCGTCCACGTCGCTAAAAGGGCAGCATCGACCTTCCACGTCGCTAAAAGGGCAGCGCAGGATTCCTACAAAGCGGGAACCATATCACTCCGGGCCAGGGAAACGTCTATCACGGACACTCCGTCTCGGAGACATGTCAAGCAACGACCGTCCATGTCGTAAAAAGGGCAGTGCCAGCTTTCCAAAAAGCGGGAACCAGATCACTCCGGGCCAGGGAAACGTCTATCACGGACGCTCCGTCTCAGGAGACATAAGCAACGACCGTCCATGTCGTGAAAGGGGCGGTGCCAGATTTCCAAAAATCGGGAACCAAATTAGGTCACCTCCAAGCAAAAGAAGATCCATCAATTTCATGCACACGACCCACATATGTGGTGTGCATTTATTGATGGGGGGCAATTTGTTGGGGTAAAAATTTACACCCTGGTTGACCAAGTCAAAATCAAAGTCAACCCCAAGCCAAGTGGGCCCAAGCCCAGATCCAGTGGGCCCATGCCCGGGTCGAGCCAGAACATGAAGCGGCCGGCCTCCCCCCATGCCAAGATAAAAATTTTGTAATAAATAATTTTATTGTATTTCTTTTATTTTATTTTATGGATAAATGTAAGAAAAATAGGCATAAAGCCAAATTTTTGTAAAGCCCATGGCTTATGTGCAAAAAGAAATGGCACATGAGCCATAGGATAGGCAAAATGCCATTTTGTGAA
Organism: Agapanthus africanus; assembly: GCA_030015575.1. Classification (NCBI taxonomy): domain Eukaryota; kingdom Viridiplantae; phylum Streptophyta; class Magnoliopsida; order Asparagales; family Amaryllidaceae; genus Agapanthus; species Agapanthus africanus. The sequence goes on from CM057337.1 coordinate 971,986,946, forward strand.
GCCCAAGGGGCTATGTGTAAAGTGTATAGCCTATAAAGGCAAAGATAATGAAATATCTCAACAACTTTTCTCTCTCCAAAAAAGTTTTAGATCTGAGATCTTTCTTCCTTCTTCAAGGTTCCAAAACCTTCTTCTTTCTTTTGAATTAAATCAAGAGTTTTACTCTTCCTTTTTCAAAACTAAATACTTTTCCAGCACAAAACCCATTAAGGGGAACTCAGATCTGCCATCAGATCTCAAAAAGAAAAGATTTTTAAATCTCACATCTCTTTATCTCCAAGATCCGGCCAGCAAAGGAAGAAGAAGGACCCATTTCCTTAACCCAAAGCATCTTAGGAGTTTAACTCCACCCTATTTTCTCTTTAGAGAATTTCCGGGGCTAAAAACCCCCATTTTCCTCGCTGGTGCGCTAGCGCTCGAGCGCAAAGCGCCCACGTGCCGACACGTGGCGCGCTTACGCTCCAGCGCACTGTGCTCGAGCGCAAAACGCCCACGTGCCGACACGTGGCGCTCCAGCGCCTCGCGCTCGAGCGCAAAGCGCCCGCGTGCAGACACGTGGCGCGCTTGCGCTCCAGCGCTCCGCGCTCCAGCGCAAAGCGCCCGCGTGCCGACACGTGGCGCGCTTGCGCTCCAGCGCTCTGCGCTCGAGCGCAAAGTGCCCTCGTGCCACACGTGGCGCGTTGCGCTCCAGTGCTCTGCACTCGAGCGCAAAGCGCCCTCGTGCCGACACGTGGCGCGTTGCGCTCTAGCGCTCTACGCTCGAGCGCAAAGCGCCCACGTGCCGACACGTGACGCGCTTGCGCTCAAGCGCCCAGGCGCTGGCCCCACGCATCCTTTGGATGTCTTTTTCCCTCTTTTTATATATATACATATGTATATAAATGTACACATACACATACTCCATGACACTGTCCCTGTTAGAAAAAATTTCTAACGGGGCGCTGCCCCGCACCCCGCAAGGGGGCTGCTAGCCCCCTTGACCCCCAGCCCGCTATCCGGGTAGCGGGACCCCCGTAAAAACTCTGCGTGGCTCCCGATATATTCAAACCCCCCTCCAAAACAACAACACACGTACACTGCACATTGAGTTCGCATGACCAGTTTGACCCGTCAATCGGAGGTTCCCTCGCCCCAAAGGCGTGGGGTAATTAACGGCAGCTTAGTTCGCGGCTGCCGGAGATTCGGATCCCCATAATCATTAAACCCCGGCCTACCCTAGGCAGGGGGAATCTGTAGTACGCCTGACAAGCGCGTGCGTATTCCCATCTCAATGGGGTGACGAAAAACACCCTACAGCCCCCTCTCTCATTCTCTCAAGTTCACACCATTCTTTGTTCATGCCAAGTTTTTTATCACCTCCCTCATCTTCTATGTTTGCTCATTAAGCAAAAAGAAAAGAGAGAAAATTATAGTGACACTCTCCTACACCTCGACTCTCCTTCGTTAGCAACTTTGGAGTGTCGGTTGCTTCGTCGACGAAGCTGGAGCTTGCGCCGTTTCCTTCAGGTGCATCATCGGAGACGAAAGAAGACCGACAATTAAACCACATCAACGAGCCGCTAGGAGCTTGGAATGAAGACCGAAGGACACGGATCAACTCGGTATAATAATTCTAACTATTAATTTAATTTGCTAGTTTAGGGTTTAAGGTCGATCCGGGATTCGGGTAGCGGTAGCGCCGGTTTAGAAAAATTTTGTTCCGCATTTTGGCCGCATTTTAACGGCCGGGGCGCTGCCGGGACCCTTCGTCGGTAGTCCTGTTGTTTTTACTCACGGAGCCCTTTCGGGTTTTCATCCGTTCCTATCTTGCTTATGGACATACCGTTTTTTTTGCGTCAGCGTTAGGATGCTGCGGTCGTAGTAGTTTATAGACGTTTCGGTCAACAGCCAGTTTTAGGACATAGTGGTCCATCGTTAGTTTAAGGACGTTTCGGTCCGTCATTAGTTTTAGGACATTTCGTTCCATCGTTGCCGTATTTGAGGCAAATTTCTAGTTTACGGACTTTTTGGTCCATGGGGCTTTCTCTATGAATGAGCACGATGCCCTCGGCATGTCCACCTTTTTAGGGGCGTGAGGTTGTGGTGGGTTCACCTTCCAATTTTCGGATAATGTGAACTTGCCTTGTTGGTATTGATCTTCAATCCAATTTTTGAAGACGAAGCAATCTTCGATTGGATGGCTTACTGCTTGGTGGTAAGGGCAGTAATTAGGATTGTTGACATCGCCTGGTTGCAACAGACGTTTTTGATCCGGCAGATTGATGAGTCTGTTGCGCACTGCCAGCTCGAACAGTCTCCTCGTTTTATCCTGTGGAAACGAGTAAGGACGTCCCAGTCTCTCCTCGAGGGATGGGCGTGGATGCACGTTGTTTTGGCAAATAACCGGCTTTAAGTTGCTCGGCTGTTGCTGAGTATTGGCAACGAAAGTTGCTTTTCCTTTCCCCTTTTCATTCCGAGGATCCGTCTTTGAAGGAGACGGTCTATGACCCATCTGGTCCATTTGGGCCAATTTGTCAATCAAGGCCTGGAAAGTGGTTGGCTTAAAAAACATCATGAAATGGGAGATGGTCGCCTGCGGATCAAGAGTACCCACGAACATGCCCACTGCTGGTGCTTCTTCGATGCGCTGCTCGCACTTCGACCATAAATTTCGCCGCCATATTGCATATTGAACCCATGTTTCACCTGGATTCACCCTGGCATTGATTAATGCTGTGATCGGGGTATGTTCGCTAGCGCTCGCAAAACGTCGGGTGAATAGCAGCTCCATCTCTGCAAAAGTTCTGATGGAGTCGTTAGGAAGCTCCGAATACCACTCAAACTCCATCTCCGCCAAGCTGCCGACGAACTGACGAAGCAACAATTTATCATCACCTCCAGTATTGCCGCAGAGAGCCCTGAACTGAGCGACATGCTGGTGGGGATTTCCTGTCCCTTTATATACATGAAATTTAGGGATCGTATATCCTGGCGGGTATTTTATTTGGTTATCCCAACCTGGATATGGTAGCCCAGTTTTAACGACATGGTCGGCCGCTTCATTCGCTTGGTGAGCTCTTATTTGCTGAGCAATATAGTCATCCAGAGCGGCCTTGGAAATGGTTTCCTCTTTGGCTGCTGAAAGAGCCGAAGGAGGGTTCGATGTCTCCCCTCTGTCGTCTTCAATGATGATCGGGGGGTCTTCAGCTGGAGGTTCCGGCTGTAACATCATCCCGACCATGACTTGGAAGAGAAGCGCCATTCGTTTTATATTAGCCGCTTGTTCTACTGCTTCTCTGTCCTTCTTTTCGAGGATCCTGCGGAGGAAGTCAGCATCGGTTTCTTGTTCGTGACGCTGCTTTGATGAAGCCTCCGGCCTTTCTTTTGGCCCGGTGAGTGTGGCCATTTGCGTAAGCATTTCTTGAAGCTTCTGTTGCTGCTCCTGGGATTTTGTCATGAATCGGGTGAGCGGTCGGTGACCCGTCGAAGCACGGCTTTCCTCTTTTCCAGAAGCCATATAGACGGTATGCACCACCATGCCCCCAGACTTAGGGCGTTTAGGCTCAGTGCCCTTGACATTTGTAGCCGACACGGGGATTTTCTCCGGCCTTCTCTTTTTGTGGGCTAATGAAGTTGAGGGGGCCGCTGCAGTGGGCACCCAAGTAGCTATAGTCTTTCGTGGCTTGACAGGACGGTTCACTTCCTGCTGAACCTTCGCCTTTTTCTGTCGGCGAGAGTAATCTTGATCAATTACTGAGTCCTGAACCTGTCGCCAGACTTTGTAAATTTTGGAGGACAGCCGCTGAGGGGACTGCTCCGGCTTCGTTTCTGTAACATTCTCCATGGGTGGAGGAGATCTTTTTAGTACGGCGGTGGGTGAATTCCTGCGCACCTTATTAAGCAGCTTGAAGCTGTTCCCAGTTGGAACAGCAGCATTGACTTCCACCGTTGGGACTGGTGGAGTTAGCCTAGAGGGGGAGTTGCCCCCAACCTTCCTTACTCGGCGCCAGTGGCGACGTCGAGCTTGTCGAGCCATTGGGATTTTTTCAGCTTTAGGGGTGACTTCGTCATGCCCCCTGTTCTGATCAGGCGCTGCCGGTATCAGCCTCTTGAAGACCGACGTCCATTGAGCGGGGACGGCCAACCTATCGAAGGCAGACTTCCGAGTAGGGGAAGCAACCTTGGTGATTTCACCTGAAGCAGGAGCTGAAATAGTCAGTCTTGTGAAGACCGACCCTTTGGTAGGAGAAGCCGCCTTGACGACTTCAGGAGTAGGGATGGCTATCTTCTTCGGAATAACCCTTTCTGGTATCACGGGCTTCTTCATGGGCCCGTTGGAGCTCTGGCCTAGTCTGCTAAAAACTGAGGCAGTGGAGTTGGGCGACCCGTTGAGAGGGGCTGCAGTAGTAGCAAGCCGATCGAAGACCGACTTCTTGGGAGCTTCTTGTGATAGTACTGCGGCGTTGAAACTCATCGGTGGGAACATGGTCTCAAAGAATATACCAGTAATGGCCTCAGTCACTTGGTCCACCGACATTGTGAACAGGGAGGCCGCTTGAGGCCCATAGGTTACACTTCCAGATGAGGCGGAACGTGAGTTGCAGTTGCAGCCGGAACACTTCATGCAAGTAGACGCCATTGATCTTTGTTTTCTGCACGGAGCAAGACACCAAATCTTAGTACCTCGAACCCAAGGGCAACCATATCAAACCGCGATTCGTTCGCGAACACGACAAACGAAGTGTGGAGTGGAAAGAGGAAAAGGTCCCACCGGGCGTGCCAGAATCTGTTCTCCCCGGAAGACGCAATCGGGACGTTGGGACGTCGATGCCTGAATTTCGAGGGCAGATTCTAATTGGTGCTATCCGTCTACCTCTCCGAAAATGCTAAGTTGATTTATGGCACTATGTATCGAATGTTTAAACGGATGCGGCCGATGTAGCAGACTTCGTCAGATTCCCCCTCATTTGAGGGTTTTTTTTATTGTGGGGACGCTCTTCCCTGCAGGCGCAAGCCCCTGCAGTTAATTACGCTACCACATCGCAGTAACCACTTTCTCCTTCTCCAGATGGTCACTTCGTGTCGTGTGTGATTGTTTTATTTTTGGTTGCCCGTGGATTATATACGGAGACTAATTTATGTTGTCACCCGTAGGACGTGGATTAGTCCAAATCCGTATTTTCTTAGATTTGGGTTTGGGGGTTGGGTTTGAGGATACGTTAGTCTCATTTGAGACTGAGATCAACTTAAACGTTTGTTAAGGATACGTTAGTCTCATTTCAGACTAAGATCAACTTAACGGGACCGTTTAGATCCAACAAAAGAGCATTTGGGCTCTATTGTTTAGTTTAGGGGCATTGCGGTCGATTACCAGTTTAAGGACATGGTGGTCCAATACCAGTTTAAGGACATAGTAGTCTATTGTTAGTTTAAAGACATCTCGGTCAAGGTTAAGGACATCATAGTCCGTGAGTTTAAAGACCTCACAGTTAAGGTTAAGGACGTCATAGTCTATGGGCTTAAGGACCCCTCCAGTTTAAAGACGTCATAGTCTATGACGTGTATGGTTTTCGGGACCCGTCACCTCTCTGAAGACGTTGAAGGATTACAACGACAAATATCAAAGGAGTTCAGAGATGTACCCTTGAACCAAAGTTGATTGGGAGATCTGTAGTCCAATTTGGAACTAAGATCAATTAATTAGATTATGAGCACGTGGGCTCAGTTAAATCTGAATCGAGGACTTATGGCCAATTTGGGCTAAGTCCAATTAAGTTTGAAATGTTGGCCCTTTGTTGGCCTATTGAACATTTGTCTGGGTTCAGCCTCTCATTATTTAGCAATGCTTAAACAGGGGTATGGGGTTCTGACCATATTTTACCTCTTGCTGGGCACTGACAATTCATCATGGTTCTGGGATTTTATTTTGAATGTCATATGAAATGATCAAGTTTGGAAGAATATGGTTGGGGTTCAATTAAAGGAGAGATCTTGTCTCTGGAAAACTTAGCTGATCTGGGCTAAGGCTGGTTTGAAAATAGTGTTAAACACTAAAGCATATTTGGCTATCACGTGCTCCCACGTGATGCATAAAATATAGTGTTAAACACTAAGACTGGAGCGCTCACGTGGGGTCACGTGAGGCGCCTAAAGATTGGGCCTTGCCTCTGTTTATTTTATTCCCAGAATATAAGTGTTAAATACTTTAAGTCTTCAGGCCATCACGTGTGGGCACGTGATGGGTACCTATGCACTGATTTATTAAAGTGTTTATTAGGGGTCACGTGGGGTCACGTGAGGGCGCCCAAAATCGATTCTGCCTTTCGCTTTATTCTCTTTGTTTTGAAAGTCACGTGGGAGCACGTGAGGCATTGCCTCTGGGCTAATTCCTTCTTATTTTGAGGGGTCCGTTAATGGGTCACGTGGGGGCACGTGACCTGGTCTTGTTTGCTCTTTTCTGATCTTTGAGGATAGGGGTCACGTGTTACCACGTGACCAAGTTCTTTACATGCATGGAGAGCTTTTAGTCTCTTATTTTAAGAATTAAATTCTCTGTAGGGTTAAACCCTAATTCTGTTTTGGAGGAATTAAATTCCTTTGTATGTGGAAGAATTAAATTCTTATCTGGGAGAATTAAATTCTCATGTTGGGTTAAACCCTAGTTTTATATTGGAGGAATTAAATTCCTGTGAATTTGGAAGAATTAAATTCTCATATAGGGTTAAACCCTAGTTCTGTTTGGGAGGAATTAAATTCCTGTGAATTTGGGAGAATTAAATTCTCATATAGGGGTTAAATCCTAGTTTTACTTTTTAGGAGAATTAAATTCTCTAAACTCAATTCTCCCTCTAAGTTTTGGATCTGCATGGCAGAATCTCCCCGATGAGAATTAAATTCTCAGCCTGTGGGGAGATTTGCTTCTGCAGATCTTCAACCAGAGGAAGAACTAAGTTCTTTAGCAGAAGATTTAAACTCTTAGATTGAGAATTAAATTCTCTTTTTGTTTTATGAAGTTTTGATCCCTTTCCCCTTTCTCACCTAGGGTTTCTTTTCTTGAGAATTAAATTCTCCTTTCTTTTCTCTCTGTTCTTTTCTTTCAGAAAATTCCAAGATCCAAAATTCTATATCCCCTTCCTCTTCTTGGCTCCTATTTATAGGAGAAAGAAAAGAATCAATTTGTTTAGTAAATCTTTCATTCAAAGATTTTGTTTGTTTTTGTAACTAACATGATCTCAGTGAGTTTTATTCACCATTGGATTTTTAATCCAAAAGATATTTTGTTTTTTATTCTTGGTGAATTTTAGAGAAATCTTTCCTTGTATAAAAAACTTTCCATAAATTGGTGATTGTTAATCACCATTGGATTTTTAATCCAACGGTGCTCCACTTTACAGAGCACAATCCTTCTGTTTGGAAAGATCAAGGAAAATATTAATGTTTTTTATTTACCTTAATTAGAATTTAATTTTATTAGCTCAGAAGGCATAAAAGCCTATCACGTGTTGGCACGTGATCCTATTGTTCAATCATCGAAATAGAATTTGATTATATCAATTAAAGAGCTGAGAGACCTGTCACGTTTTGACACGTGACCCTCTTTTATTCAGAATTTGATTCTGCCTTTTAGCAGTACTAAGGAATCATCACGTGTCAGCACGTGACCCTTGGTCACGTGTGAGCACGTGATGCCCCATTGGGGTTTTTCCTTAGTGTTTCATTATACTTTATTAATCCTTTTCAGTGGGCTTAAAGGTACATCACATGTGGGCACGTGACTCCATTAATTGATTGTTTGATTAGAATTTAATTCTATCAATTTAGAGAGCTTAGGATCCCATCACGTGTTGACACGTGACCCCCCCTTAATTAACATTTTAAACAGAATTAAATTCTCTTCTTTAAAGAGTTAAGGAATCATCACATGTCAGCACGTGACCCTTGGTCACATGCAGACACGTAACGCCTCGTCGGGATCTTTCTTTGCCGTTTTATCACGCCTTTTAATTCCTTCAGTGGTTTCTTTAAAGGCCCATCACGTGGGGGCATGTGACTCCACTAATTGCTTTCTTGATTAGAATTTAATTTTATTATAACAGAGTCCCAGAAAACCATCACTTGTCAGCATGTGACCCTTGATCACGTGTGAGCACGTGATACCCCATTGGGGTATTTCTTGATATTTTATTATACTTTTAATTCTTTTCAGTGGGTTTAAAAGCCCATCACGTGTTGGCATGCGACCCCATTTAATTATTTATTTTATTCAGTGCCTACAGGCTTTGCCTGTAAATGGTCACGTGTGGGCACGTGATGCTCGGTCACGTATGGGCACGTGATGCCTCATAACTTTTGATCCCGGATGAATTATGAGGCCCATAACATATCAAATCGAAGAGTTTTTCGAGACGCTTTCAATACCATCAGAATTTAGCTGTTTCTCATTTGGTAGTTTATCAAAATACAGCCCGGAAAATACTGGTTCGCATTTTCTTAAGCGTATCATTGCCATTTGATATCTTGGGCTCTTTTGCGCAGAAATTTTTAACGGGAACACCACCGTCACGTCCCGCTTCTCAGTGTATGGGTAAGAAGACGCGACGAGGCCTGCTACGTATTTAATCCGAAGTAAACACGCTAAGCGTAACTAAGCAATATAATGAATGTACACAAGAAAAATGACAATAGATGTAATTGAACATCAACTTTTATTTATTAAACATTTCTTTACAAGTACAACTGAAAATGTAAATACAGGAATGGAAAGCAATACCTAAACAATGACATGAACTGAAAAGAAAATATATACAAGTATCTAAAGCTCTGGGTCAATGGCGAACTGCTCCAAGTCTTCAGTACTGGGCTCGAGCTCCAGAGAGTCCGATCCAACATTCCAAATAAAGAAGAGATAAGGAATGTCATCAGCGAATAATAACTCGGTAAGTCTCAAAGAAAGGCAAAAATAGCATAGACAAAAAGAATATAACTGTATACTATTTGATTGTTATGTTAACGCAATTGTTTGTAGCTTGGTACAGAATATGCCAGTGTATACGAGAGAAGTCCCACTATTCCGAAGACTAAGGTATATGGAGCACAGGGAACCGTTAAACCACGGTACAACAACAATGGATATTCAGGTTAGGTGTATTAAAGTGATTATCTCGTGTCACTTCTAACACATTCCGTACCAGTCTACCCCTTTAAAACCCCATAATGTATTTTTTGTATTGATTTGTATTGTTTTGTTTAATAGGTGTACGACTTTCCGAAACCATGATATCATGTAAACAAAATGGATATAAATGGATAGTCATATAATTAGCGTATATTCATGGTTCGGTTCAGTCGAGTCAAGTTGATATAGATTGAATTCTGGTATAGATGGATTCATGTTGAATTGGAGTTATAATTGAATCATATTCAAGGATAGATTTATTAATTGATTAGATTGAAACTCTGTCTGAGTCAGACACTTTAAAACTAATTGAATTCCTGAATTAGTTTTGATGTTATCGGTAACTGCTGCACATGGACGACAGGATTTGTGTCTTTTTCCAAGACACTCCACTTTTGAAATAAAAGACAGGATGCTCTGGAATCTCGAACACTACCCTCTTTTGACGACAGTCAATGGTAGCATAGAATGTTCCTAGCCAATCCATACCCAAAACGACATCGAAATTCGGTATGTCTAGTACTTTGGAGTCAGCATAGATTTCTCTGCTGCAGACGACTACTGGACACAGGTCGTATCCCATTGTTTCCTTTAGAACGTCGTTCTCTGAACTGACATTCCAGCTGGATACGAGAGGTTTGACTGGAATCGCATGAGTTCGGATGAACCGTTGCGACATAAAGCAATGAGATTCTCCAGTATCGAAGAGTGCTAGTGCAAGAAGTGAGGCTACTAAGATCGTACCTAAGTTATATGGGATATGTTTTAGGTATAAGAAAAGATATATGGGTATGTATATAGACTGAAAGAAAGCTTGAAACGAAAGTGTTATCAGTGATGACTTGGCCAGTGGCTTCAGCTTCTTCCACAGTCATTACGAAAGCCTGTCGCCTCGGTACATTCCTCCTTGCTGGAGGAGCATTCCTCTATTCGTTCCGTTGTCCTTAAGGTAAGTTCCTTTGAGTTTAATGGAACTGACGAGGAAGAGGTGCAGTCGGTCCACGAGGAGGTGGAGCTGGGAGAGCAAGTCGTGGAGCAGGTGCCTGGATAGCTGGCCGCTGCGGATAGGTAATCGCTGGTATGGGTGCAGCATTTGGATTGTGTTTATGTTCATATCATAATATTGCATTATTATATTCCCCATTCTTATATATTTTACAAATAAACAGGTGCTTTTGACGCATGTCTGCTACATATTACAGGTTACAGGTTCTTGGATCTAAAACAGTGAAAACGATGTAAACACGATGAAAAAGTGGACTTTGACCAGCAAAAAGAAGACTCTTGATCAAGCCTACATCAAAGGACAGTTCACAAAGTACAAGGCAATGCAAGGTCCAAGATTACAAAGCGAACGGTTAAAAGTCCACCGCAATTATTCACTGGAGATCTGGAAGAAACATAGAAGCTATTTTAATAAAGAACCAAATAATAAAAAAGCCCAAAGATCCAAGGCCCAATACTTTCTTTAAAGAGACAGAGACATAAAATTTTACCAAAGCTTGAAGTCTACTTTGACTAGGTCTTCCTAAGGATATTTTGGTAAATGTAGACATGCAAATCAATTGTAACCTAGGGTTTCCTATTCTCTATAAATAGGAACTCTACTCATTGTAATTTCTTATGCCTCCTTTTAATAATAAATTGAGAATTCTTTATGGAGAACATCGGTGTTTCTTTTCAATTCATGAATTCAGATCTGACAACCCTGCGTTGATGATTGGAGAGATGCATCTGTAAGTAGATTTAATTCCTTGCTCTAATTTAGATTTCAATTCTTGCCCTAGGTAATTTTTATTCTCTGCCCTAGATAAATGTTCTTCAATTCCCTAATGAGTGAGTAGTTTTCTCGCTTGTTAGGGTTAGGAATGGGGAAGGATTTGAGAGATGAAGATCTCTCGTCTCTTTTCTTTGTCAATCTTTTATGAAAATTAGAACTCCATGCATACCTTCTTATTCCGCTCCCTACAGCACTCTACCCTCGAGGTAACGGTGATTCCGTAGTCTAAAGGCCCGGATTTTAAGGTTTTCCATGGAGGTTAGGGTAAAGATTAAGAAAGGAAGGACAAGGATCTAGAGGAAGAATCAATCTTCCCAATCATCCTAATCCCCTTTGTTAAGATTTACCATAACACTAATATGATATCTTTAATTAAAAGGCAATGGAAAGAGATGTAGATCTTTGTTTACCAAATTTTCCCTAAACTTAATCCTAGCAAGTTTCTAATCCTAGTATCATACAACTTCAATTTTTAGATTTAATAATCAATCCGAACACCCTTCGGAATTAACTCGTTTGAGCGAATAGGAGATTCACAACATCCCTGTGGACCGACCCGTACTCACCGGCTAGCTTCATGCGACGCCGTTCTTGATTGCGGTTACAAATATTTTTGATCTATCTTTTAGAAAGCGCAAGCACGCTAAATCATTCAATCAGTTTACAAGGACAAGACCCAATGTCATGTGTGGCTGAGCCGCAGACTAAGAAAAGGCGATTTGCACGCCGGCAGTCCTTCGCCAGGTGTCCATCCCTCCTACAGTAGGTGAAAAGGCTGGGCTGGGTCGGTTGATTGGTACTCCCGGTCTCCTAGGCACAAAAGATGGCCTTGAAGAGGCTCCTCCTGCCATCTGAGTGGCAGGGCGTTTCACCCCGGCAGATTGGGGTCTTCCCTTCATCTTCACTACTGCCTCATATCGACGGATAGCTTTCAGGGCTAGTTCGTGGGTTGGGAAATCCCCTGTAGCTAAGACAGCTTGAATCTCCGGATCTAACCCTTGCTGAAATCGTCTGGACCTGATCTTAGCAGTTGGTATCAAGTGTGCCATGAACCTGTTACGGTCTTGTGTTAGCTGTGTAGTATGTGATATTTGAAATCGAATATTGAGACATATCTTACCTATTATGCATGGTAAACTCTGCATCATACTCATCCACTGATTTAGTCCACATCGAACCTTGTTGTAGGTGGATGAATTTCTGCTCCATGTCAAATCGGGCAGTCTCTGGAAAGTACTTCGCGTCCAACATGTCGCGAAAAGTTTTCCATTTGATCGGCTGGTCAAGACGGCTTTCTTCCACCTTCCACCAAACTCGAGCGTTGTCGGTGAGTTACTGCTTCGTAACTCTTACCCAAGTGATCTCTGGTACTTGTGCTGCTGCCAGATCATCCTCAAAGCTCTGAGCCCATTCTTCAGCTTCCAGAGGGCTCTCTTTTCCTGAAAATTGCTTTGGGTGCAATGCCCAGAATTGCTTTACTCCGGGCGCTTCTGCTTCTGGACGGTTCAGTAATATAACATTCTGCTGCTGCTGTCCTTCCAAGAGGCTTCGGATTGCATCAAGCAGTACCGTCTGATCGGAGTAGCAAAGATAGGCGTAAGCGGTAGAGGTGGCGGTGTGTTGTTGAAATTGGTGCCGGTATTGTTTGGAGAATCGATAAACTTGAAAGAAAAATAGGTTTAGGATAGATTCAAAGTATATGAAATTGTAAGATTCAAGAAATATGAAATGTAAAGAATGTTTTTAGTTGCTGATTCTTTTGTTATATTGTTTAGGACTTTATGCAGAATTGACCTGCATGGGCCACCAACAAAACCTGTCAGGCCCCGCTTCCCAGTGTACGGGTAAGAAAACGCGATGAGGCCCGCTATATATTTATTCCGAAGTAAACACGCTAAGCGTAACTAAGCAATATAATGAATGTACATAAGAAAAATGACAATAGATGTAATTGAACATCAACTTTTATTTATTAAACATTTCTTTACAAGTACAACTGAAAATGTAAATACGGGAATGGAAATCAATGCCTAAAAAATGTCATGAACTGAAAAGAAAATATATACAAGTATCTAAAGCTCTGGGTCAATGGCGAATTGCTCCAAGTCTTCAGTACTGGGCTCGAGCTCCAGAGAGTCTGATCCACCTGACAACATTCCAAAGAAAGAAGAGAGAATGAACGTCGTCAGCGAACAATCGCTCGGTAAGTCCCAAAGAAATGTAAAGATAGCATAGACAGAAAGAATAAAACTGTATATTATTTGATTGTTATGTTAACGCAGTTGTTTGTAGCTTGGTACAGAATATGCCAGTGTATACGAGAGGAGTCCCACTATTCCGGAGACTAAGGTATACGGAGCACAAGGAACCGTTAAGTCATGGTACAACAACAATGGATATTCAGGTTAGGTGTATTAAAGTGACCGTCTAGTGCCACTTCTACCACATTCCGTACCAGTCTACCCTTTTAAAACTCCGTAATGTATTTTTTGTATTGTTTTGTTTAATAGATGTATGACTTGCCGAAACCATGATATCATGTAAATAGAATGGATATAAATGGATAGTCATGTAATCAGAGTATATCCATGGTTCGGTTCAGTCGAGTCAAGTTGATATAGATTGAATTCTGGTATAGATGGATTTATGTTGAATTGGAGTTATACTTGAATCATATTCAAGAATAGATAGATTGATTGATTAGATTGAGATTCTGTCTGAGTCAGACACTTTAAAATGAATTGAATTCTTGAATTAGTTTTGATATTATCGGTAGCTGCTGCACATGGACGGCAGGATTTGTGTCTTTTTCCAAGGCAATTACCGTATCGATAACACCGTTTTTAGGTTGTCTACCTTAAATAGGCAAGCATCCATATTCTCCGGCTCCCTGAGGCTCAAGAGAATTGGTCCCGCATAAACCTATGTTTACTAGGGTCCTTATTGTAAATTAATATAATTTGAGGGGGTTTTATGAAAAATAGTTTTAATATAATTTCAAAATACATCTCATGTATTTAATTATCTTCTTTAGGGTTTTCATAGATGTAGTTTTTATAAAATGAAATTTTCTAGAGAATAGAACCTAGATTTCATTGAATATGGTGTTTACCGCCAAAAACGGGGAAAGACGAACGTCTTGCTTGCATTTGGGGGGCATATGCTATTTGGTTTTATCCGTCCACCCCTCCGAAGATGCCAAGTTGATTTATGGCACCGTGTATTGAAGATCTGGACGGATGCGGCCGTTGTAGCAGACTTTGTCAGATTCCCCCTCGTTTGCGAGGTTTTTTTTTATTGTGGGGACGCTCTTCCCTGCAGGCGCAAGCCCCTGCAGGTAATTACGTTACCGCGTAGCGATAACCACTTTCTCCTGCTTCAGAAGGTCACTTAATGTCATGTATGTTTGTTTTATTTTTGGTTGCCCGTAGATTGTATACGGAGACAAATTTGGTCTCCTGTAGGACGTTGATTAGTCCAAATCCGTATTTTCTTAGATTTGGGTTCGGTTTGATTTAAGGATCGTTAACCCTGTTTGAGATTAAGATTAACTTAATCCGAGATTGGACTAAGATCTACTTAACGGGGGTTCAGGATCATTTTTGATCCAATGAAAGAGCATTTGAGCTCTATCGTTTTAGTTTAATGACGTTACGGTCCATATCTAGTTTAAGTACGTTGCGGTCGACAGCTAGTTTAAGGACATTGCGGTCCATAGAATTGTTGGTTGTCGGGACCTGCCATCTCTCTGAAGACATTGAAGAATTACAACGACATATATCAGAGGTGTGGGGAGATGCACCCTTAAACCAATGAATGTTCGTCCGAAGCTTGATGGTCTTGTTTGGGACTAAGACCAATCTGAAAAATAAAGAGCCTATGGGCTCGGTTGATTAGGAGTTGGACCAACTTGGGTTCAACCCAGTCATTTCATTTTTGAATAAAGTGTTAAACACTTGCTTGGGCTTGGTCCTCTTTCTGTGCCAACAATGCCGAGCATTCATATGGGGTCTGATGCCTTTGCTTCCCTTTTTTTTGTTTTTTATGGAGTGTTAAACACTCTCTATGGCGTCCACGTGCAGAGCACGTGAGGCTCTTGGCGCTGAGTGCCAACCGTTGGGCGCTGGTCGATGAGTGCAGAGCACTTTATGCTGAATAGCGCCCACGTGAGGGGAACGTGGGGCGCTTGGCGCTGAGCACCAACCACTGAGTGCTAGGCACTCTTTATTGAGCAGCGTCCACGTGAGGGGCACGTGGGGCGCTTGGCGCTGAACGCCAACTATTGAGTGCTAAGCACTCTTTATTTGGGCAGCGCCCACGTGATGGACACGTGAGGCGCTTGGCGCTGAGCGCCAACCATTGAGTGCTAAGTACTCTTTATTTGGGCAGCGCCCACGTGATGGACACATGAGGCGCTTGGCGCTGAGCGCCAACCATTGAGTTCTAAGCACTCTTTATTTGGGCAGCGCCCATGTGATGGACACGTGAGGCGCTTGGCGCTGAGCGCCAACTATTGAGTACTAAGCACTCTTTATTTGAGCAGCGCCCACGTGAGAGGCACGCGAGGCGCTTGGCGCTGTTTCCTTCTTTGTGCATTTTTCTGAAGATGTTCAATTCTCTGTTCTCCCCTGGATCTTCGATCACTAAGAACAAATTCGTCCCCACGAGAATTAAATTCTCATTTATGGGAGACCTGTCTCATGGATCTAGGATCCAGGGGAAAGAACTATGTTCTTTATGAGGGTTAAACCCTTGGATATACAGATGAGATACTATGATCTCTATTATCTTTATTTACCTTGAAGAAAATCCTTCTTCTCTCTTAAAGCTTTTTTTGCTTGCTCTTCTTTTTTGAACTTGAAGTTTAGGAGGGGTTCCTCTGTACAAGACTTGAAGTCTTGGGGCCTTTATATAGTGGAGGCAAGTTTGTTGATTTAGTTAAAGAAATCTCTCATTGAGAGATCCTTAATTGATTTGGGGATTTTATCCACCGTTGGATCTTTGATCCAAGGACTTCTGTTTTACAGAAGATATTTTTCTTGTTTTTAACAAGATTGGGACAATATTTTCCATACAGAGCATATTATGTAGCTTCGTGATTTTTAATCACCATTGGATCTTTAATCCAACGGTCCTCTGTTTTACAGAGCGTAATCTTTCTTATTTAGAAAAATTGGGGAAATATTTTCCCATACAGAGCTTATTCTGTAGCTTGGTGATTTTTTAATCACCATTGGATCTTTAGTACAACGGTTCTATATTTTACAGAGCGTAATCGTTCTTGTTTAGAAAGATTTGAGGAATATTTCCTCAATAGAATTTAATTCTGTATTTTGATGATTTATCTTTTCCGTTAGATCTTTGATCAAACGGAAGAGAACTTTTAGTCCTGGCTCCGACGCCCTCGTGCGGGGCACGTGAGGCGCTGCCTTAGAGTTTTTAACTCTCGGTGCTGGCGCTCTCGTGCAAGCATGTGAGGCGTTGCCTCTTTTCAAATTTTGAACAGAGCCTTGCTCTTCTATTATTGGGGGAAAAAAATGCCCCCCACCGTTGCGCTCACGTGTCTCACATGTGGGTGCAGCGGTGGCAGCTTTTCCACCGCTGGATCTTTTTGGAAGTTGGATCGGCTTCTTCTGTCTATACGTAGGGTCTTTGGCCCTTGAGATGTTTGTTGTTCATCTTCTTCTCTTCTTTGTTCTTCTGAGATTTTAATTCTCTTTTTCAGAGCTTAGATCTCTGCCCAAGGAAACTCTTTTAGAGTTAGAACTTTGTCCAAAAATTTGGTAAGGATTATGCTCGAACCCATTAAACAGAGCTTTGCTGTTCTTAGATCACAGATCTTTAAGATGTTTTTTGGGTTTCTTAACCCGTTAAATGGAAACAGAGCTTTGCTCTTCTTAGATCATAGATCTAAAAAATCTTTTTTTATGGTTTCTTAACCCGTTAATGAAGAAATCTTAGAGTTTCTAGGATTTGTACCTCAGATCTTTAAAGATCTTGGGGGTTTTACCTTATACCATTGGTTTTACAGAGCATAGCTCTTCAGAAATTTTTGGGGAATTTTATTCCTCTCTTTATTACATTTGACAGATATGATTTCTGTCTGCAGAGCACTGCTCTCGAGGGAGTTCAACTCCTTAGCCTAATGAGTTTCTCATTAAATGAGAATACTTTTAGGATTCCCTCCTTAATGAGTGACTGTCTCATCAATGATGAGTCGTCACTTTGATTTTGGTGGGTCCCCCTTGGTCCCTTTCTCCTGCATTGCAGTGTGGTACAATTTTAATGTACCAAGTGTCAGAATTCAGATTATAGCGTTGGAAACTAACCCTTGCCTTTTTTCGTGCAGGTACCATCGCTTTCGATTCTTCTTTCCGTTTTGTTCGTTCAGAGAGCGCCTTCGCTGACGCGCCCATGGATCGGGAAGTCTTCGCGCTCATTAAAGATCACGACCCGGAGCAGAAATCTCTTTATCTATGGGGGTCGTGGTACAATCAGATTATCCATGGTCGGCGTAGTTTTTCTTGTGCAATACCCTCATAGCCCATTTCAGCGATTTACTACGCCGACTCGCCTCAGGTGAATTACGCTGTAGAGGAGGTTAACTAGACCTCGGAGGGTCGTCTTCAGCCTTCTATGGCTTCAATACCTGTACAGCCTCCGATGGCTTTGGATATCTTGGGACGACGCATATGCCAAGGCGAGTCGCGCCCTTGGGGACAAGTATATATGATTGGTTTAACTCCTCGACATTCAGCCGGCTACCTGCAGTGGGCTCGGTACATTCTGTCGGCCAAGAAGTCGTTGTTGCTGAAGCTCAGGTTGTACCCCATAATTTATGCGTCTCTTTTCCAGTATTCCACGGCCCCTGTATGGTGGGTCAAAGATTTCTTGGAACAATAGAACATCCTGACTCACACCTTTCTTCTATCGGATCGGGAAGTTTCAATTTCCTTGGAGGAGTTCGTCGAGATCTCCGGCTTACCCGTTAGAGGGGAACATTACAAGGAGATACTACCCCCTGACGAATACATCTTCGCCACTAAATCAGTGGTGATGGGCCTTACCTCGGAGAATGCCGTTTAACATCTATTCCCGAGTCTAATCAAGGTGTTGAACATTTATGAGAGTCTATTTTTAGAGTCTAGGGGGCATGGAGTCAGCTTCACAGACTTAATCGCTCTCTTTCTTCGCCCATAAGTCTTATCAAAACAAGCTATGAAATTCACCAAGCTTGACGTTGAAGGCTCAGGAGATCCTGCACTTATATTCGATCAGGCCAAGCTTTCTAGTGTTCAGGCAGGGTGCCCCGGCATTGTTCATGAGGTATAACCCGCACCTTTTCACTCAACAGTTGGGTTATGATCAAGGTATCCCGCTCGAGGCTTTCTTATCCGAGCTGGGTGCTACGGAAGAGGGTATCCGTAGTGCGCTGCACCACTTTATGCGGCTAAATATGGGGTCTAACTTTCTCATCAACGAGCCAAGCTACGTACCGAAAGCTTCGAATGCCTACGTGGCATGGTATCACCATGCGACAGGTGCTCTTATCAGAGAGGAGAGGCGGCTATTACTTGATCATAAGGATGCTGTCCTAGCTAGTAATCCGGCAGTTCCTTTGAAGCGACGGACCACCGTTCGTCCTTCCTTAAGAGAAGCTGCTGCGGATGTGGTCCCGCGCGCCTTCCCCGAGAAGCCTCCACCCCCTGTTCCTGTAGAAACGGTAGATGTAGCGTCCCCGGAATCCGGCGTTGGTGCAGAAATTGGGACCCGTCGCCTGAAAATGCCCGTCAAGCACAAGCTCTTGTCATCGGCCGCCGGCGTCTGCTCGCAGAAAAAGAAGAAGTCGTTATTCTCTGCCGATGTCATATTTGGCCAGGAGACGCATGATCTCTATAGCGAGGGTTTGTGTGAGTACGGGACCAATGGGGGTTTATTCATCGTGCCTGTGGATGATACTGATCTCCAGGCTGCCTTTGTGGCTTCCGAGCGACTAGCTCGTGAAGAAGTGACGCTGATTACTATCGCGAAATCAGGTATACTTTCTGTTATGTTCTTCCACAGTTATCTCTTTTCTCTTTGTTATGTTTGTATTGACGCTTTCTTTTTCCATAGGTATGTCTGCCGAAGAGGCTCTCGCGGCTTCCCTTCGGACATTCAAGGAGGAAGAGAGGCTCCGCGCTTCTTTGGGCCTTGGTAAAATTCAGTTCATTATGCCTTTATTCTTTTTTTTATTCATGCTCTGACCCTCTCTTTCATCTTGTTGTAGGGACTACCTTAACTTAGGTCATTCCGAATGCAGTGCCGATCCCGAGCGGCGATGCAGCGGAACCCTTGAAACCAGCTACCGTGACCACGGCCCTCCCAGGGTTACCGCAGGAGGCTTCGCTAAAACATCCGATGATGGATGTCGTATCGGCTCCGGAGGCAGAGCTTGGTTCGGATGACGACGTTCCATTGTCGGAAGTCTTGAGAAGGTCATTTCTCACGGCTCAGACCGAAAGGAAGCGTGCAGCGAAGGAGCGCGATGCCGTCTTGGCCGTAGGTGCAAGCTCAAGTAATACTCCATCTGTTGATATTCCTTTGGCGGATGTTCCAGCTGCCTTGTCTACTGCCCATAGACAGGTTGCACGGGCGGCTCGTGAAGAAACTGGAAAATTATTTCGAGGTATTGTAACGCCCAGTCTTTTTATTAGAACTCGATCCTCAAATTCTGATATACTCATTTCCTGCAGGGCCGAGTCCTAACGATGGGATGGTAAGCGAAACACTGGTGGCTACAGAGCCCGAAGTGGCTACTTTTTCCTGGGAATCTGGGACCGTCCAGACCGCTGCTCTCTCCCCCTGTGGCTCCTTGGTATCGGCGGGCGTCGCAAGCATCACGACAGCCCTTGTTGAGTCAGGGGATGAAGCTATGGGAGTGGAATCTACTCCTCCGAGAAAGAGAGAGCGAAGATGCCGTTACACCCGGTGATGCCTCCGTCATGGTTTCGGTCCATGAGTTATCAGGTAACCGATGGGTCGCTATTATCGCGTTTTTCAATCTTGTTCAGCCCTTCTAATGATATTTTGTTTTTCTTGAGTATAGGTGCGGTGAATCCTGAGGCTGTGCCGTCTGAAGAAGTGTCGCCGGTCGCCGCTCTGACGGTCGCTGTCCCCTCGCTTTCTTCTGTGCCCTCTTAAATATTGGAAGGTATGGGTTTGCGACTTACCTGTTTTACTGTAGGTACCATCCTCCTTGTATTGACAGTATATTATCGCAACTCTGCAGAAGTCCTTTTCGACCATCTATACCAGGTGTTGAACCCGCATTTCTCCTTCCAGTCGGAAGTCGTTCCGCCTCCTGGTAGTGGTTAATATATTCTTCAACCGACGTCTCTTCCTTTCTTTTACAAATAGATGTATTGTTGCTAAGCTTTATTCATGTTGATCATAGCGTCACGGGTCAGAGGAGAAGACGAGAGAATAGTAGTGCCTCCGGTGCTCCCTATCCTGCCGCCTTTCACAACCGGTATAAAAGACTTCCCCGCTGATGTTTTTTCTTTATTCCCCGAGTCGACCTTTTGAACCTAATTCATTTTGCAGCAATTGCGCCAGCTCCATCTCCTTTCGAGTCTCACATTCCAATGCCCGCAGGGCTCTTTGCTAAACGCATGTCTTCCAGGGGCGCCGCAAATAGCCGGCGAATGTTGAGTGAATTCAATGAGGATCTCAATGCTATGGCCCTCACTTCTGCTATGGATTTTGCCATGGAAGTCAATCCAATGCTGGCGACACTCGTGAATTTCCATGATGAAGCTATTGTCGGCTCTTGGGTTGATTATTGCAGAAAGATCGAGGCTTTCCTGCACGAGATTGAGCTCCAGCGTCCAGCTCCTGAAGTATTAAATTTGAACCCTCAGTGGGCTGCTTGGATCGAGCATAGTGTTCCTTTCATTCTCCATTTTGAACAAAAGGCGACCTTGAGACGAAAGGAACATGAGGTGGCTTCCAGCGAATCCGTCCGACCGCGCGCCCAGATTGAAGCGAATGCTGCACAGCTAAAAGCTGTTTTTGACAATCTCCAGAGATGTATTTCGGATAGGTTGACGCTGAGGCGGACGCTTGACTTCGCCGAGTGGGTCATGCAAGACTGTGAAGCTGCCATGCTAGAAGCTGATGGGAAGCTTTCATCCTGTTTGCGGCAACGGGCTCAAGTGGAAGCGGAGTTGGCCGCAGCGGCTGATCACGAGAAAGGATTGAGAGGAGCGCGCAAGCGGCTTGCTGATTTTTTGAAGACGCCTCCTCCTTAATAACCGTCTTTGTACCCCTTTTTTTGTTGACTGTAAACTTGCGGTTTATGAATAACATGTATTCATTTTGATTCCTTTGTGAATTGTATCTTGTATTCACTTGAATTCATGAATAAAAGACATATTTCATTTTATATGGGCGTGTCCCTTTAGCAAATGTGTCTTGTAGATAGTCTACCTTGATCTCCTTACAGGACGGCGATGGCTTAGAAGACAGGTTCAGATCTGCTGTCTAAGACTTTTCAACTTTATGAGCCGTGAGGGTCTCATAAAGACTTTTCTCTCTGCGAGTCGAGAGGATCCTGCAGGTGTCTTTTCTTCTTAGGAGTCGTGAGGAATCCTAAGTGCGTTTTCTATTGAGAGTCGTAAGGATCTTACAAAAGAATTTTTCCCCCTTTCAAGTCGAGAGGACTCGTAAGTGGTTGTTTCCCTCTTTGTCGAGATTCGACTTTGGAGAGTGTGGCCCGTGAATAGTATACAATAGTCCATCTTGGACCAACTTGCAGGGCCCCAGTGCTTAGGAAACAGGTCCTTATCCCTATTGCCTAAGGCTTTTCCCTACGAGTCGAGAAGTTCTCGCAAGGACACTAATTTCCTCACGAGTCGAGACGAATCGAGAAGTTCTCGCAAGGGTGTCCTAACGTCACAGTAACTCCTGCTAATAGAAGTCCGTTAGGGTCTGTGGTATTAGGGTTTTTTACCCGTCGCACCGTTGCGTTGGCCGATATATTCCCCGATATGCAATCTTGCTGTTCGGGTAGCCCCGCGACTGTCGTGTCTCTGATCCCTTCGGGGGATGGACAAGACGTCTTCAAGTAATCTTCTAGGTGATATTATCGTCAAAAGAGCAAGCGTTAGGGATATTCCATGTCGCTTTTTACTTGAGGTTAGGCTCGGTTTGGGAGCCCCGATGAGTCATGACCACTCCGTGCTGGAGTAGGATGATCTCCGATGGTCTTTCAAGTCTCATTTGAGTTGCCGTAAAGACTCTGAAGCTAGTAATCTTCCTTTGCTTCGTTTGTTGACATTGTGTCTGCAATATTGCAATGAATGTCGAGGTTGTCTCTGGGTTATCTGTGAACCGTCGAGATTTGGAACTAGGGGACTTTTCCATGGCTCCGTTTGTTGATGCCGCGTCTGTATCCTGCTGGAGGGAGAAAGAACGCTGCTGTTGATCTCTAGGATGTGGATGCTGCTGTCGAGACTTGGAACTAGGGACTCTGCCATGGATCCGAGGTAGTCTCTAGGTTGTCCGTGAACCGTCAAGATGTGGAACTAGGGGAATTTGCCATGGCTCCGTTTTGCTGACGTCGTATCTTCTTCCGGTTGGAACGAGAAGGAACGTCATTGTTAATTTCTAGGCCGTAGGTGTAGCCATCGAGATCTAGCTTCCCTTTGACGAAGCTTGGTGGGAAAATGTGGTTCCCTTTTCGTTTGTGCCCATGGATTGTATACATGGGTCAATGTGATCTCACCTGCAAGGCAGAAATTTTATTTCATTTTTTATTTCTTTCCGCGATGCTCTATCATTTCAACTTTTTATATCGCGAAAGTCGCGATTGCCCAATCATTTCGGCTATTTTTTCGCGGTGCCCAATCATTTCGGCTATTTTTCTTTTTCTTTACTCGCTGCTTTTTATTGCGAGTTGCCCAATCATTTCGGCTATTTTTATAAGCATATATTTTACTCGCTGATTTTTGTTGCGAGTTGCCCTATCATTTCGGCTATTTCATATGCATTTTTGCTCGCTGATTTTTATTGCGAGTATGGGACTTGAAATCTGACACCAATTTTGGCATCAGCATCGCTGCGACTGGAATATTTTCAGGAGAGAATCATCATTTGCCGTAAAAGGGCTCGGAATTTGATACCAATCTTGGGTATCAGCAACGCTACCATTGGAATGTTTCCAGGAGCGTCATTTTCCTTTGTCGATTCGAACAAAGGTGGCTTAGCAAACAGGGTTAAGATTCATAAAGGTGTTCCTCCATATAAGTCGTGAGAATCCACGAGCGATTCTATCGACTAAGGCTTTTTGACTTCATGAGCCGTAAGGGTCTCATAAAGGTGTTCCTCCCTACGAGTCGTGAGGATCTCGTAGGTGTGTTTTATCCTTAGGAGTCGTGAGGATTCCTAAGTGTGTGTTCTCTTATAAGTCGTAAGGATTTTATAAGAGTGTTTTCTTCTTATAAGTCGAGAGGACTTACAAGCGTCGTTCACCATATGAGGACATTCCTCGTCGTTGGTGGGACTTGGTGGGGGAAACGTTTATTTGTGCCCATGGATTGTATACAAGGGTCAATATTGAACCGTTTGTAGGGCAAACTGGGGGATGTGATGGCTTAAGAACAGGTTTAGATCCCTGTAACTTAAGGTTTTTGAATCCTATGAGCCGTGAGGGTCTCATAAAGGGGATTCTCCTTACGAGTCGTGAGGAACTCGTAAGTGTAATTTCTCCTTAGGAATCGTGGGGACCCCTAAGTGTGTTGCTCCCATATGAGTTGTAAGGATCTCATATAGGTATTTTCTCCTTATAAGGTCGAGAGGATCTTGCAAGTGTGCATGAAATTTTTTACGAGTTTGCGCCCTTTCAGGTTTTCACGAACTTGCCGGCAGTCCTGCTGTTTTTACTCACGGAGCCCTTTCGGGTTTTCATCCGTGCCCATTTCGCTTGTGGACGTACCGTTTATTTTATACGATGAAACTCTCGAGAATAGTTTCGGTGCATGTGACCCATCTGTTTGCCGGTGGGATTTGAGTTGCAGTCCTCACCGTTGGGACTTGTAGAATTGCATTCCACTATCGCCGTGTTTGAGGTGACGTTGTTAGTTTAGGGACATCTCGGTCCGTTTGTTTAAAGACATCTCGGTCCAACGTTAGTTTAAGGACATCTCGGTCCACGGCTAGTTTAAGGACGTTGCGGTCCGTAGGGGATTTTGAGGCGAGATTTCGCTGGATACTACTTATAGAGTTTGGACTCAGGAAGATAGCGAGCGACACGAGCGTCATCATCCATCATTAACCTGAGCCGTGACTTGTCAAGCGTAGTATTTCTTAAGGAACCGGCCGTTTATTGGCCTGAAGGGGTTTTCGCTATGCATATCCATGAGCAAGTAGGCCCCGTCTTGGTAGACCTTGTCTATGATGTATGAGCCCTCATAGTTTGGCTCGAATTTCTCTCGTTTGGCACGGTTGGGGATTATAGGTCTTTTTATGACTAGCACGAGTTCGCCTTGGCGGAATGTTCTCGGCCTAGTCAATTTTTCGTATGAGCAAGTCATCCTTGCTTTGTAAGCTTCCAGGTTTTGCTCCGCCGTGAGGCGAGTTTCATCGAGGGCATCGAGCTCCTCAAGCCGAAGATGGGCATTTTCTTTATCCGTCAGTTCGTACTGAACCGCCACTCGTAGAGAAGGTATCTCTATCTCCAAGGGAATTACCGCTTCCGTGCCGAATACAAACGCAAATGGCGTTGTGTTCGTGGCCGTCTTGAACGTAGTCCGATAGGCCCAGAGAGCTTCATGCAATCTCTCGTGCCAGTCCCTTTTATTTCTGGACACCGTTTTCTTTATGATCTTTGTCAAGGTCTTGTTGAAAGCCTCAACTAGACCGTTAACTCGGGGATTATAAACTAAAGAATATCTCCAATCTATATTATGCTGTTGTGCAAAGCGACTGATCTTATGGTTTCTGTAGGCCGACCCATTATCCGAGATGATCCGTCGTGGAGTGCCGAACCGGTAGATGACATGTGTCCTGAAGAAATGGAGGATGTTCTCCGTCTTCACCTCTCTTAGCGGTATTGCTTCTACCCACTTAGAGAAGTAATCGGTTGTTGCTAGTATGAATCGATGTCCCTTGGATGATGCCGGTTCGATGGGCCCAATTATATCGGTTCCCCACATTTCGAATGGCCAGCTAGCCAGTGTTGGGTGTAGCGGATTCGGATGCTGGTGGATGAAGTCCCCATGAAATTGGCACCAGTGACACTGCTTCGTATATTCGAGAGAGTCCTGAATCATCGTGGGCCAGTAATAGCCCATTCTCTTGATCTTCAACATCATCTTGGGCCCAGCCTGATGAGAACCGCAGAGTCCGTCGTGAGTTTCTTGGACGACTCTCCTTACTTCTTCTGGCCTCAGACACCTTAACCACAAACAATCGAACGATCTCTTATATAGAGTATTATTGACGAAGGCGAAAGACAGAGCTCGCTTCATGAGCTGATGTCTCGACGATGAATTATTGGGCGTTCGATGGGATTTGAAGTAGTCTATGAAGGCTTCTCTCCAATCCTCAGCCTTTTCTTTGTCCTCTACTTGGAAAGCCACTTGTTTGGTCGCTTCCCCACTTTTAGACGTCTTCGGAGATATCTCCGCTGGTGCGAGAATCCAGCGGCTTTGCACAATGATCCTTACGTCATCGAGGTTTTCGTCGGCCAGTTCTTTAGCGAGCTTGGCTAACGCATCCGCTTTGCTATTTTCCACACGCGGTATGCTTTCCAGGATGTAGGAGGGGATTTGCGTTAGTAGTTTCTGCACTCTTTCACCATACCTGATCAGTTCTTGTTTGCACGTCTGGTAGTCACCATTTACTTGGCTAACGACCAGCTGGGAGTCTCCATATATGAGGAGGTTTTCGATGCCCATGTCGACAGAAATATCAAGACCTGCTATCAAAGCATCATATCCAGCCTCATTATTTGTTCTCAGCTCTGTTAAAGAAAGGGAAAAACGCATTATCTCTCCTTGTAGAGTCACAAAGATAAGGCCCACCCCGACTTTAATCATAGAGGTGTTTTGCTTTCGCTTCTTGTTCATATCATAATTTTGCATTATTATATTCCCCATTCTTAATCATTTTACAAATAAATAGGTGCTTTTGATCCATGTCTGCTAAGTAGTTGCAGGTTACAGGTTCTCAGAACAATACAGTGAAATTCATGAAAAGACGTTACAAAAGTGAGACTACGACCAACAAATAGATGAATCTGCAAGTTGACGCCTACCAGTTCGAGGAACAAACGAAAATCAGTAAACAGTTCAATACACAAAATACAAGGATGGCACATGATTCAAGACTTCAACGCGAAGCAAACGGTAAAAGTCCACAAATTCTGCACTGTTGGAAATCTGGAAGAAAGTAGAAAAGATTCTGAAGAACCAAGAGAAGAAAACAGAAGAAAAAGGCAACATAAAACAACCCTGAGAAAATGAGATAAAGAACCCTCCATATGGCCGCGGATCCACTGCCAAACATGGCTTATGGCCGCGGTTCCGCGGCCGTGCTGAGCACGTGTCGGTGCATCTTTTCGGTGGGTGTCGGTGCGTTGACCAGGCTTCTCATGGTAGTCTTGAATTCTAGATGTGGATCCGATGTAAACCCTAGGGTTTCTCCTATCTATAAATAGGAAAGCCTACAGCTCTTTTTGGAGCATGCCTCTTTCAATTTCTAGATTAAAAATTTCAATTCCTTGTAATCGTTCAAGAGTGCATCAATAAAGTAAGTTGTTTTCTTTTTATCTTGTGTTCTTCTTTTCTGAAATTTTATTTCTCTGCATTTTTTTACCTGTCTTTTTTCTTATTAATTAGCTTCTTAAAAAAATATAAAAATGAATTTTGTCACAAATTCCCTAATGAGTGAGTAGTTCCTCACTTGTTAGGGTTAGGATTGGGTGGGATTGAGAGATGGAAATCTCTCACTCCTTTCTTGCCCGTTCAATATTTTAAATTAGGACTCTATGCAAATCAATCACCCATCGCTCACTACGGCACCCTATCCCACGAGATAGCGGTGATTCCCTAGTTAGACCGGTCGTGGTTGATTTACATAGACGTTAGGGCTAAGAGTTAAGAAAGGACGGACAAGGACCAAAAGGAAGAAACTACGTTTCTTCCCAGTCGTGCTAATCCCCTTTGTTAACTATTACCCTAACACCTACGTTCTTAATTAGGGTAAAGAAAGCGATGAGTAGAATTAACTTTCCAAACTAACCTAATCCTAACCCTAGCAAGGTTTTTAATCCAAATCAAATTCAATTTCAGTTTTTATAAAAATCAAAACCTACCAAAAATAGGAATTGACTCGTTAGAACAATTAGAAAAGAACACGTTTTCCCAGTGGACCGACCCGTACTCAACCGGCTAGCTACTAAGCGACACCGTTATTGATTGCGGTTAATTCTTTGATTTCAAAACGTATACGCAAAATCTCACATCAATCAAATGGCGTCGTTGCCGGGGATAACGATAGTTATTTTCTTTTTGTAATTTCGGGTTAGTTAAAAATTGAAAAAAATCATAAAAACTGAAAAATATAAAAAAAAAAACATCTTGTTATTTTTTGATCTGCTTTTGTGCGAATTGTGCATGAACGGAAGGACGTATTGATTCAGATCTGGCGCAAGCTCGGTGAACAAATACAGAGACAGAAGATCTGAAGAGGCAGCGGAAAACATTAACAGCAAACAAAAAAATCTCGGAGGCTTGAAACACCTAACGCACCGCGGAACCGCCGCGACTCCTTGCATTTGACCGCGGAACCGCCGCGACTTGGTGACATCAGCCTTTCAAATCCCTCTGTGAGTATTTCTTTTTCTCTCTTCTGCCCTCTGTAGTCCACTGAAATTTTTTCCTGCAGGGTTCTTTGCGCAAAAACTTCTTCCCCTTCTTCAATAATCAATCTTGTGCAGGATTCTTTGCGCCGCAATAAAAAATTTTTTGGCAAGTGTTTTGGATTTTTGTGTATTTACTGCTTTGCATTTTTTAAAACGGACTTTTAAGGGGCTATAACACCAATCCAGATTGGGTGGGGATTTCATTACCCTTCCTAGGACCCCAAAAATCACAAAAAGCATTTGTATCAACCCTCGAGTTAATTAAAAAATATTTAGACTCAGCCAATAAGGACCGTCGCGCTCATTAGGACAAAGGAAGGTTGTGGGCAATCGATTGTTTATCTAAACCTGACTTTGTGGTGCCTAGGCTAGACAAGTAGGAAAGGTAATTTTAAAAGGCCCGTCTCACAGTGATTCGTGAGCGGATCCCTCTTTTCTTTACTTGTGCTTACCTGGCTACAATTGGCGGTGAAGAGGAGATTCGAGGGATATATCTCACAACTTGTCCTTTGGATCAGTTAGGAGCGGTGTAGTTGACTTAGGAGATCTTAGATCTAGGCTTGATTGTGCATATTCAAATTGTGATTGCTTGAAAGTGTGTCGTAGTTCCATATAAAATCCTTTGCAAAAATCTTTATAAAAAAAAAACCACAAAACAAAATTTTTTACAAAAACTTGCCATTTTGTCGCTAGAAATCCTTTGCACCCAACTTTCACCCGCATTCTCTCATTGACGTTTTCTTACCCCCACCTTCTGCTTTTTGACTACACTACACCTCGTTAGTGTATGTCCGGTTGGACTAGGGACACTAGCGCCCGTTTAGTCCGTGTCTCGTTAGTGCCTACTGACGACGCTTTCGACTCCGAAGTCGAAATTTCATCCACTTCTTTACCTTCATCTTCAAATTCACCACCTTCTAAAGAGATGTCAGGATTCAATCCTAACAACCCTTTACTGCCTGTTGAAGCGCCCCAACGAATCGCGCTCCAGGATCTTTTCTATCCAACCCGTACCGCACTTCCCACTTGTCTTTCACTTCCATCGCCAAATGGGGAAAACTTCGAAATTAAACCCCACTTCATCAATATGTTGCCCAAATTTCACGGGCTGGAATCCGAAGATGCCTATATCTTCATTAACAAATTCCAGAATGTTTGCGCAATGATGAAGACCGCCCAACTTTCCGATGATGCTATAAGGCAACGTGTCATTCCATTCCCTTTATGTGGCCTAGCTGAAAAGTGGCTATATAGCACAGTATCGCATTCCATAAAAAATTAGGAAGAGTTTGTTAAGGCTTTTCTTAAAAAGTTTTACCCACATCACAGGACCGCGAGAATTAGAAATGAAATTAATCAATTTTCCCAGATTCCTTCCGAACCTTTTTGGAAGTGTTTCGAACGATTTAAGGACCTTCTTGTTCAGTGCCCTCACCACGGTATCGAGAGATGTCAACTTTGCCAAACTTTATACGAAGGACTGAACCCTGCAACTAAGCAGTTGTTGGAAACCATTTGTCAAGGTCACTTTCTTACGAAATCGAGCGAGGAAGCTTGGCAATTTCTCGACGATCTTGCTGAACAAACACTTTAGTGGGAGAGCACTAATACCACTTCATCTACTTCATCAGGTCAGTCTAGGGCAGGCATACATCAACTTGATATGTCGATTGCAATGATGGCCAAAATGGCTGCACTCACGAAAAAACTAGAGGCAATTGAGAGCAAATTCTCATCGCCTTCTCCTGCCCCTGCTTTACCCACTCGCACTATTTGCGCTTGCTGTTCGGATCCATCCCATCTTACTGAAGAGTTTCCTTACAATCCACCTGTTCAAGGACAAGATCAAGTCAATGCTGCCATTCAGCAAAGACAAAAAAATGATCCATACTCTTCAACTTATAATCCTGGTTGGAGGAGCCACCCAAATTTTGCTTGGAATCAAAATCAACAACAATTCCAAGGCAATAACAATTTTCAAAGGCCTTCTCCACAACAACAAGCCCCTCAACAAACTCAATATCAGCAACCTTTCCAACCCCAACCTTACCAAAACCAGATGAACAATTTTGTACCAAACAACTCTTATCCTCAAAACAATGTTGTTCAGCCAAATAACGATAAGGTTTCCTCGCTAGAACGAAGTCTGGATGCGTTTTTAAAACAATCTATGCAATCTTCAGCAAGCATCCAGTCTTCCATTCAGTCTTTGGCGCAACACACTGCTTCACATGATCAGAGCATCAAAACAATTGAAGCTCAAATTGCACAACTGAATGCTGCGTTAAGTGAGCGAGAAAAGGGAAAGCTTTCATCTCAACCATTGCCAAATCCTGGTCACACACAAAATACATATGTTGCTCATGAACAACAAAATCATAACGTGAGTGCTGTGACTACGTTAAGATCCGGAAGATTGTTGCATAATAATATACGAATTAATGATAACACCCCGGCCGCCGCTTTTTCTTCTTCATCTTCTTCATCGTCAGAGCCTGTTCTTCATTCTTCACAAGGCTCTACTTTTTCTACTAATTCGACTGGATCCACATCTCACTTCACGAAAACACCAACACTGGGATCCGTTCCAACTCCGCAATCTACTCCACAAACATTGGACTTAACCAATTTTCAAAATGTTCCATTTCCAAACAGATTGAGATCCAATAAACCAACTCCACAAATGGAGAAGATTGTGGAGTTATTCAAACAGGTTAGCATTAACATACCTCTCTTAGATGCAGTCCAACAGGTCCCTTCTTACGCTAAAATTTTGAAGGACTTATGCACCAAGAAGAGGAAATCACAGGTACCTAAGAAAGTATTCGTGGCTAGTGCTGTAAGTGATGCTCTTACCCAACCTTTACCTCAAAAACAAAAGGACCCTGGCTGTCCTACAATTTCAATAACTATTGGGGATAAGAACATCAATCGCGCACTTTTAGATCTTGGTGCCAGTGTTAACCTGCTTCCCTATTCAGTATATGAGCAATTAGGCGTTGGAGAGTTGAAACCCACACATTGTATTCTCCAAATGGCCGACCGATCCATCACCCATCCTAGGGGTGAGTTAGAGGATGTGTTGATTAAAGTAGGGGACTTCATTTTCCCCGTTGATTTTATTGTTATGGATACACAACCTGTAGCTAACCCCCGGAGTCAAATTCCGGTGATACTCGGTCGACCATTCCTTGCAACTTCTAATGCGGTGATCAATTGTCGAAATGGTTCAATGAACCTATTTTTTGGAAACATGACAATTGAACTCAACATTTTCAAGTTGGGGAATCAGCCCTCTGAACCTATTGCTAGTATACTTGATGTTTGCTCGATCCAAGAGATCACTCAGGAGGATTGTGAGCTTGAAAAATTTCTGTTCGATCACAACGATTTTGACGCCACTAGTGCGTTCCTCCTTGAATCTGACACAGCTTTCACACCCGATAACGATTACGAGTGTTTCACTTTTTCGAATTTTTTTGAAGAATCACCACCCGAGTTTGATTCCTTTGAATTTACGGATGAGTTAGCTGAACCATCCAACTCGGTTGCTTACACTCGCTTCGAATCTTTGTTGGAATCCTTCGAGTTCGAGATAGTTTCACCAGTTTTACCTTCAATTGTTTCGCATCCAAAACTCGAACTCAAGCTATTTCCGTCTCACCTTAAATATGCTTATATAGGTGAGAATGAGACCCTTCCTGTTATCATCTCGGCATCTCTAGCCACCGAGCAAGAAAAAGCCCTTTTAACGGTCTTACAAAACAATCGGCAAGCTTTTGGCTGGTCTATGGCGGACATCAAGGAGATTAGTCTCCTAATTGTTGAACATCATATTCATATGATGGATGATGCCAAGCCAGCAAGGGATCCACAGAGACGCCTCAACCCTGTAATGAAGGAGGCTGTTAAAAAGGAGATTGTAAAATGTCTTGATAGTGGTATCATTTACCCTATCTCTGATAGCCAGTGGGTTAGCCCCATTCATGTTGTCCCAAAGAAATCGGGCACAACGGCCATAACTAATGAGGCGAATGAGTTAATTCCTACTCGCACTCAAACTGGGTGGCGAGTGTGCATCGATTATAGAAAACTCAACGCCGCGAATCGGAAAGACCACTTTCCATTACCTTTTATTGACCAAATGCTAGAACGATTGGCTGGGCATGAATTTTATTGTTTTTTGGATGGATACTCCGGCTATAATCAAGTTCCCATCGCCGAAAAGGACCAAGACAAGACCACATTCACTTGTTCCTTCGGTACGTTTGCTTACCGTCGCATGCCCTTTAGGTTATGCAATGCACCCGCTACTTTTCAGCGGTGTATGATGGGAATTTTTTCAGACATGGTTGAAAAATTCTTGGAGATTTTTATGGATGATTTCTCCATTTTCGGCGACTCTTTTGACGAGTGTTTGCTACATTTAGACGCAGTTCTTACCCGATGTAGGGATAAGAACCTCACTTTAAATTGGGAGAAATGCCACTTTATGGTACGAGAAGGTATTGTCTTAGGACATATCATCTCGCAAAATGGCATTGAGGTTGATAAAGTTAAGATTGAACTCATTTCCAATCTTCCTCCTCCCAAGTGCGTCAAAGTCGGTAGAGCTTCGACTCATTGATTGTGGTTCGCCGAAATTTCTGAATTAGGATGTCCGAGAATCTTCTATCCTAGGAGTTCGGAGCCTCTCAGTCTGTTTATACTTAACCTTGGGCTGGGGACAGACTAATCATTGACGAACCTTCGCCCACGTCTATCTCCGAGTCAACTTGCAAACGGGACATCCGAGCCTTCCTTGACCATGCTGGTTTCTATAGACGGTTCATCAAGGATTTTAGCAAGATAGATAGACCCTTGACTCTTTTGTTGGCCAAGGACACCACTTTTGATTTTGACTCAACCTGCAAGAAATCTTTCGAGTCATTGAAAAACTTGCTAATTCTGCTCCAATTCTTTCATCTCCTGACTGGACGCATCCATTTGAGATTATGTGTGATGCATCTGATTTCGCCATTGGTGCAGTCCTTGGACAACACATTAATAAGATGTCGTATGTAATTTATTATGCTAGCCGAACCTTAAATGAGGCCCAACTAAATTACACAACTACCGAGAAGGAATTCTTAGCCTTTGTGTTTGCACTAGAAAAGTTCAGGCCTTATTTAATCGGCTCTCCAGTCATCGTTTATACTGACCACTCAGCTCCTCGCCATCTTTTTGCGAAGAAGGATGCTAAATCTCGGCTTATACGTTGGATCCTCCTACTACAAGAGTTCGATCTTGTCATAAGAGACAAGAGAGGATGTGAAAACGTAGTTGCCGACCACCTTTCACGCCTCCCTTCTTCGCCCACACTTCAAATTCCTATTAAAGACATTTTTCCAGATGAGCATCTCTTAACTGTGTCATGCGAACCTTGGTTCACAGATATTGTAAATTATTTGGCCACCGGACTTATACCTACAGATTGGTCGAATCAGGACAGACTCCGCTTCCTGTCCCAAGTAAAATATTTTTACTGGGATGAACCGTATCTCTTCAAATACTGTTCCGACCAGATCATTCGTCGGTGTGTCCCCGACAACGAGTTTAAGAGCGTGATGTCATTCTGCCACGATCAAGCGTGTGGCCGGCATTTTGGCCCCAAAAAGACAGCAGAAAAAATCTTGCAGTGCGACTTCTACTGGCCACGACTTTTTAAAGACGCATACGAATACTGCAAGACATGCTCCCGGTGCCAACACTTGGGCCGGATATCTCGGAGAAATGAAATGCCGCTCCAACCAATATTGGTTGTTGAAAATGTTTGGGGGATAGACTTTATGGGACCATTTTCCAATTCCTTTGGGAACATGTATATTCTACTCTCTGTTGACTATGTTTCTAAATGGGTCGAGGCTGTGCCCAGCCGAACTAATGATAACAAGGTTGTCGTTAGATTTCTCAAATAAAACATCTTTTCTCAGTTTGGGCATCCTCGCGCGATTATCAGTGATAATGGATCTCACTTTTGTAATAGGACCTTCGAGTCCTTAATGAGAAAATACTCCATTACTCATAAGCTGTCAACACCCTATTATCCCCAAACTTGTGGGCAAGCCGAAATTTCGATCGGCAAATTAAACAGATATTGGAGAAAACGGTTTCCAAAAACCGTAAAGATTGGTCGTCAAAACTTATTGATGCCCTTTGGGCATTCCGAACTGCCCATAAGACCGATCTTGGCATGTCTCCATATAGACTTGTTTATGGAAAGACTTGCCACCTTCCAGTTGAAATAGAGCATAAGGCATTTTGGGAAATAAAAGAGTTGAACCTATCTTTGGGAAATGCGGGCAGCAATAGAAAGCTGCAATTGAACGAATTAGACGAGCTGCGGGATGAGGCCTACGAGAACGCAGTAGTTGTTAAAAACCGAACGAATGTGTTTCAGGATAAACACCTTATGCTCAAAACTTTCAAACTTGGTCAGCAGGTTTTACTTTATGATACTCGGTTACATTTCCATCCCGGCAAACTCAAATCTCGATGGAAAGGGCCATTTTTGATACGCACCGTATATCCGCACGGTGCGGTCGATCTAGAAAACCCGGAGGACGGTTCACTGTTTAAAGTGAACGAACATCGACTTAAACCGTTCCTCACTGCGGACCCTTCGGAGGAGCTCCTGTTTTTACAGTGGCCAATTTATATTGATCGATATTCCTCCATTTACCCCTAAATTTCGATTATCTAGCCAAAACACTGTTTCAAACAAATTTGGGGGTATGTATCATTTATAATTATATAAAAACAAAATAAAAAAATGAAAATAAAAAAAATTGGTATTTTTGTAAATTTCCATTTTTAATAAAATAAAAATAAAAATTTGCAAATAATTTCCTCTTTTTAAGAGGGTTTTTTTACAAATAACTAATACACTCCCCCTTATAAATAGAACCCGACCCTTCTCTGTTTTTACAAACCCTAAATTTACCTCTCTGAAAACCCTAGCCGTCGCTCCAACTTCTGCAGAGAGATCCACCTTAGTCGCCGCCCTTCCGCCGCAAGAAGCAGCTTCCTGCCGCGCATCCGCCGCGTGTTGGAGTCATCTCCCTCTGAATCTTTTAGAGGAGGTTTGCATCTCTTTGAACTCTCTGTTAAATTTTTCTTTTAGATCTGCACTCTCTGTAATGGCACCAAACATGCAGTTAGAACGTGATTTTTCAAAAATATTTGCACACACAATTTACGGGAGTTATTTTCGTGATGAAATCATACGGAGGGGGTGGAACTTTTTAATTTATAATCATCCCAATGCTTACGCCCTTCCAGATCTAGTTACTCAGTTTTACGAGTGCATGGAGGAAGGCTGCCTTACACAATACGGTTTTATCAAACTACTTTGGGGCGATAGGGAGATAATTATTGACAGAGACTTCATTCATGAAGTCACTTTAATCCCTAGATTACCTGTTCATGACCAACCGCTTCAATTTGAAGATTACATGCCCTTAATGGGTAATGACTGCTCGAGGGAACCTAGGAAGGGAATACAGGCTAGGTCTCTTTTCGCCAATGTTTTAACCGTGTGCCGGTAGGCGCAAAACAACATTTTTGGTAGTTCACATAATACCACATTTTTCACCCCATCTCTTCATATCGTGCACAGCCTAATGACTAAGAACCCTAGATTTGATATGTGCACGGTTTTGATTTATTCAATTAGTGCTGGAAAAAGGGCCGCAAATTATCCATGCCCCATGTTAGTGACACAACGGTTTCGCTATTTCCTCCCTGTGGAGGAATTTGAATTCTACATGCATGGAGGTATACCTATTAGGCCTCTCATTGAGGGCGTATCGACGTCCTATACCCGCCTGACGGATGTATGGTCACAAACAGAACCGGCCGAACATGTACCAGCCAGGACACCCAGCTCCAGCTCGACCGCGAGCGATGAAGAGCTCACCCCTGCTGCGCAAGCGCGCTTACTTCGAAGAAACAATAGGGGATAGAAAGATTGCTTAGAATGATGACGCGTCATGAACATCGTCTAACACAAGTAGAGAAGGCGATTAGAACCTTGCTAGCTAGAGATGAGCGTTCCCGTTCACGTTCAAGGGGACGGCGAGGGCCTGAACAGTGAGGGTACTGCTTTTGGCAAGTTTGGGAGAGGAGGTGGTTTGTAAATAGTTTTCATTGCAATGTATATTTTACTTTTTGTATATATTTTTTCTTTTTTTTCTTTTGCATGTTTATTTCTGCATTGCATCTTTATAAACAAAATTATAAAAAATTTTAAAAAAATGAAAATAAAAAAAATTATAAAAATAAAATCAAATAAAAAATTGATTTTTTTTAAAAAATCATAAAAATTGAAAAATTCAATTTTTGGCCATATTTGACTTAAGTTTGACAAGACGGTTAACTAGCTAGGAAAAACTAGATCCAAAACTTAGTAAATTAAAAACCTTAAAAATAACTTTTCTTAAAGTTTAACGGTAGAAAATATATGTCCTTGTAGTTTATTTAGAAATAGGCAAATTTTGAGTTCAGTTCTTGGGCTAAGTCAAAATAAGAGAAGAGTATTGAAATTTTTATTAAAGTGCAAGTCTGAAAAATAATTCCGAACCTTTAGTCTAAAGTCTGAAAGTATATACCCTACAACTCGCACATACATGCACCTTAAAACTTGGGATAGTAGAGGATACCTTGAAGTGCTCTTGTCTAAAATCCTTAATATAAAAAAATTGAATAAAAGTATAAGAGTGAATAAAAAAAAATGAACATTGGTTTTGTAATTACTTAAGGCTGCGTAAAATAAAAATATATAGCGAGGGTGCTTCATCACCTAGTGCCTTAGACCAACTGGTTTGGGAGTCACCGCTAAAGCCTTAGGTATTACAAGACTAGAAATTACGCCTTAATACTTAAACACATTTTGTAATCGGTCGTTAGTACCTCTAGAAGTATTAACGGTCGCATGAAGGATGTGTGAGCAATTTCATCTAAATTCACCAACTAAAAGTACTTTGGACAATGGACAAGTGTACGATAGCTTGAATTGAATTTCCAAGTGTAGGGGTGATACATACACACACGTAGGGGTATATGATTGGGTTTGGATGAGAGATAGGAATGAAAAATAGAACTTATATCTTTAGTAGAGATGATAAAAATTCCTAAGTTGAGATGAAACCTTAGAAGGAAAATTCAGAAGATGCTAAAAGCTAAATAAATTTACAGAACATATACAATCTTAAGTTAAATGATAAGTGAGTGTGAAAAATATGGGTTGATAATTTCTAAGTTGAAGATAATAGAATTCCTTGCTAGGACACCGAATTGAAAGATGAAAGTCAATAGGTCAAATTGATCGGATTTTATGGGTAGTATCCGCTGAAAACCCTCAGGAGACAACACTCCTCCTACTAGGGACACCTAGAGGTTTAACGACTTGTTGCACGAGCTCAGTGCAATCGCGATTCCCTGCGAAAGTGAGGTTAGGTTTTTTCGAGAATAAATTGGTTTTGCTCGGGACAAGCAAAAGATAAGTTTGGGGGTATTTGTTCATATCTTAATTTTGCATTATTATATTCTCCATTCTTAATCATTTTAAAAATAAATAGGTGCTTTTGATCCATATCTGCTAAATAGTTGCAGGTTACAGGTTCTCAGAACAATACAGTGAAATCCATGAAAAGACATTACAAAAGTGAGACTACGACCAACAAATAGATGAATCTGCAAGTTGCCGCCTACCAGTTCGAGGAACAAACGAAGATCAGTAAACAGTTCAATACACAAAATACAAGGGCAGCACAAGATTCAAGACTTCAACGCGAAGAAAACGGTAAAAGTCCACAAATTCTGCACTGTTGGAAATCTGGAAGAAAGTAGAAAAGATTCTGAAGAACAAAAAGAAGAAAACAGAAGAAAAAGGCAACAGAAAACAACCCTGATAAAAAAGATAAAGAACCAAACATGGCTTATGGCCGCGGTTCTGCGGCCGTGCTGAGCACGTGTCGGTGCATCTTTTCGGTGGGTGTTGGTGCGTTGACCAAGCTTCTCAGGGTAGTCTTGTAATTCTAGATGTGGATCCGATGTAAACCCTAGGGTTTTTCCTATCTATAAATAGGAAAGCCTACAGCTCTTTTTGGAGCATGCCTCTTTCAATTTCTAGATTAAAAATTTCAATTCCTTGTAATCGTTCAAGAGTGCATCAATAAAGTAAGTTGTTTTCTTTTTATCT
Organism: Agapanthus africanus; assembly: GCA_030015575.1. Taxonomy (NCBI): domain Eukaryota; kingdom Viridiplantae; phylum Streptophyta; class Magnoliopsida; order Asparagales; family Amaryllidaceae; genus Agapanthus; species Agapanthus africanus. The sequence continues at coordinate 972,025,026 of CM057337.1, forward strand.
TATGTTCTTCTTTTCTGAAATTTTATTTCTTTGCATTTTTTACCTGTCTTTTTGCTTATTAATTAGCTTCTTAAAAAGAAAATATAAAAATGAATTTTTTCACAAATTCCCTAATGAGTGAGTAGTTCCTCACTTGTTAGGGTTAGGATTGGGTGGGATTGAGAGATGGAAATCTCTCACTCCTTTCTTGCCCGTTCAATATTTTAAATTAGGACTCTATGCAAATCAATCACCCACCGCTCACTACGGCGCCCTATCCCACGAGATAGCAGTGATTCCCTTGTTAGACCGGTCGTGGTTGATTTACATAGAGGTTGGGGCTAAGAGTTAAGAAAGGACGGACAAGGACCAAAAGGAAGAAACTATGTTTCTTCCCAGTCGTGCTAATCCCCTTTGTTAACTATTACCGTAACACCTACATTCTTAATTATGGCAAAGAAAGCGGTGAGTAGAATTAACTTTCCAAACTAACCTAATCCTAACCCTAGCAAGGTTTTTAATCCAAATCAAATTCAATTTCAGTTTTTATAAAAATCAAAACCTACCATAAATAGGAATTGACTCGTTAGAACTATTAGAAAAGAGCACGTTTTCCCTATGGACCGACCCGTACTCAACCGGCTACCTACCAAGCGACACCGTTATTGATTGCGGTTAATTCTTTGATTTCAAAACACATACGCAAAATCTCACATCAATCACTTCTTCAAGGAGGACGCTCCATCGAAGTAGAGTTCCCATCGGGTATCACTCCCTTCTTTCTCCCCGTCGATTGCGTCAAACGTGTGTTCGTCCGGCAACTCAGGGTTCAAGGGAGAGTCGGCAGGTATCGGATGCTCTGCGAGAAAGTCGGTGATGGCCTGGCCTTTTATTGCCTTGAGGGGTCGATATACTATCGAGAAATCCATCAAGAGGAGGGCCCATTTGGCAAGCCTTCCCGTTAGCATGGCTCTTGACATCAAATACTTGAGAGGATCCACTTTTGATATGAGTTGGACCTCATGTGCCAATGCATAATGTCAAAGCTTCGTTACCGCAAAGATCAGCACCAGGCAATGCTTTTCAATAGGGGAGTAGTTATTTTTTGCCCCCAGGAGAACTCGACTCAAATAATAGAGAGCTCTCTCCTTCCCCTGGTCGTTCTTCTGTGCCCATAGCACGCCTAAAGAACTTTCAAGTGCTGTTGTGTACAGGATGATGGGCTTTCCCTTGACCGGAAGCGGTCAGTACCGGCGGGTTTTGCAGATATTGCTTGATTTCGTCCAGTGCGTTTTGGTATTTGCGATCCCAAACGAATGGGGTCCCCTTCTTCATTAGATGACTGTACGGGTGGCATTTGCCGGAGAGGTTAGCTATGAACCGCCGGATATATGCGAGCTTCCCTTGGAGAGACCGCAGTTGCTTGAGAGTTCTTGGTGAAGACATTTCCATAATCGCCTTGATCTTTGACGGGTCTATTTCGATGCCCGGTGTCGTACGATGAATCCTAAGAATTTTCCTGAGGAAACTCCAAACGCGCATTTCAAAAGGTTCGTCTTCAGATTATTTTTCCGAAGACGCTGGAATACTATTTTCAAATGCTCCCAGTGTTCCTTGTATGATTTGCTCTTCACCATGAGGTCTTCGATATAGCATTCAACAATCTCATGTACAAGGTCATCGAAGATCTTTGTCATGGCCCTCTGATAGGTGGCGCCAGCGTTCTTCAGACCAAAGGGCATCACTTTATAGCAGAATATGCCCAGCGGAGTCCGGAAAGCAGTGTGCTTTTGGTCTTCAGGATGCATCTTGATTTGGTTGTACCCTAAAGATTCGTCCATGAAGGAGAAGATTTCATAGGTGATGTGTTATCGATCATCAGCTCGGTAAAAGGCACTGGGAAGTCATCTTTCGGACAAGCTTTGTTGAGATCCCAAAAATCTACGCAGATGCGTACTGTCCCATTTTTCTTCATTACCGGAACGATATTGACGATCCAGTCAGGGTATTGAACTTCTTGGATGAAGCCAGAGTCGATTAGCTTCTTGACTTCGGCATTGATACTCAACTCAAGCTCGAGCCGCATTCTTCTTGGCGCCTGTTTGACTGGCTTTACATCCGGCGATATTTCCAGTTTATGCACAGCTATCTCTGGATCTAATCCCGGCATCTCGGAATAGTTCCACGTGAAACAGTCTTTATACTGCATAAGCATGTCCTTTAATGCAGCCACCTGTTTCTCAGACAACAGCTCACTGGCGAACGTTGGCCTTAGATTGTTTGCCGTCCCCAAGTCGATTTTTCTCAAGTTGTCTGCTGTGGTGTGTATCCCATCTTCCTGCTCTTTTGGCACCGGTGGAAATTCTGAGATCACCTCGTTCTCATCTTCATATGTGAAGCACTAGGAGAGGTCGTTCGTATTCTCGTGCTCTCCTTCTTTTGAGAATGTTATCATATGGCAGGTACGAGCTCATTTCCAAGCTCGATGCTGATCTAGACTTTCTCTTGCAGTGTAGGTTGCTCTCGGCTCATGCTTTTGTGGTGAGGCTACCCTCCAACTGTCGGATAGAGCAAACCTACCTTGCTGATACCGATCTTCATCTCAGTCTTTGAAGATGAAGCAGTCTTCAAGAGGATGTCCTACTATTCGGTGGTAGGAGCAATAATCCGGGTGATGGACCTCGTTCATCTGTTTGGGGTATCGAGACCCCGGAAGTGTCATCATTTGATGCTTCATGACAAGGTTGAATGTTTTCCTTGTCTTGTTTTGAGGGAAAGAGTACTCCCGACCCATCTTCTTCATAAAAGACGGGTTCCAGTTGAATTTTTCTCGCTCGCGCGGCATCTTGGATCCGCTTCGCTGTTTTTGAACGCCGTCCCTGTTCTTCACCTTGCTTTTACTTCTACGTCGGGCTTTTTTCTTGCCACGAGAGCGCACAGCGGGCTGGGAGTGAAGGGCATCGTCATCTTCCGTAGCCTGCTGAATGAGACGTTGCGTCCTGGTTTTCTCGTAAATGGCCATTTCGCGGCTATGGTCATCCCGAACCTTTTGACCCACTTCTCTTATTAGCTTGTCAATCTGTTCTTCGAATGACGGGCTTGGTATTCTCACGGCGGGATCTCGCTCTGGTTTGACATCAACGCCATTTGGAAATGCATTCGTTTCTCCACTGGAATTATTTCTGACATGGCAGCCATAGAATCGCTCTCTTTTCTTGGACCGAACATATCCAAGGCCAGCGTCTCCATTCTCCAATTAGGCATCTTCCGCTGACCGAACATAGCCAAGAACCTTTCAGGGAATCTCATGCCTCTTTAGATAGGAGAAGGGCATCCAAGATACTCAATTGTGAGGGAATCTTTCTCAGATGTGCTAGGACATTGTAATCCACCTTGTTTTTTTTTGGGCGGGTCCTTGGCTGTGAGTTCTTCAACGACTCTATCATCGAGAGTAATCTCCTCAGGGACTTTTTCTTTCCCTTTGTCTCTTTTTCCCGAACCTTTGTTTGAGGGTCCGAGATTCTTTCCAGGCAACGTACGGTTACACAGCTGAATGTTCTCACAGTTCCACATCTCTTCTTCTTTTCTAGAGGTGGATTCCTTGAAGAGAGGGCCGAGGGCCATTTCTTCGTCCGAATCGCTCCCGAAGGTAAGAACTTGAGACTTCCGTTCTGTTCGGATGGCATCAACCATATAACAGTTAATGGCTATTCCTTCACGCTCGTCTGTCGCGCTTCTCTGTTCCCGACGGACTTTGCGCTTCATTCGCTTGAAGTGTTGTTGATGGGCAACATATCTCTGCCACCACTTGTTGAAGGCATTGCACTCTTCGGTAGGGTGCGTGACCTTCTGATGGTACAAGCAGTTGTTCGGATGTACATTCGCTTCGTCGAGGCACGTACTCCCGGGAGTATTTCCTTCGAAAGGAGGCAGCTTCATTCCCATTGACAGAGCTTTGGCGAACTGCTTCTTTACCTTGATTCTTCTCATGCTAGTAACAGGTGCGCTTCGATCCAGTTGGGGTACTTTATGACTTCTCATTACCGGGACTTCTTCAGCTTGACGCCGACGCTTGGCCTTTTCGTATATGGCCGCCTCACGTCCTCGGTCAGCTTTGCTCTTTTGGAGGGCTTCGTCCAGCAGCTTGTCGATGAGGTCATCTGACGGTTCCATGGATTTTGGTTCTGGATCTGCCCCCAGTTTCTCTACGAAAGGAGCTTCTTTAACATTTATAGACGAGTGAGAGATCATGTGGCAACTCACCACATAATCCTCGGGTTCTTCTAAAGAATCGTCTCTTTCATCAATGTCACTGTTTCCATTCTCAAGAACATGCTTGAAGAATTCTTCCAATGTGACTGGGATCCGTGCCTCTTGGTTGTATTCCTCCAGTGCATCGATGTACTTTAGCAGACCCGTACGATTGCCATCGAGTTGCACGGGCTTCTTGGCCTTCTTCTTTTTCTTTAAAGATTTCGGAGGCTTGGCCGAGAGGTTTTGCTCATCGTTACCAACTTTCGGCGTTGGGTGCGGTTTCAGCATTCCGTCAATAATCTCAGGCCCCAACAGGCTTTTCCACCTAATCGTCGGACATGCTTGAAGATCCTTCAGCATTCTTTTAGTTTTAGCCGAAAGGACAACTTCCCACGGAGCTTCCTCTACAAATGAGCATGATGCCCTCGGCGTATCCACCTTTTTAGGAGCGTGCTGCTGTGGCGGGTTTACCTTCCAATTTTCGAACAAAGCGAACTTGCCCTGTTAGTACTGTTCTTCAACCTAATTTTTTGAAGACGTAGCAATCTTTGATTGGGTGGCCCACTATTCGGTGGTAGAGGCAGTAATTGGGATTGTTGACGTCCCTTGATTGCAGTGGTCATCTCGGATCCGGCAGAGTGATGTGCCTGTTGCGCATCACCAGTTCGAATAGTCTCCTCGTTTTATCCCGGGGAAATGAGTAAAGACGTCTCAACCTTTCTTCGAGGGATCTTGGTTTGTTGTTTTGGCGAGCTACCGGTTTCGGGTCACTCGGTTGTTGTTGAGTGTTGGAGACGAAGGTCGCTTTCTCTTTCCCCTTTTCATTCCGGAGATCCGTTTTTGAAGAGGACGGCCTATGGCCCATCTGGTCCATTTGGGCCAGCTTGTCAATCAAGGCCTGAAAGGTGGTCGGCTTGAAGAACATCATAAATTGGGATATAGTTTCTTGAGGTTTAAGGGTCCCTACGAACATGCCCACAGCAGGAGCTTCTTCTATGCGCTGTTCACACTTTGACCATAGGTTACGCCACCGAATTGCGTATTGAACCCAGGTTTCTCCCGACTTCACTCTGGCGTTGATTAATGTCGTGATTGGGGTGTGCTCGCTTGCGCTTGTGAACCGCTGTGTGAACAGTAGTTCCATCTCTGTAAATGTCTTGACAGAGTCATTTGGGAGCTCGGAGTGCCATTCAAATGCCGTCTCCGACAAGCTGCCAACAAACTGGCGAAGCAACAGTTTGTCATCGCCCCCAGTATTACCGCACAAGGCTATGAATTGAGCAACGTGCTGATGCGGATTGCCCGTTCCCTTATACACATGGAGTTTGGGGATCGTATATCCTGGCGGGTACTTAATTTGGTCGTACCAGCTTGGATAAGGTTTCCCAGTTCTAACGACCTGGCATGCCACTTCGTTTGCTTGATGAGCTCATATTTGTTAAGCTATGTAGTCATCAAGGGTAGCTTTGGAGATCGTCTTCTCCGTGGCTGCTGACAAAGCCTGAGGAGGGTTCGATGTCTCCCCTCTGTCATCTTCAATGATTATCGGAGGGTCTTCGGCTGGAGGATCCAATTGGATCATCATCCCCACCATGTCTTGGAAGAGAAGCGCCATTTGTTTTATATTAGCCGCTTGTTCCGTGGCCTCTTTTTCTTTCTTTTCAAGAATCCTCCGTAGGAATTCGGTGTCGGTCTCCTGCTCTTGGCGTTGTTCCGAAGATACATCCGGCCTTTCTTTCTGCCCAGTGAGTGTGGCCATTCTTGTTAACATCTCCTGAAGCTTTTGTTATTGCTCATGAGCTTTCTTCACAGACCGCGTGAGTGGTCGATGACTCACGAAAGCGCGACTATCCTCTTTTCCGGATGCTATGTAGACGGTATACACAACCATGCCCCCAGACTTGGGGCGTTTGGGTCCACTGCCTTTGATATTCTCCGCCGGTATGGGGATCTTCTCCGGCCTTCTCCTCTTGTGGGAGGTCGAGTTTGAGGGGGCCGTTGCGGCAGGCACCCACGTAGATGACACCTTCTGTGGTACGATGGAGGGATGGTCCTCCTCTAGCCGAGCCTTCGTCTTCTTCAGCCGGCGAGAATAATCTTTATCAATTACAGAGTCTTGAACTATCCGCCAAACTCTGTGGATCTTGGAGGACAACTGCCGAGGAGGCTATTCCGGCTTCACCTGTGTTGTGTTTTGAACCGGCGGAGGAGACTTCTTCAGTATGGCAATTGGAGAGTTCTTGCGCACCCTCCTGAGCAGATCGAAGCTGTTCCCAGTTGGAACAACAGCGTCAATTTCCACTGTTGGAGTTGGTGGGGTAAGTCCAGAGGGGGAACTGCCCCCAGCTTTCCTCACTCGGCGCCAGTGGCGACGTCGAGCATGTCTTGCGGATGGGATCACCTCAGTTGTAGAAGCGACCTTTTCATGCCCCATGCTTTGATGAGAGGCTGCTTTTGGTGCCAACCTGTCGAAGAATGACGTCCGTTGAGAGGGAACGTTTAACCTGTCGAAGACCGACTTTCGAATAGGGGAAGAACTTGTAACGACCTCACTCATAGTAGGAGTTGGAACAGCCAGTCTTGTGAAGACCGATCCCTTAGCGGGAGAAGCCTCTTTGATGACTTCGTTTACCGGAGCTGGAATGGCTATCCGCTTCGGGATAACCCCTTCATGTATTGCGGGTCTCTTCATGGGTCCACTAGAGCTTTGGCCCAGTCTGTTAAAGGCTGAGGCGTTGGAATTGGACGACCCGTTGAGAGGGGCCGTGGTAGTTGCAAGCCGATCGAAGACCGACTTCTTCAGAGCTTCTTGTGACGGCACCGGGGCACTGAAGCTTTTTGGCGGGATCGTGGTCCTAAAGAAAAATCCAGTGGTAGCCTGAGTCACCTATTCCACCGGCATCGCAAAGATGGAGGCCGCTTGGGGCCCATAAGTTACTCTTCCAGCAGGGACAGAGTGGGGGTTGCTGCTGCAATTGGTGCAGTTGGAAGCCATCGATATCATCTTCTCTTCTGCACGGAGCAAGACACCAAATCTTAGTACCTCGAATCCAGGGGCAACCATATTAAACCGTGATTCGTTTATGAACACGACACACGAAGTGTGGAGTGGAAAGAGGAAAAGGTCCTACCGGGCGTGCCAGAATCTGTTTATCGCCGAAAACGGGGAAATACGAACGTCTTGCTTGCATTTGGAGAGCAGATGCTATTTGGTTTTATCCGTCCACCTCTCTGAAGATGCCAAGTTGATTTATGGCACCGTGTATCGAAGATCTGGACGGATGCGGCCGTTGTAGCAGACTTCGTCAGATTCTCCCTCATTTGCGAGGGTTTTTATTTATTGTGGGGACGCTTTTCCCTGCATGCGCATGCCCCTGCCCCTGCAATTAATTATGTTACCGCGTAGCGATAACCAGTTTCTCTTGCTCCAGAAGGTCACTTCATGTTGTGTGTGTTTGTTTTATTTTTAGTTGCCCGTGGATTGTAGACGGAGACTAATTTGCGTTGTCCCCTGTAGGGCGTGGATTAGTCCAAATTCGTATTTTCTTAGATTTGGGTTTGGTTTGATTTAAGGATCGTTAACCTTGTTTGAGATTAAGATCAACTTAATCCGAGATTGGACTAAGATCTACTTAACGGGGTTTCAGGATCATTTTTGATCCAACGAAAGAGCATTTGGGCTCTATCGTTTTAGTTTAAGGACGTTACGGTCCATAGCTAGTTTAAGAACATTGCAGTCCACAGCTAGTTTGAGGACATTGCGGTCCATAGAATTGTTGGTTGTCGGGATCCGCCACCTCTCTGAAGACGTTGAAGAATTACAACGACATATATCAGAGGTGTGGGGAGATGACCCTTGAACCAATGAATGTTCGTCCAAAGCTTGATGGTCTTGTTTGAGACTAAAACTAATCTGGAAAATAAAGAGCCCATGGGCTCAGTTGATTAGGAGTTGGACCAACTTGGGTTCAACCCGGTCATTTCATTTTTGAATAAAGTGTTAAACACTTGCTTGGGCTTGGTCCCCTTTCTGTGCCAACAATGCCGAGTATTCATATGGGTTCTGATGCCCTTGCTTTCCCCTTTTTTATTTTTTTATGGAGTGTTAAACACTCTCTATGGCGCTCACATGTGGAGCATGTGAGGCGCTTGGCGCTGAGTGCCAACCGTTGGGTGTTGGTCGATGAGTGCAGAGCACTTTATACTGAATAGCGCCCGCGTGAGGGGCACGTGGGACGCATGGCGCTAACCGCCAACCACCGAGTGCTAGGCACTCTTTATTGAGCAGCGCCCACGTGAGGGGCACATGTGGCGCTTGGCGCTGAACGCCAACTATTGAGTGCTAAGCACTCTTTATTTTGGCAGCGCCCACGTGATGGACACGTGAGGCGCTTGGCGCTGAGCGCTAACCATTGAGTGCTAAGCACTCTTTATTTGGGCAGCGCCCACGTGATGGACACGTGAGGCTCTTGTCACTGAGCGCCAACCATTGAGTGCTAAGCACTCTTTATTTGGGCAGCGCCCACGTGATGGACACGTGAGGCGCTTGGCGCTGAGCGCCAACTATTGAGTGCTAAGCACTCTTTATTTGAGCAGCGCCCATGTGAGGGGCACGTGAGGTGCTTGGCGTTGTTTCCTTCTTTGTGCATTTTTCTGAAGATGTTCAATTCTCTGTTCTCCCCTGGATCTTCGATTTCCAAGAATAAATTCGTCCCCATGAGAATTAAATTCTCATTTGTGGGAGACTTGTCTCATGGATCTCGGATCCAGGGGAAAGAACTATGTTCTTTATGAGGGTTAAACCTTTGGATATGCAGATGAGATACTATGATCTCTATTATCTTTATTTACCTTGAAGAAAGTTCTTCTTCCTTCTTCTCTCTTAAAGCTTTTTTTGCTTGCTCTTCATTTTTGAACTTGAACTTTATGGGGGTGTTCCTCTGTAGAAGACTTGAAGTCTTGGGGCATTTATATAGTGGAGGCAAGTTTGTTACTTTAGTTAAAGAAATCTCTCATCGAGAGATCCTTAATTAATTTGGGGATTTTATCCACCATTGGATCTTTGATCCAATAACTTCTGTTTTACAGAAAATATTTTTCTTGCTTTTAACAAGATAGGGAAAATATTTTCCATACAGGGCTTATTCTGTAGCTTCGTGAATTTTAATCACCATTGGATCTTTAATCCAACGGTGCTCTGTTTTACAGAGCGTAATCTTTCTTGTTTAGAAAAATTGGGGAAATATTTTCCTATATAGAGCTTATTCTGTAGCTTGGTGATTTTTTAATCACCATTGGATCTTTAATCCAACGGTACTCTGTTTTACAGAGCGTAATCTTTCTTTTTTAGAAAGATTTGAGGAATATTTCCTCAACAGAATTTAATTCTGTATTTTGATGATTTATCATCTCCTTTGGATTTTTGATCCAACGACAGAGAACTTTTAGTTCTGGCGCTGGCGCCCTCGTGCGGGGAACATAAGGTGCTGCCTCAGAGTTTTTAACTCTCGGCGCTGGCGCCCTCGTGCAAGGCACGTGAGGCTCTGCCTCTTTTCAAATTTTGAACAGAGCCTTGCACTTCTATTATTGGGGGGAAACATATGGTATTTTAGTGTAATATTGGTATTGTATTGAATTATAATGGTAGTTTCATGAAATTTGTAATTCCTTTGATTTAGAAAAACATGGAATATATATATATATATATATATATATAATATTTAAAGTAGTTATTTTGATAATATTCACACACACACACACACACACACACACACATATATATATATATAGTAAAAATAGATTTTATTTATTAAGTAGAAATCTCATTTTTCTTAAAAATTGCATTAAAAATTCCATAGAGATCGGATGCTCCGTGAGGAGGTTTGCATCTCGCTCTACTAGGCCCGAGGATGTGCGATAACCCGCACCATCTCGATCGGGTTCCCCAAAAATGGGTTGTAGAGGCGCATTTGCAAGGAATTAGATAATACACTTTTAAAGAAAACGGTTTTTGAATGTTTATGGTATTTAAATGTAAACTCGTATTTTCCCATAAACTAATGTTCCAAAATTCATCGTGCTATATCAAAAATGTGTGTTGTGATGAGGTAGGTCATTATCTCGTGAGTTTTCTAAAGGTAATATGATCAAAATGGATAAGCAATGTCGTATGTAAACATGATGGTATTTTACCGTAAAACTGAAATAGAAGTTGCAATACTTATTATTTTGAATTGAAACTTGTTATGAATCTTGTTTTATGTTTGTTAAATAATATAAGAATAGATGGTAATTTTTTGTTTAAGAAAAACTTGAGTTTTTAAAGAAAAGAGAATCGGAAGTCGGAATAACTCCGCTTCCGAAGAGTTTTGAAAAGTAGAAGTTTTAGACTAGAGATTGTTTGAATTGAAACTTGTTGTGAATCTTGTTTTATGTTTGTTAAATAATATAAGAATAGATGGTAATTTTTTGTTTAAGAAAAACTTGAGTTTTTAAAGAAAAGAGAATCGGAAGTCGGAATAACTCCGCTTCCGAAGAGTTTTGAAAAGTAGAAGTTTTAGACTAGAGATTGAGAATGGGAGAGAGGACTTATAGGTTGGAATTAGAGAGAAGAGATAGGGGGAGATTTTGGGATCGTCGGGGAGTCATTTCGTCGCCGGATTCTTCTCGAAACTTCACCAGAACTTCGACCTTTGCTAACTCCACTTATATAACTTTGGACTTGAAAATTTTAGAGAGTTTTTCTATGGGATTTCTGAATGAGGAGGGGTGAAATGTAGTGTGGTATTTATAGGGAAAATTAGGGTTTAGGATAATGAATTGAGAATTAAAAATGTGCGTTAAAAATGAATTTAAGAGAGGAATTATCACTCTCTGGATATTTGTAGAGTAAACAAACAATATGAGGGTAGTGGGGTAGGCCAAGAGGTGATAGGGTTAAAAGTTTAAGGCATTACCTACGGATAAGTCCGGCGGTGCCGGTCCCCCATGCACATCTCGCCTGCTAAAATCGATGGGTTGGGGTTGTGATTTCCGTCACGTGTCCTTGTCTGTTGGTATATTATTTCCCACATGTTTTTTTACTTTGTGACTTTTCATTTTACGTGTTTTGCATGTGTAAACTTTTGAACTTCTAAAAGTTTAAAAGAAAATCAACAAAAAATATATATATAGCTGGGGGGATTCGAACACAAGGGCTATGTTACAGCAGTGCAAGACTTTACCAATGAGCTACAAGTGCTTTCTTGCCGTTCAAAAGCAAATCAAATACATATAGCATACACAGGATTGCAAATACTCCATTTGTAAATTAACTTTTAAACAATTTTTGTACACCGAAACAGAGTTGTTACACCCACGTGCTTTGCACGAGAACTCTAGCCAAGTGCTTAGCACTTATAAAAAAGGGGGAGATAAAACCCAAAGTCCAGCACCTATATTTGTGGTGCCTCACGTGTGTCATGTGAGCACCATAAAACTCTAGTGTTTAACACTAGTTCAGTGCCCACGTAAAATTCACGTGGGCACTGTATTCCTCAGTGCTTAGCACTGTTGGAGACTCAATCTTAGCCCAAATTGGCTAAGTTTCTTGAGGTTAGACCTTTTTGATACTAAACAACCGAGCCCATATTGCTCATGTTTTCCCAAGCTGACCTCAGTCTAAAAAATGACTAGTGGTCTCCCATTGATGATATCCCAAATGATATTCATCTTATATCTCCTAAGATAATTTTAGTCTCAAACATGACTAACATTTCTTAGGTCTACAACAACCCATTTTTCCCCTCAAATACGGGATTTGGTTTATGGGTATATCTCTCCATACCTCTAATATATTCCGTAGTAATTCTTCAACGTCTTCACAGAGATGGCGGGTCTCGACAACCAACAACTCTTTGGTATACTTCCAAATTGACATGCACACCTCAAATCAGACCGCACCCCAGATTGTGTGCATTCTATATCACCATTGTTCACTCCGTCACGTAATAAATACACTTGCGCGCAAGATGAACAATGGACCGAAACGTCCTTAAACTAATATTCGCCTCTAAAATGGCGATAATGGACCGAAACGTCCTTAAACTAAAATAATAGAGCCCAATCGCTCTTTTGTTGGATCCTAAATAAAAATGAACCTGAAATCTCGTTATGTGGATCTTAGTCTCAAATTAGACTAATGTATCCTTAACAAAAACAAATCGAGCCCCAAATGCTCACATACATTTAAGTCGATTTTAATCTCAAAATAGATTAACGATCCTTAAATAAAAAACCCTAAATCTAAGATATATGGATTTGGACTAATCTACGCCCTACGGGCGACAACATAAATTTGTCTCCGTATACAATCCACGGGCAACCAAAACAAACAAAAACACACACGACACGAAGTGAAATTCAGGAGCAGGAGAAAGTATTTATCGCGATGCGGTAACGTAATTAACTGCAGGGGCATGCGCCTGCAGGGAAGAGCGTCCCCATAATAAAAAACCTCTCGCAAAACGAGGGGGAATATGACGAAGTCACGCTACAACGGCCGCATCTATCCAAACCTCCGATATATGGTGCCATAAATCAACTTAGCATCTTCGGAGAGGTGGACGGATAAATCCAAATGAAGGTGTTTCTCCAGCACCACTATTAGGTTTTGGTAGCATCACACATGCCATATTAAAAAAAATAGGGTGCTAAAGAAACTATCCTAAGGATTAAACTAGAAAAGCTAGGGTAACACTAAACTTTATCACAATCGACAAGTAGTAAAAGCCTAGGATTTGAGAAAACAACCTTTGTAGCTCCCTACGCTAGACTCCTTGGCCACTTAAGGGTTTAAAGAAGCTCGCTTGAGATCCTCTAGGTCCACGACGATCCACCTGGAGTCCTCTTTGTCCAAGCTAGATGCTTCACTAGATCAAGAGAGGAAGTTGAAGACAACACTCTAAACTGATGGGCAAGAGTAGTGTACAATGGTGATGTGGTTTGTTTTCTCACTTCAAAACCCTAACTTGATCACTCTTTTTCTCACTAAAGAAAACTAGAGAGGAAGAGAGAGGAGGAAGAAGATAATGGCAAATGAAGAGCTCAAGAGATAATGATAAGTATATTTTTTATAAGAATGAGAAAAGAAAATATATATATTTTCTTCTTCTCACTCTTAACCCAAGTAAATAAATATCTAGATATTTATCTTTGGATCAAAAATGACCATGGAAAATAACTCATGGTTAACACAAAGGTTAGTGGGGGGGATGTAATAATCAACCATGATTAATTATCCAATTCCATTTATCTCAAAATTAAATATCAATATATTTACTAGCATGTGAGTCTTATATTGCCACCATTCAATGTATCAACAACCATGATACAAATGAGTATGCATGTATGTGTGCATGTACATCCATATGTGCATCAATGAGAATAAGTGCATACATGCATGCATACAACAAAAGACAAGAAGGGTTTAAAGTGAAAAAGCTAATGGTCAATGATAAATCAACACTTGATTTAGCAAACCGGTCATATCACATACGACCTGACCAACAACAAACCGCCCGATTAATATACGGTATCACATATGCGCATTTAATCGGGTCCCCGCGCATATCTCATATGTGCACCACATCGTTTCGCCTGGACTAGGTAACTCCATTGTGGGACTCTAAGACTCGTCAATACGCCGGCAGTGGGTGATGATCATATCAAGCACCCCCAAGCCGCAAGAGGTCAGCTAAACGTAATGGCCACCCGGGTCTTGAGCGATCAGAAGAAAACAAGCGAACCTGTCACAACTCCCGTCGAGCCAACCGGCAACACTACCGTACAGTCCGGACTCTTCGTCAGATATGCTGCATATCGAGTCTAGAGATGGTAACGTCGAACCTAATAACTCAATAAGTCGTGCCGATGAATGGTCTATAACAGATCGAGAAACTAATGATAACTCTTATCAGTAAATCCCAACAGCCCTGGCCAGGGACTTACTGATATAGCCAATCGTGCACAGCACTGCATCAATCCCTAATACCGGGAGAGACGAAACCCCTCCTATCGCTCATCGTCTTCGTGTGTCTTGGGACTGTACCCAAAAGCCACCTGTTTGCACGACTCAGTAGAGCCGTGGTAGGGTGGTAATCAAAGTACAGTGGGAGAACATATAAGACTCTATGACGATCTCGGGTCTACAGACTAACCTGTACCAGTGTCACCTGAGAACTGCTATCCGATGATAGATATAATACCATATAAGAGTTCTTGGCGAGTCTGTCCAGTGTACCCAGTCACCACTAAGCACCCGCATATGATCTTGATGTCAAACATCAATGGATATGGGATCATCCATTGCCCATCATATGGGTCTAGTATCATACACGCTAGTCTACACTGGTATATCGATGCCCCGTCTCGATATACCTACGACTAGGGACATTTCAGGATATGCTTATAAACTACAGAAGTCCCACTAGTATGATCTCCATCATAATCACAGTAGTCAAGCCAATATCCTCAGGGCTTTATCAACATGTGTAAATGAATAAAAGCATGATCAAGTCAACATGTCAGATAAAGAAGAACCAGATAGCATACAATCATGTCGAGCAAGAATGTATCCTGAATATATATATACATGTATAAATACATCCACTATCATATAATGGCCTCTAGGGCATACATATATCCAACACCAAATAGCATCTGCCCCCAAATTCAGGCAGGACGATCCATCCCGGTTCGTCCCTGTTTTCGGTAGTGAACAGATTCTGGCACGCCCGGTTGGACCTCTTCCTCTTTCTACTCCACACTTCGTGTGTCGTGTTCGCGAAAAAAATCGCGGTTTGCTATGATTGCCTTTGGATTCGAGGTACTAAGATTTAGTGTCTTGTTCCTGTGCAGAAAGAAGAAGTGAACATCAATGGCTTCCAGCTGCACAAACTACAACAACAAATCCCGCTCCGCCCCAACTGGAGGAATGAAATACGGGCCCAATGCGGCCTCCATCTTTTCAATGCCGGTGGGGCAGGTGGCTCAAGCCACCACTGGATTGTTCTTTGGGACCATTCTCCCGTCAGCAAGCTTCAATGCCCCGGTGCCACCACAGGAAGCTCCCAAGAAGTCGGTCTTCGATCGAATTGCAACCACTACGGCCCCTCTTCACGGGTCGTCCAAGTCTGTTAACTCAGTCTTCAGCAGGCTGAGCCGAAGCTCAAGTGGGCCTACAAAGAGGCTTGCGATACAAGAAGGGGTTATCCTAAAATGGATAGTCCTCCCAACTCCTCCGGTAGGTGAAGTCATCAAAAGTGCTTCCCCTACCAGAAAGTTGGCCTTCAAAAGATTGACCATTCACTCTCAAAGGACGTCAGTTTTCGACAGACTGGCACCAGCAGCAGCCCCTCACCAAAGCAGGGGGAATGACAGAGCCGCTTCCACAACTGAGGTAGTCCCATCTGCAAGGTACGCTCGACGTCGCCACTGGTGCCAAGTGAGAAGAGCTAGGGGCAACTCCCCCTTTGGACTCACCCCACCAGCTCCAATAGTGGAAACTGACGCTGTTGTTCCAATCGGGAACAACTTTGATCTGCTTAGTAGGGTGCGTAAGAACTTTCCAACCGCGGTGCTGAAGAAATCTCCCCCACCTGCTGAAAAAAAGACACAGGCAAATCCGGAGCAGCCCCCTCAGCGGCTCTCTTCCCGAATTCATAGGGTCTGGCAGAAAGTCCAAGATTCTGTAATTGACAAAGACTACTCTTGCCGACTGAAGAAAATGAAGGTTCGGCAGGAGAAAGGCTGTCCTTCCGTTATACAGCGAGGGACGTCTTCTACACATCGCCTGTTACAACAGCTCCTTCAACTTCAACCTCCCACAAAAGGACGAGGCTGGAGAAAATCCCACCACCGGCGGCAAATTCCAAAGTTGATGGACCCTAACGCCCCAAGTCTGGGGGATGATCGTGCATAAGGTTTACATGGCTTCCAGAAAAGAGGAAAGCCGTGCTTCTGTGGGTCATCGGCCGTAAACACGGTCATTGAAAAAATCTCAAAAGCAACAACAAAAGCTCCAGGAAATGCTGATCAAAATGTCAGCACTCACCGGACAGAAAGAAAGTCTGGAGTCAGCATCTGAACAGCGTCAAGAGCAGGAAACCGATACAGAGTTCCTGCAAAGGGTGCTTGAAAGGAAGGATAAGGAGGCCGCGGAACAAGCTGCTAACATAAAGCATATGGCGCTTCTGTTCCAGGACATGGTTGGAATGATGATCCAGCCAGAACGTCCAGCTGAAGATCCACCGATAATCGTTGAGGATGACATAGGGGAAACATCGAGCCCTCTTCCGGCTTTATCGACAGCTAAGGAGGAAACGATCTCCAAGGCTGCTTTTGATGACTATATAGCTCAACAAATACGAGCTCATCAAGAGAATGAAGCAGCTGGCCAAATCGTCAGAACTGGGCGACCGTATCCAGGTTGGTATGATCAAATCAAGTACCCGTCGGGATATACGATCTCTAAATTCCATGTGTATAAGGGGACAAGCAACCTGCACCAACACGTCGTGCAGTTCAGAGCTTTATGTGGCAACACCGGAGGTGACGAAAAACTGTTGCTTTGCCAGTTCTTTCGCAGCATGTCGAAGACGGCCTTTGAATGGTACTCGGAGCTTCCAAATGACTCTGTCAAAACAATCACAGAGATGGAACTGCTGTTCACACAGCGGTTCGCCAGCGCAAGTGAGCGCACCCCAATCACGGCACTAATCAATGCCAGGGTGAAGTCAGGAGAAACCTGGGTCCAATACGTGATCCAGTGGCGGAACCTATGGTCGAAGTGCGAACTACACATCGAAGAATCTCCTGCCATGGGTATGTTCATCGGGACACTAGATCCTCAAACGACGGTGTCCCAGTTCATGACGTTCTTCAAGCCGACCACCTTCCAAGCTCTGATTGATAAACTGGCCCAAATGGACCAGATGGGCCATGGGCCTTCCTCCTCAAAAATGGACCCTCGAAATGCCAAGGGTAAAGGGAAAGCGGCCTTTGTCTCCAACACTCAACAGCAGCCAAGTGATCGGAAGACGGTTGCTTGCCAAAAACACATGCATCCGCGCTTATTCCTGGAAGAAAGGCTAGGACGCGCTTACTCGTTTCCCCGTGACAAGACGAGGAGATTGTTCGAGCTGGCAGTACGCAACAAACTTATCACATTGCTGGACCTGCGACGTCCACCGCAACCAGGCGATGTCAACAACCCCAACTACTGCTCTTATCACAGAATGGTGAGGCACCCAATTGAGTATTGCTACATCTTCAAGAACTGGGTTGAGAATCAGTATCAACAACGGAAGTTTGCGCTTTTTGATAACTGGAAGGTGAACCCGCCACAGAAGCACGCTCCTAAAAAGGTGGATACGCCGGGGGCATCATGCTCGCTCATGGAAGAAGCTCCATGGGAAGTCGTCCTTTCAGCTAAAACTAAAAGAATGCTGAAGGATCTCCAGGCATGTCTGGTAATCAGGTGGAAGAGCCTGCTTGAACCGGAAATCACTGAAGGGATGCTGAAACCGCGTCCCGTACCGAAAACTGTCGATAAAGGACAAAATCCTCAAGTCGAACCTTCAAAGTCTTCAAAGAAAAAGAAGAAGACCAAGAAGCCTGTGCAACCTGCCGAGTATGAAGACAAACACACAGACTTACAGAGGTACATTGATGCGCTGGAGGAGTACTACCAGAAGGCGCGGACACCGGTCACCCTCGAAGAGTTCCTCAAGCATATTCTTGAGAACGAAGAGAGCGACGACGATGAGGAAAATGACTCATCAGAAACAGAAGACTATGTAGCAAGTTGCCACATGGTCTCCCATTCTTCGTTAAAGAATGAAGAAGCCCCCTTGGCGTCAAAAAACAACGCAGAGGAACTGGGGGCAGGATCGGTGCCAAAATCCCCAGAACTGTCAGATGACCCAATCGACAGGTTGTTAAATGAAGCCTCTCGAGAAAGAAAAGTTGACCGAGAACGCAAAACAACTATATACGAAAAGGCTAAGAGTCGGCGTCAGGATGAAGAAGCTGCGGTAAGGATGAGTCGTAAAGTACTCCAACCAAGCCAAAGCACACCTGCCACAAACAAGAGCAGGATCAAAGCAGAGAAGCGGTTCGCCAAAACCCTGTCAATGGGAATGAAGCTGCCTCCTCTCGTGGAAAACACTCCCGGGGTCATGTGCCTTGACAGAGCGGATATACATCCAAACTACTGCCTATACCAGGTTACCCACCCCACCGAGAAATGCATTGCCTTCAAGAAGTGGTGGCAAGGATACGTTGCCCATCAACAAAATTTCAAGAGGATGAAATGCGAAGCTCGTCGCCGGTAAAGAAGTTCGATAAGTGCGTGCGAGAAAACAACTGGCAACTGTCGTATGGTTGATACCAGTCGGGAAAGCGAAAAACTCCCAATTCTTACCTTCGGGAGCGATTCTGAGGAAGAAATGACCCTCGGCCCTCTCTTCAAGAACTCCACCTACGAAAAAGAAGAGGAGGAGAAGAACTGCGAGAACATTCAGCTGCGTAACCGCACGCTGCCTGAGAAGAAGTTTGGACCTATAAATAAAGGTTTGAGTAAAAGAGACAAAGGGAAAGAAAAAGTCCCTGGGAAAATCACCCTTGATGATGGAGTCATTAAAGAGCTCACAGCCAAGGATCCACCTGGGAAAAAAAGGTGGATTACAATGTCTCAACACATCTGAGGAAAATGCCTTCACAACTAAGCATACTGGATGCTCTCCTCCTGTCCAAAGAGGTACGGGATTCTCTGATCAAGGCATTGCAAGATCCTGATCAATTCCAAGCTTTCTTAGCTGAAGAAATGATGAAGGACGAACTGGCAGAGGCTCACACAGCTGATTAGCGATGAGGATCTCCTCCTCGGAACATGCGAGTATAACCGCCCGTTATACGTCACTGGGTACTGCCACGATATCAAGATAGGCAAAATCCTTGTCAACAATGGGTCTTCTGTCAACCTCCTTAATGTGAAGGTGCTGAAGGAGATTTGCATGAACGTTCAGCACCTAGCCCGAGATAAAATTACCATCTCCGGTTTCAATTCACAGTCATCATGGACGCTCGGGTCCGTAATACTGACATTATGCTTCGGGCTGCTCATCACTGACATCAAATTTCATGTCATTGACGCCAAGACTTGCTACAACGCTCTGCTCGGCAGGCCTTGGTTACACGAGTACAACGTCATCCCTTCTACACAACACCAGTGTATGATGTATTTCAAAGATGGCCTCGAGTACACCGTTACGGAGGAGCTAAATCCATTCTTCGTAAACGAAATCCGAAAATATGAAGAAGCAAAGTACTTCCTACCAGACTTCAAAGATGCGGAAAGATGTCATAAGCCGGAGGATAAACGGAAGTCTGTTGTCACCATCCCGATCTTTGGGAGTAACACCGAGGAAGATCAGGAAATAGTCTACTCAGGGCAACCCCAATGCAACAGGCATAGACCATCTACTCCTATTTTGGTCTTTGGTAGTGACTCTAAAGATGAGGCCAACGCCGTGTTCTCTACTCGCCCGTCAGCACAAACCGATACTGGAACTGATCAGAGTTTACAGATCACCATGGTTCTTCCATGACATTATAAAGAACTTGATGCCCTTGATACATACAGCGTACAAGAGCTGCAGACTTTCTACGTCCCTCTCAGGAGAAGAGGTGAAAAGGCGACCCTCTTCTATCAATCTACGGAGACCAAAGAAAGAAATCTGGCATGGTGCCGAGCTTGCGCTTGACAGGCTTCAACTAATTCATCTGTCCAGATATTACGCAAAAGGATTGAAAAGGCTATTAAGATGCCAAGGTATATCCTTCAAATAAACCGTTCGACAAGCCCAGTTCTACAACAAGATCCAGGACGTTCCTGGGATTCAGCGAAAGATGCAGAACGGAAAGATGGAAACGATTGGGCTTGGATATGTTTGGTCAAATAAACGGGAGAAATTTCACAACTGTCGCGCCATAAATAATTCCGGTGGAAAAAGGAATGCTTTTCCAGATAGTTGTGGCATTGAAATGAAGCAAAATCCTGCTATAAGAACGTCAAGTCTGTCGTTCGAAGAGCAAGTTGACAAGATAATAAGAGAAACCGGTCAAAAGGTTCGGGATGATCGCAACAGCGAAATGGCTATTTATGAAAAGGCCAGGACGCAACGTCTCAATCAACAGTTTACGGAAAGAGAAGATTACGACGCCCTTCACCCTCAGCCCGCTGTACGTTCTCGCGACAAGAGAAATGCCCGAAGCAGGGGAAAAATCAAAGTGAAGAACGAGAATGACGTTCGGAAACAGTGAAGCAGATCCAAGAAGCCACGCAATCAAGAAAAAGTCAGCTGGAATCCGTCTTTTATGAAGAAGATGGGACGGGAATACTTTTTCCCTCAAGACAAGACAAGGAAAATATTCAACCTTGTCATGAAGCATCAAATGATGACGCTCCCGGAGCCTCGGTATCCCGAACAGATAAATGAGGTCCATCACCCGGATTATTGCTCCTATCATCGAGCAATAGGACATCCTCTTAAAGACTGCTTCACCTTTAAAGACCGGGTCGAAGACCAATATCAACAAGGTAAGTTCGTTTTATCCGACAGCTGGAGGGTGACCCCACCAAAAAAGCATGAGCCAAAGAGAACCTATACTGCGAAGGTAGGACCAGCTCAACAACAAGAATGGAAGCGAACTCGTACTTGCCACATGATAACACTCTCAAAGGAGGGAGGGCACGAGAATATGGATGGCTTCTTCAATTGCTTCACAAATGAGGAGGAAGAGGTGATCTCGGAGTTTCCACCAACACCAAAAGAGCTGGAATATGGGATACACACTACGGCAGATAGCCTAAGGAAAATTGACTTAGGGACGGAAAATGATCCGAGGCCGACATTCGTCAGCGAGCTGCTATCTAAAAAGCAGGTGGCCACTTTAAAAGATGTAATCATGCAGTATAAAGATTGCTTCGCGTGGAACTATTTCGAAATTCCAGGTCTAGATCCAGAAGTAGCAATATATAAACTGGCCATATCGTCGGACATAAAGCCCGTCAAGCAAGCGCCAAGAAGAATGCTGCTCAAACTCGAGATGAGCATCAATGCTGAAGTCAAGAAGCGAATCGACTCCGGCTTCATCCAAGAAGTTCAGTATCCCGACTGGATCGCCAACATTGTTCCAGTAATGAAGAAAAATAGGACGGTTCGTATCTGCGTAGACTTTCGGGACCTCAACAAAGCTTGTCCAAAGGATAACTTCCCAGTACTAGTTACCGAACTGATGATAGATAACACGTCTACCCATGAGGTCTTCTCCTTCATGGATGGATCTTCAGGGTACAATCAAATAAAAATGCATCCTGAAGACCAAAAGCATACCGCCTTCCGGACTCCGTTGGGCATATTCTACTACGAGGTAATGCCTTTGGGTCTGAAGAACGCTGGCGCTACCTACCAGAGGGCTATGATGAAAATCTTTGATGACTTCATTAATAAGGATGTTGAATGCTACATTGACGACCTTGTGGTGAAGAGCAAATCTTATGAGGAGCATTGGGAGAATCTAGATATAGTGTTCCAACGTCTTCGGAAGTATAATCTGAAGATGAATCCTCTAAAATGCGTGTTTAGTGTCTCTTTGGGCAAATTCCTAGGATCCATCATACGACACCGAGGCATTGAAATAGACCCATCGAAGATCAAGGCAATTACGGAAATGCCCACGCCGAGAACTCTCAAACAACTACGGTCTCTCCAAGGAAAGCTCGCGTATATCTGGCGGTTCATAGCCAACCTCTCCGGAAAACGCCGTCCCTGCAGTCATCTAATGAAGAAGGGGACCTCGTTCGTTTGGGAACATAAATGCCAAAATGCATTAGACGAAATTAAGCAATACCTACAGAATCCGCCGGTATTTTTTGGGTTACGGCAGCGCCCCGGCCATCAATCTGTGGCCAAATGCGGAACAAAATTTTTCTAAACTGGCGCTACCATAACCCGATGCCCGGATCTTCCCTAAACCCTATACTAGCAAGCTATATAAAGAGTTAAGAATGGTTATACCGAATGAACCAAGTCCTTCGGGTCTTCAACCATCATCCTAAGCTCCTAGTGGTGACGGATCGAATTTGGTTGCCGATCTTCCTCCATCTACGATGATCCACCCGAAGGAAACGTCACAAGCTTCAGCCTCGCCAAGTGAGGCAACCGACGCTCCAAGGTTGCTAGCAATGGAGAGTGGAGGTGTAGGATTATCTCACTATAAATTTCTCTGATCACAAATGCTCAAAGAGCAACTCAAGAAGATGAAGAGGAGGTGAGGAAAACAATGTCATGAGCAACTCAAGAATGGCTAAGCTTTTTCTAAGTGAGAATGAGCAAGTCAAGAAAATAATCAAAAGCATGGCATCATGGATAAAGGTGGCTGCCTCTCTCAATCATGCACACCAAAATATCTCTTCTCATTTTTACAATAAACAAATCCATCCCCTACCTCTCTACATGCCATACAATGTTCATGCCACCTCACCCCTTCCACCTCATTTCCCAAAATGATTTTCTAAAATGAAAATCAAATAATGAGATAGCCATCTTCTAGAAGCTATTTCGTATAAATACGGAATGCAACCCGGTACACGTATCGAAATACATATACGCATATTCATACAAAAATAAGAATAGCCAAGAGAGAAAATGAATAATGAACAATAATAATAGAATACATATATATATATATATATATACATATATAAATTATTAAATCAAAACCTGATTTAATAATCCGGCTTAATCCTAAGCCGCTAGTATTATCAACCGTCCGATTAAAGTCTGTGCAGCCTGTACACATATTTAATCGGACACCTGTATATACCAACATACGTCATCTACACCATATCGCCTGAGCCGTGAAAACCCTCTGTGTGGGACTCTAAAGACTCGTCAATATGCTGGCAGTGGGTTTAACCACAAGCACATCAGCGACACTAGCTGTACGTAACGACCACCCAGGTATTGAGCGGAAGGACGACCGACGAGCAAACTCATTCGTACCCCTACTGAGCCTGATAGTGAAAATCTCCGTACAGTCCGGTCTGTTCGTCTAAGAGTATCGCATATCGAGTCTAGGGGGGTAGATGAAGTCAGACCCCTAATAATGCGACATTTAGTGTCGGTATGAAACCCATTATCACCTGAGGAACTACTGATCCTAGATCAGTAATTCTCGACTACATTGGCCAAGGTTTTTTGGTGATGGCCACCCATGCATTGCGCGACATCAACCCTCAATACCGGGAGAGACGAATCCCTGACGATCCGCTCACTGCCTCCATGTGGCTCGGGACTATACCCAACTAAAACTTGTTTGCATGACTCCTTTGAGCCTTGGTAGGGGAGTAATCAAAGAACAGTGGGAACTCACACGAGACAAATGACGATCTCAGGTTGACAGACTAACCTGTACGCATGTCACCTGGGAACTGCAATCTGACAATAGGTATAATACCATTTAGCAGGTTCTCGGCGAGTCCGTCCAGTGTACTCATAACCCAATGAGCACCTGTATACTATCTTAGGTGAACAAACTGACACCAATGGCTTATGAGACCGGCCACCGCCCCTTTTTGGGGTCTCGATAAGCATACACTAGTCTACTCTGGAATACTGATACCCAGTCTCGATACTCCAATGACTAGGGACATTTAAGGACGTACTTATAGGCCACCCAGCTCCCACGTATATGATTGCCATCATAATACTGGTAGTCAAGCAAGAATCCTATGGGCTCTATCAACATGTAATAGTGATATGTAATTCCACCTAATGCTGTACATGATGATAAAGATAAACCAGATAGCATACTATCATCTCGAGTAAGACTGTTCTACTGGAATAGGTCCTCGCTCAATCATCACTATCGTGTGTCTGCGATTCAATAATTGACTTGAGGGCACTATAACCAACAATCTCCCACTTGTACTTAAGGCTAATTATTGCAGTGTCGCAGACTCACAGTCCGTGTGATACCGAACACCCAACTTCTCTACTAATTAGTCTCGCAAAGCTCGTTTGCGAAACTATTGCGTTCAAGAAATAGTCTCAGTGAGTGGATCCGCTCCAGTTTTTCTGTCTTTATCTCTCTATATCTCAACTTCGCGGAGAATGACTAACTCCCGAAATGAGCAATACCTGTCTTAGAATTCGTTTGGATATCTGATGGGACCCATTTCACAAATGAACTCCAAATCCAACAAACTTCTTAGACTGTATCATCCACTGAATCTAATCAGTATGCTGCGCCATGCTTGCCTCAGTATCCCCTTGGACCACCCGTCTAACATTCTGTCCCTCAGAAGAGAGAAAACTATAACTCTGACAGTCACTTTGTCTTCCAGGTCACATTGGAAGCCTGAAATGATAACCGTATCCCGAAAGAGGCCGTCGTTACCATATCCCTAGAACATCCACTTATGTTCATAACTGCTTCCCAACGTTTCTCCAGGATTGGATTAATATATATGCTTATTGCAGCTAGTGCAAAAACAATATCTGGTGTTGTACTTGACATCTCATGATTGACTCAATTGCCTAGGCAAGTGATGTGCCAATCTTGCAAATCCCTCTCCCCTTTAGTCTGAAAGACATCCTTTAGAGAGAGAGACTCCATGACCTGCGGGTACGCCACCTCGCCAGGAGACGTCCATTTTAAAATACTTTAGAATAGTGTCAAAGTACCCGAATTGGGACACTTCCCAAATCTCGAGTTATATTAAAATACCTAGCAGATTCAAAATCTGTGAAAAGGGTATTAAACCCCTAAAAAGAAAAATATAATAATAAAAATATATATACTCAAGAACGCCAGAGAATAAATTTCCCAAAAGCCTCCGAGTCTTTCAGAGCTAAGCTCTGTGGTAAGGAATTAAATTCCTTTAATAATGGGATTAAATCCCAGAAACCCTCACGATGGGGAAAAGAAGAAAATGGAATTAAATTCCAGAGACCCTCAAAGATCAGAGGAGAACTCACGATCCTCAAGACCATAGGGTTTACTACAGAAAAGAAAATGTCTTTTTGGATCTCTGATAAATCGTTCCAAGAAAAAGAGCAAAGCTCTGTTGATGGATTTAAAATCCAAGACAAGAAAAAAAGGGTTCCGTTGATAACCTTACCAGAGAAAGAGTTTTTACAGAGTTTAACTCTAGAGTTCTGTAGACAGAGAACTAAGATCTGAAAAAGAGAATTTAATTCTCAAAGAAAATAAGCAAGGAAGGAGATGAAAGAACAGTGGTCATCTCAAAGGCTAAGCCCCCGCATTTATAAGACATGATGGGGAGCGGTTTATCTTCCCGTTCCCCTAGGCAAATCCAACGGTTGTAAGAGTGGACAGCGTTGCACTCACGTGCAAGCCACGTG
Organism: Agapanthus africanus; assembly: GCA_030015575.1. Taxonomy (NCBI): domain Eukaryota; kingdom Viridiplantae; phylum Streptophyta; class Magnoliopsida; order Asparagales; family Amaryllidaceae; genus Agapanthus; species Agapanthus africanus. The sequence goes on from CM057337.1 coordinate 972,050,729, forward strand.
AGAGCAACGCTGGGGGACATTTGTTCCCTTATAAAAAAAGGAGAGAGTAGGAAAGGGGGAAACTCCCAACTATTCGAGTCTCACGTGTTAAACACGTGAGCGCCTATATGCAAAGTATATAGGCGCTGCAATTATACAACAAAGCCTCACGTGTTAAACGCGTGAGCACCTATATGCAAAGCATATAGGCGCTGCAATCAAACAACAGATAGCCTAAACAAAGCCTTACGTGTTAAACATGTTATCGCCTATATGCATAGCATATAGGCGCTGCAATCAAACAACAGATAGGCTAAACAAGCCTTACGTGTTAAACACGTGAGCGCCTATATGCAAAGAATATAGGCGCTGCAATTAAACAACAGATAGGCTAAAAAAGCCGCACGTGCTAACACGTGAGCGCCTATATGCAAAGTATATAGGCACTACAACCAAATGGCTAAGGGGCTGAACTAAGTCCCACATGCTAAACACGTGAGGACCCCTCCTTACGTAGAATTAAATTCTACTTAATGAACCATTGGATCAAGGATCCAACGGTGATTAAACATAGAATTAAATTCTATTGGGAAGAATACGTTTTTTAAACTGAGAGTTAGTGGATCAAAGATCACAAATATTTTCTATATCTTTCTAAACAGAGAAAGATTATACTCTGTTAAACTGAGCACCCTTGGATTAAAAATCCAATGGTAATTAAAATGTCACCGCTTGATAGAATTTTATTCTATATATAGGAGAATATCCCCAATCTTGTTAAAAACAAAAACAATGTCTTCTGTAAAAAATGACAGAAGTCCTTGGATCAAAGATCTAACGGTGCGTAAAATTCCCCAAATCCATTCTGAGACCAATTAAATCAATTGGGATCTCTCAATGAGAGATTTTCTCAGAATTAAACAAACTTCTCTCCACTATATAAAGAACCCGAAACTTCAAGTCTCAAAAAAAAAGAAAGAAAGAAGAGACAGACGCAGAGAGAGAGAACTCCCCAGAAGCTTAAAAAAAGAATATATAGTGAGCTTTTGAGGAACAGAAGAATTTAATACTCAAAGAAAAGACTTTCTTCCTTGAAACACTAGGTAAAAAGAAAACACCTATCTTTTGCCCCTCTAAGGATTTAACCCTTCATATAAGAATTTAGTTCTTTCCTCTGGTTAAGACCTGCAAAAGAAAATCTCTCCACAAGTTGAGAATTTAATTCTCATAGGGGAGATTTTGCTCTGCAAGATTCAAAACTTAGAGTAAAATAACTAAGTTACATAAAAAAAAAAGGAGAAGAAGAACGTGAACATATAGGAATTTAATTCCTCTGAAGAAAACTTAGGGTTTAACCCTATATAAAGAACTTAGTTCTTCAGTAAAAAAAACAGTGATCCAAGATCTCCAAGGCCAAATCGTTGGTGCTTAGCACTTTTTAGAAGCCTCACGTGTTTCCCACGTAAGTGCTTCAAACGAACAGGGAAAATAACCAAAACTTCTTTACGTGTTTCCCACATGAGAACAAGAGGAAACTACAGCACTCAAGCATCAATAATGAAAAAAGGGGACACCCATGAGAACTCTAGCCAAGTGCTTAGCACTTATAAAAAGGAGGGAGGTAAAACCCAAAGTCCAGCGCCCATATTTGGGGCGTCTCACATGTGTCACATGAGCGCCATAAAACTCTAGCGTTTAACAATAGTTTAGTGCCCACGTGAAACGCACGTGAGCACTGTATTCCTCAGTGCTTAGCACTGTTGGAGACTCAATCTTAGCCCAAATTGGCTAATTTTCCTAAGGTTAGACCTCTTTGATACTAAAACAACCGAGCCCATATTGCTCATGTTTTCCCAAGCTGACCTTTGTCTCAAAAATGACTAGTGGTATCCCATTGATGATATCCCAAATGATATTCATCTTATATCTTCTAAGATAATTTTATTCTCAAACATGACTAACATTTCTTAGGTCTACAACAGCCCCTTTTTCCCCTCAAATACAGGATTTGGTTTAAGAGTACATCTCTCCACACTTTTGATATATGTCGTTGTAATTTTTCAACGTCTTCAGAGAGGTAGCGGGTCTCGACAACCAACAACTTTTTAGTGCACTTCCAAATTGACGTGCACACCTCAAATCAGACCGCACCCCAGATTGGGTGCATTCCATATCACCATTGTTCATTCCATCACGTAACAAATACACGTGCACGCAAGATGAACAATGGACCGAAAGGTCCTTAAACTAATATTCTCCTCCAAAATGGCGATAATGGACAGAAACGTCCTTAAACTAAAATAATATAGCCCAAACACTCTTTTGTTGGATCCTAAATAAAAATGATCCTAAAACCTCGTTAAGTGGATCTTAGTTTCAGATTGGACTAATGTATCCTTAACAAAAACAAATCGAGCCCCTAATACTCACATACATTTAAGTCGATCTTAATCTCAAAATAGATTAACGATCCTTAGATAAAAAACCCCAAATCTAAGATATACGGATTTGGACTAATCCATGCCCTACGGGCGACAGCATAAATTAGTCTCCGTATACAATCCACGGGCAACCAAAATAAATAAAAGCACACACGACACGAAGTGAACTTCCGAAGCAGGAGAAAGTGGTTATCGCGATACGGTAACATAATTAACTGCAGGGGCTTGCGCCTGCAGGGAAGAGCGTCCCCATAATCAAAAAACCCTCGCAAAACAAGGTGGAATCTGACGAAGTCACGCTACAACGGCCGCATCCATCCAAACCTCCGATATACGGTGCCATAAATCAACTTGGCATCTTCGGAGAGGTGGACAGATAAATCTAAATAGCATCTGCCCCCAAATTCAGGCAGGATGATCCATCCCGGTTCGACCTTGTTTTCGTCGGTGAACAGCTACGCTTGTGGATATTTCACGCTTCATTCCATGCCACCAGTATTGTTGTTGTAGATCTTTGTACATCTTTGTACCACTAGGGTGTACTGAATAAGGAGAGCTATGAGCTTGTTTCATCAACTCTTCTCGAACAGGACCTTGTGGTACACACAATCTGCTTCCGTATCTCAAAGATCCGTCTTCATGGATGATGAAGTCTGTTCTAAGTCCACTTTCTACTTGTTCTCTGATCTTTTGCAACATGGCATCACTTGCTTGAGCTGTTTTGATCTGGTTGACAATAGTAGACTGAACTTGTAAGTTCATCAACTTTGAAGTATTACCTGGCATAACCACTTCCATCTCCATCTTGTGCAATTCCTGTTGGAGCTTCCACCATGCGGTGAGATTCATTGATAGTGGTTGACGACTAAGTGCATCAGGAACCACGTTCACCTTCCCTGGATGATATTGTAGGTTGATGTCGAAGTCCGCCATGAGTTCTAACCATCTTCTCTGCTGTATATTCAACTCCTTTTGAGTAAACACATACTTCTGACTTTTATGGTCTATGCATATATCTACCCGTTCTCCAAGAAAATAATGGCGCCAAATCTTAAGTGCAAAGATAACGGCTGCCAACTCCAAGTCATGCGTTGGATAGTTGCACTCATGAACTTTCAACTGTCTTGATGCATAAGCTACAACTTTACCGTGCTGGTGTAGAACACATCCTAATCCCTTACCGGATGCATCGCAATACACAACAAAACCTTCAGATTGGTCCGGTATTACGAGAATAGGTGCTGATGTCAACCTTGACTTGAGTTCTACAAAATCTTGTTCATATGCTTCTGAACACACGAATGCTTCATCTTTACGTGTGAGCTTAGTCAGAGGTGTTGCAATCTTCAAAAAGCCTTCTATGAATTTTCGGTAGTATCCCGCTAATCCTAAGAACTTCGAATGTCTTTCACTGTTTTTGGTGTCGGCCATTCGCTTACTGCTAATACTTTAGCTGGATCTACAGAGATTCCTTCGCCTGAAACGATTTGTCCGAGAAATCCGACTTGATCTAGCCAAAATTCTCACTTGCTATTTTGGCATAGAGTTGATGTTGTCACAAAGTCTCCAGGACAATTTCCAAATGTTCAGCGTATTATTTCCGACTCTTTGAATACACCAGGATGTCGTCTATGAACATAACAACAAACCTGTCTAGGTACTCTCGGAAAACCTGGTTCATCAGATTCATAAATATGGCCAGTGCATTGGTCACTCCAAATGGCATCACGAGAAACTCATAATGACCATAGCGGGTCCTGAATACCGTCTTCGGAATATCAGACTCTTTGACCTTCACCTGATGATAACCCGAACGAAGATCTAGCTTTGAGAAAACGCAAGACCCACATAGCTGATCGAACAGATCGTCGATGCGCGGTAATAGATACTTGTTCTTTATCGTGACTTCGTTCGGAGCTCGATATTCTATGCACATTATGTATGAACCTTCCTTCTTCTTCACAAGCAAAACTGGAGATCCCTAACTTGAAGTACTGGGACGAATCCTTCCTTTCTTCAGAAGTTCGTCCAATTGAATACAAATCTCCTTCAATCCTTCTGGACATAACCGGTACGGTGCTTTGATCACCGGTTGTGCACCAGGTACTAAGTCAATACTGAATTCAAGAGCTCGATCGGGAGGCAAACCTGAGATGTCTTCAGGAAATACGTCTTCGAACTCTCGAACTACCTCTGGCTTATCTTCTTCCACCTGTATTGTTGCAATCACTGCCTTCCTTGGTTTAGCCTTGTAGGTGCTAGGTTCCAGGGTTCGGTCTCCACTTTTGAAATAAAACACCGGATGATCTGGTATCTCGAACACTATCCTCCTTTGACTACAGTCGATGGAAGCGTAGAAAGTTCCTAGCCAGTCCATACCCAAGACTATGTTGAAGTTCGGTATGTCCAGCACCTTGAAGTCAGCATAAAATTCTCTGCTGCAGACGACCACTGGACACAGGTCGTATCCCATCGTTGCCTTTAGAACGCCATTCCCTGAACTGACATTCCATCTGGATACGAGTGGTTTAACTGGAATCGCATGAGTTCGGACGAACCGTTGCGACATAAAGCAATGTGATGCTCCAGTATCGAAGAGTGCTAGTGCGGGAAGTGAGGCTATTAAGATTGTACCTAAGTTATGTGGGATATGTTTAGGTATGGAAAAGAATATATGGATGTAAATAAGTATTGAACAGATTTGAAAGATGGGAAGTTACCACTGATGACTTAGCCATTGGCTTCAGCTTCTGCCACAGTCATTGTGAAATCCTGACGCCTAAGTTCGTTTTTCCTTGCTGGGGGAGCATTCCTCTTTTCTTGAGGTAGGTTCCTTTGTGCTTGATGGAACCGACGAGGAGGAGGTGCAGTAGGTCCATGAGGAGGTGGAGCTGGGAGAGAAAGTCAAGGAGTATGTTCCTGGATAGTTGGCTGTTGCGGATAAGTGATGGCTGGTCTGGAGGCTAGATTCGGATTGAGTCTACGAGGACATGTAACAATGTCGTGAGTGGATGAGCCGCAGACTAAGCACAGGCCGTTTGCACGCCTGCAGTCTTTCGCCAGGTGTCCATTCCTCCTGCAGTAGGTGTAAAAGTCTGGACTGGGCCGGTTAAAAGTTACTCTCGGTCTCCTGGGTACAAACGGTGTCCTAGAAGAGGCTCCTCCTACCATCAGAGTACCAGGGCGCTTCACAAAGGCCGATCGAGGTCTGCCTTTCTTCTTCACTATTGCCTCATATCTTCTGGCAACCTTCAGTGTAAGGTCATGGGTTGGGAAATCCCCTGTAGCTAAAGTAGCTTGGATCTCTGGGTCCATCCCTTGCTGAAATCGTCGTGCTCTGATCTCAGCAGTCGGTATGAGATGGGCCGCAAACCTGTTACGGTCTTGTGTTAGCTGTGTAGTATATGATTTTAGAAAATCGAATATTTGAAACATATTATACCTGCTCAGCATGGTGAATTCAGCGTCATACTCATCCACAGATATGGTCCACATCGAACCTTATTGCAGGTGGATGAATTGCTGTTCCATGTCAAAACGGGCAGTCTCGGGAAAATATTTCCTGTCTAACATCTCGCAAAAAATTCTCCATTCGATCGGCTGGATAAGTCAGCTTTCTTCAGCCTTCCACCATACCCTGGCATTGTCAGTTAGTTACAGCTCCATAATGCTTACCCAAGCAATCTCTGGTACCTATGCTGCTGCCAGATTGTTCTCAATCGACCAAGCCATTCTTCAGATTGTAGGGGGCTCTCTTTCCCAGAGAACTGTTAAGGGTGTAGTGCCCGAAATTGTTTCACACTGGGTGCCTCGACTTTTGGACGGTGTAGGAGGATGGCAGTCTGTTGTTGCTGTCCCTCCAAGAGGCTTTTGATTCCTCAAGCAATACCGTCTGCTTGTTGATAGGAGCTGCTACGGTAGGTGTATGTGGTAAAGGTGATGGTAGGATGTTGCCATTCACGTTGGTGTTGGTGTTGTTCTGGGAATCCATAACCTTGAAAGAAAAATAGGGTTGAGATAGATTTAAGGAATTTGAAATGTAAAAAATATTTTTAGTTGCTGATTCATATGATTCTTGTGATATATTGCTTAGGTTTCTATGCAGAACTGATCCTGCTTGGTTATGTAGGTTTCCACGCAGAACTGACATGCACGGGCCACCAACAAAACCTGTCACGCCCCACTTCCCGGTGTACGGGAAAGAGGACGTGATGAGGCCCACGAAGTATTTACTTAGAAGTAAACAAGTTAAATGTAAGTAAGCAATATAAAAGTAAAGCACAAGTATGACAAGTGATGTAATGAAACAACAACTTTTATTTATATTCTTTCTTTACATGCAACTGGAAACGTAAAATACAATAATGGAAAGCGATGCCTAAACAATAGCATATGAACTGAAAGTAAAGCAAGTACAAGTAGGATCTAGAACTCTGGCTCCTCAGCAAATTGCTCCAAATCTTCCTGGCTGGGTTCGATCTCTTGAGAGTTGGGTCCTCCTAACAACATTCCAAAGAAAATAAATAGGAATGTCGTCAGCGAACAATCGCTCGGTAAGTCCCAAAAGTGAGATAGATCAAGTAAAAGCAATAGGTCTGGTAATATATCTGTTTTTGTTATACTAACGTAGTTGTTTGTAGTTTGGTACAGAATGCATCAGTGTATATGAGAGGAGTCCAACTTTCTCCGTGGACTAAGGCATATGAAGTACAAGGCCCCAATAAACCCACGGGACAACGGCACGGATAGTCAGGTTAGGTGTATTATAGTGACCGTCTAATTCCACTTCTAATACATTCTGTACCAATCTTCCCTGTTAAACCCCGTAATGCATATTATATTAATTGTAATGAGTTATAGTATAAGACTTGCCGAAACTGTAACACCCGAGTTCATTTATACCAATTCCAGTTCTCGTATTTCTTTATTTGTGATATTTCTTGATTTAGCGTATCTTGGGTGCGAATGGTATTTTACACTTTATATGCATTCGACCCGACCCGCTTGCTTGAACCTGTTTGACTCTTATTTATAGATTACCTTGACTTGTTGCATGGACATGTGCATCTCATGTTTAGTACATACTGGTATTTTATCTAGTATCGCATCTTTTTGCTTATAACAATTTAAATCACGTAAAATAAATTAAAATTGCATTTCATGGCCTGCATGATACCCCTAACCCTGTGGTAGCGTCTGTGCATCTTGTTTTCGTCCTGTTCAGTGAAACGGACGTGTTTGGATGGCTACGCACATGTACATGCGTCTGTTCTTGGGGGTATGCTTTTTTGTTACATAATCTTTCATTTTAAATTTTGGACCTTGCATAAAATTTTCGTATTTCAAATCCAAAATTTTAGACCCGACCCGGGCGCATTTCTGAAATATTTTGTATCCCGCCAAATTCTAATTATTTTAAATTTCTTTAAATTCGTTTATATTTATATATAACAGCCTAAGATTTTTCTACTGCTAAGGAAAATATTTTAACCACTAAAAATCTTTTCACTTTATTTTTCAGAACCCTTTTTCATAACCCAACTTCTCTTTTCCTTTCCCTGGCCCCACCGCGAGCCAATCGTATCCCTTTCCTTCTTTGCACCGGGCCCCACACGTATTCTCTCTTCTTTCCCTTTCTCCTTCTCTCTCTTCCTCCGCAGATCTCTCCCTTCTCTCTCTTCCTCTTTCTTCCTCTCTCTCTTCCGCTTTCTCTCTCACCCCCACTAAAAGAAAATTTTACCTCTCCTCATCCCCATCTTCCTTCTCTCTCTCTCCCCAACACCTCGCCTGCACCCACTAACCCTGCACACACCCATCGCCTCCTCACCATCGTCTCCTCACTCCGACGACCTCCCTCACCATTTTTCTCATATCCTCCGCTCATCCTCTCCACCTTCTTCTTCTTCTTCTTTCTCCTTCTCGAGCCTCTCTCCTCTTTTTCGAGCATCTACTGCAACGCCCACAAACCCACCAAACCCATCTCCTCATCATCGGCGATCCTTCGACCTCGCCCTCACCACCATTCTCCTCTCACCTCTACCTTCATCATCTTCTCCTCATCTCCTCTTCCCCCTCACCAAAACCTGCATACTCGAGCCTAAACAGCTCAAACCCTAACCTAACCCTAAACCCGTCGTAACCCCTGCACCCTTGTCGGCAACTCACCTCCGGTGACCCCGACATCGCCATCATCTCGTTTCCCCGTTACCAGTGCGCAACCCTTTTCTTCTCTTTCCTCTTCTTCCTCTTCCTTTCTTCTCTTTCTTTCTTTTATTGCTTTTCTTTCTTTTAAAATGGTTACTGTTCTTTTAGTTTGCCGGAATCCGGTCGTGCCGACGATGACCCCAACGACCTAGTGAGCATCTCTGACCCGTGTGATCCCCTTGTGCATTGTTTGGACTCGTTCCGTATACCGTGCGCGCGTCGCGACTTTTCCCGCCGACGCGTGAGGTTCCGTATACCCGCTTCGTAATCTGTCGAGGTAAGTAAAACTTGCTACATGCTATCTATATGATTTTATAACTATTTATTTGCATATTAAACCTATAGATCGAATCTAAAGTCACGTATTCCAATTTAACAGTTTGATGTTCCGTTTATATCTTTTAGATTCAGAACTTGAAACATACCCGTTGCAAATTTAGTTTACCATACATAGGACCCCCATCCATATTTAAATCACATAATAATTATCTACATAGCCCACAATACCTTTTAATAGTTTCTACCCTATCGGACATCCGTTTGCATCCACCTAATCTTTTTTTTCTATATAATTGCATCACTAGGTCATTTAATATATGTTAATGTGATTTTAATATTCCATATTCATTTAAGTGTATGATACTTAATATTGGAACCATAACCCTAACTCTAATCGATAACCGTACATCCATATAGTTTAATCTGTACCTATTTGCATATCATATTACATGTTCCAGTTTATTGTTTTATTAGTACCCATGCTTGTTTTGTATACCCATGCTTATGCTAGTTTGATTATGAGCATCCACATGACATTTTGTGCACCCTGACATGACTTGTTACACCTACTACTTGACACGACATGGTACCGTGCAACTCTTGACATGACAAGATATCTATATACTACCTGACTTGACCTGATGTACTATGGCTTTACCTGTTACCTGATCTTGTGACTAATGCCAACAAACTTTACCTGTTGTCCCTACGGACATTTTCCATTGTCTATCCAAAAAAACCTGTACCTGCCTGATCCTATGTTGGCATTAGCACCAGATTATTTAATACATGACTTGAACACATATAACTTGGGGGTATGGGAAAATCAATGATGAAACCTGACATGTAATTCGACAGTTTGCTACATTTACTGATCAGTTTTAGAGACTAGGCCAGCCTTGGGATGATGCCGCTGACATCATCCATCGTTACCCACTACCTTTTAGAGGCTAGGCCAGCCTTGGAATGATGCTGTTGACATCATTCATCGTTACCCCTTTTCCTTTTAGTGCCTAGCGGCATGTCTCGGTTTCAGCCCGAGAATCTTCACCGTGATCTTGGGCACGCACGGGATACTATTGAGTTACATCGATGATTCATCGAATTGATTTCAAAGACTTGAGAGTAGTTAACCCAATAGACCAGTTTAGATTACTCACTGCACACTACCTTTCATTGCCCTGATTTATATTGTTGTTACACCTGCTTTACCATTTATGATCATACCTGCATATCTTGCTACCCTGTTTATATATTATTGCTTGATGTTATGACGCACTGACGTCTGGGTTTTGCATGGCCCAGATTCCTTACCTTTGTTGAACACTGATCAGGAGTATTGCCGCTGTTAGACCGAGCGGTGAGGATCCTGTTGGTATGCAGTTTTACTTTCCAGGTGTTTTATTTATTGGATCTTTTGCTTCCGCATATTATCATTTCTTAACTCATTTATTCTGGCTCATGGATATGTACTAGATAGTTTAGTTTACTTTCCTGTTCTTGATATCTCCACAACCGTAATGTGACTGTGGAGGGATTTTTCCTATCCACAGGTAGCATGGTTGGCTATGTCACGTGCCTATCTTAGCGTACTATGGGAAGCGGGGCGTGACATGGTTTGTTTGGTATCAGAGCCATAGGATTTAGGTTAATCGAGTTTGATTCTTTTGTAGTTGGGTATTGGACCCAATACACGAATCAGAATACTCGTGATTAGGAGCATGTCCTTCCACCTTGTAATCGTGATTCTTGAATCATATCTTTCTCTTGATCCTTGTCTTGACGATATGCAATCGATTTTGCATCTCGGCTTGAAACCTTTTGGTTCACTATTGTTTCTCCATGTTCCTTGATTCCGATACTAGGATTTGGGCGACTTGAGTGGAGTTATGTAATTGTACCCATGAACTGCAGCATGGTTTCAATGCGGTACTCTATTTAAGTAACTTGGATGTCCTGGTCTTGATTCACTTCCTTATTCCATGATCGTTATATTACCTTGCTTCTCTCGGTTTCATTGATTACCAGTTCTTGTTTTTATCGCCAGCTTGAATCATGTTTACCGTGCTTAATCCTCTTCAGTATCTTGACTTCGGATGAAGTCATCTCGGTATCTTACTTGTTCATGTTTTCCCCTCATTAGAATTATTCAATTCTGGTGCATCTCTTTATTTGTTGTTGTCTTGGGAATGAATTTTCGCGGCACTTTCCACGCTCATATTGATTGTAAGGAAAGGAAAGTGATTCTCTAGATTCCCGGACATCCGGAGTTTGTTTGCTGGAAGAAGCAGTTCTGTCGGGCCAGTCGAATTTAGGGCTAGGCCGACAAACAATGTTCTTTCATCGGTGGAGGTTGATAAGAAAGAAGCGCCGGCTATAATTCGAGAGTTCATGGACGTGTTCGAGGACATCTCAGGTTTACCACAAAACGAGATGTGGAGTTTGCGATTAATCGTGTTCCTGGTGCAGCACCAATCTCAAAGGCGTATTATCCAATGGCACCAGTGGAGTTGGAAGAAGTCAAGAAGCAGGTTGCTGAATTACTTGAGAAGGGTTGGATTCACAGCAGTAACTCACCTTGGGAAGCTCCGGTTCTTCTAGTAAAGAAGATGATGTCACAAGGAGGATGTGCATCGATTATCGAGAATTAAGCCGGGTGACTATTAAGAACAAGTACCCGATCCCTCGCCTTGGCAAAGTATTTGAGAAGCATAGTGGCGCGAGGGTATTCTCGAAGCTGGATTTGCGATCCGGATATCATCAGGTCCGAGTTAAAACAGAAGATATTTTGCAAGACTGCGTTCCGAACTCGGTATGGACATTTCGAGTATTTAGTGATGCCCTTCGGAGTAACGAATGCACCGGCGATATTTATGGACCTGATGAACCGAATCTTTTCACCATTCTTGGACCAGTTTATAGTGGTGTTCGTTGATGATATTCTGGTCTACTCAAAGGAGTATTGAAGAGTATGCAAAGCATTGAAGATCACACTGCAGACATTGAGGCAAGAAAGATTGTATGCAAAGATGAGCAAGTGCGAGTTTTGGCTGGAAGAAGTAAAGTTTGGGGCATGTCGTGTCCGGAGATGGAATCGTTGTTGACCCCGAAAGGATTGCAGCAGTTCGAGATTGGCCGATTCCGAAGAATGTCGCGGAGATAAGAAGTTTTCTTGGACTAGCCAGGTATTACAGAAGGTTCATGAAGAACTTTGCTCGTTTGGCAGAGCCTCTGACTAAGCTTACACGCAAGGAAGTACCATTTGTGTGGACAAATTAGTGTGCGTCAGTTTTTGAGGCGTTTAAGCAAAGGTTGATAACCGCTGTTATTTTAACCGTGCCAGACAGTTCCGGAGGATTGGTGATTCACAGCAACGCATCTGAGAAAGGATTGGGATGTGTTTTGATGCGGCATGGGAAGGTTGTAGCTTACGCGTCGAGACAGTTGAAGATCCATGAGAAGAATTACCCAACTCATGACTTGGAGCTTGCGGCTGTGATATTCGTTTTGAAGATTTGGAGACACTACCTATTGGGTGAAAGAGTCGAAGTATTCACCGACCACAAAAGCCTAAAGTACGTGTTCACTCAGAAGGAGCTAAATATGAGACAACGAAGATGGTTGAAGCTGATGGCTGACTACGATCTTGGTCTCAAGAACCATCCAGGGGAAAAGTTAATGTAGTGCCGGATGCGCTTAGTCGGTTACCAGCAATTCGGATGTTGACTACACAGAAGGAGCTTATCGAAGATTTTCGTAGATTCGAGTTGGAGATCGTGTTACCGCATTCTTCAAGACAGTTGATGCAGCTGCAAGTACAGTCGTCGTTCAACGAGAATATTAAAGCAGCGAAATTGCAGGACCCAAGATTGCAGAAGTTTCGAGAACAGGTTGAAGCTGGACTTCGAACGGACTTATTGGTTCATGAAGATGGTTCGTTGCGATATGGTAGTCGTTTGTGTGTGCCAAAGGGAGACATCCGCGAAGAAGTTATGAAGGAGGCACATAGTTCAGCATATTCCGTACATCCAGGAGGCACGAAGATGTACCGAGATATACGACAGCAATTCTGGTGGGAAGGCATGAAACGGGAGATTGCCCACTTTGTAGAAAAATGCTTGGTGTGTCAGCAAGTTAAGGCTGAACATCAAAGGGTTGCTGGTTTATTGCAACCACTTCCGATTCCTCAGTGGAAGTGGGAACATATAACCATGGATTTCGTGACAGCTCTACCGCGGAGTCCAAAAGGCAACAATGTAGTTTGGGTGATTGTAGATCGTTTGACCAAGACAGCTCATTTCATTCCTTTTCGGGTTGGTCAATCAACAGAAACTTTGGCAGAATGGTACATGCAGGAGATTGTAAGATTGCATGGAGTACCGGTGAGCATCGTGTCCGACCGTGACACTCGTTTCTTATCACACTTTTGGAGGAGCTTACAGGAAAGTTTGGGGACTCGATTAAAGTTTAGCACAGCTTATCATCCTCAGACAGATGGCCAGTCGGAGAGAATGATCCAAACTCTTGAAGATATGTTGAGAGCTTGCATGTTGGACTTCAAGGGTTCATGGGAGGACCATCTACATTTGGTGGAGTTTTCTTACAACAACAGTTTTCAGGCGACTATACAGATGGCTCCATTCGAAGCTTTATATGGTCTCAAGTGTCGTTCACCTGTTTGTTGGGACGATGTCAGTGAACGAAGATTGTTGGGACCAGATTTGGTTGTACAGACAGTTGAGAAGGTTAATACTATTTGGAATCATATTAAAGCAGCACGAGACCGAAAAAGAGTTGGGCAGATACGTTGAGAAGACTTCTAAAGTTCGCCGTTGGTGATTTGGTATTCTTGAAGGTATCACCGACTAGAGGGGTGATTCGTTTCGGAAGTAGAAGAAAGTTTAGTCCTCGATTCGTTGGACCTTTCGAGATTTTGGGAGCATGTTGGAGAAGTGGCGTATCGTTTGGCATTACCGCAATCTTTGGCGAGTGTTCATGACGTGTCTTATGTATCTCAACTCCGTAAGTATGTTCGAGATGAAGCATACGTGCTGGATCATTCAGAGCTGACTGTACGAGAAGATTTAGCCTGTGAGGAACGACTGATGTCGATTGTGGATTGAAAGGAATAGGTTCTTAAGAACAAAGTTATCCCTCTTGTACTTATTTCTTAGGGTAATCGCTCACATGGAGAGTCAACTTGGGAACGAGAAGATGAGATCAGACAGAAGTTTCCACAGCTATTCCTGTAGTTTCTTGATTGTTTATCCTTTCTTGTTCTTAGAATTTCGAGGAAGAAATTCTTTTTGTAGTTGGGTATAATGTAATACCCGAGTTCATTTATACCAATTCCAGTTCTCGTATTTCTTTATTTGTGATATTTCTTGATTTAGCGTATCTTGGGTGCGAATGGTATTTTACACTTTATATTGCATTCGACCCGACCCGCTTGCTTGAACCTGTTTGACTCTTATTTATAGATTACCTTGACTTGTTGCATGGACATGTGCATCTCATGTTTAGTACATACTGATATTTTATCTAGTATCGCATCTTTTTGCATATAACAATTTAAATCACGTAAAATAAATTAAAATTGCATTTCATGGCCTGCATGATACCTCTAACCCTGTGGTAGCGTCCGTGCATCTTGTTTTCGTCCCGTTCAGTGAAACGGACGTGTTTGGATGGCTACGCGCATGTATGTGCGTCCGTTCTTGGGGGTATGCTTTTTCGTTACATAATCTTTCATTTTAAATTTTGGACCTTGCATAAAATTTTCGTATTTCAAATCCAAAATTTTAGACCCGACCCGGGCGCATTTCTGAAATATTTTGTATCCCGCCAAATTCTAATTATTTTAAATTTCTTTAAATTCGTTTATATTTATATATAACAGCCTAAGATTTTTCTACTGCTAAAGAAAATATTTTAACCACTAAAAATCTTCACTTTATTTTTCAGAACCCTTTTTCATAACCCAGCTTCTCTTTTCCTTTCCCTGGCCCCACCGTAAGCCAATCGTATCCCTTTCCTTCTTTGTACCGGGCCCCACACGTATTCCTCTCTTCTTTTCCTTTCTCCTTCTCTCTCTTCCTCCGCAGATCTCTCTCTTCTCTCTCTTCCTCTTTCTTCCTCTCTCTCTTCCGCTTTCTCTCTCACCCCCACTAAAAGACAATTTCACCTCTCCTCGTCCACATCTTCCTTCTCTCTCTCTCCCCAACACCTCGTCTGCACCAACTAACCCTGCACACACCCATCGCCTCCTCACTGTCGTCTCCTCACGCCGACGACCTCCCTCACCATTTTTCTCATATCCTCCGCTCATCCTCTCCACCTTCTTCTTCTTCTTTCTCCTTCTCGAGCCTCTTTCCTCTTTCTCGAGCATCTACTGCAACGCCCACAAACCCACCAAACCCATTTCCTCGTCATCGGCGATCCTTCGACCTCGCCATCACCACCATTCTCTACTCACCTCCACCTTCATCATCTTCTCCTCATCTCCTCTTCCCACTCACCAAAACCTGCACACTCGAGTCTAAACAGCTCAAACCCTAACCTAACCCTAAACCCACAGTAACCCCTGCACCCTTGTCGGCAACTCACCTTCGGTGACCCCGACATCGCTATCATCTCGTCTCTACGTTACCAGTAAGCAACCCTCTTCATCTTTTTCCTCTTCTTCCTCTTCCTTTCTTCTCTTTCTTTCTTTTATTGCTTTTCTTTCTTTTAAAATGGTTACTGTTCTTTTAGTTTGCCGGAATCCAGTCGTGCCGACGACGACCTAGCGAGCATCTCTGACCCGTGTGATCCCCTTGTGCGTTGTTTGGACTCGTTCCGTGTACTGTGCGCGCGTCGCGACTTTTCCCGCCGACGCGTGAGGTTCCGTATACCCTCTTCGTGATCTATCGAGGCAAATAAAATTTGCTACATGCTATCTATATGATTTTATAACTATTTATTTGCATATTAAACCTATAGATCGAATCTAAAGTCACGTGTTCCAATTTAACAGTTTGATGTTCCGTTTATATCTTTTAGATTCAGAACTTAAAACATACCCGTTGCAAATTTAGTTTACCATACATAGGACCCCCATCCATATTTAAATCACATAATAATTATCTGCATAGCCCACAGTACCTTTTAATAGTTTCTACCCTATCGGACATCCGTTTGCATCCATTTAACCTTTTTTTTATATATAATTGCATCACTAGGTCATTTAATACATGTTAATGTGATTTTAATATTCTATATTCATTTAAGTGTATGATACTTAATATTGGAACCATAACCCTAACTCTAATCGATAACCGTACATCCATATAGTTTAATCTGTACCTATTTGCATATCATATTACATGTTCCAGTTTATTGTTTTATTAGTACCCATGCTTGTTTTGTATACCCATGCTTATGCTAGTTTGATTATGAGCATCCACATGACATTTTGTGCACCCTGACATGACTTGTTACACCTACTACTTGACACGACATGGTACCGTGCAACTCTTGACATGCAAGATATCTATATACTACCTGACTTGACCTGATGTACCATGGCTTTACCTGTTACCTGATCTTGTGACTAATGCCAACAAACTTTACCTGTTGTCCCTACGGACATTTTCTGTTGTCTATCCAGACAAACCTGTACTTGCCTGATCCTGTGTTGGCATTAGCTCCAGATTATTTAATACATGACTTGAACACATATAACTTGGGGGTATAGGGAAATCAATGATGAAGCCTGACTTGTAACTCGACAGTTTGCTACCTTTACTGATCAGTTTTAGAGGCTAGGCCAGCCTTGGGATGATGCCGCTGACATCATCCATCGTTACCCACTACCTTTTAGAGGCTAGGCCAGCCTTAGAATGATGCTGTTGATATCATTCATCGTTACCCCTTTTCCTTTTAGTGCCTAGCAGCATGTCTCGGTTTCAGCCCGAGAATCTTCACCGTGATCCCGGGCACGCACGGGATACTATTGAGTTACATCGATGATTCATCGAATTGATTTCAAAGACTTGAGAGTAGTTAACCCAATATACCAGTTTAGATTACTCACTGCACACTACCTTTCATTGCCCTAATTTATATTGTTGTTACACCTGCTTTACCATTTATGATCATACCTGCAAGTCTTGCTACCCTTTTTATATATTATTGCTTGATGTTATGACGCGCTGACGTCTGGATTTTGCATGGCCCAGATTCCTTACCTTTGTTGTAGACTGATCAGGAGTATTACCGCTGTTAGACCGAGCGGTGAGGATCCTGTAGGTATGCAGTTTTACTTTCCAGGTGTTTTATTTATTGGATCTTTTGCTTCCGCGTATTATCATTTCTTGACTCATTTATTCTGGCTCATGGACATGTACTAGATAGTTTAGTTTACTTTCCTGTTCTTGATATCTCCACAACCGTAATGTGACTGTGGAGGGATTTTTCCTATCTACATATAGCATGGTTGGCTATGTTACGTGCCTATCTTAGCATACTCTGGGAAGCGGGGCATGACAGAAACCATGGTATAAGTTGTTCATGTAAACAGTTTGGATGTAAATGGATAGTCATGTAGTCAAGTTCAAGATATATCCATGAATCGGTCAAGTCAAGTCATGTTGCATGTTCGTATTGTTCGGTATTCATGTTCAAGTGTTCATGTTTGATACATTGGATTCATGTTGAATTAGATATATGGTTGGATTTATGTTTGGATTGTATTCAGATTAGACTGATACTCAGATTGAGTCAGACACTTAAACTGATTTAAGTCATGAATTAGGTTTAGGAGTTATCGGTAATTGCTGCACATGGACGGTAAGATTTGTGAATTTTTCCAAGCCAATTACCATTGATAACCCCGTTTTAGTTTTCTACCTTAAATAGGCAAGCACCCACTTTCTCCGGCTCCCTGAGGCTCAAGATAATGGTCTCGCTTAAACCTATATTTACTAGGGTCCTTATTGTAATTTAATATAACTTGAGGGGGTTTTATGAAAAATATTTTTAGTATACTTTCAAAATAAATATCAGGTATTTATTTATGTTATTTAGAATTCTCATGGATATTAATTTTATAGAATGAGGTATATTAGTGAATATATATATAGTTTGAATAATTCAAGGTATTTTAGTGTAAACTTGACTTGAATGGATTCTTGATGGTATTTTCATGAAACTTATAATTCTTTTCTTTTGTTTAGAAAAAAACATAGAATTTATTATATATTTAAAATAGATGGTTTGATAATATTTATATATAATTATTAAAAATAAAATTTAATTATTAAATAGAAAATCACGTTTTTCTTAAAAATTGTATAAAAATTCCATCGAGATCGTATGCTCTGTAAGGAGGTCTGCATCTCGCTCTACAGTCATAAGGAATGTAATCACACAATTTAAAGAAATACGTTTTTTAATAGTTTATGGAATGTAATCACACAATTTAAAGAAATACGTTTTTTAATAGTTTATGGTATTTTGATGTAAAAGTCGTATTTACCACAAAATTGTTATTCAAGGGGATCGTGTTATGTCAAGATGCATGTTTGTGAGAGGCATGTCATTACCTCGTGAGATTTTCTAAAGGTATGCTAAGGTAAATATTTAAAATATGTCATTGGTAAAGTTTGTGGTATTTAAACGAAAAATGCAAATAAAAGTTATATAACATGATATTTTAAGATGAAACTTGTTCTCAAGGTTTGTACATGATTACTAAGAAAGATATCATGATATGGATGTTTGGTTATTAAGAAAGATGGTATTTATAACGAGTTTAGAAACGGATGTCGGAATAACTTCACTTCCGACGAGTTTTGAAAAGAGAACTTTTTAAATTAGGTAAAGAGGAGAAAAGAGGGGACTTATTAGTTAGAACAAGAGAGAGGAGGTAGAGGAAGAGGTAGGTGGCTTCATGGAGTCGGGGGGTGATTGATGCGATTTAGCGTGCTTGCGCTTTCTAAAAGATAGATCAAAAATATTTGTAACCGCAATCAAGAACAGCGTCGTTTTGCAGCTAGCCTGTGATTACGGGTCGGTCCACAGGGATGTTGTGAATTTCCTAATCGCGCTAACGAGTTAATTCCGAAGGGTGTTCGGATTGATTATTAAATCTAAAAATTGAAGTTGTATGATACTAGGATTAGAAACTTGCTAGGATTAGGTTTAGGGAAAATTTGGTAAACAAAGATCTACATCTCTTTCCATTGCCTTTAATTAAAGATATCATATTAGTGTTATGGTAAATCTTAACAAAGGGGATTAGGATGATTGGGAAGATTGATTCTTCCTCTAGATCCTTGTCCTTCCTTTCTTAATCTTTACCCTAACCTCCATGGAAAACCTTAAAATCCGGGCCTTTAGACTACGGAATCACCGTTACCTCGAGGGTAGAGTGCCGTAGGGAGCGGAATAAGAAGGTATGCATGGAGTTCTAATTTTCATAAAAGATTGGCAAAGAAAAGAGATGAGAGATCTTCGTCTCTCAAATCCTTCCCCATTCCTAACCCTAACAACCGAGAAAACTACTCACTCATTAGGGAATTTAAAAACATCTATCTAGGGCAGAGAATAAAAATTACCTAGGGCAAGAATTGAAATCTAAACTAGAGCAAGGAATTAAATCTACTTACAGATGCATCTCTCCAATCATCAACACAGGGTTGTCAGATCTGAATTCATGAATTGAAAAGAAACACCGATGCTCTCCAAAAGAATTCTAAAATTTATTATTAAAAGGGGGCATAGGGAGGCATAAGAAATTACAATGAGTAGAGTTCCTATTTATAGAGAATAGGAAACCCTAAGTTACAATTGATTTGCATGTCTACATTTACCAAAATATCTTTAGGAAGACCTAGTCAAAGTAGACTTCAAACTTTGGTAAAATTTTATGTCTCTGTCTCTTTAAAGAAAGTATTGGGCCTTGGATCTTTGGGCTCCCTTCTTATTTGGTTCTTTATTAAAATAGCTTCTATGTTTCTTCCATATCTCCAGTGAATAATTGCGGTGGACTTTTAACCGTTCGTTTTGTAATCTTGGACCTTGCATTGCCTTGTACTTTGTGAATTTTATCTTTGATGTAAGCTTGATCAAGAGTCTTCTATTTGTTGGTCAAAGTCTACTTTTTCATCGTGTTTACATCGTTTTCACTGTTTTAGATCCACGAACCTGTAACCTGTAACATGTAGCAGACATGCGTCAAAAGCACCTGTTTATTTATAAAAAGAATAAGAATGGGGAATATAATAATGCAATATTATCGTATGAACAAATACCCCCAAACTTATCTTTGCTCGTCCTCGAGCAAACTTATTTTTATTCACTAAAATCCTAACCGTACTTTCGCAGGGAAACGCGATTGCACTGAGCGCGTGCAACAAGCCGTTAAACCTCTAGGTGTCCCTAGTAGGAGGAGTGTTGTCTCCTGAGAGTTTTCAGCGGATTACACCCACAAAATCCTATCAACTTGGCCCATTGACTTTTGTTCTCCAATTAGGTTTTCTAACAAGGAATTCTATTATCTTTTGACGTGTAAACTATCCACCCATATTCTTCACACTTCCTCATTATTTAACTTAAGATTATATATGTTATGTAGACCTACTTAGCTTTCGGCATCTCTTAAGTTTTCCTTCTAGGGTTCCATCTCCACTTAGGAATTTCTATCAACCCTACTAAAGATACAAGTTCTATTCTTCATTCCTTTCTCTTATCTAAATTCCAATCACATACCCCTACGTGTGTGTATGATCACCCCTACACTTGGAAATTCAAATCAAGCAATCATACTCTCGTCCGTTGTCCAAAGCGCTAATTAGTTGGTGAATTTAATTGAATTTTGCTCACACATCCTTCATGCGACTGTTAATACTTCTTGAGGTACCAACAACCGATTACAAGATGCGTTTGCACTTTAAAGCGTACTTCCTAGTCTTGCAACACCCAAGGCTTTAGCAGTGACTCCCAAACCAGTTGGTCTAAGGCACTAGGTGATAAGGCACCCTTGCTAAATATTTTTCTATTTTTTACAGCCTTAAGTAATCACAAAAACCAGTGTCCATTTTTTTCTTTATTCACTTTTTTTTTCCTTTTATTTTCATTGTACTAAGGACTTTAGACAAGAGCATTTCAAGGTCTCTTCTACTATTCCAAGTTTCAAGGTGGGTGATTGTGCAAATTGTAGGGTATACATTTTCAGAATCTTGACTTAAGCTAGGAACTATTTTTCAAACTTATACTCTAATAAGAACATCAATACTCTTCCCTTGTTTCGACTTAGCCCAAGAAGTGAACCCAAAATTTGCCTATTTCTAAATAAACTACAAAGGCATATACTTTCTACCGTTAAACTTTAAGGACGGTTATCTTTAGGGCTTTTAATTCACTAAGTCTAAGATCTAGTTGTTTCTAGCCAGTTAACCTATTTGTCAAACTCAAGTCAATTAGCCAAAATTGAATACATTAATTTTTATAATTTTTGAAATTTTTCAAATTTTTATGGGTTTTCAAATAAGTATGCAAATGCAAAAAAAAAAAAATATGTACAAATGAGTGCGAAGGAAGAAGACGTACCGAGCATACCCCCAAACTTGAACTTGACAGTGTCCTCACTGTCATGCTAAACCAAGAGGGTCAAAATGCCGGTACTCCCCTGTTTATTTATTTATAATAATTTTTTTTTTATATTTTTAATGTTTTGAATTTTTTTTTATTATTTTTTTTTATAGAAAAGAAAACCAAAAAATATATACATATATACAAAGATTCCCCCAAACTTAAGCTTGGCCTTGCACAAGCCAAAAGTTAGCACCAACCATTCAAAAATCTTATCGTGGAAATGGTATAGTTGGTGCAAGAAAATGAGAAGCACGCGAGACCGTGTGGAAAGAAGAATGGTAGAATATGGTCTCGGTGGGGGAGAAGAATGGCGAAAAGAAGAAAGAAGTGGAGTACGATCTTGAGGGTGTAAATTGAGTGAATAAATTAGCGCAATATGTGATGACCGATATGTTATAAGCGATTGCGCTAACCGATCTACTCGTCGAGAAATGGGATCAAATCCCTCAAGATTCGCAAGAGAACATGGGTACGCCGAACTTGGTATAGGAGATGAAAGCGTAACGGCCACTTGCACGGTCGGAACAATAGGAAGGACGAAAGGGAGTGAATTAGGGATAGTCTCATTCTCACCGTAGTAAACTGTGTCGAACTGGAAAGATTCCATCAATGGTTCGAAACGGCTGTAAGTAACCGAGTCTGATGGATTAACTAACTCATCTGAAAATGCAAAAGACTCAAACTCGGGCGGTGAAACTTCAACATCGTCCGAAAAGGTGAAACACTCGTAGGTGTTATCGTCTGTGAGAATTGTGTCAGATTCAAAGGAAAAGGTTTCAAGCTCACAGTCTTCAAGCGGGGTCGGAACGATGGGAAGGAGGGAGGGTGATATAACAATCAAAGGTCCAGGAGGATGAATTGGAAAATCAGACACATCAAACAAAAATGATTCAACCTCAATATTATCCTCAAGACTCTCCTCAATACTATCCTCAATATTCAACTCATCCATGCCATTATCATCAAAATCTAGACGCATATGAGATTCGGGATAAACATTTAATGACTCAGGATGATGATTTGAACATAAAATTTCAAGCAAATCGACAGGTTCATCATCCGAAATATTCCCGGCGTCTATATCCTCAATCAAGTGAAAGTCAATTTCTTTAGACACCTCCTCAAAAGCATGGATGCTTATCAATTTAGGTTCTAGAGTGGAGGTGTAAAGATCGAAAGGATTAGGTGCGGTTTCACTCGAAAGGGGTTCTTCACAATCTGGCAAATCAAGCACTACAAAATCACACAACTCATCATTTTGGACACATGTTTGAAAATTGGAGTTGTTGGATTCAATAGGGTATGGGTAGGTTTGATTTGGAAATCCTCTCACATTCTCTCTCTGTCCAACCGCCTCCTCATACATTGGAAAATTTGGAGCTAGTTGGAAACTAGCTACCGGTTCAGCAGGTTGCATAAGGGTGGCCACGGACGCTTCCACATTCCTAACCATTTTGTTTGTTGCTGCGATATACGCCTCCAACGCCTCTTCCAAACTAGACTTGGGTGGTAAGGGGGTTTCGGTAAAAGATTCGAAATTGTTTGGATATGAGAAACTCCCTAATGGCTGTGTAGAAACATTGTCTAGTGACGGTGGAAAAGTCGGGTAGGACTGGTAGGAAGTGGGTGATTGGACAGGGGTAGGGTCAACATATGGATAAAAAGATGAATAGTCGTGCAGATCCCTATAACTAGAGTGGAGAGGGGTGAAAGATCGGCTGCGAGATTGAGCAATATGCTCAGCAATGGACTTCGGCTTAGGAGTGACAGAAGGACTTGAAAAAGTGGTATCAACATATGGAGGTGGTAAAGATTGACTTGGTTGACACAAAGTGGGTTGAAAAGTCGAATTGTTTCTCCTAGACGCCTCTATTTGATCTTTCAAAGATATTTTAGGCATGGAAGGATCGTCTTTAAATTGATCGAACAAATTGCCGAACGACGCAAAATTAGGTTCGGGATACCAAAGTTCGGCAAGTGATTTGTTATGTGGGGTACCCATGTTAGAAGAAAGGGAGAAAGAAAGAAAGTTAGTTGGTGCAAGGATTTATTTGCGGCAAAAGTTTGCAAGTTCTTGTAATAAAAATTTTCCTTATTCTTTTTCTTTATTTGAAAATTGTTGCAAAAAGATTTTTGATAAAAGATATGCAACAGAAAAATATTACCTGCAATCAGTTATAATCTTAAGCATATCACAAAGAATCTTTATTTGGAAAAAAATGTTGCAAAAAGATTTTCGAGAAAAGATGTGCAACAAAAAGATTACTTGCAATCAATTTCTATTTTAATCTAGGCGAAAAATCCTGCACAAGATTGTTATTTGGAAAGAGAAAGATTTTTAAAGCACACAAAATCTTGCAGGAATTTTTCAGAAAATATATGCAAATCTTTGCAGAGGAGGAACAGAGAAACTTACAGCGCTTTTTTTTTTTCTTCTTCTTCTTCTTCTCTCCGGCGCTTTTTTTTTTCTTTTTGCACCAGATCGTGCGGTTGACTTGTTGACTCGGTCCTCTAAATTTTTTTCTGTTCCTCTGTTGTTGCAATCTTCTGTTGATAGGATCGTCTATTTGCTGTTTCGCTTTCTGTAGATTTCCAAATTCGAATTTGTGCGTAAATCCTGCAAAATTCACGGAAAGATACTCTTTCCAAAAATAACAGATGATATATTTTTATATTTTTTTTGTGATTTTTCAGATTTTTATGATTTTTTTGTAATTTTATGATTAACCCGAAATCGCGAAAAGAAAATTCTACGCCATCCCCGGCAACGGCGCCATTTGATTGATGCGATTTAGCGTGCTTGCGCTTTCTAAAAGATAGATCAAAAATATTTGTAACCGCAATCAAGAACAGCGTCTCTTTGCAGCTAACCTGTGATTACGGGTCGGTCCACAGGGATGTTGTGAATTTCCTAATCGCGCTAACGAGTTAATTCCGAAGGGTGTTCGGATTGATTATTAAATCTAAAAATTGAAGTTGTATGATACTAGGATTAGAAACTTGCTAGGATTAGGTTTAGGGAAAATTTGGTAAACAAAGATCTACATCTCTTTCCATTGCCTTTAATTAAAGATATCATATTAGTGTTATGGTAAATCTTAACAAAGGGGATTAGGATGATTGGGAAGATTGATTCTTCCTCTAGATCCTTGTCCTTCCTTTCTTAATCTTTACCCTAACCTCCATGGAAAACCTTAAAATCCGGGCCTTTAGACTACGGAATCACCGTTACCTCGAGGGTAGAGTGCCGTAGGGAGCGGAATAAGAAGGTATGCATGGAGTTCTAATTTTCATAAAAGATTGGTAAAGAAAAGAGATGAGAGATCTTCGTCTCTCAAATCCTTCCCCATTCCTAACCCTAACAAGCGAGAAAACTACCCACTCATTAGGGAATTTAAAAACATCTATCTAGGGCAGAGAATAAAAATTACCTAGGGCAAGAATTGAAATCTAAACTAGAGCAAGGAATTAAATCTACTTACAGATGCATCTCTCCAATCATCAACACAGGGTTGTCAGATCTGAATTCATGAATTGAAAAGAAACACCGATGCTCTCCAAAAGAATTCTAAAATTTATTATTAAAAGGAGGCATAGGGAGGCATAAGAAATTACAATGAGTAGAGTTCCTATTTATAGAGAATAGGAAACTCTAGGTTACAATTGATTTGCATGTCTACATTTACCAAAATATCTTTAGGAAGACCTAGTCAAAGTAGACTTCAAATTTTGGTAAAATTTTATGTCTCTGTCTCTTTAAAGAAAGTATTAGGCCTTGGATCTTTGGGCTCCCTTCTTATTTGGTTCTTTATTAAAATAGCTTCTATGTTTCTTCCAGATCTCCAGTGAATAATTGCGGTGGACTTTTAACCGTTCGTTTTGTAATCTTGGACCTTGCATTGCCTTGTACTTTGTGAATTTTATCTTTGATGTAGGCTTGATCAAGAGTCTTCTATTTGTTGGTCAAAGTCCACTTTTTCATCGTGTTTACATCATTTTCACTGTTTTAGATCCACGAACCTGTAACCTGTAACATGTAGCAGACATGCGTCAAAAGCACCTGTTTATTTATAAAAAGAATAAGAATGGGGAATATAATAATGCAATATTATCGTATGAACAGGGGGTCGCTGGAATCGTTTCGAATCCTCACCAGAACTTGACCTAGTGCTAACTCCACTTGTACACTTCTTTAACTTGAAAAATTTTGAGGATTTTTGACAATAGATTTCAGAATAAGGAGGGTTAGGATATGATGTGGTATTTATAGGATGGAATTAAGGTTTTGAGAATTGAAGAAAGAATTAAAATGTATTAAAAATATAATTTACGAGTGAATTTAAGTTTTCTGTTAATTTACAGAGAAATCAAACAATACTGGATAGTGGGGGTAGCCAAAAGACTGGGATGCAGAGAATGGGGGCATTACCGATGGGGGATCCCGATGCCGCCGGCCCAATTCATTATCTCGCCGGCCATCAAGTGGAAGTGTGGCTCTGGATCGATACCACGTGTCCTAGTCTGTATAAATACCCTTTTGCACATGTTTATTTAATCTGACTTTTTATTTTTACGTGTATTGCACGTGTAAACTTTTAGGATTCCAAAAGTTTAAAATAAAAATAAGTAAAAATAATATGTGACTGGGGGGATTTGAACACAGGGACTATGTCACAGCAGTGCAAGGCTTTACCAATGAGCTATAAGTTGTTTTCAAACAAAAATAATACTTAAAGTATACCCAGGCTTGCAAATACTCTATTCTGTACATTAATTTTAAAATTTTTTGTACATTAAAAACAGAGTCATTACAGATTGGCTCTGGTGCTGGCGCCCTCGTGGAGAGCACGTGAGGTGCTGCCTCGTTAAATTTATTAGAGTTTTGCTCTTTTATAAGGTTAAATATATAGGGGAAACAAATGCCCCCACCGTTGCTCCCACGTAGCTTACACGTGGGTGCAACGGTGTCACCTTTTCCACCGTTCAATCTCCTGGGGAGTTGAACCGTCCCTTCATGTCTTATAAATAGGGCCTTTGGCCCTTGAGATGACTGTCATTTCGTCATCTTCCATCTTCTTTTTTGAGAATTTAATTCTCCTCTCAGACCTTAGATCTCTGCCCAAAGAAACTCTTAGAGTTTAAACTCTATTTAAGAAAATTGATAAGGATTATGATCATTTTTCTCTTAAAAGATATACTCTTTGTCTTAGATTTTTAACCCATTAACAGAGCTTAGCTCTTTTAGAGATCTTAAAAACTTTATTTTAGGTAGACCGTTGGTCTCAGGGATCTTGGGGTTTTACCCTATTAATGACTTTGATCTTTGAAGATTGTTTGAAATTTAATTCCATTTCCCGTAAGGATTTCTGGGATTTAATCCAATTAGAGGAATTTAATTCTGAGTTGTTCTACATAGTTTAGCTTTGAGAAAATTTCTTTTTTTAAGAAATTCTTTTGGGAATTTTATTCTCCTTTTCTTTCTAGGGTTATTCTTGTAGATTTGAATTTGCTGTAGAACTCGTTTTTCGAAGGAGTTTAACTCCACAGTTCAATGAGATTTTTCATTAAATGAGAATCCTTTTGGATTCTTACAATGAGTGCCTTCCTCATCATTGATAGGGGCGTTACCTTGATTTTGTGGGGCCCATTGTCCCTTTCTCTTTGAACTGTGGTGACAAATTTAGGTGTAGTGAAAATGTTAAAGTCTTGAACATTGTGTCGATAATTAACCCCCTATTTTTTATTATATTTTTTTACAGGGATTATGGCTTCCGATTCCTCCTTCCCCTACGTTCGCTCGGAAAGTGCTTTCGTCGATGCGCCTCCAGATCGGGAAGTCTTTGCACTCATTTAGGATTATAACCCAGAGAAAAAGTCTCTTCATCTGTGGAGGTCTTGGTATAGTCATATTATCTGAGGTCGGCGCAGTTTTACTTGCGCAGCGCCTTCAGAAACGATCCCGTCAATCCATTACGCTGACCCTCCGCTGGTTACTTGCAGTTGAAGAGGTCAACTGGACCTCGGAAGGTCTTCTCCAGCCCTCCATGGCATCGATACCAGTGCGGCCACCGATGGCCCTAGATATTCTAAGGCGTCGCATATGCCAAAGAGAATCGCGTCCCTGGGGGCAGGTTTACATGATAGGAATGACTCCCCGTCATTCGGTTGGCTATCTGCAGTGGGCTCGATACATTCTGTCGGCCAAGAAGTCGCTGCTACTGAAGACCGGGCTATATCCCGTGATCTATGCATCCCTCATTCACTACCACACTCCCCATGTGTGGTGGTCAAATCTTTTCTGGAGCAATGGAATATCCTGACCCACACATTTCTTTTATCGGATCGGGAGGTATCAATCTCTTTAGAGGAATTCGCGGAGATATTTGGATTACCCGTCAGAGGGGAACATTATGAGGAGATACTTCCCCTTGACAAGTACATCTTTGCTACCGAATCAGTGGTAATGGGTCTTACCCCAGAGAATGTCGTTCAACACAATTTTCTAAGCTTGGTCAAGGTGTTGAACATATACGAAAGCCTATTCTTGGAGTTTGGTGGTCACGGAGTCAGCTTTACCGATTTCATCGCCCGCTTCCTTCGTCCAGAGGCTTTGTCGAAGAACACTGCGAAGTTCTCCAAGCTTGATGATCCGTTCGGATTTGGCTTGGACAAATTACCGACCGTGGAAACAGATTTAAAACAATTTTTTATTCCGGATACCCTGGTTGTTTCTTTCGCAGAGGTCACGGCTCCGGACATTAATGAGGAGACATTCTTCCTGGTGTTCATCGGCTTGTGGCTAAGCTGGTTCACACTTCCGATGCATCCTCTTTATGTGAGACCGTCTATCTTTTATCCGGCTCATCATATTGTGGTGGGGACATGCCTGGCTGTTGGGGTTGCAGGTCTGGCTCACTTATATCACGACCTGAGTCTAGCGGCCGACACCACTCAGCCGGGTCTGAAGCCCGTTAATCTCCCACTACATTACTTCACTTCATGGATCGAGATGCACATGCTGGGTGCTTTTGGTGTGCATAAACGACCCGGATTTTATGAAGGATACAATTTTCCTCGGGTCATGCACTTGGTCGATGCTTCTTCTCCAGACCCAACACAACGGAAGGCTCGACGATTGCTTCTTCGCCTACACATTGTCGGGGATAGCATGACCTTCGTCGACAGAGTCCTGACTATCGTCAAAGAATCATCCAAAGCCATCCAGCCACTCCACGATGTTTTTAAGGACGGAGCTTCTGTATTAAGGGCTCGAGAGATTGTCCACTTGTATTCTATTAGGACCGGCTTTCTGGTATTCAGATAGAACGCCTTGGTTTTGTTTATGAGATATAACCCACACCGTTTCGCTCAGCAATCGGGTTACAACCGAGGCGTTCCCCTCGAGGCGTTCATCGTGGATCCCGTTTCTACTGAGGAGGGCGTTCGCAACGCGTCGCATCATTTCATGCATTTGAATACGGGGTCCCATTTCCCCATCAGCGAGCCGAGTCACATTCCAAGGGCTTTGAATGCTTACGTTGCTTGGTACCAGCATGCGACGGGCGTTGTCATCAAGGAGGAGAGGTGGCTGCTGCTTGACCACATGCATGTTGTTCCGTCCTGTAATCCAACGGTCCCACTGAAGCGACGGGCGGTTGTGCTTCCTTCTTTGAGGGGAAGCAGCGCAGTTGTGGTTCATCGATATTTTCCAGATAAGCCTCGGCCGGAGGTAAATTTTCCTGTGGCTGTAGTGGTTGATGCATCCCCCGAGTCGGGTATTGGCTCGAAGATCGGGACCTGCCGTCCGAAGAAGCCCGTTAAGCGCAAACTTTTGCTGTCGGGCACTTGTCCACAGAAGAAGAAGTCGTTATTCTCGGCTGACGTTGTATTCGGCTAGAAGCTGCATACTCCTTATAGTGAAGGCCTAGCCGAATACGGTACCAACGTTGGCCTTTTCGAAGCTTCTGTCGACGATAATGACGCTACTGATCTTCAAGCCGCTATAGAGGCTTCTGAAAAATTAGCCCGCGAGCAAGCAGCGCTTGCTTCTCTTACGGCGTCTGTTATATTTCATTTATACTCTCCTGTATATATATTTTTTATGAATTTATTATGCTTTACTAATGCCCTTCTCTTAACAGAAATCTCCACTTAAGAGGCCCTCTTAGCGTCCCTCAAAACGTTTGAGGAAGAGGAAAGGCTTCGCGCTTCCATGGGTCTTGGTATGATTTATTTCACGACGCCTTTACATATTTAGTTTATTTTATTCGCAACTTGACTCCCTTCCTCTTCATGATACGGGAACTACCGCAGCCCATGTTGTTCTGAGTACAATACCACCCTCGGGTGGCGGTGCGGAAGAGTCTTCAGAGCCACCGGTTATGGCTAAGGTCCTACTTATGCCGCCACGAGAGGCATCGCTGAAGCAGCCGATGACGGATGTTACAGTATGTCCCGAGGCCGAGCCTGATCTGGAAGACGATGCTTTTCTGTCGGTGGTCCTAAGGAGGTTTGTCCGTATAGCCAAAGCTGAAAGGAAGCGCAAAAAGCACGCCGCAAGGGAGCGTCAGGCTAATTTGGCCACAGACGCGGGCTCGAGCGATGCTCGACCTTCTGATGTTTGCATGGAGGACGATCCTTCTGCCCTGTCCACCGCTCATAGGCAGGTTGCGCGTACGGCTCGTGAAGAGGCCGAGTGGTCACTTCAAGGTAAAATAGTGCACAATCCTTATTTTGGATTATAACACTCTTTTGTTTTCAACAGGGCCAAGTTCTGGTGGTGACGCGACGTGCGAAGCGCTAGTGCTCGAAGTG
Source organism: Agapanthus africanus (assembly GCA_030015575.1). Classification (NCBI taxonomy): domain Eukaryota; kingdom Viridiplantae; phylum Streptophyta; class Magnoliopsida; order Asparagales; family Amaryllidaceae; genus Agapanthus; species Agapanthus africanus. The sequence goes on from CM057337.1 coordinate 972,081,082, forward strand.
CTTGGAGTATCAGGCCTCCCTTTCGAATCTGGGACTGTTCCAATTGCCTCTTCCTCCCCTCATGGATCCACGATATTGGCAGGTGATGTGAGAATTACGACGGCCCTTATTGATTCAGGGGATGAAGGTGTGGATGTCGAATCCATCTTCCCGATGATTATGGAAACTGAGGAAGCCGTTGAGGCTGATGATGCTCCATACCCTGTTATGATTTCCGCCCCATCAGATATACATCGAGCCATTACTTTTGGTTTATCAATCCCATTAAACATTTCTGCTGATATTTCCTTTATTCTGAACACAGGCGTGGCAGACCCCAGCGCTATGCTGATGAAGGATCACTGTCAGTCGTGGCCACGATTGTCACTGCTCCACCCCTCTCTTTTGTGTCCCCATGAGTTCCTTCGGGCTTAATGATGGAAGGTAGAGATCCCACATTTCTTGTTTCAGTATAGATACTATTTTTTTTGTATTAACCATATATTGTTGCAATGCTGCAGAAGTGCTTTTTGACCGCTTACACCAGATGTTAAGCCCACACTTCGCCTTCCAGTCGGACTTCGTTCCCCTTCAGGCGTTGGTTAGTATATTTTTTCTCCTTTTATTTCATTTTTCTACGAGTTAACATTCTATTACTAAGCTTTCCTCGTACTGACCACAATATCATAGCTCGAGGGTGAGAACGAATGAATAACCGAGCCTCATGTGCTCCCTGCCCTGCCGCTTTTGACCACTGGTACGGTAGATTTCGTCCATCAGCATTCTTCTTTACTTTTCAGGTTGAAATCTAACCCTTCTTTGTGCATGATTTATTCTGCAGCAACTGCACCGGCTTTGGCTCCCTTTGAGTCACATTTCCATGCCGGATGGGCTCTTTGCTAAACGTCAATCTTCCAGGGGTGCGGAGAATAGAAGACGAATGCTGAGGGAATTCATCGAAGATCTTAATATTGAAGCTCTTACTTCTGCTGCTGATTTTGCTGACAAGGTCAACCCGATGCTGACGACGCTTGTGAATTTCCACAATGAAGATTTCATCGGCCTTTGGGTTGATTATTGTTAGCGGATCGATGCTTGTCTGCATGAGATCAAAATCAAGCATCTCACTCCTGAAGCATTAATCTCGAAGGCTCAAATGAACGCGTGGATCGAGCAATGTGCCGTTTCTATTCAATACATTGGCACTATCACGTGTCCACACGTGATGATTACAAAGGCTAAGTGTTTAACACTTATTTGCAGACTTTGAGAGTAAAATAAAGGAGGTTTGGCCCAATTCTCAGGTGCCTCACGTGACCCTACGTGACCACCTCATTTTCAGTGTTTAACACTATTTTGAGCGTTTTGTCCCTAGTGTTTAACACTATTTTAAGCACTTCATTCTTTTAGTGTTTAACACTGTTTTAAGCACATTACGTGGGAACACGTGATCGCCAAATATACTCTAGTGTTTAACACTATTTTCAAACCAGTCTTAGCCCAAAATCAGCTAAGTTTTCCAGAGACAAGATCTCCCCTTTGATTGAACCCCAACTATATTCTTCCAAACATGATCATTTCATATGACATTCAAAATAAAACCCCAGAGCCATGATGAATGGTCAGTGCCCAGTAAAAGACAAAAATATTGTTAGAATCCAAAACCCATGCTTAGCATTGCTAAATAAAGTGGGACTGAGCCCAAAACAAATGTTTAACATTTTTAAAAAAAACTGAATGGACTTAGCCCAAGTTAACCATAAGTCCTTAAATCAGATTAACTGAGCCCATGTGCTCATAATCCAATTAATTGATCGTAGTCCTAAACTGGACTACAGATCTCCTAATCTACATCGGTTCAAGGGTACATCTCTTCATTCCTCTGATATGTATCGTTGTAATTCTTCAACGTCTTCAGAGAGGTGACGGGTCCCGACAACCAACAAATCTTACAAACTATGATGTATGTCTCTAAACTTAGACTGGGGGGTCTTTTAAACCCATGGACTATGATGTCCTTAACCTCGGACTGTGGGGTCCTTTGAACCCATGGACTATGATGTCCTTAACCTCGGACTGTGGGGTCCCTTAAGCCCATGGACTATGATGTCCTTAACCTTGGACCGAAATGTCCTTAAACTAATTGACCGCAATGTCCCTAAACTAAACAATAGAGCCTAAATGCTCTCTTGTTGGATCTAAACGATCCTGTTAAGTTGATCTTAGTCTGAAATTTGACTAACGTATCCTTAACAAATGTTTAAGTTGATCTTAGTTTCAAATGAGACTAATGTATCCTTAAACCCAACCCCCAAACCCAAATCTAAGAAGATACGGATTTGGACTAATCCATGCAGTACGGGCGACAACATAAATTAGTCTCTGTATACAATCCACGGGCAACCAAAAACAAAACAAACACACATGATACGAAGTGACCATCTGGAGAAGGAGAAAGTGGTTACCGTGATGCAGTAGCGTAATTAACTGCAGGGGCTTGCGCTTACAGGGAAGAGCGTCCCCACAATCAAAAATCCCTTCAATGAGGGGGAATCTGACGAAGTCTGCTATATCGGCCGCATCCGTTTAAACCTTCGATACATGGTGCCATAAATCAACTTGGCATCTTCGGAGAGGTGGACGGATAGCACCAATTAGCATCTGCCCCCAAATTCAGGCAAGACGAACCTACGCGGTCCCGTCTCTGTATTCGGAAGAGAACAGATTCTGGCACGCCCGGTGGGACCTTTTCCTTTTTCCACTCCACACTTCGTGTGTCGTGTTTTTCCGCGATCAAATAGTCGCGGTATATATGTTTGTGGTTGCCCTTAGGGGAATAGATACTGAAGCCGGCGTTTCGTCTCTATGAAGAATGGTGTTTGCTCCCACCTTAGCAATACAGGCTCTGTCATGTCTGGTGGAGTCAAGTACGGGCCATTTGCAGGCTCAAATCTCTGCAATCCGGCTCTGCAAGAAATCAACGGGTTTCTCTTTGGGTCGATGCTCCCACCTCCCACCCTCGGTGCCTCAACGCCGATGGAGGAAGCCCAGAGGAAGTTAGTCGTCCACAGGCGGGCTCCCTAAGCAGCAGCTTTGCCGACGGAATCAGTCCTCAAACAAATGGCACATGCCAAGGACCAAGGTCGACGCAGGGGGCAGAATATTCAAGCTCTCAAAGGAAACATGGGGCAGGCTCGGCAAAATCCTGAAGCTAATCAAATCCCGGCCATAAGAAATGGTCGACGTCGATATCAGCGTCATACAAAATGAGCTTGGGCAGTTCTCCGTATGGTCCTGTTTCAACCCCAGTGGTGAATGTTGTTGTTCCAACTGGGAACAGCTTCAAATTGTTGTGAAGGGTTAGACAAAATTCTCCTACCGTAATATTGAAGAAGTCTCCGCAGCTCTTGGAGATCCCACGAGAGCAGCAACAAGTTCGCTCCCTGAGACAACTTTCCTCATATATATATATATATATATATATATATATATATATATATATATATATATATATATATATAAGGTGTGGAAGAAGGTGAAGGGGACTCACCCCAAGACGGATCCTGATACAGCGGTTCCTCCCAAAACCAAAGCGGCTTTTCACAACAAGAGGCCCAATAAAGCTTAAATGCCCGGAGCAAACTCCAAAGGCCAAAACTCCAAACACCCCAAGCCTGGGGGCATGGTAGTTCACATAGTCTATGTGGTGAATTCCAAAGACGAAGTTCGAGCTTCTACTAGTCACCGACCTCAAACTCGGTCCCTAACAAAAGTTCAACTGCAATGTGAAAAGCTGCAGGAGATGCTCGCTCAGGCGGCAGCAAACGTTAGTCCACAACCTAAGGAAAATTGACCTGGGGAAGGCAAACGACCCGCAGCCAACATTCGTCAGTGAGCTACTGTTTAAAGAACAGGTGGCTACGCTAAAAGACGTGCTCATGCAATATAAAGACTACTTCACATGGAACTACTCCGAGATGCCGGGGCTAGATCCGGAAATAGCAGTGCATAAATTGGCGATATCTCCGGACGTCAATCCAGTCAAGAAAGCACCAAGAAGAATGCGGCTCGAACTTGAAATGAGCATCAACGCCGAGGTCAAGAAGCTAATCGACTCCGGCTTCATCCAAGAGATTCAGTATCCTGACTGGATCGCCAACATCGTCCTAGTGATGAAGAAAAATGGGACGGTGCGCATATGTGTGGACTTTCGGGATCTCAACAAATCTTTCCCGTAGGAAGACTTTCCAGTACCAGTCACTGAGCTGATGATAGATAATACGTCCACTCACGATGTTTTCTCCTTCATGGACGGCTCTTCAGGATAAAATCAGATAAAGATGCATCCTGAGGAACAAAAGCATACCGCTTTCCGGACTCCTCTGGGTTTATTCTGCTACAGAGTAATGCCTTTCGGCTTGAAGAACGCTGGTGCTACCTATCAGAGGGCCACGACGAAGATTTTCGATGACCTCATACATGAAGTCGTCGAATGCTATATCGACGACCTTGTGATGAAAAGCAAATCGTACGAGGAACATTAGGAACATCTGAAGATAGTGTTCCAACGCCTTCGGAAATACAACTTGAAGATGAACCCTCTGAAATGTGCGTTTGGAGTCTCTTCGGGCAAATTCCTAGGATTCATCGTACGACATCGAGGCATCGAGATAGACCCGTCGAAGATCAAGGCGATCATTGAAATGCCTCCGCCAAGGACTCTCAAGCAACTACGGTCTCTCCAAAGAAAGCTCACGTATATCCGGCGATTTATAGCCAATCTCTCCGGCAAGTGCCGTCCCTACAGTCACCTAATGAAGAAGGGAACCCCGTTCGTATGGAATCGCAAATGCCAAAGCGCACTGGAAGAAATCAAGCAATACCTACAGAATCCTCCGGTGCTGACCGCTCCAGTCAAGGAAAAGCCCCTCATTCTGTATACAACTTCCCTTGAAGGTTCTTTAGGCGCGTTATGGGCACAAGAGAATGACCAGGGGAAGGAGAGGGCCCTCTACTATTTGATTCGAGTTCTCTTGGGGGGCAAAAGCAACTACTCCCCCATCGAAAAACACTGCCTGGCGTTGATCTTCGCGATAACGAAGCTCAGACACCATGCTTTGGCACATGAGGTCCACCTCATATCAAAAGTGGATCCTCTCAAATACTTGATGTCAAAAGCCATACTAACAGGACGACTCGCTAAATGAGCCCTGCTCTTGATGGAGTTCTCGATAACTTATCGCCCTCTCAAGACGGTAAAAGGCCAGGCTATCGCCGACTTCCTCGCCGAACATCCAATACCTGCCGATTCTCCTTTGAACTGTGAATTGCCCGACAAGCACGCGTTTGACACGATCGACGGGGAGAGAAGAGAGAATGATACCCAGTGGGAGCTCTACTTCGATGGAGCATCTCCCATGAAGAAGTGCAAACAAAGCACCCCCATAATCAAATCAGGGGTAGGCCTCATCTTCGTGACTTTACAAGGAGGGATAATGCGTTTTGCCTTTTCTTGACAGAGTCGAGGACAAATAATAAATCCGAATATGAAGCTTTAATAGCAGGTCTTGAGATCGCTGTCGACATGGGAGTCGAAAGCCTCCTCATATACGGAGACTCCCAACTGATCGTTAGTCAAGTAAACGGCGACTATCAGACATGCAAGCCTGAGTTGGTGAAGTACGGCGAGAGAGTGCAGCAACTGCCGACTCAAATTCCTTCCTACACCCTGGAAAGCATACCGCGTGCGGAAAATAGCAAAGCGGATGCATTGGCCAAACTCGCTAATGAACTGGCCGACGAGAACCTCGATGACCTTAGGATCGTTGTCCAAAGCCGTCGGGTTCTTGCACCGGCAGAAATATCTCCGGAGTCGTCCGAAGAAAAGGGAGCTACCGAGCAAACGGCCCTACAAATAAAAGACCGGAAAAAGGCTAAGGATTGGAGAGAAGTCTTTATAGACTACTTCAAATCCCGTCGAACACCTGAAGATGCGTCCTCAAGACATCATCTCATGAAACGAGCTCTATCTTTTTCCTTCGTCAATGATACTCTGTATAAAAGATCATTTGATTCTCTGTGGCTAAGATGCCTGGGACTCGAAGTGGCAAGGAGAGTCGTCCAAGAAACTCACGACGGACTATGCGCTTCTCATCAAGCCGGGCCGAAGATGAAGCTGAAGATCGAACGGATGGGCTACTACTGGCCTACAATGATCCAGGACTGCCTTGAATACGTGAAGCAGTGCCACTCGTGCCAAATTCATGGGGACTTTATCCACCAGCATCCAAATCCACTACATCCAACGGTGGCTAGCTGGCCATTCGAAATGTGGGGAACTGACATAATCGGCCCCATCGAACCAGCATCGTCCAGAGGACATCGATTCATTTTGGCGACAACTGATTACTTCTCCAAATGGACAGAAGCAGTACCGCTAAGGGAAGTAAAGACGGAGAATATCCTCCATTTCTTCAAGACACACATCATTTATCGGTTCGACACTCCACGACGGATTATCTCCGATAACGGGCCAGCCTACAGAAGCCACAAGATCGGCCGCTTCACACAACAACATAATATAGACTTGAGATACTCTTCGGTCTATGATCCCCGAGCTAACAGTCTAGCTGAAGCTTTTAACAAGACCTTGACGTAGATCGTGAAAAAGACGGTGTCTCGAAATAAGAGGGACTGGCACGAGAGACTGCATGAAGCTCTCTGGGCGTATCAAACCACGTTCAAAACGGCCACCAACACAACGCCATATGCATTGGTATTCGGCGCTGAAGCAGTGCTCCCCTTGGAGATAGAGTTACCCTCTCTACGAGTGGCCGTTCACTACGAGCTAACAGACAAAGAAAATGCTCATCTTCGGCTTGAGGAGCTTGACGCCCTTGATGAAACCCGGCTCATAGCATAACAAAATCTGGAGGCTTATAAAGCAAAGATGACACGCTCATATGAGAGATTGACTAGGCCGAGGACATTCCGCCAAGGCAAACTCGTGCTAGTGGTCAAAAGACCTATGACCCCCAATCATGCCAAACGGGGGAAATTCGAGCTGAACTATAAAGGCCCGTACATCATAGACAAAGTTTACCAGGGTGGAGCCTATCTACTCATGGACATGCATAGTGAAAGTCCTTTCAGTCCAATAAACGGTCGCTTCCTGAAAAAATACTACGCCTGACGAGTCACGGCCTAGGTCAACGATAGATGACGACGCCTATGTCCGCTCGCTATCTTCCTAAGCCCAAACTCTATAAGTAGTAGTCGAACCACGGACCGAAATGTTCTAAAACTAATGACGGACCGAAACGTCGTTAAACTAATGATGGACCACTATGTCCTAAAACAGGCTATTGACCGAGACGTCGATAAACTACTACGGACCGCAGCATCCCAAGGCTGACACATAATATATATATATATATATATATATATATATATATATATATAAAGTAAAGAAAACGGTATGTCCATAAGCAAAATGGGCACGGATGAAAACCCGAAAGGGCTCCATGAGTAAAAACAGCAGGACTATCGGCGAGTTTTGTGAAAACCCGAGAGGGCGCAATCTCGTTAAAAGACACTGGCAAGGTCCTCTCGGCATTGTGAGGAGAAAATACCTGCGTGAGATCCTTACGACTCACAAAGGAGAAACACACTTAGGGATCCCCACGATTCCTAAGGAGAAATTACACTTACGAGATCCTCACGACTCGTAAGGAGAATTCCCCTTTGAGACCCTCACGGCTCACAGGGTTCAAAAGCCTTAAGCAATAGGGATCTGAACCTATTCTTAAGCCATCACAATCTCCGATACTGCCCCACAAGCGGTTCAATGCTGACCCTTGTATACAATCCAAGGGCACGAATAAACATTTCCCTAACAAAGTCTCATCAGAGACTGGGGATATGCTCACACGATGAACAACCCTTGTAAGTCCTCTCGACTTATAAAGAGAAAACACTCTTGTAAGATCCTTACGACTTATAAGAGACCATACACTTAGGAATCCTCACGATCCCTAAGGAGAAAACGCACTTACGAGATCCTCACGACTCGTAAGGAGAAATACCTTTTTGAGACCCTTACGGCTCATGAAGTTAAAAGCCTTAATCGACAAGATCCTAACCCTGTTCACTAAACCACCTTTGTTCGACATCGACAGAGGCAAATGATGATTCGCTCCTGGCAATATCCCAGTTGTAGCGATGCTGATGCCTAAATCGGTATCAAATCCCAAACTCACAGCGAAAAGTTAGCGAGCCACAAATGCATATGGAATAGCCGAAATGATAGGGCAACTTGCAACAAAATCAGCAAGTAAAAATGTATGCATACAAAATAGCCAAAATGGTTGGGTAACTCGCAATAAAAATCAGCGAGTAAATAAAACAAATAGCCGAAATGATTGGGCACCAGAAAAATAGCCAAAATGATTAGGCAATTGCGACTTTCGCGATATAAAAGCTGAAATGATAGAGCATCGCGGAAAGAAAAATATATAAATTGAAACTCTTGCCCTACATGTGAGATCACATCGATCCATGTATACAATCCAGGGGCACAAACAAAGAGGGAACCATACCTTCCCCCCAGGCTCCATCCGAAAGAGAGCCAAGTCTCTACGGTTCACAGACAGCCTAGAGATCATCTCGATATTCGTCGCATTACAATAGACGCAACATCAGCAAAGCGGAACCGCGGCAATTCCCAGGTCCATGACTCGGCGGTGCACAGAAAACCAAGAGTCAACCCCTGACTCCATGAAATGCGGATAAAGTCAACTCCTGACTCCGTGAAATGCGGATAAATTCAACCCATCCTAGTCTCGTGGAAAACGGCTTATGTCAATCCTGACCCCGTGGGAAGTGTCTAGAGCAAATCCTGGTCTTGTGGAACACGGCTTATGTCAATCCTGACCCCGTGGAAAACATCCAGAGCAAATTCTGGTCCTGTGGAACACGGCTTATGTCAATCCTGACCCCGTGGGAAACGTCCAGAGCAAATCCTGGTCCTGTGGAACACGGCTTATGTCAATCCTGACCCCGTGGGAAACGTCCAGAGCGGATCCTGGTCCTGTGGAACATGGATTATGTCAATCCTGACCCCATGGGAAGCGTCCAGAGCAAATCCTGGTCCCGTGGAACACGGCTTATGTCAATCCTGACCCCGTGGGAAACGTTCAGAGCAACCCCTGACTCCGTGAAATGCGGATAAAGTCAACCCCTGACCCCGTGAAATGCGGATAAAGTCAACCCCTGACCCCGTGAAATGCAGATAAAGTCAACCCCTCCTGGTCTAGTGGAACACGGCTAAAGTCAATCTTGACCCCGTGGGAAGTGTCCAGAGCAAATTCTGGTCCCGTGGAACATGGCTAATGTCAATCCTGACCTCGTAGGAAGCGTCCAGAGCGGATCCTGGTCCTGTAGAACACGGCTTATGTCAATCCTCACCCCGTGGGAAGCGTCCAGAGTGGATCCTCGTCCTGTGGAACACGGCTAATGTCAATCCTGACCCAGTGGGAAATGCCCAGAGCACCTCCTGGTCCCGTAGAATACGGCTAATATCAATCCTGACCCCGTGGGAAACGTCCAGAGCAACTCCTGACTCTGTGAAATGCGGATAAAGTCAACCCTCGACTTCCCCGTTAAAGCAATTCTTTGATTCGGGAGCAAGTCAACTCATCAATCACTTACGGGTCCTCTCGACTTGTAAGGAGAAAATTCTCTTGTGAGATCCTTACGACTCTCAATAGAAAACGCACTTAGGAATCCTCACGATTCCTAAGGAGAAAATACACCTACGGGATCCTCTCGACCTGTAGGGAGAAAATTCTTTATGAGACCTTCACGGCTCATAAAGTTGAAAAGTCTTAGGAGGCAGATCCTAACCCTGTCTCCTAAGCCATCATTACCTCGCAGAGAGGTCAAGGTAGATTTTCTACAGGCCACACTCTCCGACAAGAAAGGAAACAATCACTTACAAGTCCTCTCGACTCGTAAGCAAGAAAAATTCACTTGTGAGATCCTTACGACTCTCAAAAGAAAACGCACTTAGGAATCCTCGCGATTCTTAAGGAGAAATTACACCTACGGGATCCTCTCGACCTGTAGGGAGAAAAATCTTTATGATACCCTCACGGCTCATAAAGTTGGAAAGCCTTAGGAGACAGATCTGAACCTGACTCCTAAACCATCGCCGTCCTACAAGGAGATCAAAATAGATTATCCACAAAATGCGTTTACTAAAAGGGACACAACACCATGAAGCAAAGTATGTCTTTTATTCATGAATCAAAATGAATACAAAGTACAATTTATGAAAGAATCAAAAAATACTCTCATTCAGGAGTATATACAAAAGAAGAATAAAAAGAAAAATATACAATTCTTCAAGCCGACGGATGATTTAATAGATGTGCCAGTTCATCCTTCTTCCGCTGGGCCTCGGCTTCATGATTCATTATTATTATAAGACGGGCCTCCGCTTGAAACTGTTGGGCCTGGTACGAGGCAAACCGACTTTCAAGCTCCTTTTCGGTGACTTTATGAGCCTCGACCATTTCGCGAGTGAAAATGACTGCTTTATCAATGGCTACCACCTCCCTGATAGCTTTTTGAAGCACCCGCCAAAGTTCATACGCCCGAGTGGTCTTGGCCGTAAGATTAGCTTGAAGTTCCCTCAGCGCATTTGAAGCCAGCTTCCTCTCCGAGAACTTTCAGCTGAGCCTCTTCTCGCATGACAGCATATTCGCAGCGCACTGCTCAATTAGCCCCCGTAAGCTCGCCTTTGCAGCCATAACCTTTGAAGGAAGGCGCGTACATTCAAGACTATGCAAGCAAGCCTCCACCCGACGACAAAACTCAACCCAGACTTGCACCAATGTTTCACTATGGTAAGTAGCAAGAAAGGGAAGATAACCGTTGGCTTCAGCGGCAAATGCTTCGGTCGTGATCAGACTGCCAGCACGAAGGTCTTCGATTAAAGCTGACAAAGAGTGAAGGCTTAACTTTTCCATCCGTTCAGAGGCACGTAAAGCATAGGGGCCGGGTGGCATGACAATGCGAGATTCCAGCGCGGTAAGAACTGGCAAAGCTGTTAAGATTCATAAACAGTCAGCGAGGTTCACAAGCAAAGAGCAGATGGAACAACATTAAACTTTACTTACCCACAGTCATGCAAGAAGGGTCCAAAAGATCCCCAGTCCCGTCAAGAATCTCAACTTCGTCATCGGCTTCCAGAACTGCAGAAGACATCGATATCGTTATATGAAATATTGATAATGCCGTGAAGAAGGCGAACGACACTAACCTTGCCCGGAAGATAGGACGATGCGTTGAGGGGATTTGCATGCGGAGCGGCCAGCTCTAACAGACGCTGAAAAGACTCCCTTGGGGACAGGTCCGCGATGGACGCCGCCAATCCTCGTAGCTCTAAAAATACAGAAGGCTTCAGATAATGAAGAGAATATTAAAATAAAATATAGAAGGCTGCCTTCGATGCTCCTCCCACTCTGGACTGGAGGGATAGCAGCTTCAGTGGCCTCCTCCATACCCCCAAGCACATCATCGGGGACATGGGTTGGTATAACAACTTCCAATTGAGGAGCAGCGGCCACTGCTGCAGGCTCCAATGAAAGGACGATGGCTTCGACTACCTGTCCCATAGTCTCTGGGCCGTCCCTAGAAAGATCCATTGAACCAGCGGCCAATGAAGATGCCTCTTCCGGGAGAGCAAGCACCGGCGGAACAGCCACCAATGGGAGCTCCGCGGCAGGAAGAACAGATGTATCGACCCCTTCCACACTTACTAGTGTCTCATCGAGGATATTTACAGAGTCTATAGTCAAGGCACGACTCGAACTCGGACCCTCTGCCATTGCCGAAGTCCCTGCAAAGTTTTCACGGAGATAAGAATATATATATATATATATATATATATATATATATATATATATATATATAAGCAGTGCAAAATACTACAAAAAGATATATAAGTATACCAATGCGCAAACGAGCTTCTAGTATGGCTTTTTCAAGCAGGCGTTCCTTCTCAAGAATTCGTGCTCGCCGGGGTTCGAGGGTAGACTCGTGGCCACCATTCCACAACGATAGCGCATCTTCAGCATCGGCCGAGATAGGTTGCTTAAGGGCTATCTCGTCTCCCTCTTCCAAAGGACCTATAAATATCCGCCGTATCGATGGAGGATCTTCATAGAAGATGACGGCAGGATAAGGCCTCTTCAGGATCATTACATTCTCAGTCTCATCCTGTGAACGTCTTATAGCCTTAGCCAATTGTGCGGCTTCCTCGGCAGATGAACCGGGAAAAAGAAGGCCACCATCCGACTCGTGCATAGCTAGTGGTTCATCTTGAAAGATAGGCTCTGATTCCACTAAAAAGTCGAGCAGATTGGTGACCGCCTTCTTTAGCCTCTTGGACCCAGAACTAACACCAGAAGACGATCGCTTCTTTCCCCTCTGTGCTTTAGTGCGATGTTGACCCACTTCGCCTTCAGTGTCTTCTCTCGGCGGTGCTACCGATGAGGACACTGCCATTGCTGACGCCGCAGCTGATGATACTGCTACTGGCGCCTTATTGGCTCTTGCTTGAGCTCTAGTGCGCAGCGCCATACCAGCTGTGGGAGTTAGATCCACTTCCGCCGCCTCAGGAATAAGCACGATACTAGTATCTCTCAGGGGAGGGCGAACTACTGCCCGCGGTCGCGGCGGGACTCCCGTCGCCTGGATCAGAGTGGGAGCCCTATATCCAAGGAGCATCCTCCTCTCCTCAGCAATAATAGGACCGACTCGGTGGAGGTACCAGCCCATGAAAGCCCCCACACATCGAGGAATGTAATCAACCTCAGGAATCACGAAGCGAGAGCTGGTGTTCAGCCGCATGAAGAGATGAGCGGCGTCACGAACAATTTCCGACGACGGGCTGGGCTCCACTGTGAACGCCTCAAAGGGGACACCCTGATCATATCCCAGTTGCCGAGCAAAGTGGTGTGGGTTGTACCGCATGAAAATGGCCTCACCGTTTCGACGAAACACCATATAACCCGGTCTGATCGAATATAAGTGCATGGCTTCCCTGGGTTTCAAAGATGGTGCCCCCTCTTTCGACGAGTCAAAAAGTTGCTGAATCGGTCGTGAAGGAGCAGAGAGGACTCGATCGTTAAATACCATCCCACCTTCATTGGCATAGGGATTAAGCAGTACGTGAATAGCTCCAGACTGAGTCGGGTGAGGATCAGAAGCGTCCACCAACCTCATGAGCCGCGGAAAAGTGTAAGCATCGTAAAAGATGGGTCTCCGGTGCGCAGCAATGGCCCCTAGCACGTGCATCTCAATCCATGACGTAAAATATTGAAGAGGGAAATTTACCACATTCACGCCTGGGGTTGAGGTATTGGCTGCAGTGCTTAGCCCATGATATAGATGCGCTAGCCCTGCAAAGCCCATGGCTAGTCGCGTCCCTTCGGCAATGCGATGGGCAGGTAAATGACCGAGGCTCTCATGAATCGACGGTGAGTGGGAACAACGAACCAGCTGAGCCAAACACCGATAAAATCCATGAAGAAAGTCTCTTCATTCATGCCAGGAGCTGCAATCGAGTCAAAAGGAACAACCGACAGGATTGGAATGTAGAACTGCGAAAAATCCTCTTCTCTAGCCGGTAGCTTATTTAAACCGAACCCGAAGGGATCGTTGATATTCGCGAACATTGGAGCCGCCTTTGATAGAACATCTCCGCGAAGGAAGCAGGCAATAAAGCTTTCGAAAGTGACGCCCTGTTCCTCTCACTCTGTGAACAGCTTCTCAAAAATGCCCAGAGCCTTGATTAGACTTTGGTGTTTATGGCGGATGACATTTTCAGTCGACAAGCCGTCAAGCATAGCGGGCCCAGCTTCGAAAAAATACTCATCAGGAGGCAGCAGTTCTTCATAGAGCGTTCCCCTGATCGGCAACCCCGAGATCTCGCGAAACTCTTCCAGAGAAATTGAAACCTCGTGGTCCCCTAGCAAGAAGGTGTTGGTAGGAAGATTCCATTGATTTAGGAAAGCCTTAACCCACCAGACATGGGGGGACTGATAGTGGAAGAGAGACACATACACCGCGTGGTAGAGCCCGACCCTCTGCTGTCGCGAACGATGGGCGGACAGGATATAACGAGCCTAGAGAAAGTAGCCCGTGTGATGGCGAGGAGTAAGCCCTATCTTGTAGACCTGTCCCCAGAGCTGGGCTTCACCTTGGCAGATACGACGCCCCAAGATGTCTATGGCCGGCACGGGCTGGTTTGGAATTCCCTTTGTAGACGGCTCAAGCCGTCCCATAGGGGTCCAATTCAACATCTCCACAGCAAAGGCGGTCCGTGGACGCTCCATCGGCAAGAATGGGTAGGTAGGCTCTGTTGGTAACTCGCAAAGAAAGATTCAGCGACCGCAGATGATATGACTGTACCAGGTCCCCCATAAAAGCAAGTTGGAACAATCTGGGTCATGAGCCCTAATCATTGCCATCAACTCTTCGTCAGACGGTGATTGAGGAAAGGCAGCCTCTGAGCGGGTGAAAGGGAAGTATGGAAGAGAGGCCATTGTTCCTGAAACAAATAAAAGGAAACTGTTAGTGAAGCCCACACATATATATATATATATATTTATAAATATATATATATATATAAGACAGTGAAAGAAGGCGACAAGCCGCTAATTTCATGGGACCATTGGTTACAAAACACAGGGGCCCCACAAATTCAAGATGGCGGCTCACTAATGATGAGGCAGGGTAATAATTATGAGAACAAAAGGAAGATTCTCAATAAATGAACAGTACATTTCAAACAACCCTACACATTCCCCAAGGAGAAAACCCACTGGATAACCCTATGCAAATCATGAAGGATCTCTCTGGAAACTTTTTTGCAAAGAACAACTCAGGACAAGAAAATCCCAAGAAGTTCTCTGTGAAGAACTGAGTTCTTTAGAGGAATTAAATTCCTAAAAAATTAGCAGAGCTAAGCTCTTGGAAATGGAATTAAATTCCAGAAAGAAACAGAGGCCGTCATCAAACCCCTAAGATCAGAAAAATGCCTGACAATGGGGTTTGCTACCCAGAGATTGTGCACTCCTAAAGATCAGAACGATGGGTTCTTTGAAGGGAAAAACCCTTGGTGTGGATTTAAAATCCAAAAATAGTTCTTTATATATATATATATATATGAAAGTTCTTCGGTTGTTCAAAACCATTACCTGAAGAAAAGATTCTTTTTTTGACAGAGTTAAACTCTGAAATTTTTGGAACAGAGAACTGAGCTCTGAGAAAGATAATTAAATTCTCAAAGGAAAATGAACAAGGAAGAAGATGAAAGAGTGGAGGCTCTTCTGAAGAGACCCCTGCATTTATAGGATTCGATAGGAAACGGTTCATCTACCCCCTTCCCCAGGCAGATCCAACGCCCACAAAAGATGACAGCGTTGCACTCACGTGCAAACACGTGAGAACAACGCTGTGGGGGCATTTGTTCCCTCATGGGAACTGAATAAAGCAGCAAAGAAATACACAAGAGAAGCATCACGTGTCCACACGTGATCGGGCATCACGTGGGGACACATGACCTTCTACGGGCGAAGTTATAGACGCTGAGATACACAACTTGAGATGGAGTCACGCACCAACACGTGATGGGCCTTTACACCCGCTGAAAGGAATTAAAAGGTATAATAAAATAGCAAGAGAAAACCCCAATGGGGCATCACGTTTTCACACGTGACCAAGGGCCACGTGCTGACACATGAGAAGTTCCTGAGTTCTTTAAAACAACAGAATTAAATTCTGGTTAAATGCCAAATTAGAGGGTCGCGTGCCAACACGTGATGGGTTCCTAAGATCTCTGAATTAATAGAATTGAATTCTAATTAAATGGCCAATCAGTGGGGTCACGTGCTAACACGTGACAGGCTCTTAAACCTTCTGAACTAATAGAATTAAATTCTAATTAAAGGAAATCAAACACCTTAGTTGAAAAAATATTTCCTTAGATCTTTCCAAAACAAAAAAGATTGAGCTCTGTAAAGCGGAGCACCGTTGGATTAAAATCCAATGGTGATTAAAAATCACCAATTTATAGAAAGATTCTATACAAGAAAAGATTTCCCTGAAATTTACCAAGAATAACAGACAGAATATCTTTTGGATTAAAAATACAATCGTGAATAAAATTCACTGTGTGATCTAAAAGATCATGTTGGTTACAAAATCAATTAAAATCTTTCAATGAAAGATTGATTAAACAAACTGATTCTTTTTTTTCTCCTATAAATAGGAACAAAGAAGAGAAGAGAGAAAAAAGGATACAACAACAACAGAGAGAAAAAAAGAAGAGAATTTAATTCTCCAGTGAGAAAAGATAATTTCCTCAGAAGAGATAGAAACCCTAGGTGAAAAAGGGAAAGAGATCATAAGCTCCACAAAACAAAAAGAGAATTTAATTCTCAAACTAAAAGTTTAACTCTTCTGAATAAGAACTTAGTTCTTTCTTTGGTTGAAGGTCTGCAAAAGCAGATCTACCCATAAGTTGAGAATTTAATTCTCATCGGGGAGATTCTGCCATGCGGATCTAAAGCCTAGGGGATGATCTAAGTTCAGAGAATTTTATTCTCCCACATAGCACATAGGAATTTAATTCCTTCAACAAAGATATAGTTTAAACCTTTAATATAAGAACTTAGTTCTTCTTCATGGTTGAAGATCTGCAGAAGCAGATCTCCATATAAGTTGAGCATTTAATTCTCATCGGGGAGATTCTGCCATGCAGATCCAAAACTTAGAGGGAGATTTGAGTTTAAAGAATTTAATTCTTCCAAATACATAGGAATTTAATTCCTCTAAATAAAATTAGGGTTTAACCCTACCAAAGAATTTAATTCTTAAACAAGGGATTTAACTCTCCATGCGCGTAAAGAGATCAGTATCCAACCTGATCACGTGGTAACACGTGACCCTCCTCTTCAATGAGTAAAAAAAGAAAGAATGAGACATGGTCACGTGTCCCCACGTGACCTTTAAATAGACTCCTCAAGATGAGAAAGAAAAAGCTTGGAGGCAATGCCTCACGTGCTCACACGTGACCCTCAAAACAAAATGGAACAAATCCAAATGCAGTACTAATTTATGGCGCCTCACGCGTCCCCACGTGACCCCTGACAAACACATTTTTAAAAGGGCAAATGAGGGAAAACAGAGGAATTAATACCCAATACATTGGCACTATCACGTGTCCACACGTGATGATTACAAAGGCTGAGTGTTTAACACTTATTTGCAGATTTTGAGAGTAAAATAAAGGAGGTTTGGCCCAATTCTCAAGCGCCTCACGTGACCCCACGTGACCACCTCATTTTCAGTGTTTAACACTATTTTGAGCATTTTGTCCCTAGTGTTTAACACTATTTTAAGCACTTCATTTTTTTAGTGTTTAACACTGTTTTAAGCACATCACGTGGGAACACGTGATCGCCAAATATGCTCTAGTGTTTAACACTATTTTCAAACCAGTCTTAGCCCAAAATCAGCTAAATTTTCCAGAGACAAGATCTCCCCTTTGATTGTACCCCAACTATATTCTTCCAAACTTGATCATTTCATATGACATTCAAAATAAAACCCCAGAGCCATGATGAATGGTCAGTGCCCAGTAAAAGAGAAAAATATTGTTAGAATCCAAAACCCATGCTTAGCATTGCTAAATAAAGTGGGACTGAGCCCAAAACAAATGTTTGACATTTTTTTAAAAAACCCTGAATGAACTTAGCCCAAGTTGGCCATAAGTCCTTAATTCAGATTAACTAAGCCCATGTGCTCATAATCTAATTAATTGATCGTAGTCCTAAACTGGACTACAGATCTCCTAATCTACATCGGTTCAAGGGTACATCTCTTCATTCCTCTGATATGTGTCGTTGTAATTCTTCAACGTCTTCAGAGAGGTGACGGGTTCCGACAACCAACAAATCTTACAGACTGTGATGTCTCTAAACTTTGACTGGGGGGTCCTTTGAACAGCGGAGTGATTGATTTCTTATTTTAGAGTGTAGTAGTAACCACAATCAATAACGGTGTCCCGTGTAGCTAGCCGAGATGAGTACGGGTCATCCTCATGGATATGTGGAATCTTTTAATCTTACTTTAGACGTGTTGAAAAAGAGGATGAATAGAAGAATAAAGAATAGTGGATAATAGTTTCTAGATCTACGTCGAAACACGGATGTAGAAAATATTATCCACTATTCTTTATTCTTCTATTCTTCCTCTATTTCAACACGTCTAAAATAAGATTAAAAGATTCCACATATCCCTGAGGACGACCCGTACTCATCTCGGCTAGCTACACGCGACACCGTTATTGATTGCGGTTACTACTACACTCTAAAATAAGAAATCAATCAAATGGCGCCGTTGCCGGGGATACATGCGTAATATTTTTTTCTTACTATTCGTGTTCAATTCTTATTCAATCCATATCATAAAACAAAACAAAACCGCATCTTGCATATTTAATGATTAGTGTGCGATTTTTGCGAGGGATTCTGGAGTCACTATAGCAAGAAGATAAATATTCAGTGATATTCATCGAGACCCAGAGGAGCAAAAGAGGCCACATTGAAAAAAATTACACAAAGAAACCCCTAAAGAGCGACGGAACCGCGGCTATTGCATTCAAAATGCGGCGGAACCGCAGTGGTGTAGGAGTTTTGGAGCACCAAATTTCTCTGGTATCTTAATCTGAACTTTCTCTCTCCTCTGAAATCCAATAAAATATTTTTTCTGCAGGATTCTTTGCAAAATATCGCCGCTCAAAAATCTTTTTGCGTGTTTTGTTTTGAGGGTTGTTTTTGCATATTTTAATACGGACTTTAAGGGGCAAGACCACAATTCAGATTAGGTGGGTATTTTATCACCCATCCTAAGCCCCACAAATCACAAAACGAGCATCCGCATCACCCTACATTAATTAAAAAATATCTAGACCAAGACTTTAAGGAACGTCACGCTCAAATAAGACAGAGGAAGGTCGTGGGTAATCTATCGCTTATCCGCATTTCTTTTGTGGTGTCTAGGTAAGTGTGACTAAGGCAAATAGTTACTTAATTAGGCCCGCTATTTTCGGTGATTCGTATAGTGGATACCTCCCACTTACCTGGCACTCATCTGGCTATAAGAGTTATAAAGAGGTGGTAGAGGATTGATCCTGTGGCTTTTCCTTTGGAAGTCTAGGAGCAGTCTAGTGCTTGACCTAGGTGACCTTAGTTCTAGGGTTGCTTGTGCATTTTGTGATTTGTTGAGTCAACCCTCAAGTCCTTCTTTCAAAGCAAAATAATCCAACTAGAGCTTAAATCTTTTCACCTCCCTTCTTCTTTTCACCTTCTTATAATGGGTAACCCAAATAAAAGAACTCTTGCCGAGCTTTGCTATCCAGAACAAGATATTTCTTGTTATCGTAATCGCTTCAGTATACCATCCGACTCTACCATGTCTTTAAGAGATCGGATAGAGCAAGCAGAAAGAAACAGTTGGCCATCTCACTCCAGGTCTTATCTACCGCATCAAAATTCTGCATCTTCTTATGTTGATATTCCATCTAACACGTGTGAGGGAACTCCTAAACGCATGTCCATCGCTGAGTATATAGCGAGGACTAACGGCCAAAGTTTCAATCTGGTCAAACCGTTAGGAGAACAAATACCACCACTTTCTAAAGAAGATTTTACTACTCGGTTTGTGGCGTATATAATATCTATTGACAGTCGCCAACCCACCAACCAATATCAATATTCTTCTCATCACAATGTTGATCCTACTCCTGCCCAATTTTCACAACCATTCGATTCCTATCAATCCTACCCGACTTTTACACCTTCTCTAGACATTCTTTCTAATCAGTCATTTGGGAGTTTTACTTATCCACAAGAATTTCAATCTTATGCTGAAACCCCTTACCGACCCATGTCTAGTCTTGAACGGACCGTGGAAGAATATGTGGTAGTGCCGCGCCACGCCAGAGAGGAATTGAATGAGTGCATGGCCGCCCTCATACAACAAAATGAACGAGCAGCTATTTTCGAACCAGCTCAAAAAATTTCAATGTATGATACGGTCGTAGGACAAATCGAGAATTTGGGTAGTGAGAGAGAGCGGTACACCCTTCCAAATCAAACCTCCCCATCCCAAATTGAAATCCATAACTCCAGTTTCACAGATCTATCGAGTAAACCAAATGATTCACCAATTAAAGATAGAATGTCTGATGAGTTGTGAAGAGTCCATTTCAAGTGAAACCACACCCAGTCCTTGTGATCTCTACACCTCCACTCTAGAACTACAATTGATTGAAAACCCTGCTTTTGATGAGGTATCTGAGAATTTTAACCTTCACTTGATTGAGGATATTAACGTTGGGGATATATTGGATGATGAACCCAAAATTTTGGATGAGTTTGTCCCACCAATTCATCAGGTCATTTCACTCCCGTGTGGTCATCATCTCGAGCCTTTAACTATTCTTCCCGAACCCCATATGCGTCTTGAAATTGATGATAAATATATGACCGAAAAGTAGAACGAAAGCCTTCATCTGCCACATCTGGTTCAGCAATACTTGACACATCAATTTATTTACCCATTTCATCTCCCACTTTCTCTGGTTCTTCTTCTAATCTTCCTTTAATGATAGCGAGTGTTGATGAATCACAATCCGATATTTCGAGTTCGATAATTCTAGAAAGACAACTTGATTTAGACTTTTTTGAGGATGAGTTAGATGAGCTTTTCGAGTCTCTTACCTCCATAATTTTTGAAAAATCAAGTGTGTTGAATTCTGGCCCGACACTTATTGATATTGAAACGTTCAATCGGACCATCGATGAAAGTTTCGAAGATATTTTCCCCGACGAACTCGCATTCCTAAATGACACGGATTTTGTGATTAATCAACCTCCACTTGAAGAGGTTGAACCACCACCATTTTTTCTTATCCCTTACGAGAATGTGACCATTCTTCCCATTCCTGATCATTTACATTCTCGTTTTCATTCACCATCACTGTTTCGTCTCTATCAACCGAGACGTAAACCATACCGCCACATATCTCCCCACTTCTTCAAATCTCTAATTTTCCACCAACCAGTGCGTTACATCGATAAAATATTTGAATGGTTGGTGCTGACTTTTGGTCTTTGTAAGGCTTTACTTTGACCAATAATTTTAACCCTCCTCATAATTTTAAATGCTTAATATGGTTTTACTTAAGTTTGGGGGATATCTTTTAGCTCGTGCACGAAAAGAATTTTTTTACAAAATTATGAGCCAAAAATAAGTTTGGGAGAGGATTTCACTGTCATTATTTCATATCCCCGATACTAACTTTTCCTTCCAAATCTACGATTTTTTAAGCTTAACAGATGATATCAGTGAGGACACCGCTGCAAACAGGTTTGGGGGTGGTTTGTGCTTATTAACGCATTATTTTGCATTATCATAAATATAAGCACAAAAATGTTTTGATAATGAAAGTTTGAAAGTGAAAATTTACATAGGAAAGATAGGAACAGTTTGAGAAAAGCAAGAAAGTTAGATGTTTTCTTAAACGAAGCTAGTAATAAGTAGTTATGAGCCGTTGTCCCAAGGGTTAGTAAGATGAAGGAAATTACTAATCTGAGGATAAAAATAAGTCTGAAAAATAGTCCACATTCTTGAGGTCAAACATTTGAACATTGATACCCTACTATACGCACTTGGACACATCTTGAAACTTGGGATAGTAGAGCATACCTTGAAATGCTCTTGTCTAAAAGCCTTAGTATGAAGGAAAATAAAAATATATAAGTGGTGAAGAAAAAAAAATGAACACTAGTTTTGTAATTGCTTAAGGCAGCATCAAAAAAATATAGCGAGGGTGCTTTATCACCTAGTGCCTTAGACCAACTGGTTTGGGAGCCACTGCTAAGTCTTAGGTGTTGCAAGACGAGGAATTATGCCTAAATGCGCGAACACATTTAGTAATCGGTTGGTTAGTACCTCAAGAAATATTAACGGTCGTATGAAGGATGTGTGAGCAATTTTATCGAAAATATTCACCAACTATAAAGTACTTTGGCAGATGGACAAGAGTATGATAGCTTGAATTGAATTCTTTAAGTGTAGAGATGTCTTTTACACACACGTAGGGGTATATGATCGATGTTTGGACGAAAAATAAGGAGGAAAAATAAAGACGATTTTTTATTGAGAGATGATGTGATTTCTAATATTTTTTCATGACCATTAAGATATGGCTCATAGCAACTGAAAAGCTGGTATAGATGGAAACTCTTATTTTCAAGTTCTTTCTTTTATAGTTCTTATCTTTATATGTAACTTTCACCATATTTCTTTTATTATAGGATTTTATGGGTGTAATCTGCTGAAAACCCTCAGGAGACAACACTCCTCCTACTTGGGACACCTAGAGGTTTAACGGCTTGTTACACGTGCTCAGTGTAATCGCGTTGCCTACGAAAGTGTGTTACTTAGGTTTTTCTTTTTTGTTTTTCTCCCTCTCTTGAATAATAAGTTTACTCGGGACGATCAAAGTTATGTTTGGGGGAATTGCATTTGATTAATTTCTTATTTTAGAGTGTGTAGTAACCGTAATCAATAACGGTGTCGCGTGTAGCTAGCCAAGATGAGTACGGATCGTCCTCAGGGATATGTGGAATCTTTCAAACTTACTTTAGACATGTTGATTAGAAAAGAGAAAGGAGAATAGATAATAGTGAAGAATAGTTTTAAATTCTAGATCTATGTTAAACACGGATGCAGAATATAGATCTAGTTTAAAGACGGATGTACATTTTAGAAGAAGATGGCTTGTAGGGTTCGTTCGGATTTAGTAGTCATGGATGACTAATAAAGATTACTCCTTTTATCTATTGATAGATTTAAAACTATATAGATAGTGATGAATGAGGATTAAGGTTCTTGGAAGAAAATAGTGTTTCCATACTATTGACCCTTGTCCTTTCATTGATCTCTATTCATGTCTAGCCTTTAACAAAACAATTGTTAATCTAATCTCAAATCACGGTCAAGACTATCAATAAATTGATAGCACGTCCGATTAGGATATTAACATTTATTTTGCTAAAGTTTATAAACTTCATAAGACTTAAAAGAAGTTAAAGTATTTTCTCACCTATTGTTCTACCCTAATTCTACGAACCCTATCAAGCGGAGAATTATTCGCGCATGATGGAGATAAAAGAAAAAAGGATAGAGAAGGAATTCATAATGCAAATACAGAAATTAAAATTAATCTAATGATCTACCTTTATTAATCAACTTCACAAGTACAATGCCTTCAAGTTTAGATTACAAGAGGAAGAAGAAGTTGCTCTCGATCTCTGCCTTGTAGGAAGTAGATGCTCTGTCGAATCTCACGTCGTCTTATCACATCGAGTCGCGGACCTGTCTTGGATCACTTATTCTTTGACGGTGATTGGCTTGGTGTAAAAGGTTGATGATTTCTAGTTTTAGCCCTCGATCCTTTATATAGCCCCAAAGCCAGAAACCAAAGATCCCAAGAATTAGGGTTTGTTGTTGCAAATCACAACTAAAAATCCCAAATCCTTACTCAGTGAATCGGCCGCGGATCCGCCGCATTGATGCTAGTTTGGCCGCGGAAGTGCGATTTGTTGGTGAGATCTTGGCTTCAGAATTCTGGAGCTGGTTCGATGTGACACATGGAGATTTATTTGATGTCTGGAACTTGAAAATATTTCCTGAATCTCTGTCAGTATTGATTCTTTGATTTTATTTAACTTCATCGGCAGATTTTTGATTCCCGACATCTCAATATCTCGATCTCCTGACCTTAGCCAACTCATGCACAACATCTCAATGAATAATGTTAGTAATATTTGGTATTTTTGAGATATTATCCTAACCATTTTATATGATATTATATTTTAAGAATATTGATTAAGGATATTTGATATGATATACATATTTAAATTATAAAAATATTATATAAATATTATATGCATACATTTTCCTTCATAATGTTAATTATAATATATATACATATGGTAAATAGTATTTTTACAGATAAACTCTCATATGTGTCATATTTATAATAAATACCTTTAGATATTTAGGAAAAGTAAGAAAAATGTTATATCAAAAGTATGATATTTTCGACTGAACAAATACCCCCAAATTTAATTTTGATCGTCCCGAGCAAACTTATTTATTCAAGAGAGGGTGAAAAAGAAAAACCTAAGTGGTACACTTTCGTAAGCAATACGATTTCACTGAGCACGTGCAACAAGGATTTAAACCTCTAGGTGTCCCTAGTAGGAAGAGTGTTGTCTCCTGAGGGTTTTCAGCGGATTACACCCACAAAATCCTATAATAAAAGAAAGATGGTGAAAGTTACGTACAAATATAAGAACTATAAAAGAAAGAACTTGAAAATATGAGTTTCCAACTACACAAGTTTTTCGGTTGTCATGAGCCCTATCTTAATGGTCATGAAAAGATATTAGAAATCACACCATCCCTCAATAAAATATCACCTTTAGTTTTCCTCCCTATCTTTCTTCCAAATATCGATCATATACCCCTACGTGTGTGTAAAATACATCCCTACACTTAGAGAATTCAATTCAAGCTATCATACTCTTGTCCATCTTCCTTAGTACTTTTTAGTTGGTGAATATTTTAGATGAAATTGCTCACACATCCTTCATGCGACCGTTAATAATTCTTGAAGTACTAACCGACCGATTACAAAATGTGCTTGCATTATTAAGGCGTAATTCCTCGTCTTACAACACCTAAGGCTTAGCAGTGGCTCCCAAACCAGTTGGTCTAAGGCACTAGGCGATAAAGCACCCTCGCTATATATTTTTTTATGCTGTCTTAAGTAATTACAAAACCAGTGTTCATTTTTTTCTTCTTCACCACTTATATATTTTTATTTTCCTTCATACTAAGACTTTTAGATAAGAGCATTTCAAGGTAACTATCCCAAGTTTCAAGATGTGTGACAATGCGTATAGTAGGGTATCAATATTCAAAAGTTTGGACTCAAGAATAGGGAATACTTTTCAGACTTATTTTTATCCCCAGATTAGTAATTTCCTTCATCTTACTAACGGCTCATAACTACTTATTAATAGTTTCGTTTAAGAAAACATCTAACTTTCTTGCTTTTCTTAAACTATTTCTATCTTTCATATGTAAATTTTCACTTTCAAGCTTTCATTATCAAAAAAAATTTGTGCTTATATATAGAATAATGCAAAATAATGCGTGAATAAGCACAAATCTCCCCCAAACATGTTTACAGCAGTGTCCTCACTGATGTCATCTGTTAAGCTAAAAAAACTGTAGGCTTGGGAGGAAAAGTTAGTAACAGGGACAAAAAGTAATGACAGTGAAATCCTTCCCCAAACTTATTCTTGGCTCATAATTTTGTAAAAAATTATTTTCAAGAGCCAAAATATATCCCACCCTCAAACTTGAGTAAAACTGTATTAGGCATTTAAAATTGTAAGGGGGGTTAAAGTTATTGGTCAAAGTAAAGCCTTACAAAGACCAAAAGTCAACACCGACCATTCAAAAATTTTATCGATGTAAGGCACCGGTTGGTGGAAGATCAGAGATTTGAAAAAGTGGGGAGATGGGAAGCGGTATGGTTTACGTCTCGGTTGATAGAGACGAAACAATAATGGTGAACGGAAACGAGAATGTAAATGATTAGGAATGGGAAGAATGGTCACATTCTCGTATGGGATAAGAAGGAATGGTGGTGGTTCAACTTCTTCAGGTGGAGGTTGATTAATCACAAAATCCGTGTCGTTTAGGTATACGAGTTCGTCGGCGAAAATATTTTCGAAACTTTCATCGATTGTCTGATTGAACGTCTCAATGTCAATAAGTATCACGCCAGAATTCAACACACTTGATTTGTCAAAAATTATGGAGGTAGAAGACTCGAAAAGCTCATCTATCTCATTCTCCAAAGAGTCTAAATCAAGTTGTCTTTCTAGAATTATCGAACTCGAAATATCGGATTGTGATTCATTAACACTCGCTAAAATTAAAGAAAGAATAGAAGAAGAACCAGAGAAAGTGGGAGATGAAATGGGTAAACAAATTGGTGTGTCGAGTATTGCTGAACCGGATGTGGGAAATGAAGACTGGATTTCGTTCTGCTTTTCGGTTATACATTTACCATCAACTTCAAGACACATATGGTGTTCGGGAAGAATAGTTAAAGGCTCGAGATGATGTCCACATGGAAGTTAAATGACCTGATGAGTTGGTGGGACAAACTCATCCAAAATTGTGGGTTCATCATCCAATATATCCCCAACGTCAATCTCCTCAATCAAGTGAAGGTTAAAATTCTCAGACACCTCATCAAAAGCAGGGTTTTCAATTAATTGTGGTTCTAGAGTGGAGGTGTAGAGATCACAAGGATTGGGTATGGCTTCACTTGAAATGGACTCCTCACAATCGGGTAAATCAAACACTACAAAGTCACACAACTCATCAGACATTCTATCTTCAATTGGTGAGTCATTTGGTGTACTCGATAGATCTGTGAAACTGGAGTTGTGGATTTCAATTTGGGATGGGGAGGTTTGATTTGGAAGGGTGTACCACTCTCTCTCACTACCCGAATTCTCGATTTGTCCTACGGCCGTATCATACGTTGAAAATGTTTTAGCTGGTTTGATAATAGTTGCTCGTGCGTTTTGTTTATTGAGGATGTCTATGCACTCATTCAATTCCTCTCTGTGGCGGCGCGTCGCTACCCGATATTCTTCCACGGTCCGTTCAAGACTAGACAAGGGTCAGTAAGGGGTTTCAGCATAAGATTGAAATTCTTATGGATAAGTAAAACTCCCAAATGACCGATTAGAAGGAATGTCTAGAGAATGTGTAAAATTCGGGTAGGATTGATAGGAATCGAATGGTTGTGAAAATTGAGCAGGAGTAGGATCAATATTGTGATAAGAAGAATATTGATATTGGTTGGTTGGTTGGCGACCATCAACAGATGTCATATACGCCACAAACTGAGCAGTAAAATCTTTTTTAGAAAGTGGTTTGTTGTCCTAACGGTTTGACCGGATTGAAACTTTGGCCGTTAGTCCTTGCTATATACTCAGCGATGAACATGCGTTTAGGAGTTCCCTCATACGCGTTAGATAGAGTATCAACATAAAAAGATATAGAATTTTGATGCGGATGATAGGACCTGGAGTGAGGTGGCCAACTGTTTTTTTCCGCTTGCTCTTTTCGATCTCTTAAAGACATGGTAGAGTCGGATGGTATACCAAAGCGATTACGAAAACAAGAAATATCTGGTTCTGGATAGCAAAGCTCGGCAAAAGTTCTTTTATTTGGGTTACCTATTATAAGAGGGAAAGAGGGGGGAGGGTGAAAAGAGAAAGATTCAAGCTTTAGTTGGATTGCTTTGCTTTGAAAATGGGACTTGAGGGTTGACTCGACAAATCACAAAATGCACAAGCAAACCCTAGAATTAATGTAACCTAGGTCAAGTCACTAGACTGCTCCTAGACTTCCAAAGGACAAGCCGCTGGATCAATCATCTACCACCTCTTTATAACTCTTGTGGCCATGTAAGTGCCAGGTAAGTGGGAGGTATCCGCTATATGAATCACCGAAAATAGCGGGCCTAATTAAATAACCACTTGCCTAGACACACTTCCCTAGACACCACAAAAGAAATGCGGATAAGCAATAGATTATCCACGACCTTCCTCTGTCCTTATTGAGCACAACGGTTCTTAGAGTCTTGGTCTAGATATTTTTAAAATTATTGTAGGGTGATGCAGATGCACGTTTAGTGGTTTGTGGGGCCTAGGAATGATGATGAAATCCCCACCTAATCTGAATTTTGGTCTTGCCCCTTAAAGTCCGTATTAAAATATGCAAAAACAACCCGCAAAACAAAACACGCAAAAAGATTTTTGAGCGGTGATATTTTGCAAAGAATCCTGCGAAAAAATATATTATAGAATTTTAAGATAAGAGAGAAAGTACAGAGAAAGATACCAGAGAAATATGGGAAGTCAAGTCCACCAAGTGGTGGCGGTTCCGCGGCTAAATGCTCAATATTGCGGCGGTGCCGCCGTGCCTTGGTGGGATCGTTTGAAAATAATTGTTCCCTTGCCCTCCAATGCTCCTCTGGAATACTTGGAAAGTCTCTGAATCTTGATTTCCTTGTTCTAGTGTCTCCATATTTCCTCGCAAAAATCGCACACGAATCGTTAAATATGCAAGATGAGGTTTTGGTTTGTTTTATGATATAAATCGAATAAGAATTCAACACGAATAGTAAGAATAAAAAATTATGCACGTATCCCCGGCAACGACGCCATTTGATTGACCATTTGATTGATCTGTTTTAAAGAAGTGTTTAGAATAACCGCAATCAATAACGGTGTCGCGTGTAGCTAGCCGAGATGTACGGGTCGTCCTCAGGAATATGTGGAATCTTTTCAATCTTGCTTTAGACTTGTTGATTAGAAAAGAGGAAGGAGAATAGAGAATAGTGAAGAATAGTTTCTATATCTACGTCGAAATACGGATGTAGAATTTATATTTTTAGATCTAGTTTAAATATGGATATATATTTTAT
This sequence comes from Agapanthus africanus, assembly GCA_030015575.1. Classification (NCBI taxonomy): domain Eukaryota; kingdom Viridiplantae; phylum Streptophyta; class Magnoliopsida; order Asparagales; family Amaryllidaceae; genus Agapanthus; species Agapanthus africanus. Next base: position 972,109,790 of record CM057337.1, read on the forward strand.
AAGAAGAAAGCTTGTATGGTTCATTAGAATTTAATAGTCATGGATGACTAATAAAGATTACTCATTTTATCTATTGATAGATTTAAAACTAGATAGATAGTGATGAATGAGGATTATGGTTCTTGGAAGAAACTAGAGTTTCCACACTATTGACCCTTGTCCTTTCATTGATCTCTATTCATGTCTAGCCCTTAACAAAACAATTGTTAATCTGATCTCAAATCACAGTCGAGGCTAGTAATAAATTGGTAACGCGCCCAATAAGGATATTAATGATTCTTTTGCTAAAGTTTATAAACTTCATAAGACTTAAAAGAAGTTAAAGTATTTTCCCATCCATTGTTCTACCCTAATCCTGCGAACTCTATCAAGCGGAGAATTACTCGCGCATGAGGGAGATAGAAGAAGAACGGATAAAGATCATGATGTAAAAATAAATGCATACTAATTAATCTAATGATCTACCTTTATTAATCAACTTCACAAGTACAATGCCTTCAAGTTTAGATTACAGGAGGAAGAAGAAGTTGCTCTCGATCTCTGCCTTGTAGGAAGTAGATACTCCGTCGAATCTCACGTCACCTTATCACGTCAAATCGCCGACCTATCTTGGATCACTTGTTCTTTGACGATGATTTGCTTCGTGTAAAAGGTTGGTTATTTCTAAGTTTAGCCCTCGGTCCTTTATATAGCCCCAAAGCTAGAAACCAAAGATCCCAAGAATTAAGGTTTGTTGTTGCAAATCACAACTAAAAATACCAAATCCTGACTCAGTGAATCGGCCGCGGATCCGCCGCATTGATACTAGTTTGGCCGCGGAAGCGTGGTTTGTTGGTGAGATCTTAGCTTCAGAATTCTGGAGCTGCTTCGATGTGATACATGGAGATTTATTTGATGTCTGGAACTTGAAAATATTTCTTGAGTCTCTGCCTGTATTGATTCTTCGATTTTATTTAAGTTCATCGGCAGATTTTTGATTCCCGACATCTCAATATCTCGATCTCCTGACTTGAGCCAACTCATGCACAATATCTCAATGAATAATGTTAGTAATATTTGGTATTTTTGAGATATTATCCTAACCAATTTATATGATATTATATTTTAAGAATATTGATTAAGGATATTTGATATGATATGCATATTTAAATTATCAAAATATTATATAAATATTATATGCATACATTTTTCTTCATAATGTTCATTATAATATATAAACATATGGTAAATAGTATTTTTACAGATAAACCCCAATATGTTCTATATTTATAATAAACTCCTTTAGAAATTTAAGAAAAGTAAGGAAAATGTCATATCAAAAGTGCGATATTTTCGACTGAACACGGAGTCACGTAGATAAGGCCCACCCCGGCTTTGATTATGGGGGTGTTTTGCTTTCGCCGCTTCATGGAAGATGCTCCATCGAAGTAGAGTTCCCATCGGGAATCATTTTCTTCCTTCTCTCCTTCAATCGTGTCGAATGCATGTTCATCTGGCAACTCACAATTTAGGGGGGAATCGGCTGGTATCGAATGCTCCGTAAGAATTTCGGCAATGGCCTGGCCTTTCACTGCTTTGAGCGGTTGATACGTTATCGAAAACTCCATCAGGAAGAGGGCCCATTTGGCAAGCCTTCCTCTTAGTATGGCTCTTGACATCAAATATTTGAGAGGATCCACCTTTGATATGAGATGGACATCATGCGCCAAGGCGTAATGTCTGAGCTTCGTTATCGCGAAGATCAGTGCCAGGCAATGCTTTTCGATGGCGGAGTAGTTATTTTCTTCCCCCGGGAGAACTCGACTCAAATAGTACAAACCTCTCTTTTTTCCCTGATCGTTCTCTTGTGCCCATAGCGTGCCTAGAGAACACTCAAGGGTTGTTGTATATAGGATAAGGGGTCTTCTCTTAACCGGAGCGGTCAATACCGACGAATTCTGCAGGTATTGCTTGATTTCATCTAGTGCATTTTGGCACTTTTGATCCCAGACGAACGGGGTCCCTTTCTTCATCAGATGACTGTAGGGACGGTATTTTCCGGTGAGATTGGTCATGAACCGCTGGATATATGTGAGCTTTCCTTGAAGAGATCGCAACTGTTTGAGAGTTCTTGGCCTGAGAATTTCCGTAATCGCTTTGATCTTTGAGGGATCGATTTCAATACCCCAGTTCCGTATAATGAATCCTAGGAATTTTCCTGAGAAGACTCCAAACGCGCATTTTAGAGGATCCATCTTCAGATTATACTTCCGAAGATTTTGGAACACTATGTTTAGATGTTCCTAATGCTCCTCATGAGATTTTCTCTTCACCACAAGGTTGTCGATATAACATTCGACAATCTCATGGATAAGGTCATCGAAGATCTTCGTCATGGCCCTCTGGTAGGTAGCGCTAGCGTTTTTTAAATCGAAAGGTATCACCTTATAGAAGAATATGCCCAGCGGAGTCCGGAAGGCGGTATGTTTTTGGCCTCCAGGTTGCATTTTTATTTGGTTGTATCCTGAAGATCCATCCATGAAGGAGAAGACCTTATGGGTAGACGTGTTATCGATCATCAGCTCGGTAACTGGTACTAGGAAGTCATCCTTTGGGCGAGTTTTGTTGAGGTCTCGAAAGTCCACGCAGATGTGCACCGTCCCATTTTTCTTCATCACCGGAACAATGTTAGCGATCCAGTCGGGATATTGAACTTCTTGGATGAAGCCGGAGTCAATTAGTTTCTTGAATTCAGCGTTGATACTCATCTCAAGTTCGAGTCGCATTCTTCTTGGCGCATGTTTGGCTGGCTTGATATCCGGCGATATAGCCAGTTTATGTACCGCTACTTTTGGATCTAGACCCGGCATCTCGGAGTAGTTCTATGCGAAGCAGTCTTTATATTGCATGATCAGGTCTTTTAACGTGGCCACCTATTTTTTAGATAGCAGCTCACTGACGAACGTTGACCTCGGATCATTTTCTGTCCCTAAGTCAATTTTCCTTAGGTTTTTCGCCGTAGTATGCATCCCATCTTCCATCTCTTTTGGTGCCGGTGGAAACTCTGAGATTACCTTATTCTCGTCTTCATTTGCGAAGCACATGCTGAGGCCATCCATGGTCTCGTGCCCTCCCTTTAAGAGAATTATCATGTGGCAAGTACGAGTTCACTTCCATTTTTGTGTTGAGCTGGTCCTATCCTCATGGTATAGGTCCTCTTTGGCTCATGCTTTTGCAGCGGGTTACCTTCCAGTTGTCGAATAAAGCAAACATGTCTTGTTGATACTGGTTTTCTACCCAGTCTTTGAAGGTGAAGCAATCTTCAAGGAGATGACCTATTGCTCAGTGATAGGAGCAATAATTCGGGTGATGGACTTCGTTTATTTGTTCGGGATAACGAAACTCTAGTAGCGTTACCATTTAATACTTCATGACAAGGTTGAATATTTTCCTTGTCTTGTCTTAAGGGAAAGAGTATTCCCGACGCATCTTCTTTATAAACGACGGGTTTCAGTCGACCTTTTCTCGGTTGCATGGCTTCTTGGATCCACTTTGTTGTTTTCGGACGTTGTTTGTGTCCCTTGCCCTGTTTTTGCCTCTATTTCAGTATTTTCCCCTTTTGCAAGGACATACAGCGGGCTGGGGATAAAGGGCATTGTAGTCTTCTTTCTCCGCATATTGCTGATTGAGGCGCTGCGTCTTGGCCTTTTCATAGATAGCCATTTCGCGGCTATGGTTTTCCCGACTCTTTTGACAAGCTTCTTTTATTAACTTGTCTATTTATTCCTCAAGCGACAGACTTAACGTTCTTAGAGCGGGATTTCGCTCTGTTTCAACGTCACGGCTATCCAGAAGAGCATTTTCCTCCTTGCTGGAGCTATTTATGATGCGGCAGCTATAGTATTGATCTCATTTCTTAGACCGAACGTATCCGAGCCCGGTTGTCTCTATCTTCCCGTTGAGCATCTTTCGCTGGGTCCCAGGAATATCCCAAATATTTTTTTGTAGAATTGGGCTTGTCAAACTGTTTGTTCGAGTGATAAACATTAGCATCTTACCAGCCTTTTCAATCTCTCCACATAGTATCTTGGAAGAAGGATTGGTTGAAGCCTGTCGAGTGCAAAATCGGCACCACGCCAGACTTTTTTTCTACTTTGGTCTCCGTCGATTGGTAGAAGAGGATCGCCTTTTCACCTCTTCGTCTGGGAAGGACGTAGAAAGTCTGTAGTTCTTGGACACTGTATGTATCGAGCACATCAAGTTCCTTATAATGCCGAGGAGGAGACATTGTGATTTGCAGACTCTGATCGGCTCCGGCGAGGGTTTGCATTGATGGGCGGATGGAGAACACTGCGTTGGTCTCGTCCTCAGAGTCACTGTCAAAGACCAGAATAAGGGTAGATGGTCTAGGCCTGTCGTTTTCTTTCTGGGGTTGCCTCGAATAGACTATTTTTTCATCTTCCTCGGAATCGCTCCCAAAGATCGGGATGGTGGCGACATACTTCTGTTTATCCTTCGGCTTATGATACATTTCCGTATCTTCGAATTCTGGTTGGAAATACTTTGCGTTTTCATATTTTCGGACTTCATTTACCGAGAACGGATTTAGTTTCCCTATAACGGTGTACTCTAACCCGTCTTTGAAATACTTCATACACTGATACTGTGTAGAAGGGATGACGTTGTACTCGTGCAACTAAGGCCTGCCGAGCAGAGCATTATAGAAATTCTTGGCATCAATGACAAGAAATTTGATGTCAGTGACGGGTAAGCTGAAGCGTAATGTCAGTATTACGGATAAGCGTCCGTGATGACTGTGAGTCGAACCCGGAGATTGTAATTTTGTCTCGGACCGTTCTGAACGTTCATGCAAATCTCCATCAGCACTTTCACGTTGAGAAGGTTGATGGAGGATCCGTTTTCAACAAGGATTTTCCCTATTTTGATGGCGTGGCTGTACCCGATGACGTATAACGGGCGATTATGTTCGCATGTACCGAGGAGGAGGTCTTCATCGCTGAATGTAATTTCAGCTGTGTGAACTTCTGCCAGCTCATCCTTCATCTTCTCCTCTGCAAGGAAAGCTTGGAACTGATCGGGCTCTTGTAATTTCTTGATCAGAGAATCTCGTGCCTCTTTGGATAAGAGTAAAGCATCCAATATGCTCAACTCTAAGGGTATTTTACTCAGATGTGCTAGGACGTTGTAATCCACCTTATTTTTCTTAGGCGGGTCCCTTGCTACGAGTTCTTTGAAAAATCCACCGTCGAGGGCAATTTCCTTAGGGATTTTTTCTTTTCCTTTGTCTTTTTTGCTCGAACATTTGTTTGTAGGTCCGAGTTTCTTCTCAGGAAGCGTGCAGTTACGCAGCTGAATATTTTCGCAGTTCTCTCCTCCTTATCTTTTTCGGAGGTGGAGCCTTTGAAGAGAGGGCTGAGGGGTATTTCGTCCTCAAAATCGCTCCTGAAAGTAAAAACATGGGGCTTTTCCCTTTCCGGACTGGTATCAACCATATGACAGTTGCCAGTCATTTTTTAGCGCGCATATGTCGCACTCTTTTGCTGTCGACGAGCTTCACGCTTCATCCTCTTGAAGTGTTTTTGATGAGCAACGTATCTTTGGCACCACTTCTTGAAAGTATTGCACTCTTCGGTGGGGTGGGTTATCCTCCGATGATATAGGCATTAGTTCGGATGTGAATCCTCTCCGTCGAGGCATATAACCCCGGGAGTGTTCCTCATGAGAGGTGGTAGCTAAATTCTCATTGACAAGGCTTTGGTGAATCGATTCTCTGCCTTGATCCTGCTCTTATTTATGGTAGGTATGCTTTGGTTTGTTTGGAGTACTTTACGACTCGTCCTCGCCGCAGCTTCCTCATCCTAACGCTGACGCTTAGCCTTTTAGTATATGGCTATTTTGCATTCTCGGTCAGCTTTACTTTTTCGAAAGGCTTTGTGTAACGGCGAATCGATCGGGTCTTCTGGCAGCTCTGGGGATTTTAGCGCCGACTTTGCCCTAGTTCCTCTGCATTGGTTTCTGACGCTGAGAGAGTTTCTTCATCATTTAACAACGAATGGGAGACTATGTGGCAACTTTCTACATAGTCTTCGGTTTCTTCTGATGAGTCATTTTTCTTATCGTTGGCACTATCTTCGTTCTCAAGAATATGCTTGAGGAACTCTTCGAGAGTGACCGGTGTCCGCGCCTTCTGGTTGTACTCCTCCAGTGTGTCGATGTACTTTTGTAGATCTGTGCGCTTGTCGTCATATTCGACAGGCTGCACAGGGTTCTTGGTCTTCTTGTTTTTCTTCGAAGACTTTGAAGGCTTGAATTGGGGATTTTGCCCTTTGTCAATGTACGGGGCGCGGTTTCAGCATCCCTTCGATAATTTCAGGTTCAAGTGGGATTTTCCACCTAATTGCCGAACATGCCTGTAAATCTTTTAGCATTCTTTTGGTTTTAGCTGAAAGAACGAATTCCCATGGAGTTTCTTCCATGAACGAGCATGATGCCCCCGGCGCATCCACCTTTTTGGGAGTGTGCTTCTGTGGTGGGTTCACCCTCCAGTTCTCAGACAGCATGAACTTCTCTTGTTGATACTGGTCATTGACCCAGTTCTTGAAGACGTAGCAATCCTTAATTGGGTGGCTCACCATTCTGTTATAGGAGCAGTAGTTAGGGTTGTTGACGTCGCCGGGTTGTGGTGGATGCCGTGGGTCTGGCAACATGATGAGTTTGTTATGCACTACCAATTCGAATAGTCTCCTCGTCTTATCGCGGGTAAATACGTAAGCACGTCCTAACCTTTCTTCCAAGGATAGGCGTGGACATGTGTTGCTTTGGCGAGCCGCTGGTTTTGGGTCGCTCGGTTGTTGTTGAGTGTTGGCGACGAAGGCCTCTTTCCCTTTACCCTTGGCATTTCGAAGGTCCTTAATTGAGGAGGAAGGCCCGTGGCCCATCTGGTCTATTTAGGCCACCTTTACCCTTGGCATTTCGAGGGTCCTTAATTGAGGAGGAAGGCCCGTGGCCTATCTGGTCCATTTAGGCCAGTTTATCAACTGAGCTTAGAAGGTTATTGGTTTAAGAACGTCATGAACAGGGACACAGTCGTTTAAGGATCAAGGGTCACGATGAACATGCCCACGGCGGGGGATTCTTCGATGCGTTTTTCGCACTTTGACCATAGGTTCCGCCATCGGATCGCATATTGGACCAAGGTTTCTCCTGGCTTTACCCTGGCATTGATTAATGCCGTGATCGGGGTACGCTCGCTTGCGCTGGTGAACCGCTGTGTGAATAGCAGTTCCATTTCTGTGAATGTCTTTACTGAGTCTCATTTGGGAGCTTCGAGTACCATTCAAAGGCCGTCTCTGACAGGCTGTCAACGAATTGGCGAAGCAACAGCTTGTCATCGCCTCCAGTGTTGCCGCACAGAGCTCTGAACTGCTTGACGTGCTGATGGGGATTGCCTGTCCCTTTGTACACATGAAACTTGGTGATCGTATATCCCGGCTGGTATTTGATTTGGTCATACCATCTTGGATACGGTCGCCTTTCTGACGATTTAGACAGCCGCTTCAATTGCTTGATGAGATCTTATTTGTTGAGCTATATAATCATCAAGAGCAGCCTTAAAGATTGTTTCCTCCTTGGTTGCCGATAAGGCCGGAAGAGGATTTGATGTTTTCCCTCTTTCATCCTCGATGATTATCGGCAGATCCTTAGCTGGGGGTTCTAGCTGGATCATCATTCCAACCATATCCTGAAACAAGAGCGCCATCTGCTTTATGTTGGCAGCCTGCTCAGCGGCTTCTTTGTATTTTCTTTCAAGCACCCTTCGCAGAAACTCTGTATCGGTCTCCTGCTCTTGGTGCTGTTCAGCTACTGTGTCCAGGCTTTCTTTCTTCCCGATAAGTGTTGCCATTTTGGTCAGCATTTTCTGGAGCTTCTGTTGTTGCTCCTGAGCTTTAGTCAGCGACCGAGTTTGCAGTCGATATCCTACAAAAGCACGGCTTTCTTCTTTCTCGGAAGCCATATAAACCGTATGTATGATCATGCCCCCAGACTTGGGGCGTTTGGGTCCATCGCTTTTAGAATTTGCCGCCGGCGGTGGGATTTTCTCCGGTCTCATCATTTTGTGGTAGGTCGAAGTTGAAGGAGCCATTGTAACAGGCACCTGTGTAGAAGAAGTCCCTCGCTGTATGACGGAGAGATGGTCTTTTTCTTTCCGAGCCTTCGATTTCTTCGATCGACGAGAATAGTCTTTATTAATCTTAGAGTCCGGGACTTTCCACTATACCCTGTGAATTTGGGAAAAGAGCCGCTGATGGGACTACTCCGGCTTTGCCTGCACCGTGACTTCTGCAGGCGGGGCGATTTCTTTAGCACCGTGGTTGGAGAGTTCTTATGCCCTTTTCGAGCAAATCAAAGTTGTTCCCGGTTAGAACAGCAGCGTTATCTTCCACCATTGGAGCTGGTGGGGTGAGTCTAGAGGGAGAGTTGTCCCCGGCTTTCCTCACTCAGCACCAGTGACGACATCGAGCGTGTCTTGCAGACGGAACCGCCTTAGATTTAGAAGCGGCTTCTTCGTGCCCCCGGCTTTGCTAAGGGGTTGCTGTTGGCATCAACCTGTTGAAGACTGACGTCCTTGGTAGAGTTGAGGAGGACCAGCCAATCTTTCAAAGACCGACTTTCTGATATGGGAAGCACCTTTGACGACTTCGCCCATAGCCGGAGTTGAGAGGGCTATCCGTTTTGGGGCAGCTCTTTCAGGTATCACGAGCCTCTTTGCAGGCCCGTTTGGGTTCTTTCCCAGCCTGTTAAAGACAAAGACGTCAGCTTTGGATGGCCCGTTGAGAGGGGCCGTTGTGATAGTCAATCGATCGAAGACCAACCTCTTGGGAGCTTCCTCTTGCAGCGCCGAGGCACCGAAACTCACCGGTGGGAACATGGTACCGAAGAATAGTCCGGTTGTGGCTTTCATAACTTGCCCTACCAGCATTGAAAAGATAGAGGCCGCATTAGGCCCATAGGTCACTCCTCCAGCAGGGGTAGAGCGAGAGTTGCTGTTGCAAGAGGTGCAGTTGGAAGCCATTGATTTTCTCGGCACAGGAGCAAGACACCAAATTTTAGTACCTTGAATCCAAAGGCAACCATAGCGAACCATGATTTTGTTCGCGAAACACAACACACGAAGTTTGGAGTGGAAAGAGAAAGAGTTCCCGCCCGGCGTGCCAGAATCTGTTCGCCGACGGAAGACGGACCGAGACGTTGGGACGTCTGTGGCTAGTAGAAGCTTGAACTTCGTCTTTGGAGTTCACCATGTGGACTATATGAACTGCCATGCCCCCAGGCTTGGGGTGTTTGGAGTTTTGGCCTTTGGAGTTTGCCTCGGGCACTTGAGTTTTATTAAACCTCTCTTTTTTGTGAGAAGACGCTTTGGTTTTGAGAGGAACCGTTGTAGTAGGAATCGCCTTGGGATGAGTCTACTTGTATTTGAAAGGGGATTTGTCAGAATTTGGCTGACGTTTAGGGAAGGAGCTGCTGACGAAGAATGAGTCCTTCACCTGCTTCCACACCTTATATATAGATGAGGAAAGTTCTTTTGGGAAGCGAATTGTTTTCTGCTCGCATCGGATCTCCACATGTTGCGGAGATTTTTTCAATATTGTGGTGGGAGAATTTTTTCTGACCCTTCGCAACAGTTCGAAACTGTTCCCGGTTGGAAAAACAACATTCACCTCTGGGGTTGAAACAGGATCATACGGAGAACTACCCCCAGCTTGTTTTGTATGACGCCGATATCGATGTCGACCGTTTCTTACGGCCAGAGTTTGATTAGCCTCAGGATTTTGCTGAGCCTGCCCCCTGTTTACTTTGAGAGCTTGAATATTCTTCCCCCTGCGTCAACCATGGCCTTTGGTAGGTACCATTTGTTTGGAGACCGATTCCGTCAGCAAAAAAAAAGCTTGAGGATCTGTTCACCGCCGGAAGACGGACCGGGACGTTAGGATTTCTGGCCTGAATTCTGGGGGCAGATGCTATTTGGATTTATCCATCCATCTCTCCGAAAATGCTAAGTTGATTTATGGTACCATATATCGGAGGTTTTGACGGATGCGGCCGTTGTAGCAGACTTTATCAGATTCCCCCTCATTTTGTGAGGGGTTTTTTATTGTGGGGACGCTCTTCCCTGCAGGCACAATCCCCTGCAGTTAATTATGCTACCGCATTGCGATAACCACTTTCTCCTGCTCTGGAAGTTCACTTCGTGTCGTATGTGTTTTTGTTTGTTTTGGTTACCCGTGGATTGTATACGGAGGCTAATTTATGTCGTCGTCCGTAGGGCGCTGATTAGTCCAAATCTGTATATTTTAGATTTGGGTTTGCTTTATTTATGGTCCGTTAATCTAGCTTGAGATTAAGGTCGACTTAAATATACGAGCATTTGGGCTCAATTTATTTTTGCTAAAGATACGTTTGTCTAATTTGAGACTAAGATCAACTTAGCAAAAAAATGAGCATATGGGCTCAATTATTTTAGTTTAAGGACATCATGGTCCAACATTCCCTATTTGGGACGAATGCTAGTTTAAGGATGTTTCGGTCCATTATCGCTATGTTTGAAGCGAGTATTTGAGGTATGCACATCAATTTGAAAGTGCATCAATGTACGACGAGAGTAGTTGTTGGTTGTCGGGACCTGCCACCTCTCTGAAGACGTTGAGGAATTACAATGACATATATCAGAGGTGTGTAAAGATGTACCCTCGAACCAAATCCCGTATTTGAGGAAAAAGGGGTTGTGGTGGACCTAAGAATCGTTAGTCATATTTGAGACTAAGATTACCTTAGGAGATATAGAATGGATATCATTTTTTATATCATCAATGAGAGATCATTAATCATGTTTGATACTAAAGTCCATTTAACAATATTTTGGGACCACTTTTACTTGAGATCCAGCAAAAAAAGTATTTGGGCTCAACTGCAAGAAAACTTTGGAGACTTAGCCAATTTGGGCTTTAGTCTGCTTACTCTTCTTCTTCTTCTTTTTATCCAAAAAGTGCTAAGCACTTATTTGGGCTCTGTTTGTTCAGCCATTTTCTTTTTATGCAAAAGTGCTAAGCACTTATTTGATACTCTGAAACTCACATGGATATCATGTGAAGCATTTAATTATGGGCGCCGCCCAATGAGAGCTGAGCGCTCTGCCACTTTGGCTGTTTATGGAGTGCTTGGAATTTTTCTCTCTTCTTTTCTTTTTTGGTGGTGCCCACATGAGGAGTACGTGAGGCACTGGACGCTGCACAATCAGTTCTAAGCACTCAGCCGCTCTTATTATTTTTTTGGTGCCCACATGAGAAGCACGTGAGGTGCTAGTTTCTTTTATATGGAGATTTAATCTCTGTTGATGTTTCTCTATTAATGGTATTTTGACCATTAACGATCACCAAGATCATTATTTTGAGGATCTGAGATCATGTTCTTTAAGAACTATGTTCTTGATTTGAAGGAATTGAGTTCCTGGAGTATTATGGACTCCGTATTTTTTCTCTTTAAATTTTTTCTTCCCTGAATCTTTGATTCTCAAGAACAAGATCTTCCCGATGAGAATTAAATTCTTAACTTGTGGGAGACTTATCTTGTGGATCTCAGATCCAGAGAAAGAACTAGGTTCTTTTTCAAAAAGGGTTAAACCCTTAGATGTGATGTTGTAGAGATATTTTGATCTCTTTTCTTTACCTAGAGTTTCGAGAATGAAGCTTTTCTTCTTTTCTTGAGAAATGAGTTCTCTGTTGCTTTGGAAGCTTTCTGTATTTTTTTTAAAAGCTTATAGGGGGTTCCTTTTCTATGAGACTTGAAGTCTCAGGTTTTTTTATATAGTAGAGGCAAATGGTTAATTAGTTTTGAGAAAATCTCTTATTTAGAGATTTCAATTGATTTAATTAGTCTCAAAATTGAGTTGGGGAATTTTACCTGCCATCGGATCTTTGATCCAAGGACTTTTGTTTTACAGAATATGTTATTCTTGTTTTTAACAAGATCGGGAAAATATTCTCCCATATACAGAATTTATTCAGTCAAGTGGTGATTTTTAATCATCATTGGATTTTTAATCCAAGGGTTCTCTGTTGTAGAGGGAGCAATCTTTTTATTTGGAGAGATTGAGGGAATATATATTCCAAAAATAGAATTTTATTCTATTTTTGGATCATTGATCCAACCGAGAGCATCTTTTATGGAGTGCTAGGCACTTTTCTCTCTTCTTTTCTTTTTTGGTGGCGCCCACGTGAGGAGCACGTGAAGCGCTGGGCGCTGCCCAATCAGTGATAAACACTCAGCCGCTCTTATTATTTTTGCAGCGCACACGTGAGGAGCACGTGAGGCTCTAGTTTCTTTTATATCGAGATTTAATCTTTGTTGATATTTCTCTATTAATGGTATTTTGACCATTAACGACCACCAAGATCATTATTTTGAGGATCTGAGATCATTTTTGTTAAGAACTAAGTTCTTTATTTGAAGGAACTGAGTTTCTAGAGTATTATGGACTCCATATTCTTTCTCTTTAAATTTGTTCTTCTCTGAATCTTTGATTCTCAAGAACAAGATCTTCCCGATGAGAATTAAATTCTCAACTTGTGCGAGACTTGTCTTGTGGATCTCAGATCCAGAGAAAGAACCGTGTTCTTTTTCAAAAAGGGTTAAACCCTTAGATGTGATGTTGTAAAGATATTTTGATCTCTTTTCTTTACCTAGAGTTTCGAGAATGAAGCTCTTCTTCTTTTCTTGAGAAATGAGTTTCTGTTGCTTTAGAAGCTTTCTGTATTTTTTTAAAAGCTTATGGGGGGTTCCCTCTCTATGAGACTTGAAGTGTCGGGTTCTTTATATAGTAGAGGCAAATGGTTAATTAGTTTTGAGAAAATCTCTCATTTAGAGATTCTAATTGATTTAATTGTTCTCAAAATTGAGTTGGGGAATTTTACCCACTATCAGATCTTTGATCCAAGAACTTTTGTTTTAAAGAATATGTTGTTCTTGTTTTTAACAAGATCGGGGAAATATTCTCCCATATACAGAATTTATTCTGTCAAGTGGTGATTTTTAATCACCATTGAATTTTTAATCTAAGGGTTCTCTGTTTTACAGGGGACAATCTTTTTATTTGGAAAGATTGAGAGAATATATATACCAAAATATAGAATTTTATTCTATTGTTGGATCATTGATCCAACCGAGAGTATCTTTCTTATTTAGAAAGATTTGGGAGATATTTTCTCCCAATAAAATTTGGTTCTTTTTTTTCTTGATAATTTATCATCTCTGTTAGATTTTTTAATCCAACGGCTCTGTTTAACAGAGAGTATTGTAGAATTTAATTCTACCTGGGCGCTGGTACTCACATGTCATGCACATGGGCGCCACTTAAGAATCTAATTCCTAAGATGGGTATTCCTGTGCTTTGCACACTGGCACCCGCGTGAGAAGCAGGTGTGACGCCCTCTAAGAGTTTAACTCTTATGAACTCTTCTGTGGTTTGCACATTGGCACTCGCATGGGGAGCACGTGCGGCACCATCTAAGAGTTTAACTCTTATGAACTCTTCTGTGCTTTGCACATTAGCGCCCGCGTGAGGAGCACGTACGGCGCCATCTAAGAGTTAACTTTTATTTAATACATTCTTTTGTGCTCTGCACATTGGCTCCCATGTGAGGAGCGCGTGAGGCACCACCATAGGATTTAATCCTATAAGATTGGTTCTGGTGTTGGCCCCTCATGGAGAGCACCCTCATGGAGAGCACGTGAGGCGCTGCCTCATTAAATTTAACAGAGCTTTGCTCTTTTATTATGTTAAATATATTGGGGAAACACCTGCCACTGATCTTCGCGACAACGAAGCTCGGACATTACGCCTTGGCACATGAGATTCATCTCATATCAAAGGTGGATCCTCTCAAATATCTGATGTCAAGGGCCATATTAACAGGAAGGCTTTCCAAATGATCCCTCCTCCTGATGGAGTTCTCGGTAACGTATCGACCCCTCAAAACAATGAAAGGCCAGACCATTGCCGACTTTCTTGCGGAGCATCCGATACCAGTCGACCTCCCTTAAATTGTAAGTTGTCGGATGAACATGCATTCGACACGATCGAAGGAGAGAAAGAAAAAAATGATTCCCAATAATTTTTTATCCGGCCGTGAACAAGTATGATTACCCGAATACTTTTTTATCTGCCAGAATCCTGTCGGTGATTTCTTTGAGATATATGCATGAAGCCTCCACGGGCAGTCCGCGTCTGTTTTACAAACGACGGTGTACTTGGTCATGTTAGTCTTGATTGGTTTAAAAGAAACTTCGTGTTTAATTGACCAAACACTGACTTCCCGAATTAACTTCTCCTTATTCTCGAACAAATCGTCGACCTTCAATCCACTTTCAATATCGACTGTCGAAAGTCTATCCGTATGAAAGTTGACATTCTCCATTACCGATGTAGATAACATGTGAGCATCTGTCACGTTATCGATAAATGGATCTTCAAACTCAACGAATTCATTGTTAACACATGAATTAGTAATCCACTGCCTATCATTCCCATCAGCAAGGACATGTGCAATTTGCATGATGTCTTGTGCTTGAATCTCGTCCTCATCGCTAGCATCATCATCATCACTTTCATCTCCATTATGTTCCAACACCGCTGAATCCGTAGCAGGTATATCGGTTGGATGTGAGTAACCAATATTAGGGACTTGCATGGTACTTGATGTTCCGGCTTCATACCAACGAAATCCCGACCCATCGTCTGCAAACGATGTCCATCCGTATTGTATTCCTTATTGTATATGTCGAGACCCAGTTCTTCTTCATGGAACAAAGCGCCACACGGAACAAAATGCCAAGTGCCATGTTAAGGGGCGGGGGCCACCTCTTGAGTCCGTAGGACTCACTGTAAAACAATGGGGAACCATCGGAACATATTCCGAAAGAGGACCGAACTGCATTATAAATGTAATGATGCCACCCTCAATTACAGAGGCGCCTTTTAAGTGAATCGGCACTACAGGAGCTTGAGAACTCCATAGTTAAGCGTGCTCGGGCCAGGGAAGTCTTAGGATGGGTGACTTCCTGGGAAGTGGCCCCGGGTCGAATCTAGTTCGCTCTAAAGAACAAAACCGTGCGGTTTCGGTCATAGCGGACAATACCATCTGTACTGGGACGTGGGGCGTTACATTTATGGTGGCCCATGCATGTCAGTTATGTATGAAGTCTTAAGCAATATATCACAAAAATTATAAGAATCGGCAACATACATTCCTTGCACTTCAAATTTCTTGAATCTATCCTAACCTTTCCTTTTCTATCAAGGTATTGGATTCTCCCAACAACACCAGCACCAACGTCAATGCAACACACCACACCTATCTTACCACCTCCCCCTACCGTTGCTGCTCCGATCAATGAACAGATGGTGCTTCTAGAAGCCATCAAAAGTCTTCTGGAGGGCCAGCAACAGCAGACTGCTATTATCATGAATTGCCCTGAATCCAGAGCACCTAGTGTAAAGCAATTTCGGGCGTTGGATCCTAAGTGTTAGTGATATATGCCCTAGAGGCCATTATTGTGTCATACTGGATTGTATATTACATATTGAAAGCGTGGGATATTCACAGTTATAATAACAGTCTTGTTAAAAATGGTAGTATGCTACCTGGTTTGATTCTACCTCAATATGTGCATGTGTTTCTTTAAGCATATCGCTTATACATATTGGTAGAGCTCTTAGGATCTTTGCTTAACTACCAGCGTTTTGATGGAAGTCGCATTAGTGGGGGTTGGGTAGACTATAAGCACATCCTTATACAGATCCCTAGTCGTAGGATTATCGAGACGGGGCATCGATACTCCAGAGTAGACTAGTGTATATGCTTCTCATCCCAGAAGAGGAGATGGTCTGTCCCATAGCCATTAGTACGTCGTACTGGAGATAGTATGCAGGTGCTCATTAGGTTATAAGTTACACTTGACAGGACTCGTCGGGAACTGTTAGTTGGTATTATACCCATCGTCAGGAAGCAGTTCCCAAGTGATATGAGTACAGGTTAGTCCGTTGACATACCATCGCTACTTCGTCTCGAGTGTGTTCCCACTTCACTTAGATTACTACCCTACCACAGCTCAAAGGGTTCGTGCAAACAGGTAGTAGTTGGGTGTAGTCCCGAAGCACTTGGAAGCAGTAGCGGTCAGATAGGATTCGTCTCTCCTGGTATTAGGGGTTGATATTATGCAGTGTTCGGAAAGCCATTACACAAAATCCCTGGCCAAGACAGTCGAGAAATACTGATAGGCGCTCCAGTAGTTTCTCAGGATGTATTGGGCTCTCCTCCGGCACGACTTACTGGGTTGTTAGGGGTCTGAAGTTTACCATCCCCCTAGGCCCGAAATGCAAGTATCTTAGATAAACAGACTGGACTGTACGGAGATTATCACAGATAGGCTCAGTAGGAGTTCGGATAAGCTTACACATCGACCTTCTTATCGACAGATACCCGGGTAGCTGTTACGTGCAGCTAGTACTGCTGACGTGGTTGTGGTTAAACCCACTGCCAGCGTACTATCGAGTCTTTAGAGTCCCACACAGAGGGTTTCACTACTTCGGACAAAAGATGTCGAGGCCGTATGGTTTTACGGCAGGGCTACGATCACATACGTGTACTTATACACGGATGATGTTAGGGCGTACAATACTAATGGGCTTTAGTTTAAGCCGGATACTAGAATTTTATTATTGGATTGTTATCGTCTCAGCGTGTTCGTATTTTTCGGAATACGGATACGGGTATGTATATACGGTGAGGGGTATTTTTGTAATTTTCTCAAGAATACTTCTAGAAAGAGACACCTCATTATTTGGTATTATCCATTTTCTTAAATGGATTAATGAGATGGAATTGAAGGAGACTTTCTTGGCATGGTGAGAGGAATGGCTCTTGGATTATTATATTCATCTTGACTCACTATTGAAGCATGGGTGATATATTGTATTGTTTTTTAATCCATGGTTCAATGAGTGAGGGATTATTATTAGCCATTCTCCACACTTAGCCAACACAACCCTAGTTCATTTGCTTCTTCTCCTTCTCTCTCCTAAGTTTCCTCTCCTTTTTCCTCTAAGCCTTACACTCACATGTGTTGTGAAACAGAGGGTTTAGTGAGATAATACAATCCATTAGACATTCTCTACATCACTTAGGCTACTTGGATAAGCGAACCATTTACCCTAGTTATCTTGGTTTAGAGGTTGGAGCTTGAAGCACAAACTCTCGGGTGGATCATCTTTGTCGTGAGGAGGCCGACGTCGCAAGCTCGATCTTTTCTTCGAGGAGGTATGGAGAGGAGGCAAAGAAGACCCGAAGGACTTGGTCACGGAGGTATAACCAACTA
The DNA here is from genome assembly GCA_030015575.1 of Agapanthus africanus. Lineage (NCBI taxonomy): Eukaryota > Viridiplantae > Streptophyta > Magnoliopsida > Asparagales > Amaryllidaceae > Agapanthus > Agapanthus africanus. The sequence continues at coordinate 972,127,220 of CM057337.1, forward strand.
TCATAGTAGTTAAACCTCCTAATTGGTTTAGTTAGTTAAGGTTTTCAAATACATTCTGGAGTTAACCGGTGTTGCGAAGCATGTTAAAATCGTTTTTTTGAAAATTTCGCCTCCCCGCGAACCCGCGGAGAGCGCAACATCGGCTTACAGTGGTATCAGAGCCAACAAACCTTAACTAGCTAGTTAGCAAAGTGTTTAGAAATTCGATCGTCGGAAAAATCCCGAAAACACAATTCGAAAACCATGTTTCTGTCGATTTTCAAAATTGGATCGTCGTGGATGAATAGCCGGGGGATGTGAGAAGAGTGTTTTTTTCTCTTTCATTCATGTAATTTTTTTAAGTGATGTAATATTATTTTGCGGGGTACATCCGGGTTGAGGTTGTAGCCACCGTTGTATTATTTCTTTTACTGTTTTTTCCTAGGATAGACCCAATGTGGGGTGCACAAACTACCGGGTTCTTGAAGTACCGAGTGGCTTACTCATTTTATTGAGGGAGGTTGCTTCACTTCGAGAATTTGGCGGGTAGTTTGCCGCACCCGTAGGGGTCTAGGGTGGGGTTTGGCTATTCATCACGACCGTGGAATCCGTCTTTCGTTATAGACTTAAACGAAACGCGGAATTCCTAGTACATCCAATATATATATCTGTGATCTGGAATGCCTATTATTGTATGAGATGAATGGATATATATATAGTAGGCGTTGCTTATGTTTTGCACCCACGCTAGTCCAGCCCCCGCTCTGCCGGTAGTTAAGTAACCTAAAGGTGCATGACGGGGCCCCGTGGCGAATACGGATGGCATAAGCGTACGTTGTATTTTCGTTTATTTTTCTGCAATGATAGGGTTAAATGATGGGACCGCATTAACATTGATTAATGCAAGGAAAAAACAAACCAAAGCTTAATCGTTGGAACAGTTTCAAAACCACTCGGTTTTCTTCAAAAAACAAATTTTAAATGCGGAGCCTAAACCACTCCTTTTAAAAAGCTATCATTGTTCCTTCGACTATATCAAGATCATTACGTTCACGGTTTTGCCAAAACCATTCGTAGCCCTCCGTCATTTCATATGGATATTCAGTAGTATTCAAGCTATGTATTTTGACCTTCGCCAAAGCATAGTGATTGGTAGCTGCTGGGTATTCATATGTAATTGAAGTCTACCCTAGCACCACCAAAGGGTTCTAGCAGCATCAAGCATGCTGAATTTAAAATTTTCCGGTGCTAGGTTAGACTAAAACAAGATCGTAACTAGAATATTAGGGTTAAACCTATAATGATATGTAATCTAAACAGAAGTGAAAGAAGTTATACCTTCGTAGATCGAGTCCTTCACTTCACATGCTCCGTGTAGTAGTCCAAGCGACTCCACTAGTCTCCACTTGAGAGTTTGGACAAGCTTTCTCCGAAGACCTTCGTGCTGAAGATGATCTACGCGAATCCCGCTAGCTCAAGCTACCTCTTCACTAATCTCCAATTAGTGAAGGAAACACGCCACACCAAAGTGCTAGTTTGGTGTGGGATGGTGAAGTAGGGGATTTGTGGCTCACTTATTTGTGTTCAAGCTTCATGGTTCACATCACATGTAAGGGTTGAAGCTTGAACCATGGTGAAGAGGAAGAAGAAGATGAGAGCACGAGAGCAACACTAGAAAAATTGGCTAAGTGTTGAGAATGAAGTGTTGAATGGCAACCCCTTGACCCTCACTCATTCAAGCATGGAAAAATAGCAATATAAAATTGCAACCATGCTTGAATAGTGAGTCAAGATGAATAAACAAAAGAAAATGCCATACTTAAAACCATGTTCTCATTTTCCACCTCATTTATATTTTTCACAAAAATAGAAAATAAGCCATGCTTCACACACACACACGCACACACACATTATGAAGAATAATTAGTGAGCTAATAATATTAGTTAAGATATACTTATATCAAATATAATATATATCACATTATTAAATCAACACTTGATTTAATAATCCGGTTATATCACATATAACAGACTTATCCGTGTATCACATTATCAAATCAACACTTGATTCGATAATCTGGTTATATCACATATAACCTAACTCGATAACAGATAACTGCCAGATTAGAATACGTTATCACATACACGTATTTAATGAGGCCTACATATATATCACATATGTTTCCTACTTCGTTTCGCTTGAACCAGGGAACTTCTGTGTAGGACTCTAAAGACTCATCAATACGCCAGCAGTAGGTGATGATCATATCAGTCACCTACAAGCCGTCAGCGGTACTAGCTGGACGTAACGGCTACCCGGGTATTGAGCGATATGAAGATCAACAAGCAAACTTGTTCATACTCTCTATGAAGCCTATCAGAAACACTACCATACAGTCAGGTCTCTTCGTCTGATATGTCGCGTATCATGTTTAGGGGTGGTAAACGTCAGACCCCAGTAACGTGATAAGTCATGCCGATGTCTGGCCTATAACGGTTCGAGAAACTACTGATAACTCTTATCATTAATTCTCAGCAGCAGCTCTGGTCAGGGACTTCCAGTTATAGCCAATCGAGCATAGCACAATATCAACTCCCAATACCGGGAGAGACGAAACCCCTCCTATCGCTCATTGCCTCTATGTGACCCAGGACTGTACACAAAATCCACCTTTTTCACAACTCCTCTT